>OX336391.1:472915295-474165295 GCA_946902985.2 Meconema thalassinum
GCTTGATAACGTATGATGGAACCAGCAAACTAGAAATATGGAGTAGAATTATTCAAGCAAAGAATGCCTTTTATAGAAAGAAGAATCTCTTCACATCCAGAAGTATAGACCTAAAAATAAGAAAAAGACTGTTGAAGACATACGTGTGGAGTGTGGCTTTGTATGGTAGTGAGACCTGGACAATAGGGAAGTCAGAAGAGAGGAAGTTGATGGCTTTTGAGGCTTGGTGCTGGAGAAGAATGCTTAAGATCAGTTGGATACAACATATGACAAATGAAGAGGTATTCAGAAGAGTAGGAGAAAGTAGAAGCTTTATGAAGACCCTGAAAACAAGAAGAGCAAATATGTTGGGACATATTCTCAGACATAATAGCCTTCCAGCAAGAGTCATCGAAGGGATGTTAGAAGGGAAAAACACTAGAGGAAGACCACCACTTGCATACATCACACAGTTAATGACAGACACGAACACAAAATCATATCGTGAATGGAAGAGGATGGCAGAGAATAGAGAAGATTGGCGAGTTGCTGCAAACCAGCCCCAGGGCTGTTAACTTAAGAGAGATCTTTTATCTGGCCTTAATAGTTGTAGTGGCTCCGTGGCCAACCACAAACTACGTCTTTCCTCCTCAAGTTTACATGATGAAGTCTTTGATTATCGCTTGCGCTTGGCTTCACGACAATACAATTTCAAACTCGTGCATGTGCAATATGCACTGGAAACATTCCTGGCCCTCCAATGAAATAAAAACAGCAAGCAAGGAATCAAAAAACGCGTGGCATTTGTTTTAATTGCCAACCCTTCAACAAAACTTTCTCCAGTGTTTAGGGCCGAAATCTCTTCTGAACTTAAGTAAAATTGATAACACAATTAGCATTTATGTGTCCAACTATGATTGGTTATACAGTCTCCAAATTATTTTGAATTAAATACGCCAAACTATCAGTACAGCCTAGCACATCAAAAGTTCACCAGTCAACAATGGGCTACATTCATTAAATGTAGAACGAAACAATTTAATTAATTTATTGCCATTGAGAGATAATTAGTATTTAATGTTTATTTCTTCTTATTTCATTTTGGAACTAGTCATCATTAGTGACCAGGGGTTTTTGAGCTGGATCAGAAGTTGAAATACACGGCCATTGCCAAAGTTTGCCGAAATCCTTGATCGGTCAACGATCAGCGACAGGGGCGCCGATAGGACGAGGGGGGGGGGGGAGTATTGTGAGTCGAAACCAATCGGCTCAGTCTCCCTCTGCGATTCCGCTACCAGGGGGTCAGATGATGATCCCCGACGAAGCATGCTTAGTAAGATGGAACAATCTCACCAAGTACAGCCTCTCCGGCCAGTCACTGCAGGACCATTTCACTTGATTGTAGCAGGTGCCTCAACTTCGACCAGCAGAATGGCTGACACCTCCACCTGATGTTGTGTTGTGTATGGTGACAGTAACCTGTGCACTGGTTACTGCCACGAGGGGTGAGTGATCACATCACTCACAATGACCAACTGGAACAGACGATAGACAGCAGTAGGCACACGATTAGCACATGCCCACTGACGATCTTCCACGTAGACCACAGTCACCATGTCGTTTCTTTTTACAGCAAGCGACATGCCTTTTACTTTTGGACAGACGTTAACTACAAGGAGATCTGCCTTCACGACCACTAGCACAGGCAGTAACAGAACTTTTACTAGTTGTATGTTTTGACCAGGTAAAACTGTGAGAACTCCAGCCAAAGTATTGAAGTTTTAAATTGAAATTTGTTTCGCTTTTACAATTACGAGGGGCAATTACCAGAAACGAACATCACAATTCGATGTTCGGGCAAAATTTTAACTTGTTCCCAGCCAAAATCCTACTTTGACATTCTAAAGAAAGAATTTAAGGGGACGCAGCGTCACTTAACCTCTCAGCGTGGGAGGACATTCACCTCACTGCTACCCTGTGCTGCGGGAGGAGATGCGCACAGAGCTTGCTTACAAGTGCACACAGTCATATAAGACGTTATAACAGAGCCCAGAAGCATTGGATCTAAACCAAATTTTCACAGTTTGCTAATGACAAATTTAGTGAAGGAAAACACAAGTTACTGAAACTATACTATCAAATTTTAAAGACCATGCTTACCTTAGAAAATCTCGTAATACTTTGAAATCTATCAAGGAAGATGACAGAATTAAATATGAGAGTGGCTATTAAACGGCTTTTTGAGAAATAGGACCTCAGTGTGGTTTTTTGTACAATGCCCATCAGCATATATAGTGCAAAAACTACGTACATTTCTTCGACGGTAACTGGACCCATTCATTTACCTTTGACATGTGCCATCATGTGCTGCTTAGCATAGATATTTTTCTGTTTCACTATCATACTCATGAATTCACACGTAAAAATAACTGAAATATTGCCACAGGATCTAAACAATTCCTCGCAGCTTCTTGCAGCCCATAATTTCCAGTAAACACTTCCCTTTGGCCGATATTATTCCCCATGTCATCCCAGACAAACTCCTGACCGGCAACATTTTACCCGTGTCTTGCGATGTATTTACGTAACCACATTCACTCCCACTGTCACTACTTTCAATTTCAGACTCTATATTTGAATCACCATTCAGAGAAACCAATATTTCCGACCCATCATTCACTAAAACTTCACTAATATCGGAATCCGCAATCGGAAGCACTCGTTTAGCCGCCATTATGTGTTTACAAACACACAACAAAAATCTAGCTCTTTGCAATCGGATTTATCTAATGTGATCGATGCAAACTCGATATATTTTTACTCGAGACGAGAGATCATAGCTTCCTTTATCGATATAACACAGCAAAATTGTAATAGTTACAAAACTAGGCACGAGATGGAAGCACAAAGCAAGCACTGCAACGTGCGTGCAGGTAACGGCACTCCGCGACAGAGAGCGGCGAGTTCATGACGTGCAGTTCACGGCACTCCACGCTGAGTGGTTAAAAACATGCCATTCCTCAATAACCATGGCAAGCTGGCTCTCGATTACGCAGAAAAGGTACCAAGGTACCACAGTACCTCCCGAGTACTCTCAAACAGTACAGACATTTACTTTTTAGATGTACATTTACTTCAGGCTCAAATACACAGTTCTCAAGCATGGCTTTAAACTTTTCTCAAGACAGAACCAGCGATGCAGAACCGCCCAAACAATCTCAGCAACAAATAGAGCATCCAAATTTCCACGTGAACCAAACTTCACCAGGACTACACACACACTTGCTCAACACTTCTGGTAATGCAGGAACCAAACTCACATCTGCGACCAATCACCTTCAATCAGCATCACTCCAGACATAACCTCACTTTAGAGAGCAAGCAATCAGACAACCAACCTCACTATCACAACGAAACCAAACAACTCACTATCAGTCAACCAACCAATTCACTCACTTGTAACCATCTCAACGATGGGCACCACAATCAACTTACCTTAGGTCACTTCTGCAACCTTTTTTATCATGGGTCACTAAGTAGCAACCTACCTCTTACCTTCTGCATATCTCTTACTATGGGTCACTAAGTAGCAACCTTCCTCTTACCTTCTGCCTATCGCTTCCCAAAGGGTCACTTATGCAACCATTCTTTCACCATGGGTTACTTCACGCAACCACTTTACTTACCTTAGGTCACTTCTGCAACCTTTCTTACCATGGGTCACTAAGTAGCAACCTACCGTCCTTAGGTACCTATGACAACGTCTGTATAACAGACAAAATTAATTTTCCTATCAAAACAATTTCACAAGTAGCCTTCGTCAGTACTGCATCCACAATTCAGCCTCCAGCCCACTTCCAAAACTGGCTTCGACACCTGGCACGTGCTTCAGCGACAAGAACGTCCACCTTCATATGCCTTCCCTTCATGAAAAGGCTTCCTGCATATACCTCTTTGCATAATTAGTCATAGGCACCACTCGACTAAACCAACTCAAACATCAGGGCATGTTACTTCCTGGAAACTTGACGACCTAACCTCTCGACCACTCCATCTCACAGCAACGAGTACTACACCGAGTACCGACCAAAATAAAACAAACTCCACACAACAAATACCAGCAAGGTACCAACAACCAAAACACTAAAACAACAACAACCAAAATCACAAATACTCAGACGAGTACCAACCCTGAAAAATAAAACAACACTATCTAATACACTCAAGAATACTAACACTAAACAAAACTCACTCGAGTACCAAGTACCAAGCACTTCAGACATCAAATAAAAATAAAAATATACCCTCAGACACTAAAATGTAATGTACGACCATCACCAGCCCGAACGACATCAAGAGTCAGAAGAGCATAACAATGTCGACATCACCAACCCTCACTGAAAGTACCAGAATCATAAGCAAACAGAGACTGGCTACTTCCGCTAGGTTATTATCACTTCCTCGTTCTCCGCACCACCGGCGAATCACCACCGAACTTCGACACACCACCAACCGCTCCATTGGCATTCTGAAAATGCCCACGTCTCACTCACTCGCAACAAGACGTACACAAACACCAACCATACATGCAATCCTGGCACGTTACTCGTTCAGACCTGAAATAAATTTTCAAAATTTTCCTATCCGCCGACTGAAGATCAAAACTTCACACAACCAAAACACGATCACCTTTTCTTATAACTGCATTCTGCTGATTTCAATTTCGACATCACGTCGCACTAAACAGCTGCTTCCACTACTACAACTCACCCAACTCAACGGGGCTTCACAAACAACTCAACAGCAGATGAAGCAACATAACCTCGAAACCAATTAATTTTTTTAAACTTGCTGATTCACACCACCTAAAAATGTTTCAGCTCGACACTGCTTCTGTATGTACTTGCTGTACACCACTCTAGTTCTCCTGTACGTTCACTGAAAACTTCACTGATCACTACTCATGTCACAAGACATACTACAATCAATTAGATGACAATAATTATCTGCACACAGATGCTTCCCACAGAATTACAGCTCAATTATTTAATTACTGTTTAGATGACTTCAAGTAACTTTGGCAAACTGCCAGAATGAATACCAATTCATAAATCACAGGGCACCAATGCCAGAAAGATTTTCAGCAACAGAAAACATCATGACGTGAATGAAAGATCACTTTCTCACTCAAACTTGATAGGAACCACAGATCAATTAGCCATTAGCTCTTTACTTAACGACTGGGCAGAGATAACTTTACTACCACTACAACAAATAGCTAAAAGCCTCCGTGGCTTAGGCGGCAGCACGCCGGCCTCTCACCGCTGGGTCCGTGGTTCAAACCCCTGTCATTCCATGTGAGATCTGTGCTGGACAAAACGGAGGCAGACAGGTTTTTCTCCGGGTACTCCGGTTTTCCCTGTCAACATTTCATTCCAGCAACACTCTCCACTATCATTTCATTTCATCTGTCGTATTCATTTAATCATTGCCCCAGAGGAGTGCGTCAGGCCTCGGCAGCCGGCACAGTCCATATCCTCGCCACTAGATGGGGGCTTCATTCATTCCATTCCTGACCCGGTCGGAGACTGGAAGCAGGCTGTGGATTTTCATTTTCACAACAAATAGCTGCCGGCCCCGTGTTGTTTGGGTAGCGCGCCTGCCTCTCACCCTGAGGCCCCGGGTTCGATCCCCGGCTCCGTCAGGGATTTTAAAACTGATGTGAGGGTTGGAACGGGGTGCACTCAGCCTCGTGAGGACAATTGAGTAGCTGTCTGACAGTGAGACAGCGCCCCGATCACGAATACCAAGATTAACGGCCGAGGGGACCCGACACGCTGATCATGCGTCACCCCAATATCTGCAGGCCAAATGGCTGGGCAGCGGTCGCTTGGTCGGCCTTAGCCCGTCATGGGCTGGATAGTGCCAGGGGTTGACTTTTTTTTTTTTTTTACAACAAATAGCTACTGTACCATTTGATCCTACCTTTGGAAGATCGCCTGTAGCACGATACATCACAGAGTGTGACAATTAGATTTAATCCAACAGCCAAATTTACCACGTTCACAGAGAGACCCATGCTCTTGAGTGCCAGTTTTAAAACTGAACTTGACTCGTCTTCGGTGCGTTCACGCACTTCAGAATACCAGCAACGCTTCGCCTGTTCACAGCATGAAATCAAGAAAACATACATATTAGTAAGGGCCTTATTTTTTTGGTGAAATAAATCCGTTGATTTCGGTGTTAAAACTGACGCTATTTCAGTGGGTATTTCGCGATATAAATTGTCATAATGATCGATGTTTCTTCTGAAATCTTCCTTATAGTATGGGGTATCCTAAGAAATTAATGTGATTGCAACGTCAAATACATAGAAACCCAAACTGTTGTGACTTAAGTTTTCGGCATTTTTAAACATAAATGCTGGATGTTTGCCGCTAAAATTTTATCAGTCACGAACTCGTACTGCTGTAGCCTATCTACGACCACAACGCCATTTGATGTAATCGATAGCAGATAACGGTTTTCATCGATAGCCTTAGAGATCGCGGAACTGAATACACATACTTCCGGCTTTGTGGGCTTTTGTGTAGAGAATATGCAGCACTATCAGTCAAATGAGAAGGAAACCACGACGGTCAATTCCTCAGAAGTATTTAAACGTTTATAGGAGAGCTTTTTCGATAATATTTAGCTTTTTTCGTACCAAGTGGAATATATTTCGTGATTATTTCCGCTATTAGTGCAATAAATCAGATTTCGTGATTTTTCGAGAGTTCATTGTGCTGAAATACGGTACTTTTAATTACCTAGGTCATATATAGGCAAAAAAGAAGATATGGAAAAAGTTTGCGCGTATCGCTATTACCAAAAAATACGGCCCCTACATATTAGTAATAAATACCAATTAGTCCCCTACCTAAATTTTTAAGTTAACTTTGTTACTTTCTCTTGCTTCCCGAACCCAGGCAAGATAATCCTGCACAATACCATGGCAACAGAACGATACCAGACAGCCGGCTCAGAAAATCGAACCACTGCGCTGCTACCAAACTATTACCCGACTTGTTAAAAGAAGAGTGGAGGGTGGGTTTGGAACCCGAGTCCTAATGTGGTCTTTACCAGCTACCTTAAGTATCATTCTAGAAGCACAACACTAACAAAACCATGGGTTCAGAAAAACAAGATAAATAGAAAATATATTCTCCAAGGGATTAAAATACAATGCCAGATGGCTGAGGGAGGGAACACTTAAAATGCACTCCTACTATAATAATAAAATGGAGGCCAACAATAACCCTGAATTAAATGGCAACGCTGTTATACCAACTGCATCACATTTACATCATTAAATTCTTTTAATCCTTTTCCAATCAATTAATCCTTACATTCTTTCTAATGGATTTCCAAAAATGAGTTTTAAACAGCATTGATGCTGAACTTACGCGGTCATGCTAGACCATTTAAAATGCCACCTCTGACAAACGAAAGCAAAGGACCGTTTGCCAAATTTAAACTACAGTATTAAGATTTTACCACACCAAAATTCCTGCCAATTACATTCTTAAATTCATTTAATTTTTCACGTTAGCAGCATTAGAATATTTTAAATAAAACGAAACACATCTCGAAAGATGATATTAAAAACAAGTGCATTTTCGCTGCTTTCAAAATAAGAGAAGGCGTGAAAATAAAATAATCTTAGGCCAATTATAATAGGCCTATAAAATATGAAATCAGTAAGTTAGCACAACTAATAAAAATGCCTTAGCATAAACAAGGATAGCGTCCCTTTTGGAACATAAAGCAAATCCATGCTGCCGGCCAAACAACACTTGACCTCTCAAGATTTTGCAGCTTAAAGTCACATTTTCCTAGAATGTTCGAAAGTTATTTTCTTTGATCAGCCACGAGTTCCTACAGTTCATAAATAACAGTTTTACCTTTTATCCGGCCTGAATAGTTGTAGTGGCTCCGAGGCCAACCACAAACTACGTCTTTCCTCCTCATGTTTACATGGTGAAGTCTTTGATTATCGCTTGCGCTTGGCTTCACGACAATACAATTTCAAACTCGCGCATTCACAATACGCACTGGAAACATTCCTGGCCCTCCAATGAGATAAAGACAGCAAGCAAGGAATCGAAAAAAGCGTGGCATTTGTTTTAATTGCCAACCCTTCAACAAAACTTTCTCCAGTGTTTAGGGCCGAAACATCTTCTGAACTTAAGTAAAATTGAAAACACAATTAGCATTTATGTGTCCAGCTATGATTGGTTATACAGTCTCCAAATTATTTTGAATTAAATGTGCCAAACTAGCAGTACAGCCCAGTACATCAAAAGTTCACCAAACAGTCAACAATGGGCTACATGCATTAAATGTAGAACGAAACAATTTAATTAATTTATTGCCATTGAAAGATAATTTGTATTTAATGTTTATGTTTATTTCTTATTTCATTTAGGAACTAGTCACCATTAGTGACCAGGGGTTTTTGAGCTGGATCAGAAGTTGAAATACACAGCCATTGCCGAAATTTGCCGAAATCCTTGATCGGTCAACGATCAGCGACGGGCGCCGACAAGACGAGGGGGGGGGAAGTATTGTGAGTCGAAACCAATCGGCTCAAAAAGGAAATCACCTGACAAATGGGAAACGGTTAACCTCACTAGACGAGACTTTGAAAAATCCGTCAGTTTAAATGACCAGGTATAGGAAACAAATAATTCACAGCTTGCGATTACTATTGAAGAACATACTTGCGGAAGTATGAAGCAGAGTTGCTACTACGGTGATGCGCTTTACTGGCCAAATGAGATCCCTCTTTCAAGATATATCTATATCATAATTTAAAAATAACTTTCTATTTTTTAGAACTACAATAACGAACATTAGTGTGAGATAGCACCTTCCAATACCACCTTTAATTTTGTAACACTACAGTAGCGACTACTAAATAAAGGTAGCGATCAAGCTACGTTCAATTTCATAAACACAGAGCTCACAAATCCCGTATAGTTAAGTACAAACATATCAGTCTGGTCGTTATGTCAGTAGCAACGAAGCTATGTGGTGGCTATTGCCATTTCCATAACACTAAAGGCATCCCGCCGTCACATACCTCGATATGCACCTACAGAATTGTGAACAAGTCTATTTTACTGAAAATAATTTCTACGAGCGAGTATCCATTCCGCCAAAAACCACATTCACTACCTTTTCCAACATTTACACAAGGCGTGATTTTGAAAGCACTTTTCTGTATGTTGAGGTACAGGGATATTACACATGGAAAGTTACTATAAAATGTTGGCAAATATGAATTCAAGGAACTACTGTTCAGAATAGGCATGGTGTTAAATCTGCAGAAGCTTTCGGTACAGGTTGTACGGCCCATGTTCGTAATGTTACCCGCGGACAGGAAAACACTTAATTTACGTCCACATCTTACATTTCTGACGAAAGTCGATGAACATCTAACGCTTGGTTCGGTGGCATTCAAAAGAAAATGGGAAATAACAAAATATATAATGGGACATAACTCAACTATGACGCGAGCGAAGCCGCGGGTACCTGCTAGTACTATTTAACGGCCCAACTGAACCAAGGGATGTGCATTAAAAGGCTTTACAGGCCTCTGTAACAATAACTTCACTTCGATTCTTTAGTAATATGGATACAATTGTGAAGTCCTCTTTAATTCAAACAGCATCAAAGAAATGTGTACATTCATTTAACTATTGGCAGAAATTGATTGATGTTTTAGTTTAACAACATCTAGGTTATAAGCCTCATTGCAGAAGAAGGAAGAATTCCATCCATTTGAAAAATAAACATACAGTAAAACCTCTTTTATACGTTTCACACTTGTATGTTTTCTACACTTATACGTGGTTTTTTTTCCTGGTCCCGGCAAAATCCCTATATTTTCCATGTTAATTTATTTCCAATACACGTTTTACATTTACTGTATTCGTTTTTCACGCTTATACGATCATATTTTAAGTCCCTTGCAATATAAAACATCATTTATACGTTGCGTGTTCTATGAAAGTATGTTTGAATGCAAACATTTGGTACAGACTGTACTTCCGTCACATCGCTTGGTGCAAGGAATGCAGCGCGCGCTATTTATGTTACGCTGGCTTTGAGTGACACTAGCTGGCCAGCGTGTTGATGGGAACAAGGAAGATCAGCTTCTTGCGTAATAATTAGTAGCGAGCGCTATTTGTGTTAGCGAAGATGTTGATCTCTCAAAATACAGGAAGCAGCCATAGAACACAGTTAGACAGAGTCTGAAGCTTATGTTAAGATGAGCGGAAGAAAGTGGAAGTGTGTTACGATCGCCGATAAAAAATATTATTATTTTTATTCGTGTTTTTTTTTTTGTTTTGTTTTTTTCCAGGACCTCTCGTCAAACCATTAAAATATAATTTTCAAAAGAAAAATATGTATTGTCCATTGGGCCATTATATATTTAAACACAAATTGTGCTAAATGTTCCGGCATAACTCAACAAAATGACAGCGTTTCGCCCCTTTGTGCCATTGGTGAGGTGTGCTTTAACCAACTGAAGAGCCCAATGGCACACCGGGGCAAAACGCTGTCATTTTGTTGAGTTATGCCGGAACATTTAGCACAATTTGTGTTTAAAAAAAATACATTAAAAATACGCGATTGATTCTGTGTTATAATAATCTAGTGTCTTGAGACAAATTAATACAGTGGAACTTGGATAATTCGAACCTCAAGGGACCAGTAAAAGAATTCGAATTATCCAAACATTCGAATTAAGAAAGTTCTGTGGAAAGGGTAGATAAAATATATTATATTACGTTTACATAATGATTTACGTTCAACAAAGCAGATTAACAGACAACGGTACTTTATAGAGACTGTATCGTGAATAACCACAAAAGTTTCAAATGAAAAATAAAACCAAAATGTACTATTCACCTATTTAACGACAGTACTAATCCAGCAATCTAGTTAAGTCTCAGAGAAATCAACTGTTTTTCAAAATAGTTTGAGATTTTTACCTGTTTCCAACAATAAAGTCTCTCAGCCATCACAAAAGAATCTAACAAATTTAAGGAACGGAAAACAGAACCGCTTACGTCATTCCTACTTAAAATAAACCGCCTAAGTTCTGTGATGTGGTTTGTTGCTTGGTCTGCACTCGGAACAGATTTTTCGGGAACTGACCCAACTCTTTGGCTTCCGATCGGCTTTTTACACTAAAAACTTCGAATTATCCAAAATATAATTCGAATTAACCACGATTTTTTAGCATTGATTGTATATAAAATGCTAGGGACCAAGAGAAATATTCGAATTAAAGAAGATTTCGAATTATAGAAGTTCGAATTAGCCACGTTCCACTGTATCCATAAATTAATTTTCCGTACACTACGGTATTTTATTAATGGCGATGACGAAGAGCCGCAGCATAATACAGTGGATTTTAATGATGCTGTCAATGCTATATGGACTATCAAACATCTTGTGACACGCCATAACGTTTCTGAGGAAATAATGGCCGAATTATATCAGTTTGAAAATACTGTTCAAGCCGTGGCCGCGGCCAACAAAAAACAAGCCAAGATAACAGACTAGGGTACTTCGTAAAGTGACTCTATTTTCTTTCTTTTGTTGTTGTTTCTTTCTTTATCTGGGTGCATTTGTCTTGTAGTTGTATTGTTACATATTGCCAATTATAGTTAAACAATCGTATTATTATGTCTTGTCATGCACTTCTTAACTATAACCCATATTGTCACATACATTTTGCAGTTTTTATTTACCGACTTTCATTTATGCGTTTTTCAGACTTATACATTTTATTCCTTTGGTCCCCTGGAAAATGTATAAGTGAAGTTTTACTGTATAAGGAAAATAGGATTAGTAAAGAGCAGGAGAATGATGAATACACTTATAGCAGTGAAGTTGAAAAGGATAAAGATTTGACTTAGGAATGGGGACAGTATATTGGCACTAGCAGCAGTGTTGATAGACTCATTGTAACAAAACACTCTCCTCATCCCTGTAGTCGTGAGTTTATGAAGGTTATATTGTGATGCTGATGACCTCTTAAATTCAAACCTGTATCTCTAAAGAAAACATGACAGACCATGGCATCTACGCTCGCTTAGGCACAGTCCATGGGGCCAGGCTATCTTCGGATGTAATAAACGAGTGGAACTGAACTCCATCATCGACTGTCCTTGAAATTTGGTTTCAAATATTCCTGAAGGAAATATAATGTTAGTTTCCATTTGAGCGGATGTAATATCCTTGAAATGACTTTCAAGGTGTTTTTTTTTTTAAACCATCTTCTATAAATTCACTTCATTTCAGTCCATCACCATAGAAACAGGAATAATAAGGGGTAGACATACATTCTAAAAAATATATATTGTGTGCCCCAAAATTCATTCCATCTGTACCTGACTTCTTCTTCTGACGGGCATTATATAATTTTGTCATTTGTGTCAAATATTTGAAAGAGTTCATGAAGATTTCTCTCAATAAAAATTCACTAATTATAATTATTGTTGTTTGTCAATATATTTTAGAATAATTTTGACATCTTATCCTATGTTTGAATTCATTAGGTATCTCGAGACTGCAAATACCTGAGTACAACAGTGTCCTTCAGTGTAGGAACTGAAATTTTCACCTGCGTTGGCAAAACTCTGATTGATCCAGGGTTTACAATTGTCATGCCTTGGCAGGCTTTCGGCAAGGATGAAACAGTTCCACCCTTCACTGAAGGAGAAATAGTTGCAATTCAGGATGTAAGTTAAGTATAATTTAGAACTACTGTAGATGTTCTGGGAGCAGTGATACTTAAGTATTAATCATAATGTTAATTTTGCCAAATTGTCCATTATTTACAGTACAGATGTGTAAAACATGTTTCTTTCCATGTGCAAGAACGGATGTGACCAAATTATTAAAATGCTTGAAAACTCAATTTCAAAATTTATTTAAGAATTCAGATCTGAGGTTCTAAAGTATGGCAACTTTTTGCTTTTTGTAATCTGCATATCACACATCTTGGAAACGCTGATAGATTTTATTGACTTGGCTCAACCATCTTATATGATATTCTGCTTTATTGAATATTGTGTATTAACTCATCCTGTTTGGTTGTCTTTATCCTAGGTATATTTTTATTGACACATTTTCCACCATAAGATTAATGCTGCATTATCTCATCCCTCCTTTTTTTTTCTTTCTTTCATAAGTATCTTGGCTAATATGAGAAATAAAATTGTAAGTGCAAACCATAATAGATACTGATTTTCAAGTTAGAAATATAATAAACAGTGTAGCAAATATGTGCGAGTTATCACAAATACTTTTTTTTTTTTTTTCACTGTGTTGTGCAGTGACTGAGAGTAACATTAGATTCTGCATGAATTTTGCATGTTATACAGCTGTTCACCGCTTGGCATCAGCCACTTTCAGGGTGAGTGACAACTAGCTATTAAATTCACACCTTTTACTTGATAACAATAATAATAAGTAACCCTTCTTTTGTTTGTACCTATTCGACAAAGTTTTTGCCTCAAAGTAAGGGTTCAAGTTAGGGTTGAGAGAATTGACACCCACAAGAATATACTGTCTCAGTACCTTACCATAAATTATTTGCAATGCAAAAATAGGGCAAATATTCATCCCATAATTACTTTTTGGAAAGTTGTTTTTCTCATTCTGACATACAGTACAATTGGTGAGATACAAATATCGCTCCCACTCTGCATTACAACTGTGTATCAATATAGTGCAACATAGTAAATCATATTTAGTAATCGAAATAGTGTCAATCATTCCCAAGAAATAATAATAAATTTTTAATATAAAAGACATAAATATTTTAAGCTTTACATAAGTGCTAGAAGTAAACACAATATTGCTGTAAGTTGTGCACGATTTTTAGCTCTTTTCAGCTAATGACCAATAAGCTAACTATAATTTCTAAATTCACTTTCTGCATGTTTAAGTATAGGAGCATGGTGGTAGTGCTCAAGCTGCTTGCCTGTCACTAAGGTGGACTGGGTTCGATTCCCAGTCAATACATGTGAGATTTTTGATGTGAAACCTGTGGTTTGGATTCCATGCAAAAATGGAGGTGTTGTGGCTCATGATCGCACGATTAACGGTCATTTAAAACTACAAGCTTCCTTCCTTCTTGTTGAAGTACATTGTCAATTTGCATATTTTCATATATTTTATAAATTAAATGATCAGTATAATGTGATTATTAAGTTATATTTTAATTATATGCAATGCTGCACAATCCTTGTTCCCAAGCAATTTGCTATGAAAATACTAAATTTAACATTCAAAATGCTAAATTTTGTATTTTAAATTCTGCTAATCAGGTATAAATTATGCATTTTCATTAGGCCCTGCATTCTTTAATGATCAATGGTTAAAAATTTGTAATTCGTAGCATTTTACAATAAATGTGTTGGAAATAAGAATTACTTGCAATATTTCATGTAACTTAGAAAACATTTTGCATCGCTAGTGCTAAAAACCTCAAACTCTATCAGCAGTGAATAAATAATAATCATCTTGCACAGTTTCCAGCTATAAACCCCTATCACACGACACTCGCTGGCAGGGAAGTTGATCTGATAGCTGGTACAAAATCTTGTCCAATTCTGTTCATCCTCTTCAGTATACCTGTTTTTATGACCGAAGCATATCACAAGGTAGCATATTGTGCGCCAGGTTGTAAAGAATCAAACATGGAGGAGGGTAATCGTTTGAGGATAATATTTCCTCATGATTCACATTTTTAATGCAACACAAAACTCAAATTTCAAACATTTTAAAAAATTGGCCTGCTTAGCTCAATTATTCAGTCAGAGAGTCCTCATCATCTTGAGCAGGTGCTGCTTGGAACATAAGCCTTTCCATCGTTTTCTGTCCATCCACCATCTCTCGTCTTTCACTGTGTCCCAGCACACTCCTCTTTCCTTCGCACTCTTCTTAACTCCTTCTGTCCATCTGTCCCTTGGTCTTCCCCTTGGCCTCCTTCCCTTCATTTCCATTCCAAACATCTTCTTCGGTATCCTCTCCTCTCGCATCCTCTTCACATGTCCATACCATTGTAGCCTAGACCGCTCTATTTTGCAATGGTTCCTCTCTTACCATCTCCCTGCTCTCTCATTCCTTACTATGTCCATTCTTCTTATTCCTACCCTACTCCCCTGGAACTTCATCTCTACTGCTCGTATTTTACTCTTCCCTTTCCTTCATCACCCATGTTTCTGAACCATACGTCAAAATTGGCACAAAGTACATCTTGTAGATGATGCCTTTACATTTTTGTGGTACATCTTTATTCCTTCTCATCCCCCTAACACTATTGAAAAATCCATTTGAGAGTACCTTTCCTAAATCCCATGCCAATTTGATTCTCCTATGCAACCATTTCATCCCTGCTTCCCCACGATACTTTTCCATTTTTGGCCGAATTTCATCTACACCCGTTGCTTTATGACATTGTAGTTTATTTACCACCCTCTCTACTGCCTCAACCATGATCCTGTACCCATCCTCATTCTCTCCTGCATAATCTCAAAATCTGCCACATTGCTTGACAGGTCTCCATTTACATTTAGCAAGTTTTCAAAAACGAATTGCCATCTTCCCATTGCCTTATTTCTCTTTTTCCTCCATTCATTCTTTATAACACTCCAAATAGGCTTTCATGCTGCTTGGCCTAATGCTTCTAATTTATCTCCAAACTCCTCCCATGATTTCCTTTTGGACTCTACTTTTATTTGTTTGGTTTTGATCCTTTACACTACATAAAGTTCTCTATCTGCCAGATTCCTTATTTGGAGCCATTTTTTTGTAAGCCTTCTTTTTACTTTTACAAGCTAATTTCACTGTCATTCCTCCAAGATGTGTGTTTTTTTCCTGGTCTTTACATACTGTTGTCCCAAGACATACCTTTGCTACTTATAGTACTGCTTCCCTGTATCTTTACCATTCCATTTCAATGTCGTGCAATTCTTTACCATATACAGTGGAATCTCGTTAGCACGTTCTCAGTTACGACGTTTTCCCACTTAGCGCGATGATTTTCTCAAGTCCCAGTCCCAATTCTACAAAATACATGTTGATATATCCCCTTAATACGTTCTCTATTCCCGCTTACGACGATCAAATTTCCGTTGTACGCGAACCGGATTTTATTCTTATTTCATTATAAAATTCGGCTTCTGGAAAACACGACGCGATATTGCCTCATATTCTCTGATAGTTATTGACAGTGTAGATGATTTCATTGTGTTTGACGGCGTAGAAGTGGCTATAGCTACGACGCAACACAGGTGACGTGTCTCTCTCCCGCTGCCCTTCACCCCCTTCCCTTTGTTTATTTCTCACGTAGGCACAATATTGTCTTCGTGTTCCGCACTATTGTCTTCTAGTTCTTAGTGTTCACGTCCAGTTATGACCTATCTTACAGCGTGTTTCACAATGGATAAGAAGAAAGTACGGCAGATAACTAATGATGAGAAGATTAAATACATTCGAGACGTGGACTGCAATCCTCACATGAAGCGTGTGGATATAGCGCGAAAGTGGAACATTCCTCCGTCAACACTAAACACGATTCTCGGCAAAAGGAAGGAAATTGAACGTGCATTTGAAGAAGGGGTGAGTGGCAAAAGGAAACGTGTGCGAGAGGGACAGTTTTCTGAACTAGAAAGCTCTTTATTGAAGTGATTCAAGCAAGCACGTGCTTCAAACATATACGTGCGCGGTCGCCGGCGATAGAGCCGTCACTGGCGGAGCGCGAGAGCGAGAATGTCCTTGCTGATCAAATATAAAGAAAGACCCTGTATTATATGTGTTTGGAAGCGGATGGGGAACATTTTCAGCATCTACTGTAAATCATGGCCAGTAAAACTGCATGGTAGGCTGCTGATTTTAAGCACCGTATTCAGCCGTAGGCCTACATATGCGTGCACGGTCGCCGCCAACAGAGCCGTCACTGGCGGAGCGCGAGAATGTCCTTGCTGAGCAAATATAAAGAAAGACCCTGTATTATATGTGTTTGGAAGCGGATGGGGAACATTTTCAGCATCTACTGTAAATCATGGCCAGTAAAACTGCATGGCAGGCTACTGATTTTAAGCACCGTATTCTGCCGTAGGCCTACATATGCGTGCGCAGTCGCCGGCAACTGAGCCGTCAATGGCGGAGCGCGAGAGCGAAAATGTCCTTGCTAAGCAAAAATAAAGACCCTGTATTATACTGTAGTGTAGAGGTACAGTAATTGATTTTTATGTTATTTATTGCGTGTAAGTTACTGATAACCTATGTTTATGTCATGACTGTAGTAGTGCATACAATCACTTACTAAGGTCGGCGATTGAACGTCCATATATACGCCGCGTTCTTTCTTATACGTTGTAAATGCAGTATGGCGTTTTTCGGTAGTACGTTTTCCCGCATATGACGTCCAAATTTTTCAGTCCCTTGAAAAACGTACTAATGAGATTCCACTGTACTCATTGGAATTCTCCATCAATCTTCCTATTCAACCTGGGTTAACAAAACCCACGTCTTATCATACCTCAACTTGTCTTTTACCTGTGTCTGTTGCCCAGGGATCTTGTCTCCAATAAACCTTGATCCCCTATGAATAGTTTTTAAGAATGAGTATATTAAGAATTCATGCACAATGTGTGATATTTTCGGATGAGAAATAGTCCTAGTTTAATCTCAATATTTATTTATTTATTTATTTACATATGTTACGCCCTCATTGGAGCACTTAACCAAAACAAGTATATACATATCTCAAAAAACAATATTAATGATTCAGCTTCTTATTTTTCTTCTTTTCCCAAAACATTTTCATTCTAGTCGACCTTGCCGCTCTCTCTGCATCGCTTATGGTGTAAGTTTTGCGGGTAAAGATTTTTAAGGGAAGTCGGATGTTCTTGTTTTTCAAGATATTCTTCTCATCTTTGTTAGCAATTTGGGACATTGTCAAGCCGAGTTCATCCAGATCATTTTGAATTTCCATAAACCAAGAGTTCTTTGTTTTACTTTTGAAAAAATAATTAAATAATACTTTTAATTGTCTGGTATCCGGCAGGCGTGAGAGATGACCAAAAAAAGCAATTCGCCTTTTTCGCATAGTATCGACTATAGACTCAGTTTCTTTATAAACCACTTCATTTGGTAATAGACGCCATTGACCATCCACCTGATGTTTTTTATTAATTATAGTTCTGAGAATTCTTCTATCAATCTTCTGTAATGTGTCAGTAACTGATCGAGTGTTTAACTTGAAAAGTGTTTCACAAGCATATATTGCTTCCGGTTTAATAACTGATTCGTAATGTCGTAATTTGGCATTTATGGAGAGTGATTTTTTTTTGTAACTAGACCAAGTAATGTATTGCGCTTGTCTTAACTTTGTTGTTCTATTTTCGATTGACGCTTTCTCATTCAAATTCCATGTTATAATCTCTCCTAAATATTTAAATTTATGTACAACTTTAATTTCTTTATTGTTGATCAATGTAATAGCTTGTGTTTCCACATCAAAGGATGCCATGATTTCAGTCTTTTCAAATGAAATTTGAAGTCCTACTTTTGCTGCAATAGACCCAAGTTCTTCAATTTGGTGTTTAGCCTCATCTATACTGGTTGCAAGCAGTGCAAGGTCATCCGCAAAGGCCAAGCAATTCAGTTTTATATTAGTACCAATCTTTACATTTGGAGGACAAGTTTTGTTCCACTCACGCATGATCTTTTCAAGAACACAATTAAATAATAACGGTGATAGACCATCTCCCTGTCGAAGTCCAGTCCAGATATCAAATGGTTCAGACAAGGCGCCTCGAAATTTAACCTTTGATTTAGTATCTTTCAAAGTAACGCCGATGAGGTTGATAAGCTTTTGATGTAACCCAAATTCCCTAAGGATGTTAAGTAATGACCCTCGATGGATACTGTCATAAGCTTTCTTAAAATCCACAAAAGTAATGACCAAATCCTTTTGTCTCATTCTATGATATTTCATTATCCATTTCAGACTGATGATCTGATCCGAACAGCTGCGACCTGGTCGGAACCCTCCTTGATATTCTCCTAGTTCTTGGTCGATTTGTTGTTGAATTCTTGTCAAGATAATTCTAGATAGAATCTTGTATGTTACATCAAGCAAAGAAATCCCACGGTAGTTGTTCGGGTCTGATCTATCGCCCTTTTTATGAATTGGGTGGATTACAGCCATTCTCCATTCCTCTGCTATTTGTTCCGAATTCCATACATCGATGAGGCGTTTATGGAGGTTGGAGATGGTTTGTTCATTTGCATATTTCCATAGTTCTGCTACCAATGAGTTCTCTCCTGCTGCTCTATAATTTTTGAGCCAATTAATCGCTGCACATACTTCAGTCAAGTCAGGAGGAATAATGTTCTGTAAATTTGTTTTATTTTTTGGATTAGGCTCAAAATCAAGATATTCCTTAGGTTCATCAGCATTTAGTAGTTCTCTAAAATAATCTGCTAGAATTTTAGCATTATTAGTATCATTGTGGGCTAGTTTACCTGATTTATCTTTCATTAATAGTGTAGGAGGGCTGTATTTAATCTCAATAAATACATTTCTGTGTGTGTCATCATCATCATCTTGAGCAGTTTCCAACCGCTGGTCGGGTCTGCCTGGAACATAAGCCTCTCCATCGTTTCCTGTCCATCCACCATCTCTCGTCATTTACTGTGTCCCAGCACACTCCTCTTTCCTCCACACTCTTCTTAACTCCTTTTGTCCATCTGTCCCTTGGTCTTCCCCTTGGCCTCCTTCCCGTCATTTCCATTCCAAACATCTTCTTCGGTATCCTCTCCTCTTCCATCCTCCTCACATGTCCATACCATTGTAGCCTAGATCGCTCTATTCTATTTTGCAATGGTTCCTCTCTTACCATCTCCCTGACTCTCTCATTCCTTACTCTGTCCATTCTTGTCACTCCTACCCTACTCCTCTGGAACTTCATCTCCACTGCTCGTATTTTATTCTTGTCCCTTTCCTTCATCACCCATGTTTCTGAACCATATGTCAAAATTGGCACAAAGTAGGTCTTGTAGATGATTCCTTTACATTTTTGTGGTACATCTTTATTCCATATCATCCCCCTAACACTCTTGAAAAATCCATCTGCGCACCTTCCCCTCTCATTTATTTCCATCCTATTGCCTCCCTTTTCTTCAATTATGCTTCCCAAGTACTTGAAGCATTCTACTTTCTGCAACTGCTGTCCTCCAAGTGTTATGCCCATATCCAGTCTGTTCTTCTTCCTCGTTGTGATGACCACTTCACTCTTTTGTGCTGAGAACTTCATCCCATATGATAACACTACCTTCTCCCACTCATCTAATTGCTCTTGTACTTCTTCCTCATCCTCTCCCCATACCAGAAGGTCATCAGCAAACAACATTGCCTTCATTTTCCTTTCCCCAATGCTATTTACCACTTTTCGTATGATTTCATCCATCACCACTATAAATAACAGGGGTGAGAGGGCACTTCCCTGTTTCAGACCACTCTCCAGTTGAAACCATTCCGTTCTCTCTCTTCCCACCTTTACACAGCTTTTGCTTCCCTCGTACATTGCTTTCACTCTTGCCACTGCCTCCTTGTTCACTGCTTTTGCTCTCATTGCTTCCCATACCTTGTTTCTATTAATACTATCATATGCTTTCTCAATATCCAAGAAGGTCATCACCAGATCTTTCCCATATTCATAATGGTGTTCTTGTAGCTGTCTTACTGCAAAGATGAGGTCAACTGTTGACCTTCCTGGCCTGAATCCATACTGTTCTTCCCTCAGCCCATCTTCAACTTCTGTCCGAATTCTTCTCTCCAGTACCTTCTCAAATATTTTGGCGCAGTGGCACATGAGTGTAATTCCCCTGTAGTTCTTGCATTCCTTCCTACTTCCCTTTTTAAATATGGGTATTATTATCCCTCTTTTCCAGTCCTCTGGTATTTTCTTCTCCCTCCATATCACTTTCATTACTCGAAAGAGCCACTGTGTTCCTATCACCCCTGCTGCTCTCACCATCTCCACACTCACTTCGTCTATTCCCGGTGCCTTTCCCCCTTTCATCTTCTTTAATGCTTCCTCCACTTCTTTCCATGTCAATTCCTTCTCTGAAATGTCTTGGTCACTGTCTGTTTCTTCCTCCACAATGTCCACTATGCTGGTTTTAGTTGGATTTAGGAGTTCCTTGAAGTATTCTCTCCAGATAACCTTTACTTCTTCCATATTTTCGACCTCCTTTCCATTCCTGTCCACCATTCTGACATTCTCCCCTGTATCTCTTCTCTTTGCCTTTATCATTCCATACAACACTTTCTTACTGCCATCACAGTCCTCCTCCATCATGTCTGTCCATTTCTCCAGCCATTTCTTTTTCTCTTCCTTCACTACTTCTCCTGCTTCTTTCTTCCGCTCTTGGTATTCTTCTCTTGTTCTGTCTGTCCTCTGTTGGAACCATTTCCTGGATGCTTCATTTTTCTTTTTCACTGCTTCCTTAGTTCTGGGGTTCCACCATGGTGTTTCCTTCCACCTTTTCTTTCCACTAGTTCTGCCACACACGACTTCCGCTGCTTCTACCAACACGTCCTTGAACCTATTCCATTCTTCTTCACCTGTTTTCGGATCATCCTTCGGTAATTTGTTCCTCACTAATATCTGGAACTTCTCCTTATTTCCATCCTCCTTCAGCTTCCATGTCCTTATTCTTCTTTCTTGGTTCTCAGTTCTCCTCTTTTCCTTCAGTCCTCTCACCTTGGCGACCAGCAGACGGTGGTCACTGTCCAGGGCTTCTGAAGGTATTACCCTTATATCCGTGATACTCTTCTTTGTCTCCTTCCCGCATAGAATATAGTCCACCACCGATTTCCTAGTCAAATCCCTGCTGTACCAAGTAATTTTATGGCTCTCTCTCTTCTTGTACCATGTGTTTCCAACCATTAGCCCATTTATCTTGCACAGTTCCAACAATCTCTCTCCTTCCTTATTCCTGTTTCCCCATCCTTCACCACCAATCACTTCCTCAAAACCTCTTCTGTGTGTGTGCATGGTGGAAAAATTATTAAGCATAATTTTTGTATTATTTTAAATTAACTACTGTAAATTGATCTCATATTGTACATACATTAGCTTCTGAGAAATACAGTACTTGTATACAGTAATGACTGTTCTGTCTACCTATCAAATTCAGTTTTACTGCCTACTGGAAAATATCACATCCAAAGTGATGAATAATAACTAATATTTGCCAAAGGCAGTTTTTTTTTTCTTCAGAGTATGGTTATTCTTTATGGAATTGCTACTTATACAGTGGCAATTTACTTCCATTGTAAGCATATACATAGGCTAAAATAATTTATGCTTTCCTGACCACCACTTGTTTCAAGTGTGAATGATTATGCAAATGTTATTTCCCGGCTAGCTTATCCAATCGTACAATGATCGCTGTCAGCCTTCTTCCCCTTTCTGAGAGACAAGATTGCACACCAATTTATTCTTAAGAGAAGACCTGACTCGGGGCTCAACATTAAATAGCTTCCACATTCCACACCTATAAATAACCCATTCTCCTATCACGTTTACTCCACCCCCGTAACACCCAATGAACCGCTACCCCAATTAGAGTTCACTTCTTATTTCAATCACTGATGTTCGTTTCTTTGAATTTGTCCTACTGTTCAATGTACCTACTATGTGTGTACCCAGGATGGACAATCTTCCTCTTTGTTTTTCCATTCTGAGTTTTTTGCCTGTATTTATGATTTACTTTTACGGAAGATAATTGGAGCAGTTCTTTATATTAATGCAGTACTTGTTTGTCGCAGACCAAGCTGGTGGAGTGTCAGACTTCACCTCCTGATTATTTATCAGAAGCCGAACTTATCACGCTCATGGAGAAACATGGCATTGGGACAGATGCCTCCATTCCTGTCCATATCAACAATATTTGTCAGCGAAACTACGTCACTGTATCAACAGGTCGGAGACTTGTTCCTACATCCCTTGGCATTGTATTGGTCCATGGATATCAGAAGGTGAATGCAAAGCTTTTATATGTTTTAAGTGTAATCTTGTTTCACTACAGTAAATACTCATTTAATGAATCTTATGGGACTGTTAAAATATCATCCTTAGACAGGAGTATTCTTAAAGGTAAATTGATGCTTTATTCTTGTTAAATATTTGCAAAATAGGTCATAATTTACAAGATGTGCTGCTAAATTTGTGTTTGTTACTAATTTAATGACTTTATTGGTATGAATTAATAATAATTTACAAAATAATATAGTTCAAAAGATTTAAGTTGATAAAATGCAAGTAATAATTTCCACATGACAGATTGCTAAAGAATTTTAAGTAAATGGTAAATTATTCACAAACTATTCAAAATAAAGGAAATTTGACGAATTTAAGAAATGAGTACGGTATGTTGAAATGATAAAGGATGAGCCATGAAATGTATGTAAATATAGCCCAATGGAAAAAATTAAATCATGACCAGGAATACAAGCTGACATAAATGTCGAGAAAAAAATGTACGAGCATAGGTCTGTAGTTTTTTTTTTTTTTTTTTAGCGTATGGCTTTTAGTGCCGGGAGTGTCCGAGGACATGTTCGGCTCGCCAGTTTTTGTAGCTGCTTCGCGACGGACACCCAATGGGTGAGCTACAAGTACCGTTGGGGAGGAAAGTTGGAAGGGAAGGGCGAGGAGTTGGAAGGTAGCGGCTGTGGCCTATGGTTAGGGACCAACCCCGGCATTTGCCTGGAAGGAAGATGGGAAACCACAGAAGACCATCTTCAAGGTTGCCGGCGGGGGGATTCGAACCTCCTCGCCTCCCGGATGTGAGCGACTGCCAACAGTCATGCCGTAACGACCACGGCTAACTCACGGTCTGTAGTTAAACGTATAGAGTATAGTAAGAAGTTGGTTATTTTACGAGTAAAATGCACCATCACTTTTGTATGCTACTTTTATTCTATTGTAATAATTGGTTGTTCATCTTTATGAACAAATTTGAAGCAGCTATTGTTCAACAGTCCGTGGATCAAAATGTTTTTAGTATGATAAGTTACTTCTTACGTTAGAGTGCGTAATTTTGAAATTGCCAAACATTTGTGACTGCTGCTGTTGTGGTCTTACATGTTAAATATATGCTATATTCCTGTACTATGTTAACATTCAAGCATCTTGGACATATTTTAAGTACTGTTGTGTATCTGAAACTTTGACGACTATTCTGCTCACTCTCTTTTGATTAGGATGAGTAACATTTAAGAATTTTATTAAAATCAGTCAACTC
Organism: Meconema thalassinum; assembly: GCA_946902985.2. Classification (NCBI taxonomy): domain Eukaryota; kingdom Metazoa; phylum Arthropoda; class Insecta; order Orthoptera; family Tettigoniidae; genus Meconema; species Meconema thalassinum. The sequence continues at coordinate 472,939,665 of OX336391.1, forward strand.
TAGCAAATCAACATGCCTATTACCACTCACCTCTTTTCATATCCTCCTTTTTGCTATAGTCATTCACAAAGAACACCAACACAGGATTAGTGCATTTAAGCTCCATTTTATTAATTTCTTTACAAGATGACCTTGGCAACACATTTCACTGTTCTTTTGTTGACAAAGACAACAACATAGATCATATTTTTCTGAATACATCAAAAACACAGTAATGATCATAATTAAATTTTAATACACCCTAAAGACTTTAAAGGATTGGTGATTATTTTTTATTATTATTATTTTTTATTACTTTTTTTTTTTAATTGAAAAATTCACTCAATGCTTATTAATAAAACAATTTTTTGTTAATACATGTTTCAGGCCATCTTAATGCCCTTCTACAACTAATCATCATCATCATTTTCCGTTTTCCAGCCTAGGCCGGGTCGGAGCAAACATGAGTCCCCTCCACTTTACTCGGTCTGTCCACCACTCTTCCTCAAGCACTGAACGCCACTCCATGTTCCGGTTTATCACGCTGCACTTAACAAGGTCCAACCACCAACCTCTAGGTCTTCCTCGTCCTCTTTTTCCCGTCATTTGCCTCTCCATCACTTGTTTTGGCATTCTTTCATCATTCATCCTCTTCACATGTCCATACCATCTCAATCTGTTCTGTTCCAGCTTTTCGTTCAGCTTCTGTACATTCACTTCCTTTCGAATGTCTTCATTTCTCACTCTATCTCTTCTAGTCTTCTGTAACATACTCCTCAAAAATTTCATTTCGGCTGCCTGCATTCTACTTTCATCCCTCCGGGTCATAGGCCAAGTTTCTGCTCCGTATGTCAATATTGGTAAGTAATAAGTCTTGTACATCACTTCTTTAGCCTTCATTGGTACGTCTTTATCCCAAATTAAATTCCGAACTTGATAGTAGAAGGCACTCCCACCTTGTATTCTCTTGCTAATTTCCATATCCAGTCTTGCATTTTCCATCAATTCACTTCCCAAATATTTGAAGTGCTCAACTACTTCCAGATTTACATCTCCAATTTTACAAGATGACCTAATATAAAAAGTCAATCATTGCATGCATTAAAATAGTTGTGAATAGAATACATTATGATGAAATGAATGAAAATGGGTGACAAAGAGGTGAGAAGTGACTGAAATGTACATAGATGGTGAGAATCAAATTAATTTCAATGTTCAATATTTTCTTGAAGTGTTGAACTCTAAAATACAGTATTTCATCAAGTTGAAATGCTGAATTTTCTTGATGTAAGAAAGTTTTTGTCATTCTGTTGCCTGCCAATTTGTGTGATTAAATCTTGCTGAATCTTTGTGTAGAAGCATCAAGAATTGGCTTTTATACATTCCTATGCCTGAGGTGATAATTTAAAATACTTGTGTAATTAAAACTTGCTAAAATCATTGTGGATACCTCACTGTATATTGCAGTGTTAAATGACAAATCTTATTTCTACTGGTCGAAGGTCAATGGGGATCCAATCTGTGTGATTGAACTGGAGTAAAGTGATCATTGCTTGTGTGTACCAGACTTCAAATAAAAAGAAAACGGGAACCAATTCAAGATTTGAAACTGGGGTACGGGGTTCATAGCCAAATTAGCTGATTTGTCAACTTATGAGGTAAAGGATCAATGTATGGAGTGCCATACAATTACTAACCAAAGTTCTTGTGACTTTGCATGGTTAAGGTTATGCATTCCTGTGACTTGTTTTACCCAGACATTGTAAATTTTAGATTCATATAATTTGTTTTAGAATATAGTTTCTCTTATGGCGAACATATTCCAGCACTCGCATCAGCTTAGCAAAAGTCAAGTGATTTACATGCAGCTAGTTAGCTAGTTCTATTTATAGACATACTGAGTCCTGATGGCATCTACATTTTCCATTTCAAATTTGTCTTGGTTTCAAAATCTTCCCTCAAAATGCACTGCTATAGGGGTACCACGTACAAAGAAATGTTGCAGGTGCGACTAACCGTATGTTGCTGCTGAACAGCTTCCCACTCCATACACTTGGCACTACAAATCCACGTTGCACTTGGTCCAGCGACAAGGAAACCAATAGCTGCGAGAAAGAGAGGGACACTTCCCCTTCCTGTCGCACATGAGCGGACGGAAACGATCTCCCCTACTCTGGTACGCATGCGCACTGAAACATTTTTTTGGACATGTTACCCCTATAGTATTCAATGCATATAGCTGGCGGTTTTGAACACTGGTGAATCAAACTGTGTGAGATGGCTGCTACTTGCTATGAATGCATGTTGCAGTAAATATTGGAGAAAAACTCAAGTGTCGGAATCTATTATTTAGATTGATCCAGAGCTGGTGTTACCAACAATGAGATCAGCTGTGGAAGAACAGTTGAATTTGATAGCTCATGGCCAGGCAGACTTCAATGCAGTGTTGCAGCATACTGTGGAAGTATTCAAGCAGAAATTTCTCTATTTTGTCAAGAATATTGAAGGAATGGACCAGCTATTTGAAGTAACTTTTTCTACTCTTGCAGCATCTGGCAAATCACATTCCAGGTAAGTTGATGAGTCGTGGTTTACATATAAGGTATCCATCCTCATACCCATTTAGAGATTCCAATTATGGACATTATAAGATAGTCAGGCTAGGAGCTCACAACATGAACATTAAGAGCCGGCCGGAGTGGGAACGGCCGACCGCCAGCCCAGCACTTGTTGTAACATGGGTGAAAAGTTTGTGAAACGTTTTATAAAGAAACGGGACAAGGTAAAATTATTTTGTTCCTATAGCCCGCTGTAATATTTTATACACTTTTCATCGGTGCAAAAGCATATCGAACAGGAATACAAAGATAGTTATAAAAAGTGTAGTTAAAATCACAATTCTCCATATAAAATAGAGTTCTGAACTGCAATTTTCCAAACCTCTTCAATGCCTTCAGATGATGTTGAAAACAGAAACAAACTCCACTGCAAGACAGCTTATAGTTTTCTCTATTGTGCTACTGAATCATATTTTCAAATTAAGAACTCTGTATATGTTTAATCGTGATTTTAGAAAATGTAAGCATATTGAGTTGCTAATGCTAGCCGTGTCGAGGTGCTGGTAGTTCAGACAGTTTCCGTCAGATGTCACGTCGCAAAGTCCTGTCCTTGAAACAGGTCAAGACAGAGACAGAGATTAGTTGAGACATTTGGCCTAGGCCAGCTCAGGCTTTTCCCCATGCAGGGGAGTGGGGAGATCAGCACATGCCTCCCTTTCACATACAATGAGCAGCGGACAAGCTCATTCCACTACGGTATTGCTATTGTCTTAAAAGCTGCAATAGAACTTTAAAGTGCACGTTATACCTTTTACCGTGCAACAATTTTTATTAGTACTATGACTTTAAAAAAAATAGTAAGGCTTTGTAATGAGCACGGATTGACTTATTGGTGAATACTGTGTTTTTAAATCAAATGCCCATCCTACACGAACAATTTTATCCCGGAAGAGGCTATACAATTATTAAAGTCTGGCGCGGTCAGCTGACATTTGAGGGTGCGCAAATGCGAGGGAGCCGTGTCAGTAGATTTACTAGCAAAATTCCGGCACCCTGGCGTCTATAAAAGCCACTGTAGTTAAAAGTGACGTAAAACCAATATTATTATTAGTAGTATTACTATTACAATTAAAGTGGGAGAAAAGGAAATAGGAAACTTCGACATCAAACACAATTTTCACTACCAGACTCAAGGGCAGCTTCATACTACAAGAAGACAAAAAGGATTAGCCTACAACGGAACTCATACAGAGATATGATAGACTTTTGGGAGAGTATTTTTTCCCGTTACTTGACCGGTTTTACAAACATTTCGTCCTTCCGGAGATTAGAGACTCAAAACAGAGTAGATGATATATGCCAATATGAAACTCTGTTTACATTATTATGTACCCTCTATTTTACTGAGTACTGGTAATGTTCCAGGCGCCGAGGAGTGATGTGTTTATATGCTGTAAAAAGATGAACGTCAATTATTTCGCAGTGTGGATTCACTCCCGAAATCCATTCCTCACTTCTGTGTGGTATAGCATTTTGAAATCGTTAGGACTTGAGTTCAGATTTTTAAATATATATTTCAAAATATATTATGGCCCAAATACGTATATTAAGAAACCAACGATCTATCCCGGCATTATTTTTAAGCCTGGTTTATTCTAATTCATCATCTGTTCTTGACGTCTACGTATCTACTGTCGACCAAAATATTATGTGCACTCGAGTTTGAAGGTTATTTGTGAAGTAACCAATAGACCTACATAAAATCCAGTAACATCATCATTTTCGTCGTTCTATTTTACGTTAGTTTATGTAGGTTTGGAATTTTTAATTTATATTTTAATAAACCAGTTATACAACATTCCAATGCACATAGTGTTAAAATTTGGATTCGATCTGATGACGGGTTTGTGAGATAATAGTTCGTAAATGTGACGCATGGTTGAAACATACTTTAAAACGAGCACTTTTTGTGTTCCAACTGCGATAAAAAATATTAAAATATAAATTAAACATTCCAAGCCTAAATGAACTAACGTAAACTGAACGACGAAAATGATGATGTTATAGGATTTTATGTAGGTCCATTGGTTACTTCACAAACCACCTTCAAGCTCGAGTGCACATAATATTTTGGTCGACAGTAGTCGGGGATTATATGATTCCCACGTTCCTTCACTTTTTGGGGGACGTAATGGTGTAGTGGTCAAGCTGCTTGGCTCTCACCAAGGTTCGATTCCTGGCAAGTGAGATTTTCGAAGTGAAATATCACGTCCTGTGGTTCAGATTCCACGTAAAAATGAAGGTCCCATAGCTCTGATCGCGAGATTAACGGTCACGTAAAACTACAAGCTTCATTCATTTTTCATGTCTACGTAATTGGTGGGGCGGGGGTGGAGACTACACGCGTATAGCATAATTTTTACAGCCATACTGTTTATTGATATGCCCTTTTAATACATACTGTGCTATGTATAAAACACCTCGTGGCGCAGTGGCCAGCAATGTTGTCGGCTACCTCAGAGGTCCCGGGCTTGATTCCCGGCTCTGCCAAGAATTTAAGTCTTGGTATGGTCTGGTGTGGGGTCTCCCAGCCACGTGATGCTAAGCGGGAGTCTGCCGGATGTTGTGGCTCATATTTATAATATTGGTTTTACGTCCCTTTTAACAACTGTGGCTTTTAGAGACGCCGGGGTGCCAGGATTTTGCCCCGAAGGGGATCTTTAACGTGCCAGTAAATCTACTGACACGGCTCCTTCGCATTTGCGCACCCTCAAATGCCAACTGACTGTCCGGGGATTCGATCCCGCTATCTTGGGCATAGCAGGCGAGAACATTACCGCTGAGCCACGCAGCCAGTCGCTGTGGCTCAGGACGCCTGTTAGTTGTCCCTTAATACAGCCAGGAACTCTAATCGGGTATCTACTGTATATCCCTTGTTGATCTTGAGGTATGTAAATAATTCTTCATTATTCAAACCATTTATTGGTGGATAAAATGTGTGTGACCCAAATGCACACTTCATCTCACAAATGTTATGGACTTGAGGTTCTTTACTTTTGTAGGCAACGCGGTCAGGTTGAAGTATACTCAGGCATAATCATTGGCCGAGAGTAAGATGGAGGAAACCCAGAGTGGCTTTAGACCACAACGAGGATGTGAGGATATATATTTTTTTAGTATGTGCCAAGTGATTGAGGAATACTACGAGAGGAATAGACTTTTGTATTTTGTAGATCTAGAGAAGGCGTACGGAAGAGTACCAAGAGAAAAGAAACTGAGGATTCTGAAGTACAGTATTATGGTATCCAGGGAAGGCTGCTACAGGCAATCAAAAGTACCGTATTTGTGTTTATAATGAATCTGCGGTAAGAGTTGATGCTAGGATGAGTTCCTGGTCTAAGTTGTTACAGGAATAGACTGAAATCTTTCACCACTACTACTGATTTTTTATATAGGCTATAATATTGTCTTTCGTAGCTTTTCAGTCGGTCAACACGATTGTGCCCAATGATGGGCGGGGTACAAGATATAAATATGTAAATACACTCCTGGGAAAAGTTACATGTATTAGTTAATTATCACAATTGCCACATTTAATTGCACCATATTTGTTCATGAATAGTGATGTGATAATCGTGGGAAACGGATCTTAGTTTTCTTTCCCTAGAGCAACTGAATTTGTAGTTTCTGGAAATTTCTTGGTTGTTGATGAGGAAAAGGCAATGCGAAAGGATGAGCTGAAGTCACTCTGTCCTGATAATAATATGCTATAGCTTATCGTTGAATCCTGTGTGATGAGAAATGTAATTTCAAAAAATGTATTCTACATTTCTTTAAATATCTCCTTTGTTAAGAATAAAAGAAAAAAATAACTTGTCATGGTTACTTACAAAAACACGAAAATACGTATAATTCTAGGAAATAAACAGCAGTTTTTCACCATACTACTAAGTTACAGGTATACTAGGGTGTAGGCTTCCTTACGTATCTTTTCGATGTTATCGTAAACTGAAATATTCAAACAAAAGTGTTTGAAAATTTACTTTTCAACTTTTTTCAGGAATTAGTTTAGTCTGAACGATTCTTTATCACAATTAAGGTTATTATGAAGATAAAACAAAAGTTTGGTGCTTTTCAGTCGGTCAACACGAATGTACCCAAAAGAGTTGTAATTTTTTTCAGGATGAGGGTATAACCCAACTCTTTTGGGTACATTCGTGTTGACCGACCGAAAAGCACCAAACTTTTGTTTACTAAGGAAACACTGAAAAATGGCTTCAAACCCCATAATGTCAGTATGAAGATGTTTATGAAAGTAAATGATTGAATATGCACAATCAAATGGAGCATGAGCAACAACAACGCCGGCGTGAAACCTTATTGTGGTTCGGTTTCCAACTTCGCAACATAGGCAGTTTTGTGTAAGTGAGATCTGTAAGGATATGGTAGAGCTTTAAGAATAACATTTTAATTTCTTTCTCCGTTATCACATTAAGTTTAACATACTGTTTTAAAGACCATCTCGTGGTGAAGCGTTCTTGTGTGTCACCCCCGGATGCAAGGCCTTAGAGAGTGGTGATGGGTCCTGGGGCTGGAGAATCCTGCCCTCCCCCACCTCTATTGCCAAATTATGTAATATTAATTTATAATCCTCCTAAATTTGCAGAAACTGATAATAATTTTAGAAATATTATTATTATTATTAGTAATAATAATAGCATTAGTAAGAGAAGCCGCCGATGGTAGGGGGTTGAACAGGCGTTCCTCCCCCCCCCCCCCTCCCCATGCAAGATCCGGAAAATATTTTTATTATTAATAATAATAATAATAATAAGACGGCCGAGGTGGGATTCAAACCCACGCTCTCTCGATATCAGCGTGGCACGAGGTAGTGCGTTAGCGCTCTCGGCCACCGAGGCCAGTTAATAATAATAATAATAAGAAGAAGAAGAAGAACCGCCGGTGTTAGAGGGCTGGACAGACGGGTCCACACCGGGCAAGATCCCGATGATGATGATAATAATAATAATAATAATAATAATAATAATAATAATAATAAAGACTTACCAAGATAATATAAAATATGCATAATAATGCAGTTAAACATTGAAACAACGGCCCATGGGTTCGAACGCACTTGTTTATCGAGTTTGAAGATAGCTTGGCACCCATGATTTTGTGCTGTACCTTAGCAAGTGTAACTACTGCGGTCGGTCACTGCGCATCCTTATAACACCTGTAAAACACGTTTCCCCGTGCGAGGACTAGTTCCCGTATTTTTTGAAACTCATTAGCGCATTTCAAAGTAATTGTTGCGGCATCGTGGTCATCTAGCCCCGTGTACTTGGCGTGTGTTTGGAATTTGTCTAATTACCCGTCTTATTGTGATGGCTCTATTAGTGTGTACAGTATATTTGTCATTCAGATGAGGATTGTGAAGGAGTCGGCTGCATTTGCCTGGAGTAGAAGTGATAATAATAATAAAAATATTGTTATTGTTTTACGTCCCTTTAAACATCTGCGGCTTTAGGAGACGCCGGGGTGTCGGAAGTTTGCCCCAAAGAGGATCTTTGACCTGCCAGTAAATTCACTGACACGGCTCCCTCGTATTTGCGCACCCTCAAATGCCAGCTGGCTGCGCCAGGATTCGATCCTGCAATCTTGGGAACAGCAAGCAAGAACGTTACCACTGAGCCACGCAGCCAGAGTACAAGTGAGAAACCACGGAAAACCACTTCCAAGATGGCTGAGATGGGAATCGAAACCACATCTTTTCAATTTTGCCACTGGAATGCCCCATTCCAGCCATCAGACAAGAATGAATCGAATTTCTTGTCGGCGCCGGGAATCGAACCCGAACCTCCGGGGCGACAGCCAAGAATACTAGCCGCTACATCACGAGGAACGCCAAGGATATTTCAGTCACTTGTGAATTCCGTAATCCGTAGTTTAACTATTAGCTTATCTATAGCAAAATATTTCGGCCATTCAATTGGAAGTACCGTAGCCTATACAGACTATCACTTCGAACTTCCTGGTCTCGATATTCGTGAGGCACATTGCCACGAGATTGCATTTCTCCGTGTCGGACCCCGGGGCAGTTTGAACTTTCTCGCACGCGCGACCTTGAACCACCCCTCACAGTAGGGGGTAATCCGTGCTGATACCTATGTACGGGCCATGCAACTACTAGGGGAGAGCGACTACAACGAAACTAGTGGCAACGTTTTGAAATGAAATGTGAAATAGGATCTCACTACGGCCGCCTCTTAAGTGACATATATCATCATTTTAGCCTATTTTCATCTTATAAAATTTAGGCTTATGTGATCATCTTTTGTCTCTATGTCCACATATTTGTGAGTGCCCCCACTCCCTAATGTTTTAATTTACTGGAGTGATTTCAGTGAAACGTAGTAACTGTCCAATCTGACCCCATCCATCTCTATTAAATTTTATTAAGCTTTGCCAATCCAACATGGCGGCCATGCAAAATTTTTCACTGGTTCTCAATATCTCTGAAACTATTGTAGCAATCATCCTGGAATTTTGTATGGTGATGAAGGCCCCCAAAAGTAAGTTTAAATATTTAAATGTGTGTGTGTTGGTTTTTTTTTTCTCCGTAACTCAATCTGATCTCGGTGAAACTTGGCACAGTAAATCATTGTTTAAGATTTAATATATTGGTGTCTAATGTAATTCAATTGTTATGAAAAAGTCTAGATGATAACCGTGTAAAATTTTAAAAAGATGTATTTTCTACAATGTGAATTACCAGTTATGTTTCATGCCGGCGATCCCTCCTTGAATTCGGATATCGGATACAGTTTTACAGATTGTCAGTCAAGAGTCGGAAATTGCCTGCACTTGCATGTTTCCATTGTTTGCAAGCCGTGCAGAGTTGAGTGGTTTTTTTTTCTAGGGGGCGGGGTTAGTCGCCTGCAGTTAATAACTGAAACTACTAATTCGATATAAAATTTCCATTATTTATTTTTATTATTAATTATTTGTTTATAATTTACCTATAGCTTTAATTATGTATACAAGTTCTTTATTAGTTATCTTTCTAAAATTGTTCAGCAAGAGTTTTCTTTCTAAGCCTCCGTGGCTTAGGCGGCAGCACGCCGGCCTCTCACCGCTGGGTCCGTGGTTCAAATTCCGGTCACTGCATGTGAGATCTGTGCTGGACAAAACGGAGGCAGACAGGTTTTTCTCCGGGTACTCCGGTTTTCCCTGTCAAAAATTTCATTCCAGCAACACTCTCCACTACCATTTCATTTCATCTGTCATTCATTTAATCATTGCCCCAGAGGAGTGCGTCAGGCCTCGGCAGCCGGCACAATTCATATCCTCGCCGCTAGATGGGGACTTCATTCATTCCATTCCTGACCCGGTCGGAGACTGGAAGCAGGCTGTGGATTTTCAAGAGTTTTCTTTCTAAAATTATCCATAAAATGTTCTCTTTTTTAAATTGAGCATCGATTAAAGTCCATTTTAATCAAACCAAATCATTATATATGATCAGAGTTTGTATGTGTTATAACAATGTAAGTGAATTTTATTTACTGTTTTAATCAAAGTTCATTGTTGTTTTTTCACTATGCGATGACCTTCTATGTTGTAGACTGCAGACACCTCTGGAACTAAATGGTAGCTAAAATGTAGCTAATATTTACTTCACACATGCATACATACAGAATGAGTGAGTGGGATTCATCAAATCAAAATTCCCAAAAACACAAAAAATCATGGTACAATCTATCATCGACAATACTATTCAAAAATAATTAAACACAAGTTAAGACATTGCCTTTATCCACATTTAAAACACTAACCTATCCTAAATTATGTTAAGTATTCGAAGTTACAGTAGATTGGGGATGGTATAGTCAATGTAGTTAAAAGTAAATTGATATCTCAAAGATCGAAAAATGGTTCAAACCCTAACATAATGCCCTATGCTATTGCCTTCAGGAGACTTGCTAATTATCTATACTAAAATTATTAAATATCAAAACTAAAATTCTTCATCACCTTATCACCAAAAAAAAAAAAAAAAAAAAACAATCACAACATAACACTGTATCTTGGTGATGAGCCCTATATTTTACTGTAGGTTCACAATAAATGTAAATTTTTGAAGCCATTCTTTCAGTGTTACCTGTACAAACTGTCAGTTGTAACTCTTCAGCCAGTCAACACGAATTTGTCCAATGACTTGGTGGGGTACAATGTACAGTACGGTATATACGAGGGTCAGTCCATAAGTCATGGCAACTATGTTATATCTTACGATAATGCTTGAGCATGGGAAATCCACGATGTGCATTAAACCGTTAAGGCCGTGTGATGTCTCAATGCCAACAGAAAATAGGGTTCGAGTTCAGGAGTTAACGGCAAAGGTACGAATGAAAACCACACTATAGAACTATGTGTGAATTTGTTCTGCACTAGTACAAATGGAACACAAATCAATCAATTAACATCCTGGGCACCATTTCCAAGCATTGGAACAGTGTTCAATGACAGACACAGACATGTCTGTTCGGGCAGACAAGGGGCACCCACTTCGTGGCAAGTCTGCAGTTGCTGCGCGTCCATGTCCAAAAGCCTCCACCCAGCATGCAACTGTTCGGTAATCACCAACAGCTTCACATAGTGCTGCATGACACTGCGTAGCATTTCTGCCACCGAGATAAGCTATTTTCATGAATGATCGCTGTTACAATCTGCTTACATCCATCCTGGAGCACGGCCAAGCTCAGAATGAACGTGTATGGCGCTGGTATCTAGCCACCTGCACTCACAGTCGCCTTCTGTCGGGTGAATTCTGTGCTGTTTGCCACGGGGTTTCGAATGTCTACACTAGAATTACCGTGATGTCAGATGTTCGAAAGATATAACATAGTTGCCATGCGTTATGGAATGACCCTCGTAATATATGAATAATAGTATAAGAAAACACTCCTGGGAAAAAAATAACATGTATTAATTTATGATCACTATTATAATGGGCAAGTTTAGGATTACTTGTTTCGAGCTTCAAGTGGTCATCATCGGATCCTGATCACTGGGTTGAGGTTTACGTTTATATAAAAATATTATCTTACTGCAAATAGTGTAGTGCGTTTAGTTGGTGGTTGGTTATATTACGATAGTACCCTATAGTACTCCCCTTAATTTTCGAGAGCCATAATACAAAATTCTTGGAAATCACTTATAGTACCCCTCCTTAATTATTGAGAGTCCTGTCCGTCATTGTCTAGCAACGAGCATAGCGCGAGCAGCTCCACACAGGTGGGATAATCATGTATACCGGATGTTGGATCATTATTGGCTGCTTGGGCCATACCATTCAATCGAACGCGAGCTCTGTTGCTAACAAGGCGTGACCTTGTTTGAAGAAAGAAGTCTCTGTGCTTCCGTCTGTGCATACGGGCTATGACTCACGCTATGCGACAGGTGGCCGGCTAACACACACATGCTATGCGAGAGGTGGCCGACCGGCCACACATGCGGTGTTGCTGCATTCACGTAAGGACGAGACGCTGGTGGCTGGCGGACATATGCACGCTATGAGGGAGGTGGCCTGCCGTCCACACGTGCGGTGTTGCTGCATTCACGTAAGGACAAGACGCTAGTAGCCTGCCGTTATACACACGCACTTCGTTTATTTTGATTATACAGTGTATATATATCGTACTATGTAGCATCAAATTAAAATAGCTTATTTTTACTCTCCTCCACCAATGGTATCCTTACCTTGACGCGGTGGTGGAGCTTGCGTGGTCAAATGATCCTGAGAGCTATGCCGGCGGTAGCTTAGCTACTGGTAGGGTCTCCCAAGCCGGACAGGTCGAAGGTGATCATCCAGACTAAACGGGATACTCTGGCCCTCCAGGTTGGGGGTTAGACGTGGGGCTAACAACCCCACACCATAAAAAAAGAACCTGTTACGAAACAAGGACAATTGCCTCGGAAGGACGGATTTAACAGAAGACAACCTCGGCCTGGATTACGGAAAAGAGATTTGTATATTGCGACGTGGAATGTAAGAACGATGTTGAGACCAGGAAAGATGAATGAAATAGGAGAAGAGATAACTAAATTTAATTTTGACATTGTAGCGTTACAAGAGGTAAGATGGCAAGGACAAGGAAGGATAGATAAAAGGGAATATTCACTGTTGTATAGTGGTCCAAATAGCAGAACAGGACAACTTGGTACAGGATTTATGGTATCCAAGTCAGTAAGGAATAGTATTATGGAATATGAAGCCATAAATGAAAGATTTTGTAAATTGCGCATCAAAGGAAGATTCAGGAACATATCCATATTGTCAGTGTATGCACCAACTGAAGAGAAAGATGAGGATGAGAAGGAAGAGTTCTATGAACAATTGGAACAGATATGCGGTGAGATACTGAGATACGATACATTGATAATAATGGGTGACTTTAACGCAAAGATTGGGAAGGATCTATTGATGAGATGTGCTGGGGAGCATACACTACATGATGTTAGTAACCAGAATGGCACACTACTTGGGCATTTTGCCATCAGGAACAATATGGTGATCAAAAGCACATGTTTCCCACATAAACGAATACATCTAGGTACTTGGAAGGCTCCTGATTCTACAACCGTGAATCAAATAGACCATGTGTTAATCAATGCAAGATACTCTTCGTCAATTATAGATGTGCGGAGTTGTAGAGGACCAAATTGTGATTCAGATCACTATCTAGTCAAAGCAGTACTTAGAGAAAAGCTGGCTAAAACGAAAACAGAAACTGAAACCTGGAAGAACAGTATAAACGTTGAAAGACTAGGAGATGAAAGAATTAAGGAGGTATATCAGAGTGAAATACAAAAGAAATTAGAAGAAGAAAAAGAGAGAGATGATCTCAATGAAGAGTGTAAGAAAATAGAGGAAGTAGTTAAACTGGCTGCAGAAGAAATAATCGGAAAGAGGCAGCAAACCCGGAATGAATGGTTTGATCAAGAGTGTAGGGAAGCAATAGAAGAGAAGAATAGAGCAAGAGAAAAGATGATCTTGAGAGAAACAAGAAGCAACTGTGAACATTATAGGCAACTGAGGTTGAATGCCAACTAAGTATGTAGAAGAAAGAAAAAGGAACACACAAAGAAACAATTTATAGAAGAATTAAACCAGGGAAGTGAAGTAAGAAAATTCTATGCGGCAATTGGTAAAATGGGGAAAGGTTTCCAACCTAGGGAAAGAAGATGCAAGGATAGACAAGGGATGATACTGAATGATGAGAACAAAGTGTTAAGATAGATGGTCTGAACACTTTAAGGAACTTCTAAGTGAAAGTGTAGAGCCAGAAATTGAACAACATATGCAACAAAACGAGAGACAAGAAGTAATTAGATCAGAATCAGAGAATGAGATTGCAAGTATTACGAGTCCTACAGAATCAGAGAATGAGAATGCAAGTATTATGAGTCCTACAAGATTTGAAGTGGCAAATGTAATGAAGAAAATGAAAAACAACAAATCACCAGGGGAAGACAGTATAGTAGCAGAAATGATAAAATATGGAGGAGCGGCATTGGAAGATAGAATACATAAACTATTGGAAAGAATATGGGAAGAAGAGAACATGCCAGATGGATGGAGGGGAGGAATAATATGTCCTATATTTAAGAAAGGAGATAAACTAGCATGTGAGAATTACAGAGGAATTACTCTATTGAATGTTATTTACAAGATCCTATCAGGTATCCTAAAAGAAAGAATGAAGATATTTTCAGAAGAAATTCTGAGTGAATATCAGTGTGGTTTTAGACCCAACCGGAGTACAACGGATCAAATCATTGTAATTAGGCAGATGATGGAAAAGTTTTATGAACATGATATTGACCTCCACATGCTCTTTATAGATTTTAAACAAGCTTTCGATAGTGTATGTAGAGAAAGACTATATGAATTACTAGGAGAAATGAGGATACCTGGAAAAATAATCCGGCTGATAAGGATGACACTAGATAACTCATGGGCACGAGTGAAAAATGGAAATAAGCTGAGGAAACCCTTTACAATTAATATGGGTGTAAAACAAGGAGATGGATTGTCTGCAGTACTCTTTAACCTTGCACTGCATAAAGCAATCAGTAAAGTGGACCAGGGAGACACTATTTTTAACAAATCAAGTCAGATCTGTGCTTATGCAGATGATGTAGTGATCATAGCAAGAGAGAAGCGTACACTGAAAAGAGTATATTTAGAATTAGAGAAAGAGGCTACAAATATTGGGTTATTAGTGAATGAGAGTAAAACTAAGAGCATGGTAATGTCCACATCTAACACAAGAAGAGCCCCGCATGATATTAAAATAGGCGATAAGACATTTGAGGGTGTGACACAATTTAAGTATCTAGGAGTACTTATTAACAACCAGTGTGATATGACAAACTGTATTAAAGATCGATTACAGGCTGGAAACAGAGCATACTATGCAAACATCAAGATGCTCAGGAATCAACTTATATCGCGAACAACCAAAATGAAGATATATAAGACAATGATAAGACCAGTAGTGACCTATGGCTCTGAAGCTTGGACATTAACTATGGATGATGAGAATACTGTGAAGTGCTTTGAAAGGAAAATACTGCGAAGAATATATGGCCCTGTTAGAGAGGAAGATGGATGGAGAATACGATATAACCATGAACTAAACGAATTGATTGGAAAACAAGATATCGTAAAGTTTATAAAGGCACAGAGAATCCAATGGTTGGGACATATAGAGAGGATGCCGGAGAGCCAGATGCCCAAGAGAATGTTGAAAGGGCGGCTATTCTCCAGGAGGAGGAAAGGACGTCCTAAGAAGAGATGGTTGGATGGTGTGACTGCAGACCTCGTCGCAATGGGAGTGAGAGGATGGAGGAGCAAGGCGATGGATAGACCAACATGGAGAGCAGTTGTCCAAGAGGCCAGAACCCACCCCGGGTTGTAGCGCCATGGAGTAAGTAAGTAGTAAGTAAGTATTTTTACTCTCTCCCCTTCCCAAAAAAATGGCTTTTTGGGAAGTTCACGTTTATAGTACCCCACCCAATTCCAGAACTAAATAGTTAGGGATAAGGGGGTCCTATAGCCGAGTAAATACAGTATATAAGTTACAAAAAAGCATAACGGATAGAGAAAAAATTTGTATATACCGTATAAAAACACGGACTACCTGTTACCCGCCTTCCCCCAGGGGCTTACATCTATAATGCGTCTCTACCTTAAAAGACAGTATGGAATTAAATGTAGTATTTGCCTCTCACTCACACTCATATATCTTGCAATGCACTTCGTCCTCTTCTACCCCGGCAATGTTGCCATTTCCCAAGAATTGAACGTGGCAAATCTAAGAAAATGTTTGCGTGGTGTTTTAGAGAATTTTCCGCTCTATATGATGATGTAAAAATAAATGCCATAAATATTTAACACATGGCCCAATTTTCACAATTACGGTATTTTAGCGCGAATCTATATTTTTGCAGATAACTTATCACGCCATAGATAATGAACTAATGATCACGACAGATCAAGAATTTATTTTTAGATTGCCTGATGTTGGTAGAAGATACCCTATTTCTCAAGGCAGTAATTATTTTCATAATAAGAAAGTTATGATTTCTTTTCTTAAATGTTACTTGAAAAATCTGGGATGGTGTCACACAAAAGTTACATAGCGATAAAGTTTTTTGCTGTTGACTTTACGTTGGTGACTAAGCGAGAAGAAATATTCATTAATGTATGAAATAGTTTTTAAAACAAACCAGAGCTCAATATCAGATAGCATTCATAAGTTATCGCACTTCGCGTAGTCCTCCCGCCCAGCACAGCGCTGACGCAGCGAACGTTTGTTTACTCAAGTGCCGCGTATATCCCCACTGCGTTTGAAGGGTAGATGAAGGTGTGAAGTTAAACTGTGAAATTAAGTGGAGCTTGTGTTCTTTATAAATTTTCCGCCTCGTTGCGTAGTGGCTAGTATTCTTGGCTGTCACTGTGCTGTCACCGTGGAGGCCCGGGTTTGAATCCCAGCTCTGCCAAGAAATTAATCCTGATCTGAAGGCTGGAACGGGGTGTACTCAACTTCATGAGACAAAACTGAGAAGAGGCGGGTTCGATTCCTACCTCAGCCATCCTCGAAGTGTTTCCGTAGTTTGCCTTTGTTCGTCCCGGGAATGAACAAGGGTTCGTTAATGGTGCAGAGTTAAAGTTTCTGTGCCAAAAGAACACGGTAGACACCCACGACGAAATGACAGGTGAAGTGTATGAAAAGTGGTTCCCCGAGCAATTATTGCCCAATGTTCCCGAAGGATCTATCCTAGTAATAGACAATGTAGTCTATCACAGCAGAGAAATACCGTATTTACTCGAATACGACCCGCCCCTGAATAAGACCCGCACCCTGATTTTGAAGAACAAAATAAAAAAAAAATACTCAAAACTATTCACAATCTTTACTAAATAAACAAAATAGCATTTCTACAAAATAGTTTCCAACAGTTCTGAAGTCGTCCTAAAATAACACAGAAACAATTAAAAATACAAATAAAAGACACAAACACTTCATTCATCGTCATCAGAAGTACCAACTTCGGAACTTTTTTCACCATCACTTTCCCACAAAATGTCGTTATCACTGCCATCCATAGCATTGGAAATACTACATTTCTTGAAGCTCTTCCGTATGAGATCTCCCGAGATACGATTCCATGCCGTCAAAATCCACGAACAGAGCAGCTGAACTTCCGGGCGCTGAATACGACCAGTTGGGGTCAGTGTGTGCTTATCGGCCGCCATCCACTCCGTATACAGCTGTTTCAAGGCTGCTTTGAACGGTCGGTTCACGCTGACATCCAGTGGCTGTAGCATAGACGTCATTCCACCCGGGATGATTGCTAGGTCGGTTTTCCCATCCTTGACGAATTTCTTCACAGCGTCTGTTGTATGGCCGCGGTAACTGTCCAGAACAAGCAAGCTCTTTCGTCGTAATAAAGCACCAGGGCGACGTTGCCAAACACACTTTAACCAGTCTTCCACCAGTGAACTGTCCATCCAACCAGAGTCCTGAGTTCTAACGATAACACCAGCGGGTATATTTTTTGGAAGAGTCTTTCGCTTGAAAACAACGTACGGCGGAAGTTTGGTTCCGCCAGCGAGTATACACAACATTACCGTGCACCGTTGTTTCTCATTACCACCTGTTCTGATAGTCACACTTTTAGATCCCTTAACATTCACAGTACTGTCCAGTGGCATTTCAAAGTAGACTGGCGTCTGATCTGCATTACCAATTTGGGAAAGCAAATATGAATTTTCCTTCCGCAACTTAATTATGTGACGCTGAAAGGAAAGTAACTTTTCTTCATAGGCACCAGGAAGACGCTGCGAAATTGAGGTACGCCTTCGTATGCTCAACCCATTTCTTTTATAAAAAATTTGAATCCATCCTCGGCTTGCTTTAAACCCTACCGTAGAAAGTTCCTTCGCGATCTGTAATGCCTTTAATTGACACATTTCGGTCGACACCCCATTTCCCAATTCCCGCCTTTCTGTTACGTATTTATAAAGTTGTTTTTCAATTTCCGGAAACTGTACACTCAGTCCGCGGAAAGCTCTACGAGCACCACTACTTGTTAGCAACACGTTTTTCTTCTTTCTCCAATCTCGAATACATGACTCGTCAATATCATATTTCCTACCGGCGGCACGATTTCCAATAATTTCAGCTTCCCTCACAACTTTCAGCTTCTCACTCACAGTAAACGACTGCAAACGCTTCGTAGAACTCATGTTTACACTCGGAAAACGTGCGCTAGACAGTATGACGCCGCCTGCTTACGGAAAAACAAAGTGATAGCCGGAAGAAGGCTAGCACCATCTAGCGGATACTCGCAACACCCGATATCGCGTATGGCGGGCAATTTCAATCTTTAAAATCAGGATGACTCAAATAAGACCCGCACCCCAATTTTTCACGTCCGATTTTGTTTAAAAATGTGCGGGTGGTATTAGAGTATATACGGTATGTTCCTTGCTTGCCACTATACCACACCACAGTGAACTTAACCCCATCGAAATGGTATGGGCGCAAGTGAAGAACTATATAAAATTGAACAACGTCTCATTCAAGAAACAAGAAATTAATAATTTAATTTCGGCTGCATACCACCACTTGACTACACAAAATTGGGGAAATTACGTGGACCACATATATTATTATTATTATATGTCATATTATAATTTATTATACCTAAGATATTCGAGATAATGTAATATTATAACATGTTATAATATCATATTCATGAGTAATTGAAAATTATGTGTGCATTAAAATCTCGCTCAGAGCTTCGGTGTATCATATCTAAAAAATATTGGATACAGTCGTTCGCTTCAAGGCATGAGGTACAGTTATATACAACAAACAAAAATTTTCAAAATTTCCCGAGTTTTGCATAAAAGCACGCCTGTATACGAGTTATGTTACATCATGTGCCCGGCCTGGTAGATCTTGGTATATGCAACAGATCTGGCATCAGCGCGCTTCATTTAATACGTACTGTCTTTTAAGGTAGAGACGCTCTATAGTGGGACATAGGTTGGCGACCACGGGACCCGAGTTGAGTCCAGCATTGCTTCCACTTACTTGTGCCGGGCTCCTCTCCACCTTCTTTCCTGTCGACCTCTCTTGGTCAACTCCAACGGTATTAGGGTATCCGAAGCCTAGGAAGTCTCTTCCTTTCCCGCCTCAGTTGGCCCTTCTCTCATCTTTCCTGATCCCTCATTCTTCTAGGGATCAGCCTTCTTTTTCTTATCATTATATTTCCTTTTTAAGATTCCCGCACTTTTTTTTTTTGTGAATTGGCTCCCTGTGTATCTAAATTCCATTTTGTGAATATTTTGAATCTACACTGCATTTTGTAGGTATTTTCAATCTAAGTTGCATTTTGTAAGTATTTTCAATCTAAATTGCATTTTGCGAGTATTTTCAACCTCGATTGCATTTTGTAAGGATTGACAATCTAAATTGTTTTTATTAAGTCTTTTAAAGTGGTGGCAGGCATTTTTGTGAGTATTTTGAATTTCAATTGCATTTTGTAAGTATTTTCAACTTGAACCGCATTTTGCAAGTACAGTGCACTCCCGATAATTCACAGTGATTAATGCACGAAATTCCGCATATTATCCGCATAGCATTGTAAGTTCCACTATGCTAGAAGTGTATGGATTACGCCAACATTAATATCTAAGAAAAAGGACTATCATCACTTTTTGTTTCTTAGATCGTTCATTTTTTTTCTAATATTGTAGATTGTACATTTCTGAAGAAAACAATATGACAATGAAATTTCATCTTCATTTTCTACAAAAGAGATGTGATTATAGACTAGGGTGACCAGACGTCCTCTTTTTCGCGGACATGTCCTCCAATTTACGTATCTGTCCTCTGTCCGCGAAAAAAAAATTAAAATTGTCTAAATGTCCTCCTTTTTATTAATTTACTATACAGTATTATCGTATGTATGTTTTAGTTTTTCGCAGTTTATATTGGCGCCATGGCAATAGTTTAATTTTTTACCGATGTGCAGCACTACTATTTTTGTTTTCGGTCAACGCTTTGCACTCGGCCTCTCAGGAGGCTACACGACAAAAAAAAAAAAAAAAAAAACACAAAAAAGTGTACAAGGCTGCGGCAGTTCGCAAACTATAGATACGCTTTTTTCACATCAACTGCAGCATTAACGAATCGCGTTTTAGCTGCGGAAGGAGCATTAGCATTCCTCCTACAAATCAATGGACTGCACACCCAAATTGAACCATACAATTTATTATGATTCGGAAGTGGCCAAAAGAATTTCTTCAGCTAGAACCAAAACTGAATAATAGGCCCACATGCTGTTGATGTTAATGTAGAATGTATGAAAGGTATATCTTGTTATGGAGGGGCCGATAACCTAGATGTTAGGCCCCTTAAAACAACAATTATCATCATCATCATCTTGTTATGGAGTGTGTACGGATGGAAGTAATCATGGAAGTCTGAAAATGTTTCCTATTCTCATTCAATATTTCGATTATAAACTAGGTGGTATTAAAACTAAGGTTGTAGAACTAAAGACAACTCCTAATGAGAAGGCTGAATATATTGCAGGGTATATTAAGGATATCTTGTCTAGTTTGGGTATTGTAGAGAAATGTGTGGCTTTTGCTGGAACTTAAAGGATGTTGTCAATAGGAATAT
This sequence comes from Meconema thalassinum, assembly GCA_946902985.2. Classification (NCBI taxonomy): domain Eukaryota; kingdom Metazoa; phylum Arthropoda; class Insecta; order Orthoptera; family Tettigoniidae; genus Meconema; species Meconema thalassinum. The sequence goes on from OX336391.1 coordinate 472,960,471, forward strand.
GGTAGGTATAGGTAGCCCAGCTCATATATTGAATAATACAATTCAAAATGGAACTGATGTTTTATCTGTGGACATACATTGTCTTATTGTTAAGTTGTATAATCATTTCTCAATTTACACTGTAAGAACTGGACATTTGAGTCATATTGTGAATTTGTTGATACCAATTACAAACAATTACTCTCCCAGAGCAAGACAAGATGGCTATCTCTGTTCCCCGCTGTTGAGAGATTGTTATTGTTGTTTTAAGGGGCGGAACTACGAGGTCATCTGCCCCTTGTTGAGAGATTATTGGAATTGTTTCTTCCCTTGAAGTCGTACTTCTTGTCAGTGCTAAATCCTCCAAAACTTCTCATTAATGTTTTTGGAAATAACTTGAGTGAAGCTTATTTGTGGCACCTGCATTCTTTAATGTCAATATTTCACTCAAAGACTTTGATAATAGAGAAATCATGTGTTGGAAAGTGTCATGGTTATGCTTCAAAATAGATATGAAGGTTCTTTCATTTCATTGAAGGTGAAAGACGTAGTAGAAAATGTTCGAAAAAAGGGGTATGATAAGGAAGCAGATTTATTTATGAATGAAGCATTGATGTTATATAAAGTATGTTTGGAATATTTGACAAAATGGGTAACATATTTTGATGATTTCAGTTGTTTCATGAGGATGAGTATATATTTAAAGAAGATGGAATACACTGATGTAGAAAAGAGTATTACGTATATTCAAGAGAAAGATATTCACATTGATGATGCAAAATGTTTTGATCAGTTTTGTAATCTGAGTAAATTTACAGAGAAGTTTAAAATAACAGCGAATATCTTAAATTAACTTGTAGTCAGAAATGGGCAAAACATTACAATGATAGTGAAAATATTGAATGCTACCCAGAGTTTCCTAAAATTGCAGAATATTTATTTTGTATTCCAGGTCACAATACTAATGTGGAGAGGGTTTTCTCATTGATTTCATCTCAATGGAGAGATGAAAGAAATAGATTGCAAATAGAATCCGTGAAAGGTCTATTAATGGTGCAGTACAATTTTTAGGAATACTCTTGTCAGGACTTCTATGAATATCTGTTGGGCAGACATAAACTGTTGGCAGGAATATCATCCTCAGATAAATACAAATACAAATAAAGTGCAATTTCATGTTTTTAATTTCAGAATAATATACATTTTCAGTGGCAATTTTTTAGTTCATTAATGTAATTAATACATTTTGAAGTTCATAACAATTTTTATCGTATCTTATATAGTTTTATTATTTTTATATTTGTCCTCTTTTTTCCCTTAATGTCCTCAATTTTTTCCTTTGTTGTCCTCTATTTCACAGTACTGGATCTGGTCACCCTATTATAGACACACAAGCTCGACTGTGGGAACGTTCGGGATTTCCGTTGCATCACTCCCACACTCGATATCTACTGAATCTCAGTTTTCCTCACCGACAGTCAAATTCCACCAGAGGGTTGGGGCGGAAGAAATGAGGAAGGAAAGAGACTGTTGGACTTCTGCCAGAGGAACAGCCTGCTAGTTGGGAACTCCTGGTTTAAGAAAAGAGAGATCCACACAATCACATGGTACAGTGATGACTTGACCAGGAAGTCGGTGGTCGACTATATACTGTATGAGAAAGAACTAAATAAGAACATCACGGACATCAAGGTTATACCATCGGAGAACTTGGATAGCGACCATCGATTGCTGGTAATGAACCTGAGAGGGAGTAAGGAGAAGAAAGGGACTGAGAACCAGGAAAGACGTATAGGGATATGGAAACTGAAAGAAGGGGATAGAAGGGTCGAGTACCTCAAAATGGTAAAGGAAGGAATCCCAACAGATGAAGAAAGAGGGGTGGACGAGGAATGGGCTAGATTTAAGAAGACACTAGTAGGTGCAGCAGAAGCAGTATGTGGGAGGACAAGTAGTAAGAAGAGGTGGAAGGAAACACCATGGTGGAATGAGAAGACAAAAGATATAGTAAGGGAAAAGAATAGAGCCTTTAGGGGGTGGTATCAAAATAGGACGGTAGAGACAAGGGAAGAGTACCAGGAAAGAATGAAGGAGGCGAAGAGAGTAGTGGCTGAGGAGAGAAGAAAGTGGATGGAAGAGTGGACAAAGATGATGGAGGAGGATAGTGAAGGTACAAAAAAGGTCCTGTATGGGATGGTAAAAAATAAGAGGCGGAAGGATCCTACGGATTATGCTAGAATGGTGAACAAAAGGGGACAAGAGATAGAAAATAGGGAAGAACTGAAGAAAATGTGGAAAGAATATTTTGAAGAACTTCTGAACCCAAATGGAAAAGATGGTGAGGAGGAAGAAATCGGGGAAGAAGAAGATGAACTGCAAACAGAAAAGGACTTAACATGGAAAGAAATGGAAGATGCAGTGAACAAGATGAAAGGAGGGAAGGCACCGGGTGTGGATGAGTTGAGTGTGGAGATGGTGAGAGCAGCAGGAGAGGTGGGGGATACAGTGGTTGTACCGAGTGATGAGGACAGCATGGAAGGGAAGGAAGGCCCCAGAGGACTGGAAAAAAGGAATAATTGTCCCAATCTTCAAGAAAGGTAGTAGAACAGATTGCAGAAACTATCGGGGATTAACACTGATGAGTCATTGTGCAAAGATCTTCGAGAAAGTTTTGGAAAAGAGAATTAGGTCAAGGATAGAAGGAGGGATGAGGGAAGAACAACATGGCTGCAGAGCAGGAAGGTCCACCGTGGATTTGATTTTTGCTGTAAGGCAGTTACAAGAACAGCACTATGAGTATTGAACAGATCTACTGATGGCCTTCCTGGACATTGAGAAAGCATATGACAGTGTATGCAGAAGTCCCTGGAGGATAGAGGAGTAGAGAAATGGACTATAAAAAGGATAAAGGAGACGTACAAGGGAAGTGTGAGCTGTGTGAAAGTGGGAGGAGAGAGATCAGACTGGTTGGAACAGAGAAACGGCCTGGAAACAAGGTAGTGCACTGTCACCTTTACTTTTCATTGCGGTGATGGATGACATAATGACCAGAGTGGCACAAGTAATTGGGGAAGGAAAGATGAAAGCAATGGTGTTTGCAGATTTGATGATTTGGGGAATCAAGGAGGAGGAGGTACAGGAACAGTTGGACGTGTGGGAAGGTATAATACAAGGATATGGGATGTAATTTAGCATAAATAAGAGTGAGATGGTGATCACAACAAGGAAGAAGGAAAGAACCACAACGGGAATAACAATTGGTGGGGAACAGCTGAAGAAAGTGGAGAGTTTCAAGTATCTGGGAAGCCTGATACAAGATAATGGAAGAAACGATAGAGAAAAAATGAGCGGGGGGAGACAGGCAGAAGCATTCCGGAGGAGTGTGAGAAGCATGTTATGGAGCAAGGATGTCCCTCAGAACAGAAGAAAGATCATATATCGGACGTAATATGTCCCTATCCTGGCGTATGCCTCGGATACCTGGGTTATGAAAGGAAGGGAGAAGAGCAAAATACAGGCCAGTGAGATGAGGTTCTTGAGAAGCAGTATTGGAGCTACAAAGATGGACAGACTAAGAAATGAGAGGACCAGAGGATTAATAAAGGAGGAACCATTACGGGATGGTATAGAGAAATCTAGACTTAGATTGTATGGACATGTAAAACGAATGGAGGATAAGAGGATAACCAGGAGGATACACGAGACGAAGTGGGAAGGAAAGAGACCGAGAGGAAGACCGATAGACAGTTGGCTGAAAGGGATGGAAGAAAGCACGAAGAAGAGAGGAGAAGACTGGACAGGGGTAGAGGCTGAGAGATGGTGGGAAGACAGAAGACGTTGGAGTGGCCTTTGTTCCAAACAGACCCGGCCAGTGGCTGGAAACTGTGCAAGATGATGATGATGATTCTCCTCGCTTTCATGCATGAAACCATAATCGTCTTTATCGACATATAACTACCGAATGTCACTTTCTTCTGCATCTTTTTTTGCCTTAATGTCATCGTAGTGAGACCACCTTGTCCGTTCCAAATATCATTGTCACAAAAGCCTCAAACGCTTCCTTTTGTGTGAGTGTAATGGCGGTAATTTTCTCCCATGACTTGTTGACTGCATGAAAAGCATCCAGCAAACACGCTCTCGGCGTCCCGTTGGTTTCCACCATCAAGCAATAATCGCTCTTTACGATATGCTGTCCACGCATTTACCATTCACAACTCATAGGTCAGCGACCTTGGAGTGTGGCTGTTGGGAAAGGGAGGGTAGGTCCTGAGTGAAAGTGCATTCCTCTTTGCACTGTCTCTGCATTGAAGATAAAAGAATTCCGTGCTATACCACGTTTGGCGGCATGCTCGTATGTTTCCAAGATTGCAGCATTCTGGTAGCAGTGCGCAGGTAGGCCTAATTTTACATTGCTGAGAAACGCAGTTAGTCATCTCGAATCTCAATGATTTTGTCTCCACGCATCATATCGCATTAAAATTTGTTTAAACGACAGAGAGATTATTTTATTTAGCGGGATGATTCGTTTCTGTAAGAATTACTACATTTAAAAAATACTCTTGGAGACCCGTGAATTGACCGCAAAGCGAATTATCAGCATACGAATATTATCGGGAGTACACTGTATTTTCAATCTAAATTGTATTTTGTACGATGGGCATTTTGTAAGTATTTTGATTCTCAATTGTATTTTGTGAGTATTTTGAATCTAAATTACATTTTGTAAGTATTTTCAATCTAAATTACATTTTGTAAGTATTGTCAATCCAAATTGCATTTTGTAAGTATTTTGAATCTAAATTGCATTTTGTGAGCATTTTGAATCTAAATTGCACTTTGTAACCTTTTTTTTACTCCAACCTGCATTTTGTGCATATTTTCATTCTAAATTTCTTTTGTGAGTATTTTCCATCTAAATTTCATTTTGTCAGTTTTTTTCAATCTCCGTTCGTTTTCGTTTTCCTCTCATTGTCATTTTCGCCATCTCCCAGACCATTAAGGGCCGATAATCTAGTTGTTAGGCCTCTTAAAACTACAATTATCATCATCATCATCATCAACATGTTTCCTGCCTTGAACCCGTGTGCGCTTGTTACTTCAAACTCCGAACAATCAGACATGTTTTTTTTCAATTTCACTCTCTTTCATAACAATCAAATTTAATATTGATGGTGTAATCCCTAATTCCTTCACTATATCTACGTGCTTCTTATTCCCACTTTCTACAACTTTTAACATTGTAAATTTTTTAGCGATTGTAACACATTTTGTCTTTCTTCTGCTCATCTTAACTTGCGTACAACACCACAGACGCTGTCAAACTGTGTTATTCTTGCCGTTGCCTGTAGTTAGTTAGTTATTGTTGTTTTAAGGGGCGGAACCACTAGGTCATCTGCCCCTGCCGCAATCTGTATGTTGAGAGATCAAGGTCATTATAACACAAAGCGTCCGCTACTAGTTAAGCAAGAAGCGTTTTCCTGTTAACTAACACACTATCGAGCGGGTGTCATTCAAGGTCATTGTAACATAAATAGCACTTGCTACCTGAATTCCTCACGCAGATGTGAGGAAAGTATAGTCTGTGCCAAATGTTAGTTCTAACCAACATTTTTGCAGAACACCCAACATATAAATGTTTCATATTGCCAGGGACTTAAAATATGATTGTGTGAATGTGAAAAACGAATAAACATAAAACATATATGGAATAAATTAACATGGAAAGTATAGGAATTTTGCCGGGACAAAGAAACAATGAGTAAGTGTGAAAAACGTATATATTTGAAATGTATAAAAGAAGTTTTACTCTATAATGTTTGTAGACTCCGTTGGATAAAGATGTGTTAAGGGTGAAAGCGGAGCAAAGTCAACATGTTTATAAGTATCAGGGTTTGAGGTGAAATTACTTACTGTGTGATAAGGATTTATGAAAGAGCAAATTTGAATACAGTAGAGCAGGGTTGCCCAACCTTTTTTAACTAAGGGCCATTTTGTAAATAGTTGGGGGACCTTGTGGGCCAATAACACTCCGGGGGTTTAGGGTGTATGGATTTTTAAACAATATAGGTACAATATGGTGAGTTATGTGGCTGTCTGAGCTTAGTTTTCTTAGTATTGATTTATTTATAGTGGATATAAAAAATAAAACACTAAACTAAACTAAATTAAAATATTTTTAATAAATCCCTTCAAAATAGAAGTACGATGATATTCAATACACTCAGACAGCATGAATGACAAAGAGTGAGTATTTATGTTCATTTGACACAATTATCAAATTATCAAAATTTCATTCCAGCAACACTCTCCACTATCATTTCATTTCATCTATCATTCATTTAATCATTGCCCCAGAGGAGTGCGTCAGGCCTCGGCAGCCGGCACAGTTCATATCCTCGCCGCTAGATAGGGGCTTCATTCATTCCATTCCTGACCCGGTCGGAGACTGGAAGCAGGCTGTGGATTTTCATTTTCATCAAATTATGAAATAAAGTTAATGATAATTTAGTTTAGTGCGACGACTGGAAAATCTTTGTACCGGTACTTAAAATATCTCCACTTAGGATCGAATTTAGTTGTACCAATCATTAATAAGGATTGTAAGTGTTCATCAGTGAGTCAATGACCTTGGGTAGGGGTGCGCGCGCACTGTTTTGTCCAGTTGGCTTTAGTTGTTTCAAAGTTTTGGCAATACGGCGCGGACGCGCAGCGGCGGGCCGGACAAATTAGTCTCGCGGGCCGTAGGTTGCGCAGTCCCGCAGTAGAGTGTCGGTAATCCGAGGTGGACGGGGCCAAGTCTACCTCGAACTATAGAAAAATTTGGACTTGTGAAATTACCCTTCTGTCAGCACTCATAGTGAATAAAATCAAAACATTAACTGCCACGTGCACAAACAATAATTATGGTCCAAGTCCCGACTGATTTATTTTTATAATGTGGCGGCGATATATACTGTATTTTTCCTCATTAAGAGAGGGACTCGATTTTGAAGCTTAACTGATTGGCCATGTTTACATTCCATGTCTGCGTGGACCCAGGGCTTTCCCAGGTCGAGGCACAGCGTTGTCAACTCTCCACAGTAGCTGCTGAGAGCTAGAAGTGAGACAGAACTGAACTGCATGCAACTGTGCAACTCTGGAGATCTGACAAGCAAGCCGGACTCCACTCCACGTGGAGTGAAGAGGAAGCATGCTATTGGTCAACAGTGAACAGTCATAAATATGGTCATTGTCGGCGCATGGTACTGCGTAATGTTTGGACCACCGGTTGTTAACATGGAATTTGAGAGAACTATATTATAGGAGAGAACGAGGGGTGGCAGATAGGGATAGGATTGGGGAATTGCCGGATGGCGTTCAAGGTCAGTGTCAACAAGCACATCGCCTGTGTTCAGTTTTCTGAAACTGTCGATTTGTTATTTTTATTAATTCATGGGAATATTGAACTATCGAGGTTCGAAATATCGAAACTCTACTGTATTGCAAGTTTAAAAGGCAAGTTATGCACTTGAACTGGGCAAGAAGAAAAAAATTCCTGTTTTTTTTTTTTTTTTAAATCGCTTTGCCGAGAGATGACGTAGTTATGAATGTGCCAATGTTTTGAGCGAGGATGCATCCATGTGGTCTTGAAACGTGTCGGTGTTTGAAATTGAGTGTTGTTGATGAAATGTTCATCTTCAGCACAAATCCCAAGAAGCAGAAGTGAGCTGGCATTAGAGCTGCCAAGTTCTTGCTTACCCATCACATTTTCCCTTGGCCAATCGTCTTTCTTTACACATGCATTAATACAGACCTTTCCAACTCGAGCACTTAGTGCTGGGGCGCACCAGCGCTGCCCTCAGCAGCACCGTCCCCCTCCTTCCCCACCTACTCCACCTACCCCTCACAGTGGTCGGTGCATGTGTGCGTCAGAGACAGTACATTCATTCTCACTGTGTGTGTGTAATTCTCAATAGAATCTATTCGACAGATCAGACAGCGGAGCAGTTGGTTTCTCCTACATTAATAATGTCGTTTAATCCTTCCTGGGTGGATGCATATTTTGTTGTCAATACCAAAGGGAAAGCTGAATGTTTAATTTGCCATGTCATTTTAAGCGTAAAGTCTTCAACCGTTCGACGACACTACCAGAATAAACATCCTTCAACCTACGATGACATTGTTGGCGCAGCAAGAACCGAACGGATTGCAAAGTTAAAATCGGAATTGCCAAGTTCATCAGAGGTAAGTAATAACTTACTCATTAGGAATTGTTTTACGTGTAATTTAGGGGATTTGTTTTCGTTTTTGGGTTTGGATTATTAAGAACTGTTTAGATTTGGATCTACTGCTAAGAAAACACAACGATAATTATTTTATCTCCCTGTCCCACAGATACTTGAACCCAAGACTTCAGAAGGCACGGTTCGAGCAAGTTATATTGTTGCTCTGAAAATTATAAAAAGTGGGCGATCCTTTACTGACGGTGAATTTGTAAAAGAATGTTTAATAGAGTGCTGTGGCCCACTTTGAGGCGAAAAGCTTGTCAAAATAAACCATCTCTCGTCGTGTACAGGAACTTGGTGCGGTCTTGAAAGAGCAATTGCTGATCAAATGCGGCACTTCGAGAAGTAGTCGATTGCTCTTGATCAGACTACTGACAAAAGTGACACGGCACAGCTATCTATTTTCGTCAGGGGAGTCGAAAAAGACTTCACTATAACTGAGGAACTACTGGACATCATTCCTCTCAAAGATACTACCACAGGCGCAGATATATTTGCAGCTGTTGAAGACGCAATGAATGGTATGGGCTTATCACTCGAAAATCTGTGTAGTGTCGCTATTGACAGAGCACCAGCGATGTCGTCGGATGGGCAAGGTTTTGCAGGCTTCATCAAAAGGATGCGCGATGCTGGGTTACCTCCAATATTATCGGTACATTGTGTTTTACATCAAGAACAATTATGTGCAAAAAACTTTCGCAGCTTTAAATCTGTTATGGATACTGTGTCCAAATGTGTAAATTTCTGCAGAAAGCAAGGTTTGAACCATCGGCAGTTCAAAGAATTTTCAAAAGATCTCGAGGATGAATGTAGCGACATTCCCTTTTATTGTATTGTGCGCTGGTTAAGTTGCGCGAAAGTGCTATAGAGCATCCAGCATTTAGAAAAGACTGTGGGTCTTATGGGCTTTTACTTTTAACGGAAATCCCCCCCTACACTGGTTTTGTTGTCTCACCTTTTATCATGAAGGAACTCTGAACATATATATTTTTCGTCATAATAGCTTCCTACAATTATCTGCCAATATTGATTACCTTTGTTTTTGCGTACAAGTATCGCTTATATTACGTCTTAGTAATTTAAAAATTTTCGAGGTTAGCACGCTGGAAAGAAGAGCCTTGTCCTGTGCTGCATGCTCGCCCGGAGTGGAGCACGTGCTCAGTTCCGCCGACAACATAAGTTCTGAAGCATTATCCGTCATTGGTGTTACTGTTGTGTGTCTGTTTTATTTTATGTTCGATCGAATCATGGCTGCCGACAGTTGGGTTCCAACCCACTATCTCCCGAATGCAAGCTCACAGCTGCGCGCCCCTAACCGCACGGCTAACTCACTAGAATATTACAAATATTAATCTAAAAAAATCAACAAGAATAAAATTGAAAGAAACTAAATTACAGCCTAACTAATAACTAAAGAGGTGATGATCCAACAGTATTGCTGACATAAAAATTGTTAACATCGTCTGCATGCATCCGAGAAGGAAGGGTTGTGCTCTCGACATCCGTCAATCAGTAATGCGTCATATCACAACGAAATGAATGTCGTTATTGGTTCTCTTCGCATACAGTATCCTTAATACTGGTCCAATCCGTTAACACCTGCAAAACTGCTCCTTCCTGGGCGTGATCTATTTCAGGTAGCTGCTGGGTTTGTGGTTGTCTCGCTAACTTATGAAAGCGCAGTACTCGAAGCGGGTGAACATAACGTATGACGTCAGCGCTACCACTGCCTAGAGCTAGCAACACTGTCGCCATAAGGCTCCACAGTCTTTTCGAAACGCTGGATGCTCTATAGCAACCTTCTTTGCAATAATTGAAGAAATTGTTCTGTTCATGGAGATGAAAGGTTCTCCACAACCAAATTTGCGGAATAAACAATGGGTAGCTGACCTCGCTTTCTTGGTGGACATAACGTCTTATTTGAATGATTTAAATGTTTCATTGCAAGGGAGAAACAAATTGATTAGCACCATGTGTGATAGAATTAAGGCTTTCATATTGCAGAGTTTGTTATTGAAAAGTCAGCTGAAGCCGGAAATTTTGACAATTTTCCTTCATTAAAATCATTACATTTGTCTACTTACGAAAACCTTGGAGACTATCAGACGTCGTTACAGACTTTGCACGATGAATTCAATGCCCGATTCAAAGAAATGAATGATATGGCACCTCAACTTGAAATATTTATGACCCCATTTTCCGCACGTCCTGAAAATTCGCCGTAATATTTCCAAACAGAGCTGATAAAACTACAGTGCGACGCAATCCTAAAGGACCGGTACTACCACTACAGTGGTGATTTAATTTCCTTCTACAAAGGAGTTCATCTACAAGAATTTCCCAGACTTAATGCACTTGCCTTAAAATTAACGTCAATGTTCGGTACAACTTATGCATGCGAACAGATGTTTTCAATTCTGAATTTAAGAGAGTCGCTGTGTTGTGGGAGCTGCCTTTGCAAAGAGGAGAGTTATTTTGAATAGGTAGCACGGGAGAGTGGCGGACTGTGGAGTTCTCTTGGCCTATAAAAACACTTTGAAATGACAATGTTTTAGTTCTCGTTGTAAAAGTGTAATTCCATGGGAGAATTCGTAACTATTACTATTCATAATTTTTGAGTACGTCATTAGCATGCGTGGGTGTGTCTTAGACCAGCGTTTCCCAAACTGTGGTACGCTCATACTGCTTCAGTGGTACGTGGTGATGTTACGAAAAATATAAAAATATAATATTTAAAAATATAAAAACATTGATATGATTGTTTTTTAGGGACAGATGACCTCGTAGTTCCGCCCCTTAAAACAATAACTAGGCCTAACTGTCTATAATTGATATGCTGCCGGAGGACTTTCAGGCCAAAGATAAGGAGCAGTTTTATGAATTGAATTGTGATTCAGAACTAAGGCAAACTTTTTCAAAAATGGCTCTTGTGAACTTTTGGATTGAGAGACTTGCAGACTATGCAGACTTAGCTGACAAAGCAGTTAGATTTTTACTGCCTTTCACTACTTCGTGCTTGTGTGAGACTGCATTTTCTTCACTTGTTTATCTCGAGAAAATACCGGAGTAGGCTCCTTACAGTAGAAAACTATCTTCGCTTGAGACTCAGCAATCTTAAACCAGACATTCCTAAGTGTGCTTCTAATCTTCAAGCTCACCCTTCACATTGAAGTTGTTAGTTGAACTTTGGTTTTTATGTTTAATTATTAAGAGTTCTTTTATTAATATTATTTGTACAGTGTCATTTCTGAATGTTTGAATTGAATACTTATTGTAATAAATTATATCACAACTGGACACACTTTTCATTATTTCAACTTTAACTCTACCGACAGTAGTGGCTACGCGGGCTAAAGCTCTGCGTTAGGTCATGGGGCCAAGCTCTCTGCTGACTCGGTAGACACGTGGGTTCGAGCCCCGCCGTCGGCTGTCCTTGAAATGGTTTTCCGTGGTTTCCCATTTTCAACACCAGGCAAATGCTGGGACAGTACCTTCTGACAGGCCACGGCCGCTTCCTTCCACATCCTTGCCCAGTTTCATTCATCTTCATCTATTCCATCTCTCATCCCGACGCGCAGGTCGCCCACGGGCGTCGACTCGAAAGACCTGCACTCGGCCTCTCAGGAGGCTACACGACAAAAAAAAAAAAAAAACTTTAACTCTAACAAACACAACTTACAATCCATCTTTTGGTCTGCTACGTAGGGTGTTCGGTGGCGTAGTTGGTAGCATGCTGAGCTTCTATGCCCAAGATCGCGGGTTCAAACCCGGCCGAAGCCGTCGGATTTTTTAAGAGCGTTAGAAATCCCTCAGTATGCCTTCCTTCGGAGGGGAAGTAAAGCCGGCGGTCCCATGTCATAGATTTATGGCATGTTAAAGATCTTTCCACTAATTACACCTGTGTGAAACTAAATTGGATAGGTTAAGAATGTAAACAACGCTCTTAGGTTGCTACGTTCGTTGCCAAGAGCCGACTGCGGTGGCGTCTAGTAGCTAGTTCTGAACTAGGCCTAGTAGTCGTTGACGGTGGCGTTTGGCGGCAAAAGTAGGGACTATTTGAAAATTCAAAGTTGCCGTCCCTACTTGAATTTAAAAAACAGATACACACACTAATACAGCCATCACAATTAACACCGGTTATCAGACAGATTCTACACACACCCAAAGTACACGGGGCTACATGACCGCGTTGTCGCAGCCCCTAAACTAAGGAACCTACCAACCAACTACGTAGTGGTGGTGGGTTTTACTATATCTCCCAACCATTGGGTGGTACGCGAGAGATTCTCATCTCTTAAAGTGGTCCACACACACAAAAGTTTGGGAAACACTGTCTTAGACCACCTGGTCACATATTTTTAAACTAATTATTCACATGTTTGGACTCATTTAGTGTTTGGTTGAGCTCATAGCACACTGTAGTTGTTAAATACTAATTATTTTGTTTCAGATGTGGTAAGTGCCGGCGTTACATGAAGTACATCCAAGCCAAACCTTCTCGGATGCATTGTTCGCACTGCGATGAGACTTACAATTTACCACAGAATGGTAACATTCGGATCTACAAGGAGCTTAAATGTCCACTAGATGACTTTGAATTATTGTCTTGGTCTGCTGGAACAAAAGGCAAGAGCTATCCATTTTGCCCTTACTGTTTCAATAATCCACCTTTCAGGTAAGGGTTCATAAAATAAATTGCAACATTTGATTCAGCTCTTACTGTTTATGAGAATTCTTTGAATTTATGAACTCGGAATTTTCCTTTGTACATATCATCAGTTGACAAGTATTTCTTTATTTATCGTATGGCTTTTAGTGCCGGGAGTGTCAGAGGACATGTTCGGCTCGCCTGAGTCTGTAGCTGCTTCCAGCAGATACCCTAAAGGGTGAGCTACAAGTTCCGTTCAATTTCAAGTAGTTCCAACTTTCGCCACCAGATATCAATGATACCTAGTGGTGAACGTTGGAACTTTGATAGAGCGTTCTGGCGAAATCTAACCTAACAAATTTTGCTTTACACAAGTTTAGTCTGTGAAAGGATATTTTACATGCCATAAATCTATGACATGGGACCGCCGGCTTTACTTCCCCTCCGAAGGAAGGCATACTGAAGGATTTTTAACGCTCTTAAAAAATCCGACGACTTCGGCCGGGTTTGAACCCGCTATCTTGGGCATAGCAGTTCAGCATGCTACCGACTACGCCACCGAAGCCGCTAGTTGACAAGTGAAACAGACTAACAAGCAAACCTTCTGTTCGGGGCAGAAAAAAAAAAAAAATCTTTTCTTTCTTTAGTAATGCTTAGGGTGTCAAAGTATGTGCTCTCACAAATTTTAGCAACAGGAGGGCAATTAGTGTGGGCGATACAAGGCAATGAATAAGGGGGGAAGGTATGAGCGCTTGTAGGTTGTGAGTCGTTTGTAAGGGGAAACAATTCTTCTTGAAACGGGAATATTGTGCAACAAACAGACTGCAGTAATGGTAGTCTCTAAAAAAGTTCGTAAAACATAACTTCTCTGTAAGCCAAGCACATCTAATTATTACTGCTGCATCACATTTATTACACTGTCCTATGAAATTCTTGAAACGAAAATCTGTAGCACTGTATTACGAAACTGGTATGGGTTTCTTGCAGTTAATCCAGCTAACACCCATCTGTACTGGTGAGTGTGCTCATAATACGGAGAAAGGAACTGCTGGAATGCTGGCGACTGTAGTTTCAGGATGTTATCCCGCTGCTGCAAGGTAGCAGGTGACTCGTCAAAGTCAGCTCTGTGTGGATCTCGCCTATCATGTATCTATACATTTAAAAGAAGTGCTGATCTAGGGGCTGAATTTCATACGTTGCGTTGGCCGGGAGTTTTTTTTATTTTTATATATATATATATATATATATTATATATTATTTATTTATTTATTTATTTATTTTTTTATTTTATTTTTTTCCACTGTTAATTTGTCGGAGTCATGATTACCTTTTTTCAGATTTTTTCTTACATTTTCAGTGTCATTGTCTAAAAGGAGCAGGTTTCTTGCACTTGAAAATGGTAGGAAAAAATGTAGTGAACTACTGCTTTGTCATTTTTCCTGACGAGCTCAATTGCACAATTAAATTGTCTGGCTTGATCATTTTTTCCTGAACTATGTCACTTATGCCAGTTGGTTTGTATAAAATCACAAATGATTTTGGCATTTGCTTCCCTGATGAAGATACTATTGGCATGACTGTGTACGAATGTGTGATTACTGCTTTCGAGTGTACTGCTCCCTTTATGTCACACGTACCTTTACACTCCAAAGTTCTCCCCAGGGGCATTTCTTTATTAAAACCACTCTCATCGGCATTGTAAATCTGGTCATGTTTTATTTTATTTTTTCTGACCCGAACAGAAGGTTTACATATAAGCTTGGAAACAGGTCACGAGGAAATGAGCTGTGGATATACTGTAGATACTTAAGGGTCATCGTCTTGAGAACGTGTTCTCTGACTTAGTGTATTTCACCTTTAACCCAACAATGTAATCATTGCATTGTGAAAAAAAAAATTACTTATTTAGAGTATTAAGATATTTTTCAATTTAGTATTTTGGTTTTGTGTATATGCATGTGGGGTTTAGTAGCAAAAGAAATCTAAGGGATTTTTTAAAACACCTTTTATTTTATATTATTGTCAACAGTAATTTTTAGAAACATCATTAAATGCACTTTTGTACTTAACCCCTCAAGCCGGTTCGCCGTACACTGTACGTCCGCTGGACTCTACTCGTTCAGCCAGTTCGACGTACCACAAACGTCCGATGCAGGCGGAAGTTACAATGCCTATTACGCATGAAACCCTGCTGCTTCGCGGGATCTTCTTTCACGTTATGAACCGAGAAGTTATGTACTTTCATGCCATCTCTGTTTCATAATTAGAACTAATACGAAGTCGATCGATATCCGTTGCTTTTGACGACTCGTATCGATCAGGGAAGGAACATGAAACGCGCTCTATTGAGTTTCAGGTTAGTTGCTTTAGAAGGTACCACATCCATTCCTGCCATCTCGAGATTGTTTTGTGAACTATATCTAACTTGACAATTTATGTCACTTATGAAGGGGAAGCACCGGTGGCAATTACTTACTTACTTAATTCCTGCCGCTCCTTCCGGAGCATAGGGCCTTGGCGAAATTTCTCCACGCAGTACGGTTCCTGGCCATTCTCTTCACTGGACTCCAGTTCTTGTCCACCTCTGCAATTTCATTTTCGATCGTCCTCTTCCAGGTCTTCTTAGGTCGACCTCGCTTCCTGGCGCCTTGAGGATTCCAGTCTAGCGCCGCCCTCTCATTAGCTCCGTCCGGCTTCCTTAGTGTGTGACCAATCCAGCGCCATTTCCTCTCCTTGATCTGGATGCTAATCGGTTGTTGATTGGTGATGGTCCCAAGATCTTCATTTGAGATTATGTCCGGCCACCTCACATTCATGATGCGACGCAGACATCTGTTAATGAACACCTGTAGCTGGTTGTTGATCGGTTTTGTGACTTTCCATGTTTCACAGCCGTAGAGAAGAATCGACTTTACGTTGCTATTGAAAAGGCGGAGCTTGGTCTTCCTGGAAATGTTTCTATTTCTCCAGATGGGGTAGAGCTGGACAAAGGCACCATTTGCCTTCCTGATACGGCTTCGAACATCTTCCTCTGCTCCCCCATCATTTGTGACTATACTTCCAAGGTAGAGGAAGGACTCAACTCGCTCGATGTCCTTTCCGTTGACTGTCAAACTAGTCGTGATGTCAGAATTTATCCTCATCTCTTTGGTCTTGTTGGTGTTGATCATCAGTCCTGCACGTTCTGCTTCTCTCTGCAACCTCCCCAGCTTATCTTCTATGTCTCGGTACCGTTGTGCCATAAGACAAATGTCGTCTGCGAAATCCAGATCTTCAAGCCTGTCATTTATACCCCATTGAATACCCCTCTTCCGTCCTCCCATTACCTTCTTCATCACACTATCCAGGACCAACAGGAACAGAGTGGGGGAAAGGACACACCCCTGTCTCACTCCGGAACTGACCTTCATCTTTTCTGTTAATTTGCCTTCGTGAAGAACCTGGCACTCATACCCTTCATACATCTCTTCCATGATTCTGATGATCTTTGTTGGAATTTTATATTCCTCAAGGGTCTTCCACATGATTCTTTGATTTACGGAGTCGAAGGCTTTCTCGAAGTCAACAAATGTGAGGTAAAGGGTATTCCGCCACTCCACACTCTGCTCCAGGATGATTCGGAGGGTGTTGATGAGATCCACACAGCTGCGATGTTGTCGAAATCCAGCCTGTTCCTTCCGAAGCCTTTTTTCTACGCAGTCTTTTATACGATTCAGGATGACTCTCGTCAGCACTTTGCTTGGAATGGACAGCAAGGTGATACCCCTCCAGTTGTTACAGTTTGTGGTGTCCCCTTTCTTTGGCAACTTGACTATCAACCCCTTCTTCCAGTCGGTTGGTATTTTCTCCTCCTTCCAAATCTTCTCCAACAGCGGGTGCAGCAGATCGATCGTAATATCCAGGTCTGCTTTCAGTACTTCCGCTGGGATATTGTCCAGACCTGGTGACTTCCCGCATTTCATCTGCTTCAACGCTGTCCGTATTTCGCCCCGAGTTGGGGAGTCGAGGCTGATGCTTGGGTCACTTTCTGCTTCCTCTTCATCTTCTCCTCGCTGCTTACTTTCTGGTCCTCTATCTCTATTAAAAACCTCCGCAAAGTGTTCTCTCCATCTTGTCAGCTGCTGTTCACACGTCGTGAGGATCTCGCCCGTCTTGCTCTTCACAGGCCTAGTTTTATTAAAACCTTTCTTCGAAAGCATCTTTGTGATGCCATAGAGCTCCTTAACGTCCCCCCTTCTTGCCGCTTCTTCTGCTTTCTCTGCCTGCTCATCAATCCACCTCCTATGATCCTTCCATACACTCCTCTTTACCTCCCTGTTTGCTGTTGAATACTTTGCTTGTGTGAGAGCCTTCTGCTGCCTAGTCTTGCAGGTGTTGAGCTTGGCCTTAATCTCCTTCCTATAATTTATCTTGTTCCAGGTCTGATCGGATATCCATTCTTTCCGCAGGTAGTTCTTGTACCCGAGCTGCATCTCACTGGTTTCCACGAAGATATTCTTTACCTCGCTCCACACAGTCTCCACGTCCTTCTCTGTCTCGGAGTCCAACACCTGGAATTTATTTCTGAGCTCCAGTTTAAATTGGTCCAATCTCTGCTGGTTCTTAAGCTTGCCCACATCAAACTTGTTGTGCCGAGTGTTAAACTTTCGGCGGACTGCGACGATCTTCATGCGGAAGTTGGCAACCACAAGATGATGGTCACTACCAACGTCCGCTCCTCTCTTGTTCCTAACATCTTCCAAGCTTCTTCTGAACCTCCTGCTCACCGCGACGTGATCAATTTGATTTTCTGTGACTTGATCAGGAGACACCCAGGTGACCTTGTGGCACCGCCTATGAGGAAATACTGTGCCACCCATCAACAAATCCTGACTGGCGCAATATTCCGTAAATTTCTCCCCATTGTCATTCATCTCACCAAGGCCATGTTTACCCATGATCTGCTCCAACCCCTCATTGTTTGAGCCCACCTTCGCGTTGAAGTCTCCCATAACAATGAGAATGTCCTTACTTGTTTGTCTTGTGACATCTCGCAGCATTTGGTAGAATTCTTCCTTCTTCTCTGGCTCCGACTGTTCTGTAGGCGCATAGCATTGGATGATGATCACATTCCTGATCTTTGTCTTGAACCTAGCAAACATGAGCCTACTAGAAATTGGCTTCCACTCCATAAGGCTTCTCTTTGCATTTCTGTTGAGTAGCAACCCCACTCCATCCCTGTGTTCTTCATCATCACCCCCAGAATAGAGAAATGTAATTCCATCTGTTGTCTGTATTTCACCAAATCCTGGCCACCTCACTTCACTCATTCCTAGGATATCCAGCCCATAGTTCTTCATCTCCCGTGTCACTTGTTTCAGTCTGGTTTTCTCCATCAAGGTCCTCACATTCCAGAAACCGATTTTCGTAGTCGTCTTCATGCCAAAAGTCGTCATCAGGTTATCCGTCCGGTTTTGTAATTTCGCTTCAGTTTCCGTAATCAGTTTATTTAAGAGGAGCGAGTGATAAATCCACTGCCTCCGAGTGCCTTGGAGGGGCTGCCACCTTAAGTCTGAGGCACCAGGCTGATTTTCTGTCAGGGTTTCTTCCCTTAGCCTTTGAAGAACCAACTCCAAACTACAAGGCAGCAGTTGTTTCACCAGAGCCCCGTTAGCCGTAATTTCTTCAGGGTTCCTGTAGGGCCTTCACAGCTACCGTAGCGGTCTTGAGGCACACAAAGTCCCCACTGTACTTCACCCCTACAGGCAATCCCCTTCTTAATTACATTGCCCATCGACGAGGACGAGGGGTTGGATTTGTGGGAGATGGTGGCAATTACTTAGTAGATAATTTTTGCTTCGCAAGCTAGAGGCTACTCAGTCGCAGATGAATAATTGCCGGGCTGTCTCATTCTCTTACGAGTGCAGTTATTTTTGACTTGATAGATGACAGTAATGGAAGTGATGTATAGGGAAGCGACATTTTCGGTAGTGATACGGACTATGCACAGCATGATGTTATTGGAGAAGTGGCAGACATCCCAGATGAGGAAGATATAGCTTCAGCTGTAATAACAATGACCGCTGTTCAGTGTTTGTGGCGAGAGGTAGACCACGTCACGAGCACTCAAAAGATCCCATTCACGGGTATGCTGGGTACAAGAAAGCATTTTACGTCTGTCTTTTTTGCTGTTTTCGACAAAGTGATTGAACTAATTTTGTTTGAGAAACAGATATGTACACGGCGGAATGTATAGTGGCACGCCCTTGAAACGAAGGTTGCGCGCCGGGAAGTGAAAGTCATTGACAGGGGACAACATTTATATGTTCAGGGCTTGTATTGTTGATGGGGATAATGCAGAAACCTACCCTAAAGAGCTATTTCACCCCTATATTACCTCAAACAATGCCAAAGGACAGGTTAGAACTAATATTGCGATATTTACATTTTGTTGACAATTCTATACGGGATACATATACGGGGCCTAAAGAGCTTTTCAAAATTCAGCTTTTCCTGGAAATTATACCCGAAAATTATGTATATACTGGGTATATGTAGATTGAACATTATCATGTGAATATCTTGCTTTCATTGTAAATATACCTGAAACAAATACCAAAAGTGGAACTTATCAAATTATTATACTTTTGTAAATATTGCGTGTGATTATGGACACCCCTGAAAAGCAGTCGTCAGATATATTACTGAGAAACATTGGACATGATTTCGGTAAGTAATCCTAAAATTTTCATTACGTTATATTATGTAGATTTAACATTATTAATTTTTTACCTTATATTGTCATTTAGACTTTCACGGCCCGTGTTATTATTCATAATGTTGAATTTTGGGCTTATGCCGTGTTTTATTATATTGCAATTCGACGCGTTTCGAAAGAAACCATGTCTTTCATCGTCAGGAATAATCTGGAATACGACAATGTTGCTAAGAGAAAGCAACGAAGAACATATAGAAGGTGCCCAAAGATGGACACCATTATAGCCCCATGTTAGGGACAACGGAAAGCAGCAGTGAATTACTTTCTCAGGGTTCTGATAATAGGTAGCCAGGATTCACTGAGATTGTAGCCGGTGTCGCGGTTGAAATTATCTGGGTGTTTACGTATTTCAACCGCCTCCCTGATGATTCTGGGACGATATTGCTTTATACGGGCAAGAACATCCACCCCTTGGAACATGACATCATGGCCAGGTGTTAAACCATGATCGGCAACAGCTGATTTATCAGGTTGAATGAGCCTGATACATCTATTATGTTCCTTAATGCGAGTGCATATTGTTCTCGAAGTCTGCCCGATGTAAACCTTGCCACAAGTACAGGGAACTCTGTAGATACCCGGTTGTTGCAATTTAGGCAAACTGTCCTTAGTTGGTCGCAGGAGTTGCCTAATCTTAACAGAAGTTCCAAATACAGTCCGTATGTTGTATCGACGTAGGATTTTAGCAATACGATCCGTTGTGTTATGTATGTACGGAAGGTAAGCAGTTCCTCTTACATCTCTTTTCTCAACTGACGTCCTATTATTATTTGTTGGTTTCAGAACCGTAGAAATCAAAGCATTGCTATAACCGTTGCTCTCAAAGGTGGTTCGCAGGGTGTTAATTTCTTCTTGTAAAGAAGACACTTCACAAATCCTCCTAGCCCTGGTAGTTAGAGTTGTAAGGATACCATGTTTCTGGGCAGGGTGATGGTGAGAACTTGCGTGGAGATATCTATTGGTGTGTGTTGGCTTACGAAAAACGCTGTGTCCTAAAGATCCATCCTCTTTCTTGGTGACGAGAACATCTAAAAAAGGTATTTTGCCGTCAGATTCCTCAAGCAATCATCTATTCCAGCGGATGCAGCGAAGACTCTCCTTCCAGGGGATGCTATTCCTCCGAGACTCTATGGTCTTCCTAAAATACATAAGGAAGATGTTCCTCTTAGACCTATTGTTAGTACGATTGGTTCTCCTACATATGCCCTTTCCAAATACTTAGGAAGACTACTTCAGCCGCTTCTGGGTAACACGCCTTCGTACATTAAGGATTCCACACACTTCGTGGAAAAGTTAAAAGCTATAACACTTCAGCCGGGTGATATTCTAGTGAGTCTCGACGTGGTGTCTCTGTTTACGAGAGTACCTATTGATGGTGTTATGTCTCTCATTAATGGCTTTTTTCCTGAAGACATCACAAGACTTTTTTATCACTGCATGACCTCCTCCTACTTTCTATGGAATGGGAATTTTTATGAGCAGACTGATGGTGTGGCCATGGGTAGTCCTCTCTCTCCTGTTGTGGCTAATTTCTTCATGGAGAACTTTGAAGAGAAAGCTTTGTCGTCGGCTCCTTTCAAACCGAAGATCTGGTGGCGTTATGTGGATGACACGTTCGTTGTTTGGACAGAAGGTGAGGAAAATCTTAGCCATTTCCTGGATCACCTTAATCTCCAGCACCCTTCTATTTGTTTCACCATGGAAAAGGAATCTGACGGCAAAATACCTTTTTTAGATGTTCTCGTCACCAAGAAAGAGGATGGATCTTTAGGACACAGCGTTTTTCGTAAGCCAACACACACCAATAGATATCTCCACGCAAGTTCTCACCATCACCCTGCCCAGAAACATGGTATCCTTACAACTCTAACTACCAGGGCTAGGAGGATTTGTGAAGTGTCTTCTTTACAAGAAGAAATTAACACCCTGCGAACCACCTTTGAGAGCAACGGTTATAGCAATGCTTTGATTTCTACGGTTCTGAAACCAACAAATAATAATAGGACGTCAGTTGAGAAAAGAGATGTAAGAGGAACTGCTTACCTTCCGTACATACATAACACAACGGATCGTATTGCTAAAATCCTACGTCGATACAACATACGGACTGTATTTGGAACTTCTGTTAAGATTAGGCAACTCCTGCGACCAACTAAGGACAGTTTGCCTAAATTGCAACAACCGGGTATCTACAGAGTTCCCTGTACTTGTGGCAAGGTTTACATCGGGCAGACTTCGAGAACAATATGCACTCGCATTAAGGAACATAATAGATGTATCAGGCTCATTCAACCTGATAAATCAGCTGTTGCCGATCATGGTTTAACACCTGGCCATGATGTCATGTTCCAAGGGGTGGATGTTCTTGCCCGTATAAAGCAATATCGTCCCAGAATCATCAGGGAGGCGGTTGAAATACGTAAACACCCAGATAATTTCAACCGCGACACCGGCTACAATCTCAGTGAATCCTGGCTACCTATTATCAGAACCCTGAGAAAGTAATTCACTGCTGCTTTCCGTTGTCCCTAACATGGGGCTATAATGGTGTCCATCTTTGGGCACCTTCTATATGTTCTTCGTTGCTTTCTCTTAGCAACATTGTCGTATTCCAGATTATTCCTGACGATGAAAGACATGGTTTCTTTCGAAACGCGTCGAATTGCAATATAATAAAACACGGCATAAGCCCAAAATTCAACATTATGAATAATTTTTTACCTTGTTGGTGTCCAAACCTCTATTGAGCTTCAATTTAAATACCGCTGGAGAAGTGAACACCTCCAGATTAAATAGCCGGCCTGAGGGGTTAATTTAGGAAGTTCTAGTTGGTTGTAATGTAGTACAGACAATAAACCAGACATATTTACTGTGGTACAGATTAAACGTATTCTACTGTAGTCACACTTATTGCTCTCTTATTGACTGTTGACATACTCTTTTAACTATTGTAACTTTCAGTCGGCCAACACAAAATAATTCCAATTACTGGAATGTGAAAAAGTAGCCTGAAGGAAATTTCATGCAATAAGATATATATATTATTGTTATGGACTATTGAAAAAGGAGAAAACTAAGGGCTTCAAAGCGCTTTTTATAGTCTTTTAACCCTAACAAATCAAGGCATGCCTGAGCGTCTGCGTGTTGTTCCATCACCAGGATGTATTGTTAGTTGTGTAACGAACGTTGTGCTCTGTGGTTGTAAATGGGTCTCGCGACGGAGGAAAAAGTGTTCATAGTGGAGTATTATTTTCGCTCGTACGGAAATGGTTATCAAGGCGGGCCGAGTTTAAAGTTAGTGGTGGAACAATATCGTGAACACTAATAAGCCGGCACCAAGCAACACAGTTATGATGTCTATTGTTATAAAATTTTGTTGTACGGGTAGTGTATTGTGTCAACGGAATGGAATGTCCGGTAAGGCCAGTAACTGTGTCCACAAATGAAAATCATGGACGTGTCCACAATCAGGTGTTGCAGTTACCAAAGCGAAGTCTTCGGCGAACAGTCAAGAATTTAAACATCAGCAATACGTCACTTAGACGATTGTTTAAAGACATAGGTGGATTTCGGTACCGAATCAGGTTGGACAACGATTGACGGAGCTAGATAGGCATTTCAGGATTTAATATTGTGCACGATTTTTGGCCATGGTGTACGAGGTTCCAGATTTATTGCTCAACATGTGGTTCTCCGACGAATGTCACATTCACTTGGGCGGTTTTATCAATCGCCAAACAACTCTCTTTCTTGGTTTCGAGAGGCCAGTCATTATAGTCCAGAAACCGCTACATAGTGTGCACGTGACGATTTGGTATGCAGTGTCGGGAAACGGTGTGCTAGGTCCGTATTTCATTGAGGATGATGATGGAGCACCTCTTACTGTTAACCAGGAACGTTATAGGAACATGGTGGTCAGGATGTAAGAGGTTTTGTCGTGCCAGGAACATTCAGATGAAACGACAGTGGTTCCAACAAGACGACGACCTGCCACACCCCTCGACAGTCTATGGCTATGCTGCAAGGAACCTTTCCAGAACGAATCATTTACTGTGGGGCTGAGTTCCCCTACCCATCATATTCCCCCGATCTGACACCACCTGATGCTTAGGTGTGAGGAATGTTAAAGGAGAAAGTTTTCAGCGGTCCAGATCCACCTGTGCCTGCATTACGTCAGACGATCGTCTCGTTTTCAGGACTCTGAAGCTACCTACAGTATGTTCCAGAATATGTTTGAAAATCTGTGTGATCCTTATCAACACTTTTTTTTTAATCGCTGTTATTTTCTTAATTTTTTATGTAGAAATTGCCCTTCTTTTCTGTAGCGCAATGGAGCACATGTTGAACATTTACATTATCATCCCGATAACTAAATAATAACAATAAAGGTAACATAATTTTCCAGTACTGTATATTTTGGTGCATACTGTACACACTGCACCAAACTCAAGGCAAAAGTTTCATCATGAAATTGCCTACTGCGTAAGGACAACTGCCCTAGCCCTCTGCTATTCTGCTGCTGAATATGATAGTCCCATGTGGTATAAATCAGCTCACGCAAAAATAGTCGACATTGCCTTGAATGAAACTTGTAGGCTAATCACAGGCTGTTTAAAACCAACACCAACACAGAAGTTGTATTCACTTGCAGGCATAGCCCCACTTGATATTAGACGTGAAATGACCGCTAATATCGAGAGACATAAGGTTTGCAACATCTTAGCCCATCCCCTCCATGGTCATCAGCCACCTTCAGCTCGACTGAAGTCCAGGGAACGTTTTCTACAGTCTTCTATTCCACTTGATTCTAACCCAAAAAGGGCCAGGGTTAAGCTATGGAATCAAAGGTATCCTGATCATCCGGAACTTGTTGAAATTGAAGAAAAATTACCACCTGGTCATGAAGATGGATGGTGTACCTGGAAGTCCTTAAACAGACTGCAAACCGGTGTAGGAAGATCTAAGGACAATCTCTTGAAATGGGGAATCTTGCATGATGGAGACACACTGTGTGAGTACAGAGAAGAACAAACTTCTAGGCATTTCTTGAACTGTCGTCTATGCCCAGACTCATGCACAGGGTTGGATCTGGCATTAGCTGGTAACAATGCTGTCAATGTAGCCAAATACTGGTCATAACTCGTGTAAATATAGTATATCTTATCATGTAATAGCTGATTTCTCCTGTTTCATTTCTCTTGCTCTTGTGTTATACGTTATATTCAAGTGCTTCATTATGCAATTTTTTATTTTTATTTTTATTTTTTTTTCATATTCAATTTGTTTGTATATTTTGGTACCTCTGACACGAATAAAAAAACATTTTAGTTAACTGATCACGATCTTGTCTTGTAACTTTGGGAATCCTGTTTTCTCCCTAATTTCCTTGTTTCTGATTTTGTCTCTGCGGGTCTTTCCAATTATACCTCTAAGGAACTTCATCTCCGCTGCCTGGATTCTACTTTCCTCCCGCTTAGTTGTTGTCCACGTGCCTGCTGCATACGCCAATATAGGTGGGTAATATGTTGAATACAAGATTTGTTTACGTTTCTTGGGAACTTCTTGGTTCCACACCAGATCCCTCACACTCTGGTAAAACCCATTTGCTTGATCCTCTTACCAATTTCCTCCCTTATCCTTCTATCATCTATTAGGGCACTCCTAAGTATTTGAAGCTCTTCACAACTTCCATCTTCTGCAATATTCCCCTACCATCTCGCACATTTCTTGTCATGTCTGACTCTTCACCACACTGATTTTTATTCCATGCTCTTCTATCTCCTGGTTCCAAACATTTACTTGTTCTTGGACTTCCAATTCATCGTGTCCCTATATCACTATGTCATCAGCAAAGAGTAAGGCCTTCGTCCCTTTACTTCCCATTTTCCGTTTCACTCGTTTATGGATTCCATCCATTACAAGGAGAAAAAGTATGGGGGACAACACACTCCCTTGTCGTAGACCTGTTTTTACATTGAACCAGTTTATATAAACTTCCATGGAAGGAAATACTTGACAGAAATATCACACCTCTCAAGATTACTCAGATTAAGCTAGAAAGGAAATAATAATACCATTATTGATGAAATAGAAATAGGCATAGTGTGTTTCACTTGTAAACTGAAAATATGTTAGTTCGCTCGTCTCAAGTCGAGTCCATTCATTATAAACACCAGTGAACGTGAGAGCGCATCCACTGGCGCGCTAAAAATACTCGAGTGTAGAGCAGGGCACATTCATTCATAAGCCAGGCTCTTAAATGCTGTATAATGAGCCCAGAGTGTATTACTGTCTATAAGTCGGGTTCGTTTTACACTGCCCAACAGAGATAACAAATTAAATTAGAAGTTTCCGCTGCAGCTGCTGTTGTTCTGAATTCATTTTAGGGTCGTACGGTCATTCGGTCGTATGATCGGTCGGTTGGTCGCTCGTTCGATCGGTCGGTCGCTTGGTTGGTTCCCAAGTCTTTGAGACTCTCACTTCTTGTGGCAGAGGGCAAATGACTGAAATAGGACGAACACATTGTCCAGCTGAAGTTTTAAGTTTGACCACTTGAACTCTAGCATCTCTGCCATAATAACATTTTATAACACGACCAGTGTTCCATACAAGAGGAGGACTTGGGTCTTTGAGGAAAACCAAATCACCCTCCTGAAGGTTAGGCCGAGAGAGCTGTCACTTGTTCCTCCTTTGGAGCGAGTGAAAATACTCAAGTCTTCACCTCTTCCAAAATTGAGCTTTAAGGGATTCTATCTTTTTCCACAAAATAGGCAAAGAAAGATCAAGTTTACGATCAAGCAACGGAGGAGGCGCAGCTAAGGAACTGCCCACCAGAAAATTACCTGGGGTCAAGGGAAGGAAATCACAAGGATCGTTGGAAAGAAGAGAAAGAGGTCGTGAGTTGACAATCCCCTCAATGAGGATAATTAAAGAATTGAATTCTTCGTAAGTTACAATACTAGAGCCAAGAGTTTTCTTTAAATGATTTTTTGCGAGTTTCACACAAGATTCCCATCATCCGCCCTGATGGGGAGCATAAGGAGGGATGAAATGCCATTTGAATTGTTTTAAGTGCGAGTAATTGGAGATTTGTTCTTTCGCACGAGGGGAACAAAGGGCTTTATACCATTGCTGCGAAGCTCCAACAAAGGTTTTGGCATTATCAGAGAAACCTTCTGAAGGAATGCCCCTTGGATTCTACTTTCCTCCCGCTTAGTTGTTGTCCACGTGCCTGCTGCATACGCCAATATAGGTGGGTAATATGTTGAATACAAGATTTGTTTACGTTTCTTGGGAACTTCTTGGTTCCACACCAGATCCCTCACACTCTGGTAAAACCCATTTGCTTGATCCTCTTACCAAAGAAAATATGAGGTGGAGGCACTATTTACAAGCTCAAGATGAATAGAGCCAGTGACCATACAGACAAATAGAGAAATGTATAGTTTTCCAATGATTTTTCTTTTAGCACTAGGGTGATTTTGTTGATACACAAACGGACCGGCGTAATCAATGCCGGTGAAGGAAAATGGTCTGCAAGGGGCTGAACGAAATAGGGGAAGATCAGCCATGAGTTGCTGATGAGGTTTAGGCTTAGCTTTGAAACAAGTAATACATTTATGTATAACAGAAGTGACTTCGTGTAAACCATTAATCGGCCAGTATTTTTCCCGTATCAAGCATAGAAGGGTTCTAGAACCAACATGTAAGTTTTGATAATGAAATGACGAATGATTATCCGAGTAACATGATGTTTAGACGGAAGGATAATAGGGTGCTTTTTTTCATCAAAGAATTCAGAAAGAGAAAGTCTGCCGCCCACTCTTAACAAACCATCGTCATCTAGAAAAGGGCTTAAGGCAAAAAGCCTGCTGTGTTTCTTGAGAGTTTGACCTTTAGCCAATATGTTTATTTCGACTGAGAATGCCTCTCTCTGGGTAAGCCAAAGAACTTTGATGGTGGCATTTTGCAGTTCAACAGCCGAAAGAAAAGGCTGAGGGAATAGAGGTTGATCTAGTACTAAAAATTTCCATCTAAGCACATAAGCAGTGATACCCACTAGTTTTTGAAAAGAAGAATAATGTTCCAACAGGGAAGGAGTGTTGGCAGTTACAAAGGCAAAAGCTCTTTTGCTGATTTCAGGAATATCCTCTAACGGGAAATTAGAGTTGGAAGGTCGGTTTTGAATTCTTTCAGAAAGCCATGAAGGGGCGTGCCAGTACAAACGGGATTGAGATAGTGACTTACGTGAACAACCACGAGAAATGAGGTCGGCGGGGTTGTCTTTGCTAGAAACATGGTTCCATTGTTCTGGTTTAGAAACAGTTTGGATTTTCTCAACTCTGTTAGCTACAAAAGTTTGCCAATTAGAAGGAGGTTTAGAAATCCATGCCAAAGCAATAGAGGAATCTGTCCAAAAATATGTGTGCGAGAACTTACAGTTAAGTGTTTGACTTTGTTAGCTAATTCGGCAGCAAGTAGTGCGGCACAGAGTTCAAGACGAGGTAATGAAACGGGTTTCAAAGGCGCAACCTTAGATTTAGTACATATCAAATTGGAGAAAAAAGGGGAGCGGCTTACAATGTAAGCACAACATCGTATGCTTTGGTCAAACTGTCAGCAAAAAGGTGCAAATCCAGGACAAGAGAAAAAGAGAACAGAACTAGCACTATAGAAATGTCTATTAATGAGAGATCACAAAGACTGTGCCGAAAGGTAAGCCACTTTTGTAAAAGCGAAGGAGGAATGGGATCATCCCAATCCGAGTTCAATGACCATAGCTCTTGCATAAAAATGTTAGCTAGAACAATTACGGGTGCAATGAATTGAAGCGGATCATATATCTTAGCTATTTCTGATAGTACTTGTCTTTTGGTTTGTGGAGGTGAGGAAGACAAATTTACTTCGTAAAAGAATGAGTCAGCTTTAGGATACCAGTGTATTCCCAAAACATTAGTAGCATCCTCCAATTGAAAAAGCTCTACTGGAGTATCAACGGGATAATGTGGCAAGAGGTTGGATAGAAGTTCCTCAGAATTCGAGTTCCAACGATGAAGTAAGAATCCTCCTCTGCTAAGTAAAGATTTTAATCTTTGAGAGAGTTCGATAGCCTCAGATACATTCTTAAAAGAAAAAAGAAAGTCATCAATGTAGAAGGAATTTTTTAACAAAATAGAAGTTTCAGAAGGAAACAAATGACCATCTTGGTCGGCAAGATGTTTCAAAGTGCGAATGGCAAGAAAAGCCGATGGTTTAAGCCCATACGTTACGGTTTTTAATTTAAAGATCTTGATGGTTTTAGTAGGAGCATCACGCCAGAGAATTCGTTGAAGATTTTGTTGTTCGGAATTAATCAGAATTTGTCCATACATTTGTTGTACGTCGGCTATGATTCTAATTGGAAATAGACGGAAATTTAAAAGAATAGAAGGGAGATCTGACTGAATGGCAGGTCCAGATAGGAGAGTGTCATTTAAGGAAATGCCATTGGCATCAGGGGCAGAACCATTAAAAACAACTCTTATCTTTTCTTTGGTGGAGGGATTCTTCCAAACTGGATGGTGATTTAAATACACTGAATCTAAAGAAGAGTTGAAATCTTGAACAGTCTCCATATGGTTAGAAGCTTCATAATCCTCCATGAATTTTAGGTATTGTTCGCGAGTGGAAGGATCTTGCTTGAGTTTATTCTCAACTGCAAATAAAGCTTTAAGAGCTTTAGGATAGGAATCACATAAAGAAGGAGGAGAAGAAATGCGTTGCATTGTGACAATGAATCTGCCATCTGGGTTATGAACAGTGGTTTCCAAAAACAGTTGTTCACAAAATTCATCTTCCGATGAAAGAGAAGAAACAGATTCAATGGACTCTATTTGCCAAAATTTTTCCAGACTTTGATGAAGACCTGCATTAGTGAAATGGCATTGAGAGGAACCTTGAACAGTTTGAAGAGGAATGTAACCTGTGATCAGCCAGCCAAATTTAGTATGGTGGGCGTAGATACCAGATGAAATATTAACCCTTGACGGAAGAAGATTTTGCCAAAATGTGTTAACGCCAAAAAGAATGTCAACGTGAGAGCTTTTATAGAATTGAGGGTCCGCCAATTTTAGATCAGAGGGAAATTTCTATTTGTCAACGGAAAAAGAGCGACTGGGAGTAGGACTGCCAATAATCGGAATGGACAGACAGTTTAGATGAAAGTTAGTGCCATATTGGACTGAATCTTTCACCTGCAGCTTGACATAATTTAAGGAAGTAGACTTGCTGTTGTTGATACCAGATATTTCAATATTGGTGGAGAGTGGTTTGAGACCTAACTTTTCAACTAATGTCGAGGTTATGAAGTCATGAGTTGCCGCATTGTTGAGCAAGGCTCGTACTAAATGCCAATTACCGGAAGAATCTTGAACTTGGACCTGAATTGTAGGTAACAAAACTTGAGCACTATACCATGAGGGGGTTGTTTGATTGTAAGATTGGGCAATGGTATTTACAGTAGAAAGAGAAGAGCAAGGTGGGGCAGCATCACTAATGAGGCTCAGTGCTGGTTGAGCATTAGGATTAGAAACCGTCCCATTAATAGACCGTGGCTTTTCGAAGCAGTGTAAGGTAGAATGATGTCTTAGCTTGCAATGCATGCAAACTCCTTTCGAAGGGCAATCCGCTAAGATATGCCTTGAAGAGAGACAGTTAAAACAACATTTGTTCTGAGACACAGCTTTTCTACGATCGTCAACTGAAAGACCTTTGAAGGTGCTGCAGAAATATAAAGGGTATAGATTATTGCAAAGAATACACGAGGTTTTATTACCTTGTATAGAGAAAACATGAGAATGTGAAGACTTTTCCGAGAAATGCTTGGTGGGTTTACTTCTGCTGACATCGGTGGAACCTTCAGCTTTATTGATTAAAGCAGAAAGAATTTGACAACGTTTCTTTATGAAAGAGATCAAAACTTTAAATGTGGGTTCAGGTTTGTCCACTAAATCGGATTCCCATGCTTTACGAGTATTAAGGTCAAATTTGGAGGTAGTGAGATGTATAAGAAAAAGATCCCAATGTTCAACAGGTTGTTTAAGATGTTCTAGGGCTCTTACATGAAGTTCAACGGTGTCTCCCAGACTTCTAAGGGATGGTAAATTATCAGGGCGTGAAGCTGGTAAATTAAACAAGGCGTTCATATGGCGTTGAATCCTAAGTTTGGCATTGCCATATCGCTGTTGGATGAGGTCAATAGCTACTGAGTAATTTTCGGTTGTGAGAGGTAAAGCTTCAATTAATTTTAAAGGAGGGCCCTGAAGAACAGATTTTAAATAATAAAATTTTTGATTCTCAGGGAATGATCTATTATCATGTATTAGAGAAGAAAAAAGTTCAAAAAAGGAATCCCACTGTTTTTCCTCCCCTGAGAAGGTAGGAAGTTGGATTTTAGGAAGAAAAGGTTTGCTAACTTCGGTTTTTTGATGGGTTGCTAATTGCTTAATTAAATCCTTAGCTTCGCCATACATATTGTAATACAGTTCTTCAACAGAACTGCGATCCTGTTCTTGATCAGGTTTGATTGTTTCAATTTCGGTTTGCAACACATCATACTCTTGAAGATGTTGCTGATAAACGTTAAAACGTTGAACTAGAACGTCATAATTGTGATCATCAAAAGATTTGGAAACCAAAAACTGCTGAAAACGAGTAAGTTTGTTTTTACAGGCGGTTCTTTTGGCTACAAGCTCCTTAGGAAGAGACATGGCGGAACTTCGAGTACTTTCACTCACCGATCTACTAGACTGCCGAGCGTCTGAAGTGGTAGTAGTAGTATTGGTACTGGTAGTGGTGGTAACAAGGGACATCTCCGCTCACCCCAACACAGCTTTCATAGCGATAGCTGAAAAATACAATTAGCATTAATAACAGAAGTAGAAAGCTGCAATAGCTTATCGAATTGCTTGGCAACCTGTTTCATACATTAAACAATTATAAAGGTTATTTAAAGGTCCCGGGTTTCGGCACCAAACATGGTTAGGATCCGTCGATGCTAGACCTCCCCTTTCAGACAGAACTAGAGGTGAAGCCTCTAGCTTAATATACAAGTGAACTTTACTAGGTAGTAACAAATGGGACATCAAAAAAGAAAACAGCTAATAGAAACGGTTTGCCAAACAAAAATGATCTTTATTTATAATTTGTATAAAGATCAACAATAACAACAACCTTAGAAACAGGTAATAGAAACTCTATATAGGCACCAGCCAACAACACTTGAAAAACAATGAATAGACTTTAAATTCTAATGAAGTATAAATTAACAAATTAAGAAGAGATAAGAATAAGTTAACCATTTTATGGTTGAAGGTCGCTAGGTAGAATAATCCTAGCATAATTTACAAAATTAAGGCTGCTTGCAAAATTTACAAAACTAAGGCTGCTTGCAAATGCAGGGCCAAAGTCATAGGAGAATAACTTCATTGTTCAATACGAGCTTCAAAGAGTGACTAGAAATAGAAATATGCCTGGTTAGCATGCTTTGGTTTAAATGAAACAATATCGTCAACCATCAGTAAGATGACAAGCACCAGGGGAGTAACTTACATCCCGCAAGTCGTTTCAAACAAGAGAATTTGTTTAAATAAGTTATAACAAACGTGCAAGAAAACAAAAAGTAATTGTTTTAACATACCGTAGTTTTCACTTCAAAAGGGCAAAGTACTTGCGGCCACGCTAAACAAATAAGTTAGGTTAAGTTGAACATGGCAGATACACTTGGCAATTTGGAGGTTAGAGTCAGCACTTAACTTGCTTGGGCAGTTCTTTGAGAGATTTCCATAACGGGAACACTTGTTGATCACTTTTGTTTCTTTCGAAATGTTGGAGATTGTTTAGCACTGAAGATAAATGCCACCTTGAGTAGATGCTGTCAAAATCGCTGATTGCAGTTGGCCAAATATCGACACGTTGTCGATGTAGAAGAACTCGCTACCGATGACAAATTGAGTTGGACTAGCGATTTAAGGCTATGTGCCAGCACTTCAGCAGAGAAGCAATTTTGTAGAGTTTGTGCAGAGACGCTCTTCATGACCCTTATTTTGAGAAGTTCTTGGAGAATGTTGTCATGTTTGAAGATAGCGACAGGTGCCGAGTCGTTCCTTGACTGGCATGGTTCAATTTCTGTACGTAATTTCTCGTAGTTTCACGCAGATGGTGAAGACGGCCGAGACAATTGAAGAGTGAATGGCGAAGGTATGGCGAAGAAATGGCAATTGATGTAGGCAGTGTTCAGGCTTTATACCGGCGATCACGCGGGTTGCGTGATGCAGACAGGTGATGTCGGCCAATCCGAGAGCGTGGACAATTCTCGAACGATGCTGGAGGCCAATCACAGTAAGGGGCCAACTGAAATGAACCTCGTGACCAACATTACTTCCAAAAATCATTTACAGTATCATGGAACACGTGCGAGCAAGTACAAATTGAAAAAAAAATGGAATGACATATGACAGGTGAGGTAATGTTATAAATCCAAATAACTAAACTTTGTAATATTCACTGAAAAGTGAACACATCTATCTATCTATCTTCTATCTATTATATAAAGCACAAAGTTTGTCTGTCTGTCTGTCTGTCTGTCTGTCTGTCTGTCTGTTGTGTATACAAATCTACACCGTTTCACCGATCTGAACCAAAATTTGTATACTTACCCTTTGGAACCCTGCGGGTAACCCTGTCAACATTAAATTTCGGACAGACCACCCCATGCCCTGCATTTAGGCCCTTTTGCACAAATCTACACCGTTGCACCGATCTGAACCAAAAGTTGTATATTTAACCTTTGGAACCCTGCGAGTAACACTGTCCACTTGAAATTTCGGACAGACCACCCCATTCCCTGCATTTAGGCCCTTTGGTCCAAATCCACACCGTTTCACCGATCTCAACCAAAATTTGTATATTTACCCTTTGGAACCCTGCGAGTAACACTGTCTGCTTGAAATTTCGGACAGACCACGCCATTCCCTGCATTTAGGCCCTTTTTGCACAAATCTACACCGTTTCACAGATCTGAACCAAAATGTGTATACTTACCCTTTGGAACCCTGCGGGTAACCCTGTCAACATTAAATTTCGGACAGACCACCCCATGCCCTGCATTTAGGCCCTTTTGCACAAATCTACACCGTTTCACCGATCTGAACCAAAAGTTGTATATTTAACCTTTGGAACCCTGCGAGTAACACTGTTCACTTGAAATTTCGGACAGACCACCCCATTCCCTGCATTTAGGCCCTTTGGTCCAAATCCACACCGTTTCACCGATCTCAACCAAAATTTGTATATTTACCCTTTGGAATCCTGCGAGTAACACTGACCACTTAAAATTTCGGACAGACCACCCCATTCCCTGCATTTAGGCCCTTTGGCCCAAATCTACACCGTTCCACCGATCTCAACCAAAATTTGTATATTTACCCTTTGGAACACTGCGACTAACACTGTCTGCTTCAAATTGCGGAGAGGCTACTCCATCCCCTGCATTTAGGCCCTTTGGCACAAATCTACACCGTTTCACCGATCTGAACCAAACTTTGTATACTTACCCTTTGGAACCCTGCGAGTAACATTGTCCACTTAAAATTTTGGACAGATCACCCCATTCCCTGCATTTAGGCACTTTGGCACAAATCTACACCGTTTCACCGATCAGAACCAATATTCGGAAACTTACCCTTTGGTATCCAGCGAGTAACACAGTCTGCTTGAAATTGCGGACAGACCTCTCCATTCCCTGCATTTAGGCCCTTTGTCCCAAATCTACACCGTTTCACCGATCTCAACCAAAATTTGTATATTTACCCTTTAGAACACTGCGACTAACACTGTCTGCTTGAAATTGCGGCGAGGCCACTCCATCCCTTGCATTTAGGCTGTTTGGCACAAATCTACACCGTTTCACCGATCTGACCCCAATTTTATATACTTACCCGTACAACCTGACAAGTAACACTGTTCACTTTAAATTTCGGACAGACCACACTATTCCCTGCTTTTTGGCCCTTTGGCAGAAAACTACACCGTTTCACCGATCTCAACCAGATTTTACATAATTACCCTTTGGAACTCAACGAGTAACACTGTCCACTCGAAATTTCGGACAGACCACTCCATTCCACGCATTTAGGCCCTTTGGCACAAATCTACATCGTTCACCGATCGAAAACAAAATGTGTATACTTACCCTTTGGAACCCGATGAGTAACACTGTCCACTTTTAAAATTTGGACAGGCCACTCCATTCCCTGCATTTTGGCCCTTGGCACAAATCTACACCGTTTCACCGATCTCAACCAGATTTTACATAATTACCGTTTGGAACTCGACGAGTAACACTGTCCACTCGAAATTTCGGACAGACCACTCCATTTCCCGCATTAAGACCCTTTGGTACAAATCTACATCGTTCACCGATCGAAAACAAAGTGAGTATACTTACCCTTTGGAACCCGATGCGTAACACTGTCCACTTGAAATTTCTGACATACCACTCCATTCCCTGCATGTAGCTCAGGAATTCCTCGGGGTTGTCAGCTTCCTAACTCACCAGTCATGAGCCCTTGAGGGTGTACCAGAAGTGGTGGGTCTACACACACCCTGCCTCTTTGAGGGCCTTGAGCAGAAGGCAGGAGATATTATGAAAAGGAAAAGAAGGCAGACCCCTCGAAGAATGAGGGTATCAGGAAAGATGAGACAAAGCCAATTAAGGCGGGAAATTGAAAGACTCCCTAGCCCTCGGATACCCTAATACAGTCTGGGTCGGAAGAGAACAAGAGTTGACCAAGGGAGGCCGACAGGAAAGAGAACTGAAATGAGCCCGGCACCAGGAAGTAGACGCGATGCCAGACTCAGCTGGGGTTCCGTGGTCGCCAACCCACGTCCCACAAGTTGTGAGACCCTGGGGGGGGGGGTCAGTTGTGAGAATAGCTTGCTGATTCATCGCGAGGTGACTTGAGAGTACTTTCCAGAGCCTGCCGTGTTATCTCCTGCTGTCTCTGCTGATGCCAGCACAGGGCCGTTGCGAAACAGTGAGTGATTCCCGGTCAATCTGTATAGGACGGGGAACCCCGAACGTGTGTCATCATATTTTGTCATCATCTGCGATCATCTCAGGTTCGTGCAGCTTGGACCTATATTCTTTGTCTTTGCCGAGCCGTACGCTCTTTCACTAGACGCATCCAGTACAGGCCTAAGCCAGAAAATAAGGTTGCGACTTTGGAAGACATCGAAGCTAGACACCTGAATTACCTATATCAGTTTTAAAATAACACCATGTTCGTTTAGTAGTCATTTTTTCATTACCTTATTATTATCATCATAAGTGCAAATTACCTAGATGTTACGCGCATCATACCAATAATCACCGCCGCATAAAGTCTTTCTAGACTGTGATTTTTAAAATATTTATTTTTGGTTGGTTGGTTCTTAAGTTTAGGGGCTGCGACAACGCGGTCATGTAGCCCCGTGTACTTTGGGTGTGTGTAGAATCTGTCTGATAACCGGTGTTAATTGTGATGACTGTATTAGTGTGTATTATCTGTTTTTTAATTTATGTACAAACTGCAACTTAGAATTCTTCAAATAGTTCGTACTTTTGCCACCAAGCACCACCGTCAACGACTACTAGGCCAAGTTCGGAACTTAGCTACTAGACGCCACTGCTGTCGGCTCTTGGCAACGGACGTAGACATCTATGAGCGTTGTTTACCTGTCCAATTTAGCTTCACACAGGTGTAATTAGTGGAAGGTTCTTTAACATGCCATAAATCTGACATGGGACCGCCGGCTTTACTTCCTCTCCGAAGAAAGGCATACTGACGGATTTTTAACGCTCTTAGAATATCCGACGGCTTCGGCCGGGTTTGAACCCGCTATCTTGGGCATAGAAGCTCAGCATGCTACCGAAGCCGCCATATAGTTATTTTTATTACAGTACATTGTGTACATTATACGTTGAAGTGTCAATTCAATACCGGTAGTAGTTTCCCTTATCATCCTCATCATAAGAGCAAATGACCTACAGTAGATGTTACGCCCATTACACCATTAATCACCACACACAATAAGTCTTCCTCGCCTGTGAATTTTGAAATATGTATTTCTATTACGGTAGTTTGTAAGTTTGACGTGTCAATTCAACAGTAGTTTTTATTATCATCCTTATCAAAAGGGCAAATGACCTAGATATTACTCCCTTATTGTCTTTGGGGGCAAATGACTTAGATTTTAAGTCCATTATATTTCTAAGGAGACCTTAAAACATTATCATTCCACCGGGCGAAGCCGGGTACTACTGCTAGTGAGTTCATAAATTCAAAGAATTCTCACAAACAATAAGAGCTGAATCAAATGCAATCCTAAATCACCCCATTATTAATAGGTCTAGTAATTGTAATTGTATTTTATTTTTATTTTTTGTTGTGTAACATCTTTCCGCTCGGTTGCTGGATAGTTTTGTGGGAGTGATTTTGAAAATGGGGACAGAAGTGGATCAGAACGATCGAGCTGGCA
Source organism: Meconema thalassinum (assembly GCA_946902985.2). NCBI lineage: Eukaryota > Metazoa > Arthropoda > Insecta > Orthoptera > Tettigoniidae > Meconema > Meconema thalassinum. The sequence goes on from OX336391.1 coordinate 472,997,675, forward strand.
GTGGTGGATCGAACGGAAGTATGCACTGCCCGATCGATCGAACGGAAGTGTACTAGCTGGCAGTGGTGGAAAACGGAAGTATGCACTGCCCGCTCAATCAATCGAACGGAAGTGTATTTTTATTTATTTTTATTTATTTATTTTCACTGCTACACTTAGAGCTTAAGAGCTCCTTTACAGTAGCGCCCTACATAAAATAAGGTTAGGGCTTATAAAGATTAAACATTTCACCTACATTCACAATATAAATAATCATAGTCTAACAATTATAGTAACAAAAATATAGTAACAATACAATAATAAAAATATTACTAATGATAATGGAAAAATTATATACAAAAGAGTGAGAGTGCATACAGACTATCAGCCCGAAAAACAAACACCATATACTGTACAAGAAGAGCTATTGAAGTAGACAGGTTGTCAGCTATTGTCCTTGTGTTATAATTGAACTTTAAAGAAGTATTTTAACATAATACAGTAATCAAATGTGAGAGGTATACTGCTCCAAGAAGCAGGATGAAAGATGTCTTTTGAAAGCTGCAGTGACGAACTTATATAAATCAAAGGTGTTGAAGAGGCGTGAGGCGGTCCAAACAAAAGATTTATTGAACTTCATGGTTCGATGTATAGGAATCTGGAGTGTTAATTTTGTGTATCTATTTTCTCGATTATGAACAGAATGCATTGGTGTAAAGGCATTGTAGAGATATAACGGGGTCTTGGTATGTAATATTTTATGTGTCAGAATGGCAATTGATAACTGCCTGCGCTCGTGGAGTTTCAGCCATTTCAGCTGCACGTAGTAAGGTGTGATATGTTCATCTCGCCTTACATTCAGAATGTACCGAACACATGCATTCTGGACTCTTTGTAATTTGATGTTCTGTGTTTCTGGTAAATCATTGTATACAGCAGAGCCATAATCAATGATTGGAAAGATGAGAGTTTGGACGAAGAGCTTACGTATGTTAGGTGGGGTATAAGATACAGTTCTTTTCAGGAGATGCATAGTTGATAAAACCTTCCTTACCACATTAGACGTATTCTCTGCCCACGACAGTGTTCTATCAAATATCACTCCGAGATTATTGACATTGTTTCTATATTTAATATTATTATCTAGTATCTTGATGGGTGGTAGTGAATTTAAATCTACTGAATTTAGAAGTTTTGTATATCCAATGGATATAAGTTGTGTTTTAGATATGTTCAAGTTAAGATTATGATTTTGGGCCCATTCACAAAGCCTGTCAATGTCGTCATTAAACAGATTTATACGATCACATGCAGTGTTAGGCGTGAGGTGAAAATAGGCTTGGAGGTCATCAGCGTATATATGAAAAGAACTATTTCGGAATTCATTAGAAACATCGTTTATATATAGCGAGAAGCATAGTGGACCTAAGACAGATCCCTGAGGTACTCCACTTTCTACCGATTTCCAGTCTGAGGAGGAGCCATCCGCGAGGACCACTCTCTGTGTACGCATGGAAAGGTAGGATTTGAACCAGGAAAGAGCACTCTGAGAGAAGCCAAAAGATTTCAGCTTTGCAAGAAGTATATTGTGGTTCACACAGTCAAAAGCCTTACTGAAATCGAAAAGACATAGGATTGTAAGCTGACGCTTGTCCATAGCTGAGCGTATATCATCGCTGACCTTTAACAATGCAGTGGTGGTACTATGACCCTTTTTAAACCCAGATTGGTAAGGATTGAAGATATTAAATTTAGTTAGGTATTCACATACTTGTTCATGAACTATTTTCTCAAGCGCTTTACTAAGGGCACAAAGGATATTTATTGGTCTAAAGTCACTACAGCTAGTGGGGTTTTTATTTTTTGGCACTGGACGTACGTTAGCACACTTCCAAAGAGACGGGTATACTCCACTTTGTAGAGAGAAATTAAATAGATGGATAATTGGGGGTAGAAATACTTCAAGACAGTTAGAAATAAGAGAAATTGGGATGCTATCAGGGCCTCTTGCTTTTGTACGAATTGATTTGATGGCTTTCACAATCTGGTGGGGGTAAACATACATAAAGAAAAATTTTTCATGGGCAGGGGGAGGGATGGATGTGTATTTCGTGACGGTCTCTGATAATCTTAATACATCACCAATTAAGGCAACATTTGAGTAATGTTCATTTAATTGTGATGCAGAGACAGGCATCTCAACATCAGTGACTGAACTGGCACCAACTCCCAATGATTTTGCAGCACGCCATCTGGCGAAGGTGGTTTTACAGTCACTGAAGAGGTTGTAAATATATTTCACTTTTGTGTTCCTGATTGTTTGTTTCGTCTTATTACGCAGAATTCTGTACTCTTCATAGTCAATGGTAAGTTAAGATTTAATAAATGTTCTACGTGCTTTATCACGTTTCTTTAAAAGCGTTTTGATTTCTTTACTGATCCACGGAGCAGAGTTATGTTTTATATCCACTTTCTTTTGCGGTGCATGCATATCATATAGTTCATTTACACAATCATTAAATAGAGTCACTTTCTCATCTATGTCAGTGGATTGGTAGAAATTCTGCCAAGGGAGTAATTCTGCATCCGTTTTAAAATCATTTAAATTAAATTTACTGAAGTCACGTACAAAGATTGATTTTGGTCGAAGTTTTGGGGTAGATAGAGAAAACACTGCGTACAGAAGATCATGGGCTGAGAATCCAGCAGCAAGTTCTTGTCCATAGTCAACAACGAGGTCATTACAGTTTGAAGAGATAATATCGAGAGAGCTGTCACAAGTAGCTGTGTGAAATGTAGTATCGAATGGTAAACATTCAACATTACAGGAACAGAGCACATCACATACCTGTTCAGTTTCAAAAGCTCCACTACCAAACCGAGCATTAACGTCCCCAACAATAAAAACATATTTATAATCAAGAATGAACCTGTACATGTCATTCAGAAAAATATCTAGGTAGCCAGCTTTCGGTGGACGGTACACACAAGCAAAGAGAATTTTAGTTTCGGTAAGAGAGATGTCAAGTATAATGTATTCAGGCCTCTTATTTTATTCACCAGGAGACTGACTTAGCATGCTATACTTTATGTTATCCCTAAGGTAAACTGCAACACCACCTCCACCGACGGTTAATCTGTCATTTCTAATGACTTTATAGCCAGTGAGAGAGACAGCAGCATCTGGAATTGAGGGCTTGCAAAAGGACTCACTTACTGCAATTATGTCAAAAGATGAACCACCAAAGACATGACAAAATTCAGAATAGTGAGAGGAGTCAACTAATGATTGAGCATTGATATGAGCAATTTTTAGGCAGTTGGTGTTTTTCAGGCTGATAGCGGAAAGTATGTCTGGAAGGAGGGGAGTGGAATTCAGCTGTATGCCTACTAACTACAGACACAGAGTTTCCAGAAATATTAAATATTAAAAGATGGTCCTAAAAAGAAATGTTGCATAATTATTTAAATATGTGAAGTAAATTAAAAATAAAATTTTAAAAACTAAAAGGAGGAAAAAGAGTGAGTAATATGAGTACGCTAGTTATCTTCATTGTACCTGGAACTTAGCAGGGGGTGAGCTTTTTAAGCTCGGCTGCGTTTCTCACACTGTGTTTGATGTCACCTCGCAGTACAATTAACGTACCATCTGACGTCCACACTTGCTTCTCCGTGAAGATGGAGACCGCTTGCTTCAGTAGATGGTGTCTGGTGGAGGTGAGATTCTCTCGAATTGTCACCTTGGTTCCACGCAACGCCCTCTTTGCGCGAAAAATCGCCGACCGTTTCCCATACGAAACAAACTTGCACAGGATAGCTCTAGGCTTTCCACCCCCCGGGGCTCCAACCCTATGCGAACGGTCAATGTCATCCACGGTCAACGGGACGTTAAGCTTTGCAGCAACATTGAGCACTAATTGGTCTGTACTTTCACTTCTCTCTTCAGGCACACCAAAGATTCTTAGATTGTTCCTCCTTAAATATTGTTCTGTTTCCTCAATTTTGTTGTGAAGTGAGGACTTCAGTTCAAGAATTTCATTTTCGCGAGCTTTGAGTTCATGTTTTAGTTCTGCAATCAGCTCATTGCTGAAAGCCAGTGATTCCGTTAGTTCCTCGCATACCTTTTGTAGTAGCTGGCAGTGGTGGAAAACGGAAGTATGCACTGCCCGATCGATCGAACGGAAGTGTACTAGCTGGCAGTGGTGGAAAATGGAAGTATACACTGCCAGATCGATCGATCCAGCGAGCAGTGGTAAGACCCAGCTGGCAGTGGTACGAGAAACAATGAGCGCGCGGTGTCGGGAATTGATACCATGACGTACCCTCGACCATGTGGAATGTATATGACATACTGAACAGAAAACGCTCATGCGAACTCTGGTGTCAAGTGATTGAAACAAATGATATGGTACATGTTCGAAGTCTTCGTATCAGTATTTAAATGGTAAAATGCCTTAATATCAAACATTGTAAGTAGTCGGCATTGCCGGTATTATGTTTCTGCACAATGGCTATTCAAATATTAATCCACATAACGGTAATGCAGTCATCAATATAATATCGTTGTGGTTATACGAGAATTGAGCAAGCCTTCATGAACTATTACTGAATACATTCCCTTCACTCACAAGAGGGCCTATTCATAAGGCATTTTAAACTCAATTTCACGCAGGAACATTATCGAAACAAGGAAAATATAAATGAAACTTAATTCTGTAAAGCAGTATTATTGGAACGTGGAAATAAGATACCATCTTGTGCACCAAATTCGCGTAGTCGAAATAGCCGTGGTGTTAGTGCTTATGACTGTGCATCTAGAGATCTTGGGTTCGAATCCCGGACGGGGTAGATATTTTTGCTACCAGATTATCATTTTAAACGATATTTATCATATGAATATGACTCATTTTAACAGAATCCATATTAAATTACGTGTTGGTCTGTGAATGAAGAGGACCTGTTTATAAGGAATTTAAGGTTATGAGCGGTGTCGCGTCTATTAATCTAGTTGATCCATATCGTATTCTTTATTTAGGCTAGTGCTGGTAGAAGCTACAAATCATCTAATAAAATGAGTTCCGTATTATAAACTACAATATCTGTAAAACACTCCCTTTTATAATATATTACCGGTGTCTCAACAATTTCACATGAAGTTTCTTCTATGTCAGATGTTACACATCATATGCGACTACTGTAAGGCTCTCTCTCTCTCTCTCTCTCCTTTTTTTTTTTTTTTTTTTTTTTTTTTTTTTAGTTATACCTAGTCTTACCACAAATACTGTCACAACTTTTGAGGGTGGCTGTACTTTTCCCCTTGTAAGGGCTTCCACATTCCTGTGAGTCATTCCGAGTGCAGCTGCAGTAGTGGAAATTTCTGTATGTTCGTTTTTAAGATGGAATAGGGCAGTAGCGAAAATCGTGTAGCTGTGGTCGCATTGCACTAGGTAGGCAAATCCCCAGATGAGATTTTCAAAATTCTCCAGACACTCAGAATAAGCATAAGGTTCGTGTACAGCACTATCCAGCGCTTCCTTGAGACTTGAACTGTGAAAGGCCGAGACAGAGTAGGAAGACCACGCAATGTGTGGACTCCAGAATTGGTGAAAGCAGTGGCGGCTCGAAGAAATCCATTGCGGAGTCAGTCTGTGATGGCTTATGAGCTGAAAATTTCCAAAATGTCTTTGTCTCGCACATTGAGCAGTGTCTTGGGACTTTGTGCTTACAAACAGAGGATAGGACACCTCACAAATGTGCTGAAGGAACAGAGGCTCTTAACTCTTCGCGAGCGGCAGTAGTTTATGGCTTTAGGCAGCACAGGATTTTGTAAAACAAAAATTCCATACAAATTGTTCAAAAGTTACTAAAATCATTCAAATATGCTTTAAATATCTACATACCTTTTCACGGATTGGAAACCCATCGTTGAAGAGGTTTAAAGGCAATACAACATTTGTAGTGTTTGTTTGTCAATTGAAGAACGGCACAAGGGTCACTGCACTTGACGATCTCATATTTTGCTGCTCACTGTATGTCTATTCCTTACTATTCCATTTCTACGGGTTCGGGGTTGGAATGCGATGAATATTTACGCGGTGAATGGTTTATATGGCTGGATACCCTTCCTGACACAGACCTCAAAGAGTAGATAATGCAAGATGAAATGGATGAAAATAAGTGAAATTGAACACGGAGTTAGAAGGAAGCAATCGAGATGGTATCGTCCTGGCATTTGCCGGGGTTGAAAATTGGAAACCACGGAAACCTAATTCAAGGATGGCCGATGGTGGGATTCAAACCCCCTTGTATATTCAGTCCGGAGCAGTAGGGTTCATGGTCTTATGCCTTAGCACGGTCGGTAATTCACTGCTCGCTGTTAGGAAATGTATGTACAAGGAAATACTTTGAATGAGTTTTAGTGTGTTTGTCTAAAAAGAAAGATAAATTGAATGATACGTAAATACGTGATTTATAAAATAAAGCTATATTATTCCCAACATTTAGAAATATCACTCTAAATTTCAATCATTATGAAACAGTCATTTTTTGTTTGTCTGCATGTCATTTAGTTTCATAAAGAATATCTTCAATTACTTCATCATAAAAAACAAATTAAAGAAATCTACAGGGTGTGTATTGAGCCTGTCAGACGAGCTGTTAGGGTTGCCACTAACCGAAATGACTTCCCGGACAACTCATCGTCCGAACACATATGCCAAAGAGGATTATATGTACTTCCTATAGGTCAGTGCGCACGAAAGACGCATCATCCCGGGGCGATCTAGGCAGACAAGGTATATGTCAAGAATGACCCAAGAAGTACTCCGCAGAAACACTTAGACTACAAAATAATAACATCCGGACTTATGTAGACTCGTGTAAAATTTATTTAAAAAATAACAAACACCTAGCCTAGTTCGGAGGGTTTGTTTCAGGCTAATCCCGCAAGCTAATAAAAAAAGAAAATAAAGGTCGAGAATCCTAAACTGATTGAAGTTTAAAACCCTCGCGAAAGATCTAATTACAAGGAAGCAAAGCTAGGGTAGTGGCACGAAAAGTACATCCTACACAGTTGAAACAGGCTACTTATGAAAAAGAAGTTAAATTTACAACAATAAAGCAAAAGAATTTACGATGGTACCACTCCCATATTTATCTTTAAATAATTCATGAATCTAGCTATTTCCTAACAAGTACAACAAAGTTTACGGCGACTGACTGCAGTAACAAGCAAACAATTATAGCAAAAGCTATGTGACAACCAGTAAAAAAAACATTCAAGCACTTCTTACTGGTTAAAGGTACATTGGGTTATCATACAATGTTACACACAATAAATAAATTAATGGAACACAGCATTCACAAAGTTTCTTATTAAACACCTGCATACACGCAAGAATACTGTTTGTATCCTTGGGTCATCTATCATGTATGTTGGCAACGGCGCGATTACAATCACGTCTTATGTCGCATGAGCGTCATGTGCCACCAGTTGAAAACTAATGGTCCGAACGAGCTCCGTCGTCCCTAAATTGTGTATAAAAGTCTATCAGTCATCTCCCGTTGGAAATGTGACACATCCACAGAGTCGGCCAGCGAGCGATAAATTGTAAATCAAGATTAATTCACAGTCATTATGAGCATATTATTTATAATAATGAGTTGTTATTATTATTATTATTATTATTATTATTATTATTATTATTATTATTAGAAGCACGGTTTAAGTTGTCATAGGTTTATGACGAATGCTGGTGATTCTAAGTGAACACCTAGGCTTAACAGTGTGAAGTCTACTAAAAGAACATCACTAAACAACCTCGGCTCAAACCTGGCCGGAAAACACAATAACACGAGTTAGCTAGACTCGGTTGCAACAAATTACTGTAGGGGCACAAAGCTCTCCTAATCAGTCTTCAGGCTAAATCCTGGAATAAAGTGGTCGCAGGTCTATCACCTGTACGACAGCGCGTCACGAGCGCTCAAATCTAACATAGAAGCCTTCAACAGGGTGTCAAAATCACCTTAAATAATAGACAACAGCTTCCTTTCAAAATCACGCACTCTCCAATAGTGCTCAAACATCTCGCTTTCTGAAGTGTTTACCAAAGTTACAAGCTCGTCCAATGACGTAAGCAAAACATCTGACTACAATATAACATTACTTAGCCTTGACCTAGAAATGATCATACCTGCCAAACGGTAAAATACTTTAGTACGCATGCGCGTCTCGTCAAACAGTAAAAGTGTCTTGCTGAGAGCGGTACGGATCCATAGCTTGGGCAAAGCCGTTAATACTGGTGTGTCATAACACACTCCTCATGTATTGCTTCAAGCGATGAATTGCATTGTACAGGCGTTAATTAAATAAATAGAAGTCCAAATATTAATTACGCTGGTTCACTAATCATAATAAGTAACAGTGAGTGGTTCGTGGCTTCTCTATCACGTAAAAAATACGGAGTACAAACATATGCTATGTTACAATAATGCAAAGAACATATTCTAAAGACATTCCACTGCTATCGGAGTACTTTGGAGTCGGCTAAAAATGTATCGCTCCTCTCCTATTTACGTGTTGGCAGTTACAAAACTTTCAAGTGTCTTAAGACTTGACACAAACAAAACATGATATTTGACAATCCTACAGACTGCTAGGATGTCGGAAACGATACGAAGTGTATCTGGGGTTCGATGCTTTAGTAGCATCTTCACTAACTCCCCACTTTTGTTCTAACTCGAAAATATATGGCTTCTGAGCTCAGTACAAATTAATGACATTTATAATGAGTAATGACTACTGTTGGTCATAAAATGATACGGCCATAAACAAGACCAAAAATTAAAACAGTGGCGTCAATGGAAGTGTCGCTAAAATGGGTCACAATAAAATGACGGAATGATGGTTGTCCATCGTTCAAAACTAATTTGGCCCATTTGAAGGGTTTGTGGTCATGTCAATCAAAGAAATCTAGGACATAACGTCCTGTGGACACCTCCAAGATGCACCATAGAACATGGTGACTCACATTCACTGTGAAGATAAACAACATTCTAACTATAAATTCCTACCTATCTGGTCGTCACTAGTTCGGTTAAATTCTACTGCCTACTCTACCACCAGATCTACCCGTACAAGAAAGAGAATTTGTGGACTCACATTGCTGTCACCTTATGGTAAATCCAAGGTAATCATGGTGTTTCAGAGACCTGGATGCTTGGCAATAATTCCAGAAAGGACTCGGGCGTCGAGTCTACCTCGTTCCTGTCTCCTGCTTCTGCTATTGGTCTCACGAACAAAGATCTCCTCCTCATGGTCAGCTACTGGGTTGATGGGTTCCTGGATTCCATTTCCCAAAAAGTAGACGGTCAGATCTCCTGCCATGATGTAGTCGTCTCTTCGTAGAATATTCCTCTCACATGATGGGGGTTCTTACTCCATAAAACTGACGGATATCAGTGTGGTAATCATGATGTACAAGTGGTTGACGTTATGATGCATAGTGATTAAATTCACACATGTTTTCACAGAATCTTTTGCGTTAGCACAGTATAAGAGATATTCACTGGCTCTAATTTTGCAGACTATTATAAAATAATGGCCTTCACTGGTCTGCTTCACTGATGCTACTCGACATGTGGTGTCGGTAATCACTGATTCTAGTGGTAAATCTTTATCAGAGAAAATCACTGTAATCTGGCACTGAAATTTACATGTACTGTGCATTGAAGAGTATTATGAATGTTGCGTGCATGATCACTCATGGATGATTGCGAATTATAATTATTTTGCTGTATTTTATGCACCTCGTGGACTTAAGTTTTATGTGCCACGCGAAGAAATGTGGTGTTCCTAAACACCTTAAAATATTCGTTAAAATTCACACAAAAATTCAGCACTTGCACTCGTGCACTCGGTGATTTGCATTTACAAATAATATTCGCACATAATTCACTGTCGATGTTAGCAGATTCTACCATCACCTTGTGGACGGAATAGTGTAGTCATCGCCTTGCAGACGGAAATTCACTTTTCACAAATGTAAAAATACTTTCCACGTCCGTAGCACTGCACACTTTGTGCAAAAGAATACTTTGCTACGACGATTGTCGTTTTAACAGATTTCCTTCACCCTTTGGGTGGACTTGTAAAATTTTCCTCGTCCCTAGGATGGACAGTAATACAAGCACGTCCAGCTACGACGGTTTTTCAACAGGTAGTCAGCATAGATCTTCCCTGCAGTGTGCGGACAGACACTTGAGTCGTTGATAGTCTACTTCCTCCCGCCAATCTGCGGTGTTAATACCTTTTACCTTAAAATGAAAATTGGCAAACATCGTTATGTTTCCTTTATGCAGAGTTACTTCATGGAATGATCTGAGACTTTTAATAGCGAGAAATGTAATAGTTAGTGCTCAGAAAAAATTATAAAGGTGAGTGTCCAGAGTCAAGACATTATCCAATTTTATCGCATGCCGATCGCTGCTTCAGGGCGTGTTCAGTTGCAATGCATGGCATGTACTTCATCATTTCCATAAATATCACGAGCCATGAGCTCAGGCGGGCTCAGTATCTACATCAAAACTTGTTGGTAATAATATTGGCCCTTGAACAATGTTCTGTATGGGGATGGTATTTGTGGGACCACGATCCTTATTACTCATGTCTGTCAAGTTATCTTCATGCTCACCAGCTGTGTCGCTTAAGTTGTTGTTGCTCTCAGATGAGCTGTAGGAAGAATTTACCATTTCAGAGTCACTAAAACTAAAGTCTGACAAATCTTTATCTGAATAATCAAGTATTGACACTATCTCAACATCACTAACTCGTTTTTCTGATGCCATTATATCCAAAACCTCCCAAATACGGCAAATACCACGACACGAAAATACTGCGTCATGCAACATGCGTAATTATCAGCTGTCACTACCAGGAAAAAAATCTTACCGATGTGCTGAGGGGAATCCCCACGCAAGTAAGGTTGAAATAGCTGTTGCCATCTTTGAGGACTTTCGTGATAATTATATATATATATATATACCGTATATGTTTCCGCCCGTGGTGGACAAAATGTGGAGCATATACCGGGTGAGTCTTCTGCCCCTTATTTTTCTAGTACTCGGCCACACTTCCGTCTGATGGCATCTTGGTGGACAGTTCCCCGTCTTTAGCCAAGCCACAATGACCTTAACAACTTTACAAGATTTATGACGACATGGAAGGAAGACCTTTACAAAAACATGTGTGCGACAAGTGATTATGCAATGCATCAAACTGTCATACGGGCAATGCCGATTATACGGTTTCAGTTGGATACGAAATTAACGCTGGGTATGGTGGTTTACTGCTAAAAAACGTGAATGAAACTTCGAAGTGGAAAGCAGTATCATACCTCATACGCTTTCAGGAGGGTAAAGGGACGAGTAGCCCTGGAGCAATAGTACAACTGCGTAGAAAATAGCGACCCTGGGTTAGGGTGGTGGGTTCGAATCCCACCATCGCCAAATATTTTTATGCACATTTTAAACTTCTGGGATAAAATACAAGGGCATTCGTGCCACATTTGACCAATATCATGAAGTGTTTATTTAGGGTTCAATGTGTACTGGCTTGACACAGTGTGCAGCCTAGAAGTGCTGGTCATTCATCGCCATGTTCTCGGCAAATGAGTATGTTGACATGCTGCTCATAGACGGTGAAGCAAGACCAAACGCTCAAGACGCATTGTGCCTGTACCAGGAGAGATTTCCACACAGAAGGCAACCAGTCGCAAATACCTATAGGACAGTAGAGCGACATTTGCGTATAACTTCAACACTTTCTCGAACAGTTGCCAGTTACGTCAGGTGCTACAACTTGGATGGTTTTGGAAACTTTCCGGAACAATACTCACACTAGTACCTGCGCAGTAGCTCAACAGGCCAACATCAGCCAGTCGTCTGTGGAACGGATCTTGCATGATAGTTTGTTTCATCCGTATCTCCAGCAGCTACACCATGAACTCACGGAAGAGATTTCGAATCTCAGGTTGATTTGTGTGCATGGAGCAAGTGGCATGTAATCACGAGTTTTCGTCTCACATTTCATTTTCGGAGGAGTCTCGATTCCACAATAATAGCTCTGTGAATCATCACAACATGCACTACTGGAGTGTTGAGAATCCCCACTGGGTGAGTGCACATCATTTCAGGTCAGATGGGGAGAAAATATCTGGAGTGGTATACTGTGTGATCACCTAATTGGACTATATTTCTTTGAGGATTATTTGACGGGAACCCGGTACCTACAGTTTCTCCAAGATTCAACTGCCAGTGCTGCTAGAAGATGTGCCCCTGGGTGAGCAAGTATCCATGTGGTATCAACACGATGGAGCTCCACCTCACATGTCAGCAGCTGTTTGCAACCACCTGAATGCTGCACACCCTGGTCGATGGATAGGAAGGGGAGGACCTGCCACCTAGCCTGCTAGATTGCCCGATTTGACACCACTACGCTCAGCAGCCCCAAGATCCTGAAAGCCTTCGAAACAATATTACGGAGGCGTGTAACTCTCTAACTCCTGCAATGCTCCAACAAGCCTGAATGTAAATTCAACGGCGTGCTGAAATGTGCATTAATGTCAAAGGCCATCTATTTGAACACCTACTTTGCTAAGAAATTTGCTCAGTCAAGCGAATTCAAACCCCTAATCATTCTGTACTCATTCAGTCCTCATCTACAAACAAAACCTGATAATCTGAACACTACCAACTGAAATAAATAAATAATTAAACAAATCAATTAAATCAAAGAAATGATTAACTAAATAATAATTAAATTAATAAATAATTTAATAAATAATAAAAAAGTAACTAAATTTCGTTATCATTTTACCCTCCACAGTTGGCTTTTCCCAGACTACGTGAGGGATCTCACATCTACCGCCACTAAGGGCAGTGTCCTGTAGCTTGAGACTCTGAGTCGGGGATACAACTGGGGAGAGTGACCAGCACTTCGCCCAGGTGGCCTCGCCTGCAAAGCGAACAGGGGCCTTATTAGGGCATGGGAAGAGTGGGAAGGATAGAAAAGGAAAGGAGATGGCCGTGGCCTTACGTTAGGTACCGTCCCGTCATTTGCCCGAAGACTGAGTGGGAAACCACGGAAAACCACTTTGAGGATGGCTGAGGTGGGAATCGAACCCCCTCGACTCATTTGGCCCACCCGAGGCTGAGTAGACCCCGTTCCAGTCCTCATATCGCTTTTCAAATTTCGTGGCAGAACCGGGAATCGGACCTCAGACCTCCAGGGTGGCAGCTTATCATGCTGACCACTACACCACGGATGCGACAAATAACTAAATAAATAACTAAATAAATAATTAAATAAATAAATAATTAGTACACATTGAATCCTAAATAAACACTGCATAATATTGGTCAAATGTGGCACAAATGCCTTTTTATATTATCCACAAATCTTAAAATGTGCATAAAAATATTTGGCGGTGGTGGGATTCAAACCTGCCACCCTAACACAGGTCCACTATCTTCTACACACTTGTACCATTGCTCCACGGCTACTAGTCCCTTTACTCTGCCTTAAAGCGTTTGAGATGTGATACTGCTTTCCACTTCGAAGTTTCATTCACGTTTTTTAGCTGTAAGCCACCATACCCAGCGTTAATTTCGTATTCAACTGAAACCGTATAATCCGTATGTACTTGGTATTGCCGTATGACAGTTTGATGCATTGTATAAACACTTGTTGCACACATGTTTTTGTAAAGGTCTTGCTTCCATGTCGTCATTAAACTTGTGAAGTCGTTTAGGGTCATTGTGGCTTGGCTATAGACGGGGAACTGTCGACCATGGTTCCATCAGACGTTGGAAGTGTGGTCGAAAACTAGAAAAATAAGGGGCAGAAGACTCGCCCTGTATACATGGTTCCGCCTGCCGAAGATTAAATTCAAAGCACTTACTGTCCCGTTACGCAGCAAAAAATGAAAAAAAATGAAAAAATTTTCCTTGTTGAGGAGGCTTTTAATGCCCAAAATGACAGATTATATGCCACTTGATCTGCAGAAGCTGCTGAAAAGGCTCCCAAGGATCCAGAGGTGCCATCATCCTTCATCTGTTATGGTGTGGTGGGGCATCAGCTACGAAGGTGCCATGGACCTCCATATCTGTGAGAAAGGGGTCAAAACAATGGCCAAAGTATATCAGAAGACTGTGTTGGAGCCACTGGTCATGAAACTCATCAACACCCTCTTCCATGGAGAAACCTGGAGCTTCCAGCAGGATTCGACCTCTGCAGCGCGATATTTGAACAGTACATATATAAGATATGACGAGCGATATGACATATATAAGACTCGGGACATCTCAGGAGTGACTTGCGGCCAATGTTCCGGACTTTATTTCGACAAGTGTATCTTTAAAGCAATAATAATATTGTAATATAAAGACAACAATATACTGTAATCAATGCTCCAGAGTCTTGTATCATGCTTAAAATTAATTCGTGGACTTAAATATTAGACTTGTTCTTTTGGTTGCATGAATTACTAGGAGTGGGGCAAGATTTGATTGCCGCTGAGCATGGCTGCGCCACCATTTGTTGATTATTGTAGCTGGAGCCCCTCGGGGTAAAGAGGAGGATACAGTGATGACACAGTGCAGTCTGCACATAAGTCAAGCAGCATTGTGCGCACTACCTGTCTAAGAAGCGTAGATAAGCGTCACAGAAGCTCGTGTTACCACGGACAACTACTGGAGCTGAGTAATATCCTACACGCGCAACCGTACCTGTCAACGAAGCAGAGTGACGTGCGACACAAGTAAACAGAGAATAGTTCCCATCTCGACCGCCAGCAATCAATTCGTGAAAGGGTAATACCGTATATACCCGAAGATGAGGCCTAGTTTATCAACTGCCTCTTACAGATTTTTTCAAAAAAATACTCGCTAACTCATAACTTGCACAATATATGCCCTTAAGGTCGTGCTTTCATTTTTATAACGTCTCGTGTTATCGAAAATCCCTCTGCCCGCTTTTCCAAGATATACTCTATAATTTCTTTGTTCAAGAATGGGAGACATCTATATATTTAAAACACTAAGCTGTTTTTTGTACACACGAGATTGTGAAAACGACTTAACCGATTGGCTTCGTAAGACATTCTAACGAAAGCTCTTGGCATGCAGATTTGCAGAGTGTCTCTAAAATAAACAAATATATTACGGTATATTTTTAAATTAATATAGAAAATAGCAGAATTCTAGGCCGTCACGCATGCGCACAATCCGCCTGGGGGTCATGACAAAATGGCGGTGAGAAGTCCATTAAAATGTAAGTTATTTAATAAGCTTGCATGTAATTGAAAACATACATTAACCAAGTTCTGACAGTAAAATATAATAACAGTATGAACGTATACGAATGTGCAACATTGATTTATTTGGATAATGAAATGGATTATTTTCTTCAGACAGCGGCTTTTAATGATAAAGAACGGCTGCGTCTGCTGGTGACGAAGAGTGCGCGTGTAGCTATGTGGTTAAGGCGACAGACTGTGGTTCCAAGGTTCACCGGTTCGATCCCAGCCCTCGCCGATATATATATTTTTTTTTTACCACTGAAATATTGTTTAATCAAGGAGTATTAGTAAGGTTTTATGTCTGTTAAAGATACATATTTCTACATTCCCTCTCGGTATATTTTTGAATTAATATAGAAAATAGCAGAATTCTTGGCCCTCACGCATGCGCACAATCCGCCTGAGGTCATGACAAAATGGCGGTGAGAATTCCATTAAAATGTAAGTTATTTAATAAGCTTCCATGTAATTGAAAACATACATTAACCAAGTTCTGACAATAAAGTATAATAACAGTATGAACGTATACGAATGTGCAACATTGATTTATTTGGATAATGAAATTGATTATTTCCTTCAAACAGCGGCTTTTGAATATAATGAATGGCTGCGTCTGCTATACATGAGTGCGTGAGTAGCCATGTGGTTAAGGCGACTGACTGTGGTTCCTTGAAGCGCCGGTTCGATCCTAGCCCTCGCCAGTTTTTTTTTTTTTTTTTTACCACTGAAATATTGTTTAATCAAGGAGTAACAGTAAGGTTTTATGTCTGTTAAAGATACTTATTTCTACATTCCCTCTAAATACGTTTTATTTTCGTTTTACCATTGCATTGCAGCATGTAATCAAAAGAGCAAACTGTTGTCCGCAGTACGCCGTTTAAATATCTGCAATCAGTTCCTATAACTGACAACAGATGGCAGTAATTCGCCCATATAGTTCCATTAACTGACAGCAGATGGCAACACCATTGCATCGATATATTTAAAACACAAGACATGGCATGTTTTCACGTGATGGAAAATTATAAAGGAGGGGAATATTTAAGAAGGGAAATGTTGAGGAACATTAACTGACAGTTGAATGTGTAGGCTAGGTTGTTTATGTACCTTAATATTGCAATTTCTTCCCAATGCTTCGGTGGTCAAGTTATTAGCGTCCTAGACTAAAAGTTATAATTATGCATCGTCGATATTAAAGAAAAAAGTAGTTTTCCAGGCACACGCGCGTCTCCACAATTGCTTTCGCCATGAGAGACACTTGGCAAATATAATTCGTTTGAAGGACTCCGACATCTTGGTCACTCAGCCCCGTGTACTTGGGTGTGCATGTGTGAAACTTTCTTCTGATAACCTGTGTTATTGTGATGGCTGCATTACTGTGTGTATTTGTAATTAAGGTGGTAAATGGCAAGGAGACGGCCAAGGCCTAAAGTTAGGAACCATCCCGGTATTTGCCTTAAGTGGAAGTGGGAAACCACGGAAAACCACATCCAAGATTGTCGAGGTGGGAATTAAACCTTCCTCTTCTTAGTTATACCTCAAGAGACTGAATGTACCCCGATTTTGCCCTGAGACCAGAATTAAATTTCTTGGCAGAGCAGGAAATGTAACCCGGGTCTCCGGGGCGATAGACAAGAATAGGTGGGCCTCCATGTGTTAATACGATTTTTGACATGCACGGGACATAGAATTCAAAAACTGCCTCCATTAGGGTGACTATCGAAGTGAGTATTGAGTATAGGCCTATGGTCATTCCAGTAGTTGGTGAAGTGATTCTATGTTCCCCTGCAAAATGTACTGCCATAACCTATAACAGGTGATGGAAATTGCTTATTTAGAGCAGTTTCGTACTGTTTATAACAAAATGAAGAACGTCATTCTGAGCTGCGTTTTCAAGCTATCGCAAAAAATTTCGCTGGCAGGAACAATTATAAGGAATTTATTTTAAGCGATCAGTCTCATCGCATTCTCCTCACCAACCAACTTGAGTTAGAAAGTCTCTGGACGGTCATGTTGAACTTCATTGTATAAGACAATTGTTTAATGATTATTTGTTTAGAGTACGGAGTCTAACTACGTAGTTGATTTCGGCAATGGAAGTATTATTTGCCATTTAATATTTAGCGGCTCCGTTATTGCAGGACACTATAGTGTTATCGAATAATACGAAGCCACATTTAAAATCCAATATAAATAGGCCATTTCAGAAACAATTCCAGATATTATGCAATACAGTTTACTGTAAGGTCCTTGACGATCAAATGTAAACATTTTTCTACATTGTATTTCTCTTGCGTAAAATCTATGCGTGGTTATTTTGGTCTTTACTGTTGTGAGGGTAAAATTGATCTACTGGAATATAAAATATTTGCCAAGCTGCAACAATGTAATGATATTAATTTAAAAGTCATTGAACTTATATCCAGCAGTTCAAACACATACATCAGCGTTAACAGATTGGATACTGAAGATGAAAGCCAGCTACTTCATTTCCCTATTATTGAATTTTTCAATTCCTTGGAATTAAGAGATTCGCCTCCACATACTTCGAACGTTTAAGCCGTAGATATGCTTCTTAGAAATCTGAACGTTTCCCATGGACTCATATATGGTAATATATTAATTGTAAGAAATCGCTTGGATTCGGATATAATAGGTGCAGTAATAATAGGCAGAGAGCTCAAATCCTACGACTTGATTTAACACCTTACGATAAAACACTTACAGGTAGCCTACAGTACATTTTCTTTTAATAGGCAACAATTTCCTATTCGCTCGGCCTACTTTATCAAAATCAATCAAGCTCAAGGAGAAACTCTTGAACGTATTGGGCTATTTACCTCATCACGTTTTCAGTCATGACCAGCAGGATAGTGAAGGTGCAAAAAAGGTCCTGTTTGGGATGGTAAAGATAAGAGGCGGAAGGATCCTACGGATTATGTTAGAATTGTGAACAAAAGGGGACAAGAGATAGAAAATAGGGAAGAACTGAAGAAAATGTGGAAATAATATTTTGAAGAACTCCTGAACCCAAATGGAAACCACGGCGAGGAGGAAGAAATCGGGGAAGAGGTACAGTAGATGAACTGCAAATAGAAAAGGACTTAACATGGAAAGAAGTGGAAGATGCAGTGAGGAAGATGAAAGGAGGGAAGGCACCGGGTGTGGATGAGTTGAGTGTGGAGATGGTGAGAGCAGCAGGAGAGGTGGGGATACAATGGTTGTACCGAGTGATGAAGACAGCATGGAAGGAAAGGAAGACCCCAGAGGACTGGAAAAAGGGAATAATTGTCCCGATCTTCAAGAAAGGTAGTAGAACAGAATGCAGAAACTATCGGGGAATAACACTGATGAGTCATTGTGCAAAGTTGTTTGAGAAAGTTTTGGAAAGGAGAATTAGGACAAGGATAGAAGGAGGGATGAGGGAAGAACAACATGGCTTCAGATCAGGAAGGTCCACAGTGGATTTGATTTTTGCTGTAAGGCAGTTACAAGAACAGCACTATGAGTATGGAACAGATCTACTGATGACCTTTCTGGACATTGAGAAAGCATATGACAGTGTATGCAGAAACAAAGTATGGAAGTCCCTGGAGGATAGAGGAATATAAAAATGGACTATAAGGAAGATAAAGGAGATGTACAAGGGAAGCGTGAGCTGTGTGAAAGTGGGAGGAGAGAGATCGGACTGGTTGGAACAGAGAAACGGCCTGAAACAAGGAAGTGCACTGTCACCGTTACTTTTCATTGTGGTGATGGATGACATAATGACCCGAGTGGCACAAGTAATTGGGGAAGGAAAGATGAAAGCAATGGTGCTTGCAGATGATTTGATGATTTGGGGAAACAAGGAGGAGGAGGTACAGGAACAGTTGGACGTGTGGGAAGGAATAATACAAGGTTATGGGATGAAATTTAGCATAAATAAGAGTGAGATGGTGATCACACAAGGAAGAAGGAAAGAACCACAACGGAAATAACAATTGGTGGGGAACAGCCGAAGGAATTGGAGAGTTTCAAGTATCTGGGAAGCCTGATACAAGAGAATGGAAGAAACGATAGAGAAATAAATGAGCGGGGGAGACAGGCAGAAGCATTCCGGAGGAGTGTGAGAAGCATGTTATGGAGCAAGAATGTCCCTCAGAACAGCAAAAAGATCATATATCGGACGTACAATGTCCCTATCCTGACGTATGCCTCGGAGACCTGGGTTATGAAAGGAAGGGAGAAGAGCAAAATACAGGCCAGTGAGATGAGGTTCTTGAGAAGCAGTATTGGAGCTACAAAGATGGACAGAATAAGAAATGAGAGGACCGGAGAATTAATGAAGGATGAACCATTACAGACTGGTATAGAGAAATCTAGACTTAGATGGTATGGACATGTAAAACGAATGGAGGAGAAGAGGATACCCAGCAGGATACACGAGACGAAGTGGGAAGGAAAGAGACCAAGAGGGAGACCGAGAGACAGGTGGCTGAAGGGGGAGGAAGAAATCGTGAAGAAGAGAGGAGAAGACTGGACAAGGGTGGAGGCTGAGAGATGGTGGGAAGACAGAAGACGTTGGAGAGACTTGTGTTCCAAACAGACCCGGCCAGTGGCTGGAAACTGTGCAAGATGATGATGACCTAATCACGTTTTCAGTCATGACCAGCAATATATTGCAATGCTGAGAGTGCTATCTTTTGACGCCCTTAAAGTTGCAATAGTGCTAAAAAGTAATCGTACAAAGAATGTAACTTATATAAGAAGCTTCTTCAGTAATTTTGTTTTCCATTGTCCGTCATGTTTTGACGGGTTTCATCTAGTTATTAAATTAAGATACATTGATCACTCAATTACTGCTCGTAAAACTGACTGGTTGTTTCGTGTAAAGATCGTTTTAAAACAGATTTCCATATGCTTTCGAACATATAATTTATCCGCTTAAATGACGTGTATGCATAAATCCTAACCTCAAAATGTACGCTATTCGTATATGCATGGCAATTAAACATAACAAACCATATTTTAATCTTCATTAACGCATTGATTTGTTGCGAGTTACAAGATGCCAACACCACATACTATAGTAGAGCCATCCTTACTTCCGACTTGAAGTTTCAGTGCTACGCTACAGCCATCTAGTGGTCAGAAGTGAAATCACTCTAACCAGCCAATTACAGGCAGCTATTCAAATTGATATATCGAGACAAATCGAGTTTCGTTGACGATGTTGCCAGCTAACATCTTGCGTTCACACATGTTGTCAGCTGTTTGCATTGTGCTCGGTTAGGTTCATTGGCGGTCTTTGTGTATTCTCGTTTTTAGCCTACTTTCGATTTTTGCAAAAAATGAAAGTAGACTTATGAGATCAACACAGGGCGAAAAAAGTGTGTCTGTCTGAGTGTGTGTATGTGTGTGTGTGTGTGTGAGTCTGTGTGTGTGTGTGTATGTGTGTGTGTGAGTCTGTGTGTGTGTGTCTGTGTGTGTGTGAGTGTGTGTACTCTGAATGTCTGTCCCCCCCCTATCAATTCGAACACGGTGAATGCAAATTGAACGAAATTTGGTACAAAGGTAGCACTAGCAAAGGACACCTCAGTGTCATGTTTTATATCGCCGCCATCTTTACTAAAACTGAATGGCGGCCACTCAAACGTTCAAAACGTAAAATCAAATAACGACTAACCAAATCATCCGATCTCTACCAAATTTGGTAACAACATACCTTCGTATAGGATGCGTCTTGTGACCAAATTACAAGGTCGTCCGCCATACCATTTCAGGATGGCGGCCGTGCGAATTATGCAAACTTTATAATCCATATCATGGGACCCACCAGTTCCGATTATCGAGCCGAGAATCGTTTTAACTGTTCTAAAGGAAGAGGCACGTTCGAAATTAAAAGTTTATTTTGTAATGCTATAGTGCAGACGTGATTTTAAAAAGCTGAACTGATTCAGTAATAAGACAAGATGGCAGCGGATATCTTGTGCCGGACTTATATTTCACTAATTTGAGTATTGCATGCAATATAGCGTACTGATAAAAAATAAATAAACTTTGTATGAAATGCTTTATATATAAATAATATACTCCAGTGATGAAATCGTTTAGTATAAATCATTATTTGCTAACAAGTTCTATGTAAGTCATTTTAAATAGAACGATATTCGTTGACACAATTAGCTCAGTGGTAGAGCGTTAGCCTATCGCTCAAATGCCTATGGTTCAAACCCGATCAGAGCTAGGTTTTTTGCTTGAAATGTTATATGTTTATTGTTTTGTAATGACTCAGATGTTTTAAAATTAAGCGTTATATTGTGCACATTATGGTGTAAAATATATATTTAATTAAAACATAATTCGCCAGCAGATTTACTCGGGACATCTAGCTGCCAAAAAGGTAACTTCCAGATTTTATTGAAAAGTTTCTTCTTCTGGCCGCTAGAATGCACTCGCTCTGTTAGGATTATATTGTTCGATATTTCACCAATAGATGTCACGACTAGTCTACGTGGGGATCCATTGATTACTATACCATTATCATTCTATGCGCATCGAATTTGAAGAATGACAAGATGATACTACGATACATTTTGACTTTTTATTTTAAAGGGTTTGTAACAGCCTATTTTGCGTTACTTGAAAATGTTATTAAGCGTTATATTGTGCACATTATGGTGTAAAATATATATTTAATTAAAACATAATTCGCCAGCAGATTTACTCGAGACATCTAGCTGCCAAAAAGGTAACTTCCAGATTTTATTGAAAAGTTTCTTCTTCTGACCGCTAGAATGCACTCGCTCTGTTAGGATTATATTACCTAAAATATCCACATAGTTTGTATACACACGTCTCTGTAGGGTCATGGAAAGATTTGTTAATTCAATTAGGGTTGTGAAAGCCATGCACAACCAGACGTGTAAAGACATGCCTCAACTCAAAGTTGGATGTTGCCCACGGCAGGTCGTAATAATAATAATAATAATAATGTTATTGGTTTTACATCCCTTTTAACTACTGCTGATTTTAGAGACACCGGGGTGCCGGAATTTTGGCCCGAAGGGGATCTTTAACGTGCCAGTAAATGTACTGACATGGCTCCCTCGCATTTGTGCACCCTCAAATGCCAGCTGACTGCGCCAGGATACGAACCTGCAACCTAGGGCCCAGCAAGCGAGAACGTTACCGCTGAGCCACGCCGCCAGTCCGGTCGATTATGTCTCCAGATCCATAACATCCTTGATATACTTCTTATCTTTCTTTCTTCAATGATGGTAGCAGTTTTTATCTAGGTTGTGGCGTTTGGTAGAGGTAAATCGTTTCTAAGGTCTTAAACAAAGAATAGTTCTATTATACTCTTTGATAATAACAACGAGTTATAACTATACTCATACATTTAGGAGAAAGTAGGCTATATGTTCTTTACTGAACATCTTGTTCTCATATATTTTTCGTTTTGTTATTATTCTAGTTGTTGTTCTTTAATAGCTTAGCATTTCTTTGTCGTTTGACATAGTATAGTTTGGTATAGTATAATTACGTGTAGTTGTAGGTTAACTTTGGGTCAGTGAGTGTTTGTGTTATTTCTGCCGTGCGTGTGTGTTATTGTGTCATGCCGGGTTCTAGATGTTGCGTCTAAACATGTCTGTTAACATTACGAGTGTTTTGTTAACTTTACGGCTATGAATCATGTACGTCAGCTGATTCGCGTTAGCAGATTGGCAACACCGTATCGCCAGACGGTGAACTGTCAAGTCGGATGTAACGATGGCGGCACTATACTTGGCAAATAATTTTTTTTTTAATACCCTGAATATAAGACGACCCCAAATTTTTATAACACAAAAAGTGGGAAAAAACCTAGTCTTACATTCGGGTATATATGGTACTTTTTATTCACTTCAGTATATTTTGGTTTTCTAGGTATACTATCACTGGATGCCGCTGCAACTCCCAGTTATGTAATGTTGACGGTGGCGAAGAATTGCCTCTTGAGGTCGTTTCAGTGCATTGCGTAAAAAGAAGAACATCGACTTCACTTCTTCAGAGTTAATTTGCTTTCCCGTTTGTTTTGTCGTTAACGTAAAAAACAAGTACCGTATATACCCGAATGTAAGACGACCCCGAATATAAGACGAGGCCTAGTTATCAACTGCCTCTTACAGATTTTTTCAAAAAAATACTCGCTAACTCATAACTTGCACAATATATGCCCTTAAGGTCTTGCTTTCATTTTTATAACGTCTCGTGTTATCGGAAATCCCTCTGCCCGCTTTACCGAGACATACTCTATAATTTCTTTGTTCAAGAATGGGAGACGTTATTAAATTAAGATACGTTGATCACTCAATTACTGCTCGTAAAACTCACTGGTTGTTCTTGTAAAGATTGTTTTAAAACATATTTCCGTATGCTTTCGAACATATAATTTATCCGCTTAAAATGACGTGTATGCGTAAATCCTAACCTCAAAATGTACGCTGTTCGTATATGCATGGTAATTAAACATAACAAACCATATTTTAATCTTCATTAACACATTGATTTGTTGCGAGTTATAAGATGTCAACACCACATACTACTTTGCAAATAATAATAACAATTTAAAAAATATATATATTTTTTTTACCCTGAATATAAGACGACCCCAAATTTTTATAACACAAAAAGTGGGAAAATACCTCGTCTTACATTCGGGTATATACGGTAGTTCCGTGACGAACTAAAGAGCCTACTTTTCTTAAAATTTTAGATTCATGCCAATGAATAATCAATATATCAGAAATGAAACATTACATTGGATCTATCAGCCCTCGTAAAATAATGTTGGCAACAGTGTCATGTATTTTTTGCTTAGAATTAATCTGAAACATTATAATCTATTATTGTCCCAATTTTGAATAATATCCATTTGTTAATATAGAAGTTACAAGTATTTAATAATTGGACCTATCAGCAGGCTTAGAATCATGTTGGCAGCATCGACGTGTATCAGTTACTCCCAATTAATGTAGAATATCAGGTACTATATGTGTGCAGAGTTTAGAGTTGTTGGCTTACATGCTTTCTGATATATTGGTATTAGAATTTTAAAAAATAGGTACAGTATTTTTTAACAGTTGGCAGCCCTGCATGAATACGCAGAGTCATATCTGTTATGGTACACAAAGCAAATACGAAATTTGGTTGAAATCCCATTGATAGTATACAAGTTACATGCATTTAAATGTTGGACCTATCAGCAGGCTTGAAATCATATTGGCAACACTGTCATATATGGGCTCCTGAAAATTAATCTGGTATGTCATTATCTCTGTGTGTGCCAATTTTGGAGCAGCTCGCATGCATAACTTCTGATATGGCTGTGAGATATTCAGGTATAGATCTTTACTCATACCAAATTTGGTTTTGATAGCTGCAGTCGTTTTGAGGGGGGGCATACAGACAGATAGGACAGACATTTGCCGGTATCGATCTCATAAGTCAACTTTTTCCTCATTTTTACAAAATGTGAAAAGTAGGCTAAAAATTGCATTCAAACATTGTTATGCACATTGTTAGTAGGTCTAGGCCTTCCGTTTTTTTAGTTTTTGTGTATAAGATGGCCGACAGATTCATTGTTTACTCCTGTAGCATTTATTTCATGTTTTTCTGTGCTGATAAATGTACGATTTTACTTGGAAATACTAGTTAAATCAAATCTTTATATTTTCCTGTTTTAAAATTCAAAACAAATTTGGTAGATATTTTCTCCTAGTTAAGTTCGGATTTGCGGAGTTCAGATTGGCGGGACTCGACTGTAATTTCTATTGAACCACTTGCCTAAATTTTGTAAGCTTCCATGAATCTAACTGTGGTCAGTGAGATGTGAGTCATTCTGTTAATTTCAAAGTTGGATAGATTTTACAAAGATTTTGATATAGAATGTTAAAGAACAACAATTATTTTTTCAGGGACATGAAGAAAGGAAGTGGTTGCAACTCCTGCACACACCCCACCTGTCCACATAGTCTGAACAGCACAGGAGTGTCCAGTTGTGTTGAGTGCGAAGGTGGTGTGTTGGTGTTGGATCCTGCATCTGGACCCAAATGGAAGCTTGGTTGCAATAAGTATGAACTTCACACTGTATTCTTAAGTTCTTCATTTGTCTGAAATATGAGTTAAGTTATCAACAGCCATTGCCAGCCTTCTTGATCCTAAGCCAACTCCCCCCTAATACTTAATGTTAGTCACGCATCTTGTATGAAATGACTGGCTGCGTGGCTCAGCGGTAACGTTTTCGCCTGCTGTTACCAAGCTTGCCGGATCGAATCCTAGTGCGATCAGTTGGCATTTGAAGGTGCACAAATCCGAGGGAGCCATGTCAGTTGATTTACTGGCATGTTAAAGATCCCCTTTGGGGAAAAATTCCGGAACCCCGACAGCTGCAGTAATTAAAAGGGCGTAAAACCAATAACATTAATTATGTATGAAATATTCTCTGGATTGTATTACAGTATCTTGTTTTGCAGAAATGCTCTTTAAGTTCCGTTCACTCACCTCATAATGCTACACATTCCAATTTAACCTAGATAACTCCATTTCTTCCTTAATGACAATGACACAAACTCCACTCAAATAGGTCTTTTTCCAGGTCTGTCATGGGTAGATCTGCAAGAGAATAGTTACCATATTTTCATGACAGATTTTTGGTAATAATAATGAAAATGAAAATCCACAGCCTGCTGCCAGTCTCCGACCGGGTCAGGAATGGAATGAATGAAGCCCCCATCTAGCGGCGAGGATATGAACTGTGCCGGCTGCCGAGGCCTGTCGCACTCCCCTGGGGCAATGATTAAATGAATGTCAGATGAAATGAAATGATAGTGGAGAGTGTTGCTGGAATGGAATTGTGACAGGGAAAACCGGAGTACCCGGAGAAAAACCTGTCTGCCTCCGTTTTGTCCAGCACAGATCTCACATGGAGTGACCGGGATTTGAACCATGGACACAGCGGTGAGAGGCCGGCGTGCTGCCGCCTAAGCCACGGAGGCGGTAATAATAATAATAATTGTTTGACATTTTGAAATCTATTGGAATAAAGTACAGGGATAGGAGGGTGATATACAATCTATACAGAAACCAGACAGCAGTCATTCGAGCTGAAGGATATGAGAGAGAAGTTGGTATTATGAAAGGTGTAAGGCAAGGCTGCAACTTATCACCCATACTTTTCAATCTTTACATTGAACAAGCAATGAAGGAAATTGGAGAAAAATTTAAAGTGGGAGTGAAGATTCAAGGAGAAATAATTTCAACTCTGAGATTTGCTGATGACATCGTCATCTTGGCCGACAAGCCTGAGGATTTGAATGAGTTTTTGAATGGTATGGATTCCGTCTTACGGAAGGACTTCATGATGAAAATTAATAAATGTAAAACAAAAATACTGGAATGCAGCCGAAATAAATCAGAAACCTCTATGGAGATCAAATTGGCAGGTGAAAAGCTGAAGGAATTAGGAGACTTCTGTTACTTAGGAAGCTAAATAACCAGTGATGGACGAAGCAAAGAGGATATAAAAAGTAGGTTGGCTCAGGCAAGGAAAGCCTTTCTACAAAAAAGGAATCTGTTGACATCGAATATAGATTTAGGTATTAGGAAGTCATTTTTGAAAGCCTTTGTCTGGAGTGTCTCTATGGAAGTGAAACTTGGACTATTGGTGCAGCAGAAAAGAGGAGAATTGAGGCATTTGAAATGTGGTGTTACAGGAGAATGATGAAGATCAGATGGGTAGATAGGGTTAAAAACGAAGAGGTATTAAGGCGAGTGGGAGAGGAGAGATGTTTCTGGCGACTGCTAATGAAGAGAAGAGATAGGTTGGTAGGACACATACTAAGACACCCAGGAATAGCAAGCTTAGTTATGGAAGGAAGGGTCGAGGACAAGAACTGTAGGGGTAGTCCAAGGTTAGAATATGTTAAACAGATTGCCTCGGATGTAGGGTATGGTAGCTATGTAGAGATTAAACGATTAGCTCAGGACAGGGAGGCATGGAGAGCTGCATCAAACCAGTCAAAAGACCCAGACTCAAACAACAACAATAATATCGTGTGGCCTCGGGTGCCGGGTGCAAGCTTTGTTGATTGACACCCAGAGGGCAGCTTGCGTGTCGAAATTAATGCTCCTTGGAGCGCTATGAATGTCATGGAGGTTAGATAGCCTATCTAAGCTCCTTGGTGCTATACCGCTTTCTAGTAGAGAAATGAGGAACTTTGTGTTGGCGGAAAATCCCGAGATTAATTTTGCCATTATGAACTCGGCCTACTGAATTCAAATGGGTTATTTAACATGCCAACAACGTATGACATGAGTATCGTGATTTTTGTCGCCTTTCAAAAATCACTTACCATGGCCAGGAGCGAACCTGCAATCTTGGGGTTGGCAGTCCGGCACTATAACCACACACCAACCGTGGCAAGCACAGATTTTGGTGTTATTTTGAAGTGATATCAGTGTTATTTTTTAGGTACTTTAGGCCACCTGTGTGTCACAATGTAGCTGCAATTGATAGATTGAAGACATGCTTTGCTACATTCAGACTCCCTGCTCAAATAATGACAAACAATGGTTCCTCTTTTTATTCCTTTAATTTCTTGTCTTTTTATACAGATTATGACGTAGCTTCTAAAATCTCACTTTATTATCCTCAGGTGAATGGCCTCGCAGGAAGGGGAGTGCGAACAGCAGAGATTGGTCTTTAAAATATGTTAATGTCTGAATCGCAAGTGTCATTCAAGCATAAAATTTATAATTTCCTTTTCCAGTGCCAAAATATGGTAATTAATATCAAACTTACAGAAATGTTCTTTACCTTTCTGGTTAAAACACTTCTCAGCAAGCTGAAACCAGGTGTTCCACAGTCTTACGTGCCTAATGTACTTACATTTCAGGTAGGGGAGCAAGTTCGTGTACATAGGAGAAAGGAATATATCATCATCATCATCGGCTTTAACTCGAATCCGAGTATAAATCTTCTTCCTTCAGTCCAGTTTGTGGATGTGTTTACGGTGACTAAAGAGTCCAATCCTGGCATGGAACAAGCGACCACACAAGTCGCATAGTATTGCTGGAGGGGGACGTGGTTGGGCTGCTCGAAGTTTCCTAGCTTGACGCTTGGCCTCTTCATGTATGCGTCGATCCCTTTCAAACGTCTTTACAGAATCCGAGATGGTACGGCGCCAAGTTGAGCGGTTTTCAGCCAGCATGTCCCAGGTTTGTGGATCAAGACCTGTCAATTTCAGGGTCTGCTTAAATTGGTCCTTGTAGCGCCTCTTAGGACCACCATGAGGTCTGGTGCCATAGCATAACTCACCATATAGCATTTGACGAGGTAATCTCACATCATCCATCCGATGGACATGACCAATCCATCTAAATTGGTGACCTATTATGGATGATTCTATGCTGTTGATTTGAGCCTTTTCCAGAACAGCAATATTGGTAATGCGGTCTTCCCATTTAATCCTCAGGATTGATCGAAGTTTTTGTAGGTGAAAACGCTCAAGCTTCCTAAGATCACGTCGGTAAAGGGTCCACGTTTCACAGCCATACAACAATGTAGAAATGACTACTGCTTTGTACACCATAAGCTTTGTACTCATGGATAGATCTTTATTCATGTAGACCCGGTGCGCTAATCGTCCATATGCTGCATGGGCTGCGCCAATTCTCTTATCCACATCCTGCTCACAGGTACAGCTCACAGAAATGGTACTGCCCAGGTACGAGAAGTGGTCAACCTGTTCTAATGGCAAATTTGAAATGGAGATATTGAACTGAGGAAGAGGTGTGCCTGGTGAAGGTTGTGCCAAGACTTTAGTCTTATTGACATTTATGGTAAGACCAAAGCGATCACATGCACTTTTGTAACAGTTAACTGACTCTTGCAGCTCTTCTGGTGTGAGAGTTGGTGACGCAGCATCATCTGCATACAACATGTTAGTAACCTTAGTAACCTGAGTTTTCCTCAAGGAGCGGAGACGAGTTAGGTTGAAAAGCCCTCCATCAAAACGATACTTGATCTCCACGCCTGGGATGTTTGTGGGTGAATCATAAAGCATTGCAGCCAAGTACAGCGCAAAAAGCGTTGGAGCCAGTACACATCCTTGTTTCAGTCCATGGGTAATGGGAAATTCATCGGACATCTTATTCTGATGGCAAACCTGACCTGTCATGCCATCATGGAGAGCTTTGATTAGATCTACAAAACGCTGAGGGCAACCAAACCGCTTCAGCACTGCCCACATGGCTGGTCTTGGAACCGAATCAAATGCCTTTTCCAAGTCATAAAAGACTAAGAAGAGTGGATTCTGTTGTTCTCTACATTTTTCTTGTAGCTGTCTCACACAGAAAATCAAGTCAATTGTGCTTCTGGAAGTTCTAAATCCGCATTGTGACTCTGGGAGGATCCTCTCAGAGATAACCTTGAGGCGGTTAAGTAGAATTCTTGCTAGAATCTTCCCCACAATTGATAGCAGTGATATACCACGGTAGTTGCCACAAACACTGCGATCACCCTTTTTAAAGATAGTGACGATAGTGGCATTCTTTAGGTCTCCAGGTACCTTTCTTGATTCCCAAATTCTGAGGATAAGGATGAAAATTCTTGATTTGAGGGAATGACCTCCGGCTTGAATTAGTTCCAGAGGGATGTTATCTGGGCCAGGTGCTTTTCTGGGTTTCAATTGAGTGAGAGCTGCACTGAATTCATGATAAGTAGGAGGTACTGCCAACCACAGTTGTTCAGGTTGTTGCGGCACATCACAGAGGAAGTCTTCAGCAGCTTCTGATGGACGATTTAGGAGATTGGAGAAGTGCTCCTTCCAGCGTTCCAAGATTTCTTGACTATCAGTAAAGGTAGTAGAATTATCAGCGCTTTTCAGTGTACCTGATGATGAGCGAGATGGTCCATATATTTCCTTGAGTACGGCATAGAAGTTCCTCAAGTCTCGAGCATCCGATAGTCTCTGCAGTTCCTGAGCCTTCTGTTGCCACCAAGTATTTTTAATCTGCCTTATCTGCGTCTGGCATTTACCCTTGAGTTCCAGTAGTTTATCTCTCTTTGTGTTGGAAGTTGGGTCTTGAAGATGGGCAAGATAGGCATTCCTTTTGGCATTGATGAGAGACAGAATTTCCTCATTGTTGTCATCAAACCAGTCTTGTCTTTTCCGCACTATAAAACCAATGGTTTCCTCAGCTGACTGTGTGATAATCTTCTGTAATGTGGCCCATTCTTGCTGAATATCATTTGTTACTGGGTTTTCTGATAACTGGGTGACGATCCTGTTTCCAAAATGTTTGTACATGGATTCATCCTGAAGTTTGGATGTATTAAACTTCTTTCTTGGCAAATTTTTGATGTTCCTAGGTGGTTTAGGTCTGATGGATATCCTGAGCTTACATATAAGAAGTTTATGATCTGTCCAACAATCGTCTATATTCCTTGCTGTTCTGGTAATAAGAGTGTCCTTCTTATCACATTGCCGGGTAATGATATAATCAAGAATGTGCCAATGTTTGGAACGAGGATGCATCCACGTGGTTTTGAAGCGGTCAGGTAGCCGGAACTGCGTGTTGGTAATGAAAAGTTCGTGTTCTGCACAAAGACCAAGAAGCAACAGTCCATTGGGATTACATTTTCCAAGTCCCTGTTTGCCCATCACATTATTCCATAGCCTGTGATCTTTCCCAACTCTGGCATTGAAGTCACCGAGGAGCAAGAGTTTATCTGCAGATGGTACCTTGGAGATGATTTCACTTAGCTGATTATAGAACTGAGCCTTTACTTCATCATCAGAATCTAAGGTAGGAGCATAGGCAGAGATGAGTGTCATAAAGGAACCTCCTGAGAGTGGTATGCGGAGAGTCATGAGCCTTTCGCTGATTGCAATGGGCGTAAGTTGGTGATAATTTACCAGTTTGGTCTTCACAGCGAAGCCCACACCATGAATACGACATTCACCCTCATCCTTTCCTTTCCAGAAGATGGTATATCCTGTTCCAGATTCAGATTCAGTAATCTTGCCTTCAGCAGACAGCCTAGTTTCACTGAGAGCAGCAATGTCAACGTTGAGTCTTGATAACTCATGGGTTACGAGAGCTGACCTTCTCTCAGGTCTAATGTTATTGTCAAAATCAAGCAAGGTTCTGATGTTCCATGATCCAATAATCAAATTGTGATTCTTTACTGTTTTTGAGTTTCGACCGCATGAGGGGTGACCTGCTGAGTGCGGTTGCCCAGCCGGACCAAGATTGTGACTTCCGATGTTTAGCCCACCTTTTCTAGGGCCTTCCCCATGTGGGGTGGGCAGCGGTGATCCTAAATAGGCCTGCCCAAACACAGATGCAGGACCGAATTCCTGAGTAGTCACAGAGTCTCCGGAAGACGACCATCACACATCTGCTGCCAACGTGCAGGTCCGAACTAGGGGCTTCCAGTTACACCCTTAACCTGCCCCCACCGTCCATATCCCATCGCCGTTGGACTTTGAAAAGTGACGTTCGGAAGAAGTGCCACTGGCGTGAATTTGTTTAGGGTGGATCTCAGCTTGCCAGGACGAGACCCACACACTATGATCTCTGAGCCTTATCCTGCGGCTCACAAAGAATGAGACATGCAGGACCGAACACAGAGACTGCAACGAACTGCCGCATACTCAAGTACTGCTGAGGTGCGCCTTTACAGCCAGTCCGTCTGGCGTGGCCTCTTCCGCCTCTATGACCGTTGGGAGCCATGAGAGTGATTGGCTCCTCATCCGCTCATTTTGCCGTTGGGCCAAAACCTGCCCATCCTAACTATGGACAATAGTTTGCCCTATTAAACCTGAGCAATAGGCTGCCCCTTCCTCCAACCACACTGTGCCAGAGTTCACCTCTTTCACTGCAGTTACCGTTGAGGACTTCACCGTAACCCTGGCAAGGGACCCTAACAAGGTACTACCAGCCGGGCCAGCTGGACCAAGGTTTTTTAAAGAGGTGTTACTCCTCTATCACTCCCTACTTGATCATACTATATATATATATACTGTAACACTGTATAACACTACACTAGGTGCTATTGCACCACACTGTAACACTCCACTAGTAGCAATACCAACACTGTATAACACTACACTAGGTGCTATTGCACCAAACTGTGTCACTCCACTAGTAGCAATACCAACACTGTATAACACTACACTAGGTGCTATTGCACCACACTGTAACACTCCACTAGTAGCAATACCAACACTGTATAACACTACACTAGGTGCTATTGCACCACACTGCCCCACTCCACTAGTAGCAATACCTACACTGTATAACACTACACTAGGTGCTATTGCACCACACTGTGTCACTCCACTAGTAGTAATACCTACACTGTATAACACTACACTAGGTGCTATTGCACCACACTGTGTCACTCCACTAGTAGCAATACCAACACTGTATAACACTACACTAGGTGCTATTGCACCACACTGTAACACTCCACTAGTAGCAATACCAACACTGTATAACACTACACTAGGTGCTATTGCACCACACTGTGTCACTCCACTAGTAGCAATACCTACACTGTATAACACTACACTATGTGCTATTGCACCACACTGTGTCACTCCACTAGTAGTAATACCTACACTGTATAACACTACACTAGGTGCTATTGCACCACACTGTGTCACTCCACTAGTAGCAATACCTACACTGTATAACACTACACTATGTGCTATTGCACCACACTGTGTCACTCCACTAGTAGTAATACCTACACTGTATAACACTACACAATGTGCTATTGCACCACACTGTAACACTCCACTAGTAGCAATACCAACACTGTATAACACTACACTAGGTGCTATTGCACCACACTGTGTCACTCCACTAGTAGTAATACCTACACTGTATAACACTACACTAGGTGCTATTGCACCACACTGTGTCACTCCACTAGTAGTAATACCTACACTGTATAACACTACACTAGGTGCTATTGCACCACACTGTGACACTCCACTAGTAGTAATACCTACACTGTATAACACTACACTAGGTGCTATTGCACCACACTGTAACACTCCACTAGTAGCAATACCAACACTGTATAACACTACACTATGTGCTATTGCACCACACTGTGTCACTCCACTAGTAGAAATACCAACACTGTATAACACTACACTATGTGCTATTGCACCACACTGTGTCACTCCACTAGTAGCAATACCAACACTGTATAACACTACACTAGGTGCTATTGCACCACACTGTAACACTCACCTGGTAGCAATACCTACACTGTATAACACTACACTAGGTGCTATTGCACCACACTGTGTCACTCCACTAGTAGCAATACCAACACTGTATAACACTACACTAGGTGCTATTGCACCACACTGTAACACTCCACTAGTAGCAATACCAACACTGTATAACACTACACTAGGTGCTATTGCACCACACTGTGTCACTCCACTAGTAGCAATACCTACACTGTATAACACTACACTAGGTGCTATTGCACCACACTGTAACACTCACCTGGTAGCAATACCTACACTGTATAACACTACACTATGTGCTATTGCACCACACTGTGTCACTCCACTAGTAGCAATACCTACACTGTATAACACTACACTAGGTGCTATTGCACCACACTGTGTCACTCCACTAGTAGCAATACCAACACTGTATAACACTACACTAGGTGCTATTGCACCACACTGTAACACTCCACTAGTAGCAATACCAACACTGTATAACACTACACTAGGTGCTATTGCACCACACTGTGTCACTCCACTAGTAGCAATACCAACACTGTATAACACTACACTATGTGCTATTGCACCACACTGTAACACTCACCTGGTAGTAATACCTACACTGTATAACACTACACTAGGTGCTATTGCACCACACTGTGACACTCCACTAGTAGCAATACCTACACTGTATAACACTACACTAGGTGCTATTGCACCACACTGTGTCACTCCACTAGTAGCAATACCTACACTGTATAACACTACACTAGGTGCTATTGCACCACACTGTGTCACTCCACTAGTAGTAATACCTACACTGTATAACACTACACTAGGTGCTATTGCACCACACTGTAACACTCCACTAGTAGCAATACCAACACTGTATAACACTACACTATGTGCTATTGCACCACACTGTAACACTCCACTAGTAGTAATACCTACACTGTATAACACTACACTAGGTGCTATTGCACCACACTGTAACACTCACCTGGTAGCAATACCAACACTGTATAACACTACACTAGGTGCTATTGCACCACACTGTGTCACTCCACTAGTAGCAATACCTACACTGTATAACACTACACTAGGTGCTATTGCACCACACTGTGTCACTCCACTAGTAGCAATACCTACACTGTATAACACTACACTAGGTGCTATTGCACCACACTGTGTCACTCCACTAGTAGCAATACCTACACTGTATAACACTACACTAGGTGCTATTGCACCACACTGTGTCACTCCACTAGTAGCAATACCAACACTGTATAACACTACACTAGGTGCTATTGCACCACACTGTAACACTCACCTGGTAGCAATACCAACACTGTATAACACTACACTAGGTGCTATTGCACCACACTGTGTCACTCCACTAGTAGCAATACCTACACTGTATAACACTACACTAGGTGCTATTGCACCACACTGTGTCACTCCACTAGTAGCAATACCTACACTGTATAACACTACACTAGGTGCTATTGCACCACACTGTGTCACTCCACTAGTAGCAATACCAACACTGTATAACACTACACTAGGTGCTATTGCACCACACTGTAACACTCACCTGGTAGCAATACCAACACTGTATAACACTACACTAGGTGCTATTGCACCACACTGTGTCACTCCACTAGTAGCAATATCAACACTGTATAACACTACACTAGGTGCTATTGCACCACACTGTGTCACTCCACTAGTAGCAATATCAACACTGTATAACACTACACTAGGTGCTATTGCACCACACTGTGTCACTCCACTAGTAGCAATACCTACACTGTATAACACTACACTAGGTGCTATTGCACCACACTGGTTCACTCCACTAGTAGCAATACCAACACTGTATAACACTACACTAGGTGCTATTGCACCACACTGTGTCACTCCACTAGTAGCAATACCAACACTGTATAACACTACACTATGTGCTATTGCACCACACTGTAACACTCACCTGGTAGCAATACCTACACTGTATAACACTACACTAGGTGCTATTGCACCACACTGTGTCACTCCACTAGTAGCAATATCAACACTGTATAACACTACACTAGGTGCTATTGCACCACACTGTGTCACTCCACTAGTAGCAATACCTACACTGTATAACACTACACTAGGTGCTATTGCACCACACTGTGTCACTCCACTAGTAGCAATACCAACACTGTATAACACTACACTAGGTGCTATTGCACCACACTGTGTCACTCCACTAGTAGCAATATCAACACTGTATAACACTACACTAGGTGCTATTGCACCACACTGTGTCACTCCACTAGTAGCAATACCTACACTGTATAACACTACACTAGGTGCTATTGCACCACACTGGTTCACTCCACTAGTAGCAATACCAACACTGTATAACACTACACTAGGTGCTATTGCACCACACTGTGTCACTCCACTAGTAGCAATACCAACACTGTATAACACTACACTATGTGCTATTGCACCACACTGTAACACTCACCTGGTAGCAATACCTACACTGTATAACACTACACTAGGTGCTATTGCACCACACTGTGTCACTCCACTAGTAGCAATATCAACACTGTATAACACTACACTAGGTGCTATTGCACCACACTGGTTCACTCCACTAGTAGCAATACCTACACTGTATAACACTACACTAGGTGCTATTGCACCACACTGTGTCACTCCACTAGTAGCAATACCAACACTGTATAACACTACACTAGGTGCTATTGCACCACACTGTAACACTCACCTGGTAGTAATACCAACACTGTATAACACTACACTAGGTGCTATTGCACCACACTGTGTCACTCCACTAGTAGCAATATCAACACTGTATAACACTACACTAGGTGCTATTGCACCACACTGTAACACTCACCTGGTAGCAATACCAACACTGTATAACACTACACTAGGTGCTATTGCACCACACTGCCCCACTCCACTAGTAGCAATACCTACACTGTATAACACTACACTAGGTGCTATTGCACCACACTGTGTCACTCCACTAGTAGCAATACCTACACTGTATAACACTACACTAGGTGCTATTGCACCACACTGTGTCACTCCACTAGTAGTAATACCTACACTGTATAACACTACACTAGGTGCTATTGCACCACACTGTAACACTCACCTGGTAGCAATACCAACACTGTATAACACTACACTAGGTGCTATTGCACCACACTGTAACACTCCACTAGTAGCAATACCTACACTGTATAACACTACACTATGTGCTATTGCACCACACTGTAACACTCACCTGGTAGCAATACCTACACTGTATAACACTACACTAGGTGCTATTGCACCACACTGTAACACTCACCTGGTAGCAATACCTACACTGTATAACACTACACTAGGTGCTATTGCACCACACTGTGTCACTCCACTAGTAGTAATACCTACACTGTATAACACTACACTATGTGCTATTGCACCACACTGTGTCACTCCACTAGTAGCAATACCAACACTGTATAACACTACACTAGGTGCTATTGCACCACACTGTAACACTCCACTAGTAGCAATACCTACACTGTATAACACTACACTAGGTGCTATTGCACCACACTGTGTCACTCCACTAGTAGCAATATCAACACTGTATAACACTACACTAGGTGCTATTGCACCACACTGTGTCACTCCACTAGTAGCAATACCAACACTGTATAACACTACACTAGGTGCTATTGCACCACACTGTAACACTCACCTGGTAGCAATACCTACACTGTATAACACTACACTAGGTGCTATTGCACCACACTGTGACACTCCACTAGTAGTAATACCTACACTGTATAACACTACACTAGGTGCTATTGCACCACACTGTGTCACTCCACTAGTAGCAATACCAACACTGTATAACACTACACTATGTGCTATTGCACCACACTGTGTCACTCCACTAGTAGCAATATCAACACTGTATAACACTACACTAGGTGCTATTGCACCACACTGTAACACTCACCTGGTAGTAATACCAACACTGTATAGCACTACACTAGGTGCTATTGCACCACACTGTAACACTCACCTGGTAGCAATACCAACACTGTATAACACTACACTAGGTGCTATTGCACCACACTGTGTCACTCCACTAGTAGCAATACCTACACTGTATAACACTACACTAGGTGCTATTGCACCACACTGTAACACTCCACTAGTAGCAATACCTACACTGTATAACACTACACTAGGTGCTATTGCACCACACTGTGTCACTCCACTAGTAGTAATACCAACACTGTATAACACTACACTAGGTGCTATTGCACCACACTGTAACACTCCACTAGTAGCAATACCTACACTGTATAACACTACACTAGGTGCTATTGCACCACACTGTAACACTCACCTGGTAGCAATACCTACACTGTATAACACTACACTAGGTGCTATTGCACCACACTGTGACACTCCACTAGTAGTAATACCTACACTGTATAACACTACACTAGGTGCTATTGCACCACACTGTGTCACTCCACTAGTAGCAATACCAACACTGTATAACACTACACTATGTGCTATTGCACCACACTGTGTCACTCCACTAGTAGCAATATCAACACTGTATAACACTACACTAGGTGCTATTGCACCACACTGTAACACTCACCTGGTAGCAATACCTACACTGTATAACACTACACTAGGTGCTATTGCACCACACTGTGTCACTCCACTAGTAGCAATACCAACACTGTATAACACTACACTAGGTGCTATTGCACCACACTGTAACACTCACCTGGTAGCAATACCTACACTGTATAACACTACACTAGGTGCTATTGCACCACACTGTGTCACTCCACTAGTAGCAATACCAACACTGTATAACACTACACTATGTGCTATTGCACCACACTGTGTCACTCCACTAGTAGCAATACCAACACTGTATAACACTACACTATGTGCTATTGCACCACACTGTGTCACTCCACTAGTAGCAATATCAACACTGTATAACACTACACTAGGTGCTATTGCACCACACTGTAACACTCCACTAGTAGCAATACCTACACTGTATAACACTACACTAGGTGCTATTGCACCACACTGTGTCACTCCACTAGTAGCAATATCAACACTGTATAACACTACACTATGTGCTATTGCACCACACTGTGTCACTCCACTAGTAGCAATATCAACACTGTATAACACTACACTAGGTGCTATTGCACCACACTGTGTCACTCCACTAGTAGCAATACCAACACTGTATAACACTACACTATGTGCTATTGCACCACACTGTGTCACTCCACTAGTAGCAATACCAACACTGTATAACACTACACTATGTGCTATTGCACCACACTGTGTCACTCCACTAGTAGCAATATCAACACTGTATAACACTACACTAGGTGCTATTGCACCACACTGTAACACTCCACTAGTAGCAATACCTACACTGTATAACACTACACTATGTGCTATTGCACCACACTGTGTCACTCCACTAGTAGCAATATCAACACTGTATAACACTACACTAGGTGCTATTGCACCACACTGTAACACTCACCTGGTAGCAATACCTACACTGTATAACACTACACTAGGTGCTATTGCACCACACTGTGTCACTCCACTAGTAGCAATACCTACACTGTATAACACTACACTAGGTGCTATTGCACCACACTGTGTCACTCCACTAGTAGTAATACCTACACTGTATAACACTACACTAGGTGCTATTGCACCACACTGTGTCACTCCACTAGTAGCAATACCAACACTGTATAACACTACACTAGGTGCTATTGCACCACACTGTGTCACTCCACTAGTAGCAATACCTACACTGTATAACACTACACTAGGTGCTATTGCACCACACTGTGTCACTCCACTAGTAGTAATACCTACACTGTATAACACTACACTAGGTGCTATTGCACCACACTGTAACACTCACCTGGTAGCAATACCTACACTGTATAACACTACACTATGTGCTATTGCACCACACTGTGTCACTCCACTAGTAGCAATACCAACACTGTATAACACTACACTAGGTGCTATTGCACCACACTGTGTCACTCCACTAGTAGCAATACCAACACTGTATAACACTACACTAGGTGCTATTGCACCACACTGTGTCACTCCACTAGTAGCAATACCAACA
The DNA here is from genome assembly GCA_946902985.2 of Meconema thalassinum. Taxonomy (NCBI): domain Eukaryota; kingdom Metazoa; phylum Arthropoda; class Insecta; order Orthoptera; family Tettigoniidae; genus Meconema; species Meconema thalassinum. Next base: position 473,037,529 of record OX336391.1, read on the forward strand.
CTGTATAACACTACACTATGTGCTATTGCACCACACTGTGTCACTCCACTAGTAGCAATACCAACACTGTATAACACTACACTATGTGCTATTGCACCACACTGTAACACTCCACTAGTAGCAATATCAACACTGTATAACACTACACTATGTGCTATTGCACCACACTGTGTCACTCCACTAGTAGCAATATCAACACTGTATAACACTACACTAGGTGCTATTGCACCACACTGTGTCACTCCACTAGTAGCAATACCAACACTGTATAACACTACACTATGTGCTATTGCACCACACTGTGTCACTCCACTAGTAGCAATACCAACACTGTATAACACTACACTATGTGCTATTGCACCACACTGTGTCACTCCACTAGTAGCAATATCAACACTGTATAACACTACACTAGGTGCTATTGCACCACACTGTAACACTCCACTAGTAGCAATACCTACACTGTATAACACTACACTATGTGCTATTGCACCACACTGTGTCACTCCACTAGTAGCAATATCAACACTGTATAACACTACACTATGTGCTATTGCACCACACTGTGTCACTCCACTAGTAGCAATATCAACACTGTATAACACTACACTAGGTGCTATTGCACCACACTGTAACACTCCACTAGTAGCAATACCTACACTGTATAACACTACACTAGGTGCTATTGCACCACACTGTGTCACTCCATTAGTAGCAATACCAACACTGTATAACACTACACTATGTGCTATTGCACCACACTGTAACACTCACCTGGTAGCAATACCTACACTGTATAACACTACACTAGGTGCTATTGCACCACACTGTGTCACTCCACTAGTAGCAATACCTACACTGTATAACACTACACTAGGTGCTATTGCACCACACTGTGTCACTCCACTAGTAGTAATACCTACACTGTATAACACTACACTAGGTGCTATTGCACCACACTGTGTCACTCCACTAGTAGCAATACCTACACTGTATAACACTACACTAGGTGCTATTGCACCACACTGTGTCACTCCACTAGTAGCAATACCAACACTGTATAACACTACACTATGTGCTATTGCACCACACTGTGTCACTCCACTAGTAGCAATATCAACACTGTATAACACTACACTAGGTGCTATTGCACCACACTGTGTCACTCCACTAGTAGCAATATCAACACTGTATAACACTACACTAGGTGCTATTGCACCACACTGTAACACTCACCTGGTAGCAATACCTACACTGTATAACACTACACTATGTGCTATTGCACCACACTGTGTCACTCCACTAGTAGCAATACCAACACTGTATAACACTACACTATGTGCTATTGCACCACACTGTGTCACTCCACTAGTAGCAATATCAACACTGTATAACACTACACTAGGTGCTATTGCACCACACTGTGTCACTCCACTAGTAGCAATATCAACACTGTATAACACTACACTAGGTGCTATTGCACCACACTGTAACACTCACCTGGTAGCAATACCAACACTGTATAACACTACACTATGTGCTATTGCACCACACTGTGTCACTCCACTAGTAGCAATATCAACACTGTATAACACTACACTAGGTGCTATTGCACCACACTGTAACACTCCACTAGTAGCAATACCTACACTGTATAACACTACACTATGTGCTATTGCACCACACTGTGTCACTCCACTAGTAGCAATACCTACACTGTATAACACTACACTAGGTGCTATTGCACCACACTGTGTCACTCCACTAGTAGTAATACCTACACTGTATAACACTACACTAGGTGCTATTGCACCACACTGTAACACTCACCTGGTAGGAATACCTACACTGTATAACACTACACTAGGTGCTATTGCACCACACTGTGTCACTTACAGAAATGTTCTTTACCTTTCTGGTTAAAAACACTTCTCAGCAAGCTGAAACCAGGTGTTCCACAGTCTTACGTGCCTAATGTACTTACATTTCAGGTAGGGGAGCAAGTTCGTGTACATAGGAGAAAGGAATATATATATCTCTGAAGTGGGTACAGTGTTAAAAACGCTCAGGCGAGGTACATACATAGTAGATTTAAAAGGGATATACTATATAATGACCCTGACAGAACACCAAAATTATACTTTGACCAGGTCACCCTAGGTAAGAGACCAAGGGGCAGGCTTCGAGACATTTGGGAGAAGCAAATCTGGAGAGATTTGGCCAAGAGCGATGCAGAAGAAAGTGGAGCACAATATGTGGAAGGACTGGTCAAAATGGAAGAGGCTTATTTATACCCGTACCCGGCTTGCTGGAGCGGAGAATGGATGATAATGATGATGATACTATACAAATGAAACGAGACAGGAAGTCGTAAAATCGATACAGAAAAATAAAACAATCATTTAATGCAAAATTAGTAATATCAGCTCATTAAACTTACCACTGAAGAAAAAAACGAAGGCAGGAGAGGATCTGGAAGAAGACGGACTTCATGAATAAAGAATGTGCAACAGTGATCCAGCATGACATCTAGTACTGAGAACTTCCACCAGAAAAGTTATATGTCCGGTGAAGATACGGTACTCACAGTTTATAGTTTTATTGCAATACAGCAGTATAATATTTATTACTTAGCCATAGTGCATTTCTTACTTTCGTGACACTGCAGTTCATGAAAACTAGCATACATTAGCTATGGTGTATCTTGTACTTTGTTGGATTGGCAACTCAAAAATTTGTTGGAGGCACTCAATCATTCATTAAATTTGGGCACAGTACATTATAATCCAATACACTCATCATCCTTTGGCCCAGGACTTTTCTTTCTTCGTCCTTCATTGAAGTTTAGAATGAAGTTATTATGTCTCCTGCTGTACAGGAGTTAGTTTAGAGTTTCAATGGCCAAGTTAGGAACTAAGTGTTGTTGATAGCCAAGTGATCTTGCGTTGGTGCAGTGGTCTCCCCCTTACCCTGCCAATGCAGCCAAGGTCAATGGGACTCGTAACGCAAGCATATAACACTGTAACCCAAGGCCATAGCCAGAAATTATTTTCAAGGGGGCCCACCTCGTGGCATAGTAGCTAGCACACTTGGCTGTCACCCCTGAGGTTCAGGTTCGATTCTGGTCTGAGGGCTGGAATGGGCTACACTCAACCTCAGGATTCAATTCCCACCTGTCCTTTGGCATAGCCAAGCTCGTTAAATCAGCCATCACGACCACGCGGGCAGCTGCAGCAAGTTCGAAACCTGGCGCTGACTATGGCTATTCTGAATGAGTATCTTTCCCCGGGTCTTTCCACACTCCATCCAGGTATATTCCGGAATAGTACCTTACTTCAAGTCCCGGGGACCTTCATCCCTGTCCCTAATACAGTTACACACACTACTACAGTCATTACATAATTACAGGTTATCATCCATCTTCAATGCACATCCAAGTACATGGGGCTACTTGTCTCAAACCCCTAACATGAATCACCAACAACATAATTCCTACCTGAACCATTCTAGAAGTGTTTTTGTGGGGTTTCCCTATATCTCCTCCAGACTGATAACGCACCTCTTACACCAGGTCAGATTTTAAACTCTGTATGGTGATACAAATGGGGAGGAAGCGGCTTGACCATTTGAAAACACACCCAAAGGCTATCTACTTGGAGCTGATAACTAGGCCTACGACTAGGAAATGAAACACGTATTACTATTTCACTCATCTAACGTCTATTAACCCCTCAAGCCGGTTGGCCGTACATTGTACGTCCGCTGGACTCGACTCGTTCAGCCGGTTCGACGTACCACAAAGTCCGGTGCAGGCGGAAGTTAGAATGCCTATTACGCATGAAACCCTGCTGCTTCGCCGGATCTTCTTTCACGTTATAAACCGAGAAGTTATGTACTTTCATGCCATCTCTGTTTCATAATTAGAACTAAAACGAAGTTATCGATATCGGTTGCTTTTGACGATTCATATCGATCAGCGAAGGAACATGAATCGCGCTCTATTGAGTTTCAGGTTAGTTGCTTTAGAAGGTACCACATCTTTTCCTGCCATCTCGAGATTGTTTCGTGAACTATATCTAACTTGACAGTTTTAGTCACTTATGAAGGGGAAGCACCGATAGCAATTACTTAGTAGATAACTTTTGCTTCGTAGGCTAGATGCTACTCAGTCGCAGATGAATAATTGCCGGACTGTCTCATTCTCTTACGGGTGCAGATATTATTGGTTTGATAGATGACAGTAGTGGAAGTGATGTATAGGGAGCGATATTTTCGGTAGTGTTACGGACTATGCACAGCATGATGTTATTGGAGAAGTGGGAGACAGCCCAGACGAAGAAGAAATAGCTTCAGCTGTAATAACAACAACCGCTGTTCAGTGTTTGTGGCGAGAGGTAGACTTCGTCACAAGCACACAAAAGATCCCCTTCACAGGTATGCCGGGTACAAGAAGGCATTTCACATCTGTTTTTTTGCTGCTTTCGACAATGTGATTGAACAAGTTTGAGAAACAAATATGTAGGCCTACGCGGCAGAATGTATGGTGGCACGCCCTTGAAACCTAGGTCGCGCGCCAGGAAGTGAGAGTCGGTGACAGGGGACAACATTTTTGTGTTCTTGTGGCTTGTATGTTGATGGGGATAATGCAGAAACCTACCCTAAAGAGCTATTTCACCCCTATATTCCCTCAAACAATGCCAAGGAACAGGTTTGAAATAATATTGCGATATTTACATTTTGTTGACAATTCGACACGGGATGCATACACGGGGCCTAAAAAGCTTTTCAAAATTCAGCTTTTCCTGGAAATTATACCCGAAAAAATATGTATATATGTAGATTGAACATTATCATGTAAATATCTTGCTTTCATTGTAAATATACCTGAAACAAATACCAAAAGTGGAACTTATCAAATTATTATACTTTTGTAAATATTGCGTGTGATTATGGACAACCCTGAAGAGCAGTCGTCACATATATTACTGAGAAACATTGGACATGATTTCGGTAAGTAATCCTAAAAATTTCATTACGTTATATTTCGTAGATTTAACATTATTAATTATTTACCTTGTTGGTGTCCAAACCTCTGCTGAGCTTCAATTTAAATACCGCCGGAGAAGTGAAAACCTCCGGATTAAATAGCCGGCCTGAGGGGTTAACATGCAAGTAAATACAATACAGATATTTAAATATACCAACATGAATAATTAAAATTTAACACTTACAGATGTGGCTTCCAACTTACAATGAGAGTTCCATAACTTATTTACAGTCGCTGTATCGTCATACCCCCTTTATCCAATTATTTATCTTTAGAATAATGAAAGTGTTTTCATAACCCTTGGTCTCAAGATAATTACTCGACATGCTCAAAACAACTTATCATTCGTAATGAAAGTTTAATATGCTTCAATAATTAGCATAATGTCGAAAAGACATAAAATCCATTTAAATAATAATCAAATCCTATTATAAGCTCTCGAGTACGGCCCTTCTCAAAATCTTTTTCTTTCAACTAACATGGCTACACAGCCCTCCAAGTTTTTCCTTCCAGCTGATTGTCAAACATCCATTACAATCAAACAAAACACTAACGGACAGCACGATATACTAAGCCTGGTCTCGTGTTTCTACCTGGAGTTAACTTTAAAATAAATATCTTTAAACAGATTCTTTCGAACATATTACAGTGGAGAAATGATGACAAATAATTAACCAAACCCCAATATTTAAACATTTATCCACTCACCAAATTGAAGGTCGCCTTGCATGAGCTATCACACGACGACTATAGTTTAAAGCCATTACCCAAACCATAACATGCCAACATATAAGGATTCACTTACTTCTTTCAGGAATATCGCACCATTTACCTTCATAATACTTACAATAATTCTTCCCATATCATACCTGACCTCAAAATAATAATCACATTCATATTTTCTATTTTGAAGATCAGTCATCGTCAAACAGCAACATCCAAATATCGATACAAGAACATCTTTCTTCATGTAAGTATCTCCACAGGAGGTGTCCTTTCCTAAATGTAGTTTTTAATCTTTTCACATCTAACACGTTCATGATCCGTTTCACAAATTGGCATATTCGATGATATTTAAATTAAATGAATGGCAATTCCATAAGCTTTTAACAAGTATTGCGTAGGCCATTGCTGATACATAGCTAGTCACAACAACATCCTGATAAATAATAAATATCGTTTCCCGTAGTAAAATAATCCAGCTCCCGTCACTACATCAGGTCTCGTGCAACTCTTTTTCAGACCATATTAATACTGTATTAAAAACACGACAAAGGTTACTATGTCATCGAGCCAAGACAAAAGACAAACATTTAATTCAGGCTACCTTCCGCTACATGTTTTCTTGTCCGTCAAGGAACTCGCATCATAGCAGGCCCGTTGGCTGCTACCATCCAGTGGCGAATTCCAGTACTAACTGACCAGAAGTGAGCGCTGAGTACGAGAGCCATTCAAATTGCATACTTACCGTCATATGTGACGATAGAATCGTCACACAGACAATGCCAGGATGGTATCTAATTAAGGCCATTGCTGCCTCCTTCCTCAATCCTAGTCTGTTACAAATACACACACTAATATAGCCATCACAATAACACAGGTTATCAGACAACTTCCACACCCACCCAAGTATATGGGACTACTTGACCACCATGTTGCAAAGCCCCTAAATCAAAGTTTACCAACAATCATTAAATTTAATGAAACTTTCTGTTGATAAAGTGATACAAAGCATTAGTTTTCCCAAGGAATTAAAACTGGTATCCTATCGGTGTTGATTTTGATCATCCAAGCTGATTACACTGTTTGGGCTTCTTTCTGTCTGATTTCGCTTGAAAATATTTTATTGTGTTCCATCCCTGATCTACTCAATTTACAAACCCTGAAATCAAAACATCAATCGAAATTTTAGCACAGCAATGTTAGAATATTTATACTGGAATAGGTTTTTCATTCAGCTAGCATGCATGGCTTTTGAATTCTGTCGGTAATATTAGTGATTTCAAGGAGAAAAATACAAAACTTAGTGAATTTTCATGTAACTAGAAGTAGCCTACAGATGGTTTAAAATGGAGAGCCATTGAACATTTTAAAGATAATTGGACCCCACTAATTCCGTCCATGGCTGTCCTTCTATAGCCCACCTCCCTCCTTGGTAACAACACCAAGCAAGAGGTAGCAGGTAGTGAATTCAGGTATTTCCTCCCTCAAGGGCTTCCCTTTTTCCAGTTTTTTAGAACAAGACCCTCAAATCTGTCATCCTCCAGTCTGCATCTGTTGGTTCAAATCTAATATTTCTTACGGATTAGGAGAACGGCTCTTCTTTCTACAGGGTGGGCCCCACAAGTGATGCCGACAGTCCTCCAGGCCGCGTGCTGGTGAACGACAGCGCATTCGCCACACCATTCCCATAGTAAAATCAGTAAATGGATAATGAGATAGCCAAACAATAATACTTACCCCATAACTATGAAAATGAAAATCCACAGCCTGCTTCCAGTCTCCGACCGGGTCAGGAATGGAATGAATGAAGCCCCCATCTAGCGGCGAGAATATGAACTGTGCCGGCTGCCGAGGCCCGACGCACTCCTCTGGGGCAATGATTAAATGAATGACAGATTAAATGAAATGATAGTGGAGAGTGTTGCTGGAATGAAATTTTGACAGGGAAAACCGGAGTACCCGGAGAAAAACCTGTCTGCCTCCGTTTTGTCCAGCACAGATCTCATATGGAGTGACCGGGATTTGAACCACGGACCCAGCGGTGAGAGGCCGGCGTGCTGCCGCCTAAGCCACGGAGGCTTTACCCCATAACTATAAGTGTTGTAAATGCTCTCTTTCAGCCTGTAGACGAGTGTTGTAGTGTGTGATAAACTGATGATGATCACTCTCTCTGCAATCCATGTCAACGGTTTATGGCATGAAAAAGAACCTTCCACTAACTACACTTGTGTGAAGCCAAAATCTGTAGGTTAGAATTGGTAACGTTCCATTAGTTCCAATGTTTGCCGCCAGATGATGAATGTGATGCTATCTAGTAGCCTAGTCCGCAAGCTAGGTGTCGTGGACGGTAGCATTTGGTAGCAAAAGTAGGACCTACTTGAAATCATTGTCTGCAGTTCTTATTTGAATTAAAACATATAACACACACTAATACAGCCATCACAATTAACACTGATTATGAGACAGATTCTACACACACCCATAGTACACGGAGCTACATGACCACGTTGTCGCAGCCCCTAAACTAAGGAACCAACCACCATCTCTCTGAAAATCAGCCTCTTAAATGTACAAAATTTCTCTAGTAATTGCATTTTACCATTCTTCTATGTTGCGGGAGTTATTTATATACACTCTATCTCGGGCCGATAACCTAGATGTTAGGCCCCTTAAAACAACAATTATCATCATCATCATCATACACTCTATCTTAAAAACTACCCCACAAATAGAAATGGTAATGCGTTAATTCGGAGAGCAAGCTGGTCATAAACCTGAACTAATTATTCTGTACGCGAAAACATCACTCACTCCATTCACTGAATTACAAATGTTATTTATGGAAATATCCAAGCAACATTTTGTGTTCAGTCAGTTGAGGAAAAAAAAAAATATTTGTGAATTTACACTTCCATGCAAATAAAACGATGTCTCGTGAGAAAACAATACCGATTCAGGATTCAATTCACCACCACTGTTGACAGACCAATTACAGTAATGTTGTCTTGCTGATGGATCTCTAGGGCTTGAAATTAGTACAGTGCAATTAGACCCAAACCTCAACATCTAAAGTAAAAGTTTCCCTTCAGCTCCAAATTGTTCTATACAGTCACATGTTGTTCGGTAAAAAGTCTCACTATTTTGAGTGTCGGGTTTGGGGGGGAGTAGGTAGATTATTAGCTTGGGAATAACCTAACCCCCAAGGGAAGATGATGAAGAAAAAGAAGTGGGTTTCGGACTGGAGAAAAAGGATGGAGAAATAGGACGAGAGTCCAACAGAAGTTATAATTTTAACTTTAAGTATACTCATAGGCAGCTGCCACTGCAAATCCGCTTTCCGATACCTAAAGTGGGTAGGGACCGGGGCGAAGCTAACAGGAAACGCAGCTGGAACTTGGGCTATTAGCAAGAAAGCTGCTATAGCGTATTCCCTCTCAAGCATAAATATACCTACTATGGGGAAGGGTGGTGGTCTGGCAAGTCAAAGAGTAACAGATTTATTGTGTATCTGTTCAAAGGAGTTTGTTTCTAAACAAGTATTTTGAAGAGTACAAATAATTTGAATCAGCCTTGATATTTTAGTTCTTGAAATTGTAGAATTTCTAAAGAGCGACCGAATGCTTCCAAGAAGGATAGGGATAAAGCAATTATACCCTTGGGAATAATTTTGGTAAGAGTACCAATAGTTGCATTTAGAAATGACTAAGCTTTTACCCAGCAAGGCGCCGACTAAAAGTTTAGACAATGAGAAACACTTAAATTTTGAAAAACCAACCATAAGTGGTAGAGAGAATCTCCTCAAGCAGGAAGCTGGCATAGCGAGCTATGCTTGCCTTACTGGCCAGTTAGAATTAGCTATCAAAGCTAAGAGAGACTTTAATAAGTTAACAACTAAGGGCTCCTGCTCAAATGCAACAAGCAGTGAAAACCTTATCAATGGATTTATTTTTATTAAAGAGGGCACAAACCTAGGAAGAGTCAGGGAAGACAGGATCTTGCCTAACCGCCATTTTAGAGAAATGATAAATCATAAGAACAAATCTTAATTTATTTAACAATGTAAAAAGAAGTAGTTTATGTAACAAATATATAATTTTGATTTTGTAAACAATTGGGGTCGCAGACCTCCGAAAACATCTAAAGCTTGCGCCAGGCAATTGACAATTCTTTTGGTTTTAAACCTTTTATATGCTTTAAAATCTTCGTAAGATTTTGAAATGTTGTTAAGATTAACAAATGGGAAATTTAAAGATAATTGACGTAATTAAAGTTAAACAATAAATCAAGTACAAGATGTGTACTTTAAGGATTTCTAGATAGGTATCTTAGAAATATGAACAAATAACAACTTCGAAAGTAACAACAACAACAAAAACAGGAAGAAATGAAATAGAAGTTTCTATAACTTCTTGTATTAATACAGAATCACTTTTATAGCTTATACAAATAGGGAAGGTCACCCATTGCGAAACCTGAAGAGAAAAATTGAAAGGAAGTTTCTAGAACTCGCACGTTTAAGCAAGGATCACGAGAAAAATGGGGCAAACCTCCCTTTCGTGAAACCCAGAGACACCTCACTTTCGAGTAAAAAGAATTAGATTCCCTCATTAGAAGGGAGAAACAATACACTTTAAGGCGCGTACCAGACACGAAGTTTTACAGACACAAATTCGTTTTACGTGGAGCAAGTAAGGGAGGGCACTTATTGAGAGTGACACCTCATTGAAAAAAGACCTAAAGTAACAATTTTATTATTCTAGTTTGTTAGTAAAGGGTTTGGGAAAGATCAAATGGGATTGTGGAAGATTGTTCATGGCCGTATTTATTGTACTCGGACGAACGCGACGCGGTTGAAAAATTCAACAGGCACTGTTTTCACTATAGTCTGTCGATATAGTTGAAAAGTTCACTGTAGTAGCACAAAAAGTTTATGGCAAAGAAAGTTATTGCAGTTATGTAAAAGTTGAGTTTTGGCTTGAGAGAATTATGAGTTGTAGTTTCTATGGGCGGCAGTTAAATACGGCAGAAAATTTCCCACGTAGGAAGACAGTTTATGTGGATTAGAAGTTTATCCCACATAAGTTTCTCAGCGAAGAAAGTATTCCCATATCAAGTGGAAAATACATGACAGTATAACTGGTAGATAGAGTGTAGGTTCTGAAAGGTTCCAGAGCAATGATGAGTTGTTTAAATTGGGTAGAGAATCCCTCGGCGGAAAACTAGATTATATAGACAGTGGGTATTTTAGAAATATCCCTCGATGTGAGATAGCATCTCAGAAAATCTTTCATTTTGAAAGTTAGACTTGATAGTTAGAGTTTGATCAAGAAGATCTCTAGAAAGCAGTTATTTTATCACATATAGCAATTTTCACTGTCTATAAAATCCAAATAAAAGCATTGAGCCTTTTAAAAGCGATGAGAATGTGGTTAAAACATGAAGTCGGTACTTATCTTTGCTTCATGAAGAAGGCGATGTTGCTGTTGACGGTTGATTCTAAAACTCGAACATGGCGTCGGATTTAAAAGTTTGCCTCTAGAGTAGAGGAGGCGAGCTTTAGTTAAACTCCAACTGACTGGTTTGACTTCAGACGCACAAGTGAGGCCAGCTCAACGGAGCGCGGAGAGACCAGGGAAGGGAAAAGGGTGGGGGTAGGAGACAAAAGGAATACATATAAGAATAGCCAACATAACAGAAATAAATTTTCTTGATGAAATGGTCTTCAAAGAGTTGATAGCAGGCGTCACTAGCGCAGCCTGGTGGGTGAAAAAGTAGACGAAGTTCTCTCGATCACGGAGATGATAGCTGGCGATAGCGACGAGATCTGGTGGCTAGATTGGTAAGGAAGTCCCCTTGTGCAGGGAAAATTGAGGAACTTCAGAGATTCGCTGCTAGATGATGCTAGGTGGGTCATGGAAGATATATATCTAGAACAGACTTACAGGTAGTGTAAGAAACATATACCAACAAAGAGAAATCAGGAAATCACTGTTGGTGTTTGCGAAAAAAAGGAAGGGATGAACTAAAGCAAAGAGAAGCAAAAGCTTACTCTGTCTTACCGTGTATTCCAAAGAATACATCAGGGACGGGGGGCAGAAGTTGGTAAATTAGTAGTTTTTATCAAATTTTCTTAAATATTTTGAAAAATATGCCGTTTAGTGCAAAATGTCTCATATACAGAAATAATTTACATTAAATTGCACACAAAAGAGGTCCCATGCATAATCTGGCTAAAGTGAACGGTTCCAGAGTTACAGAGGGTGTAAAAGTGGACTTTTTTCGTATTTTTTGTTTTTTCGGAAAGAATATGACATTATCACTAAGGAAACTAATTTTGTTTATACAGGATTGTGTTTTGTAAAAGCAAATACCGATTTTATTGACCGGTGGTATACAAAACAAAAGTTCGGTGCTTTTCAGTCAGTCAACACGAATGTACCCAAAAGATTTGGGTGATACCCTAATCCTGAAAAAAAATTAAATGAGATTAATAAATACCTACCATCTCGTGTAATTGAACTATTTTGGGTACATTCGTGTTGACCGACTGAAAAGCACCAAACTTTTGTTTACCAAGGCAACACTAAAAAATGGCTTCAAACCCCATAATGACCGGTGGTACGTTAGTGACAAGCTCTTGAAGGAACGTTAACCTCACCACCTTCTCAAGGGGCACTACTTTTTAAGGGAAAAGAGGCTTCCTCAGGCCTAAGCCATATAAACCTGTGGTATTACGCGTTTAACATTTGAGTGCCGCTGAGCCTGGCTGCGCCAGTGTTTGTTGTTGATTGTAGCAGCTGCCCCGCGGGACGAAGCGGGGAACACAGCGATGACGAGTTTATTCTGCACATAAGACAAGCAGCATTGCGCGTCACAGGAGCTCATGTCACCATGGACAGTCAAACGATAACTGAGACTATTGGAGCTGAATCATATCCTACTCGCGCAACTGTACCTGTCAACGAAGCAGGCTGACGTGTGGCACAAGTAAACAAGGAATAGTTCCCATCTCGACCGCCGGCAATCGATTCGTGAAAGGGTAATACGGAGAAACCCACTCTGAATTATTAAAACTAATAAAAATGTGGAATGTTAAATGCGACCTTAAATTAATGTAAAGTAAGCTATTCATCAGTATTCAGTCCTCTTCAAACAAAGCACTTGCCTGTTCTAGATCTTCGTCTATGATGTTCGTGTCCCTGTTATCACATCCTAGGCCTGAGCAATTACCGCATATGCTCGAGCAGTTTAGACCACTCTTTCTGCACTCGCAATTATGGACGCATTCGTCTTTGCAAGCGCACACTATGAGGGAAAGTAATTCCTGGGGAGCTGCAGGATGTGCTGTGGTAATTGGTCTCAGGTGTTCGCCAATCTTCTTCCACCCCCACTCGAGCGGATTCTTCTTCTCATTCAGCCACTGCTGCACCTGGTGGTAGGTTCTAAATGAATGCTGCCTGGAAGCTGCCGAAGTGGGGGGAAGTGCAGCCAACTTGAACAATGATGGTATAGGCTGCTTTGCAATAGCCTGCAAGTAACACTGGTAGCGAAAACAATCTTGATCTTCAGTGTTCTTGGCTCTAAACATCGCAAGAAGAAATGCTTTCCAGCGTCAGCCACTGCACTGGGGTCAGCTTTGGGGTCGTTGAAGACTAGAAGTTTCGTACTAAGAGCTATGTTGGCTTGCACTTTCCCATACGGTGTAATTTTCATTGAACCAAAAAGTTTGTGTACAGCGTGCCATCGCCATTTAGATCACTCTTGATTTCCAATCTTCATATCGCATTAGTTCGACAGTAGTCCGTGTCGCTACTTTATGCCTTCATTTATGTAGCGAGCAGTCAAATTACAGCAGATCCAACCTTCAGGTAATCCTTCTGCAGCATAGACAATCCGAGGGAATCCCATACAAAGGAATAAAATAATATCAATAACCTTCATCTCATACACAGTAGCGATACCTGCTTCGCAATGAGCCCTAGCCCATCAGTCAATAGCCTGCCTGCTTTTTTGTAATCCCTAACTTGACACTTTCCGACTAATTTACATCATCTAAAAAATATACATATCCCTTTTACTTATAATTAACATAATATATGAGGTAATGGCGCGGGCGACAATAAGTAATACTGTGAATTGCTTGATATCAAAATGAGATGATTAAATTATTATAATGATTATTGATGAGGAGTGCCTGTGCAGATCCAAGATCTGTCACAGTATAACCACATAGTTCGCACAGTATTCTAAAGACGATCAATAAAAAATGACAGCAGAACTTCACTAGAAATAACAAACGCATTCAACGGCTCTCCCAATACGAATGAGGGAAAGAGAGTAGATGAGATAGTGTGGGCGTGGGAGGGGCAGGCGGCCGGTGCAGGGGGGATGTGGTCGACTGGCCCCTTACGCACGGCTTTGTACTGGTGGCCGCGCTTGTACTAAACCGGTTTTTGTTAACAGTATTTTTACGCTTCTAACCCTTTGTGGTGCCTCAGCCTCTTTTGGACTACAATACGATTGTACAATATTACTTTTTAATGAAATTGTTAAGTTATTTCTGTTTACATAGTAGTTATAATTTCATTTTTCCAAAAAATCTAACCTCCGTAACTCGGGAACCGTTCACTTTATCAAGATTATGCATAGGACCTTTTGTGTTCACAATTTAATGTAGATTATTTTTGTAAATGACACATTTTGCGCTAAATTGCATATTTTTCGAAATATTTAAGAAAAACTGATAAAAACTACTAATTTACCAACTTCTGCCGCCCCTCCCCCCCAAACCCGATGCTCGAAATGGTGAGACTTTTTACCGAACAACATGTGGACTGTATAGAACAATTTGGGCTTGGAGGGAAACTTTTACTTTGGATGTTGAGGTTAGGCCGTTTTTAGGACTAATTGCACCGTACTAAATTTGCACTTCTGTGACTTTGTAAACCTTAAATTTATGTTTTCTAACCACCTGCTTTCCAGAAAAGTATGAAACATCACTTTCCTTAGAGATTTTCTGGGAGATTGCTCAAGTCTTTCTCAAATATCCTGAAATTTTGCATCAACTAAGATAGTTGTTTAACTCATGTTTTTATCATTTCAAATGATCTTGTGGACTTCGTTATGCTTTGGTCTACCGTTATGCGTTATGGTTACGGCGTGTATGGCGTCATCATGTTGTTCAGTGCATATGCACCGAGTCTGAGTTTACTCCTGGGGTCTGGCGTTATGCGATATGGAGACGGCGAGTGCGTGACGTCATGCAGCAGAGTGCAACTCCCGCTCTCCGTTCCCCGCGCGGGAAGCCTAAGTAAAAGGGTAATGGAGTCTGTTGAGTCTGAGTTTACTCCTGGGGTCTGGCGTTATGCGATATGGAGACGGCGAGTGCGTAACGTCATGCAGCAGAGTGCACCTCCCGCTCTCCGTTCCCCGCCCAGGAAGCCTAAGTTAATGGGTTATGGAGTCTGTTGAAAGAGTCCTGTTGCTTCGAGCGAAGCGACTCTCAGACTGACTATCTTTTTCCTCTGCAGTGAATCCACAGTTTTGAATTGATTCAAAATGTGATTAATTCCATAATGCATAGCTACTTGCACTCCAGGAAATTGTTCACAGAATATTCCCAGCAGATTGGTGCTGGTAAATTCTTCAGCACACGAAAATATGCTGTTAAACTAAAGTCTTGAAACCCACTGAACCAATCTATTACAAGCAAGCCCATTGTGAGCTGTACATAAGCTTATCGCAGATTAGCTGAGACCATGACATCATCAAACGAGCTATATGGGTCTGGTGCCTATTGCATCATCCACTTCCCAGATAGGCACAGGAATCACCGGCAACTTAATTGAGGCTCTCCCTGTATCAATCTTTTGCGTAAGAATCCTTATTTCTTCAAGGGTCCCAATACATAACTCTAGCGGTCTTCGGGGCACAAACTCGTGCTACCTTTTGTAACCCCACCACTTGGGATGAGTGGAGGAAGCCCTAACCTCAGAGGTCCGGAAAGTGGAATATAGGCTGCCTAGGGATTGTGGCTAACTAAAAGAGATTTATCTATTTTTAACATAATCACATATATTCTACTTGAAGTAATACAAGGTAGTACCTTAACCTACGTCGTGCCCAATTACATTTACTCTAATTGAAGTTAAATTGGTTATTCATTTTTCTTGCTGTACATTTCTTTACGTTGCCTGGAACATTTGCTATGAAGACACATAGATTAAAAGGAATACTGCTTAAGCAAGGCACAAAACTTAACCTAACCTGAAAAATAAAAACATTCCCACGACCAGCACATTCACTCACACAAAACACTAAACTAAAACTAATTATACAGAACTAAGAATTGGAATACCCACCAAGCTGGAATGACTCCCCCTCCCCCCAAATGAAATGAAATCATAGAACACTAAAAGCGAACAAGAAGACTGCGCTCCACTCGATCGAATAACAGAAACTGGCGGCAGGGTTTAAAGGCTACCTTCACATCAAAATGACACATCTGTCATCACAGAAATCCCACACAAAAACAATAACAAGGCCTATCTCAAAATCTCACAGAACACACATTATAGGAAGTAATCGCCTCACCAAGGACAAATAAATGAAAAAGCTCGAAGCTTCTTGGCGACAGTCAAACAAAACTACTTCTCACACAACTTTTAGGTCTTACATATCCTAAAGCCTAACAGTTATATTTCACCACTAACACACACTAGAAAGATATCGCCCCGGCAAAACATATAAATGAGCACGAAGCTTCTTGCCGAAGGTCAAATCCCCTATCTTCTCACACGACATTTAGATCTTACAAAATTTACGCCTAACACTTACATAACCACAAATTCCCCCCCCCAAAGGCAAATAAACTAGCCAAATCTCAACGATCCACCAATTATTTGTGTGGGCTGCAGAATACCCGAACAAATACCATGCCGACACTGTAACCATTTTGGTTACAGAGTTTACTTTTATAGGTTGAGGTTCGAGGCATGGCCACCTTTTGCTGATGGGCCATTGCATTGCAGGCCTTAGTGCCTGAGCTAAAGAGATTCCTTGTAATGGTCCAGCAGTAAGATAAGAGGGGGCCATGCTTAATTGAGTGTCCCTTCTGCAGAGTTATTCTTTTTACTATGGTGTATTGTTTCTGATTCTAGTTGTTGTTGAGATTCTTTAGGTTAAGGAGAGATTGGGTTAAGAATGGAAGTAGAGATGGGACTATCGACTACTTTTAACCATCGACTGACTAGTCATTCATTGGAAGAAACTATCGACTAGATAGTCGACTACTTTCAGTCGAATGGTTACCTGAATTCGCATAGCTCCTAAGCGTGTTGTTTCTTGTATTCGACTGAAAGTAGTCGCTTCTAGGCAGCGTACAAAGCACTGCCAGCCGTTACCGGCTGAGTTGAGTCGTACCAACAGATGAAAATCAAACTTCTCCTTAACCCACCTATTTTTGCAGACGTTAGTTTGGACTACTCGACGCTCGGCAACATGCAATTGGTCAAAGTTATTTATTTATTTTTACTGTGCTTCGAAATGGTGGTTTACGTCGTGTAGAGTGCAGCCATTATTTGCAATGTTACACATTTCATTTAATGCAAAATGTGTGAGTAAATGTTCCCCGATACCGGTATTGATACGGGGCACATTACCTGTATGTATTGTGGATAAGTGAAGTAATAGACCAATACTTAATTAACCTAAGAGTAAATTAAATCACTATTACTGAGAGGGAGTTCTTAAGTACCGGAACAATTCCATAACCAACATTGAAATAATCACACTTCATTTTTAATGCCAAAAAATAAATGTAAAATATGTCCATAGAGTCATAAACAAGTTAGGCTATGCAGAGGTGCCAACTATTACGGATTGTCCGTAATTATTACGGATTTCAGCTCACGATTACGGCATTACGGTCAAAGGGGAAATTATTACGGAAAAGTGACATCACGAAAAAAATACATTTCTATGAAAAAAAAAAAAAAGGAATGTTGCAGGGTGTCTACCGGTAACGAAAAAGTAGCTAATTTTACAAACAGGTAACGAAAGTAAAAGTAGCTAATTTTTATGTCTGCATAGTTGGAGGTAACAAAAATTCGCCGAGGTCGGTTTAAATCGTCTTAACTCGCGCCGCTTGACTCACAGATTGCGATGGAGCCGATTGCGTATGCTATAGGTATATTTCCCCGTGCGTGACCTCAAGGAAATACAAACGGAGGATACCTTGAGTGGTATACATCGGTCCAACGTATAATTTCGGTATCGAGAAGAGTTTTTAGTTTTGAGTGAAATATTTTTCTGTATCATTAGGAAACCTTACTTTCCGCGAGACGTTTATTCGCGAATATTTCCGAAACTCAACAGAGACCTCTCATTTCTGTTATTGACCTCTGAATTTGGAGACTCTCTCAAATTGAAGTCCAGAAATAACGCGAAATAATTTAATGTCGCAATCTTGCGAAATTATACAGTTTTGAATAAGGAATCCCGAAAATGCTTCGAAATACATTTATTTTAAACATCTTTTCGTATCGAAAATTTGCGACATCCAGTATGGTTAATTCAAAATTCCGTTATGTCGACTTTTCCTTCGAACTTTGGTTCCATCGGATAAATTAACCGGTTATTTCGAAAACTTGTATAACTTGTATAATTCGAATTCGAAAGAAAATGTGCCCTCTTGTCGTATTATTCATGCAATCCTATCAGAATAATTCGTAATATTGGATACCTACTTCGAACGTTCATCCTCCGAACTGACATGCTCAAGACGGCCGGCTGACTGCACGACTTGCCTGCGGGAATCTCGTCAAACGGACCGAGATCGATGCCAGTTGCGTAAAATCAAAAAACCCGAGCACAATCGTGAACTTGTGACAACGAGGACTGCGGGAGTCCTGTCAAAGGTGATTGGGCGCTCATCACGAAACATCCCGAAACCTACTCGCCATTTTTCCCATGACCGTATACTTACAAGCGTACGGGGAGCGAGAAGTGCGTTAACCCTTTTAGAAATGACAGTCTACGTAGCATCGCGATACTCATTTCTCCTCGTGATCCACCGTGAACTCCCAACCACGACATAGGGATAGTGGGGATCACGGCGCCGACCATACAACATGTCCATAACTGCTCGTGAATTTTAACCATGCCCAACCTCGAGCTTGCCTCCACCATTCTGCCAGAACAGATAGACAGGCAGACAATCGTTGAACGGCTGGATGCGGCACCGGTTGCATATTATCGCGTTCTCAGTGACCAACTGCGAGGACATCGTGATTGTCGTATAACGACCGAAAGCGGCAGCGATTGCAATACATCGCGATATTTCTCCGCATTCGATGACGAGAACAACTGGATTCTTGTCAAACGTACAGCAAGTGGCACCGATTGCGTAATTATGCTATAATTTCCCGTTCGCACATCAAGGACAATCGAAAACTCGTCGATCGGCTAAAAGTGACACCAATTATGTAAATAGCGATTTTTCTCCGTGTTCTATCGTGAAAACTACGGGAATCTCGTCAAATGGCTGAGGCCAGCGCCGATCGTGTATCATCTCGATATTTTTCTTAGAATAAAAGTTTCCTATTCATCTCTTGATTATTTTGTTCAAAGATTCCCAAGTTTGGTCAAGGAAAGTGAACATGACAAACTTGAAGAGGAATTTGCTGTTTATCAGTGTGATACTTTCCCTGAATATATTTTACAAGAAACTAAAATTGATGTAAACTGGGGCAAAATTGCTGAGCTTAAAAACGAAAGTGGATAGTTCAAGTATAAAACTTTAAGTAAAGTGATATTTGCAATATTACTTGTACCTCACAGTAACTCTCCCACAGAAAGAATTTTCAGTGTTGTTAGGAAAAATCAGAGAGAATTCACACCTACATTACGCACATCTACACTGGAATCGCTTATGATTCACAAGACGAAAATGTCATCACAGGGGGAAGTATGTTGCAAGAAAACTTTCACGGAAAACCAGTTACTGAGTGCAAAACAAGCTACAAGGAATTTTTTTTCACAGAACTAGCAGTTAATGTGCAAATTTTATTGTGTAATATGATATTCTTTGCTATAAGTTGTTTCCGGGTAGGGCAAAGGTGGTGTGGTGTCATTATCGAGAAGGGAGGAGCATGCTTTGGATTTGACATGAAAATAATTTTTCAGTTGGGGGGGGGGGGCAGCATAAGAGATTACTGATAACCCACTTCAAAGGTTGGCACCTCTGGCTATGTGTTCACTAATTTAATCCACTCTGAAGTTCTAAGAACGTAGAGCTGAAATACGACTTGAGCAAGAAAATTACGGCCTACAGTAAATACACACAAAAATAGAACACTTTAGAACAGCAACGAGGGCAAACTTTCAGTGGAGATGTTGGCAACAATGTAAATACTAAGTTTTTTAAATGCGCGCGCTATCCATGTGCTGAAACAATTGACGACCAGAACGTAAAACTATCCGAGCGCGTTCTACATGTTAAAAGTTAAAACACAATTGGGATATGTCGTTTGCAAACGACTTGTTTATGTTATGGTGAGTAGTCGTTGAATTCATTCGACTGTTTTTTAAAAGCAGTCAAACAAGTCGATGGATTTAACATTTTTCAGTTGACTGCTGCGGTGCTGCCCATCTCCAAACAATTGACGACCAGAATCAATTTGTGCGTACGGTCAAGCTGTCCTCACACTACCCGCTGCAATAGATGTAGAGATTCACATCACCACTCTATCTTATGATGGATGTCAGTACATAAAATCAGCCATGAGGCAACGGCAGTTTAACCACAGACAACGCTACAACTCTTCCATCCCTGCCCTCATGCCTTTGCCACTAACTCCTTCCCCCCTCCCACACAGCACGCCTCTGCTCTGACACAGCTGTTAGGCCAGCTACAACAACTCTCAGCCATAACCCTGTAAACTACAGCTAAACCAAACCCAGAAACCCCTAATACACTTCATTTGCAGAGCAATAAAATCCATAAAACAACTCCGCAACAAGCTTCACAAAAACCTAAATTATAAACGAAAAGACTACTCCACAAACACCGAAATCAGTAAACCTCCCTCATTTCAGCCACACTACACCTTAAACAGACATAGAAGGCATCGTCATGACCCCTTCATGGAGTAGGCTATTGTCTAAACACGATCATGTCTCCTTCAACTTTACTGAAGACTTCATTAAATTCTATTTAAAAAATCATAAACTCATTCCACAAATCTTAAAATCAGTATACATCCCTCATTTCAGTTACTCTATTCATTAAACAAACATAGAAGACGTAGCCATGACCCCTTCATGGAGTAGGCTATTGCCTAAATCTGACCACGCAAACTACAACCTTACTCTAATTCAAAATTACGGCTAAATGATCCATCTGACTGGGGGGCAAAGGTATTTACCGGCTTGCCTGGGATGATGTGCCACAAAACCGGTATCTGGAGTTCAAACATAACCTAAATATTGAATGACAATATTGAATTGTCCAATAACTTGGACAATTGGATTTAGGCTATTTCATTGAAAGAATCAACGAACTGTATAAAACTATAGGCACTCACAGGTATACTTAACTTATTAATTAAAGCTCTACAATAAACATACAGCACAATGAATTGTAGCATGAAGTTATCCTGAAGAAGTCGTTTGATTAGAACGACTACTTAAATTCGAATGATTTCATTCGCTTGGAATCAGTCGTTTGCCAACGACTTGTTTGATTCGAATGATTTCCAACGATTGCTTTGGGATCAGTCGTTTACGACGACTACTTTTATTCGAATGATTCCATTCGCTTGGAAGTAGTCGTTTGCCAACGACTTGTTTCATTCGAATGATTTCCAACGATTGCTTTGGGATCAGTCGTTTACAACGACTACTTTTATTCGAATGATTCCATTCGCTTGGAAGTAGTCGTTTGCCATCGACTTGTTTCATTCGAATGATTTCCAACGATAGCTTTGGGATCAGTCGTTTGCAAACGACTTGTTTATGATACGGTGAGTAGTCGTTGAATTCATTCGACTGTTTTTTAAAAGCAGTCGAATAAGTCGATTGTTTTAACTATCGACTAATTCGACTGTTTTCAGTCGACTGCTGCCCATCTCTAAATGGAAGGAGTATGCTTGTTTTATTAGAGATGTGTTGATATGCTAGGACCATTGAGATTAAAGAGAGTTGCTGGTTGTTGAAATGTAGGATAGTAATATTTTTTGAAATGAAAGATAGAGTTACGTCTGGGGGAGTGTTTTGTGATGTCTAATAAAAATATGAGAGTGATATGTCCCAAATGGTATGGGTATTGATCTGAATAAGTGGAAGGAAGGGAATGAAAAGAAAAACATATAACGAGCTAAAGGTATGTTTATCTAGTACAAGGAATATGAATATGTGTCCCAACTGTGTATAAAACACACAATTACTATTCCTTTGCGTGCCCAATGCTATCACTTCCCCCATAACCCCATGACCCAAGTAAGGTTACAACACAATTACTATTAGACCAGAGTACAACCCGCAGACACATCGACCTCCCGCCGAAAATTAGCGACTAACGCCTTCAAAACCAATTAACCGATCGAGAATCATTATTAATTTATAATTGCCGGTATATTATCTTACTTAAATAAATATTTATTATTTAAAAGAGAACTTGGTGCCCTTCACAGTGTTTGCACGTGGTCACATCATTAATTCTACAGAACAGGGAACAAGCCTTGGTAACTTTCCACAAGGTATATTACTGAAAATATAGTATTTATGATTGACAAACCTTTCTCAGAGTTGTTTGGAGTCGTTTCATATTCTCAATTGCCACTGCTGCACCAGAAATAATTACTTTTAACGTAAATAAAGCATTATTGGTCGTGTTCATTTGAAGAAGGTCGGCCATTTAACAATCAAACCGGACACTACGTCATACCCGCGTGACACGTTGCCAACATGAAAAATGAAATAAAAGGCAAAACCATTGGACTGGATAAAGATTATTGATGTGTGACTTCCCCCACTGTGCGTGACAAAAACCAGGGGTGTTATCTATTAGGTAACGCGGCCCTCAGGGCCGCGCTATCAATCCACCACTGGTCTGGAAGAAAATATTGGTCTAGTCAAAACCATTGGTACCGAATGCGTGGGGTTGGCATTGTGGACTCCTTCACAAAGATGCCGTCAGAGCAGCAATTTCAGCTATATAAGTTGTGCTCCTATTAGGGCGGGATGGTGGGTCAACGGCAGCGGACGAGTGAACATCTATTACTATATCATCTCCAGATACCATTATTACAGTTATTTTGGCCAATTTCATTACTTACAATTTTTTAAACACTTGTTCTCCTGTTCTGTAGGGCCACCGTCACATCAACGAACGATAACCTATTTCAAACTTTCGGAAACAACACTTCAATTAAATTTAGCCAGTAACCATTTCAACTCCCGAAGATATTCAATACAAACATTTAATAAAAGTTAACCTCAAAATTAAACATTTACCTCGTTGACCACGTGTGAACACAATTTAGCATTTATCTCATTATTAACAGTACAATAATTAAATAAACAAAAGGTTAAAGTCTAGTTCAAAATTTTCCTTAAGTTAAGTCCGGATATGATTTTAAACTCAGTTCTGTCTTCATTTACAGTGGGGACGAATCCGGGCCTCCCCGTATTCGATTCACACGCTACATTTCTTTACGATTATCAAATCCGTTGTTTCTTCTTCGACGACAGAGCTTATAATAATTCCCCGACCTGTTCGCCAACCGCTCGTGGTAGCGCCTGCACGAATCCAATCAGGCGTGCCACCATTAAGTTCAGTATAGCGCAAATTTTGCCATAAGCAAGTTATATAATTTCAAGTTCTTATGTTGGCGGTTTGTGCAGTGAACAAATGCTACAAGCACACCAGCACTGTACTATGAATTGAATTAGTAATTTTGATGTAATTTTCCACGTCACATGCGGTACAGGCTGCAACACAAGTTTGTGCACCTAAATTATTGTACAATATGAAGAAATTTATGAAACACACCTTTTAGTTCCAGAATGTTCAGTTTGTAGAAAAAGAAGTTTTCACATTTTATTTTCAATGTTTCCAGGGGATTTAATTGAAGAATAGCTTCAATTTGCCATGGCTGGTTGTACCACTGGTACAGGTTTCCTTATTTACAAAAGCAGTACAATTCAAGACATACAGTATTTTGTTAATTCAGTAAAAGGCTACTCCCAGGTGCCTTTATAACTTGTTTCTGTGGTTCAGTGATATTTGGTTTAGCAGTTCAAATTTTGTTGGCTATTAAAAGTTATTTTTCTTTCCCAGATGTGATGTCATTATTCACTTGTTTGATGATGCTCAGAAGGTGACAGTTGAAGAAGGTGTTTGTGAATGTGGTGCTCAACTTATTACTGTTGAATATAAACAGGTAAGTGGATCATTATTAGAGCCCTGGTGTTTAGGTATCAATAGGACAGACTGCATTTCTTTGGGCAATTTAATACAGGTATGGTGTAGAAAACAAGTTCTTTATAGTAAAATTAGATTTAGCTGTTTGGAGTACACTAAAATATTCCTAGTACAGGGTCTTCTATTTTGCTTGGCAAGGACATTCTCGCTCATACGCTCTGCCAGTGACGGCTCAGTTGCCGGCTGCCATGCGCGCATATGAACGGCAGAGTACGGTGCTTAAAATCAGCATCATGCATTTTTACTCATCATGTTTACAGTAGATGCTGAAAATGTTCCCCATCCGCTGCCAAACATAATCGGCATCTCCTTATTAAGTTTCTGGTTACTCCGGTTAATTTAGCTTCAGTAAGGAAATAATGATCTTTACGTCTATTTTTATTTTTTACTGAACCTGTACTTTTGAATCTCTTAGCCAGTTGTTTTATTGTGATTGTGTATAGTGCTGTAATGCCTTATGTGAAATATTCGTTACGTGAATGTGTATATCTGCACAATACGTACATAAAGTGCAGGAAATCGTGCACAAGAACAAGACAAAAGTTTCAAGTAAAATTTCCCGGGAGACCCATTCCTATAAATCGGACAACAAATCAACTGGCTAAGAGATTCATACAGGTTCAGCAAACAATGAAAATAGACATCATCATCAACTAGAGCAGTTTCCAACCCCGCAGGTTGGGTCTGCTTGGAGCACAAGCCTCTCCATCGTTTTCTGTCCATCCTTCACTTCTCTTCCGTCACTGTTGTCCAATTAACTTCTTTTCCCTCGACACTTTTCTTCACGCCCTTTATCCACCTATCTCTTGGTCGTCCTCTAGGTCTCCTATTCTTCCACTCCATTTCCAATATTTTCCGTGGTATTCTCTCTTCTCCCATTCTTTTCTTGTGTCCATACCACTGTAGCCTTGATTTTTCAATCCTATCCTGTAGGGGTTCTTCCTTTAATATTTCTCTGACTCTATCATTTCTGACTCTGTCCATTCTAGTTACACCTATACGACTCCTCTGAAACTTGATTTCCACTGCTTTTATTCCTCTCCCTCATCACCCAAATTTCTGGTCCATACGTTAGGATCGGCACAAAGTAAGCCTTGTACATATGATCCCTTTACATTTCTGTGGCACATCCTTACTTCATATCAAGCCTCCAACACTCATGAAGAATCCATCAGCACACCTTCCTCTTTCATCTAATTCCAAGGCATTTCCCCCATTTTCTTCAATGACACTTCCCAGATACTTGAAGCTCTGCACTCTCTTCAACTACTCTCCGCCTAACTTTATGCCAGAGTATACTCCGTCCTTCTCACGTGTTGTTATCACCACTTCACTCTTTTTGCATGGAAAACTTCATTCCATAGGATGACACTACTTCCACCCATGAATTGAGTTGCTCCTGTACATCCCTCTCCTTGTTTTCCCAGACCATCAAGTCATCTGCAAACACCATTGCCTTCATTTCTTCCTCCCCAATATGCTGTGCTACCTTCTGCATCACTTCATCCATCACCATTACAAAGAGCAAGGGCGAGAGGGCACTTCCCTGCTTTAGACCATTCGTCAACTCAAACCATTCTGTTCTTTCCATACCGACTTTCACACAGCTTCTGTTTCCCTCATACATATCTCTCACTCTCATCACTATTTCTTCTGTTATTGCTTTGGCTCTCATCACTTCCCATACTCTTTTTCTTACGACACTGTCTCAATGTCCATAAAGGCCCATACCAAATCTTCCCCATACTCTTAGTGGCGCTCCTGTAACTGTCTCACTCCAAATATTAGGTCAGTAGTGGACCTCCCCTGCCTGAATGCTTATTGCTCCCCCCTCAGTTGTTGTTCCGTTAACTAACGTATCCGTTTCTCCAATACCTTTTCCTATGTCTTAGCACAGTGGCACATCAGTGTAATTCCCTGGTAGTTTTGGCATTTCTTCCTGTCTCCTTTCTTGAAGATGGGCACTATCACCCCCTTTTAGGTAGATTTCATTAGAAAGCTAACTATTGCAATGGGTCCCATGTTTCGACTTCCGGAAAATTTCGACATATCTTCGCGTTTCACATCCCCCAGACCCCAAAACCACCGTCAGTTCAAAAGTTTATATATAATTTATGTATGTATATATATATATATATATATGTATATCAGTTTCTTGTGGACACGATAACTGCCGTAATTTTGCACCAATCACTTTGAATTTTTTACCGAATATGTATACCTATAAAATCTCGGTCGAGTTCGTTACTGGGCTAAATCGGTCGAAGGGGGTGAAAAAGGGGGGCTTTTTTCGAAAAAGTGAAATATTGCTATAACTCTCTTAATATGTGAAATATCGAATCCGTTCAACGTTCATACTATGTGTCGGATAAAGCCCAAAAATTTATGTTTGAAGAGTTTTTTTTATAGCACCAACCATTGACCAAAGGGGTGGGGAAAAGTGGGTTTTTCGGGAAACATTAATCATATCTCTCTTAATAGGCACAATATCAAAACCGTACAAAATGGACAATATTCCCCTAATAATTACCTAAAACTTTTGTCTGAAAGAATTTTTGATATGACCCACCATTACGGCAAGGGACGAGAAAACTGATTTCGGAATTATAAGAAAATGCCAAGAGCTATCAGTGGTTGCCATGGCAACACTACTAAATTGATGAGGCATGAGCCATCAGACGTTGCCATGACAACGCACTTGCACGAGATCAGATTCAGTATTTCCATCTGACTAAGTGGTTGGTTGGTTCTTAAGTTTAGGGGCTGCGACAACTCGGTCATGTAGCCCCGTGTACTTTGGGTGTGTGTAGAATCTGTCTGATAACCGGTGTTAATTGTGATGACTGTATTAGTGTGTGTTATCTGTTTGTTAATTTAAGTACTGCAACTAACAATTTTTCAGATAGTTCCTAATTTTGCCGCCAAGCGCCACTGTCAATGACTACGAGGCCAAGTTCAGAACTGAGCTACTAGACGCCGCCGCAGTCGGCTCTTGGCAACGAACATAGAAACCTAAGAGCGTTGTATACATTCTTAACCTATCCAATTTAGCTTCACACAGGTGCAATTAGTGGAAGGATCTTTAACAAGCCATAAATCTATGACATGGGACCGCCGGCTTTACTTCCTCTCCGAAGGAAGGCATACTGAGGGATTTTTAACGCTCTTAAAAAATCCGACGGCTTCGGCCGGGTTTGAACCCGTTATCTTGGGCATAGAAGCTCAGCATGCTACCGACTACGCCACCGAAGCCGCCTGACAAAGTGGGAAGCGGCTTCGGTGACGTAACTGGTAGCATGCTGAACTTCTATGCCCAATGTCGGGGTTTCAAAGCCGGCCGAAGTCGTCAGATTTTCTAAGAGCGCTAGAATCCCTCAGTATGCTTTCCTTTGGAGGGGAAGTTCCAACGTTCCTTGCGAGTTGCTGGTTGGGGTGGCATCTAGTAGCCAAGTTCACAGCTAGGTGTCGTTGACGGTAGTACCTGGTAGCAACATTAGGAACTACTGCTTGAAATTGACCGTCTGCAGTCCTTACCTGAATTAAGACTAATACAGCCATTACAATTCACACCGTGTATCAGACAGATTCTACACTCACCCAAAGTACACGGGTTTAGATGACCGCGTTGTCGCAGCCCCTAAACTGAGGAACCAACCAGAGGTAGATTTCATTAGAAAGCTAACTATTGCAATGGGTACCATGTTTCGACTTCCGGAAAATTTCGACATATCTTCGCGTTTCACATCCCCCAGACCCCAAAACCACCGTCAGTTCAAAAGTTATATATAATTTATGTATATATATGTATATCAGTTTATTGTGGACACGATAACTGCCGTAATTTTGCACCAATCACTTTGAATTTTTTACCGAATATGTATACCTATAAAATCTCGGTCGAGTTCGTTACTGGGCTAAATCGGTCGAAGGGGGTGAAAATGGGGGGCTTTTTTCGAAAAAGTGAAATATTGCTATAACTCTCTTAATATGTGAAATATCGAATCCATTCAACGTTCATACTATGTGTCGGATAAAGCCCAAAAATTTATGTTTGAAGAGTTTTTTTTATAGCACCAACCATTGACCAAAGGAGTGGGAAAAAGTGGGTTTTTCGGGAAACATTAATCATATCTCTCTTAATAGGCACAATATCAAAACCGTACAAAATGGACAATATTCCCCTAATAATTACCCAAAACTTTTGTCTGAAAGAATTTTTGATATAACCCACCATTATACCAAGGGATGAGAAAAATTATTTCGGAATTATAAGAAAATGTCAAGACCTATCAGTGGTTGCCATGGCAACACTACTAACTTGATGAGGGATGAGCCATCAGACGTTGCCAAGATAACGCACTTGCACGAGATCAGATTCAGATTTCCATTTAAGTGTGAAGCGGCTTCGGTGACGTAACTGGTAGCATGCTGAATGTCTATGCCCAAGGTCGCGAGTTCAAAGCCGGCCAAAGTCGTCGGATTTTCTAAGAGCGCTAAAAATCCCTCAGTATGCTTTCCTTTGGAGGGGAAGTTCCAACGTTCGTTGCGATTTGCTGGTTGCGGTGGCATCTAGTAGCCAAGTTCACAGCTAGGTGTCGTTGATGGTAGTACCTGGTAGCAACATTAGGAACTACTGCTTGAAATTGACCGTCTGCAGTCCTTACCTGAATTTCAGACTAATACGATGATGATGATGATAATTGTTGTTTTAAGGGGCCTAACATCTAGGCTATCTGCCCCCAGACTAATACAGCCATCCCAAAGTACACGGGGTTACATGACCGCGTTGTCGCAGCCCCTAAACTGAGGAACCAACCAAAATCTCTGCGGGAGATATAATTTTGCGTGAAGAAGTAACAGACCGTTACATAGTTACACATCAGTGTCGAAACCTTGCATAAGGATAGTGTGACCAGAAGTATAAAAAAATACACCCCAAATGACAAGAAGGTTACCGTTCCCATAAGACAATAAAATGTTCAAAATAAGCATAAAATGACGAAAAACAAAGTTAATTAAGCTCCAATTATAAAATACCTTCTCGCAATAAATTAGGTCTGATCCTTCTACGAAAACCTGCATATTCTGCCTATTTTCGCCTATCCCCAAGTTTGTCCGGTGAAATCTACCTCCGCCTTCGGCGTGCCGAGAGGACTTTTTTCCAATCTTCTGGGACTTTCTTCTCCTTCCGTATAGCTAGTATCACCCTATACAACCACTGTGTTCCCACTTCCCCTGCAGCTTTTATCATCTCCACGCTTACCTCATCTATACCTGGTGCTTTTCCCATTTTCATCCTCTGTATTGCTTCTTCCACTTCTGCCCAGGTTAGGTCTTCCACTTGCACTTGGTTACTGACATCAACCCTTCCAGTATACTCTTCCTCCTTACTTGGTGCTGTCACATTCAAGAGGTCCTCAAAGTATCCTTTCCATAGTGATTTAATTTCTTCTTTTCTCTCAATAATATTGCCATTTTTGTCTTCCATTCTCTCTGTGTTAATCTTATCATTTTTCCTTTTATTCTTCATCATCGCATACAACAGTTTTCTATTACGTTTACTATCCTCTTCCATCATCCTTGTCCATTTCTCCATCCACTTCCTCCTTTCCTCTGTTATCACCGTTTTGGCTTCCTTCTTTTTTGCTATATATTCCTCCCCTGCATCTCCTGTTCTAAGTTGGAACTTTATCCGGAAAGCTTGTTTTTGTTTCCCACTACTTCCTCCACACTGTTGTTCCACCATGGTGTCTCCTTCCATCATTTCTTATCACTGGTCCTCCCGCATACCTTTTCTGCTGCTTCCCAGCCTTTCCCATTCCTCTTCCACAGTTCCTGTTTCCTCTCTGGGAAGCCTGCGCTTTAATATTTCCTGATATTCCGTTTTGATATCTTCCTCTTTGAGTTTCCATACTTTTATTTTCCTTTCCTGCCTTTCTATCACTCTCCTTTCTGACTTCATTCTGTAGCTCATAACCACCAGCTGGTGATCGCTATCCAAGGCCTCTGATGGGATAACTTTATTATCCATAACATTTCTCTTCATTTGTGCATCAAAAATTACATAGTCTACTACCGATCTTCTACTCCAGTCACTGCTATACCAGGTTATCTTATGGCTCTCTCGTTTTTTGTACCATGAATTCCCAATGAGGAGCCAGTTCCTTTTGCAAAATGCCAGTAACCATTTTCCCTCCTCATTTCTACTTCCCCATCCTTCTGCTCCCAGCACACTTTCATAATCCTGTCTTTCTGTACTTATATGAGCATTTAGGTCTCCCATATAACCTCTTGACCATTCAGTTGTCTTTGCACTTCATCCTCAAATTCTTCTTTTTCCTGTGAAGGACAGCCTACCTGTGGGGCATACACTTGCAGAATCTCCATTCTTGTTCCCTTGATATATACTTTAATCTTAATCAACCGATTGTTAATTCCTACTACTTCTTCTTTTAACCCATCTCTCACAACTACTCCTACTCCATTTCTATTCCCCTCATCGTTCCTAATCCAGTACAATCGGAATCCTCTTCTCAAGTCTCTTTCACCCTGTCCTCTCCATCTTGCCTCTCCCAATCCCAAGATATCCAGGTTTCTTCTTAGCATCAAGTCGACAATTTCCTCTTCTTTCCCTGTGAGTGTCCTTATATTCAAGGTTCCAATTCGCAGTCCATGTTCATAGCCGGGTCGTTGTCCTGTAGATCCATCCTTTCCGAGGCTTGCTTGTGTTTTGAAAGCAGTTGATTTATCCACTACTGGCTTGCTAGGCCTATCATAGCTTCACCAGAGCCCCGCTAGCCGTCATATTTCAAGGTTCCTGCAAGGCTTTCACAGCTACCGTAGCGGTCCCGGGGCTCACCAAGTACCTCCTGTACATCACCCCTACAGGCACTCCCCTACTTCATGCCGTTGCCCATCTCTCACCGCGTGAAAGAGGGGTTGGACTTCTTATAGACGAAAATAGACATAACTGAGAACCAGGAAAGATGTATAAGGATATGGAAACTGAAAGAAGGGGATAGAAGGGTCGAGTACCCCAAAATGGTAAAGGAAGGAATTCCAACAGATGAAGAAAGAGGGGTGGAAGAGGAATGGGCTAGATTTAAGAAGACACTAGTAGGTGCAGCAGAAGCAGTATGTGGGAGGACAAGTAGTAAGAAGAGGTGGAAGGAAACACCATGGTGGAATGAGAAGACAAAAGATATAGTAAGGGAAAAGAATAGAGCCTTTAGGAGGTGGTATCAAAATAGGACGGTAGAGAGAAGGGAAGAGTACCAGGAAAGAAAGGAGGAGGCAAAGAGAGTAGTGGCTGAGGAGAGAAGAAAGTGGATGGAAGAGTGGACAAAGATGATGCAGGAGGATAGTGAAGGTACAAAAAATGTCCTGTATGGGATGGTAAAAAGTAAGAGGCGGAAGGATCCTACGGATTACGGTATGTTAGAATGGTGAACAAAAGGGGACAAGAGATAGAAAATAGGGAAGAACTGAAGAAAATGTGGAAAGAATATTTTGAAGAACTACTGAACCCAAATGGAAAAGATGGTGAGGAGGAAGAAATCGGGGAATAGGAAGATGAACTGCAAACAGAAAAGGACTTAACATGGAAAGAAGTGGAAGATGCAGTGAACAAGATGAAAGGAGGGAAGGCACCGGGTGTGGATGAGTTGAGTGTGGAGATGGTGAGAGCAGCAAGAGAGGTGGGATACAGTGGTTGTACCGAGTGATGAGGACAGCATGGCAGGAAAGGAAGACCCCAGAGGACTGGAAAAAAGGAATAATTGTCCCGATCTTCAAGAAAGGTAGTAGAACAGATTGCAGAAACTATCGGGGAATAACACTGATGAGTCATTGTGCAAAGATCTTCGAGAAAGTTTTGGAAAAGAGAATTAGGACAAGGATAGAAGGAGGGATGAGGGAAGAACAACATGGCTTCAGAGCAGGAAGGTCCACAGTGGATTTGATTTTTGCTGTAAGGCAGTTACAAGAACAGCACTATGAGTATGGAACAGATCTACTGATGGCCTTCCTGGACTTTGAGAAAGCATGTGACAGTGTATGCAGAAGTCCCTGGAGGATAGAGGAGTAGAGAAATGGACTATAAAGAGGATAAAGGAGATGTACAAGGGAAGCGTGAGCTGTGTGAAAGTGGGAGGAGAGAGATCAGACTGGTTGGAACAGAGAAACGGCCTGAAACAAGGAAGTGCACTGTCACCGTTACTTTTCATTGTGGTGATGGATGACATAATGACCCGAGTGGCACAAGTAATTGGGGAAGGAAAGATGAAAGCAATGGTGTTTGCAGATGATTTGATGATTTGGGGAAACAAGGAGGAGGAGGTACAGGAACAGTTGGATGTGTGGGACGGAATAATACAAGGATATGGGATGAAATTTAGCATAAATAAGAGTGAGATGGTGATCACAACAAGGAAGAAAGAAAGAAAGAACCACAACGGGAATAACAATTGGTGGGGAACAGCTGAAGAAAGTGGAGAGTTTCAAGTATCTGGGAAGCCTGATATAAGATAATGGAAGAAACGATAGAGAAATAAATGAGCGGGGGAGGCAGGCAGAAGCATTTCGGAGGAGTGTGAGAAGCATGTTATGGAGCAAGGATGTCCCTCGGAACAGCAAAAAGATCATATATCGGACGTACTATGTCCCTATCCTGACGTATGCCTCGGAGACCTGGGTTATGAAAGGAAGGGAGAAGTGCAAAATACAGGCCAGTGAGATGAGGTTCTTGAGAAGCAGTATTGGAGCTACAAAGATGGACAGAATAAGAAATGAGAGGACCAGAGAATTAATGAAGGAGGAACCATTACAGGATGGTATAGAGAAATCTAGACTTAGATGGTATGGACATGTAAAACGAATGGAGGAGAAGAGGATACCCAGGAGAGTACACGAGAAGAAGTGGGAAGGAAAGAGACCGAGAGGAAGACCGAGAGACAGGTGGCTGAAGGGGGTGGAAGAAAGCGTGAAGAAGAGAGGAGAAGAATGGACAAGGGTGGGGACTGAGAGATGGTGGGAAGACAGAAGACGTTGGAGAGGCTTGTGTTCCAAACAGACCCGGCCAGTGGCTGGAAACTGTGTAAGATGATGATGATGATGATTTCTTTCCTGAAACTAAATTAACCGGAGTAACCGGAAACTTCATAAGGAGATGTCGATTACGGTATGTTTGGCAGCGGATGGGGAACTTTTTCAGCATATACTGTAAACATGGTGAGTAAAAATGCATGATTTTAAGCACCGTACTCTGTGTACGTATGCACGTGCGGCAGCCGGCAACTGAGCCATCACTGGCGGAGTGCATGAGCCAAAATGTCCTTGCCAAGCAAAATAGAAGACCCTGTATTTGCAACAAAAAAAAGTTCTAGGAGGGAATTATAATCCAACAGGCCTGCATTATTCATATTTGCATTTATAATTTTTCAAACAATAGAACCTTGAGATAAGAGTACAAAATAAATGCTGGTTTGTCCAGAATTCAATGTATTTTAAAACAAATTATTATTATTGTTTAAACCTTATATAGTGGTCCATTGATGGCCGAAACGACTCAAAAAAAAAATTAATGAGATCATAGACATCAGGGTCCTGTGTAGCTAGTGCCTGTAGTATGTTCTATCCGGCTGCACTCGTATGGGCAGTCTAAGAAATAAGCCACAAGCGTGTGACGTAATGTTCTTAACACTCCCCACTTGCCGCCAGCTACGTGTACGAGTGAGCGGTGTATAATGCGGTGTGGTACCCTGCTAGTCGGGGAAGTGCTTTCAGTGCCTGGCGACCAAGCCTCACCCTGTTAGCCCTGTCTATGCTGGAATTCGGCAGTTCAGCCACGCGCACTGTACAGCTGACCAGCCTGTCCCGGCACGGTTTCTCAAAGCAGTTACAAATTCTTCTTCTCTTCGTATTATTATTACTATTGTATGTTGAGCAATAAAATGTTATAGGGTACCAGTAGACTACATCTCATACTGTTCCCGAGTACATTGTAGATGGATTCTCAAAAATTGGATGGATCCATTGATAGCAAAATTAGGTCATTTGTACTCGGGCATAACCAAACTTGATTGATTAAACAATTTTGATGTTGTTCCTCTCGCTTATTTGAAACGTACTTCAAGCTTTCACCTCCCTTTGCTCGAAACAACCTATCTTGTTATGCCAATGGTGACTTCACATCTGATGGTGGGATCCAGCATAAACCTTGTATCCTTCTTATGATCAATAATAATTATGTCCTTTGTATTTTTGCTTCTGCCACGAGGAATAAATCAGAAACCTCTATGGAGATCAAATTGGCAGGTGAAAAGCTGAAGGAAGTAGGAGACTTCTGTTACTTAGGAAGCAGAATAACCAGTGATGGACGAAGCAAAGAGGATATTAAAAGTAGGTTGGCTCAGGCAAAGAAAGCATTTCTACAAAAAAGGAATCTGCTGACATCGAATATAGATTTAGGTATTAGGAAGTCATTTTTGAAAGCCTTTGTCTGGAGCGTGGCGCTCTATGGAAGTGAAACTTGGACTATTGGTGCAGCAGAAAAGAGGAGAATTGAAGCATTTGAAATGTGGTGTTACAGGAGAATGATGAAGATCAGATGGGTAGATAGGGTTACAAACAAAGAGGTATTAAGACGAGTGGGAGAGGAGAGATGTTTCTGGCGACTGCTAATGAAGAGAAGAGATAGGTTGGTAGGACACATACTAAGACACCCAGGAATAGCAAGCTTAGTTATGGAAGGAAGGGTCGAGGACAAAAACTGTAGGGGTAGACCAAGGTTAGAATATGTTAAA
The DNA here is from genome assembly GCA_946902985.2 of Meconema thalassinum. Lineage (NCBI taxonomy): Eukaryota > Metazoa > Arthropoda > Insecta > Orthoptera > Tettigoniidae > Meconema > Meconema thalassinum. Next base: position 473,072,585 of record OX336391.1, read on the forward strand.
CAGATTGCCTCCGATGTGGGGTGTCGGAGCTATGTAGAGATGAAACGATTAGCTCAGGACAGGGAGGTATGGAGAGCTGCATCAAACCAGTCAAAAGACTGAAGACTCAAACAACAACGAGGAATACATGGATCACGTAACATTTCTGAAATGTTACAGCTGTATTTTAAATTTATTTTGGCAATTCCTATCGTTTGTAGTGAATCCCCTTCTTAATTATGGCTTTTGAACATGTGCTAAGTGTTTCTGGCACTTTGTAATGTTTGCAGCATACAGAGTTCTGGCTATGCCCATTGAGGTCTCACACAAGAGCAACTTTTATTTCCACCTATTTGTACTAAGCTACTTCCTTTCATGTTTACTTCTTGATAAGTCGTTCTCCATAAAATATGGTGATTAGATAGTTTCTGGGCTTTCACAACCAACCTGCAAGTTCATTTTGTGTTTTCCATTCATCAGCCTCAGTCTTAAGTGTCGGCTATTTTATTATGTGCGAATAGATTCAGATGGATCATGCAGTACTTTTATGATTCGTCTTTCTGATCTTCCATATGTTCTCATTCTCTCTCCGCAGGTCATTTTCCTTTCCTCAGTCCACTTGGTCCCTGGTCTCTTTGGAGCGTCATTCTCTGGTGTTACTATCCATCCATTTACCCTACATGGGAATAGGTTCCTGTCAAAGACTTCCACTGTTCTTACTTGGGCCTTCTCCAAGTCCTATTTGACTTGCTGAATCCACGGTATATTCTTCAGTCTTTCTGCGTAGGTCATGATCTTAATGTGTAAGCCTAGTCGGTGGAAGTCTTTGAACATTGTCCATAAAATTTCAATCTTCGTTTTCTGATGTCTGCCACAAGATTAGATAATTTCTCAGTTGCTTTACGAGATTTTAACCTGTATCCATCTTCTGTTCTTTCTGGACCCTGAATTATCCTCAGATCTTTCGTTCTTCCTGTTGAGTATCAGAGTTTCACTTGCATACACAGCTTCTGGTTTTATCACCATGTTGTAGTGTCTGATCTTTGAATGTGTGGACATGCACTTTTTGTTGAAGATGTCGCATGTTCTCCTGTTCGCTGTCTTCAGTTTCTGTGTCAGCTATATACCGTATTTACTCGGCTATAGTACCCCCTCGCCTATAGTACCCCTCTTTATTTTTGAGAGCCAAAATACAAAATTCTTGGAAATCGCTTATAGTACCCCTCCTTAATTATTGAGAGTCAAAATACAACATTCTTGGAAATTGACGAATTCTTAAAAACGTTTAAAATTACAACTGAAATTCATCCTCTTTTATGACAAAAATATTTTTCTTGTTACATTATTTAGTCATTTAGACGATATGGCCGCCATTTTGCATACATATACCACGTACGCGATTGGGCAGGATATCGAATTGTGTACCCAATAGGTTTCACCCAATATCCAATAGAAGATGCCACACTATTGGCCGAATAGAAGCGCCATCCGCCAATGAAAGTTATGGTTTCATATCTTGCCTGCATTCTTTTGTTTTGTATACAAAGATGTATTGCCCTTCGAAGTGGTGTTCGCGGTAGCCTTCTTCTCAGTTTTATTTTAAACACATTTCATTAGTTGCAAGAACCGTCGGCGTTTGTGTGACACTTTATTGGCATATTGATGTGAAACATGTGAATATTATGTACGCGGTTGTGTTTACAAATGTTAGTGAGATGTGATCGTTCAGCATCATCACTCATTCCCTAATTGTTGCATTCTCCCTCGCTATGTACTAATAAATATAAAGTTTGCATTTCCATGTCTGATACTTTGTCCTTTCTATTTCTTTGGTATTAAGATTTTTGTTTAGCAAGGGATAGTAGTGAAAGTCATTGAGGGATAGCCGGGAATAGTGGTGGATAAGTGAGGTTATGGCAGTCTCATAATGGGCTGATAGAGATATAAACTTCGTTTATTTTGATTAAATATATCGTACTATGTAGCATCAAAATAAAATAACTTATTTTTACTCTCTCTCTTTCCCAAAATAATGGATTTTTGCTAATTTCTCGTCTATAGTACACCCCCCCCTCAATTTCAGAACTAAAAATTTAGAAGAAAAAATCAGGGGTCCTTTAGCTGAGTAAATACGAACGGTTTATTCTCTTGGTTCCTAACGAGTGAATCTTCATCATTGTCAACTCCATCATCATCATCGTCCTGACAACCTCCTTCGTTGTACGAACACAAATTATGCAATTTATAGTCGCCATGCCTTCAAGCAATACTTGCACTCTCTGTATATATGTGGCACAGCATCCCTACAGGATGATTACTATACCTTGGGATTTTATTCACCGAAGATTACGAAATTACCTTCAATGATTTCCTATGCACAGAACTTAGAATGTACTGTAATGTAAATATGATGAAATGAAAATCCACAGCCTGCTTCCAGTCTCCGACCGGGTCAGGAATGGAATGAATGAAGCCCCCATCTAGCGGCGAGGATATGAACTGTGCCGGCTGCCGAGGCCTGACGCACTCCTCTGGGGCAATGATTAAATGAACGACAGATGAAATGAAATGATAGTGGAGAGTGTTGCTGGAATGAAATTTTGACAGGGAAAACCGGAGTACCCGGAGAAAAACCTGTCTGCCTCCGTTTTGTCCAGCACAGATCTCACATGGAGTGACTGGGATTTGAACCACGGACCCAGTGGTGAGAGGCCGGCGTGCTGCCGCCTGAGCCACGGAGGCTTCTGTAAATATGATATGTGGATTAAATATAAATATGCAATTGAGTTAAATCATTGACCATGCAGAAAACACTCGGCTCACAGGGTATATATGCTGCAAGCAGTGGAGCTGGTCCTCATTCCACTGCTGACTAAACAAAAGGAGCAGGCCCTTCACAATGCCGGACACAGTTTCCGGTGAAACGTCAGGAGATAATATCCTGCCTGGACCTCAGCCTACAAGCCCGTACAACTTGTACATACTGTAGTTATGTATACTAGTGTTGGAACTGTTGGTTGTTTTATTGATGGTGAACATAATAATTATAGTTAATCACGAAGTATTAAGAGTTCAATGACATTCTAACGGCAACCATGCCACCAGGTTTAACAAAGAAATTACTTGGAAACTCAAGTATATTTACTCCATTAGCTTACAGAAAAATGTTAATCCATCATTTTTCATCAATGTTGCATTCATGATTAACATCTTTGTAAGTTCCAAGGTAGATTTTTAAATCATCATTGTTTGAAATATAGTTGTTTCTAATGCTACACTCTTTGATCTATTAGGCTATAAAGATTATCCATGTTACTGTATTTTAGCAACTGATGATAATAGTTTTGAGGTCATTCCCATATCATCTAAATTTCAATAATATTTCTGGCCAAATGATCTAGATGTCCATTCTATTTCTTTGGTATTAAGATTTTTGTTTAGCAAGGGATAGTAGTGAAAGTCATTGGGGGATAGCCGGGAATAGTGGTGGATAAGTGAGGTCATGGCAGTCTCATAATGGGCTGATAGAGACAAACAATTTAATAATATTTCTGTTGATGAAGGATTTCTCAGGGCTGAATTATTTCAGTATTACCTAGTGATGTGGGACAGGTAAATACCCAGTGGGAAGGTAAATATAAATTGGGTATTTACCCAGTGGTCTTTTAAATACCCAAAATGAGGGTATTTTTAGTTTTTGAGCTTTGAACAACACTTTTTGATGTGTTGATGAAGTGTTGGACAAACAAGGACTGAAACACAGGTATTTGATGCCTTAAATTGAAAACAAGAACAATATTGATCCTTCAAAAAAAAAGGGGGGGGGGGGGGGAATTGGATGTCCAGGTATTTTTGGGTATTTATATGTTATGTTTTGACACTGTAACCTAGTCTTTATTTAGTTGTTGGTTTTTTTTCCTTATACTAAAGTAAAATATTGAATAAAACCTTGTGGTTGTTTTGTGTTTTAAATTTTTAATAAATACCAAGAGATTGAGGTCGAGTTTTATTACGATACTGGAAATGAGCAACAAAGATGTGGCAGGGAAAAGCTACTTTTGTAGTAATAAGAGTAAGCTATTTGCATATTAATTGAAAGTGTATGCCAAAACTCAAAAGGTAATAAAATATATTCAATAGAAAGGACATCTGAAAAAAAAAAAAGCTTAGTAAAAGTGCTTTTAAGTTATTTTTCATTCAATTTTAAATATTAAAGAAATATTAATTTTTTAAATCATACTATAAATAACACAAATGCATGTCAGGAAATTTTTGTAGTATGTGGGCTCTATAATGGGTGAAGATGTACTGTATGCCAGCAAGCATATGGGTTGGCAACACTGCTTAGCTCATCCTACCCAGAATTCAAACTGACACTGTACTTCCCTCTCATTTTCTATTCTTTGTTTGATTTTCTATTTACTATTTACTAGCCTTTTTGGTTATTTGATTATTTATTTTATATATGAACTAGCAACCCACCCCGGCTTCGCCCGGGAACAGTTATTAATGCAAGGTGATAGGCTACTTCTAACGGAGGTCTTATAAGATATCCTTGTATACGACAAAAGCTGTCCATGAGAAAAACATTCTCCATTAAGATCAACTCCAGTCACGCTAAGTGTCTGATCCTGTGCTTTGTTTATAGTCATGCGAAAGCAGACTCTAACTGGAAATTGTACTCGTTTGAAACGATAAGGCAAATCTGAAGGAATCATAGGGATTCTGTGTACTAAGACCGTTTCTCCTGTACCACAGCTTGTTAAGATAGTTGATTCAATGAAACAGTTTTTCAAAGTTTTCACTACCAGTCGTGTCCCATTGCATAACTTTGGTGGTTGTAAATTACGTAGCAATATAATAGGCACTCCTACTTTTAAAATAAGCTTGTGTGGTGGCAAGCCAGAAGGAAATAAAGAATTTAGGAATTCTGTAGGGTAATGAACAGCTTCTTCCCTATCGACTACTGCGTCTAGCCTACTGAGTAATATACTAGAGCCTGGACAGTAATTTGCAAAACACCAAGTCAATAGTTTTCACAACTTGTTCGTTTGTCGGCGATAATATTGCTTTTTCTTTAAACCATGAATGAGACTTGTTAGATAGGCCATGGATTTGAGGATAAACGCTATCAATCAATTCTTGAATACTGCTTACTAAAGCACAGAAATCGTCACTGAGGGTAATTTTTCCGTCAATGACCGGTAAATCTCCATTTCCCACTCAAAGTAACAAATTAGCAAACAAACTATTATCTTCTGAAGAAAAGAGTAGCCTACTCTCATGTTAGTTTTGAGTGCCAATTTGTTATATCTGGCCAGATGTAAGATATTTTTAATGAAGCTTTCCCTTCGTCGGCTCTCGTTCCTCTGGTAACAACTGGTAAGATTTGACGAAAATCTCCGGCGGACAAAACTGTGCAACCACCCATTGGTGTGTTCCGATTCCTTAGATCACGCAAGGTCCTTTCTACAGCTTCAACGGAAGTTTTGTGTGACATTGTAGCCTCATCCCATACAACTAAAGAACAATTTTGGATTAAACTGGCAGTGTTACTTTGTTTTGAAATATTACATACATTTCCATCATTACTGCTGACTTTCAAAGGAAGTTTAAATGTTGCATGTGCTGTTCTTCCTCCTTCCAAAAGAATGGCTGCAATTCCAGATGATGCGTTGGCAAGAGCAATATTACACCAGACCTCACTTTGGCGAACAACACACAAATCAAGAACGTTTTGCCTGTGCCTACAGGGGCATCGAGAAAAAATATCTTACCTTCCTTCTTAGTGTTATAAGCTTGTTTCTGATCGTGGTTCAGACGGTGTTCTTCTTGAGCAACGGTTTGAAGGTGCCGAGAACGAAGTCTTTCTTTCTCTTGTAGCAATCTAGAAATTATTTGTTGCTCTGTTTCATTGTTACGTGATAAGCACTTTTTTATTTTGCGATGTCAATGAACTATGACCTATATCCGTTTTACATCCCGGCATGATAGCTTAACATCACTGCCTGGACTATTAATTATAACGAATTCTTGTCAGACGTATTTTAAGAATGGCGAGGTCCATGAAACACAAATCACCCTTCCGTCCAATCTTAAATTGACTGTGTATTTTGAGGAACGGAAAGTTCACAGGCGAAATGAAGAAAAACCGAGTTTAACTTCCAGGGAAACTCCAAACACAACCAGCCTTCTCTGAAGTCTTAGCTCAACACGACTCGACGGTTTGCTGCTGGCTGTATCTGGGGTAATAGGTTTGCCCGCTAGTTAGGCTGTAACAGGGGTGATAAGACTTGCCCTTAGCTAGCTCGTAAACTGTCGCCTCAATATTAGAATGGACATGGTTGGAAGAAATGAAAACGTAAAAATACTTATCGTGGGCGATGTATTGAAGATAGAGATATGCTCTCCTGGATTTTATGTAGAACTTTTCATGCTGAACATTTCTTACACTCATAGTATTTAGATATGTTTAACGGTTTGCCCAAAATAAACTTAAAAAGCGCTCGGACGCCAGGTTTTTTTTTTGTATTCTTTGTTTTGTTTTTTGTTTTTCACTGAAATCGTTACTGCTCTGCTTCCTTTGATCATAAATAAATTATTTTCTACAGAAATCATCCTCGAGATATCCTTTACAGAATTGTGAAACCCGCATCAAAATATATCCAGAGGTTCTCGAGATTACCCGTGACATCCAAGATCGGGGACTTTGTTTTATACCAAGTAGAGATGATTTTACAAACTGTTCTGAAAAACTGTACATTACACCTTTTTAGAACTTGGCCAATGCTCTGAATAAATTTCCCCCAACTTTTATCTCAATGTTTGCCCAAAAAAAAAGAGCCTAGTTCAATTCTAACCCTGAGTTTTTAAGGTTATAACTATTGAATTTTATCTCCTGATCTAATTCCCAATTCTAATTCTGTTTTAAGTCCCAATTCTAATTAAATTTAATTTTATTAACTATCTAATGTTGTTACATTTCTAAAAAGTTAATGTAGAATAGTTTGCATAGTTTAAGGTTCAACTTACCACGACACAGGATTTTTAATGAAAAATCTAAAATAACCGGGTATTTACCCAAATTGGGTATTTACCCGGGTATATATCCTGGGTATTTACCCCGGTTTATAAATACCTGGGTATTTTACATCACTAGTATTATCTTAAGCATATGTAATACATCACTGTGATTTAAAACGCTTGCATAATTATATTTAGCAATAGCATGCATCACTGTACACGTTCTATACGCAACATTGGTTAGCCCTACTAAGATTCGTCTCTACTTATGTATATTTCCCCTACCCTCGGCCAAGCTAAACAGGCCGATGCGCTTCCAAACCCACCCTACTTGTCCTGGAGTGCTCAGCTGTTCATCACTGTTCTACAGTATCTGTGCCTCTGAGATCTTTTATGTTTTGTTCTTTAGGAGAAGAGTAAATTGCCTAATGAAGCCACAGAGATGACTGGGTGTGTTTTCTGCTCACCGTACTTCACTGCTTTGGTGGAGAAGCATCGAGCTGTAACCCGGCCTGCTGGCAGCCGAGCTCCAAGAGGTCGCAGTGGACGAGGACGAAGTAAAGGAAAACCAAGACCCCCTAAGGACAAGATGGCACAACTGGCAGCTTACTTTGTTTGATGGAGCTATGAACTATTAACCTATTGTGATACTACGGTGCAATATCACTTCCTTTGATGAAGATTTGTATTATGTTTTAACTTATTTTGTCATGAAGTAATGTGTCTGTTGGAATAATGGAAAGAAAATACTAGTGTGTCTCTTTCCTCATATGAGTATTAATTATTTCAAGGGTGCATTCTGCAATGAAATCTATTATTGAATCCTCAAGCTCCTGCTTGCAAAACCTGTAGTTCTGATTTTGTGGATTCATGTTAGGGACAGCTGTCTGTTAACCAGTGTTGTTTCTGTGATATACAGAAGCTGTGACCTGATAGTCATCATTTTCACGAGTTGACTTTTCCAATATGGCCAGTGGTGGAATTCAAACTCACTTGATTCTCAAATCAACATATAATGACAGCATATACTGCACTTTAAATGTACTGAGCTTTCTTGGTTGGTTGTTGGTATGGATGCTAAAAACTTGCCTGCTCACTTGATTCTCAAATCAACACATGATGAGAGCTCCCAACAGAATATGTAATGAAGCATGGTAGGCCAAGTCCTTTATTGTCAAACCTTTAAAAAGAAGCACAGACGGAAAATATGTGTTTGAGTCTTCAGTCTTTTGACTGGTTTGATGCAGCTCTCCATGCCTATTTTTTGAAGTAGCTCAGTATGAAAACACACATTGGCTAATGAGGTGAGTAAGTAAAGTAATAAATTATATAAATAGCCTATTACAGCTATAGTCTAGAATATTTTAATGCTTGTTATATGCTTGTCAGGATTTGCCTCTGCTAGCCAGGCAGTATCAGTCTGGCTCTCACCAGCTCTAATACTCTTCTGAAACTCTGAACTGGTAAACAAGTGGCTTCCCAGGCTGTGTAATAGTTCCACTTACCTTATTAAAGGGAAGAGGGAGACAGCACATTTAGATTCTTCTTAACCCAGATTTACAAAAATTCATTGTTTTACGTTCAATTGTGAATGCTCTCTTGGCTTTCAGTGATATCCACATAAGAAACTATAAACATGAAACTATAAAATATAATATAATTTTTAAACTATTTTTATAAGCCAAATAGTAGACCAGAATGCTGGCAATATGTTAAGAATTTCGGTCTGAGCAATGTGCTCATTCTGCTTGTTGCACTGCTAAGCCACTCACAAGCACTTGTCTTCTAAAGCCCAGATAGCAATAATTATTTGCAATGTTACTATATATTACAGCCTTTCACCTTCTTGTACACCAATGTTGAAATGTGAGACACCTTAACTCTCCTGAGAGCATGAAAGGTCACTTGCTGCTGTTGTGCCACTGAATAAATGTGTCAACATTGGAGAGCTGTGTACCTGCCATGGCTGAGTATTGGAGCAGTGATGGCGAGAATTGTACTGAACTAAGAATTACCTTATTTACGCGTGCATAGGCCCCACTTTTTATGTTAAAATATAAGGCAAAAACTGGGGTGGGGCTTATACTCGGAACACATTAAAAATACACATAATTTATAAAGGAATACAATAAATTTTATTACCTGAATTCTTATATTTGATGAATTATTGATCAGTGTCACTAATATCCTGGTCACTAGACTCAGTATCTGTTGTAGGCCTACACCACACCATGTCATCTTCACTTCCGTGCATTGCATTTGCAATTGATGTCGCCTTAAAACTTTTCTGAATCATGTCCGGAGATATTTCCTTCCAAGCGGCCATAATCCATTCGCACATCTGTAAAAGGGAAGCTCTCTTAAGGCGTCCAGTTGGCATAGTTTCTGCAGCACTGCTTATCCAGTTACAGTACAGTTGTCTCAGATTTGCCTTGAAACGTCGGTTGATGGAAACTTCGAGAGGCTGCAACATTCCCGTCATACCACCATGTATCACCACCATATCGCACTTCTCTTTAAAACTGTCTGTCAAATGACCTCGAAAACTGTCAAGCACGAGCAACGAACGTAGGCGTAGGAGAGCACCTGGCCGCCAAAACCACTCTGATTTTAACCAGTCTATGAAAGGGTCCTCTGTCATCCAGCCGTTTTGTTGCACTCGAACGACAATGCCTGATGGTAACTTTTCTTTGGGAAGAGTCTTACGTTTAAAATTAGCGTACGGAATAAGCTTGTTTCCATCAGCTGTGATAGCTGACATCACAGTGCATCTTTGTTTTTTTGCACCTGGACTGTACTCGCACCAATCTCAAACAGTCGTATCTCCTCGCATGTCGAAAAACACAGGTGTTTCGTCAGCATTAAGGTCCAAGGGGTAGGAAAGTTTCCACTATCTGTGGGATGTCCGTCCCCTTCCATCGTGGCACTTCCTGCAGCAGGTCATATATAGCACTCTCCTTTAAGGTCGTGCAGTGTGAAATTCAAGTGCCGTTAGGCACCAAAACAATTTACAGTGTTACCACTTCTAGTCGTTGTCGGCTTTAACTCGTTTCCGAGTATAATCTTCTTCCAAAACAGTCTACCATAATCTTAAGGTTGAGGTCTGTGGGCATGTTTGCAGTGACTGAACAGTCCAATGCGTGCATGAAACAAGCGTCCACACAGATCACACAGAACTGTTGGTGGAGGGCATGGCTATGCTGCATGGAACTTTCGTGCTTGTCGCTTGGCCTTAACAAGTCTACGACATTCTTCTTCAAACATTTTTACAGCAGCCGGGATAGTCTGGTGCCAAGTTGAACGGTCTTTAGCAAGCTGGTCCCAGGTTTGTCAACTTCATATTCTGTTTAAATTGGTCTTTGTAACGTCTCTTTGGGCCTCCATGAAGTCTGGTGCCGGAGCTAATAATAATAATAATTATTATTATTATTATTATTATTATCCATCCGATGGGCATGTCCAATCCATCTGAGTTGATGACCAATGATGGATGATTCTATACTATTAGCATGCGCTTTCTCAAGAACATCAAGATTGGTGATGTGGTCTTCCCAATTTATCTTAAGGATGGATCGAAGTTTCTGTTGGTGGAAGCGCTCAAGCTTTCGGAAGTCATGTCGATAAAGGGTCCAGGTTTCACATCCATACAACAATGTTGAGATGACAACAGCTTGGTACACCATGAGCTTCTTCTTCACTGTCAGATCTTTATTCAAGAATACCCGGTGCGATAGTCGTCCAAATGTCACATGGGCAGCACAGATTCTCTTCTCAACATCCTGCCCACAATTACCGTGTACAGATAGCAGACTGCCCAGATACGAGAACCACTTCTAGTAGAACACCCGCGTAGAGAAATTTATTTTTATTTTACAAAATACCGTAGTACAGTATGTCTTTAAACTAGGGTGGGGCTTATACACGGGTGGGGCCTATACACGCGTAAATACGGTTTATATTTCTTCATGCTTCAAGCAGGCAACTTGGGAAATAAGCAGCAATACTTCGAGCTCTCCTGGCTACTCATGCAATTAAGCTTGCTAGGAGTATTTCACAGGAATTCATAGTTAGCTCACCAATTCCTTGTAACACACCTTCTCATAACATTTACCCACATATATACTGTATATACAAATACTACGGAAAATCAAACCTAAACAAGTCTCATTCTTTTCTACACATAATGTTAACTCTCTAGTTCAAACTGGAAAATTGAAGATCATCACGGATATCATGAGAAGTCATAAAATTCTAATTATGGCCCTTCAGGAAATTAGAAATAGTGATCAAGACCATCTGGAATCACAAGGATACCGACTATATAAAGGAATTCCAGGAAAACGAGTTATGAAAAATTGTCCACAATTTGGTAACGGATTCTTAATAGATCTCAGAATCATTGACTCAATAACAGAATTTAAATCTCAATCCTCCAGACTTACGACCCTAACTTTGAAATCTGCAAATAAAACATATACAATTATTAATGCACATGCTCCTACTAATCAAAAAAACAACACTATTAAGGACAGAGAAGAAGTACAAAAATTCTGGGATCTTTTGGATCAAACTTTAATAAACATCCCTTCATCAAACATCAAAATTCTCCTTGGTGATTTCAATGCGCAACTTGGACAAGAAAGAAGATATAGAGATATCATTGGAAAATGGACAGCACATAAACGAACCAATAAAAATGGTCAAAGATTAGTCGAAATTTGTAGAAACCACAAATTAATCTCTAAATCAACATGTTTTAAAAGTCAGCCCCATAAATTGAAAACTTGGAAACATCCTGATTTCAGAAGGGGTGAATGGCAGTTGGATCATGTCTGCATGGATAAATTTCACCATCGCGAAATTCACAATGTCAAGGTTCTAAGGGGAGTTGACTCTGGATCAGACCACTATGTGGTAAAGATAAAAATAAAATTAACTCCAATGGCCAAGAAAAAAACTAATAATAACAATAGGAGGAAATTTGATCCATCTACCTTAATAAAAAATATAGAGTACTGTGAAAGAACAGGAGAAGAATCTCTCAACACTAAAACATTGGACGAATTAATCACTAAATTAAAATCAATAGCAGAGGAGTTAGCACCAATAAATCCAAGAAAAAAACATGAATGGTGGAATGTAGATTGTGATCAAGCAATAGAGAAAAGACACCAAGCATGGATAAAACATCAAGCTCTAAAGTCAGAAGAATCAAATTTAGAACTAACTATACAAAGAAAATTAACCCATAAAATCATCAGACAAACGATACGTAATCATCTTAACAATACACTGGAAAAGATAGAAGACGATTTCAAGAAAAAGCAATCTCGAGATTATTACAAAACATTTGGTAAATATCTAAAAAAAATTTGAAGCTCCAACATTAATGTTGAAAAATCAAACAGGAAAGTTAGCACATTCTAACCAAGAAAATACAGAGATCCTTGCAGAAGCATTCGAGAAACTGTTAAATTGTGATGATCCACTGGAAACCCTGCAAGTAAACACTGATACACCTATTTTAACTTCACCTGATTTAATAAATCCTCCAAACATTAATGAAGTAGAACTCGCAATTAAAGAACAAAAAAATTACAAAACTTGTGGCGAAGACTTAGTCTTTGCTGAAATCTGGAAAAATGCTGGTAACCCTGCGATTATAAATCTTCATCAACATCTAGTTAAAATGTGGATTACTGAAGAAATTCCTGCACACTGGACCATAGGAATAATCCATCCATTATTTAAGAAAGGAGACAAAACGAACCCAGATAACTACAGAGGAATTACCCTTCTGGACTGCACATATTAAATTTTCTCTCGCATAATTTACAACAGGATAAAAAACATTCTGGAACTACAACTTGGAGAATATCAAGGAGGATTTCGCCCTTACAGAAGTTGTCCGGACCAAATCCTTAGCCTGAAATTAATAATGGAATATTACAAAAACAGAAATAAGCAACTCTTTATCTCTTTTATAGATTTCAAGAAAGCCTATGATAGTATTCATAAACTGACACTGCTAAAAATCCTCAGATCATACGGTCTCCATCCTAAATTGATAAAAATCATTCAATTAACATTAACAAACACAAATTCGAAAGTTAAATTTAGGGGAGAAATATCAACAGCTTTCACAGTAAAAACTGGTCTCAGACAAGGTGATGGATTATCCCCTCTGCTTTTCAATTTGGCTCTTGATTATATCATGAAGGTTTGGCAAAAGGAAAACCCTCCTAAGATCAAAATTGGAACAAAACCATCAATAAAAATAAACTGCTTAAGATTTGCAGATGACTTGGCTCTTTTAGCACTAGACAAGGAAGAGGTTTGTACTCAGATCACTAGTCTCCAAGAAATTGCTCAAGGGATAGGATTACAGATATCCTTTGAAAAAACTGAGATCATGCCTATGAAACCCTTAGATATAAATGAAGTCTATATAAATGGTCATAAAATTAACCTAGTTCCTCAATTTAAGTATCTTGGAGAAATTATAACACATAACTTAAACGAAAAAGTAACTTGGATAAATAGAACAAATAAAATGAAAAAGGCACAATCTCTAACCTGGTCAACATATAATAAAAAATGCCTATCAATAGCTACTAAGATCCAACATTATAAAACTGTAACTCTCCCAGAAGCCACTTATGCTTGTGAAACACTGTTCCAAATTAAAAATGAACAAAGAACTGATAGGCTCCTCAAAACAGAAAGAAGAATCATTTGAATGTGCATAAATAAAAAGTATCAGGTTGAGGGAGTCTGGAGGATTCTCCCAAATGAAACTGTCTATCGTGAGATTGATCCAATCACCAGCACAATGAAGAAGAAAAGAATTTCATATTTTTTTCACATCTTACGGCTTCCAGAAAACAGAATTGTATGCCAACTGGTGATGAGAAATCTAGGAAAGAAAACTGGAGGAAAATGGATCCAAGAAATCCAACAAGATCTCAAAGCAGTTGGACTCAAGATAACAGATGCCGAGGAGAAAAATAAAATTAACACCATTCTTAAAACTCACAAATTTTCTGCAGAAATGACACATAGAAAGCCTATGGAGATTTCAGATGAGTTGAGAAAATCCCGATCTGAAAGAATGAAAAAGTACTGGAAAGAGTGCAAGAACCAAGCAGTACTACCTTCAAAGAAGAAGTGATTGTGGAACGACTCAAGTGGTCCAATGTGACCAATCAAGATTAATAATAATAATAATATACATTAGATACAGAGAAAAAGTTTAGTTACGGTATTTTATTGCCAGTTGAAAACAAGATGTGGAGTTCCAAATGCTTATTAGTTAACATTACAAAGAAGAATTTCTGATAATCCTTGGAAATATAGAAGAATATACCCTCTTTTGTTACAAGCATGCAAGAAAGCTCAATCGTATTTGCTATGTAAAAAGTATTTTGACATTCCCATTAAAGAAATTCCACCATCAACCTAAAGGTCACCCATGGCTCTCCACTTCAGGCAAAGCCACCCAGTGCTTGCCTCCAAGCTGTCCAAACTGCTTACTGCCATGTCTTGCTACAGTTTACGCTACAGATCGTGGTCGGTCAACCCCAATTGAGCAGTCATACAGAGGACAGACGGCAAACCTCAGGCACGTACTATTGATATGAGAGTTGTCAGTTGCACAGAAAGCAATGCTATGTCATCGTGTTGTGTGCTCTGCCAATGACGAATAAATGAAAATTGTAGTTCATTGTGTGCGTGTTGTGTTACTTAACAGTGCAGATGGTGGCAAAACCCGTGAGGTATTAATTCTTCTGAAAAAAGTGCAGGATACAGTTGTAGCTGCAACAAAAGTGCCAGAGAGGACCTTTAGAAGAATTATTAAAGAAGTAAGTGTGAGGAATAGGACCGACAGTAGTGGCTACGCTGGCTAAAGCACAGCATTAGGTCATGGGACCAAGCTCTCTGCTGACTCGGTAGACGCGTGGGTTCAAGCCCCACCGTCGGCCGTCCTTGAAATGGTTTTCCGTGGTTTCCCCATTTTCAACACCAGGCAAATGCTGGGACGGTACCTTCTGACAGGCCACGGCCGCTTCCTTCCACATCCTTGCCCAGTTTCATTCACCATCATTCATTTCATCTCTCATTAACTCCTCTCATGAGGTTGGCATCAGGAAGGGCATCCGGCCAAAAAACTATCGCCACAAAGCCTTCCATTGCATCTCGTCCCCGACCCCGTTGGAAAACGGGAATAATAAGGGGTAGACATACATACAAGTGTGAGGAATAGGGTTGAAACACAAGGTAAAGCCCATCGGGTGCCCAATCGCATACTGATATAGATGTTTTTAATAAATGTTTTATTCAGCAAACTTTTTATAATTTTTATATTCAGGAAAAGCTTGTGTTAAAACTGCTCTTTAAACTTTGACACAGCATTCGGTTTAAAGACAGCAGTTCAAGTTCAAGACATACACGATGTGAAAATGTTCAAGGTTTTATTATGCACTCCATACTGTGGACTGTCACACGCAGTCCTAGCTTGCCTACTACAGTAGTTGGCATGCCTGAGTGATATTAATGCTACCTGTTGGTTTATCATGTATATATTACTTGTGTGTGCCCAGCAGGCTATGAGTCCTAACTTATAGTGGTGTATGGCAGTTGTTCAAGACCTTCTCAACTATTATAGACCAATCTCTGTCTTTCGTCACACATAAATGGATTGTCCATATACAATCCATCTAATTTGAATGAACACACATTCTTAAAGAGCTTGCTTCCGTTCACACTATTAGGCAGCTTTCCCAACGATAAACAGGAAGCAACACAACAAACGATAGCAAGCAACAAAAGAAAACCACACTGAGGCAAAACTATCTGCCTTCATGTTACGATGATGCTCTTCAAAAAATTTAAAGTAGTTAGTGGCTGAAGTAATGCAGCAGGAGAAGTGGAAGGATAGACAGCAGTGAAAAAGGCTAGTTTACAACACCCGGGTGACTGGAGTTGGACACGGATGATGATGAGCAACAATCTCATATGGTTTTCTGTTAACGAAACTACGGATGCTTGTGAAAGATAATGTAGCAAATGTATCGGTAGGTGCACTATTGGCTGACCGTCCTGGAGATTTTTTACTTCATTCAAAAATTCTGGATACAGCAAATCATTCAACAATAGCAGTTCTTTTCGACAATGCTATGACATGTTGTGGAATCATGAAATTAAGTGAGAACAAGTTTTATTGTTAGTAACTGATGCTGCGCTGTACATGATCAAATCTGCTAGGGGACTTACGGTCCAGTACCCTAAAATGGTGCACCTAACCTGCATTGCTCATGGTTTGCATAGAGTTGCCGAGGAAATATGGCAAAATTAAACCCACGTTGATAGGTTAATTTCAAACGTTCACAAAATGTTTATGAAGGATCCACTAAGATTAGCCACATTTTAAAAACTCTCACCATCGCTTCCTCTTCCTCCCCAGCCAATACTTACTCAGTGGGGTACATGGCTTGACAGAGTCGAGTATTATTGCAAGAACTACGAAGTTGTGAGGGAAATTGTATCCATATTTGACAGTAGTGAATCCACTATAAAAAAAATTGTTCATGAATTGTTTTCCAGCAGTTTATTGACAAATTTGGCATACATTAAGTCAAATTTTGGACAAGTGGTGAAAACAATTTCTCACCTAGAAACAGTTGGATTGAAGCTGCATGATAGTTTGGGACTAGTCAAAGAAATAGAATCCATGATAGAACGAGCAAGGGGCAGTTTGGCAGATTCTGTGAAAAGTAAACTGAGCAGTGTGTTAAGTCGAAATAACGAGTATGCTACAATGTGTAAAATTAGTGAAATTTTACAAAGCAGTGGATTAGTCCTGAATGACGATGAACCGCAACTGCTGCAGTGGCTTAACCGAGTTTAAGTGCGCACCCATGACATCGTGCGACATTGAAAGGACTTGCCCGCAATACAAGAAGGTACTTAGCGACAACCAAGGAAAATTCCTTTTCCAGAATTTGAGAAATTGTGGAAGAGAACTGTATCTGTAATGAGAAATGAACTGTAACGGAACAATGTAATATTATAAGTAATTGTATTCTTTTCCCTGGTTTGAGTGTCCCGATATTAACTGAGCCGATGATGACGGCCGTATTGGGATAGGTCAAACATTTAGGCGGTGCGGTTACATATATCTACCTTTGGGGGCTTTATGATCGTCAACTGTTTTTATATTATTATTGATACCTCTGCGATGAAAAATCTTATTCTTCGATTGTAGTAGATTGTGAATGGGAAGTCTAGAAGAAGTAATATGATTAAAATGTATGTCCCGATATTTTATCTTTCCTCGTCCATCCTTACGCATATTGAGAGTTGTTTTGAGATGCTTCACTACGTAAACGGACATTATATTAGAGTTCAATCATGTATATAATTTTCAAAAGAAAAATATGTATTGTCCGTTGAGCCATTATATATTTAAACACAATTAGCACAATTTGTGTTTAAATATATAATGGCTCAACGGACAATACATATTTTTCTTTTGAAAATTATATATTCAACGCCAAGGTAAGGTTATAATTGCTTTGGAATGGAGTTTCGACTTCCATAGTGCACTGGCTTTGCTCGTGACGTGGATACACATGTATCAAATACGTCTTGCAATGGCCTTCCCAGTGTGTACTAGACAGTGTCTTGGTGAGGTGTGCTTTAACCAACTGAAGAGCCCAATTGCACACCGGGGCGAAACATTGTCATTTTGTTGAGTTATGCCGGAACATTTAGCACAATTTGTGTTTAAATATATAATGGCTCAACGGACAATACATATTTTTCTTTTGAAAATTATATATTCAACGCCAAGGTAAGGTTATAATTGCTTTGGAATGGAGTTTCGACTTCCATAGTGCACTGGCTTTGCTCGTGACGTGGATACACATGTATCAAATACGTCTTGCAATGGCCTTCCCAGTGTGTACTAGACAGTGTCTTGGTGAGGTGTGCTTTAACCAACTGAAGAGCCCAATTGCACACCGGGGCGAAACATTGTCATTTTGTTGAGTTATGCCGGAACATTTAGCACAATTTGTGTTTAAATATTCAATCATGTAACCGCACAACGTCCGAGGGCAAAAATAAGGAACACGGGTTTTGTGATGTACTGGTATGTTCATACAGTATTGTTATATAGATTTTCAATATTAAATCTCCTGTGGTTCTAGGAATTATTACCATCGTTGAATTGAGTTTTTATTTGGTTAAAGGTAGATTTTGTAAGATCACCCTTACGAGCGGTGGAGAGGTGACCCGGTTCTGGGCGCGCGGTCCTCTTCTACTTAAGAAGCTAGTCTCCATGTCCTTTGCCCTAAAGAAACTATAGTGTTGAATAACGATCGGTATTTTTAGGGGAAGGGGCGCTGGTCCGTTTGAGATTACCTGGGTTTATCTAGGGGTTTCGGCCAGGACAGTAAGTTTTGGTAGCAGAGCATGGTTGTAGTGCTTTCACATTTTGAACATTGGGAAATTGATTTTGTGATGACTGCATTTTTCTTGTATTGGTTGTTATGACCCTTTTTTTATCTTAATTTTATTAATTGTAAGTTTACTTCTATTCGGAGATGTCCTAAGTCACCCGGTATTTCCTTTCCTAACTTGTGTGAAAGGTATTACTATATATCCGCTTGTTGGAAATGAGCACTATTAGCAAGTGTAGTGGGAGAGTTAACTACTAAATTTTGTGAATTGTTAGACACGAACATTCTCTACCTCGACAATACATATGACTACTATTTAAAACGTTATTCTGCTTTCCTTGGAAACTGGCTCATATGCACCTTAAGTTCAATCTGTGTTAGCGAGGCTATTGTTAATCAGCTGTGACTTGTTACCACGTTCTAACTTTGTCTCTACCCACAATCCTCTCTGCTCCGTGTTACGTCAGGGCCCGACTATCACGTGATGCAGACAAATGACAGTCACGTTATCAGCTGATTAACGTCAACATGAATCTATGTAGTGATTACCTTTCTACATTCTACGTCGGACTTGTAAACTGCGTCCAAGATTGGGGTGTAGGAGAGATGACCCGTTTTCGATCTTTTGACGCCGTGTCCATCTAGTGGTCATTTCGGAAAATATCTAAGAGATCGTAATTCCGGCACTTTGAAAAAGGAAAACGCCCGCGATGGAGAATCCATCTAAAACTAAGGAACTCGACTTGGGCGTTTGTTATCGCGTCAGAATTGTTATGACGAGGAGAAATAGAAGATGGTCAGCCGACACAATTACTACTACCAGCAGTTCTAATAAAAATGTTACGTGTTGTCTATTACTAATTGATCTACGAAGTTGTAAATGTTGGGGAGACACGGCGAGATTCCGGCATTTTGTCTTACAGTTAAGAATTCCTGAAATATGAAATTATTATAACAAATAATCATCGGAGATCGCCTGGAACGTCTCAAGGGCACAGCTAAGTGGAAAATGGTCCTTATTTGTAACTCTGTATAATTGTGTTGTACTTTGAAGAAGATTTATTACCAAGTCATATCCCCAAGTTTCCGTGTTAAATGATCCCTTTATTTAACCTGCAAAAGGTAGGGTTAAACTGGAGGTCGTTCATGTCTTTGCTTGAAGTTAACTTGTGTTTATTTGGTCCCTAGTTATTTTGTTATATACGTACGTAGTGGAGAATAGAGTTAAAACTTACTGTCCCGGCCAAAACCCGTAGATAAACCCAGGTAATCTCAAATGGACCAGCGCCCCTTCCCCTAAAAATACAGATCGTTATTCAACACTATAGTTTCTTTAGGGCAAAGGACATGGAAACTAGCCCAGAACCGGGTCACCTCTCCACCGCTCGTACGGGTGATCTTACAAAACCTACCTTTAACCAAATAAAAACTCAATTCAACTATGGTAATAATTCTTAGAACCACAGGAAATTTAATATTGAAAATCTATATAACATCACAAAATCCGTGTTCCTAATTTTTGCCCTCGGACGATGTTCGGTTACATGATCGAACTCGAATATAAGTTCCATTTACGTAGTGAAGCATCGCAAAACAACTCTCAATATGTGTAAGGATGGATCAGGAAAGATAACATATCGGGACATACGTTTTAATCATATTACTTCTTCTAGACTTCCCATTCACAACCTACTACAATCGAAGAACAAGATTTTACATCACAGAGGTATCAATAATAAAAAATAAAAACAGTTGACGATCAAAAAGCCCCCAAAGATAGATATATGTAACCGCACCGCCTAAATGTTTGACCTATCCCAATACGGCCGTCATCATCGGCTCAGTTAATATCGGGACACTCAAACCAAGGGAAAAGAATACAATTAATTATAATATTACATTGTTCCGTTACTGATCATTTCTCATTACAGATCCAGTTCTCTTCCACAATTTCGTTACCTACTCATTCTGTAGGTGCAGAGACGATCGATGTCAAATATGATGTTGTCCACGAAGTATAACCGGAGTGTGTATGAAGTGTGTCGGTGCAACTGGCACAGCCACCACCCCCCAAGCAAGACCATGGATAAACGACGTTGGCGATGTAAGGTAACTGGTCATCATGATGGGTTGAAGTTGACACCTTTCAAACCCGCCAGCAGACTTGAAGATATCACCTCTCGTTGTTAAACATCCTCCAGAAGGTACGAAACTTTCGACCTGGGGCCCCAAATCGAAGTTCCATGTACGTAGAAAATAATACTTCCATATGGCCTGCTGAAACATTTCCAAGATGAGTGTCATTTCTGCCAACAATACATGCAGGCCGACGACACTGGTGAGTTACATCTCTCACTCTTGACACTAGTCGATGAATAGTCTCCGTTACAGTCGTTGTCTCCAGAATATTTAATTTTGACTAATTTACTATCTTTCCATCCATCCCCCCCCACCCAAAAAAAAACCGTTAACCAAAAGGTTTACTTTTCCTACAATATTTTCTTAGGTGATACAAGGTTCTACATCGTTCGAGACCATCATTAGGAACATGATTTCGTGATATAGGAAAAAACGAAACCACACCATCGGATTCAACCCAAAAGGAAAAACATCCCAAAACTAGCCCAAAACAATTTAAATAAGGAAACACAAAGAATTCCCCAATAATCTCCTCACAAGGAAGGAAAAGAAAAGATACCATAACGAACTTCTGACGACATGGCTGAGGAAAAAGAAAACCAAAAAATATATTTATATATGTAGGGAGACGGGCAAGAATTTCGAGGTTTTGCCGCGAGTAATATAGAGGGTGCGCGGACAGAGAGAAAACGGTCGCCATGGACTTGATTGTTGTTGTTCTTTGGAGTTGGGAAGGCATCAACGTATTCTATTTTGATAATGTATCGGTGATCTATTTTATTTGCATTTGTTAAGTAAAATATTATTTTTCAACAAATCAAACGTGTGAGTTTTTGACACCGGTTCCCACATATATATAAATACCTCAAAAGCTACGTGAAAGAATTCACAAGAAACCGATCCCAGTCGAAAAGACCTCACCAAATTCAGTCACATCACCGAGGTGTTAAAATTCAGCTTACCTTTGGTTTATTCCAGAACAATATAGCATTCAAGGAAGAAAATCTTAACATTACATTACGTGCTGTTCTGATTCAATATCACCTCTATTGTCTCACGCTTCCTACGCTGGCCACACGAAGGACAAAAAAGAACAATAGCAAGAAAATAATTAACCAGTAACAAGAATAACAATAGAGTAACCATAGATGGACCACATACCCCCTAAGAAAAAACATCATTTAGAACAACCTTCAAGGCAGGATACAGGTCCTACAGAACAGAGTTAGGTACACGCCCTTACTCACAGTAAACATCAAGACACAGACAACGCTGAAGGACAGGCTTCAGGGGGAAAAAAATATACCCTTAATCACCACACAAGTATGAACATAGTGGACACATTTACAATTACCAATCACAAGACCAAAATAGTCCAGGTAACCAATGCACTTACATCTCCAAAACAGGTATCCTGCACAATAGCCTACACCTCTTAAGTTTAACTCCAAACCTGAGTTCAGTTACCGAACATTCGTATTACTCAATTAAAAGCACTTAGCTCAGAACAAACAATGTTGTAACCAATATTACTCAACACTTAACATCCATATTACTCAATTAAAAGCATTTAGCTCAGAATAAACAATGGTGTAACAAATATTACTCAACTCTTAAAAGTTTCATCTCAAACGCATTAACACACACCCAAACTAATGTGATCCATCATACAGAAAATTCATATTTAAAATCAAATGTATTTACACGGACAAACCCAGGAACTCCACATACCTCACAATAAAACCTCCCCAACTCACGAGAGACATAACAGAATACTAATTACACCCATTAGGTGGCACAGAACGCATTTCAAAAAAATGCCCGAGACAATTTTATCTCCAAAAGACCTGACGACAATATTTTGACAAAAAGATTTTCCAAATGCCATTGCATTCGAAATATACAGAATTACTGCGCCATAGAACAGGCAAATGATAAATTGCAAAGACGTACAACGCCATTATATACCTTCAAATGGAGATACATTATCACTAAATTCACCACACCTAAAAACTATATAGCACAGCACCCTATGTGAATTATTGAAATTCATCACAACCAAACCACATATCAAACATTCGATGCCAAGAGAACGAAATTATCCAAGTTCAGTGAGTTCAAAAAAGGAAGAAAGATTGTAGTTTTACGTGACCGTGAATCTTGTGATTATGAGCCACGGGACCTCCTTTTTACGTGGAATCCGAACCACAGGACATGGCATTTCACTTCGAAAATCTCACATGCATTGACCGGGAATCGAACCCGGACCGCCTTGGTGAGAGGCATACAGCTAGACCGCTGAGCCACCACGCCCCATCAGTGAGTTCATTCAGAGGTTTACATAAATTCTACTCCGGTCACAACTCTATCCGATTGAGACAACTGCAACGCCCGATCAGATAACAAGGCAAAGCCATAGACCATTAATAATCACTGACAAATATCGCATTATGTCATCCGGGGACAGATATTTCCAATTAGCAAAGTAAGCTAACATTATTTTTGAAAGGAAGTTTTGACTTCCGTAGTACATTGGCGCTGCTCGTGGCAACATTTGTGCCTTGCAGCGGCCTTCACTAGCCACGCGTCTTGGTGAGGTGTACCATAACCAACTGAAGAGCCCATTGGTACACTGGGGCGAAACGCTGGCAAGAGCTTTGAGCTAGCCGGACCATTGTATCAAATTTCTTTGTGAATTTGTTAATGTACATAGCTCAATCGGACATTTTTACATCCTGTTTCCTCCGGGGACAGATATTTCCAATATGGATCCAAAAGGAACTCATAATACACCCGAAGATCATCCCAAAGGCAACAACTCCCCACTAATAACAACCTAAATAGTTTCTTCTTGACACAATTTCCCATTTCTTAAAGATCCAATTTTCGAAATATATCCAGAGTTACCAATTTCACAAAATGACACGTCCGAAATAAATGTGAGAAGGCCAGGTACGTATTTCATGCATACTCGACCAATCATATTTAAACAACAAGGCAGGGAAACAATTCAAGAAAATTCTGATAAAATAATATGAGCAATTTAACGTCGGAAGGAAAGCAACTCTCATCCTCCTTCATGTTAAGTTCTCACAAGGTCACATGATCATGCACACATACACACACCACCCCCAAAATAAACAATGTTTTCTCATTAACTCAAAGATATTAATAAGAAACGTTGGAACACCATCCGCCAGAAATACTCTACAGAACATGAACCAGAAAACAACAAAATAGTTGCAGTTCAAACACACCCATACTCTCGATATTAACAATTCCTCGTACTGTACCCGTATATTCTAGAGGCGATCTGTTAGATATCCGAGGCACCGATGGATTTGTAGACCCTGACAGCACCGGCGCAAGTACTAGTCAAGAATCCACTCCAACAAGACCCTCACGAATATACGTGGCGGAAATTACGATGAAACTGTGAATTACATATTATGCACTTAGCTCGAAGTAGAGCACCTACCTTTCGTTCTCGGGGATCTCGTGGTCAGCCTCTGGACCTATAATGGGTTTCACAGTTGCATCTCCTTCTATCTAAAATAAATCGAAACGACGCGGCTTCTAACAAACTAAACAATTTCATAACAATGGTGTAAACTAAATCTAAACCTTCATACATTAAATAAAACACACTCCCTTTCTTACTTCTTCACATTTACGCCACTGACAATACTGCGTTCCACGAACACTGTGACAAATTTTGGGGCGGCTTGTGTCATTATAACAAGCTATACATCAATAAAATTAAAGACCCCTGCGTATTTTACATTCCTTTGACGCGCTCCAGTGAACACCTGGGCGAAAGTAGCACGCGACAGATTATATAACAGACTCCGTTACATTCCCAGAGCTGGCTGATTCATAGCTGCTTGCCTGTTGGCTCGCAACAACTCTTTACATTTGTGTAGCCGAGCGCTGACCTTGGATGGAAACGAGTTTTAACATAACCCTCGCTATTCCAGCCTTGACCACAAATACACCTCTCTATCATATCACAAGCGATGTTAAAATGAAACAGATTCACGCCAGGCAAATACGTAAATCATACACACATCCTACACGCTAATGAAACAAAACTTCTACACACTATTCCTTTCATACTCTTGCATTGTGACGTCCCAATGGAGTTCATTTCATTCACACTGAACAAGAAACAAACCACATTCAATCACATCAGCATTCATACGCTAACCACTGCACTAGGCAATCGATAAACTTCCTATACCTAACATATCATACACTCGATTGGCAAATAAAGAGAGTTAATGATGAATGAATTGAAAATGACACTAATAGCATGAGCTATTATCATTTAAAATAAGTAGTGTCTATATACACATGAGCCTGAACTCCGATCTCACAGTTATGTCAAATGCAATTAATTGGGATCCTCATAAGCTTCTACAGCTTCAGAAATACTACCACCATTCTCTCCTTTCTGGTCTGGTGTCATAATAGATCAAATACATTCGACCACTCAAGGTTAAACATATGTCGTTACCTACTCGGGTTTAATAATATGAATCATAGTAAAACATAACAGATGTCAATATCCATTTCCCGTTTAAAATTTCAATTGTGACCCTCCTGTCTTCACTTATCCAAAGCCGTGTATGAAATAAGGAGTACTGTTAACTCACACCTTGATGCCTTGCCAAACTTAGTCATGCCCATGCAATGACTGTTGTATATAATGCGGAAACACCTTCGCAAAACCTCGTATGCCAACTGCACACGGAATTACATACATATTTAACCACTATCAAAGGGTTATCACCTTCACTTCCTTCAAACTGGCATTCCTTAAAAAGGGCATAATTCCTCAGCGTTGTCAAACCAACCGCTGGTCTAATAAACAATAACATCAGTTGTTAAGCCATTAATCTATACATGTCAACGACCTTTCGACTAAGCGTGAAAGGCCTCTTCATTATTACTTTAAAAACGTTACTAAGATAAATCTAAACTGTTGTGAATACATTTAATAAAAATACTGTATCTTAACTTCACATTTCTGGTTTCAACTTTCACCGATGAAGGAATATCATGTCTACAACGAGACATTATATTACTCCTCGTGAATACTTAATCACAAAATTAAATATGAGTGTCCAACAAGAATCGATCACGACGAGGATATCAAACAAGAACTTCCCTAACGTCGGATGATAATAAATCTTCCAAGAAGATTCTAACCTCAAATTATTTTAAATGACTGGAAGTTCATGGCTTTCTTCAATAAAACATAGAGTTAGTCATATTCGTATTATCTCCATTCTGAACGAATGTCTATGAGTTCTAACGATAATAATCGTTTCCACGTTAAATGTTTCTCTACCAAACGATGCCATGATATTTCACAATATATCACTAATACTATCTTCTCTCGTGATGCCTCTTCTCGACGGATAAAATTAAACTAATTAAAATTAATTTAATCGGTAACATAGACGAAAACGTCTATCACCTGAATTCAAAATGAATTCATAAACGTCGAAAATAAATTACTATTCCTTAAATAAATGACAAAAATGCTTGTTCCTCGAACAAGTGAAAATCTCAGTTCAGAAACTGGATTTCAAACAAAGCTAAAGGCGTCGAAAGACGATTACTTCAAATGATCTCGAAGAATAAAATGTCTATACATGGAGTACATAAATATTGTGTCGAAATATGGATAAAGGATTTGCTCAATAATGTCACTAAAGCTCTAACTACAAGTTTAGAGAACACGGCTACCTGGTCTGGAAGTCTATTAGCTCAAGATAGAGTATTACAAAATACTCAGTTGTTACATCTTCCAAGGATCCAGGTTGGATCCTAGCTCGTCTCCAAGAACTCGTGACCTCAGGAAGGGAACGAATTCCCCTACTGGAAAACAGCAAGCTCCGACTGGGATCGAACTGCGGACCTCCAATCAACATCTTCATTGTGACCGGGTATACCCTGGACCTCTTGATAATCTTCATGTCTCTTCTTACTCCGTCATTGTACAGTTTCATCAAAACAACGAGAAGTGTCAAAAGTTCAGCTTCCCATTTCGAAAGACTTTCGAAAAGGAAGTCGTGGACCTCACTCGCATAACGAATATTCATTTAGCTGGAATATGAACATCGTTCTGTAGTCGCTGGTGTTAATGTCGAGCACATGTCTGAAAATAATGCACTAGAATGTAGTTGTACATCAAATCTCACGTTCGCTCATCAAGTAGACATTCATGAACAAACTCCTCTAACGAAGCTCCATCGCTGACTATATTGCTTCTATCTGCTTATATTCCTGGTGCACATACTAATTTAGTCTATAATTAACTTCATATTAGCAGACTTAATAATGTTCTTCAACATAGAATACATCTTCATCCTACTGCTGTTATACAGTTCCACAAAATCAATGCTAACATTCACTCTTACTCACTTGTGTCTCGTGCATTCGCTGTAGTCGCTCGAACAAAAGTGTCTTATCGCGCTGGAAACAAACTCTTTCCTCACGCTTCACAAAAACGTTTATATCTTCTGAAATAATCTTCTTAATTTTCTCAAAGTTCGTAATATACTAAATACGATTGTAAACTACAATCTGTAGTCGAAATAATGTCTCTGAAGTGGATCAGACTGAAGTAATTGCGGCATATAAGTTCATCGCAACTTCACTTAGTTTCAAGGCGCGGCAATCTCCTAACTCTCGCCTCGCTATACCTTATCTCCACGAGTCAACCTTTCACAAGCTCGGTGAAACACTCGGAACTCCTCTCTCTTCCGGTAAAACACGTCCGACCTCTCCAACATTCAGATAATAAAGAGCCTCGATGCTTGGCATCTCCCCTCCAAGTCCACCTATTCTGGCCGCCTTTTTTCGTTCCCTCTCAAATTCGAGCGGGCTCTAGCAAATCGCTTATTCCTTCCAATTGCGAACTGCTGTCGACTTATAACATATTTCCAATATTTTATTATCATATTCTTCTCTTTACCATTATATAAATTCACTCTCTTGGGCTTAAATGTATTAAATATCCATCTAAATTTAATTGCTGGAAGTCCCGTCTTCTCTAAAACGTCTTCTTATTGGCTGTAAGCTCATATCCAATCGGAAAATTTATAACAATGTTTAAACAATTCCTGGCATTATTCGCTGTTGCTAGGCTGATTCTAAGCTTCTGGAAAGTTCCATTGCGCAATACAATCACGTGACGGAATTTCCCTCCTGCTCAACGTCGCCTCTAGACTGGTTTCTGCTAACATCCAGCCTCAATATTGCTTGGTTAAATTTTATCATGGGCTTCGAAAAAATATTCCCATTTTCATCCAAAATAATTCATTTTATGGGGGCATTCATCTCCCATCTCAGATTAAAAACAGTTGCAAAATTGTTTTTAATCACTTCGAATCAGGACCTCAGACATATCACTGAACTGGAAAATGAATTATATTTTTAGCATACTTTCTTAAAATATTTTTTTAATTTCTTTGCGTTGTATTTTCCCAAAATGACATTGTTCTCTTCATCATACAGCTCATAACAATTATTTCCATAGACAGCTTCTATTCGGAACGGGCCAAAAAAGATAACTCCGAACTTCGGGTATATCTTCTTGCCTACGTCCGCTTTGACGGGCCGGCGCTATAATACCATGTCTCCTACTTCTAAGGGCTTGCTAAATCTCTTCCCTTCCACTCTCTTCATGCGTTTATCGGCCGCCTTCTGGAGCTTTTCCTTCGCTCTGTCTATTCTTTCCTGTCTTCCTACATCTGGATCTTGAGGAATAAAATTAAATGTTTTGTCCCATGGTCTTTCTGGCTTCCTTCCTAAATGTAAGACCATTGGAACTTCTGCCGTGCTCTCTTGAACTGTGGAGTTCAAACATTCTTCAATGATAGGCACATACTTAACCCAACTGGGGTGATCATTAGGGCAGAAAATGTGACAGAATTTGCTAGATTCAGCCATATATCTTTCACTGGAATTTGATTCAGGATAACGCACGCTGGAAAATATGTGTCTTATCCCTAATCTTTCCATATCTGCTTCAAATTCTGCTGAGGTTAACTGGGCTCCGTGATCAGCCTTCCAAAAAACAGAATTTTCCAACCTGCACACTACATTTCTTGTGTTTGCTTTCTGCATTGGGTCCATCGTAACAAATTTGGAGAAGACATCCACTGTTACTAACAAGAATTGGTTCCCTTGGTAACCCTTAGGACAGGGGCCGAAAATATCCGCCGCCATCAACTCATGCGGTCTAGAAGGTATCATAGGCCTTGGTTTACCCTTTAACAACTCAGATGTGAATTTCCCTCTTTGACATTCATCGCATGATCTTATTATCCTCGCAATAGCAGACCTCATGTTGGCCCAGGTAAATCTCTCTTTGAGTGTGCTGAGAGTCTTATCTAAACCACCGTGTCCTATGGAGTGGTGTGCTAACCACACTAATTTCAAGACCAAATTAGGGAGGCACAACTATGCGTAGTTTTGTATTCTCAGCGTCGATATACTTGCATACTAGATCACCGCTCAAAACAAAGTGGCGCGATTGTCTTTGGGTTGCGATATAATAATCATCTGCTATGTCCATGAAACCTTTTTAGAACCTGTACATTTTCCTTTTTGGAGCGTATCTCTTCTGTGATACACCGATTCGGGCTAATTTCCTAACGGTTTCTAGATCTTCTTGCTCCAATTGTACATGATTAATATGCACATTTTTAATTTGGTTTCTCGATAATGCATCAGCCAGTAAGTTATCTTTCCCAGGCTGGTGGACAATAGTTCCGTTAAACTATTGAGTAAATAGGGCCCATCGTGTTAACCTATCGCTCGACATATCAGTTTGAAGCATAAACTGCAATGCCTTGTGGTCGGTCACGATAATAATCTGATGACCGATCAAGATCTGCTTCCAAGCCTAGAGAGCTGTAACAAAGGCTAACGCCTCCAGTTCCGTTGTAAAGTAATTCTCCTCATGTCGTTTCAACTTTCTACCAGTGAAAGCGATATAGTGCCTTCTTCCATCCTCATCCTTCTGTTACAGAACAGCACTTATACCTACGCGGGAGGCATCGGATTCGATATAAAATATACGGTCAAAATCCGGATATTCCAACTTGACATTTTGCCTCAACATCTCCTTCGCGTTTTCAAAGGCCTCGTTGGCGGCATTCGTCCACTTCCAACGATTGTTTTTCTTCAGTAACTCATAAAGAGGTGCCATGATCTCAGAGTATTTCGGACAGTGACTGCTAATAAACTGGCAAGCTCCCACGAACTCGCGTACTTGCTTGACCTTGGTGGGCTTAGGGAATCTAATTATAGCCTCTACTTTCTCAAGGTTTGGGTGGTAACCTTCCCGATCGATGGTGTGACCATGGAAATTGATTTGCTCGTGCATGATGCGGCACTTATCAAAGTTCACTTTGATATTCGCTTCCCTCAAGTTCTCAAAAAGTTTACGTAAATGCACCATGTGTTCCTTAACATCAGGAGATGATATGATCAAATCATCGATGTAACATATCACGTTTTTCTTGACCTAATCAGTGAGCTTACCATCAAGGGCTCTGATTAGCGCTGGACCACTATTTACTAGGCCAAAAGGTAACCTTTGGAAAACCCATGAAGTCTGGTCGAAGAGAAAACCGGTGTACTGTTTACTCTCCTCCTCTAACTCAATCTGATAAAAGGGCCCTGTTAGGTCTTAAACGGAAAAACATGCATTTCCTTTGAATTTCCTCAGGAGATCACGAATTTTCGGGGGCCTGTCTGCCTCGGGAAGAATTTTCAAGTTGATGGAACGTGCGTCGAGACATAGGCGTAGCTGTCCGTTATTCTTTTTCACTACAGTAATGGGGTTGATATATGAAGACGCCTGTTTCCTAATAATACCATCTGCTTCCATCTTTTTGATTAACCCTCTTACTTCTTCATAATATTTCTCTGGAATGGGGTATATCCGCTTCTGATAGGGGGTTTCATCAGTCAATCTAATCTTGTACTTATAATCCTTGATTAACCCAGGTTTGTCGTCAAAAACTTCCTTAAATTCCATAATTAATTCTTCAAATTTCTCTTGAATCTCTTCAAATCCTTCGGCTTTGAGGGTAGGCCTCTCTCTCTAGCACTCTCTACCTCCTCAATGACATTAGTTAGAATATCTTCCCTATAATCCATATCTGGACTGTTATTCAGTTCCTGTTTTTCTAACTATTCTGTGTTAATCATCCCCACACTAAATTTAATCATCCTATTCTTCATATCAATAATCGCTCCCACCTTTGTGATAAAATCAATACCAAGCACGATGTCAAAATTTATCTTGTCCACCACAATGAAAATATGTTCATAAGCACGTGTATTTATTTCAAAGTTCAACAAAACTTGAATTTTACACTTCACAGCTTTATCTTGAAAAATGCCACGCACTTTCACAGCAGATGCGGGCAAAGCAGTCATCTTGTCACTACCTAATAATCTCTGGTAACACTCGTGAGATATTATAGACATAATAGCTCCCGTGTCCATCAAAGACTTGCATGTCTGATCATCGACATTTACACATCATCATCATCATCATCTTGAGCAGTTTCCAACCGCTGGTCGGATCTGCTTGGAACATAAGCCTCTCCATCGTTTCCTGTCCATCCACCATCTCTCGTCATTTACTGTGTCCCAGCACACTCCTCTTTCCTCCACACTCTTCTTAACTCCTTT
Source organism: Meconema thalassinum (assembly GCA_946902985.2). Lineage (NCBI taxonomy): Eukaryota > Metazoa > Arthropoda > Insecta > Orthoptera > Tettigoniidae > Meconema > Meconema thalassinum. The sequence continues at coordinate 473,103,910 of OX336391.1, forward strand.
TGTCCATCTGTCCCTTGGTCTTCCCCTTGGCCTCCTTCCCGTCATTTCCATTCCAAACATCTTCTTCGGTATCCTCTCCTCTTGCATCCTCCTCACATGTCCATACCATTGTAGCCTAGATCGCTCTATTCTATTTTGCAATGATTCCTCTCTTACCATCTCCCTGACTCTCTCATTCCTTACTCTGTCCATTCTTGTCTTGTCACTCCTACCCTACTCCTCTGGAACTTCATCTCCACTGCTCGTATTTTATTCTTGTCCCTTTCCTTCATCACCCATGTTTCTGAACCATATGTCAAAATTGGCACAAAGTAGGTCTTGTAGATGATTCCTTTACATTTTTGTGGTACATCTTTATTCCATATCATCCCCCTAACACTCTTGAAAAATCCATCTGCGCACCTTCCCCTCTCATTTATTTCCATCCTATTGCCTCCCTTTTCTTCAATTATGCTTCCCAAGTACTTGAAGCATTCTACTTTCTGCAACTGCTGTCCTCCAAGTGTTATGCCCATATCCAGTATGTTCTTCTTCCTCGTTGTGATGACCACTTCACTCTTTCGTGCTGAGAACTTCATCCCATATGATAACACTACCTTCTCCCACTCATCTAATTGCTCTTGTACTTCTTCCTCATCCTCTCCCCATACCAGAAGATCATCAGCAAACAACATTGCCTTCATTTTCCTTTCCCCAATGCTATTTACCACTTTTCGTATGATTTCACCCATCACCACTATAAATAACAGGGGTGAGAGGGCACTTCCCTGTTTCAGACCACTCTCCAGTTGAAACCATTCCGTTCTCTCTCTTCCCACCTTTACACAGCTTTTGCTTCCCTCGTACATTGCTTTCACTCTTGCCACTGTCTCCTTGTTCACTGCTTTTGCTCTCATTGCTTCCCATACCTTGTTTCTATTAATACTATCATATGCTTTCTCAATATCCAAGAAGGTCATCACCAGATCTTTCCCATATTCATAATGGTGTTCTTGTAGCTGTCTTACTGCAAAGATGAGGTCAACTGTTGACCTTCCTGGCCTGAATCCATACTGTTCTTCCCTCAGCCCATCTTCAACTTCTGTCCGAATTCTTCTCTCCAGTACCTTCTCAAATATTTTGGCGCAGTGGCACATGAGTGTAATTCCCCTGTAGTTATTGCATTCCTTCCTACTTCCCTTTTTAAATATGGGTATTATTATCCCTCTTTTCCAGTCCTCTGGTATTTTCTTCTCCATCCATATCACTTTCATTACTCGAAAGAGCCACTGTGTTCCGTTCACCCCTGCTGCTCTCACCATCTCCACACTCACTTCGTCTATTCCCGGTGCCTTTCCCCCTTTCATCTTCTTTAATGCTTCCTCCACTTCTTTCCATGTCAATTCCTTCTCTGAAATGTCTTGGTCACTGTCTGTTTCTTCCTCCACAATGTCCACTACACTGGTTTTAGTTGGATTTAGGAGTTCCTTGAAGTATTCTCTCCAGATAACCTTTACTTCTTCCATATTTTCGACCTCCTTTCCATTCCTGTCCACCATTCTGACATTTTCCCCTGTATCTCTTCTCTTTGCCTTTATCATTCCATACAACACTTTCTTACTGCCATCACAGTCCTCCTCCATCATTTCTGTCCATTTCTCCAGCCATTTCTTTTTCTCTTCCTTCACTACTTCTCCTGCTTCTTTCTTCCGCTCTTGGTATTCTTCTCTTGTTCTGTCTGTCCTCTGTTGGAACCATTTCCTGAATGCTTCATTTTTCTTTTTCACTGCTTCCTTAGTTCTGGGGTTCCACCATGGTGTTTCCTTCCACCTTTTCTTTCCACTAGTTCTGCCACACACGACTTCCGCTGCTTCTACCAACACGTCCTTGAACCTATTCCATTCTTCTTCACCTGTTTTCGGATCATCCTTCGGTAATTTGTTCCTCACTTATATCTGGAACTTCTCCTTATTTCCATCCTCCTTCAGCTTCCATGTCCTTATTCTTCTTTCTTGGTTCTCAGTTCTCCTCTTTTCCTTCAGTCCTCTCACCTTGGCGACCAGCAGACGGTGGTCACTGTCCAGGGCTTCTGAAGGTATTACCCTTATATCCGTGATACTCTTCTTTGTCTCCTTCCCGCATAGAATATAGTCCACCACTGATTTTCTAGTCAAATCCCTGCTGTACCAAGTAATTTTATGGCTCTCTCTCTTCTTGTACCATGTGTTTCCCACCATTAGCCCATTTATCTTGCACAGTTCCAACAATCTCTCTCCTTCCTTATTCCTGTTTCCCCATCCTTCACCACCAATCACTTCCTCAAAACCTCTTCTATCAGTTCCGACATGGGCATTTAGGTCTCCCATGACTATCAGGTCTCTCCCCACAAACTGCTTCTGCAACTCATCTTCAAACTCGTCCTTCTCGCCTTCTGCGCATCCCACCTGTGGTGCATAGACTTGCAGAATGTCCAGGTTTCTACCTTTCACAGTGATTCTGGCTCTAATTATTCTATCACTTACCCTCTTTACTTCCTCCCTCAGCCCTTCTCTCACCACCATTCCCACTCCATTTCTCTTCCCCTCCTCATTTCCTATCCAGTATAGCTGCAAGCCATTTCTCAGTTCTTTTCTTCCTTCCCCTCTCCATCTGGTCTCTGCCAGTTCGAGTACATCCAGTTTTCTCCTCTCCATCATATCCACAACCTCCTCCACTCTTCCCGTCAATGTAGTTATATTCAAAGTTCCGATTCGTAGTCCATTTCCATAGCCAGGTCTGCTTCCTTTAGATCTGTCCTTTCCGAGGCCCGTTCCCGTTTTAAAAGCAGTTTCATATCCACTACTGGCTAGCTAGGCCTAACGTAGCTTCACCATAACCCTGGCAAGGGGCCTGTTTTTGGTCCGCGAGAGGTATTTTATTTCCCTCAAACACTCCGGACAAGTCCGGCGAGCCCCCCTATCCGCCACCTGGGACGCGCCCGATAGAGGAACAGGCAAACCCCCACGGGTTTACACATACAGTTGGTAATTCATATGGCCTTTCCTCTCTTACAATCGCGGCTTCGGTGGCGTAGTTGGTAGCATGCTGAGCTTCTATGCCCAAGATAGCGGGTTCAAACCCGGCCGAAGCCGTCGGATTTTTTAAGAGCGTTAAAAATCCCTCAGTATGCCTTCCTTCGGAGGGGAAGTAAAGCCGGCGGTCCCATGTCATAGATTTATGGCATGTTAAAGATCTTTCCACTAATTACACCTGTGTGAAACTAAATTGGATAGGTTAAGAATGTAAACAACGCTCTTAGGTTGCTACGTTCGTTGCCAAGAGCCGACTGCGGTGGCGTCTAGTAGCTAGTTCTGAACTAGGCCTAGTAGTCGTTGACGGTGGCGTTTGGCGGCAAAAGTAGGAACTATTTGAAAATTCAAAGTTGCAGTCCCTACTTGAATTAAAAAACAGATACACACACTAATACAGTCATCACAATTAACACCGGTTATCAGACAGATTCTACACACACCCAAAGTACACGGGGCTACATGACCGCGTTGTCGCAGCCCCTAAACTAAGGAACCAACCAACCAATCTCTTACAATCTCATCTTCTAACAATAGATCCTCATCTGTCACTTCGTATACTTCATTTATTAGAATCTGGTGCAGTGTAGTAGTATTTCTTTCTCCATCTTGTTCCGTTTCGAAAATGAAGGTTTTTTTTTTTTTTTTTTTTCTGAGCGTCATTCTCACGGATTCCTTGCTGGCTAGTACCGGGTTTAGGATCCACACTCAAACTTGAATTACTTCCATTTCCACCTTCCTTTTCCCTTAGTTCCTTCAAGAATTGCTTTCCTTCTTGATGACGTTCGTCATAATTCTCTTTAGTCATAACCTCATTTCGTTGTGGTCTATCTTGGTTCTGGTTCTGATTATTGCGATTGTTTCGACCATTATAATTATTATTGTTCCTATAATTATTGTTGTTATGGAAGAAACCGCTCCTACGATTCTCCTGATAGTTTCCACGTCCTTGTTGTTGTTGATAGGGACGGCCACCACGGAATCTCCTATACCTTGGTTCTGGTCGCCTATCTCTGAAATAAGTATTTCTCTCTGGACCTAAGTTTCCCTTCTCCTGTTCTTTAGGGCTTTCTGTCTGCTGTGTCTGATCAATAAACACAGTATTTATTTCCTTATAGTCCTGACGTTGGTTTCTAGCTACGACATTGGGCGTTGGACTAGTGTAATCCAATTTCCGAAGAATTTCGTCCATGCCGGCCAAATCACTGATTCCTGACGAAATTATCAGTCTTCTCACCTCAACTGGCAACATTCTGGCAATAGCATCTATCAGTTGTGCCGTAGATAGTGGGGGTTGCAAAAAACGTAACCGGGTGAGTTGTGTCTTAAAGAAGTCAGCGTAGCGCGTCGGTAAAGTACCCGAATATTTCCTGCAGTATACATCCGCGCGTAAACTGTTCTGCGCTTCTATAGACCAATAACGCTTCATTAGGGCTTCAGCGAACTCTTAGAAGTCCACAAATGTGTACCTGAAGGCGCAAAAACCACTCAAGAGAGCCCTCACCCAGATAGCGTTCCACTATCTTCATCTCCCTTTCACGAGGAATGTGAGCCTCCGCAAAGTAGTCACGGATATTCCTGATATACTCAATTGGGGTGTAAGAATCGAGGTTGGTAAACTTACGAGGTTTGTCCTCAAAGTTACGAATTACCGTCACGTTTCTCCGTTGAGAATCTTGGAAACTGGGACGATATTCTCTCCTTTCTCTTTCGGGCTCTCTACTTCTACCTTCGAGTCCCTCATTGTATCTTACTACTCTCTCTTCTGGCGTCACTTCTCTATCTCCTGCCTCCATACTGAATCTTCTATGACGACTTTCATAGTCCTCAATTTCTATCTTCTCCTTATCTTCTATCTCCGTAATCAACTCTTTCACCTGCTTCTCTATTTCCTTCTTCAAATCCTCCTTAGAGACTTCAAGATCTGCAACGTCTCCTAAGCTCAGACTTTGCAGTCTCCTACTAATGTAGTCTTCAATATTAGTGGATTTTCCTTCCTTGATCTCATTCACGACTGTGACTACTGTATCTATCCGTTCGCCTAAACGTTTACTACGAATTTCTAAAGTTTCTTTTAAAGTTTTGTTTTCCTCGACCGATTGATTCTTATCGTCAACCTGTCTTTGTAACAGTTGATCAATACGCTTCCCTAGATTGACCTAACAGACATTACATCACGGTTTATTTGTAATTGCGTACTGGCAAGCTTACTCTCAACTTTACTTTGTATTAACTTAATATGTTCTGTGCTCGACTTATCCCATTCGTCTTTCCAGATAACTACGTTCGCCTTTAACATTTCGGCTATATCAACTTCGATGTCCTCCTTCAAGATCTTATTGTGGTCTATCACCTGATTACGCAGAGTATCAACGTTAGTGTTCAACTCAGCTAATGAAACAATAGTCTTTAGAGAATCGTCTACCAATTGCGATCTCAAAGCACCTATACCCTCAGAACATTGTGTCTTAGATTCTTCTGCTTCCCTTCTTATTTTATTTATGTCCCCTTGGATCTTATTAACTTCGACAAACATAGAATTAACTTCTGACTGTACTCTACCAAAATCATTCTCTACACTGGTTATATCTGTTTGGACATTGTTAACATCTATCTGCATGTTGTTAACGTTCTCCTGAACCTTGTCTACCTTTGTTTGGACATGGGACACATCTCACCTTACATTGGCAACCTCCGATTGAACATTGGCAACATTGGATTTCACGAGAGTAACATCATCTTTAACCAGGGCAACATCAGAATGCACACCCTCTACTTTAGTTTGTACACTGGCAACATTGTCTTTCAATTCAGCGGAGCTGGTCTGCAAAGAATTTTGCATACCCTGAATATCTCCCTTGAAACTTTCCTCCACACCGCTGACCTTACCAACAACAGTAGCAAGATCTGCATGGCGATCTTTTTTCAGCTGCTCTCGGTCCTGCTTCGCCTCATACAATTTTCTCTGTAAATCAATGACATTTACCTTCAGATTCTCTTTAATCTCATTTTCAACACTGTCTAATTTCTCCTTCATGTTACTGTCCATTTTAGTTTGGGAATCATCCAAACTTTTCCTCATGTTCTCCATCAAACTCTCCTTCATCTCGTTCATCAGCTTCCGGACATCATCATCGCCATTGTTGCCATTACAACAATCTCAATAATAAAAAAGTGCTATAGGAATATAAACAAATAGAGCAATACAGCAACACTTTAGAGCATACTTTCAATCCATGTATTTGGGCATCATATCGTATCGCCTTAACATTAACTTAATATTAGATTACCAGACATTCTATTTCTAAAATACCAGTTCCTAAAGAGCGTTCGCGTGTGATTTATTTTGAATGTACTACCATAAAGAACATTTACATTGATCGTCATTAAACAAGTTAGCTTTATATTAACATGGCTATCAATAACCATGAGCCGGTAAAATGAACATAGAATCAGATCATAGGTCATTTCGAAAAATATTACCTATTACTCCTTTCTCAGGCTATCCATTAGATCTGATCCTTTGTTTGAGTGCAATGTTGTTAAAAACAAAGCAAATTACCTATATAATTACACTCTAGCTCATCGCAGATGATATGGTTGGTTAATCCCACAAACTTAAAAATTAAGTTGTCATCTGGATAGCTTCTAAATGGCCTCACGAAGCTATTTTCGTGGCCCCAAAGTCTAGGGTGCCATCTTTCCACTGTACCCGTATATTCTAGAGGCGGTCTGTTAGATATCCGAAGCACCGCTGGATTTGTAGACCCTGACAGCTCCGGCGCAAATACTAGTCAAGAATCCACTCCAACAATATACGTGTATTAAGGCATCTTATCGTCCCGCCTTAACGAATATACGTGGCGGAAATTACGATGAAACTGTGAATTACATATTATGCACTTAGCTCGAAGTAGAGCACCTACCTTTCGTTCTCGGGGATCTCGTGGTCAGCCTCTGGACCTATAATGGGTTTCACAGTTGCATCTCCTTATATCTAAAATAAATCGAAACGACGCGGCTTCTAACAAACTAAACAATTTCATAACAATGGTGTAAACTAAATCTAAACCTTCATACATTAAATAAAACACACTACCTTTCTTACTTCTTCACATTTACGCCACTGACAATACTGCGTTCCACGAACACTGTGACAAATTTTGGGGCGGCTTGTGTCATTATAACAAGCTATACATCAATAAAATTAAAGACCCCTGCGTATTTTACATTCCTTTGACGCGCTCCAGTGAACACCTGGGCGATAGTAGCACGCGACAGATTATATAACAGACTCCGTTACATTCCCAGAGCTGGCTGATTCATAGCTGCTTGCCTGTTGGCTCGCAACAACTCTTTACATTTGTGTAGCCGAGCGCTGACCTTGGATGGAAACGAGTTTTAACATAACCCTCGCTATTCCAGCCTTGACCACAAATACACCTCTATCATATCACAAGCGATGTTAAAATGAAACAGATTCACGCCAGGCAAATACGTAAATCATACACACATCCTACACGCTAATGAAACAAAACTTCTACACACTATTCCTTTCATACTCTCGCATTGTGACGTCCCAATGGAGTTTATTTCATTCACACTGAACAAGAAACAAACCACATTCAATCACATCAGCATTCATACGCTAACCACTGCACTAGGCAATCGATAAACTTCCTATACCTAACATATCATACACTCGATTGGCAAATAAATAAAGTTAATGATGAATGAATTGAAAATGACACTAATAGCATGAGCTATTATCATTTAAAATAAGTAGTGTCTATATACACATGAGCCTGAGCTCCGATCTCACAGTTATGTCAAATGATATTAACTGGGATCCTCATAAGCTTCTACAGCTTCAGAAATACTACCACCATTCTCTCCTTTCTGGTCTGGTGTCATAATAGATCAAATACATTCGACCACTCAAGGTTAAACATATGTCGTTACCTACTCGGGTTTAATAATATGAATCATAGTAAAACATAACAGATGTCAATATCCATTTCCCGTTTAAATTTCAATTGTGACCCTCCTGTCTTCACTTATCCAAAGCCGTGTATGAAATAAGGAGTACTGTTAACTCACACCTTGATGCCTTGCCAAACATAGTCATGTCCATGCAATGACTGTTATATAAAATGCGGAAACACCTTCGCAAAAACCTCGTATGCCAACTGCACACGGAATTACATACATATTTCACCACTATCAAAGGGTTATCACCTTCACTTCCTTCAAACTGGCATTCCTTAAAAAGGGCATAATTCCTCAGCGTAGTCAAACCAACCGCTGGTCTAATACACAATAACATCAGTTGTTAAGCCATTAATCTATACATGTCAACGACCTTTCGACTAAGCGTGAAAGACCTCCTCATTATTACTTTAAAAGCGTTACTAAGATAAATCTAAACTGTTGTGAATACATTTAATAAAAATACTGTATCTTAACTTCACATTTCTGGTTTCAACTTTCACCGATGAAGGAATATCATGTCTACAACGTGACATTATATTACTCCTCGTGAATACTTAATCACAAAATTAAATATGAGTGTCCAACAAGAATCGATCACGACGAGGATATCAAACAAGAACTTCCCTAACGTCGGATGATAATAAATCTTCCAAGAAGATTCTAACCTCAAATTATTTTAAATGACTGAAAGTTCATGGCTTTCTTCAATAAAACATACAGTTAGTCATATTCGTATTATCTCCATTCTGAACGAATCGACTGTATCTTCTCTCGTGATGCCTCTTCTCGGCGGATAAAATTAAACTAATAAAAATTAATTTAATCGGTAACATAGACGAAAACGTCTATCACCTGAATTTAAAATGAATTCATAAACGTCGAAAATAAATTACTATTCCTTAAAGGAAATGACAAAAATGTTTGTTCCTCGAACAAGTGAAAATCTCAGTTCAGAAACAGGATTTCAAACAAACAAAGCTAAAGGCGTCGAAAGACGATTACTACAAATGATCTCGAAGAATAAAATGTCTATACATGGAGTACATAAATATTGTGTCGAAATATGGATAAAGGATTTGCTCAATAATGTCACTAAAGCACTAACTACAAGTTTAGAGAACACGGCTACCTGGTCTGGAAGTCTATTAGCTCAAGATAGAGTATTACAAAATACTCAGTTGTTACATCTTCCAAGGATCCGGGTTGGATCCTAGCTCGTCTCCAAGAACTCGTGACCTCAGGAAGGGAACGAATTCCCCTTCTGGAAAACAGCAAGCTCCGACTAGGATCGAACTGTGGACCTCCAATCATCATCTTCATTGTGACCGGGTATACCCTGGACCTCTTGATAATCTTCATGTCTCTTCTTACTCCGTCATAGTACAGTTTCATCAAAACAACGAGAAGTGTCAAAAGTTCAGCTTCCCATTTCGAAAGACTTTCGAAAAGGAAGTCGTGGACCTCACTCGCATAACGAATATTCATGTAGATGGAATATAAACATCGTTCTGTAGTCGCTGGTGTTAATGTCGAGCTCATGTCTGACAATAATGCACTAGAATGTAGTTGTTCATCAAGTCTCATGATCGCTCACCAAGTAGACATTCATGAACAAACTCCTTTAACGAGCTCCATCGCTGACTATAGTGCTTCTATCTGCTTATATTCCTGGCGCACATACTTATTTAGTCTATAATTAACTTCATATTAGCAGACTTAATAATGTTCTTCAACATAGAATACATCTTCATCCTACTGCTGTTATACAGTTCCACAAAATCAATGCTAACATTCACTCTTACTCACTTGTGTCTCGTGCATTCGCTGTAGTCGTTCGAACAAAAGTGTCTTATCGCGCGGGAAACAAATACTTTCCTCACGCTTCACAAAAACGTTTATATCTTCTGAAATAATCTTCTTAATTTTCTCAAAGTTCGTAATACACTAAATACGATTGTAAGCTACAATCTGTAGTCGAAATAATGTCTCTGAAGTGGATCAGACTGAAGTAATTGCGGCATATAAGTTCATCGCAACTTCACTTAATTTCAAGGCGCGGCAATCTCCTAACTCTTGCCTCGCTATACCTTATCTCCACGAGTCAACCTTTCACAAGCTCGGTGAAACACTCGGAACTCCTCTCTCTTCCGGTAAAACACGTCCGACCTCTCCAACATTCAGATAATAAAGAGCCTCGATGCTTGGCATCTCCCCTCTCCAAGTCCACCTATTCTGGCCGCCTTTTTTCGTTCCCTCTCAAATTCGAGCGGACTCTAGCAAATCGCTTATTCCTTCCAATTTCGACCTGCTGTCGACTTACAAAATATTTCCAATATTTTATTATCATATTCTTCTCTTTACCATTATATAAATTCACTCTCTTGGGCATAAATGTATTAAATATCCATCAAAATTTAGTTGCTTGAACTCCCGTCTTCTCTCTAAAACTTATTCTTATTGGCTGTAAGCTCATATCCAATCGGATAATTTATAACAATGTTTAAACAATTCCTGGGATTATTTGCCGTTGCTGGGCTGATTCTAAGCTTCTGGAAAGTTCCATTGCGCAATACAATCACGTGACGGAATTTCCCTCCTGCTCAACGTCGCCTCTAGACTGGTTTCTGCCAACATCCAGCCTCAATATTGCTTGGTTAAATTTTATCATGGGTTTCGAAAAAATATTCCCATTTTCATCCCAAATAATTCATTTTACGGGGGCAGTACCTCCTCCATCTCATACTCAAGGTACAAGTCGTAAAGACCATCAATAGCCCAGACAGGTATCGAACCAAGAGTAAATCCCATAATTCAACTTTCCAACGTCCCACGTACTAACGTACCACGATAAATCCACAAGAAATTAAATATTGCCATCCTTTTAACATATCCTAAATTTCTAAATGTCCGTGTCGTCAAAAGACATTTCCCTTTTCAAAACAATCAAACACCAAATAATCATCAAGACACACTCATACAACAGCAATCACTCACCTGGTCATTACAAAAATTTTGAAGAAAAAAAAACCAGTTATATACCATATCTTTCTTTTTTTTATCAATCCCCAATATTTATCCCGACAGTGTCGTCTCTTCGACCCGACCATTATCCACTTGCAACGCCTCTCCACTCTCACGTTCCCCAGCAGGTTCACAATATGATAAATGGGTCCTAAAGATGCGTTTACTCTCTAGGTCTTCTAAACAAACAGTCACTTCCGTTGGAAATGACAAAATCTTAAACGGGCCCCTATATTTGGGTAGAAGTTTACCAGAAATTTGATGACCGGGAGTCTTTCTCCAGAAATTCCTGACATACACCAAATCATTAACAGAATATCTACCCTGCTTTCGCCCTACATTATACCTCTTAGCCAGTTTATCATGAGATATTTTGATAGCTGACTTAGCTTCTTTCCAGATTTCTCTCACTCGCTCAGGACTAGGCTGGTCAGGCAGAAGATCATGAAGTGACCAAATATTAGTGAGCGGAGAAGTTGGTACAAAAGCATGGATACGAGAAAAGGGAGTTTTCCCAAGTGATTCATGTTCGGCGGTATTAAAAGTATACGCTAACCAATGTAACGAAGAATCCCATTTTGCATGGTTATCGCGGTGATAAGCGATGAGTGCAGCCTTTAAATTCCGGCTTACCCTTTCAGCCAGACTAGGATTAGGGTAATAAGGGGTGGTCGTTACATGAGAAATACCGAAATCAAAGCAGAAGTTCCTAAATTGATTTGAAGTAAATGCTTTAGCTTTGTCTGAGATCAGATATTGACACGGACCAAACGAGGAAAAAATTATCTTTACACATTTCATAACCGTAACCGTATTGCACATACGTGTAGGAAAAATCCATGAAAATCGCGAGAAACCAACCACACAAACTAAGGTGAAACGATTACCCGACTTTGACCTCGGAAATGGGCCCTCAAAATCGATGAACATACGTTCCATAGGATGAGTCGCCGGTTCCGAGGATAGCAGGTTTAGTCGCATTACAATCATGACATTCCAATACAAATTTCCTCACGTCCTTATCTAATCCCTTTCATACGAAAAACTGCCTAATTTTCTGTCTGTTTTTGAAAATTCCCTGGTGACCGCCAACCGGAGACTCATGAAAATATCTCAATATTCCATTGCTTAACTGAGTCGGAAGAACGACCTTGGGTTTCTTGTCTCTTTTGTTCACGCAACATAATACTCCAGATTTCATCACATAAGGTCTTATTTCTTCTCCAGCATTTAACTTATCAATTAACTCACTTAATACAGAGTCTTCTTTCTGATGAATCACCAAACAATAATGGTGAATTCCCAAGCATATGTTGTGCCGAGTTGACGCCAAAGATTTCATGATTCTGAAAGTCAACAAGCGTACACTTATTCGGATTTTCCTCGTATATACGACTCAGAGAATCCGCAATGACATTTTCACTCCCCCGAAAATGTCGAACCACAAACTGAAATGATATTTTGGTTGCCCACCTTGCTATTCGACCCGTGGTCCTAGGTTTTGCTAGTACCGAGCTCAAGGCTTGGTTATCGGTTTCCAGCTCAAAGGGGACGTGTTCGACATACATTCGGTATTTTTCCAGCCCAAATAGCACTGAAAGACCGAATACTTGGATTCAGCAGGAGATAAGGTACGAGAAGCATAACCCACTGGACGCCTACCCGATTCTCCTTCCTGTAATAAAACGGCCGCTACAGCACCGAGCGAAGCATCCGTTTAAATAACATTTTTTTATATTAAAATCAGGTATAGCAAGTACTGGAGCACAACACCATGCATTTTTTTAAATCGTCAAAAGCTGCCTGCTGTGATAAACCCCATTCAAATTTTTCACCAGATCTTCGTAATGAATTTAAGCGCAATGCTCGTCTAGCAAAATCTGGAATAAACTTCCCCAAAAAATTAATCATTCCTATCGCACTTCACCTCTTCCTACCTTTATATGGCCAAAATTTACATAATTAAAAGATGAGTAATTAATTCGGCGACACTAAGGCTACCGAGAGGGAGCCCCAAACGTCCAGTGACATTCGCCACGAAGGAGGAATGGGGGGAGCGTTCTTATTTTCGTAGTCTTAGAAACGCCCTCATTAATTTAGATCAAGGCAGGAAACATGCGATGCCAGGACAAGCCTGTTAATTGGAAGGGCTGGGCTTACCCTGAGACCGAATACGAACATCTCCCAACCAAAATGTCGAGGAAGGAACAAGGTTACCATTTCCGCTGAGCTTCATGCACAAATAATACCCAAAACTCAAGATGACGAATTATTGTATTAACATAAGTATTACAAAGAACTAAACTAGTCAACACCTTAAATATAATAAAAATACCACATAATAAACATATGATCCCAGTAGCTTATGATTAGGGCGACGCGAAATTAAAACCCCGTGAATTTAAAACACGTTTCAACCAACACATCCCTTGACCAATTGGCGATTGTATTCCCGCATTATAATTCACAACTAAAAATACTAAAGTAATTCCCCAAAATAGTATGAAAGGAATAACGACATGAAATAAGCCAAAAACTACTCCAGAAAACAAAGTTTTTTAACACAACCAAGCAAGTCGCTTATTACGACCAGACCGTCTGAAGGACACCTGTCAACTGAGTTGACGAGGAGCCGTTCTGACCAAGTTAAAGCCAACACCCACCCTTAAGAGCAAACGGAAACTAAACAATGAAGAAATCCCCACCCTGAAATGATGCAACGCAAAATGAGGAGGACCACATTCCCTTCCAAAATACTTTAACCTAAAAAAAATGTCTTAAATCTAGATCTGAATTGCCACACGACACGTGGCTAGGAAATGCACTACGAGAGTCAAATTGAAAGTTTTTAAAATTAACAGTCTTAGCAAATCCAAGTTTTGTCAGATACCCTGTTAGATAAAGTTTATGCAATACTATACTGTTTTATGCCTCTCCCCAAGGGAAATGAAAATTTCCCCCGGGAAGGGGTTTTCCACACTTCAAGTTCTGCGTGTGAGATTCAAGAAGGCTGATACTGACTGCTCTGTTCGCTGAGGGCTTGCTTCCTAGGGAGAACATGACTACCCCCCCCCTCCACTGTACAGTTTGGTCGTGCCAACATAACTTTGGGGCGAAGACCACCATAACAACGACAGAGTCCATGAGAAATGTTGGTACCACAAGTGGTCCCATGACCTAAATCGTTAAGAGTTTACTCAGAAATGCTACGACGAAATGTTCCAAGGGTAGAAACTCAATCCGCTAATGGGGCTTAAATGGGTTTCTAGGAACCTATTATTTCAGGCAAGTGCGCAGTTGTGCACTTCACAACAGCGTAGAAATGTCAATCTTCTTCCAGGGTATTAACGTCAGCTCCTTCTCAGGCAACAAATGTAGGTTAAAGAGTTTTGGAAACCAATTAGCTGGTAGCTGGAGTGCCTGCGGAATTTACCAGCTCGAGACTGTTGCGAAATGATTGCAGTTGTGTAAGCAAATCTTGGATGTTTCATTTTCTTCATGTAACGATGTTAAAAGTCGTTACAATTCCAATGAACCTTGCTACCCCCTTAACATTCTTGGGCGGTTGAAAATCCCGAATTCCCTAAGTTCGGGATTCATCAATCGAAACTCCACCTGCCGAGATAATGTGTCCAAGAAAAGCAATTTTGGATTTGGCGAAGGACACATTTGACAATTTAACCGTTAGTCCGGCCGACTTCAGTCTTTCAAATACCTCGCGTAAATGATATACAAGATCATCAAATGATTTACTATAAATAACCACATCATCAAAGTAGTGGTATAAATATTTAAATTTAATGCCAGAAAAGATGTGATCTAAAAGCCTACTAAGTACAGCACCACCGGTAGGAAGACCAAAGGGAATTCGATTGTTATTGTTATTGTATGAGTCCTCAGTCTTTTGACTGGTTTGATGCAGCACTCCATGCCTCCCTGTCCTGAGCTAATCATTTCATCTCTACATAGCTACCACACCCTACATCCGAGACAATCTGTTTAACATATTCTAACCTTGGTCTACCCCTACAGTTCTTGTCCTCAACCCTTCCTTCCATAGCAAAGCTTGCTATTCCTGGGTGTCTTAGTATGTGTCCTACCAACCTATCTCTTCTCGTCATTAGCAGTCGCCAGAAATATCTCTCCTCTCCCACTAGTCTCAATACCTCTTTGTAACTCTATCTAACCATCTGATCTTCATCATTCACCTGTAACACCACATTTCAAACGCTTCAATTCTCCTCTTTTCTGCTGCACCAATAGTCCAAGTTTCACTTCCATAGAGTGCCACGCTCCAGACAAAGGCCTTCGAAAATGACATCCTAATACCTAAATCTATATTCGATGTCAACAGATTCCTTTTCTGCAGAAATGCTTTCCTTGCCTGAGCTAACCTACTTTTTATATCCTCTTTGCTTCGTCCATCACTGGTTATTTTGCTTCCTAAGTAACAGAATTCCCCTACTTCCTTTAGCTTTTCATCCGCCAATTTGATGTCCATAGAGTTTTCTGATTTATTTCGGCTGCATTCCAATATTTTTGTTTTACATTTATTAATTTTCATCATGAATTCTTTCCTCAAGAAGGAGTCCATACCATTCAAAAACTCATTCAAATCCTCAGGCGTGTCGGCCAAGATGACGATGTCATCAGTAAATCTCAGAGTTGAAATCATTTCTCCTTGAATCTTCACCCCCACTTTAAATTTATCTCTAATTTCCTTCATTGCTTGTTCAATGTAAAGACTGAAAAGTATGGGTGATGAGTTGCAGCCTTGCTTCACACCTTTCTGAATACCAGCTTCTCTCTCATGTCCATCAGCTCGAGTGACAGCTGTCTGGTTTCTGTATAGATTGTAGATCACCTTCCTATCCTTAGACTTGATTCCAATCATTTTCTAAATGTCAAACAATTTAGTCCAATCAACGTTATCAAAAGCCTTTTCTAAGTCTACAAATGCCATGAACGTTGTCTTTTTTCCTTATTCTACCTTCCAAAATCAGCCTAAGACTTAGTACAGCTTCCCTTGTTCCTACATTTCTCCTGAAACCAAACTGGTCTTCACCCAATTCCGCTTTTATCTGGCTTTCCATCCTCTTGTAAATTATTCTAGACAGGATCTTTGAAGCATGAGTAATCAAGCTGATTGTACGGTAATCCTCACATCTGTCAGCTCCTACTTTCTTCGGTATAGGGATGACAACATTCTTCTTGAAATAGGGTACCTCACCTGTCTCATAAATCCTACACACCAAGTGATATAACCTGATCAGACCATCATCACCTATGCAGCGTAGCAACTCAATCGGTATATCATCTATGCCTGGTGCTTTGTTCCTGCCTAAGTCTTTCAATGCTCTATCAAATTCTGATCTCAATATTAAATCTCCTTTCGCATCGTCATCAATTTCCTCCTCCATTTCCATTACATGATTCTCAATCTCCTTTCCCTTATACAAACACTCTATGTAAGCTTTCCATCTCTCAACCTTTTCTTCCCTATCTGTTAGAGGCTTTCCATTTATGTCCTTAATATTACACCACTTAGTCTTCCTTTCCCCAAAAGTATTCTTAATCCTTCGATAAGCTGTGTCTACTTTTCCTAATTTTAGACAATTTTCTATACCTGCACATTTCTCTTTCAACCATTCTTCTTTCGCTTCCATGCACTTATTGTTAACCTAATTTCTCAGACGTCTGTATTCTGCTTTCCCTTTTCATCTCTTACATTCTTGTGTTTCCGCCTTTCGTTCATCAATTCTAGTATATCCTGTGTGATCAGGCCCGACGAGAGGGGGGACAGGCAGGGCTGGTGCCCCGGGGCCCGACCCTCCCAGGGGACCCGGCGTCCTAGGAGGATGGGCCCTATCTGGCATTGATTTATTATTGCCTTTATGCGACTTGAATTTGCTACTGGCAATCATTTAGTGAGTGCAATGAACTGTCTGTGAACAATGTTACAGGGATTGAAAAACTTATTCTGTCAAGTGGACAATAATTTCCATTACAAAGCGCTTGTGGGAAGAACAACGGTCGCAAAGTGGTCAACTTAGGCAATGGGGCTTCGCTATGTATTGTTGTCAGAATATATCTGAAGACAGAGAGAGCATAACCGTATTCAGAAATCAAGTCAATTGTATCAGCAAGTTCGATATCTACTCTGGAATAAGCAAGTACCACTAATATCAAAACAAACTCTGTTTTGAACATTATTTGTCCCTATATTGACTTATGGGTTGGAAACATGCACAACTACCAAATAAGATGACAGCAGACTTCAGGCTTCAGAAATGACGTTTCTAAGAAGCATGCTTCAAAACCCTAGGAAGGACAAAGTAAGAAATGAGAAGTTAAGAGAACAAGCTGGAATAAATCAGTCCCTGAAGGAGACCATAACTAGGAGACGATTGCGATGGTTTGGTCACGTCAAACGTATGACAGAAGGAAGAATTGCAAAACAATGGTTACATACTGAGATTACTGGAAAGAGACCTGTTGGAAGACCTAGGAGGAGATGGATGGACCAAGTGAAGGAAGATATCACATCCAAGGGAATCAACTGGGATGACGTCTTGAAGGATCAGTGGTACATGAATCGACTAAAATGGAGAGCGCTCGTAAACCACACCCGGGAAATTGGAGTGGAAACTTGATGATGATGATGACAGAGAGAGCTTTCCATTATTCTAAATTTAGCTTATTCGGCTTATGCACCAATCCTTCAAGTAACTTTCTCATCCCTTCACTTATTTCGCCAAGGCCACGAGAGCCTGGGCTGCCCTGGTGTGTTTGGTCACCTAGCTCAAGAGTTTCAAGTTTGGTGCGTCACGTTGAGCTTAGATGTTTAGAGGTGATAGTGTCTGAAATGAATATATTGTCTAGCTAGACATATGGTATGCCGTGCAGGCAGGTAAGTAAAATAAATTTTAAAGTAGCGTCCACACAGCAATTCACTTTATAGTTATTATTGATTTAAGGGGCGGAACAGCAAGGTCATCGTTCCCTAGTAATTCACTTTCGCACTATGTGAAAAATTATCATTGCTGGCTAAATATCTTGTGAAAGGGTGGGATGATTCTGTTGG
This sequence comes from Meconema thalassinum, assembly GCA_946902985.2. Classification (NCBI taxonomy): domain Eukaryota; kingdom Metazoa; phylum Arthropoda; class Insecta; order Orthoptera; family Tettigoniidae; genus Meconema; species Meconema thalassinum. Next base: position 473,122,054 of record OX336391.1, read on the forward strand.
TCAAACGTAGATAAAAGAAATGCATGCCAAATTGTTCATCTTCTCGTATACTGAATAGGGAAAACAATGGTAACATTTGAATAATCTGTATGTTTAGGTACCGTACAGTATCATAATTATTATAACTGGTCTATTCAATACGATAACATTCCTAGGCACTTGGGTTCGTGCGCCAAATCACTTCTGATTAAGGGACTTATTGAACATCTATATTACTAATGGCACTAGAGTAGGGAAATGTATCCAAAGACTTATACTAAGATAACATTCCAGTATTTTTCTGGACTGAGTGTTTAATTAACCAGGAGAAAAATGACAATTAAGCTAGGGCACTGAACCACTCAACTTTGTTTTCCAATTCCTCTCATGGAACCTCAGTGGTAAGGGCAGATGACCTACCGTAGCTGTTCCGCCCCATAAAACAACAATAAGTAACGTCAGTGGTAGAGGCAGATGGCCTAGCTGTTCCGCCCCTTAAAACAACAATAAGTAACGTCAGTGGTGTGCATGGCGATGGAGAAATTAATATATTGCATGTAGGCCTAGGCAACTTCGCAGATTTTCCTAAGAGACAAATATTTGAACTATGCTTAATTTAGAAGAAAATTAAGACGAAGTATTGTCGAATATTAATATAAATAAAATTTTATTTTGATCTGGTGCAGTGGCTGTTATTATTATTGGATATTTCTACGCCGTTTATTCCAAAGAGAGGCATCGACCTGCAAAGCACTTATTTTTCAGGACGCGAAGAGATATTTTCCCTTGCGAATCAAGCCCTTTCACGATACGCTTTAACGTTCCAGTACCGTTAAACATAAAATGAGTTGCACTCTTTATCTATAACTTGGAAATGACTCCGGGTCCTGAAGAAGCCGCGGCAGGAATGCAGAATTCGGCTTCCCGACTGCGGTGGCATTCGTAGTCTTACTCAACAGTTAATAATAGGCCTATTTGTCGTTACAGTTGTTAATTCATTTAGGGGCTTGCAATATTTAACCCGTGTACTTGGTAGCCAGTAGGTCTAGTACCACTGGCGGGCAATGAACCATTGGCATTCGGTTGGGAATCGTTTGCATCAACTAGTACTGTAGATATAATTCAGTATTTGCTGACGCGTTAATTCTTCGGTTTGTTTCTGAAGGCTTCCACATGATTGAATGATGTTGACTGTAAAGCAGTAGTTTTCACAAATATTAATGAAGTAAAAATTATAAGATTCTCAAACAGCGAACAAAATAGAAAACCAAGAAACGTGCGAATTGTGTAGACTGAAGGGGAGGCTAGTGGTTGTTGTATAATAAGAAAGGTGTATTGGCAACATTGTTGTAACTATTTGTGTTGGAGAGTAGAAACTTAGACCCTCTTAAAACCACCCTCTGCTGGACGAAAGCGGAGTATACACTGTGCTGTGCTATGCCCTCTGTGACATGATCAATCGCATGCCGTATTCTTAGCTGTCGACTGGGAAAAGAGGGAATGCGTTGCCCGTCGCGACTATCACTGTAATTATTAGGGTTAAGAGTAGGGTAGGTGTTCCTGGACTTGAAATAAGATACTATCCCAGCATGCGTCTGGAGGGAGTGTGGAAAACCACACTCAGGGCAGCTTCTCTCAGCACCGGGATTCAAACCTCTGATCTGCAGACTTGCTGTAGATCCCCATCACGGTCATTGGTGGGCTAAACCGCGGGGTCTTACTTGAAGGTGCGACAGCTTTTACTTCAATATCGGAGTCTTTTCTATAGCCACAAATGTCAATGGTCACCAAATTCTTACTACAAAATATCACAAATATAATCACCCAAATGGTCTAAAACTCAATAATTTGGACCAATATTTTGCAAAATTTTCCGGAGGAGGATCCCCGGACCCCACGGTGAGCTTGGTGATATTTCATACCCCCAGATCCCCGGTGTGTCTACTCCCCCATAATCTTGGCTTAAATCCGCCCCCGATGGTCACCAGTCATAGATAGGATTGGGGACTTTTAGGAGAACCTGGCTGTAGGTTTGCTTACTGCAAAGTAATATTAAGTTGTAAGAAGTCCTCTGCAAATTACAAAATATGGTTCATATTCACATTCTCTTCTTTTGTGAAAACAATCACTGATCAGCTGCAATTTACTGAGAGCACATATTAAATGACTTGACTTACGTATGAGTATACCTGTGGTTAATATGAAAATATATTTTGCTTTGTTTAATATACAGTGATGTGTAATCGCCGTTCAACCAAAACACTTATCTTAAATATCTGACGACTTCGGCCGGACTTAATCCCAAGATCTTGGGCATAGCAGTTCAGCATGCTACAATTATTATTATTATTATTGCTTGCTGAGTTTTATGTTCTTGTAATTGATTTCGTGATGACCATTTTGTGCAAAAAAAAAATGCTCAAAATCAGTTCGTGCAAATTCACGAGGATTATACATTAATTTTACAGAGTTTGGTTATAGAGGGGGGCCCCGGGAGATTCCAGCCCCAGGGCCCGTCGCCGCTCTCCACGGCCCTGTGTGTGATCCACGGTTTTCTACCTATTCTTTCTTTCCTACCAATGTTTTCTTCTGCGGATTTTGTTATTTCATTCTTCAAAAGTGCCCATTCGTCTGCTATTGAAGTTTGTTTAGGGTTTTTCATTAGTCCTTCCTTTATACTCTTCTTGAATCTTTCATTTACATCCTTCTCTTTAAGTCTGTCTATTGCCCATTTGTTGGCTTTTGACTTTTCTTCAGTTTCTTCAACTTTAATCTGCATTTCATAACAACCAAATTGTGGTCAGAGTTTATGTCAGCACCGGGATATGTTTTACAATCCAAAATCTGGTTTCGAAACCTCTGCTTGACCATAATGAAGTCGATTTGGTAACGCCCTGTATCTCCTGGTCTCATCCATGTGTATATTCTTCTATTGTGGTTATTGAATAAGGTGGTAGCTATGACCAACTCATGCTCGGTACAGAATTCTATCAGTCTGCTTCCTCGATCATTCCTTTCACCTAATCCAAAATCTCCTACTAACTTCCCTTCTCTTCCTTTCCCTTCCACAGCATTCCAATCTCCCATTACTATAACATATTCATCACCCTTGATATACCTCAGAATTTCATATATTTCTTCGTAGACCTTTTCAACATCTTCATCATCAGCTTGACTGGTAGGCATATAGACTTGAATTCAAATAAATTCCAATCCGTGGCAAATGCTGTGAGAGGTTTAGAATCTTCCGATGGAGGAATTTGATTATACGCAGAATTTAAATCCAAAATGCTATAATAGTTGGCGTCCTTAAACCATGCAAAGCACGAATGCAAGTCCGGCAAAGGAATAGACTCAAGGACTACCTTCTTATTTAACCTTCGATAGTCCCCCACAGGACGAAAGGTACCATTTGCTTTCGGAACTAGAAATATCGGCGACGCATACGCGGATGTTGAATGCCTTATCACTCTCTCTTCTAACATCTTCTGCACAATTTTCTTCAATTCCATCATTTTAGGTGGACTTAATCGATATGGGGGATGCCTCAATGGTATTTTATCCGTGACCTCGATTCTATATTCCAAGACATTCGTCACCCCAAGTTTGTCAGTAAGTACCTCGGGAAATTCAGTACACAACTGTCGACTCAGATTTCCTTGTTCCATAGACAGGTTACTTAAATCAAGGGTTTCAATACCATCATCCAGAACAGTTTCAATTTCATTCACGTCTACCACTCTAATCTCCTGTATTGCCGATTTATCTGATAAAAGGTTAAATTTAACCTGAGGGTAAAACCTGAACCAACACCTCTTATGTTGCATGTCTAACAATAAACTAGCGTGAGCGAAGAAATTAGCTCCCAGAATGAGCGGACACGTCAAGCCCTTCAATACCCAGAATTTCCAATTTTCAACTTGGAACCATTAGCTGATATCGTCGTCGTCGGCTTTAACTCGTTTCCGAGTATACATCTTCTTCCAAAACAGTCTAAAATAATCTAAGGTTGAGGTCTGTGGGCATGTTTGCGGTGACTGAACAGTCCAATGCGTGCATGAAACAAACGTCCACACAGATCACACAGAACTGTTGGTGGAGGGCGTGGCTGTGCTGAACGGAGCTTTCGTGCTTGTCGCTTGGCCTTAACAATTCTACGACATTCTTCTTCAAACATTTTGACAGCAGCCGGGATGGTCTGGCGCCAAGTTGGACGGTCTTTAGCAAGCTGGTCCCAGGTTTGTGGATTGAGACCTGTCAACTTCATATTCTACTTAAATTGGTCCTTGTAACGTCTCTTAGGGCCTCCATGAGGTCTGGTGCCGGAGGTGAGTTCACCATACAGAACCTGGCGTGGTAGTCTCGTATCATCCATCCGATGGACATGTCCAATCCATCTAAGTTGATGACCAATGATGGATGATTCTATACTATTAGCAAGCGCTTTCTCAAGAACATCAAGATTGGTGATGTGGTCTTCCCACTTTATCTTAAGGATGGATCGAAGTTTCTGTTGATGGAAGCGCTCAAGCTTTCGGAAGTCATGTCGATAGAGGGTCCAGGTTTCACAGCCATACAACAATGTTGAGATGACAACAGCTTGGTACACCATGAGCTTCGTCTTCACGGTCAGATCTTTATTCAAGAAGACCCGGTGCGATAGTCGCCCAAATATAAGACTCGCATGTACCGAAATTAATTTGGGTGATTTGCAAATTACTTTCATAGTTTGATACCAACATTCACTAATTAAAGAGGCCGAGCTACCCGAATCCAAAAGTGCAGTCACATATGAATCATTTAAAGATAAAGGTAAATTTTAGAGCAAATTTTCTCCTCCGCATTGTCAGGAACACCCTTCATTATCTCGTTCACAAAATTACAAAATGACTCTATGATCGGGGGTTTCTCGTAACGCTCGTTCTCCGCTAGTCATGAATTATTTTTCCAACACATACTCTCCACATGATTTCTTCCTCCACAATTTCGGCATCGCAACATACTATTATCATTAACTCGCCTCGACCCACCTGGCGATCTATTAGGGTGAACCAAATTATCTATGACAGGTGGTATATTGGAAACTAAACGATGATAATCAGTCAACCGAACAGATTCCACCTGAATGGTAGCTCCTCGCAATTCTGCAATCGTCGTCGGATGCGCTACCGCACTCAAACACGACCGACACTCGGGGGTTATCCCGGTTAAAATGAGCGAAACAATTTCCCTTTCCGATAAGCGTAAACCAAAAACTTTCACAAACCTAGAAACTTCAGTAATATACGAGTTCGGAGACTCACTTACGCTCTGTGCTCGGTGTAAATATTGAACCCTCATTGAATCCAACGATCTCAAAGGTACAAAACCTCGCAATACTTCAGCTATGAATTTCTCTATATTCATCCCCCTTCCACCAGTTTCGACAATAAACATCCTTAACGGTTCGGATGTTACTGGAAATATTAATTCAAACACCTCTGTGTCAGTAATCTTAAACAATCTAGCGTTCACCTGTACTTCCACCAGAATTCTCAAAAAGGCTATTACTCCGTGCATCGTATTGTTAAGGGCCGAGCCCTTAGGGCTCAGGACCCTACGACCCTAAAAGGGAGAGGGGACCTACGCCACTGGCCTCACACGCTGAACATCGATATCTCAACATACGACCACCAGACTTCTCCAAAAACACATAAACACCTTCTTCTACCCAAAATCCGTCCCAGGTTGGGAATATAATAAGCCTATACATTTTCTTCACACTGTAAGGAGACGGCCACTTGACACAAGGTGGTTAGTCAACATCTTACATCACACATAAACAAAGACACTATCGCTGGTATTGGGAGTATCAACAAAGACGACACGCCGACTCAGCAACTCGAGAACCCTTAAAAAGGAAGGCCCGAGAGAACTAGACATCTGTTGTCGCCCTAGGCCCTGCAGGAGGACGTCCCGGTCAGCCAGTCATCACCTGAGGTAAGAGTGTGCTCAGCCATCCTCATATTTTATTGTAATCCATTCCCTTCACACCTATACTAAAATTGCACTTGTAAAACAAATTGATTCACATTGTCCCACCTTGAAAGGGGCCCGCACATAACACTCATACTGTTCAATAAACTTTTGATCAGTAAGCTACACTTTGTCAATCATTGCATTTGCCTTCACGTCCTTACTCCCTCTCTGACAGTCTTAATTGCCCGTGACTGTCAAGCCAGAGAAGTGCAAGGTAAGGCCTTCCATTGTGTTCTTACTAGCGTACTCGAGTAGCCAGGCAGGCGCTAGGTCAGCAGTTAGGCTCCACACACACTTGCAGCTGTCTGTTCATAGCCGCAAGCACTCTCATTTTGATCGCATATCCCTTGGTAAGTACTTGCACCCCCATAGAATTGCGCCCCCATTTCATTACATCCTTTTACAAACTCATACACTTGCAGTTTCCCCCAATTATGTGGAAACTTGCACTCTTTCGGAAACCACCCCTAAATTGGACATCAACAAACCCTTGTTCGTCCTATCCCCTAACACCGGGACTGAACAGTATCTACCTGCATCCTTCTTAATCTATCAATAATGTCCAAAAGATGATGCCCCACATGACTAAAACTTGTCTTCGTGAATATGGAGCGATTAGAATTCCCATTCCGTGACCTATTATCCCTCATTGCTTCCATAACCTCTTGAGCATCTTGTTCCGAATCTCTTTTCCTTAAGTCCGATGACGGATCAACGTTACACTCACTAATACCAGATTCAACCTTACCTCCTTGAAAACCCAAATTATTATCGTTAATTCTACCTGGCAAAGCAAGGTCTTGGTTCACTGTAGACATCTGCTGTCCATCTTTTCCCCGAAATTTTTCAAACACATCATTTAATGGCACCACAACGGGATTATTTCTCGGACACGTGAAAACGGGAAATACATTCTCGGAATTATCACGAACCTTATTGCCATTCGACAAACATGAGTTCATTGTTACACCAGATCTGACCTCTGTTCCTATATCTGATAACAATCCAACTTCTGTTCCTTTGGAACTCCGTACCAAATAGTGTTCACCTCCAGAAAACGAAGTACTAGGATACACATTTGAAGGACTGGGCATATTAATAGTCGCTGACAATGTTCTACGCTCGCCTGACGACAAGCCAACAATAACCGAATCTCTCTCTTTCCCTTTCATGTGGGTCCTAGTTTGAGGAACGCAATACATAATCATACTCCTCGACCTCGAACTATCACTAAGATCTCCTCGTTGTACAATATGACCACGACACTTGTCAATGCACCCATCAGCAACATCATGATTTAACAATTCGTGAGGTAAGAACCAGAGGGTTCTATCTGACTTTAAGTTAATTGTTCAGGAGAGGTGTTTGAAGTTTGGAATTGCATAAAGTATGTAGTTTTGAAGCCAGCTCTTTGCGAAGTATTTCAAAATGATGATACAAGGTTCTACTTTTATGAATTAACACCAAATTTAACAATTACATAGAGAACATAGGTATTTTAAAGACTTATTCCAAAGTCTGCGTGCAGATAGAACTTTCTGGCTCTAAAATGGGCATAAGTTGTTAGAGTCATAAGGTTCTTCATTTCAAAATTGCTTTGTAGAACTCTACATCGACAGTGGGCATCCATTTCATAATGGAATGGATATCTGTAGGCTTCTCCTTGGAAATTTTCCTCCCTGTTATAGAAACTCTTGCTTCTGGTAGTCGGGTTGGTAGACTACTATGTTTTGTTGCTGGTTGTTATTAGTCCTGTTGTTTCAAACTACTCTCTCACTATTGGAATTGTTAATATTATTTCCTCCTCTATTCAAAGAGTTAGGAATATAACTCAAATGCCTGTTATCTTGTGTCGGCTGGCAGGATTGTCCTATCGCATCGCTAACAACATACCGCTTCTCACCGCTTTCTAACGATGACACAATCTTTTGTCCGAGACTAGGATTTATAACCGCCTCATCTATTCTACTTCCAACTGTTTCCACGTTCGCATCTTCAACATTCGATTCGCTCAGATTGCCTCCTCTATTTTCTCTGACTTCATTGACACTCCTGCAATTTGCAGAACCACTAAAACTTACACTCACTCCTGCATTATATCGACCTGGAGATAACATAATCACATTCCGATTGTCAACTGACGGATTCGCATTATCTAACCTTTCTGCGGATTCGACCAATTTCAATTGAGTTTCGATTAACTTTCTCAACCGAGTTACTGGTCGATTTCCCGAAACATTTAACAAGTCGTCACACTGGGTATACAAATACATGATACGAGCCACTGCCATCGTAATGTACAGGCCATCATGCAGAGACTCTTAACGATTGATCAGCTGATCTGTAGGGGGAAGACATGGCGACCATTTTGCTTTGTGCTGTGTTGTTTATATCTTTTATGAATGAGTATCCGCGTGAAAAGTGATACTTGAGAACGCTTCTACTTACGTCATCTAGAATGAGGATTATTTATTTTCTGAAACAAATGTTCATTTTGTAGGTAGGTTATTGTATCTACGCAAATTTTGCGTTGCATATTTGTCATCACACAGACGGTTATGTTTTAGTTAGGACCTCTATATGACTTATTATTTCGACTCATACAAGGTTTTTTGGATGGTAATAAAATGTTGTTAGTTCAGGAAACCTCCTTCCCAGGTCGCAGGCATGTCAAAAGTTTGTTTATAGCAACTACCGGTATTATGAAAGAAATGATAATGTGGCTGCTTCTCCTTCCCCACCACGACAATTTAAGAAAGCAATGCATACACAACATTCCTAGAAATTATTTGTACATTACGGGGAATACAAGAGTGTGTGTTAACATTTCCCTGAAAGTAAGACACCATTCTTCGGGAGAGAAGAGGTAATCGCCTTGATGGTAGGTTGTTAGTTAATATGGTTTCAATTATTTCAATTTTCTCCCTAAACATTTCTAATATGTTAAACAGATTGCCTCGGATGTAGGGTGTCGGAGCTATGTAGAGATGAAACGATTAGCTCAGGACAGGGAGGCATGGAGAGCTGCATCAAACCAGTCAAAAGACTGAAGACTCAAACAACAACAACATTTCTAATATGATAATGCTGAGGTTAAGTTACTTACCGTATGTAAATCAGAGAAGCGATAACCAGTATTCAGTATCTACTGAAGTCAGTCCAAGTTACATTATTTGTGAGAATGGTTTCTCGATCAAGCTCATGTGAATATGGTAATGTTTTCGTGGCAGCATTTGTGTATTTACATTAATGGGATTGTTAGCACCTGGTGTATGAACTGTAGGTTATTGATAACTGATTTCAAAATTACAACCCATTGTAAATTCCTGATACAAGAAATAAGTTAGATTGAGTCATAGAAAATAAGTGCTGTTAGGATAGGCCCTGTTTATGTCACCTTGAGGGTGGCCTATGCATTGATCACAGTTATAGATAGGTTACATTGTGCTTTGTTATCCACGAGCAGTTTAGTACGTGATCTGTTGAATAGCCAAGAGTGATGTGGGGTTTTCTCAGGCATCTACCATAAACCTTTTCAAAGCGGTGAACAGCGAGAAAATGGCCAAGAATAGATCTTATTCTCGACGTCAAAATACTGCTATTTAGCCCTGTTTGTGTGTTTTAACGTCCTAGTAAATGTACCGGCAATGTACCATTTTGTTCACTCCCAAAATACCAGCTACATCGGCCGGATTCGAACAAGCGGAGCGATAATTAGGCGTATGTAGTGGTAACGGATGGAAGTGCCAATCAGCCCTAAATAGCATTGCTATTTTTTATGTCTTGAAGCGGGAGCGTAATTCATATTAGGTTTGAAGAGACTGCGTGTGAAGGGAGCTATCTGACTTGCTGCTGCGACTATAACGACCCTAGGCGTGACGTCACAGTAGGAGCCTTACGGCCTGTACAGTACGATGGCAGTGTACGAGCCCGCAACTTGGCAAATTGACTCGGAGTACACGCAAATTCGGTGAAACACAAATCCACCACATTCACTACATCATAAATAAGCTTACACAACTGAGACTCACCATATTGATAAGCTGAATTTGATAACCTTGGCAAGGACACGGGGAAACAAAGTCCCATCTCAAGACTCTCCCGAGCCTCAGGCGATTCTTCAGGAACGTTCAAATTCCTTATCAGTAACTCGTAAGTTACTTCTTCGTCAGTCAGATATGGTACCTCAACATTTCGCTTGGTCATGCTTAGAGAATAATTACCAATCCCAAATAACAAGAACACCCCGCAACAACCGGCAGTAATGAAACACGAAACCTAAGCTACTGCTACCAAAATTTACTGTCCCGGCCGAAACCCCTAGATAAACCCAGGTAATCTCAAACGGACCAGCGCCCCTTCCCCTAAAAATACCGTTCGTTATTCCACACTATAGGTTCTTTAGGGCAAAGGACATGGAGACTAGCTCCTTAAGTAGAAGAGGACCGCACGCCCAGAACCGGGTCACCTCTCCACCGCTCGTACGGATGATCTTACAAAACTTACCTTTAACCAAATAAAAACTCAATTCAACGATGGTAATAATTCTTAGAACCACAGGAAATGTAATATTGAAAATCTATATAACAATATGAACATACCGGTACATCACAAAATCCGTGTTCCTTATTTTTGCCCTCGGACGATGTGCGGTTACATGATCGAACTCTAATATAATTTCCATTTACGTAGTGGAGCATCGCAAAACAACTCTCAATATGTGTAAGGATGGACGAGGAAATATAACATATCGGGACAAACATTTTAATCATATTACTTCTTCTAGACTTCCCACTCACAATCTACTACAATCGAAGAACAACAAAGAATACAATTAATAATAATAATAATATCGTATGGCCTCGGGTGCCTGGTGCACCCAGAGGGTAGCTTGCATGTCGAATTTCGTAGTTCCTTGACTATGAAAGTCAAAGAGGTTAGCTGTTAGATATCTAATCTCCTTAAACACAATAGCGCTTTCTAGTAGAGAAATGAGGAACTTTGTGCTGGCGGAAACTCCCGAGATTAATTTTGCCATTATGAACTCGGCCTACTGAATTCAAATGGGTTCTTTGACATGCCAACATTGTTCCGTTAGAGATCATTTCTCATTACAGATACAGTTCTCTTCCACAATTTAGTTAATTACTCATTCTGTAGGTGCAGAGACGATCGATGGCAAATATGGTGTTGTCCACGAAGTATAACCGGAGTGTGTATGAAGTGTGTCAGTGCAACTGGCACATAAAATTAGTGAAATTTTACAGAGCACTGGATTAGTCCTGAATGACGATGAACCGCAACTGCTGCAGTGACTGAACTGAGTTTAAGGACGTACCCATGACATCGTGCGACATTGAAAGGACCTTCCCGCGATACAAGAAGCTACTTAGCGACAACCAAGGAAGATTCCTTTTCCAGAATTTGAAGATGCACATGGTTATAATGTGCAACGCTGCTTGTATTCAAAGTCAATATTGTCAGATCATTAGGTATCGAAGATTGATATTTGTTGTTTAAATGAATTTACAGTAGTATGAAAACAAGAGGTTTGTAGTACTACCAAATTTAGTTACAGTTAAATATTTTCTGATAAACTGCAACAATTGGCAGTTTTTTTTAAACTTGGGGCATTTCCCTTCTCTTTTACAGGAAATGTGATTTGTCTCGCAGTTTTTAACGCTAAAAAAGAATATGCTGTTTCCCGAGAGTCTCTTGAAACATTCCGCGATAAAAACTTGAGGAAAACATTTTTACCGTAGGCCTATTCATGAAATCAGCGTAGATTTTAACAAATTTTTAAGTTTGAATGTAGATTAATAATAAAAATAAAATTTCACTTCATTACGGTATAAACACTTGTTTTTAGAAAGCAGTAGCTATTGTACCCGGCGTTGCCCAAGAGGTGTCTTTATATGTTATAGAAAGATACATGCTAATATTTCGCTGAGTATATTCAGTATGCCCCTAAGTGAGTTTAGAACATACAGGGTCTTTCATATAAAGTAAGAACGGCAAGCGGCAGTTTTGTTATCAGCTGCTGTGGTGACCTTGGCCGAGCTTGTGGGGTGCCACGGCCCCCTGCTGCAGTATTGAAAGCGCGAGCATAGTACATACTTGACCTTGCCATAAGCGTGCAGGTGTTCAGTCGCCATTCTGAACCTCGGCTGCTAACATGGTGAGACAGTTATCTTTGCAACAACGTATTTTTTTTTTGTATGTAAAACTTATTTTAACAAATTTTAACAAATCCTCACACATTGGAGGAACTGAAAGGAAACATTTTGCATGCAATCAAAAACATTACAGTGGCAAAACTCACTCGCATCAGCCAGAATATGGTTACCAGGAGGAAGTAAATCCCACAACCAGATACAACACCTGTATAACCCAGAAAGGACGACACTTCCAGCATCTTTCATAAGGTAATATTTCATACAGGATTGTACACACGCTTAAAGCAGGGGGCCACGGCGCGCCACAAGCACGGCCAAGGCAGCTGCAGCAGCGGATAACAAAACTGCCGCTTGCTGTTCTTACTTTATATGAAAGTCCCTGTAGTTCTCCTTGACTCTGATGTTATTCAAGTGCAATATTAACTCACTGTAAACCTAGTCGAAATGTGCTGTGGAGTACAATAATGTAGCAGAGCATGCAACAATTGTAAAATGGGATGTACTGTAGGTGCACAAATGCTCGAGAACTCAGTCTCACAATTACTTTCCTGGTAGTGTTAATTTTTGATTTAATGGGATAATTAAGACGTCTTATGGTAGTGTTCACATAATTATCTCTATTATGTTTAAAATGTTGCAACTACCTTCTTGATAGGTTCTAAAGAGTATCACACTGAATATAGCATGCAGCAGCCATCTTCAAATTATAGAATATATGAATAAAGAACACTCTACATTTTATAGCTACTCTTGGTTGTCACCGGAGGCCCGGGTGGGAGTAATGTAGTGTGATAACATTGTGGTTATTTACAATGAACGGGCAGGCAGTAGCGTAGCAAGGATTTTAGTTTGGAGGGGGCCCATTACTGCAGGAGTTGATATATTTTAGCCTATTTTCATTTATGTAAAAATAAATACGCCTATGATATCACCTTTGCCCATGTGTGTGCGTGCGTGTGTGTGCCTCCTCTCCCTAATAAAATCTAAACGGCCGGAGCGATTTCAATGAAAATCGGTAAGCACATACTACTACCTCGTCCAACCTCGACCGTCCCTTTCAAATTTGCATTATATAAATAATTTGTAGCCTAGTTTTATTTTAGGAGTGTCTTATACAGTGCGCCAGGAAATATTCTCTGCAGTGCCTACAAGCGTCTGCGAGAGCTAGCATCGGTAGTTACGTTGGCAGCACGACTGTCGTTTGTATTAAAACAAACAGTTAACTTTGTACTCACCACAGCCATTCATAACAGATGCTGGAAGTGCTGATGACACACACGCTCGCTTATTGCAATACACACTGACGATTTCGACAGCCTACAGCCCACACGCGTGGGATTCACCCTGTCAAGGACACCATGCTGCCAACTAAACTGCTGATGCTAGCTCTGGCAGAAGCCGGCAGCCACTGCGGAGAACATTTCCTGACACCCTGTACTTACACACACAAATTTTCATGCCATTCGCTCCTGTAGTTTTGACACCAACCCATAACAAAAAGACAAAACTTATTACAGAGATGTTGTACTTGTATATAATTACGGTAATTTTTCGAATGTCTTCTTGTAAATTAGTTTAGTTAGTTATCGTTTTCAGGGGAGGAACAGCCAAGATCATCTGTCCCTAAAACAATTACAGCTTAATTCATTTGATACATTGCTCAGTATGGGGAGCGTCTAGAAATAAAGCATGCTTTGCATGCTACCGGGGATTTTCCAATATCCCACTTGAAGGGTTAAATAAACAAAGTGAATGAAGTAGCTGCAAAGAGAATCTATTATTCTTACTATTGGCCATAGACAGTTTAAAAATATATATGTTATTGCTTTTACATCCCTTTTAACTACTGAGGGTAACTTTTCCCCGAAGGAGATCTTTAACATGCCAGTTAAATCTTCTGACATGGCTTCCTTGTATTTTGCTTTTTCAGAATCACTATGACCTTCCTCTTCAGCAAAGGGAGAAGAGTGTGACCTTTCTCCTGAAGGAGATATTTCAGATTCTGAACCGATCATCTAAAAATCTGGCAAGACAATGCCTAGAATATTTTTGACCCTTTTGGCTAGCTCTGTTGGGAGACAGTCATGTAAATAATTAATAAACAATATATATGGCGATGGGTGATAAGGATTCACTAAACTCACGTTAATCCAGCCCACATCCGGCGTGTTGCTCAAGCAGAAATTACGCGCACAACAATGTTGTTAGTTAATTGCAATGTTAAACAATGAAGAATAACATAAATTTCTAAACATGTAAACATGGTCAATACGGAACCTGGAATGAGTGTTGTTCCTGTTAATGTTAAACAACACTATACAAGGTGTATAAGGTGTATAATAATATAAAATTTAATAACTTGATAAATAATGGAGATATTTATTGGTTCGTGGCTGACAATGACATACAGGAATAAGTCCGCATTGTCATTCACAGAGGAGACCAGTTGTTTTTTTCGGCCTGGGTTTCTCGACAAGAGCAGCCTTTAAAGAAGCTAATAGCTCAAGATCTCAGAAAATTCCAGACGCGAATGTGCTGCAATTTCGCACCAACTCCCGAAAATTGTACATTCGTATCCTATGGCTGAAAAAATCAAAGAGAGGTCACCTCCTGCTCACAAGATGGCTCGTGCTATTTCCTGCCTAGACCCTATAGGGGTCACTGAGACTCCTAAGAGCAGCTACTCCGCACTTCTGAGACTGCCTTCCGTTACTGCGCGTTTGAAGCAGTTCGACGGAAAAGAGCCACGGCCCGACGTTCTGTGGTCTGAATTAGTGGCTTCCGTTCCTGTCAGAAACGATCTCACAAGCTTCGTTAAAATGATACTGATTTTTAATGCAGCTCTAGAGAGAAGTTTCTCCCTGAACAAGGAGTGCATGATCGTCAATCACAAAGAAGCAAGTCTGATTGGCATGCATACTGATCAGGACGCTATGATGTCAGCTGGTGGAGTAGAAATTATAACCGTGAACAAGAGTTCATACTGCACGAAAGTCCTACGCCGTGTTAAAGGAAGCAAAACAGGTGCGAAGCCAGGAGGAAAATGAAGAGACAGCTAAGGTGGCAGTCGAAGGAAAAGCCACGAAAGATCTTCAGGAATTTTCACCAAAAAAAAGAAGATATTGAACGACGCCCGGTTTGAAGCAGAGAAAATTGAAGAGCAGATGAGTTCCCTAGTGAAGCTTTAAATTAAGAAATCTTTGATTATTGTTTGTTTTATCTTATTTTGTGTGACTCAAATCCCTAACCACAATTTAGTATTGACAAAGTGACTTATTTTATTTTGTGTATGACGAGCCTACAGTTCCTATTCAGAAATTAGTACTGTCAAAAGAACTTAATTTTGTGCTGTGTATAACTGAAGTTCCTAGTAACAATCTTGTATTTGTCAAAGTGACTTATTTAATTTCGTTTTGCATTATTTTATTTTCTATTACCTACTTTGGTAAAAAAAATCTAAATTAAAAGGTATTCGCGGCGTGTCGCGTGTGGAATTATACTGTTTTTAGCCTTTCCATGGTCTTCTTTCGCAGGGGAGATGCACATACCAAATTGTTTTAAATTCCTTGTAAACACTCACTGCAAATGCGTCACACATGCATAATTTTCAAAAACAACAAACAATATCTCACAGCTCTCGACATTTTACTATCAACACCCGTCACCAACATGTGGCTACAAAATACACCACACAAGTAACAGAATTCTTCTCGTGTGGGCAGGCATTGTTTCAGTCGCTTGTTAACCACTGTCTGTGTCGGATTTCCTTTCATTGTCATTGTTTCGTTACTTTTACTTCGCCGAAGTTCGACCCGAGGACTGGACACATCCCTTACAGCATGTACAGAAAGAAATACTGAAGGCGGTCTGGATATCGCGGTGGATGAAATGATTATTAACCTTGGCAATTCATCAAGCTCTGACGAAGACAATGATGTTGGTGATGATGATAGGGACAGTGAAGGGATGGAAGGTGTCAAAGAAACCCTTGCCAAGTGAATGAGGATAATTTATGTATTGGTGTCAGTTCGCTTGCGTCAATCGATAATACAGCACAGGCTATTGTTTCCCGTCATAGTGTTCAAAATACCACCTGTCATTCAATAGCCTACAACTCGACAATATAAAACCACGGCAATAATATCGCCACAGATCGGCTTGTTTGAGTGATCAGTGCTAAATGTGTCTTTACCTTAACTTTACTTTTGTATTATCACGATAGCTAATATTAACCGTAGAGAGTCGCGATTCAGTGAGTGTCCATGCTGTTATCATTCAACTACTGTACTGTAAGCTGTGAACGACCTCCACTCAGACTCTTGTTTCATATTAAAGGATAATCATTGCATGGTGAGTGGTTTTATATTCATTAGCTGTAGAGTTTTTACCCTCTTTGTCGTATTTATTGAATTGAATACCGATGATAAAGGTATCATAGCTTCGGTGTGTAATTTATTTATTCATCTAAAAGTTTCGTATTTCTCTGTTTGAATGCCCTCGGCGTTGACTCAGGATCATCTTTTCAAATATATTACGTATAATTGTACAGACATAATGTCTGAAGTGTAGTGCTGTGTATTATTCGAATCAGTTGATTTACAAAAACACTATAAACTTGGCAACACAGCTCAGCTGTTCCAAGCTCCCGACATATCCTTCGCGGTGTTTCCTTCGAAATACAGGGTGTAGGTGTGAAGCATTCTCAGAATTCTTGCCGTGTGGTGGTTAGACGTAGGGTATTGTTATGTGGCGACTGTAGGTTGCGGAGAGGAAAAGCGGGGCAAAGTGACAGGAAGGCAGTCAGTACCGAATGCGTGGGGTTAGCAATATTGTATTTGTCCGAAATTTATACGTGTAATAGCGAACACACCTCCAATTTTACTATAAAAGTCGTGATCTAAAAAGGGATGTCTGTTAGGTAGTCAGCCTGAAGGCTGGTTGGATCCTCAAAAGGCACCGCCGTTAGGTTATGTGGGTAGATACCCACAAAAACCCAAGGCAGCGCTATATTGAGGCATACTAGGCAAGAAGAGGAGTGAGGTAGTTTGCCATTGCTTTCCTCACTGAGTCAGTACAGGGAGTGGGTAACATATATTACTACATGACCCCCAAAAGTATTGTTATAGTTGTTTTTGAGTGACTATGACCTCGTGTGCTAGAAGGGGGGGGGGGGTGAGTGTGACAATGTAAGGGGTGGTGACTCTCTGTGTATCTGATTATTAAAATAATGGGGTGGCTTATGACTTATGACGACAGGACGGCCACCTAGCAAAGTGCTCACGAGAGACCTTGGGTGGCACGGCTACGCTAACTTGCAGTACAATGTCAACAGGCGCTGGACTGATAGTTCAGAATCAGCGTAACCTAAATGTTATTATTAAGCGGAAAGTTAGGAAAGGCATTTCAATAAAATAAGACAGACAGCAGGTTATAAAATAATTGTGTGAGTTTACTGGGGTGCCGTAAAGGCATCAGACAGACTTCACTACTCTAGTGAGTGATAGTTCACCAATAATGATGAGGCGATTACAAAGTTTGTAGGGTAAGGTGATGAAAAGGATAATGTTGGGAGTTTGCCAGAGCACCCACTAACCTTCGATCAGATGAACGTCGTCGGAAGCCAGCTGTGCGTGAAGTCGGATAGACGAGACCTGACACAGGACAGAGCCTTGTTCTTTGGATGAGCACCCTATTTATTCCTAATGTTGTTGCTGATCGTGCATGTTGAAATGTAGCTGCTCCACTTTCAGTATTTTCAGCTGTGTTCGACCAGTGTGTGGCAACATGTCGTAATTCTGTAGTAAGTTTATTAAATGTTGTAGGAGTTTGGTAATGAAGCGTTTGTGGTTGTTTCCTTGTATCCTTGTGTGTTAGATTTGAGGGTGAAGTGTGTAGAGAATTGGGGCAGATAAGAGTTGTACTTGCAGATTGTAGGTGTATTAGGTATTAGATAGTTGTACCCTGTAGGTTATTCCCCAGGGTGCAACAACTCTCCCTTCCAATTAAATCTGCGTCCTCGCAGATTGGACTAGTCGTATTGTGTCCAACTCTAGGAATGGGTATTCCAAGATTCAGACACCTAGATATCAAGGGAAAGGCTACAGCCGCTTTTGAAAGTTGAGATATTTGAATATCGCGCTCCATTGCTTCTCGAAGCAATTGGAAAGAATATACCGCTAACAGCATGTCAAGTGACGTAGCGAGTAATAGCAGAGGTCGAGGCTATTTATTGATTAAATAGTTAACCATGGAGTAGAGACTTGAGACTTGGATCAGATTACTGGCACGGCCAAATGAAAGAGAATGCACTTAGTATCAAGTAAATCGGACCAGGGATACCAGAGATATGAGGATTTCTAGATTTCATCGTGATGACGCGTGACCCTGGCTGTTTTGAATAAAAGCCGACCGGCCGAGGCATCAGGAGCTCACTTCGACACAAGCACTTGCCTAGCAAGGTGCTACTACGCTGAGCCAAGGCACATGGTTGCCGGATCTACGCAGAAGTTATTTTCAAAGTTGTGATAGTCACAAAAGTGCTGCGCTACGAGTGGAACTTAGTAAGTTTCCGGCAAGGAGAATCACTGAGGTGATTGATTTTTTTCTACAGACACTGGTGAAATATTTTTATTTTCACATGGACATATGCTAGACTTTGTCTAGAATTAGTACTTTGTCACAGTCCAGTAATAACCTAATACTTGGATAATTAAATCCATTTTAGTCAGTTTTCATATTGGTAACTTAATAACCACTTCGATCTATCAGTACATTGAAGACCAGTCTATCACGGTGTTGTTCATTAGTCTACGCAGGGAAACTACATGTTGCTTCGCGCATGGTAGATGGTGAGAAGCCATGCCCAGGGAACGATCTTCAGAACAGCCGTTGATTGGTTAGACTGTCAGTGTTTTCTTGTATTGAAAAGATTACCGTGAGTTATGTTACAACTGACATATCTAAGAATAGATCACTTAGATCTGACCCCTTTTAAGCAAACTGTTATGGAGTTAATAGGAGCCAATATTAAAATGGATCAACAGTTACTTCAAACGTCAAGAGATATTACCACTATGTCTTGTTAGACGGATTGTGGGTATATAATGGCGGCCGATACAAGGATTATACGTGCTTGTCCGATAGGGCATGTCTATGGATAAATCTGGTACAGACCAGGTTCGCTACGCTTCAAGACCATCAAGAAATGTAAGCCACATTTTGACTTTATATTATGCCTAGCTAATTGGAACAAACTATTTTTCGGCAGATGACCAACACATTTATTTTTCTTCGTATTTAAATCTTGCAATGATTTACGCAAGACATATTAGAGTTATTCTGAGTATTTTCAGCGCTCAGAACAGTTTAGGATCGATGACCGAGCATTTCGAGCATTTATTTGAATATTTCATATTTTAGGGATATCACGGAAAACCGTCGATGTAATGGTTGAGTTAAATTATTTTTGTTGAGGAATGGATTTTTTTTTTTCCATATTCGAAGATTCGAACATGTGGATTCTCACATAATGAAATAATAATTAAATATACTTAAAATAATATAACTAATAATAATAATAATAATAATAATCCACTGATAATAATAATAATGATTTTCATAATTTTTCTAAATAATTCTTGGATATTATATTTTCTAATAATCATATGTATTGAGAGAGAGCCTATGAAGTAGTTTAATCATTTCTAGTCTGGAACAGGAGATTTTCCGAAGGAGAGTGGTTAGCGCAAGCCCGCATTCAACCAACATTTCAGTTCTGGTGGAACAGTTGATATTTGCAATGAGGAAAGTATATTTTTCAGATAACGCGGAGAGGCATGAAACGGGAAGCAAATGATATTTGTATCAAATAGGATATTTTCGTATTTATATAAAATCATGACGTAAATACACTCGAAAGTGAAATAAAGATTTTCATAAGTATGGTAAATTCACGGGTTGAACTGAATGGTAAAATAAAATAAACTTGTAAGTTTATTAATCTTCCAGTGTTGATAACAAGCAGAGGCTTGATTTATTGTATACATTTTGGGAAGAAAATTTATGTGTGTGGAGTAGTTGAAATGCCATTCCCAGGTGCGCATGTTTAAGTCGCAGGAATGAGGAGATTTTTTCGAGCATCAATCAAATAGCAGGTTCGATGGCTCAGGTTTATAGTAGGAGTATTGGAACTACACATTTCGTCGTATGAATGACCCGAAGGTTATTTCTTAGAAACCATCAGTTCTTATTTCAACCTTGTTTACGGATCCCATTAAGACTTTGATTTTGCTAGAACCCGGATTTGTCATGATAGTAGTTTATTCTTCTTCAGAGGAAGACCTTTGCCGTTGTTGTTGTAATATTGTGTTCTTATGAAAATAATAGAATGGGCCACTGCCAATTAAAAATAATTCTATAACCACGAATAATTTGAAGGATGTTTTCAATCCTAGTGCCATGAACTAAATGAATTTATTATGAAGCTATAAATCTTATTTCCGCATTTTGTCGAAGAATTGCAAGTTGTGAAAGTTGCTAAAATGGCCATGAATATAAATATTTTTCATAATAATGATTCCAAGTGGAAAATTGAATAGTTGAATGTTTCAACAATTTATTGATCAAGTTGATGATTCAGAAATCATATATTTTGTTAGGAACTTGAAGTTCATAATCGAGTCACTTCTCGAAACATTTAATGTCAGAAGAACAATTAATTTTTGTTGTGCTTCGCACAGTTCTTCGATGCTATGCTCAAGGTCAAATACTTTTCAGATGTTATTAATATGTGTAAATAATTTGTGTTGATTCAGAAATAATAATATTTTTTGACAATATATTTTTTGAAACTGGAAAAATAAGTGAAAGTTAAAAATTCTATGAACATTTATTCTACGAGTGTTAATATTATGCAAAAATTCAAACAGTGAACTACGATATTTCCAGTAGAGACAATTAAATTTGAACCTGATTTAATCATATATAATTTTGGAACACAGTCTACAGGACTAACAATCAGACTTGTGTTTCCGAAAAATAATTGTCAAATGTGTTTGGAAAAATTTCTGTATATTGTGTAAATAGGAGTGTGGGTCGCCACACGTGAATGATGCTGCTTTGAGCATTTTTGCAGTCAATTTTAAATTCAAAATAAAATGAGATAATTTTACTTGATGTGTTACGCCCAGTTGAATCTCCTTCTATCCTTATTGTTGCATTGAGCCAAAAATCAGTAAAGCATTTTTTTTTATTTGATGTCGTTTTTGCGATTAGCTTTAACCCATCTGGCGCTCCGGGATATTTTGACTCTCGTGCTGACTGATTATTGGTAAAATGCATATGTGGTCGTGCGGACTCCGGTCTAAACGGGCACATAAAATAAGATAGAGAGAGAAATGGCTTCGAACGTGGGTCTCGAGTTAGACATGGTCAATCGCATGCCGATTTAAATTGTGATAATTTTTATAGAAATATTTTGGGAGTTGAGAGATGTCTGGTTTGGATGAATAAATTAGTAGGAAACCCAATTAGTGGGGAAAATTAAAAATTTAACTTGGTTAATAATTAGAATGGGTTTGATTATTTTTGATAATGGCTTAACAATTAGGGCGTCAAGTAAATTCAGTAGTAAACGTTCGATGACTGGACATACGCATTATTAGAATCCAGGTGGAGGATATTTGAGAACTTGCATATTTTTCTTGTGATATTGTGGTAAATGTAATTCGTAAAAGTAGAGAATTTTGTTTTTCCATCACGTCGACATTAGGACAAATCTCATTTTATTAGAGTGTTCCAATCAGCTATTCATATTTCTTGTTCTAGTTATAAGCTTGTGTTTGCCAATATTGTATACCCCTAAGTTTTGAATAATAATTGAAAATTATGGAAGAGATGAGGAGGATGATGAGGAGTTTGGAAGAGAGTTCCAAAGAAGCTGGAATGCGTGTAGCAGCCATTATGAATGAAAATACTGAGGCTTTAGAAATGAAACTTAACGAAAATTCTGATTCTTTAGAAAATAAACTTAAAGAAAGTTTAAATGAGAAACTTAAAGAAAATTCTGATTCTTTAGAAAATAAACTTAAAGAAAGTTTAAATGAGAAACTTAAAGAAAATTCTGATTCTTTAGAAAATAAACTTAAAGAAAATTCTGATTCTTTAAAAGGTAACTTGAAAGAAAGTTCTGATTTGTTAGAAAGCAGGTTAAAAGATAACTTGAAAGAAAGTTTAGAGGATAAACTCAAGGAAAATTCCGATTTGTTGGAAAGCAGGTTAAAAGATAACTTGAAAGAAAATTTAAATAGTAAATTTAATTCTATGGAAAGTAAATTTAAAGAGAATTCCGAAATTTTGAAAATGTCACTTGAGAGTAAAATGACTAAATTATGCGAAAAAACACATGAGCTCGAAACTTCATTAGCTACTAACGCAAGTTTAATGGACGATAAATTTCGCGATGCCGATCTTAGATCCCAAAGCTTAGCTGATAGGATAGAACATGGTCTTAGGAAAGTTGGTGAAGACATGATCAACCTAGAAGTCCGAGTGAAGAAGGAGAGTAATGAGATGGGAATTCTAGTTGTTCAACGGTTGACAGAACAATTCAAAGAACTTGTAATGGGAGAAATAAGAGAAGGTGTGATTAATGAGTTACAAACTGAAATTAAAACCACAGTTGTCAATGAAATTAAAGACACACTCAAGCTGGAGAACCAAGAGGGAATCAAGGAGATTAGGGAATCTTTGTCATCCCATATTCAAGTAATTTCCAAAGATATCCAAGCAACTCAGAAGGACATATCAGATATGACAGGGTCATTGAAAAGTCATAAGGCTGTTATGAACCAGATATCCAATGATGTCAAGGAGAATTGTAAAGAAACTGAAGCAATTAAGAAAATGGCAGACGAAAACCATAAGGAACTTGAGGCTATGAAAACCCAAATCAAGGACGAGAAGCAGTCTGACCATCTGTTGAAAATGCCAAGTGCAAGGGGAAAAGAACAGATACAGATAAATCTAGGAGCAGCTAGAGAAACTGATAGTCAAAGACAGGATGAGGTCAGGACAGTATTTCAATCCAACCCCATAACTGTATTCAAGAATGTAGAGGATAAGCCTTCTAAATTTTCAGGGCGAGATTCTGTAACACCCGTAGAATTTTTGAGAGAAGCAGGGGATTACCTGAAAGATTCCAAGATCCCTAAAGAAAGACAGATCCGAGTGATAGGGAAATTTTTGGAAGGTCCTGCACTTCTTTTGTTTAGAGCTTTTAGATCCACTCTAACCACTTTTGAGGAGTTTTCTCGTGGGTTATTGAAAAAGTTTTGGTCCCCGGAAACCCAACAGCAAGTCAGAGCAGAATTATATTCGAAGAGATTCTCGACGTCACAACCTACTCGATACTCTACGTACTTTTCTGGACAGCTTTCTAAACTGCAACATTTAGATCCGCCGATGCCAGATAAAGAATTAATTACTTCATTAATACGTCAGTTTCCAGCAGACGTCCAAAGGACTTTGATCGCTGCTGACATCTATAATATGGAGCAATTTGACGAGGTATTACAGAAGCTGGATCATACGAACGCTCAATTCTTCCATCAGAAGGGAGGAAAGAATAACAACGCTGTGTACGCTGTTATGGCCGATAGTTATTCCCAAACACCTCGAGAGATTCGAGAGGGGCGAGAAGAGAAAACGCCGAGGGAAGAGCCTGATAAAAGAGGATGGTATCAGTACAGTAACAGATACAGTTACAAGCCTTATGCAAGACCGGATGGTGGAAATCGATATAATACTCGATGGAGAAGGCCCAGGGATAATCAAGGAAGGTACCAGGAAAGAAGGTACTATGGTAGAAACAACGACAATAACAGAGGGAATGTGGATACTCGTCAGTCCAATGAAGAGTTCAATAAGGAGACGAGGAAGAACTTAGAAGCAAGACACCAAGATAACTTGCAGTTTTTGGAGCAGAAGCACAATGAACCAGGTCCATCGGGAACACAACAATCCCGGGGGAATGGAAAAAAAAACTTCGAATTCACAGTAGAAGATAGAATTTTAAACACTTTCACTTCCAGAATTATTAAATGGCAAGCAGAGGATGATGACTTAATTCAACAGAATGACGAACGGAAAGAAATGGGTACAAGAATTAGAATGCCAATCATATCATGCGAAGTATTCGGTATGCCTGTCGATACTTTGATTAATACTGGGGCTATGCTTTGTCTTGTGAGTGAGAAGCTTTATATTCTGTGGAAGCTCAAAGAGAATTTAGAGGAGATTCCAGTATCAGGAATTAAGATCCAAGGAATAATACCCAACAAAATATCTCTGTGTAAAACACAATTAAACTTATGTATTACTATTGGAGGACATGATTTCCGACATGTGTTTGTAGTAATGAAGGACATGGCTTTTGACATGATATTGGGAGCGGATTTCATTCAGAAATATCAAGCAGTGATAGACATGAAGACAGAGACGATCCGATTCAAGAATACCGAAGAGATTAACTTCGAGGGAAAAGAAGAGGAAGACATCGAGGGAGATGCACAATGGTCTCGGATTTTTCATGAAGCTGAAGGAAGAGAAGTCTACACTGAGAAGGAGTCCCCAGAGCTAGGAAACATTTTGGAAGAGTACCACGACATTTTTGATATTAAACCTGGTGAAATTAAAGATTTTGAATATCGTATTGTGGAAGTAAACAACAATGGAAGCTATGAAATCGCTAATACACGAACTGGTAACATCGTGGGAACTTATAATGCATCGAATTTGAAGATTTATTATTCAAGAACCAGATGATTTAATGTGTAGATAGGAAAAATAAACATTTTTCAATTTTTATTTTTTGCTAGGTGTGGGGTGGATGTGCCCAACTCTAGGAATGGGTATTCCAAGATTCAGACACCTAGATATCAAGGGAAAGGCTTCAGCCGCTTTTGAAAGTTGAGATATTTGAATATCGCGCTCCATTGCTTCTCGAAGCAATTGGAAAGAATATACCGCTAACAGCATGTCAAGTGACGTAGCGAGTAATAGCAGAGGTCGAGGCTATTTATTGATTAAATAGTTAACCATGGAGTAGAGACTTGAGACTTGGATCAGATTACTGGCACGGCCAAATGAAAGAGAATGCACTTAGTATCAAGTAAATCGGACCAGGGATACCAGAGATATGAGGATTTCTAGATTTCAGCGTGATGACGCGTGACCCTGGCTGTTTGGAATAAAGGCCGGCCGGCCGAGGCATCAGGAGCTCACTTCGACACAAGCACTTGCCTAGCAAGGTGCTACTACGCTGAGCCAAGGCACATGGTTACCGGATCTACGCAGAAGTTATTTTCAAAGTTGTGATAGTCACAAAAGTGCTGCGCTACGAGTGGAACTTAGTAAGTTTCCGGCAAGGAGAATCACTGAGGTGATTGATTTTTTTCTACAGACACTGGTGAAATATTTTTATTTTCACATGGACATATGCTAGACTTTGTCTAGAATTAGTACTTTGTCACAGTCCAGTAATAACCTAATACTTGGATAATTAAATCCATTTTAGTCAGTTTTCATATTGGTAACTTAATAACCACTTCGATCTATCAGTACATTGAAGACCAGTCTATCACGGTGTTGTTCATTAGTCTACGCAGGGAAACTACATGTTGCTTCGCGCATGGTAGATGGTGAGAAGCCATGCCCAGGGAACGATCTTCAGAACAGCCGTTGATTGGTTAGACTGTCAGTGTTTTCTTGTATTGAAAAGATTACCGTGAGTTATGTTACAACTGACATATCTAAGAATAGATCACTTAGATCTGATCCCTTTTAAGCAAACTGTTATGGAGTTAATAGGAGCCAATATTAAAATGGATCAACAGTTACTTCAAACGTCAAGAGATATTACCACTATGTCTTGTTAGACGGATTGTGGGTATATAATGGCGGCCGATACAAGGATTATACGTGCTTGTCCGATAGGGCATGTCTATGGATAAATCTGGTACAGACCAGGTTCGCTACGCTTCAAGACCATCAAGAAATGTAAGCCACATTTTGACTTTATATTATGCCTAGCTAATTGGAACAAACTATTTTTCAGCAGATGACCAACACATTTATTTTTCTTCGTATTTAAATCTTGCAATGATTTACGCAAGACATATTAGAGTTATTCTGAGTATTTTCAGCACTCAGAACAGTTTAGGATCGATGACCGAGCATTTCGAGCATGTATTTGAATATTTAATATTTTAGGGATATCACGGAAAACCGTCGATGTAATAATGGTTGAGTTAAATTATTTTTGTTGAGGAATGGATATTTTTTTTTCCATATTCGAAGATTCGAACATGTGGATTCTCACATAATGAAATAATAATTAAATATATTTAAAATAATATAACAAATAATAATAATAATAATAATAATCCACTGATAATAATAATAATAATGATTTTCATAATTTTTCTAAATAATTCTTGGATATTATATTTTCTAATAATCATATGTATTGAGAGAGAGCCTATGAAGTAGTTTTATCATTTCTAGTCTGGAACAGGAGATTTTCCGAAGGAGAGTGGTTAGCGCAAGCCCGCATTCAACCAACATTTCAGTTCTGGTGGAACAGTTGATATTTGCAATGAGCAAAGTATATTTTTCAGATAACGCGGAGAGGCATGAAACGGGAAGCAAATGATATTTGTATCAAATAGGATATTTTCGTATTTATATAAAATCATGACGTAAATACACTCGAAAGTGAAATAAAGATTTTCATAAGTATGGTAAATTCACGGGTTGAACTGAATGGTAAAATAAAATAAACTTGTAAGTTTATTAATCTTCCAGTGTTGATAACAAGCAGAGGCTTGAATTATTGTATACATTTTGGGAAGAAAATTTATGTGTGTGGAGTAGTTGAAATGCCATTCCCAGGTGCGCATGTTTAAGTCGCAGGAATGAGGAGATTTTTTCGAGCATCAATCAATTAGCAGGTTCGATGGCTCAGGTTTATAGTAGGAGTATTGGAACTACACATTTCGTCGTATGAATGACCCGAAGGTTATTTCTTAGAAACCATCAGTTCTTATTTCAACCTTGTTTACGGATCCCATTAAGACTTTGATTTTGCTAGAACCCGGATTTGTCATGATAGTAGTTTATTCTTCTTCAGAGGAAGACCTTTGCCGTTGTTGTTGTAATATTGTGTTCTTATGAAAATAATAGAATGGGCCACTGCCAATTAAAAATAATTCTATAACCACGAATAATTTGAAGGATGTTTTCAATCCTAGTGCCATGAACTAAATGAATTTATTATGAAGCTATAAATCTTATTTCCGCATTTTGTCGAAGAATTGCAAGTTGTGAAAGTTGCTAAAATGGCCATGAATATAAATATGTTTCATAATAATGATTCCAAGTGGAAAATTGAATAGTTGAATGGTTCAACAATTTATTGATCAAGTTGATGATTCAGAAATCATATATTTTGTTAGGAACTTGAAGTTCATAATCGAGTCACTTCTCGAAACATTTAATGTCAGAAGAACAATTAATTTTTGTTGTGCTTCGCACAGTTCTTCGATGCTATGCTCAAGGTCAAATACTTTTCAGATGTTATTAATATGTGTAAATAATTTGTGTTGATTCAGAAATAATAATATTTTTTGACAATATATTTTTTGAAACTGGAAAAATAAGTGAAAGTTAAAAATTCTGTGAACATTTATTCTACGAGTGTTAATATTATGTAAAAATTCAAACAGTGAACTACGATATTTCCAGTAGAGACAATTAAATTTGAACTGGATTTAATCATATATAATTTTGGAACACAGTCTACAGGACTAACAATCAGACTTGTGTTTCCGAAAAATAATTGTCAAATGTGTTTGGAAAAATTTCTGTATATTGTGTAAATAGGAGTGTGGGTCGCCACACGTGAATGATGCTGCTTTGAGCATTTTTGCAGTCAATTTTAAATTCAAAATAAAATGAGATAATTTTACTTGATGTGTTACGCCCAGTTGAATCTCCTTCTATCCTTATTGTTGCATTGAGCCAAAAATCAGTAAAGCATTTTTTTAATTTGATGTCGTTTTTGCGATTAGCTTTAACCCATCTGGCGCTCCGGGATATTTTGACTCTCGTGCTGACTGATTATTGGTAAAATACATATGTGGTCGTGCGGACTCCGGTCTAAACGGGCACATAAAATAAGATAGAGAGAGAAATGGCTTCGAACGTGGGTCTCGAGTTAGACATGGTCAATCGCATGCCAATTTAAATTGTGATAATTTTTATAGAAATATTTTGGGAGTTGAGAGATGTCTGGTTTGGATGAATAAATTAGTAGGAAACCCAATTAGTGGGGAAAATTAAAAATTTAACTTGGTTAATAATTAGAATGGGTTTGATTATTTTTGTTAATGGCTTAACCATTAGGGCGTCAAGTAAATTCAGTAGTAAACGTTCGATGACTGGACATACGCATTATTAGAATCCAGGTGGAGGATATTTGAGAACTTGCATATTTTTCTTGTGATATTGTGGTAAATGTAATTCGTAAAAGTAGAGAATTTTGTTTTTCCATCACGTCGACATTAGGACAAATCTCATTTTATTAGAGTGTTCCAATTAGCTATTCATATTTCTTGTTCTAGTTATAAGCTTGTGTTTGCCAATATTGTATACCCCTAAGTTTTGAATAATAATTGAAAATTATGGAAGAGATGATGAGGATGATGAGGAGTTTGGAATAGAGTTCCAAAGAAGCTGGACTGCGTGTAGCAGCCATTATGAAAGAAAATACTGAGGCTTTAGAAAAGAAACTTAAAGAAAATTCTGATTCTTTAGAAAGTAAACTTAAAGAAAATTCTGATTCTTTTGAAAATAAACTTAAAGAAAGTTTAAATGAGAAACTTAAAGAAAATTCTGATTCTTTAGAAAATAAACTTAAAGAAAATTCTGATTCTTTAAAAGTTAACTTGAAAGAAAGTTCTGATTTGTTAGAAAGCAGGTTAAAAGATAACTTGAAAGAAAGTTTAGAGGATAAACTCAAGAAAAATTCCGATTTGTTGGAAAGCAGGTTAAAAGATAACTTGAAAGAAAATTTAAATAGTAAATTTAATTCTATGGAAAGTAAATTTAAAGAGAATTCCGAAATTTTGAAAATGTCACTTGAGAGTAAAATGACTATATTATGCGAAAAAACACATGAGCTCGAAACTTCATTAGCTACTAACGCAAGTTTAATGGACGATAAATTTCGCGATGCCGATCTTAGATCCCAAAGCTTAGCTGATAGGATAGAACATGGTCTTAGGAAAGTTGGTGAAGACATGATCAACCTAGAAGTCCGAGTGAAGAAGGAGAGTAATGAGATGGGAATTCTAGTTGTTCAACGGTTGACAGAACAATTCAAAGAACTTGTAATGGGAGAAATAAGAGAAGGTGTGATTAATGAGTTACAAACTGAAATTAAAACCACAGTTGTCAATGAAATTAAAGACACACTCAAGCTGGAGAACCAAGAGGGAATCAAGGAGATTAGGGAATCTTTGTCATCCCATATTTAAGTAATTTCCAAAGATATCCAAGCAACTCAGAAGGACATATCAGATATGACAGGGTCATTGAAAAGTCATGAGGCTGTTATGAACCAGATATCCAATGATGTCAAGGAGAATTGTAAAGAAACTGAAGCAATTAAGAA
The DNA here is from genome assembly GCA_946902985.2 of Meconema thalassinum. Lineage (NCBI taxonomy): Eukaryota > Metazoa > Arthropoda > Insecta > Orthoptera > Tettigoniidae > Meconema > Meconema thalassinum. The sequence goes on from OX336391.1 coordinate 473,151,958, forward strand.
AATGGCAGAAGAAAACCATAAGGAACTTGAGGCTATGAAAACCCAAATCAAGGACGAGAAGCAGTCTGACCATCTGTTGAAAATGCCAAGTGTAAGGGGAAAAGAACAGATACAGATAAATCTAGGAGCAGCTAGAGAAACTGATAGTCAAAGACAGGATGAGGTCAGGACAGTATTTCAATCCAACCCCATAACTGTATTCAAGAATGTAGAGGATAAGCCTTCTAAATTTTCAGGGCGAGATTCTGTAACACCCGTAGAATTTTTGAGAGAAGCAGGGGATTACCTGAAAGATTCCAAGATCCCTAAAGAAAGACAGATCCGAGTGATAGGGAAATTTTTGGAAGGTCCTGCACTTCTTTGGTTTAGAGCTTTTAGATCCACTCTAACCACTTTTGAGGAGTTTTCTCGTGGGTTATTGAAAAAGTTTCGGTCCCCGGAAACCCAACAGCAAGTCAGAGCAGAATTATATTCGAAGATATTCTCGACGTCACAACCTACTCGATACTCTACGTACTTTTCTGGACAGCTTTCTAAACTGCAACATTTAAATCCGCCGATGCCAGATAACGAATTAATTACTGCATTAATACGTCAGTTTCCAGCAGACGTCCAAAGGACTTTGATCGCTGCTGACATCTATAATATGGAGCAATTTGACGAGGTATTACAGAAGCTGGATCATACGAACGCTCAATTCTTCCATCAGAAGGGAGGAAAGAATAACAACGCTGTGTACGCTGTTATGGCCGATAGTTATTCCCAAACACCTCGAGAGATTCGAGAGGGGCGAGAAGAGAAAACGCCGAGGGAAGAGCCTGATAAAAGAGGATGGTATCAGTACAGTAACAGATACAGTTACAAGCCTTATGCAAGACCGGATGGTGGAAATCGATATAATACTCGATGGAGAAGGCCCAGGGATAATCAAGGAAGGTACCAGGAAAGAAGGTACTATGGTAGAAACAACTACAATAACAGAGGGAATGTGGATACTCGTCAGTCCAATGAAGAGTTCAATAAGGAGACGAGGAAGAACTTAGAAGCAAGACACCAAGATAACTTGCAGTTTTTGGAGCAGAAGCACAATGAACCAGGTCCATCGGGAACACAACAATCCCGGGGGAATGGAAAAAAAACTTCGAATTCACAGTAGAAGATAGAATTTTAAACACTTTCACTTCCAGAATTATTAAATGGCAAGCAGAGGATGATGACTTAATTCAACAGAATGACGAACGGAAAGAAATGGGTACAAGAATTAGAATGCCAATCATATCATGCGAAGTATTCGGTATGCCTGTCGATACTTTGATTGATACTGGGGCTATGCTTTGTCTTGTGAGTGAGAAGCTTTATATTCTGTGGAAGCTCAAAGAGAATTTAGAGGAGATTCCAGTATCAGGAATTAAGATCCAAGGAATAATACCCAACAAAATATCTCTGTGTAAAACACAATTATACTTATGTATTACTATTGGAGGACATGATTTCCGACATGTGTTTGTAGTAATGAAGGACATGGCTTTTGACATGATATTGGGAGCGGATTTCATTCAGAAATATCAAGCAGTGATAGACATGAAGACAGAGACGATCCGATTCAAGAATACCGAAGAGATTAACTTCGAGGGAAGAGAAGAGGAAGACATCGAGGGAGATGCACAATGGTCTCGGATTTTTCATGAAGCTGAAGGAAGAGAAGTCTACACTGAGAAGGAGTCCCCAGAGCTAGGAAACATTTTGGAAGAGTACCACGACATTTTTGATATTAAACCTGGTGAAATTAAAGATTTTGAATATCGTATTGTGGAAGTAAACAACAATGGAAGCTATGAAATCGCTAATACACGAACTGGTAACATCGTGGGAACTTATAATGCATCGAATTTGAAGATTTATTATTCAAGAACCAGATGATTTAATGTGTAGATAGGAAAAATAAACATTTTTCAATTTTTATTTTTTGCTAGGTGTGGGGTGGATGTGCCCAACTCTAGGAATGGGTATTCCAAGATTCAGACACCTAGATATCAAGGGAAAGGCTTCAGCCGCTTTTGAAAGTTGAGATATTTGAATATCGCGCTCCATTGCTTCTCGAAGCAATTGGAAAGAATATACCGCTAACAGCATGTCAAGTGACGTAGCGAGTAATAGCAGAGGTCGAGGCTATTTATTGATTAAATAGTTAACCATGGAGTAGAGACTTGAGACTTGGATCAGATTACTGGCACGGCCAAATGAAAGAGAATGCACTTAGTATCAAGTAAATCGGACCAGGGATACCAGAGATATGAGGATTTCTAGATTTCAGCGTGATGACGCGTGACCCTGGCTGTTTGGAATAAAGGCCGGCCGGCCGAGGCATCAGGAGCTCACTTCGACACAAGCACTTGCCTAGCAAGGTGCTACTACGCTGAGCCAAGGCACATGGTTGCCGGATCTACGCTGAAGTTATTTTCAAAGTTGTGATAGTCACAAAAGTGCTGCGCTACGAGTGGAACTTAGTAAGTTTCCGGCAAGGAGAATCACTGAGGTGATTGATTTTTTTCTACAGACACTGGTGAAATATTTTTATTTTCACATGGACATATGCTAGACTTTGTCTAGAATTAGTACTTTGTCACAGTCCAGTAATAACCTAATACTTGGATAATTAAATCCATTTTAGTCAGTTTTCATATTTGTAACTTAATAACCACTTCGATCTATCAGTACATTGAAGACCAGTCTATCACGGTGTTGTTCATTAGTCTACGCAGGGAAACTACATGTTGCTTCGCGCATGGTAGATGGTGAGAAGCCATGCCCAGGGAACGATCTTCAGAACAGCCGTTGATTGGTTAGACTGTCAGTGTTTTCTTGTATTGAAAAGATTACCGTGAGTTATGTTACAACTGACATATCTAAGAATAGATCACTTAGATCTGACCCCTTTTAAGCAAACTGTTATGGAGTTAATAGGAGCCAATATTAAAATGGATCAACAGTTACTTCAAACGTCAAGAGATTTTACCACTATGTCTTGTTAGACGGATTGTGGGTATATAATGGCGGCCGATACAAGGATTATACGTGCTTGTCCGATAGGGCATGTCTATGGATAAATCTGGTACAGACCAGGTTCGCTACGCTTCAAGACCATCAAGAAATGTAAGCCACATTTTGACTTTATATTATGCCTAGCTAATTGGAACAAACTATTTTTCGGAAGATGACCAACACATTTATTTTTAAAACTCAGCAATTCTTCTAGGTTTGTGCCGTGTCTTGTGTGGGGTTTCGCCTAGGACACCAAGCTAGGCTCATCGGCGGGCTCTTGGTGTCCCCGCCCGGACCCCCACAGGAGTGACGAACTGCACGCCACCTCCCTTTATATAAGGTGCAACTGCACCATTTGACTACCAGAACTAAAAGCTCAAGCAGCCTTAACCTCCCAATGAAGGCTTCCAAAAATATGGTATATTGGCTTTCACGGCCGGTGAATTAAAACTCAGCAATTCTTCTAGGTTTGTGCCGTGTCTTGTGTGGGGTTTCCCCTAGGACACCAAGCTAGGCTCATCGGCGGGCTCTTGGTGTCCCCGCCCGGACCCCCACTGGAGTGACGAACTGCGCGCCACCTCCCTTTATATAAGGTGCAACTGCACCATTTGACTACCAGAACTAAAAGCTCAAGCAGCCTTAACCTCCCTATGAAGGCTTCCAAAAAGATGGTATATTGGCTTTCACGGCCGGTGAATTAAAACTCAGCAATTCTTCTAGGTTTGTGCCGTATCTTGTGTGGGGTTTCGCCTAGGACACCAAGCTAGGCTCATCGGCGGGCTCTTGGTGTCCCCGCCCGGACCCCCACAGGAGTGACGAACTGCGCGCCACCTCCCTTTATATAAGGTGCAACTGCACCATTTGACTACCAGAACTAAAAGCTCAAGCAGCCTTAACCTCCCTATGAAGGCTTCCAAAAAGATGGTATATTGGCTTTCACGGCCGGTGAATTAAAACTCAGCAATTCTTCTAGGTTTGTGCCGTGTCTTGTGTGGGGTTTCGCCTAGGACACCAAGCTAGGCTCATCGGCGGGCTCTTGGTGTCCCCGCCCGGACCCCCACAGGAGTGACGAACTGCGCGCCACCTCCCTTTATATAAGGTGCAACTGCACCATTTGACTATCAGAACTAAAAGCTCAAGCAGCCTTAACCTCCCTATGAAGGCTTCCAAAAAGATGGTATATTGGCTTTCACGGCCGGTGAATTAAAACTCAGCAATTCTTCTAGGTTTGTGCCGTGTCTTGTGTGGGGTTTCGCCTAGGACACCAGGCTAGGCTCATCGGCGGGCTCTTGGTGTCCCCGCCCGGACCCCCACAGGAGTGACGAACTGCGCGCCACCTACCTTTATATAAGGTGCAACTGCACCATTTGACTACCAGAACTAAAAGCTCAAGCAGCCTTAACCTCCCTATGAAGGCTTCCAAAAAGATGGTATATTGGCTTTCACGGCCGGTGAATTAAAACTCAGCAATTCTTCTAGGTTTGTGCCGTGTCTTTTTGGAAGCCTTCATAGGGAGGTTAAGGCTACTTGAGCTTTTAGTTCTGGTAGTCAAATGGTGCAGTTGTACCTTATATAAAGGGAGGTGGCGCGCAGTTCGTCACTCCTGTGGGGGTCCGGGCGGGGACACCAAGAGCCCGCCGATGAGCCTAGCTTGGTGTCCTAGGCGAAACCCCACACAAAACACGGCACAAACCTAGAAGAATTGCTGAGTTTTAATTCACCGGCCGTGAAAGCCAATATACCATCTTTTTGGAAGCCTTCATAGGGAGGTTAAGGCTGCTTGAGCTTTTAGTTCTGGTAGTCAAATGGTGCAGTTGCACCTTATATAAAGGGAGGTGGCGCGCAGTTCGTCACTCCTGTGGGGGTCCGGGCGGGGACACCAAGAGCCCGCCGATGAGCCTAGCTTGGTGTCCTAGGCGAAACCCCACACAAGACACGGCACAAACCTAGAAGAATTGCTGAGTTTTAATTCACCGGCCGTGAAAGCCAATATACCATCTTTTTGGAAGCCTTCATAGGGAGGTTAAGGCTGCTTGAGCTTTTAGTTCTGGTAGTCAAATGGTGCAGTTGCACCTTATATAAAGGGAGGTGGCGCGCAGTTCGTCACTCCTGTGGGGGTCCGGGCGGGGACACCAAGAGCCCGCCGATGAGCCTAGCTTGGTGTCCTAAGCGAAACCCCACACAAGACACGGCACAAACCTAGAAGAATTGCTGAGTTTTAATTCACCGGCCGTGAAAGCCAATATACCATCTTTTTGGAAGCCTTCATAGGGAGGTTAAGGCTGCTTGAGCTTTTAGTTCTGGTAGTCAATTGGTGCAGTTGCACCTTATATAAAGGGAGGTGGCGCGCAGTTCGTCACTCCTGTGGGGGTCCGGGCGGGGACACCAAGAGCCCGCCGATGAGCCTAGCTTGGTGTCCTAGGCGAAACCCCACACAAGACACGGCACAAACCTAGAAGAATTGCTGAGTTTTAATTCACCGGCCGTGAAAGCCAATATACCATCTTTTTGGAAGCCTTCATAGGGAGGTTAAGGCTGCTTGAGCTTTTAGTTCTGGTAGTCAAATGGTGCAGTTGCACCTTATATAAAGGGAGGTGGCGCGCAGTTCGTCACTCCTGTGGGAGTCCGGGCGGGGACCCCAAGAGCCCGCCGATGAGCCTAGCTTGGTGTCCTAGGCGAAACCCCACACAAGACACGGCACAAACCTAGAAGAATTGCTGAGTTTTAATTCACCGGCCGTGAAAGCCAATATACCAACATTTATTTGTCTTCGTATTTAAATCTTGCAATGATTTACGCAAGACATATTAGAGTTATTCTGAGTATTTTCAGCGCTCAGAACAGTTTAGGATCGATGACCGAGCATTTCGAGCATTTATTTGAATATTTCATATTTTAGGGATATCACGGAAAACCGTCGATGTAATGGTTGAGTTAAATTATTTTTGTTGAGGAATGGATATTTTTTTTCCATATTCGAAGATTCGAACATGTGGATTCTCACATAATGAAATAATAATTAAATATATTTAAAATAATATAACTAATAATAATAATAATAATAATCCACTGATAATAATAATAATGATTTTCATAATTTTTCTAAATAATTCTTGGATATTATATTTTCTAATAATCATATGTATTGAGAGAGAGCCTATGAAGTAGTTTAATCATTTCTAGTCTGGAACATGAGATTTTCCGAAGGAGAGTGGTTAGCGCAAGCCCGCATTCAACCAACATTTCAGTTCTGGTTGAACAGTTGATATTTGCAATGAGCAAAGTATATTTTTCAGATAACACGGAGAGGCATGAAACGGGAAGCAAATGATATTTGTATCAAATAGGATATTTTCGTATTTATATAAAATCATGACGTAAATACACTCGAAAGTGAAATAAAGATTTTCATAAGTATGGTAAATTCACGGGTTGAACTGAATGGTAAAATAAAATAAACTTGTAAGTTTATTAATCTTCCAGTGTTGATAACAAGCAGAGGCTTGATTTATTGTATACATTTTGGGAAGAAAATTTATGTGTGTGGAGTAGTTGAAATGCCATTCCCAGGTGCGCATGTTTAAGTCGCAGGAATGAGGAGATTTTTTCGAGCATCAATCAAATAGCAGGTTCGATGGCTCAGGTTTATAGTAGGAGTATTGGAACTACACATTTCGTCGTATGAATGACCCGAAGGTTATTTCTTAGAAACCATCAGTTCTTATTTCAACCTTGTTTACGGATCCCATTAAGACTTTGATTTTGCTAGAACCCGGATTTGTCATGATAGTAGTTTATTCTTCTTCAGAGGAAGACCTTTGTCGTTGTTGTTGTAATGTTCTTATGAAAATAATAGAATGGGCCACTGCCAATTAAAAATAATTCTATAACCACGAATAATTTGAAGGATGTTTTCAATCCTAGTGCCATGAACTAAATGAATTTATTATGAAGCTATAATTCTTATTTCCGCATTCTGTCGAAGAATTGCAAGTTGTGAAAGTTGCTAAAATGGCCATGAAAATAAATATTTTTCATAACAATGATTCCAAGTGGAACATTGAATAGTTGAATGGTTCAACAATTTATTGATCAAGTTGATGATTCAGAAATCATATATTTTGTTAGGAACTTGAAGTTCATAATCGAGTCACTTCTCGAAACATTTAATGTCAGAAGAACAATTAATTTTTGTTGTGCTTCGCACAGTTCTTCGATGCTATGCTCAAGGTCAAATACTTTTCAGATGTTATTAATATGTGTAAATAATTTGTGTTTATTCAGAAATAATAATATTTTTTGACAATATATTTTTTGAAACTGGAAAAATAAGTGAAAGTTAAAAATTCTATGAACATTTATTCTACGAGTGTTAATATTATGTAAAAATTCAAACAGTGAACTACGATATTTCCAGTAGAGACAATTAAATTTGAACTGGATTTAATCATATATAATTTTGGAACACAGTCTACAGGACTAACAATCAGACTTGTGTTTCCGAAAAATAATTGTCAAATGTGTTTGGAAAAATTTCTGTATATTGTGTAAATAGGAGTGTGGGTCGCCACACGTGAATGATGCTGCTTTGAGCATTTTTGCAGTCAATTTTAAATTCAAAATAAAATGAGATAATTTTACTTGATGTGTTACGCCCAGTTGAATCTCCTTCTATCCTTATTGTTGCATTGAGCCAAAAATCAGTAAAGCATTTTTTTATTTGATGTCGTTTTTGCGATTAGCTTTAACCCATCTGGCGCTCCGGGATATTTTGACTCTCGTGCTGACTGATTATTGGTAAAATGCATATGTGGTCGTGCGGACTCCGGTCTAAACGGGCACAGTATGGCATTATCTTCTTCTTCTCCTTCTTCTTCTTCTTCTTCTTCTTCTTCTCCTTCTGGGTCCTTTTTCTTCTTCTTTCTTCTTCCTCCGTGTGGTCGCGTGATCAATGTAGTGTGTGCTCCGGTAGGTAGGGTTTGAGGAAGGAACAATATTATATATGTATGTTTTTGCTGATGATCATGAATGATAAATGTTTACAAAATTTGCATGTGTTTTACAAGATACAAATAAAGTTGAGAAAATACAGTGTAATATGAAAGAAAGAAATGCTCTACGGTGTTTAAGGGTAGTGTTATAATAGTTTTTATTTGGGGTTGCGAGCATTTGAACAGTGTGTATTTATATGTAGTGTAGACAGTTATTAGTAATATAGAAAACTGTGCATATCATAAATACAGTAGGTAAAATATAAACAGTTGTTACAGTTGGATAGATAGTAGGCAATAAATGTACCTGTAAGTCATACAATGAGGAACAAAAACAAAAATCAAGTGTATCAATATGTAATATAATGAAAAACAAAACAAGTGTGTTAGTATGTAATAGAGCTCCGTCGACGTATAATCATGTAACCTATGCGCGGTTATATATCCTTTTATTCATACATCAAGCTTAGAACTAGGCTTAGGAATTAGGCTCATATATTAGACGGGCGTGTCTATTCTTAGTCTATGTGTAACCTGTGACCTACCCTCAGTGGGTGAGTAGGCTCACCCTAGCGGCGATAGGTGCTATTTACATATTTATAACCTCTTTAACCGCCGTAATTTACGCTCTATATGTGGCGTTGTCCTGGGTATCCATCGGTAATGCCGGATACCCCACAGATATTGGCCATTACTGTATGGATTTATCATTGTCGTGTACTGGTGTAAAATGGTGTAATTGGCAGAGAAAAAGAAAAGCCGTGTGCTATGTCGCCATATCTCTCCGCTTTTGCGATTCATTGTGTTAGAAGGGGCGGAAAAGAAAGAGAAAGATAAGTAAGAAGAAAAATAAAGCTGTCGCTTTATGGGAGTGAAGGTGAATATACAGATAATCTATAACGTAGTCATGTTGCAGGTATTGCCTGAAAAGGAACGTACATGTAGCCTATTACTCGTGTTATCACAGGTGTATCCTCCATCTGGAAAACAATAGAAAGTGCGAGTGTAAATAATGTGGATAGCGGCGTGTCTGCCATCTGAAAAAAAATATAAGTGCACGTGTAAACATTTATCTCTTCGTTTTCTTATTCTCTACTCCTTACTCACTACTGTTTTGGCCTTATGCCTCCTGTTGTTCGCTTTTCCTAACACGCGATTCCTCTTCAGATGAAATTTCCACCACGGTTTTTACCGGGATCCGAACCTCGAGCATCCAGGTGAGAATTACATCACCATTCTGTCACCTGAATTTTACCCATATTCGTCCGGGTGAGAGACGAGCAGCTAATCCACCTCGTCCTCATGCTCTCCTCTATGTAATCTACTTATCTATGTCATGCCATTCTTATATCTACAACAATATCCTTTGTGTTCTCCTTTATTCGCCTTCCATTCATTACTATCATACTCATCAATCATTATATGATATTCATTCCTTATACGGGTCATCGGTCTTACTGCCGGAAAAATATCCATTCATATATCAACGCTCTTTGGCGGAAAATTCATTCATATATCAACGCTCTTTGGCGAAATTATATAGGCTACGCCACGCTTTAAGGCGACATGTACTTAACCTACAAACTAACTAACTTAACTAAGTTGGAACGATCACTTCCCTTAGTCTATGAACTCGGAATCAACCTGTACCAGGATTCTACTCCTGTTCCGCACAAATGGGTGGATCTTTCCGATTGTACGACCTATTACCGGCATCAAGCGCAACCTGGTCCCATCTGCCAGTTAGTGTTGCTACGCTTCATACAATGTGTGTGTGTGTGTGTGTGTGTGTGTAGGCTTGTCTTATGTCTTATATCCTTTGATCTTAATCTAGGCATATTGTGGTGCTCCGGTTTCAGGATGGGGTCATGTGGGGCGGTAGGAAGTAAAATCGCATTTGCCGCTTAACACTGGGCTCAGCGGATTCCCACACTGGTACGGTTTCTCAATGTCCTGAATATTTAGTAGGTCGTTTGGACGCATGCGAGGGTACATTATTGAGGTACACTGGTATGTTAATACTTTGTTAATTTATGGATGTGATCATGCGTTCTGGGATGGTATTTTACTGGGCTTCTCTTTTGGGCCCTTTTTCTCGTTTTTAGGATGTTTATTAATAGGGATTCATGCTTTGTTTAAGGAGTTAGTTCGGGATGGAGGGTTGTTATTAGGGTGTTGCATGCAGGTCGCATTAGTTTAATAATAGGTATGTTATCTTTGTTAATAAGGCATCATGTTAGGTTCCCTAACCATCGTGCTTGTATCAAGCGTTTTATAATTTCCGCGTGTCGAATGTTGACACGGGCCCTGTGCGTTTTAAGGTGAGGCGCAGCTGTCTCTGTTCATTGATAAAAATGCCTTCCCCTGTTTAAATGACCATTGTAAGGCTGGGGTGCTGGGAGATATAACGTGTGACTAGCTGTGTCATGACGTTCAACATGGCGCCGTCTGGGGTTTGAGTGAGACATTGGTCCCTGCTCATGTTCATTCTTCTGACGCTAATAGAATTGCTGTCTGTTGGCATTTTGCGTTTATATGGGATGGCCCATGATACTAATATGCATCATAATAGTATAAATAATAATACTAGTTATAATAATAATATTGCCTCTAAATTATGATATTGCCGTATGCTATTTCCTGTAATTCGTCACTCTGCTGTCTTTTTCTGCTCAGGTGGATCAAACTTGTTTATCATTCAACATTGTGCGATTCTCCCTTCGTATTTCTTATCTGTGTCCTAACTCTTAAAAACATAGTAATCATTCTCAGCTCTAATTTTTCGCGTCAATCGTTATTTATAACTAATATAAGTGCCTATTGTCGGCTATTCATTTCTCGAAAAAATAATCGTATCTAAGTAGTGTGTCCTTCCTTTCCTCTCAAAGTTTTAACTATGGAGTGTATAGAGAAATTTGCTATTGTTCTCATTAATTGAGAATATTAGCATTTGATCAAACTTCCGTGGTTCATTCGGTATTGTTTTAGGGGTAGCAATAATTAAATAAATTGGTCCCTACGCTTTGTTAATCATATTTATAATGGGATAAGTGTTCTGATAAGTTATGTGTCTTGCCTTATGCTTTATATCTCTGCGCGGTTTAGGGGTATATGACCTCGTAGTTCCTTACCTAATGGTACGATAATAACTAGCTAACTCTCTGCGTGGTAAATGTGATTAATCTGGCTTTTTGCCCCTGCGTCTGCCTCTTGCGGGGTAAGTATTACCTAGGATTATTAACCGGCTTCCTCTAATGGCTATTTGGAAGTGAGATTTAGTGTATCCCAGTGTTGTTATGGGCGCTAATGGTAGATTGCACCTACAAATTTTCTATGTCCCTCTAATGATTCGCCTTCTTTCTCCATGCTCTGTTAGTGTCTGTCTGCTAACCTTCTTTTTGTGCCAATTAATTGTGTTTTGTGTTAAGCGTTGTATCCTTTCTATGGCTAAATGTATCTGTATTTTGAGTGTAATTTATGTTCTTCTGCAATGTGGCGTGTCCCTAGTGTTATATTCTGCCCCTATCCTATGCGTATCTTTGAGTTTATTAAATGTTGCTCCGTCCATTTTTCTCTGCGCTCGGTGAGGTCTTTTTGCAGGTAGAATTTCTATAGTATCTCTGTGGGCGGAGCGTATGTTACAGCGTATGTTAAAGAAAAATGGCCGCTTATGCTCCGTTGTAAGGCTGGTGGCCATGTGTATGCCAACTATTTGTGTACTTAATTGTGCATGTTTTCTTATTAATTGTTTATAAGCCGAGTGTAGTTTCTCGCGCTCTGCATTTAGTTGTTCAAGGGTGGCGTTTGGCTGCAATTGATCGTACATTGTATTTAATCGGTCATGTATTCTGTAAGCCTTGAAGTGTTCTACATGTATGGCATTTAATAGTTTGTGTGCGACCCTTAGCCGTATATTTGTATGTTCTGATCGCGTATTTGTTAATCTACCCTGTGTCGCTTCTAATCGCGTATGTGCTGTATGTAATCTTGTATGTATTCTCCGTAGCCGCGCTTGCTGTCTATTTAAAAGCGTGTATAACATGTTTCTTCGCCTATTATCTGCAATGTAGGCGTTTACCCTTGTCCTATTGTTTGTTAACCCTGTTGGCTCTGCATGTGGTCCCATGTTGAAATGTTTCGTGTATGTTTTCGCTCTGAGACAGGGTGGGTTTTCTAATTGACTAATTTCCGTGTGCGGATGGTGATGATTTATTTCCGTATGTTTTAGCTAATTGCGTGTTTTCCCGAATGATCAGCTAGTAATTTAGATTTGTCTGCCCGTGTTCGCTATTTGGTGTTGAGTGTGGTTTATAGCAGTTAATCTATTATACGCTTCTGTTATCCATTTGGGTGGCCCTGTATGCCCATGCTGTGGTGTGTGTAATAGGGTAACTCTAGGTGCTCCCCTGTCATATCCCCGGTTTGTCCTGGCTATTAGGGTGTGTCCGGGCGAGCTAGGTGTTCCTGTTGGAGTAGGTAATAAAACTCGCCTGGGTGCATGAAATGTTCCTGTTGGAGTAGGTAATAAAACTCGTCTGGGTGCATGAAGTGTTCCTGTTGGAGTAGGTAATAAAACTCGTCTGGGTGCATGAAGTGTTCCTGTTGGCGTAGGTAATAAAACTCGTCTGGTTGCATGAAGTGTTTCCAAATGTGTATTTGGAAAAGTGGGTTTACGTGTCTTGGCCGTTTTGTTCTCCTCCCTTTTTGGGGTATCAATCGCAGTAATTTTCATGTCCTGCAATATTGTTGTGTAATTTCTTCTATCTGTTTTTGTAGATCATGCGTGTCCGTTTTTATGTGCTGATCTATTGCTTTCTCCGTTATCTCGTTGACAGCCCTATCGTGTATACGTGGGGCTGCTAGTATGAGCTGCATGTTTTTCGTTTGTAATTTCGTATATTGTTGCTCAGTTTGGCGTAATCCTGTCTTAATTGTATCCCTTCCTCCTGTATTAGTGTATCCCCTGCTTTCATGTTTGTGTAGGCTATGTTTAGGTGAAAATGCTCCTTGTATAGCTGGCTGAGCTTCTCGTGTAATCTGTGATGAGTTCTATTTAACTGCGCACATATGCTATTAGTCTTTACAGTTATTGTGTTCCCTTGAATGCCTTCACTGTCTACTTGTGTGTAGGCTTTCAGAATCCTATTGTACTGATTGTCTAGGAATTCTTGTATCTTTCTCAGGTGCGCCTGTTCTTCCTGTATTCTTTGGTGCCCTTCTTCTACTTTCTTGTGTCCGCTTAGGGGTCTGTTCTCACCGGAAAATGTAGACATGTTGTATGTATGTGAGTGTGTAAATGTTGGGGGTTGTAATTTTCCCTTGCTTTAATTATGTGCAAGACGGAAATATGTATGGAGCCGATTGATATCTCTCAAGTGGTTTTGTCTCCGCTTTTAGTCAACAAGATTTTAGTGCTTTTCAGTCGGTCAACACGAATGTACCCCAAAAAGATGGGTTATGCCCTAATTCTGAAATAAATTACATGAGATTAATAAATACACTAGGATGACCAGTTTCGATCGTCAAGCGATCATCATCAGATCCATTACACTTAGGCTATAAAATGTATGTGTGAAAATACAGGAGAAAATATTTACAATATATACAATTATTTAGTTGCAGTATTGGTAATGCAACTGTCGGTGTATGCTAAATGTAGTATATATGATGATAGGTGAAATGCTAAATGGTGATAGATATCCGGAGTTTGTATATTTCGAGTGACTATGTGGTTGTAAACAATCAACTATGGTTAAACTGTAATATTACAGGCTACTACTTATCTGGTTGTCTTCCTCGCTGGAGCTACGAGCAGTTTCGTGTTCACTCTTACTCCAGGTGTGGTCGACTGAAATGGGCTGTTATCTCAACGACACTGGTTTTTCCCTTTCTCCCCCCTGTTCCTATGTGCTGTTCGACACCCTGTCGGAAATAAGACACAACTTAGCGATACAGCCAAGCTAGATAAAAGGGGGGGGGGGAGATTAGGGGATTTTAATAGGCAAATGTTATCTGGATCAGGTGTACGATGTACTTTTTTTCTGCAGTAAACCAAGGCCCGTATTCGTGGCAGTATTAAAGGTACCGGGACGTCCTCAAAGACCGGGCAGCACTTAGTTTGAAAGGCTATTGGTCCACGCGTGGCGGGGAATGTTCCACGGTCTTTAATAGTTGTAGACCTACCTCATTCAATAACATACATCTTATCTAGATTTGGCAACACCCCACATAAACACTTCGCACCGATTTGCTAATGCCCTCAATATGTAACTGCAGTACCGTCAGTGAATGTTCTAATTCCTTTGTTGTCATTTGTCAGATAAAAAGCAAAGAAAGAACTAAAATAAATCTATAAATTAAGATTATTCAAAGTAAAATGAAATTGGGAAACTAAGTAAAATAACTAATCCTATATATGATAAGATTAAGAGAAAAAAACAGAATAACTTAGCTTAATAAATGTGGATTATTTAAATTAAAATTAATTCCTGAGCAAGAAATTTAATGGTATATAAAGTAGCCTTATAACTTTCAAATTATAACATATCCTTAGACATTAGAATTTTTTACTATACAATTGTATAAAGAGTGACCTTAAAAGCTTCAAAATGGTATAATTTATACCAAAGCTAGGATGGCCAACTACTCACAAGAAGCATCGAAATAATGAAACGTTGGAAAGAACACTTCTCTGAACTTCTGAATCCCACTCAAATAGCAAGCCAGGAAGATCATGGGATCACTGAAGAGGATCGGATTACGGAGGCTGAGCTGACCCTCGCCATTAGGAAGATAAAGTTGGGAAAGGCTCCAGGGCACGACAAGATCACGGCTGAGATGATCCGACACATGGAACACCGAGGAGAAAGGCTTCTGCTTCAAGTCCTAAGGCATGCTTGGCGGGCAAAGACCACCCCCAAGGACTTGGAAGTGGCTGTCATTGTGTCAATCTTCAAGAAGGGTGACAACAGAGAGTGCCAAAATCACCAAGGGATATCCCTGCTCTGCTTCCCAGGCAAGCTGTACTTGAAATGAGGCTGAGTGCAATGTGAAGGACAGCTGGAGGAGCCCCAATGCGGTTTTAGACCTAATAGGAGCACGCAGGACCTCATATTCGCACTGAGGCAAATGGTTGAGAAGACGATTGAGTACGGCAAGGAGGTACCGTACATCTGGCATACATTGATCTGGAACAAGCATTCGACCGAGTCCCATGGAAAGTGCGTGGGGTCAAAAACAACCTGATTCGGGCTATTCAAAGCTTCTACAGCACCTGCAGGAATTACGTTAGGACAGCAGGGGAGGAATCTATGGAATTCACCACCAGCGCAGGTGTAAGACAAGGAGACAGCCTCTCACCCTACCTCTTCATCTTGCTCATGGATGATGTCATCAAAGACACAAAACGAAATACCAAGAAAATCACTCTTGGCAACTGGAAAATGCAACATGTTCAAATGTCTGAAATGGCATAGTCAAATGATGTCGCTCTCCTTGCCAGGACTGGCTTTCAACTCCAACACAACCTACACCTATGGAATAGAGAAATGGAGAAAAGAGGAATGACCTTCAATGTGGCAAAGACCAACAAGAACACAACATCCAACTAAAGGGACAAAAGCTTGAACAAGTAGGAAACTTCAAGTACCTGGGTGCCACGATTAACGAAGACGGAGAATGGGCCCCGAGATCAACCAAAGGCTATCTGCTGCTGGCAGACTCTTCTTTGCGATCAACCGCTGATTCCTCAGTAAAGCAGAATTCAGCAAAACTACCAAGAAGGCAGTCTTATCAATCAACGTACATTCCAACGCTTACCTACAGCAGCGAGTCGTGGGCACTCGCAGCCGTACATTGGGACCTTCTTCAGCAATTGTCAGATAAAAAGCAAAGAAAGCACTAAAAGAAATCTATAAATTAAGATTATTCAAAGTAAAATAAAATTGGGAAACTAAGTAAAATAGCTAAGCCCATATAGGATAAAATTAAGAAAAAACAGAATAGCCTAGCTTAATAAATGTGGATTATTTAAATTAGAATTAATTCCTGAACAAGAAATTTAATGGTATATAAAGTTAGCCTTAAAACTTTCAAATTATAACATATACAATTGTATAAAGAGTGACCTTAAAGGCCTCAAAATAGTATAATTTGTAGCAAAGCTAGGGGATGAGATCATGCATAACCTCTTATGTCTTTACTTAATACACTATTTCTCAGAATCCTTTATTTCGTCTGCCCATTATATTCTGCTTTTATTTCCTCCTAAAATTCAATCCTTCTTTAATATTTCAAGGTATTAATTTATTTGGTCTGCTTTTATTTCTCTGCCACTAGTTAGGCATCCTCCTTTCATTACCTGTTTCCTTCCATACTTAAGTCCGTCACTTTTTGGCATCTATTATAAATTTCCAACCCCCTCATTTCTTACAGTTTTGTTAGTTTCCTCTTTTTTATCCAAATTTAATACCTTTTCCTATAGAAAAGAGACCGTTTCTCGGCTTGGGGCATACAGAGGGCTTTGGCTGTAACTGTATTGCACCCAGGTAAATCTCAGCAGGCGGGACCAAATCCCAGGTGACGGGCAACGTTTCTGTGGCAGCGGCTGGGTTCTGCTGAGGACCAGGGATAGGGCGGAATAACCCTAAAACAGCTGCAGATCCTGATGGTAGGAACAGAATTCGTCTCAGGAAGTTGGGGGCACGTAGACCATTGCTCTTGAAAAGAGTAGCAACGCATGCACGGAGGCGTTAAGAAGGCAACCCCTCTACTGTGCTAGGGTGCGGCGGGTCAATCACCCGCTCACTCGAACCCCTCGTTATTAAAATAACAATACAGAGAAAACCCAGGCGAGTTCAAAGGACTATGATTTATGGAACATGGAACGTGAGAGGCCTGGCAGGTAAGGAAGTGGAGCTGGTTAGGGAGATTAAGAAGGCCCGAGTACAGTTCCTGGGTATCACTGAAACCAAGCAAAGGGACGTGGATGCTTGACTCTCGAAGAAAACTACATGCTTTTGTATAGGGATGTCGTAGAAATTACTCGTGCTCAGGCAGGAGTAGCATATCTGATACGGGAAGAGGAGGTGCAAAATGTAAGGGGCTGGAAGTTTATCTCGGAGAGGCTAATGACGCAAAAAAAAAAGACCAAGATGGCAATCTATCGATCATTGTACATTCCAACGCTTGCCTACAGCAGCGAGTCGTGGGCACTCACCTCCCGACACCAGAGCCAGCTACAAGTGATGGAGATAGGTACTTGCGGAAGATCGAGAAGAAGACGAGACGAGACCAGGTACGAAATGTGATCAACAGGCAGAACTTGCAGATGCGGCCACTGAGGACTGCCATCGAACTGGGGTAACAGCGATGGTTTGGCCACGTCAACCGAATGGCTGACACCAGGATGCCGAGGTGGGTGTGGGAGGCGCGGGTAGGCAGCAAGAGATCGCGAGGCAGGCCCCGTGTCAAGTGGTGAGATAACATCGAGGAGGCAATCAAACCCGCGGTAGTAACCTGCGACAAGCCATGGGGCTATCACAGGATAGGACACGATGGTGTTCCTTTGTGAAAACCTCAACACCGCAAGGTAGAAATGAGGCCATTAAGTAAGTTTCCTATAGAAAAAGACCTTGCAGTTCCACCCCTTAGGGCAGAAATAACTAGCTACCTTTTCCTGTGTTCATGGTTTTTTTGGTGATTTCTCTCTCAACTATTCCAAATTCGTTCATCTTATATGAACCCAACTTATTACATTGTTGAAATATGTATAAATATGTGACGATGTATTGTGGTGGTCACACTGTATAAGTATAAACCTGGTCAGTAGAGATATGTTTCTCTTTTGTTTTTTGGTTAACATTTTACAAAGAATATTGTATCATATCTGTAGTCGAGTAAAATGCAAGTAAATTGAACTTCGTATGTTCTCCATTTCAATTGCCTTCAATTTCAATTCAACAGGTTAAGAGCTCAGACACGGATCCACCCCGCGAATAAAAAAAAAGTGCGTATGATAGACTGCTCGTTATATGAACTGTGAAATTTGCGGATGGAGATACTACAACAGCTGCGAAGAAAGTGAAAGATGAGTGTCGGGCTAGGGCCTAACTTAACCTCATGGTGGAGAAATCCATTTTCCCAATCGCCATGCCTTGTAAGTTTTAACAAAATATGATAAAACGGTCTGATTAGCTCAAAACAAATTGCCAGCGTTTCAACCCAGTGTACCATTGTGGGCTCGTCAGTTGGTATGGTACACCTCGCCAAGACGCATGGCTAGTAGTAGGATATAAAGGCCGAAGCTGGGACAGGGGCTAATGTGCAAGATGGCCACCACGCGCAACTGCACTCTTTAATGGCGGGCTTTTCAAATCATTATTTATTTGTTATTAACTATCCATTGTTTTTATTTATTTATTTTTTATTGTTATTTATTATTAATTTTATTTTAATTTTTTAATATTTAATTTATTATTTATATTTTTTTATTATGTCGAGGCACTAAACTGCAAGGTCATTAACCCAACAAATATCTAACCCATAATTACAGAAACCTCATTTAACATTTAAGTTAATGCATGTAATATTTTTATATTTTAAAATTTTAAGTTTTACATTTTAATATTTTAGATTTTTTAATTTTACATTTTCAGATTTTACTTTTAACTTAAGGTTTTAGATTTTGAATTTCTTTTTTATTTTAGATTTTAGATTTTGTGAAATAGACCAAACTACAAGGTCACAGACCTGAGATTTAATTTTTAAATTTTGTTTTATAACTTATAAATATTTTATTATATTTAATATTTAATTTATTATTTTAGCACACAGCTAATACACAAAATGGTCACTGCACGCAACCACTTACATTAATGACATGCTAACCTAACTTCAACTAACCTAACCAAAACATGACCTCACCTAACCTAACATAACCTACCTAACCTAACTTCATCTAACCTAACCTAACTTCACCTAACCTAACCTAACTTCAAACTGAGAGCAAAGAAAGTAAGAGCAAAAAAGTAAGAGCAAATGTGAGAGCAAAAATAATAAACTTAGTTATAACCTAACCTAACATAACATAACCCATAGAAACCTCATTTAAAGATTTTAGATTTTACATTTTAACATTTTACATTTTAACATTTTTGATTTTTGATTTTTTTCATTTTACATTTTTAGATTTTACATTTTACATTTTTGATTTTTTGTATTTTAGATTTTAGTTTTTTTATATTTTACATTTTAAATTTAAGATTTTTTATTTTAGATTTTACTATTTACATTTTCCGAAAAGAGTAAACTACAAGGTCACATACCTAACCTCACCAAATCTAACTTTACCAAACCTAACTTAAGCTAATCCAAAGGCTAATGCACATACACAAAGTATATAAGGGTACATGCAACTATCCTTATGCTAGTCTTATAGGTTACTGTACAACATGATTACTACCCCAACCGGGTATTTTTTTTCATTTTGTTGTTTACAAATATGTCAATTTTCCAATTTCCCATTTTCAGTTTTCTTTAATGTCAGTTTTAAGTTTTTCAATTTCATAATATGGAAACATGGATTTTGCATTTTGTTGTTTACACATTTATCAATTTCACAATTTCCCATTTACAGTTCTTAAATTGTCAGTTTAAAGTTTTTCAATTTCATGATATAGAAACATGGATTTTCCAATTTGTTGTTTACACATTTGTCAATTTACCAAATTCCCATTTACAGTTTCTAAAATTTCAGTTTAACGTTTTTTTCTATTTTGTCAATATGGAAAAATGGATTTTCCAATTTGTGTTTTACATATTCATTTTGCATTAGGAGTGGAGAGAGGTGGGTAGTATTTAAAAATGTACAAGCAGTGTCCATACAATATTTTTTTATTTTAAATACATGTACACTATTTACACATAATACATTTTTATATATATTATTTTTTGTTATAAATTTTACAGTTGTTTTTATTTTGTTTTCTATTTTATTTATTTTTGATTATGAATGCCATTTTTTATTTTTGTAGTGCTATTGTTTTATTTCCTAAATTGTTTTGTTTTATGTATTTGCTATATGCAGACAGAGGATTTTGATATTCATAACTTAACTCTTTAAGCATGGTTAATGAATGAGTAATGACCATAGGCAGGTGTACCTATACCACTAGCATCAATCACTCTTTTATCATCACCAGGACACAAAGAAATTTTGTTTAGTCTTATAGATTTTTTTTTCTCGTGTAGCCTCCTGAGAGGCCGAGTGCAGGTCTTTCTAGTCGACGCCCGTGGGCGACCTGCGCGTCGGGATGAGAGATGGAATGGATGAAGATGAATGAAACTGGGCAAGGATGTGGAAGGAAGCGGCCGTGGCCTGTCAGAAGGTACTGTCCCAGCATTTGCCTGGTGTTGAAAATGGGAAACCACGGAAAACCATTTCAAGGACAGCCGACGGTGGGGCTCGAACCCACGCGTCTACCGAGTCAGCAGAGAGCTTGGCCCCTTGACCTAATGCTGCGCTTTAGCGCGCGTAGCCACTACTGTCGGTAGTCTTATAGATGATATGTCATGTTGTTTAGAAGCGATAATGTTCATTGGTATTCTTTTTACATTGTTTTTCATGACACAATCCTTATAATCTTGAAAGCTTATACAATTGTTGACAACACCTCTGCAAATACCTTTAATCTTTTTTATTTCTTTACCATTTATGTCTAAAGCGTACATTTTAGCTCTAAGTCCAACAAATGCTTTTATAATTTGTCCACAAGCCTCGTCTTTAAATTTCCCCAACGTTTTCTTGTTTGATGTAGAGTAACATATGTGATTAGTAGGATAATCTGATGTGTCCAGGTGTTCTAGGAAATCCAACTTGTCTTGATATACATCTGGGGTGTTAACCAAATAAATGAACGAGTCGGTATCCATATACATGAGTTTAAGATTGTTCATTTCGTAATAGGGTAGCAGGACATCATAGTGGTGGGAATACATTAGAGTTTTGAACTATCCAGTATACACATTCCAATATATATAGGCTTATTGAATACAATGTTACGTTTAGCCATGTTGAAAGCAGCTAGGTTAGGACCATACATTGTTCTGTCAATAAATGTCGGCTTTGCTATTGGCTTTTCTGCCTTTTTGCTGTCAGTCACAAGACGTATGTCTATTCTTTTACGGATATTTTCCATTGTTTTTCCAAAAATGGCATTGTTGAATAATTTGTACAGATTTTTCTCAAAATCATTTTTGGCTTGTTTTCGAAGGTTGTTATTGAAATCAACGTATGCCTTTAACCAAGGTCTTTGTTTAAACTTTAACACACGATGAATTTTTATCAATTTTATTCCATGATCTAAAGCCTGTTTTAATGCCATGTAGTGAACAACATATCGCCTTCGATTTCCAAGATGAGGAATTAGTTTTTTCAGAGATGAATCCTTAGGCTGTGTATACTCTGGTAGGAAAGGTAAATCGTTGTGTAGATCATGAAGGTCAGATGGGTAATCAACATCAACGTCTAGAATGTATCCCACAGGATAGTCTTCCTTTAGTTTTTCTAGATCAACAGTACGGTATCTGGAGAAACCCACTGAAATCCACCATACGGAAGAGAGTGGCACATAGCCCACCCGTATTGGTTGTTGGCATCATCATAGGTAATAAACTGCGATGGTTCCTCAGAATCATAGGTTTCCATGTATTTGTTGTTAGCTTCAGCATACCGATGAGACACCTGGCATATGCCTCCACGTATTCCAGACTCGATTAGAAGAATCTGATCGTAATCCTGTAACAATTCCAGTTCAATGCCTGCGTAAAGGAGCATTGCCTCTAAACATAAACCAGGCGAAGTAAAAAAGTGTGCAGCATCCACTCGGTGTGTTTCTAGTGTTTTGTTTCTAAACGTTTCAAAGCTGTCTGCAAGAAGGAGTACATCTGAAGTTAGGTAGAGGTCACTATATTCCCCTAGAATTTTAATGTTGAACTGATTCCAGACATTTTTGGCATGTTCATATTCTTCTTGACTTAATTTGTTAAAGAATGCCTCTTTTGGAGGTAAACACGTTTCACTTAACTTTTCCCATGAGTCAATGTAGTCATAACAAAATACCCCTTTACGAGTCATGAGCATTGCATTTTCTTTTCCAAAGAACTTGTCTGTTTCAGGGTATGATGTTAAGTTGGAAACTAAGTTTTCCAAACTACTCGACATTAACCGAAACGTGTCAGCAAATCGAAGCTTAACATTTCCTACATATTTGGTAAAGGAAATGTACTTTTCTTTGGAGTTAGAGATAACATCCACTCTCTCAGTAGTACATCCCAATTGC
Source organism: Meconema thalassinum (assembly GCA_946902985.2). Classification (NCBI taxonomy): domain Eukaryota; kingdom Metazoa; phylum Arthropoda; class Insecta; order Orthoptera; family Tettigoniidae; genus Meconema; species Meconema thalassinum. The sequence continues at coordinate 473,174,330 of OX336391.1, forward strand.
TTTACAACGAAATTTGCGTCGTAGCCACTCATATTATGTAGAAACACAGGAACGGGGTTACGTGTTTTACACCTCAAATTACAGTTATTGTGAGCACTTCCACGGTATTCCCCTGTAATGTGGCAGTGGTCTCGAACTTTCCAGTCCTCTTTGGTAAATGGTTTTTGACACAAATAACAGGTTTCAGAACATTGGAACTCTGATTCTTGATCCTGAGTTCAGGCCTTTGGAACATTTACGCTGTAAAGGCGATCAATTTCATTAGCTATTGAGATCAAACAGTCCATAAACTTTTCTGCAGCGTCAGGTCCACGATAAATAATAGGTTGGCTTGGAAGGTTTGTCTTTATGTGTTCCACAGCAGGTGAGGGTTTAACGTATATACCAAAGCTCATAGGACCATGACTCTAGTATGGCACTGTATAACTTGCTCTCAGACAAGCAGGCTGACCTTAGAACTACAGAAGCAGCTCGACCACCCTCTATCTCGCTACCAGGATGTGTTCAGCGACACCCCCGGAAGGTCTCAGGTCCCCCAGCGAAGATGCACCTGAAGGCTGGAGCCACACCTGTTTTCGCCCAAGCTCGAGACGTACCAGTTGCCCTCCGCGATGCCTACGCCAAGGAAATCGACAAGAAAATTGCATCTGGCTTCTACAAAAGAGTGGACTACTCTGAGTGAGCATTGACAACGCACGTAGTCACCAAGAAGAACGGCAAACTGATGATCACAGGCAAGTACAAGCCTACACTCAACCCGCGGATCATCATCGATGAATATCCGATTCCCAAAGTGGAACATCTCGTTCAACCGAATGCGCGGCGCCACTCTCTTCAGCCACCTGGATTTCACTAACGCGTACACTCATATCGAGGTCGACGATGAGTTCAGCCAATCTCTCATGCTTAACACTCCAACTCATGGTCTGATCCGCCCAACGCGAGCAGTATATGGAGCAGCTAACATCCCCGCTATCTGTCAGCGGCAAATGGACACAGTCATGCAAGTTCTCCCAAACGTCGAAAGTTTTTTCAATGACAGTATAGTTTCTCCTGATAGCTTTGAAAATCTGATGCAGGCCTTCTGCACCACTCTGGAACGTTTTTGGCAACACAACCTCAAGCTCAATCGAGCCAAATGCGTTTTCGCTCAAACATCCCTGGAAGCCATTGGCCACTAAATCGATGCGTCTGGCATCCACAAGTCTGATGCACACATCCGAGCTGTACGTGATGGACCGAAACCGACTACACCAGAAGAACTCCAACTGTTCCTTGCTAAAGCAACCTACTACAGGTCGTTCATCTCCGATTTGTCCACCAGGGACAGACCACTCAGAGACATGCTGCTCAAGGACCCTCTCATCTGGACACCAGAAGGTGACAGGGCATACAAAGACATCAAGAATGACCTAACCTCGCTCCAGGTACTCATGGAGTATGACTCAGCGTTACCACTCCTGTTGGCCACGGACGCCAGCAAGACCGGCCTGGGCGCAGTACTGTCACACCGGCTCAGCAACGGGCAAGAAGGTCCAATCGCTTACGCCGGTCGAACGAAGACAGCAACGGAGTAAAGGTACTATCCCAAGAATTCGATTTATGATGATGGAGAGACCCATGAAAAATTTTAACATTGAGTTTGAAAAATGAACGAAGTCTGGAAAGTGGTCATGAATCCGATTTAGAAGCTAGGATTAGTGAAGAAAAGGTGTTGCCCAATGAAAAATTAGATGGTTGAATGTATGGCAGTCAGATATTAGGAGCGATCTGATTGGACGCCTGAGAAGGTAGACTATCCGCGATACGAATATAGGTGTCCATGGGAGAGGTCGTGTTGCTAGGCCGAGGTCTCGTGACAAATACAGCCAATGGAAGACTTGTAAAACCATATTTTATCTGAGCAAAAATGATATTCTGGCTATTTATATCATTTTTGGGACTCCGAAATAATTACATTATTTAATTGATGAATTACCATGTTAAAATCTATGTAAAGATTTGCGTCAGTTTTATGGTAATTCGACATAAGCCATGTTCACGCGCGAAAAGGTGTTTGCCACGCTAAAATTTGAGGGTGGAAGGAGAAGACGCGACCATGTTGGAGGGACTCTGGTAGTGACTTGCAAGACGAACGGACGTGTCGAATGTGTGCTCCGTGAGAGACAGAGACATGTTGTGCAACGTTGAAATTTTCAAGAAACGAGTGAAAAATAGTGGTAAACGTAAGTACACGCGTAGGTAACGTGTGTGAGTTATAAAAGAATTGAGAGATTTTCAAGCGATGAAAGGACACGTTTCGTGAATGTAACTGTTGCATGAAGGACAAAGAGAGTAGCCATTTTGTTGTGGAGATTTGGGAAACTGTATTCAAAATTGATTTGAAGCTAACGCAGGGGCGTGCTATTCAAGGAACAGTGCTGGAAATAATTATTGATAAAACTGTATGCAGGAGAAACGTGCGACTCATAAACTTTTTATTCTGAGTGAAAATATTATGAGCATGGAGAATGCTATAAATATGTATGGGACTGCTACGTGCGATTTAGCTACGAGTGAGATGTGCGCGCGCTAGAATGCTTATGGGAGACGTAGTCTAAACGATGCTGCAGGAGTGTTCATGGTTGATCAGTATCAAGACATTAGAATCAGAGGCATGATGTGGCCATGGAAATTCAGAAGAAGAAAGACTACATAAACTGCGCGAACTGAATATATTTGAGACATAACATGAAAGAAAATCAACCAGGACTTCGAGGGGCCGAGATCGGGAGGATGGAACGGAGTGACGCTCGAGAACCAAGAAGATGTCGGGAGTCGATCCAGGAGAACTCAGCGAGACGAGCGGAGGCTGGCGGCTATCGAGAGACGTGCTTGGGTGGAACGTCAAGCTGGAACCGGGGACCGGACGATCAGCGCGAGGCGATGGAAGCTTGTTCGCTTTGCAGCGAGTGGGACCCGTTTCGAAGGTCCGAGGTTCTTTCTTCATAGCGTGGTGTTTCACGCTTAGTGCTACGGTGAATCAACCTGAAGCCTGCACAAAGTAAGATGAAAAGTTCATTTATACAATCAGTTCAGTAGTTGTTAGTTGTTGGAAGCATGCCCTTAGAACCATTCTCATTGTGATTATTTACTGTTTTGCCATCTTCGTTAACATGCTTATTTGGAATCTACATTGAAGCCTTTATGTGTGGACAGTCTCACTTGAAGTTAATGCTTATTGGGATTGCAGATCTTTTCTGCCAGTATGCATTTTAGAACATCGACGTATTTTCGTTTGTGGTTAATGCCAGTTCTGATCTTTCGGATTGTTGATAATTAGAAATTTTAGCTGATGATTTATTTTCACTTTTACTTTATGGAAGAATTATCACGACGAAAGATAACACCGATTTTGATTGCGAGATTTTTGACTGTTTGATTTTCGTCAAGGATTAAGGATTTTTATGGAGGACATTGTCATGAAGTTAGGATTGAATCCTATTTAAGGATTATTTTTATTTTAGGATTTTCATATTTAGGAGTTTTCCTATTTTCAATTTTTACTTGAGATCGAAATTATTTCCATTCGATTGGATTTAAGGATTTTGGATAATCCTATTTTAGGATTAAGGATTTTCCAATAATCCCAGGATTAGGATCCTGATTTTGAATTTTGCTATTTTATTTAATTACTTTGAATCGGATTTGAGTATTCTCCGATATTAAATATTTCTTCGGATTTTTATTTTCAACTTCGAGGTTGAATTTCATTTCATTTTAGATGGAGTTTCGATAATGTCACTTGCAAATCAGCTGTTGATTCTCTTTGAGGAATCCTTATCATTATCGATAGTCATTAAAGACTAGTAGTCAATATTACGCTTTCATTGGAGTTGAGACTGATAAACAAAAATTATTCCTAGTTGAGGAATAACACACTTTGGTGTCATTAAAGCAATTATTGTAAGGATTTCATTGTTTACATTGTAAAGAAAGCATTGATGCTTTAATTCAGGAGCTATTATGTAATTATTTTATCATAACGACACCTAGTATTTTATATGGAACCTGAGAGCAGCCAATTGGGAGATTGTTGGAAGACAGCTGTTATTATTATTAGGAGGTTGTGTTAGGACAAACATGAAACTTGATTTTAATCAGTTCATGGAGGCGAAGGCTAGGCCTTATTGACGTCTTGTTCTATTATTGTTGGTGCGACAGCGTCAGTGTTGAATTGGTCCCGTATTGTGAGAGAGCCACAGAGAAATATGGCAACACAGCGATGTATCCAGAATCAGCTTGTTGATCTGACGACTGTTAGGAATCCCGCTTGTGTGATGTGAGATTTGGAAAGATATTGCTTCGTATTAAAGGGAGTTCATTATTGAGATGAAGAAACCTGGCACATGGCGGTATTTTTGAGAAGGAATGAATTTCGTTGTAGCTAGGATCTTGGGATATTTGTATGTGCTCTTGCTGCGAAGGTCGAGCGATCAGGTGTGTGGTCCCGTTACGAGTACAGTCTGTGTCATAAGCAAGGTTCCATGGTGTCTTATGAGAGGTTTATTGTTAATTATTATTATTATTATTATTATTATTATTATTATTATTATCATTATTGAAGTGAAGACTAGCTAGGAGTGAATTACATCTTTGTCTGGGCTTAGTTGACTGGACTATTGACCCTATTGTAACTACAGAACACATGATTATTGTGCCGTAATTACGTCACTTTTTACTCTTACTGCTCTGTTTAGTCGATAGTCTCTAGGACTCTGCCTGCAGTGAAGATATCAGTTCTCTGTTTTGCCGCTAGAGAGCTGCACCATGGTAAGAAGTTGATTGTAACCTTGGGTCTGCTATATGGATCTTTTGCGCATGACCAGTCTTCCTGATATTTTGACGTCTATTGCTGTTTTGTTTTTCTTTGATGTCTGTTGTGTTTCTTAACTATGCACGACAGTAGAGATGGGACTATCGACTACTTTTAACCATCGACTGACTAGTCATTCATTGGAAGAAACTATCGACTAGATAGTCGACTACTTTCAGTCGAATGGTTACCTGAATTCGCATAGCTCCTAAGCGTGTTGTTTCATGTATTCGACTGAAAGTAGTCGCTTCTAGGCAGCGTTCAAAGCACTGCAAGCCATTACCGGCTGAGTTGAGTCGTACCAACAGATGAAAATCAAACTTCTCCTTAACCCACCTATTTTTTCAGACGTTAGTTTGGACTACTCGACGCTCGGCAACATGCAAATGGTCAAAGTTATTTATTTATTTTTACTGTGCTTCGAAATGGTGGTTTACGTCGTGTAGAGTGGAGTCATTATTTGCAATGTTGCACATTTCATTTGATGCAAAATGTGTGAGTAAATGTTCCCCGATACCGGTATTGATACAGGGCACATTACCTGTATGTACTGTGGATAAGTGAAGTAATAGACCAATACTTAATTAACCTAAGAGTAAATTAAATCAGTGGCGGCTCGTAGATCAAATATCAGGTGAAGAGCCAAACTCCTAATTTCATCAGTGCATGATGTTTGAGTTTGTGAATATTGACATCCTTTTCCTATTTTAATGCTAAAATATCTACTAAAAGCCTAGTACTTAAAACCAAACCAAACATAAGTTATCGCACTAAAAAGTCAAACTCGCTTATTTGTATAGCTTAAATGAATCCTCCGTTCTCTAAGGTTGGCAATCTTATCTATGATGTCCTCATAGAAGGTCTTCAATCAATTTCAACTACAATTCACGATTTATGGAGATAGCCAATGATGTAATTCTGGAGTCAGATATTGTGTTACATGCAAAAGTATTGATCTTTTCAAACAAGAGAAACTGCGTTGTACTGATGCACTTGTAGAAGGTATTGCTAGTACCCAATTGAGTCGCCACGTACTCTTACACGATGAAAAAGTCTATTTTTGTGGCATCACTTTACTAAGTATTTTCTGGATTTATGCTAAAAGTACAGCTATGATTCTTGTCACATATAAGAAGCGGTATATTCTGAGCTGTTTATGACCATGTAGTGCTACTTTGCTTTTATAGGATGTGTGAAATGAATACAAATTTGGACAGATACATTTTCAAAAAAATGTTGTATAATTTGCTTCAGGTACACATTTCTCAGTTGTTTTTCAATCAAATATTCTCAAATTCTGTTCACACACTTGGAATGGATCATGGCAGATGAGTACCGGTAACCACTTTGTTTCATTCTTATTGGGACAGAATGCAAGAAAAAAGAATCCGAACTCTTTCTTTTTAAATGTATTCAAAAATATGTATTAATTTTTCTCTTCCCAATCCATGCCTACTATGTTTTGGAAGTGCAAATAGGTTAATATTCAAGTACTCCATTAGGCAAGTTAATGTAAAAAAATTAGCCCTCTATCTTAAATGGTTTCCTTGTTATTGGTACCTAAACATGGAAAATGAGTATTAACGGAAAACAGCTGGCAAAGTTAAAAGTGAATTATTCAGAGCATGCGACGCTAATTTAAAAAAAATGAATTTAAGGTAGTTGTAGACATAAAAAAAAACACAAACTATATATATTTGGATTCAGAAAAGAATGAAGAATTTTATGGCGCCAAAATCAAAAAAACGATATTTTCATCATGCAAGAGTACGTCGTGTCCTTAAGCAAAAGTTTGTAAGTCTCTTCTATTCACGGAGTTCTTGATGTATTTCTCCCGACTATTTTTACGTTGTAGGATTCATGAGCATAAAAGAGTGACAGTTCATTTCTTAAATGTGGGGTAGGCCTATTGTTGATTATGTTTGTTATACAGCTCAAATTTGTCGGAATCTATAAGACTTATTTAAGAATTGTAATTTATCACAGCCATGCGTTAGCATAGAAAAAAGCGGAACATTATTAAGAAAAAAATGAAAATTCACAGCCTGCTTCTAGTCTCCGATTGGGTCATGAATGGAATGAATGAAGCCCCCCCCCCCCCCATCTAGCAGCGAGGATATGAACTGTGCCGGCTGCCGAGGCCTGACGCACTCCTCTGGGGCAATGATGAAATGAATGACAGATGAAATGAAATGATAGTGGAGAGTGTTGCTGGAATTAAATTTTTGACAGGGAAAACCGGAGTACCCGGAGAAAAACCTGTCTGCCTCCGTTTTGTCCAGCACAGATCTCACATGGAGTGACCGGGATTCGAACCACGGACCCAGCGGTGAGAGGCCGGCGTGCTGCCGCCTAAGCCACGGAGGCTCTAACATTATTAAGTCGGTCCTTAATATGATCTCTGATGTACTCTGATGTTGCATCAGTTATTTCCAGAGAACACCCTTTGAATTTTATTTTAATAATTTTGAGGTTCTAAGGACTTTTTAGATGTCCGTATCTTCAATAATTCCTTAAAGCGCACACGGTTTAAAGAGGTCTTGTCATGTCCTCTAGAAGACGATGATGATGATGATAATTGTTGCTTTAAGAGGCCTAACATCTAGGTTATCGGCCCTCCTCTCTAGAAGAGAGTTCCTGTAAACTTAAGTATAGAACAACTCTAATCACAAGTCCCAGGATCTGCCTATTTAAAGTCACATTCACATTACATTTAAGTGCACTTAGTCTTGCATTTTCCCGTAAAGTGCCAGATATCGTGCTTGTGTGCGTGTTCTAAGTGGTAACTGGTTCTTTAAATGTTGCTCACTGTCTTTGTGTTTGTCCAACCCGCGCGTAATGTTTTGGAAATTTGTTACTGTTCCTGTATAGTAAACAAGGCCAACAGAACAGTTCTATAACTACTGCACAACTATGTGAACTGTTCGAACCAAGATCCCTTGCGATGAAGGCTATAGGACTTTCCGGTTTTATTTCTTTAGTGCACAGTTCTATTAATTTCTTTGGCCACCCACAAATTAATAAATTAATTAATAAATCCCTTTTTGTCTTCATCTTTCCACCTACTGAAGGGAATTTCTAATAAAATTAGTAAGTGTCTTTCACTGCAAACATTATACACTAAAAGCCATCAACCTTCATCAACAACAGGGTAGATAACGTTATAAATACATACTATTCATTGGGAAAGTAAATAAAAGCCTCAATATAAAAGAAAAAGAAGCCTGTTGCAATGTAAACTTTCATCAACTGAACTAGACGATATTGCCTTGCCGACACAGGAACATCTTCACTCGTCTGTCTAACGGCAGGTAATGACGTCACAACTGACGTCAGGTTACCATGGCAACGAGACGATGTAGCTGACATAAACAAGACACTTCGTCTCCTGCTTCCTTCCAAGTTACGGCAGTACAATCTAGCGACAGGGAGCACAACTGCTACAAGGACGTCATGCACCTTGCTTGCGCACCATCTAGCGACGGAGTGTAGAAATAACAGTACACTAAGTGAAAAAGTAGCCCAAGACAATGACAACATTTTTATTTAAATAAGAAAAAATAATGTTTATTTTATTTAAGAGATGGTATGTGAAGAGGCTCTTCACTCTCTTCACCTGAATAGCCGCTACTGAATTAAATCACTATTACTGAGAGGGAGTTCTTAAGTACCGGGAACAATTCCATAGCCAACATTGAAATAATCACACTTCATAGTAAATACACACGAAAATAGAACACTTTAGAACAGCAACGAGGGCGAACTTTCAGTGGAGATGTTGGCAACAATGTAAATACTAAGTTTTTTTAATGCGCGCGCTATCCATGTGTTGAAACAATTGACGACCAGAACGTAAAACTATCCGAGTGCGTTCTACATGTTAAAAGTTAAAACACAATTGGGATATGTCGTTTGCAAACGACTTGTTTATGTTACGGTGAGTAGTCGTTGAATTCATTCGACTGTTTTTTAAAAGCAGTCAAACAAGTCGATGGATTTAACATTTTTCAGTCGACTGCTGCGGTGCTGCCCATCTCCAAACAATTGACGACCAGAATCAATTTGTGCGTACGGTCAAGCTATCCTCACATTACCCGCTGCAATAGATGTAGAGATTCACATCACCACTCTATCTTATGATGGATGTCAGTACATAAAATCAGCCATAAGGCAACGGCAGTTTAACCACAGACAACGCTACAACTCTTCCATCCCTGCCCTCATGTCTTTGCCACTAACCCCTTCCCCCCTCCCAAACAGCACGCCACTGCTAGGCCTGCTACAACAACTCTCAGCCATAACCCTGTAAACTACAGCTAAACCAAACCCAGAAACCCCTAATACACTTCATTTGCAGAGCAATAAAATCCATAAAACAACTCCGCAACAAGCTTCACAAAAACCTAAATTATAAACGAAAAGACTACTCCACAAACACCAAAATCAGTAAACCTCCCTCATTTCAGCCACACTACACCTTAAACAGACATAGAAGGCATAGTCATGACCCCTTCATGGAGTAGGCTATTGTCTAAACACGATCATGTCTCCTTCAACTTTACTGAAGACTTCATTAAATTCTATTAAAAAATCATAAACTCATTCCGCAAATCTTAAAATCAGTATACATCCCTCATTTCAGTTACTCTATTCATTAAACATACATAGAAGGCGTAGCCATGACCCCTTCATGGAGTAGGCTATTGTCTAAATCTGACCACGCATACTACAACCTTACTCTAATTCAAAATTACGGCTAAATGATCCATCTGACTGGGAGGCAAAGGTATTTACCGGCTTGCCTGGGATGATGTGCCACAAAACCGGTATCTGGAGTTCAAACATAACCTAAATATTGAATGACAATATTGAATTGTCCAATAACTTGGACAATTGGATTTAGGCTATTTCATTGAAAGAATCAACGAACTGTATAAAACTATAGGCACCTACAGGTATACTTAACTTATTAATTAAAGCTCTACAATAAACATACAGCACAATGAATTGTAGCATGAGGTTATCCTGAAGAAGTCGTTTGATTAGAACGACTACTTAAATTCGAATGATTCCATTCGCTTGGAATTAGTCGTTTGCCAACGACTTGTTTCATTCGAATGATTTCCAACGAATGCTTTGGGATCAGTCGTTTACAACGACTACTTTTATTCGAATGATTCCATTCGCTTGGAAGTAGTCGTTTGCCAACGACTTGTTTCATTCGAATGATTTCCAACGATTGTTTTGGGATCAGTCGTTTACAACGACTACTTTTATTCGAATGATTCCATTCGCTTGGAAGTAGTCGTTTGCCATCGACTTGTTTCATTCGAATGATTTCCAACGATAGTTTTGGGATCAGTCGTTTGCAAACGACTTGTTTATGATACGGTGAGTAGTCGTTGAATTCATTCGACTGTTTTTTAAAAGCAGTCGAATAAGTCGATTGTTTTAACTATCGACTAATTCGACTGTTTTCAGTCGACTGCTGCCCATCTCTACACGACAGTCAGCTGTAATGTGGACAGAAAAAGATCGACGGAGCCATTGCTAAGTTCTGTCTTCTTATGAAGTTATTCGAGTAATATAAAGATTTTAATGGCTATTCCTTTCTACGTACGACAGTCAGCTGGGATGTTAATAAAGAAGGATCGACGGAGCAATTGCTAAGTTCTGTCTTCTTATGAAGTTATTCTGGAAATTAAAAGATTTTAATGGTGGGTTGGTTTGGCTATACGCTTTATATGTATGACAACGTGTGTGAGCTATGAAAATACGACGTGAAGTTCTTAAAGGATTTGAAGGTACCGTAGTTCATACAGCTGATGAAAACTTCTAAAATAGGAAAAGTAGGCTATTCCTTCGATGATAACGAGGCCTATATGATTGATAGTTGGTAACTGTCGTGAAATGTATGCTGGACTACATAAGTCTTTCTCCGTGCGAAGGCGAGTACTGGGAACGTGAACTATTTCCACATCTTCTAGTTTTGTTAAATATAATCTTGTTGTTAATGTTATTGTAAATGTAATGTTAAGAAATGCCAATAGATGTTGTTCATTTAAAGAACGCCGGTGTATCATTTCTATGTCTAAGCTTAGTACTGTGGTCACGGAATACTACTCTGGGTAGGTTTTCTTTTGGGCCTAGTCATTCCAATTAAGGGGGTTACTCCTGCGTGTCGACTTGTATCATGAGCGTGGTTTCGATTATTTACCACATCTATATTTAATTTAGGTTAACTAGCTGGCTGTAGACATAGAAGTGATTAAATATTAAATGAAATTACGTAAAGTGTTTATGATATTTTTATATAATCTCTAATTATTGTATTTTTTGTTTCATGTTATTTTACACCAAAACCAAATGGATAATCGAGCTATGCCTGCCATTTCATACTTGAATAAAAGTGAGGTGGCCTATGAGATATTGATTAGAAATGGATCTCCGTCCTATCATCGTGAATTAGATGTCTTTGCTTTAAGGAAACTAAAAGGTGTGCCTATTGTCATTCCCTCTCATGACAATATCTGTTGGGATGTAGGTAAGTCTGACATTGTACCCTCTGTTTCTTGCTTATTGGATTCGTTAGGTGGTTTGAATTGTGTTGGAAATCAGTCTGCTTCGCAATTGAATCGTATTAAGTACAGATCCATTCATTGGATTAATAGATTGCACGACTTGATTGAAGTTTGGTCACGAAGTGATAAGATATTTTCTGAAGAGTTATCTAGATTGCGAGCTAAACTTGTTGTATGTAAGGTGTGATTTTTGAGGTTATGGATGTAGGAATGTAAGCTTTCTTATGTGATTTTGTTTGTCTGTACGTGTGGTCTGGTTATTTATTTATTGTAGAGTCTTTTGGTTGATCTTGGGATTTGCTTGAGATCTTTCATCGTTTTTTGGATTTTGCTAATTTTTCGTTATGTACGTAATTTCCTAAATTTGTGCAGATCTTTAGTATGGACACAACCTTTGTTTATCGTGTGGATGTATGTTTGAGTGTGAGATGTTAGCTTTGCATATTAATTTGGGTGGGATGTTTCGTTTCTTGATATGGTGTCAAAATAAGGTTAGGTTTCTAGCGATTTTTGGGTTAACTTATTAATTTAATTTATTGCCGGAAGTATAATCTAGTATTTGTTAAAATACCTTTCAATGAGGTAAGTATTAGTTTAAGAGAATTACCTTACGATCCTTGACATTTTCTGTATGGGATCTGGTTTAGGTGAAAGAAAGTAATTATTAGTTGTAAGTTTAGTGTTTGTTAATATTAAAGGGTAATGTATTTGTGTCATTGTGTTTGAATAGGCGTTTTAACGAGAACTTGGTTATATTCTGGTATTTTCTGGGTAATTTGTGGGTGGTAATTTGTAATTTTGTTGATTGTGTGAAATGGAGGTTATGTGAGTGGTGCTATGAAAGGGTTGTGTGTTTATTTTGTTGGTTTGTGCGTGTCGTCTGATTCTGCTATATTTTTCGTTTTGGGAATTTGTTCGTTGTTTGGTCGAATTTTATGGGCGATTCTTCTTTGTTTTTTTCTCTGGTTGGTGTGTGTCTGGTCAGGGTTTCTATGAATGGAAACAGATGGACGATGACGGATTTAACCTGCATTTAGTTAGTTCTGTGAAATTTTTATTATTTTCTTTGGCAAGCAAGCTCATTTTCATTTAGGTCTATATCTGTGTAGGTGGAAAGTTTTTGTTTTCTGTTAATAAGAGAGTTCATTTTATTTGGAAATAATATCTGTATAATGAAAAGATTATTTTGGTTGTTAACGACGAGAAATATTTATTACATATGAGTACATGAAATAAAAAAAATAAAAAACAAGGATTGTAAAACTTAAGACCTTGATTGTAAAAGATGTGGAAATTTTTCTTTTCTTGGAATTCGATTTTGTCGAAACTCTTGCCAGATTTAATTGAAAGTTTATATATTATGCTGTTTCGAAAATCATTTTATTGTGTGTTAGTTGTAAGATCTTCATTACATGGTACTGTCCCAAGCGAAATTAATTTCAGCCCTATTTATTTGGAGATTGCTTCTGCGGAGAAGATTCTTTGGTGTATTATGTGAGGCAATCCTGAGCCCAGATGACTAAGCTGTTGCCAATGGATCTGTACGAATGGGAAACTACCTTCATCTATGTTTGAAGACTTCGAAGATACAATTTATATTGTATTTGTACGAGAAAACCTGTATTTGTAATTTTGTACCATTGTAAGACGCGTGATAGTACTAGCAAACGTTCTTGACATGATGTCAAAACCTGGAAACGACATGCTAGTGTGATTTGAAATTGGTGGAAGAATGTGAAAAGACTTTATTTGGCATGAAGAGTTCATATTCTAATATGTTGTGAAAAAAAACACTTTATTTTGCATGAAGGTTTGCATGTCAGCATGATGTAACTATTCTTTTTTCATTGTCGTGGTTGTTGAACCAACGTCAAGCTTGTAGAGGGGGAGATTTGTGCCGTAATTACGTCACTTTTTACTCTTACTGCTCTGTTTAGTCGATAGTCTCTAGGACTCTGCCTGCAGTGAAGATATCAGTTCTCTGTTTTGCCGCTAGAGAGCTGCACCACGGTAAGAAGTTGATTGTAACCTTGGGTCTGCTATATGGATCTTTTGCGCATGACCAGTCTTCCTGATATTTTGACGTCTATTGCTGTTTTGTTTTTCTTTGATGTCTGTTGTGTTTCTTAACTATGCACGACAGTCAGCTGTAATGTGGACAGAAAAAGATCGACGGAGCCATTGCTAAGTTCTGTCTTCTTATGAAGTTATTCGAGTAATATAAAGATTTTAATGGCTATTCCTTTCTACGTACGACAGTCAGCTGGGATGTTAATAAAGAAGGATCGACGGAGCAATTGCTAAGTTCTGTCTTCTTATGAAGTTATTCTGGAAATTAAAATATTTTAATGGTGGGTTGGTTTGGCTATACGCTTTATATGTATGACAACGTGTGTGAGCTATGAAAATACGACGTGAAGTTCTTAAAGGATTTGAAGGTACCTACCGTAGTTCATACAGCTGATGAAAACTTCTAAAATAGGAAAAGTAGGCTATTCCTTCGATGATAACGAGGCCTATATGATTGATAGTTGGTAACTGTCGTGAAATGTATGCTGGACTACATAAGTCTTTCTCCGTGCGAAGGCAAGTACTGGGAACGTGAACTATTTCCACATCTTCTAGTTTTGTCAAATATAATCTTGTTGTTAATGTTATTGTAAAGGTAATGTTAAGAAATGCCAATAGATAATGTTCATTTAAAGAACGCCGGTGTATCATTTCTATGTCTAAGCTTAGTACTGTGGTCACGGAATACTACTCTGGGTAGGTTTTCTTTTGGGCCTAGTCATTCCAATTAAGGGGGTTACTCCTGCGTGTCAATTATAATACACTGTTAGTGGAAGATTTCAATATTATTATTGAACCGATGGAGTTCAGTTAAATAGTAGTATTTCAGCAATGATTTTTAGCGAAGAAGGTTAACGATTGTATATAGTCAAAATTATCATTTTCAGGATTTTATTAATTAATATTTTAGATAAATTTGATTTAGTTGGAGGTAACGACAGGATTTAGGAGTCAAACGTGTATAGAGTTCAACATTGCAGTTGTGATGACGACAGGCCATCGTCATTAGAGTCATTTTCATCGATTCACTCTATCACAATTTTTTTATTTCCGTCGATCCTGAATTCCTGGACGCAGTAGGTTAATATCGATTCTTGTTAGTTTAGTTTATATATGCAGGTATCACGTCAGTGTTTCTATACGCTGTTTATTGACGTTTTGAAGTCAATCGTGTCGTTTCTTGTTTTGCATTTATATTGTTACTTGTAATTTGTAGTGACTGGTGGGGGATATTTATCAATAAATGCAAGCACGTATTTACGTTTGTTTGCAATGTTTTTATTGATCTTTGCTATTTTTGATTTATCGTACTGGGGGTTTTAAAGTAAATATTATGGTCAAGATAGTGAAGCAATGCCTATTTACCCAAACCACATTCCTATGTGACCCGAGATTTAAAGAGCTCTCTAGCTCTTCTTTTGATTTAGATGCTTTTGGTCCCTGGGAGGACAGACCATATTATTTATTTATTTAGGGGTTCATCCTTATATGTTCCTAGTTTCCAGTGTGTGATACGCTAGCTGTGACGCACTGGTAAATCGGGCACAGAACCCTCATCTCCGCACGAGCCTCAACTTGACCAGGCCACATCGAAGTCACTGCGCAACCGACCAAGTCACCGTGCAACTGACCAAGCCACCACGCAACCAACAGGTCACCGCGCAACCGACGAGGCCACCGCACAACCGACGAGATCACCACGCAACCGACCAAACCACCACACAACCGAGCAAGCCACCTAGCCTGAGAAGAGTTCGCTTCACCGAGACACCAGCAACAGTCCAAACACCACCAGCCACACCAGGTACACCTGTAAACAGGACATCACCTATTTCCCAGACCTCTTTTATTCCCCGTAGGAGTACTTGCCAGCATCGACCACCACTGAGATTATCTCCTGATGACGTTTCCTAAATCATCCATTTAAAAGAGGGAGGAAATGTTGTGTATTTACTTGAGTTAACATGAACATTCTAGAAAGTGTTGTGTATTTACTTGAGTTAAAATTAACATTCTATTTGCTATGCCCAGAACATTCTAATCTGGAACCTTCCATATACTATGTATATATGCACCTGCAGACTGTAGACGTCAATTCCGCGTTAGTTCCGGTCTGGACCGCTCAAGTTAGTCCACCTTGTGTATCGTTGTGTATCAACTAGTGTTAAATAAACCGTTGTTTTATATTAACAAGTGTATGTTATTTATCTCCCCCGATATAACACACACATACAGTACATTCATACCCACATACAGACTTTCACTTTTATATATACGATTTGGTGCAAGTATTAGTTGGTTGGTTCCTCAGTTTAGAGGCTGCGACAACGCGGTCATGTAGCCCCGTGTACTTTGGGTGTGTGTAGTATCTGTCTGAAAATAAACAAGTGCTAATTGTGATGGCTGTATTAGTATGTGTTATATGTAATTCAGGTAAGGACTGCAGACGATCAATTTCAAGTAGTTCCTACTTTTGCTACCGTCAACGACACCAAGCCATGAACTTGGCTACTAGATGCCACCGCAACCGGCACCTGAAGGCAAACGTTGGAACTTAATAGAGCGTTAATCAAATCTAACCTACAAATTTAGCATCACACAATTGTAGTTATTGGAAGGCTCTTTTTCATGCCATAAATCTATGAGATGGGCCCGCCGGCTTTACTTTTACTCCGAAGGAGGGCATACTGAGGCATTTTTTAACGCTCTTAAAACAATCCGACGACTTCGTTCGGGTTTGAACCAGCGATCTTGAGCATAGAAGCTCAATATGCTACCAAGTAAGTCACCGAAGCCGCTGAAAATATTAGGCCTAGTAGGCCTACTCGAATTTCAGCATCTTGTTATCGTCTGTGACCATTGCACGAACTCAACAAACTAAGTGTGTAACAATGAGTGCGTAACCATGGTTATGTGAACTGTCATTCAATCAATATTCCATTGCGGTAGGTTCGAAGTTGGTTTCGGAACCTACGAGATGATCTTATTGTTCCGTCCAACATAGCAAAACACATCAACATCAGCTTTCGAGGCTACAGGTTGCTTATTTCCAAACATTTTTTCTGTCCTAGCAGCAACATTATTGTCAAGAAAGGACGCTATCATCATCGGGCAGTGCTACAGTGAATCGTCCCCTCTTTATGTAAGTATACTTCTAGCTAGCTTAATGTGCTCCCCGCCAAAGCGTTCATGCAAGCTTGCTACAGTGTAAAATAGATTGGTGAGGTAGTATAATAAACTCTAGATTTAGTCTACTCCGCGAGAGGCAGGCCCAACAAGAATATGAGAATCTTCAGTCCACATACAACAGCGCAGGATTTATTTATTTATTAATGGTGAACGTTGGAACTTTGATAGAGCGTTTCAACGAAATCTAACCTAGAAATTTAGTTTCACACAAGTTTAGTCTGAGGAAGGATCTTTTACATGCCACAAATCAATGACATGGGACCGCCGGCTTTACTTCCCCTCCGAAGGAAGGCATACTGAAGGATTTTAACGCTCATAAAAAATCCGATGAGTTCGGCCGGGTTTGAACCCGCTATCTTGGGCATAGCAGTTCAATATGCTACCAACTACGCCACCGAAGTCGCGTAGCGCAGGATAACAAGTTAAATTAGTCTTCAATTCGACTCGTGCGAGCTTGGATAGATTTATTGATCGAATTACTGTAAACAGGTCATAATCAACAATAACTGTGGGTTTTAGGCTGCTATCTATTTGCCTCGCCCCGGACAAATTTGGATCGACTCGTTTCATTTATTTCTGCTGCTTCGTCCTCTTTTTTGGGGAAAGTGAGCTTTCTGTCCCACCCCTTACTGTCATCACGCCAGGAGTTGGCAGTTCAACACACATACACGTGCGCGGCCCGCCTATTCCAAACCTAAATAAATCGTCTGGCAGTCAATTGCAGCTACTTTCCGCATGATAATTTGTTATCGGGCTTCACGTGAGTGTGCATTGTTACCTACCTTCCTTTCGATTTTCTTTCAAGCCTTTGTGTTTACTTTTAACAGTGTGGCAGTATCAGATACAGTAATGGAAATAGTGACCAACTCAATGTTTTTGGAATGCGCGTTACGCAGTAAGCGGGAAGACAACTGCAGTTCAAACCCGACCGCCATCTCCTGGCGAGATATCAGTAAGTATAAAATATTCATCATTGCCGCTTCGTTCATTTTGCTGTTCCCTCTTCGACTTTGCGCAAGGTAAGATACTTTACCAACGAGTGTACCCGAACCCACGCTTGTCCAACCGAAGGCGACAGCAGCAAATAGGGTGTTGTCTGCAGACGCTTATCACTCTTCTAGGCGTCAATTTGAAATCAAAGTTCATTTTTCAAGCCGTGAAGACAATGCCTTCTTGATCATCTGAACAGCTCATGGATGAGAAAATCGTATTTCGGCCTATCAGACAGAATGTTATTAGGCTGATATACAGTATGTTTGCACTGACTCCTACCTACCTATTATTACACTAACAATCTATTATTTTTGTGATTGACAAACGATCGCCGGAAAATAGGACAGGCATTACGTGGTTAGTTAGTTATTGTTTTAAGAGGCAAAACTACGAGGTCATCTGTCCCTCAACTCAGTCAATATATAGAGATATTAAAAGCTTAAGCTGGACTTGCCTATCACAGATATTGGCTAAACTGGGGCAGGTGACCTCGTAGTTCCGCCCCTTAAAACAACAATAACTAACTAACTATTGGCTAAACTAAGGGTACCGTACATTATAGAAACACAATTCCCATGAATGAATGAATGAATGAATGAATGTGGTAATCCTGTAGTGAGAAAGACAGCCCACTTGCTCACTAGTCTATACTTTGTAACTTACTAATGGCCATGCCATTCGCTGATTTTCAGGTCAAAGAAACTACGACGATTATTGATGAAATCCTATGAGCATCCCAGACATTCCTCTGGTGGCATATGGAATCTTGCTCTACAAGAATGAGCTGGCTGAACCTATTACATTCAACTTTTCAGTGTACTGCATCGCCAACTGCAAACATCAAGAAAGCGAGTCATCAGTATTTTTTATTATGAGATAAGTTTTCAACAAAGGACCAGTAAGTGTTTTGACAATCGGTAAGTGTCTAGTTTATTAACAGATATCATGTGTGTGTGCGCCATACAGTAGTCTCGGTATCTCGCTATACGGCGCCATGTTAGTGAGGAGGTTATGTTCCCGTAACTGGTCCTCCGTTGGCTGGTAGGCTACTGGAACCCTCCAAATCCTCCCATATCATGTGTGTCTGGTGATGGGAGTGAGAGCACATCATCACAGAGCAGTCTCGGTCACTGGTATCAGGAGCACAGCCATATCAGTGAGGAGGCTACGTTCCCATAACTGGACCCCCGTTGGCTGTGAGACTGCTATATCCTCCAACACTATCCCTGTCATGTGTATGTGTGTCACCAGCAGTCTCGGTCACCGGTATCGGGAGCACATCCATGTCACTGAGGAGGTTACGTTCCCATAACTGGACCTCCTTTGGCTGTGAGACTGCTGTACCCTCCAATACCCACCCCATCATGTGTGTGTGAGGACTAATATAGTATTGTTTGACCCCTACTGAGTAAATAAAAAGAGGAGAATTCCTATGTGTTTCAGCGAGCGATGGTCGCTTAAACATCAACTCTGAGACACGTCTGTTTACAAAGAGGAACACGAAGAGGGAGACAAAAGAAATATATCAATACTAACAGGATCAGAAACACTATTCCCGAGATGAAGACACAGCAAACAATATTCGCAGTGCATATGCCGTGAAATAGATACGGTATATTACACTCATATGGTTGAAGTATTTTGAAACAAAAGAAATTAACAGACATCATCCAAATCATAATAATCGAAGGAACATTTAGCACTTCAAATTTTATTAAAGGCAGCCAATGAAAACCAACTGTTGCTTTGTATTAAATCTGATTTAACATATAGAGTGATTATTAACTTCTATGATGGGAGGACCAGCGAATATTCACAATATGAAGTCTTAAGGATGACGAGTTAACAGTAGAAACAGTCCTCACCTACATAGGAAACGCAGGAAGGTTACAACGAAATAGACGTTGTGTTGCTGAATATTATTGCGAGACAGAACCTTCGACAAGAACACCTCAAACGACATCTTAAACACAGGAATCGTGGACTAGGTCTACTGGGGAGACCACGTTAAAAAAACGCGCCATTTACTCTACCTCATGGTGGTGTGGAAATGAGTATTCAGCATGTAGTGTTTTTGATGGTAGCGGTTCAAACTTGGACCGTATTAAAAGAGAAGAATTGAATTTGTGGTTTTATGTTTCCTTATATTGATTACTTAATAATGACTCCTTGGTGATAGTTTTTCCTCATTCTTTTGTTGACATTGCACAGCAGTTTAGATGTTTTTGAATATACGATGGTGGTTAATACAGGATTATTATATACGGTCTTTCATAAAGAATGAACTGATTTCGAAGGTTTATTGCGCAGTACTCAAGCAACGCAGCGGAACGAGTCGCATATCGTTAAAAAGTGCGTAGCCTCACATTTCGATTAGTAGTCAGTAGAGTACTCGGTCACGCACCTTTTCCCCCTCCCCTCCCCACTCCACCGACTCAATTTAACCTGCAGCACAGACAATTGCCGTGTGAGTCTCAGAATGGAAACTCCTAAGAAAAAAACGTTCTGTGTCGTTGCGTTCGAACGGACCAAGTTTGTGGTCACAGTGAAACGTGAGTTCCGTAGGAGATTTAACAACGTGCAGTACAGGCCCTCTCTCAAGGACATCCGACTGAATGTTTGTTTACAGGAAAAATCCCTGGTCGACCACGAACTGCAGCTTCAGAAGCAAATGTGAGGAGAATCCAAGAGGCGTTTGCGCGCAGCCTACGGAAATCCATATCTCAAGGTACCCGTAAGCTTCAGGTGAGCAATACCACTAGGCTATGCTGAAAAGACGCCTACACATGAAACCGTACAGACTGCAGCTGGTGCAGGCACTGCGGCATACTGACAAGGGAAAACGGATGGAATTCATTGCTGCGGTGCTGAACGTGGAAAATGATGCAGAAGACTCCTTTTCGCGCTTAATTTTTAGTGACGAAGCAACCTTCCGTATCAATGACTGTGTCAATCGTCACAATGCTCGGATTCGAGGAACCGAACACCCACATGCAACAACAGAGCACGAACGAGATTCTCAAAATGTTTTCTGTGCGGTGAGTAATGTCAGGGTATATGGCCCTTTCTTCTTCGAGACACTGTCACAGGACAAAGCTATCACGAAATGTTTCGAATGTGGCTCTTCCCTTCGCTGCAAACACACTCACGTGACTTCATTTTCCAACAAGATGGAGCCCCACCCAATTGGAACTTACCAGTGCGAGCATTTTTGAATGAAACAGTGCCTCTACAGTGGATTGGTCGACAAACTGCTCCGGATCAGCTCGATTCGCATGGCCTCCCAGATCCCCAGACCTAATTCCTTGTGACTGTGGGGATACGTCAAGGACAGTGGCTATGTTGCACCACTACCAACTACACTGGATGACCTTCAAGAGTGGATATCACGTGTGATCAACTCAGTGGATCGTGATATGCTGCAACGTGTTTGGGAGGAATTGTCATATCGCCTTGATGTGGTCCGTGCTGCTGGTGGTGGTCATATTGAACACTTATAGGATTAAACTTAAACATCAGTCAAATACATGTGTCTTGGTTGTAATCTTGTAGTACTGACTATTCGGGAAATAGAGCTTGCTTAAATCGGTTCGTTCTTTATAAAGACCCTGTACATTAACTCCTCGATAATAATCTTGTACATTAGCTGGGGAAGATGGAGGTGAAGCATGGATGGATGAAATGTCTAGAGGCCACTAATTGTTAGGTTCCCAGAAGAACGAAGCGTACTGCGCCCGAAATTTGGATGATTTTAGATGAAAATGATGTGATTATCCGAACCCATGATAAAATTTAACATTAGAACATAAATAATTCTTGGAAGTTGGCTCAAGGCGAGTTTTTTTTTAGCGAACGCGAGCTATGGGAGAAACCCATCACGTGATCAGAGGCGTCCAGAATATTCTCGATCATTGTAAAGTGCATAGCAACAAGGAAATTGCGCGAAATATTACCAGTTAATTGTTATAAAATACATGTATATCATTGGATATATGCTTACAGCCAATGAGAGGAGGGTTTATGAAGCAGACATAGATTTTGTACCTAGTAATGTGATTAACCATGCCATTTAAGCCCTATGTAACAATTTTACTCCATTAAAAACATTAAGATAATTAAAAGAAGATATTACTACTACTTTGAATGACGTTAAACGGAAGAATTTCACTGTAATAAGGATGATTACAAGTGCGCGCCATTAACTGCGCGGCACTAACAATGGTGCGTAATTCAGACAAGTTGAAGGAGAGACGGCAGCCAAGAGCGTTCTTCTCTCGACTGACTTCATAGCGACAAGACGTATCCTACGGAGGTTGTTCATTCCCGTAGACGAGATACAGTGCGAGGTCCTACGAGTCACTATAGACGGCGGTGTTACCGGCCAGATATTTGAGCGCCCCGCTTCAAATCTGGGCGAAGTTGAGCCGTGGACATTTAGGTGAATAGCAGACAAGTGTTTTACTTTGCCGGAGATATAAAGTAATAGTTATACTTATCCAGCGATAAGGCTTCACCACAAGAGAATTCAGTAAAATGCACTGTATATTTCACGAGATAATATACACTTTGTGTGTTCGAGCAAAGTTACTCAACTCCGATGGGAGATTATCATTTTTGTGCAGCGAGATTTTAACACAGGCAAGTCTACGCTCCAGCATGAAGTAAGTACAGTGATCTTGTATAAACATTGTGACTTTGTGTATGATCATTATGATAGCTACAGAAAATTTATGAAGAGGAATTAGTTTATGACTTTATAAATATGTATGGGATGTCGTATTTAACTACTACGCGTATGGGATATATCAAGGCATGGCTGTGATAGCAGCGATGGAACAACGTTAGAAGCTATGAGAATATCTATGACATCTAGATAGATAGATAGATAGAATGCCAAGACAACATGATGCATTAAGTACACTTTCATCCAGTACATTTAATGCATTGTCATGTACATTAATTCTCAACTATGAGCAGATATAATCTTTCATTGACCAACCAAATGAACTTTAACATCTACGATAGTGAATCGACATTCGACTTACGAATTCATTTTGTCGAGACGATGCTATCCTGAATATATTGCTCAATGATGATGGAGGAACTTTAAGAGATGTCGGCGATGAAAGAAGCACCAACGGAATACAGAAGATATCAGCACGATGATGGTTCGAGTTGGAACTCGAGTCCGAAGAACGATATTCTATACCAGGAGGAGAGGAATATGCCGAGAAGGAATCCTTTCCATTCTCGAGGTCGCAGTTCGTATCCGATGGAGGGGATCGGCTTTGATTTCAGTAAATCATACCTGCATGAATATCCAGCCGGGTATTTTCTGATACCCGACAATGAACTTCAATATTGTCTACAAGATCAAGGTAGATGCTTTCCATTATTATTCTTGTTTGAGTGTGTTTGACAGCATTTGGAACCAACAATTCTCCATATTTGTTTGATGTATTTTCACTTCGATGTTTAGTAAATTTTATTCTTCAAGACTGTATGAAATAAAAGTCAGTTTATCATCTATACTTATTAAATATTTTTGATTCGGTTTCGGAACTGAAGCCAACTGCTTGAGAAATTTATTTTTCATTGGGAAAATGTTTAAAGAAGTCATTATTCTACGATTTCGAATTTTATTCAAGACGTCAGACTTTTAGTCTTCGACATCCATTAAATTCATTTTATGTACAATGAACTTGGGTGTTCTTTTTGTAAGAAGAATTTAGCATTATGAGAAGAAATCTACGAGTGATATATCTGTAATATCACAAATATTAGAAACATTTCGACGATCTAGGAAGCTACATTCGTTACGAATACAACGTGAAAGTGAATAGCTATGAACATTCTTTGTGTAGAATGCAGATACATTCAGCTAACGACTAACTAATATTGAATTGAAGGAAGACTTTGATCTTCATTAAATATAAATTGTTTGAGACTTATCTATTGAAGGATAATTCATCCAACCATAGGAAAGTTTAGTTTAAACCTTTTCTGGTTGCGATTGATCCTTATTAAGCGATAAGATAACATGAAGTGTTATCAAAGCACAAACTGTAACACTACGTTGTGTGTTAACGTAGTTTTGCAACTGTGCACTTTTAGTAACGACCAGTAAGAAGAAACATGTATATTTCTATTAAATATTTGGAGATATGGTGTTGTATGTTTGAGTAATCTTCATTAGTAGACCAGGAAATATCTATTAATAACATAGTTGAGAACGATCAATGTAATTGTAGAACAGATATCACTGTTCATTGATAAGTTGTGGAGTTGCAACAACTATAAGATCTGAGCTAGAAGAAAGCTATACCAGTACAGTAGAACCATTGTTGAGAACAAGCGAGTTAATGAAATTTTTATAGTGGAATCATATGGAGGTTTTTCGCCATAAATTAATTG
Source organism: Meconema thalassinum (assembly GCA_946902985.2). NCBI lineage: Eukaryota > Metazoa > Arthropoda > Insecta > Orthoptera > Tettigoniidae > Meconema > Meconema thalassinum. The sequence continues at coordinate 473,198,432 of OX336391.1, forward strand.
TAATACGAAGGAGATTACCGTATTTATTACCGGGTGAGTTAGCCGTGGTTACGGCATGGCTGCAGGCAGCCGCTCACATCCGGGAGGCGAGGAGGTTCGAATCCCCCCGCCGGCAACCTTGAAGATGGTCTTCTGTGGTTTCCCTTCTTCCGTCCAGGCAAATGCCGCGGTTGGTCCCTAACTATAGGCCACAGCCGCTACCTTCCAATTCCTGGTCCTTACATTCAACCTTTCCTCACCAGACAACACTCCACACGCGACGGTACGTGTAGCTCACCCCATGGGTGTCCTTCTAGAAGCAGCTACAAACTCTGGCTAGCCGAACATGTCCTAAAAAAAGGAATTTATTGTCAGTAAGTACTGAGGAATGTAAAAAAGTAGTTGCATTGTTGCATTTTGAGGAGAGTCAGTGAAGACTTCCCATGCATTTAGATCTTCGGCATGAATGTCGTTTATTGGCGGAAAGTCATTTGGAAAGGATATATTGTCACTATTCTCTAAATAATTATTAACCATATTAAACTGAAGTTGTAACCGCAATGAACTCATCTTGAATGGTCGGCCATTGGTAAACCGATGATGTCTATTAACAGGAGTTGACAAAGGTGGTTTTAGCATTGTGTAAAGAAGAGCCATAGTAAATGATACTATGAGGAAGAAGCGTTGTTAATGTGCCAATTGAAATTGACACAATATTCAAACCCTGCTGTCGGCCCTCTCCGTGGCCCGTCGGGAGCCTCGTGTCCTGTCGGCCGGCGTCGTATTTCGTATAAAAACTTCGTTGCTTACCTCAAGATTTAAAATTTCAAACCCCGCATTAGGAAAATAAGAAATAAAGAACAATTAGCTTCCCCTTAAATGAATTTAAAATGCATGCCAGTAGACTAGTGCTACTGCATGAGACTGAAAATATTTGGAATTGTAATTGTGCATGTCAATACCTGGAATGTTGCATGCAATTGAAAATTATTGTATATTTACTATGATGGTGCTGTACCAGTTCTGTTGCATGTTTTATGTGTCTTGTACTTCTAATTGTGCATTGTAGTCGAAGAACCAATGGGCATGTAACATCTCATAATGTCATGAAAATGCCAACTTAAATTTCTGTATCTTGTGTTGAAGCTCTTTAGGTAAGGTGCTTGTGTGTTTTTGCTACGGTTGGCAACGCGTAATACGCGCACGGCTTTTCATTTGTTTCTGCTAAAGCTTCTGTTCACTGCGCATGTGCAAGCAGTAACAGAGGTGCTGGTAGAAAAGGGGACCTGAATTGGTCGGAAGTGTTCCGTAGGCCAGGCCTCGGTGGCCATTAACGCGTCGTTGGACAAGCAAAGGTAATGAAGAATATTATGATTAATCTATTCGCAGCGGTTTCGGAGTGTTTCCAGATCATATTACAATTTTATTTTGTGAATTATTGAATTCATAGTCTGGTGTCGTCTGGCCAATATGCTTTGGCGAAGTTTTTCTGCATTATGTTTTTTATCTACGAGGCTAGTTTAGCCAGAATATCTTTCTTCTTGTGGCGATTTGTTTTATTTTTATCTGAGCCCATTATTCTATATTTGGCCTAAGTTTTGGTTATATCTTGCCAATATTTTTCTCGCCGCCCAAAATTAATGTTATCCATGGCTGATCGTCATTTGTTTGAATTGGTCAGAATTGAAATATTTTCTGCCCGTCTGAATACTGCTGTTTTTCTGGCGTCATCTATAACGCGAGTTTGAAATAACTATGAAATAATTAATTATTTTGTGCAATGTAATTATCTCGCGATTCCTGAAGGTTCAGCTTCCCATTTTAGTGCTTGGATGCAACCTTGCCAAACGGCATATCATTGTTAGCCGCCATTGGAGAATATTATTTGCCTAGAGCATAATTTTAATGATTGGTTCCTTCCTCTAGCCTGTCTGACATTTGTATTTGTTCTGTTTTAAAGAATATATTTTGGCGGTTGTTGTTTTTTATGAAATCGTCTTTCATTTAATTTAATTATAAACGACACATGGATTGAATAGTAAGACTGAATTGATTGAGCAACGTGAACCATATTGTGAAGCAGCATCGTAGTACCAATGCTTGGTAAGAAGTAAGAATATACATTTACATTTCTTCACGAATACCACTACAGGGACGTAGGATTGGTTGGTCAGCACTCAACAGAGCAGAAATACTCCCCTAAAGAAATACAGGTTATGTTAACTTCAAAATATACGTAGCAGAGCGAACAGGGTCTGCCAGGTTGTAGACCACTTTGGCCGATGAGTACCAATCCCAGCCCTCCACACAACGGGTAATCCGGCGTTTGTCTTTATACGGGACAGTTAACTTAACTAACGTGGTCGTATCACTCAATAATTTGTCTTAGAAGCGATAAGACTCTTGTATATAGTGTGAAAATATTTTCATTTTTTAATATTGAGGGTATTGCTTTTATAATAGTAATAATAATAATTTTTTTAATGTTTTTTACTTAGATTATAGTTGGAGTGAACGAATGTTTTTGGATTGAGAGCTTGATTTGTATTGTAAATAAGGAGTGCATGTTAGTGACGCTTGTCTAGAACAGCGGTCGCGAATTGTAAGAATGAGTGTTTCAAGTATGAATGAGATTAGAGCAGATTTGGCTAAGATATAACAGTTTTTGTAATGCAGTTTTGTTTAAATTGAGAGCAGTCATTTTAGCGTGTCCTCGGCAGGCATTGTGTAGCCATTGTCTAGCTCACCAGCTGCGAAACGAGATTCCCGTTTCTGACAAGGCCACGCTTGCTAAATGTATGAGATTCTCACATCTGTGTGGAGAATGGATAGAAGGCTATGACATAACCAGTCCAGTTGCACTCAGACACGCGACAGAAATATGCCAGCAATTTATTTGGAATGTTCGCTCCAAGGAGCAGCAGTTTAAAATGTTTTGATATTTTATTTTAACACTTGTAGACAGCAAGAGCGTCTTTAAATTTTAACAGTTTACGCATGTATAAATATAGGGAGTTTATTTGTATGACAGTGGCGTAAATACATATTAATTTCAGGGTGTTATGAAGATTTGTGTTGTTAACTAATTATATTAATAAATTTATATTTTTCTAACGTTTTGTTTGGCGTTCCTTTATTTAATCTATAAGTGGAGATATGTTATGGAACAGCCTAAAATAGATAGGATGTTTTTTATCCAAACAAAGCGCCGATTAAGCAGGCAAGTTTGTACACCTACGTATAAAAGCTAATTTGTTATATCCATAACATGTCGTAGAAATTACTGTGTTTAATCTTGGAGAACTCGCTGGCGGGAATGTGATTTGATCTTCATCCGGGACCTTCACATTCCAAAAATCCAGCTACTCTTCGGATACTCTGCGAGCACCTCCTTGATTTTTACGGGTACAGTACTGCGCCCGAAATTTGGATAATTTATGATGAAAATGATGTTATTATCCGAGCCCATGATAAAATTTAACATTAGAATATAAATCTTGGAAGTTGGCTCAAGGCGAGTTTTGTTAGTGAGTGCAGGCAATGGGAGAAACCCATCACGTGATCAGAGACGCCCAGAATATTCTCGGTCATTGAAAAGTGCCTAGCAACAAGGAAATTGCGCGAAATATTACCAATTTATTGTTATAAAATATATCATTTGATATATGCTCACAGCCAATGAGAGGATGCTTTTTGAAGCAGACATGGAAATTTACCGAGTTAATGTGATTAACTATGCCATTTAAGCCCGATGTAACGATTTTAATCCATTGGAAACTTACAGAAAATTAAAAGAAGATATTGTTACTACTTTGAATGAAGCTAATCGGAGGATTTTCACCGTAATAAGAAGTATTACAAGAGTGCGCCCTTGACTGCGCGGCATTAACTATGGCGCCATTTTCAGACGAGCTGGAGGGGAGACGGTGGTCAGGAGCGTTCTTCTCTCGACAGACTTGGCAGCGATAAGACGTATTGTCCGGAGGAAATTCATTCCCGTAGGCAAGCTATAGTGCGAGGTTCTTTGAGACCCGAGGCAGCGGTATTACCGGCCAACATATATAGACATCCCCACATCAAATCTAGGTGAAGTTGAGCGGTGGACAGTTCATTAAATTACAGACAAGTGTTTTACTTGGTCTAATTGAAAGTGTTACTAGTTTACTTATCAAGTGATAAAGTACAACTGTAGGGAGATTTAGCAAAATCGAGAGACAATTATTCGAGATATGTGAGACTTGGTGGTGTTTGAAAACATTTCTCAACTCATACAAGTTATGGTTCTCGTACCGGGAATCCAAACCCACGTTGGCGCCATAACTTCTACTGTACCCGTAAAAATCAAGGAGGTGGTCCCTGGACATCCGAAACAAAGTTGGATTTTTGAAAAGTGAACATCCCGGCTAAAGACTGTCTCCAATTCCGCCAGAGAATTATCTATGATTATACACAGCAAGCTGGAAACATTTTATGGATATATCTGACTATCTTTTATACGCAAGTGTGCAACACTTACCTGCTTTTCTCTCGGGGCTATGTCGGATGGAAAAAGAAACATCCTATCTAATTTATGCTGTTCCATAACATGTCTCATTATAGAAATAAATAAACGCTGAACACACACATAGAAAAAAAAATTACTAATAAATACTAAATAACACTACTAAAACTACACCCTATATCTAGATCTACATGTACGCCACTGTCACACACACAAAACTTCCCTACAATTACTCAGGTTAAACTGTTGAAATTACACGGCGCTCGGCCGTCTCCTAGAATTAAAAATGGATCAAAACAATTTGCACTACTGCACCTTGAAAACGTGCGTTCCAATAAAATACCAAACACATTTGTGGCTCGTGCCTGCTGATAGCTGAACTTTTATGTCAGAGCATTCTAAATGGGTCTCTGTATCACAGGTGTTACATTGTCATTCATTTGTTCGCTGCACGCTCCTCGCCAAACGGGACTGCGTGGTCTCAGCTGTGATAGCCTTCTCTGGCACACAATGCTTTCACATGAACGGTAAACTAGCTTTCGCGTTTTACCATACAACGACTTACAAAAGCTGTAATAACTCGACTACTCCTGTCTAAAACTCATTCATACTTTAAACATTCTTACAATTGCAATCGATGTTCATGACCACCGACGCTATCATTCATTCTATATCAACAATTAAAACACACACACGTTCTAAAAACATTCGATCCCTTTTAAACTACTACCTAAACTGAAAACATTTAACTATTATGATGAATATTAAATATTAAAGAACCCATCATATAAACAAAATAAAATATTTACAGTATATACACAAATGTCTATCACTCCCAAAATTAATATTTGAGCGATATGACCGCGTTAGCTACAATCGCAACGCATCTCTTCTTAGTATAATAACTATGTTTCCTTTCTCGAAATGCTTGACCACACTTGTAATTTCCTGGTTAAAAGTCAATATCGGTTACTCAATGTCCGATCAGTTAAGATAAGTACATCGTTTCTTCTAGTTCAGTTAATAAAGTTAATAATGAATTCAGAGAACAGCAGCATTATATCCTTTCTTAAAGGAGTTCCGCCAACTAAACGACATCTAGGCCGCTGATCTATTTTCAAATAAAGTCTCCACTGACTTTCTTCAAATACAACAATTCTGCTTTTATACATCCTCAGTACATAATGACACTAAATACGGGAAACTCCTTCGTAAAACAAACAACTTATGGCAAAAATCCCCGTAACTCCTCTATAAAACACACTAGTCATTAACACTCTTGCTTTAACAATGGTTTTACTGCACTGGTATAGCTCTCTACTAGCTTTAGATCTTTTTGTTGCCTCAACATTACAACATATTAATGAACAGCGATGTCTGTTCTAAAATTACATTAGTTATCTTCAAACGATGGTAATAATAGATCATTATGGTTTACTAAACAAAATTACTCGGACATAAGCCACCATGTCTCTAAATATTTAATAAAAATATACATGTTTCTCTTGCTGGTCGTTAAAAAAAATAGCAAGGTTGCAAAATCACGTTGACAAATGACGTGGCGTTATAGATGTGCTTAGATAACATCCTGTGTTATCTCGTCGCTCAATAATGATCGATCATGACTGGAAAAAGTCATAACTATACTTCCCTAAGATCGAATGATTTATCTATCAAATATTTAATGAAGAGCAAAGTCTTCCTCAAGATAATATATATTTCACGTTGACTGAATATAGCATCACTCTACAAAAAGAATGTTCATGTCTATTCACTTTCACATACAATTCACGACGAATATAACTTGCTTAGATCGTCGGATTATTTCAAATAATCACGATATTTCTTCTCCTAAATACATATTTATTCTTACAAAAAGAACACCCAAGTTCACTTAAAATAAAATGAATTTAATGAATGTTCTAGACTGACTTCTCCAAACATATACCCAAAGGAATTTAAGTTTCTCAAACAACTGACTTCAGTTCACAAACTGAATCTTGAAATGTTTAAACAGGTATAGATGATAAACTGACTTTCATCTTATACTGATTTTAAGAATAAAATTTACTAAACATCGAAGTATAATTCATGACAAAAACGTATAGAAATGTTGTTCCGAAAAGCCCTTGACACACTCAAACAAGAATAATTATGGAAAACATCTACCTTCACCTCGTAGCCATTGAAGTTCATTGTCGGGCATTAGAAAATACCCAACTGGATCATCCTCGTCATCCAGGTATGATTCGTTCAAAACAAATCTAGTCCCCTCCTGTGGTCACGGTCTACTTCCTCGAGAATGGAAAGGCTTCCTTCTCGGCATACTCGTTTCCATCTGGCATCGAACGGCGTCCTCCGGACTGGAATTACATCTCGAACCATCATCGGGCTGATCTCTTCTGTACTCCGCGTCAAATCTTCTTCAAACGCCGACATCTCTAGAAGTTCTTTCATAATTATAGAGCAATATATTCTGTATAGCCTCTTCGTTACGGAACAAACTCGAAAGTTGAACGTCGGTTCACTATTGTAGATGGTAATGTTCATTTGGTTGGTCAATGAAAGATTGTATATGCTCATGATCGAGAATGAATGTACTTGGAAATACATTAAAGTACTTGATGGAAGTGTACTCAATGCATCCTGTTGTCTCGGCATTCTATTTCTCTAGATGTTATAGATCTTGTCATCGTTACTCTAACGTTGTTCCATAGTTGAAGTCACAACTCTGTCTCGATATATCCCTGACGCGAAATGGTTTAATACGTCATCACTGACATTCCTAAAAAGTCATTAACTATTTCTTCTTCATAAATGTTCGAAGTCATTATAGTGTTCAAATACAATACACTCACAATGTTTATGTAATATCACTTTACTCATTTCGAGCTGCTATGTGGACTCGTCTGGATTGAAGTCTCACCAAACTAAAATGCTATTCCTTCTATGAGTTGAGCAACTTTGTCAAACACCACAAAGTCTCAATTATCTCGAATAATTGTCGCACGATTTTGCTAAATCTCTCTACATTTGTACTCTATCACTTGATAAGTAAACTAGTAACACTTTCAATTAGACAAAGTAAAACACTTGTCTGTAATTTAATGAACTGTCCACCGCTCAACTTCACCTAGATTTGATGCGGGGATGTCTATATATGTTCGCCGGTAATACCGCTGCCTCGGGTCTCAAAGAACCTCGCACTATAGCTTGTCTACGGGAATGAATTTCATCCGGACAATACGTCTTATCGCTGCCAAGTCTGTCGAGAGAAGAACGCTTTTGACCGCCGTCTCCCCTCCAGCTCGTCTGAAAATGGCGCCATAGTTAATGCCGCGCAGTAAAGGGCGCACTCTTGTAATACTTCTTATTACGGTGAAAATCCACCGATTAGCTTCATTCAAAGTAGTAACAATATCTTATTTTACTTTTATGTAAGTTTCCAATGGATTAAAATCGTTACACGGGGCTTAAATGGCATAGTTAATCACATTAACTAGGTAAAAATCCATGTCTACTTCAAAAAGCCTCCTCTCATTGGCTGTGAGCATATATCCAATGATATATTTTATAACAATAAATTGGTAATATTTCGCGCAATTTCCTTGTTGCTAGGTACTTTTCAATGACCGAGAATATTCTGGGCGTCTCTGATCACGTGGTGGATATCTCCCATTGCCTGCACTCACTAACAAAACTCGCCTTGTGCCAACTTCCAAGATTTATATTCTAATGTTAAATTTTATCATGGGCTCGGATAATAACATCATTTTCATCCTAAATTATCCAAATTTCGGGCGCAGTACCAAAGTATGCAACATATCTCACTATGTAAGTAAGTTGTAGTTAATATTAAAGGGCCTAATAAGGTGTTTCAATATAAAACGTTACTTGTTTGGTTCTATATACACATGGATCCTAAATATATGGGTTGGTTGGTTCCTCAGTTTAGGAGCTGCGACAACGCGGTCATGTAGCCCCGTGTACTTTTGGTGTGTGTTGAATCTGTCTGATAACCGGTGTCAATTGTGATGGCTGTATTAGTGTGTGTTAACTGTAATTGAGGTAAGGACTGCAGACGATCAATTTCATTTAGTTCCTGCTTTTGCTACCAAATGGCACCATCAACGACGCCTATCTACGAACTTGGCTACTAGATGCCACCGCAACCTGCACCTGGCACGAACGTTGGAAATTAATAGAGCATTAATCAAATCTAAATTACAAATGTAGCTTCACAAAATTGTAGTTAGTGGAGGGTTCTTTTACATGCCATAAATCATGGCCCTTCGGCTTTACTTCCCCTCCGAAGGAAGGCATACTGAGGGATTTTTAATCCGACGACTTCGGCTGGGATTGAACCCACGATCTTGGGCATAGAAGCTCAGCATGTTACCAACAACGCCACCGAAGTCGCCTGAATATATGGGAATTGATCCCTTTAGCTCTGCAAGGACAGTTGCTTCAAAGAAGGTTTGAGAAGGGCCAAACTGATTGCAGGAGTAAGTATATAGGCCTCCTTTCGGGATGCTTCCTCTTGCTCCTGCCATTAAGCTAATTACGTTAGGAAGTTAGCTTTCTTTAAAATACCCTGAAGTCTGTTCCCAGACGACCTAGATGTCTCTCCCATTAAAGTAATAGTCGCTGCTACCACATTATTATAGGTGTGATAGTATCGGTAATAAGTCTAAGCATAATGGGATAACTCAAGAGGAATATTTCACATGTCAGTGTAGATCAGTGCTGTGATTCTCTTTCATGCCAAGGTGGGACTTCACTGCTGCTCTACAATAAGAAACCCCACAATGGCCTATACAGTGCAAATATTGTCCTTTCGCTACAAGCACGACACGATGAAATACACTCCACGAAATGGCGATCTAGAACCGCGATTGATGCCCTCAAGAGGAATTTGGAGCAACTCCGGAGGTTGGAGATTTGAATTCCCGGACTGACAGAGGCTATCCTGAGTGTTGTTTTCCACACTCCCTTCCGACAAATGCATGGATAGTACCTTCAAGTCCCGGTTACTTACCCTATCCCTGTCCCTGAAACAGTTACAACCACTACTAAAGCCATCACAGAAACATGGGTTATCAGGCATGATCAAGATCAATACACACCCTCGTACATGAGGCTGATGAATAAGATGTCCCAACCCCTCAAATGAACTAACAAAAAAAAACACGATTATTCTCACAGATGGGTGAAAGATTTAGTTGTCATATGTGTTGCGTCATTGCGAAAACGGTATTATTAAGTACATTTAGTTGCCAAGATAAACATATAGTTCCAAGAACTACTGTACGCATTTTCATACAGCGTATTCTTCTGGTCTTTTTCGTTTAAAAAATCCTACGCCAATTAAATAGATTCTTCATGTAATGGACTATAAGTAAAGCTATCATTACTTCCGACTTGACGTTTCAGTGTTACCCTCGAGTTATATGGCGGCCAGAAGGAAAATCACTTTAACTAGCCAATCACATGCAGCCACTCAAATCGATATATCACGACAAATCGAGATTCGTTCGCGATGTCATGAACGAAACTCTATCCTAGCACTGAAACGTAAAGTCGGAAGTAATGATGGCTTTACTATAAATAGCTTTCGCTACATGTCCTACATTGTGATAGAGTATAGAGCATAGATAGCCATCATTTCCGAATTAGGCGGGTCATCCCAAATTAAATTTCAACGTCCCAAATTATGCCAAAGAGGGTACGCCAAAATTAGTGCTACCAAAGTGAACTAAAAGGTCCGTATCACACGACACTCGCTGGTACGAAACTGTTATGATGGGTGGTACAAAATCCTGTATGATTCTATTCATCCTCGTCAGTACACCTGCTTTTATGACCGAAGTATATCACACGCTAGCATATCGTGCGCCAAGTTATAAGAAATACAATATTAAGGAAGGTTGTCGTTTGAGGGTAATATTAACGCAAAGCGGTTGTGAAACTTGCTTTAAATAAATTTGAAAACATGCCAGGTACTGAATGAATGCATTCCAATCAGTATTTAGATATAACTGTAATAATTGGATATTTAACCATACCCGTTAATGAGAAGCGCAATAAAGAGATATGGAGTCCGTTGGAAAAGTGTGAGTAGTATCACGACCGCTGACTATTTTGAAGATCCCAGATTCAAGGCTATCAAACGGCGGAAAACTTTAATTCCCTTCAATTACTTTATTATATCCTCCCTACCTCGCAGTCGAGTCTCGATTATCCGACCTAAACTGGAGCTGGAGTACGTCGGATCACCAACAAGTAGTTCCATGAAGAACTAAGTAGCATATTTTCATATATCCTACTTATGTTATATATAATTGCCTCTATCGACATACAAAACTTCAGTTTGATTGCTGTTATCATCGCCATCTTTAATTCTCAAGCCATGCTGTTGGTAGAATTGGCAACGTATAGGAGAGTCCGTAAATTCTATAAACACGTAAGACCACATGCTAAGTTTTATTCTTAAATATCTTTTATTTTGATATGACAGCATCTAAAAGCAGTTCGTACTGACTATTTCAACAGCCGTGAAATTCCTCGTGGTAAATCACACCTGCAGAAAGTTGTAGAAGGGAGTATTTCCCGTATTCAGTTGCATGTATAACCAATACTTGGTAATGAATTTAACCAACAAGTGCTTCACTAATATTTCATTAAACTATTTCAGATGCCTAGGAAGTGTTGTGTGCCTGGCTGTAAGTCAAATTATAGCAGCACTATAAAAACAACATGTCATATTAGTACGTTCCTTTTCCCTAAAGACGAAGTAAGGAAGTAAGGAAACGGGCCTGGATTCGTGCCATTCCACGCAAGGATTGGCAACCAACATCAAGTGTCTGTATATACACACCACTTTGATGAAAAGGACATATCTATACAGTGACGAAACTGGCTCTGAGATATCCCAAACTAACAGAAGATGCAGTACCCTCAAAGTTCCCTAATATCCCTCCGTACCTCAGTATTAGTGCACCAATTAAGCGACGAGATCCCGAATCACTAAGAGAAGATATTCGAATAAGGAATGAAGAAAAAGTAATGTATGTAAGTATTGTATGTATGTGGTTATGTGTCACACAGTGTAATTAAGCTTTTAAAATTGTGAACTTTGTCTCTTAATCAGGATCGGTTTATTTAATGGAGATATTCTTATTCTGAATCCTCACGTTTTCTTCGTACAAATACAATCTATAATCACTTTGTGAAGCTTACTTACAGGTTATTTATTTTGCTTCATCTCAACAACAACCAAAGAAATACAAAAATAAAGAGAACTCAGCCTGCCAACCACAGCCTCCTTGATCATTTCTGACATCCTCCCACCTTTTGCAATGTCCATTGGTTTTCATACTTACAATATTGCAAAACAATTCAACTTTGTCTGTAACAGAAAAACACAAGTTAACAACCAAAATACAAACACTTAATATCTTTTTCTATAAATCTAGACGTTGTGGCACATTAATACGTCTTCCACTCTTCGTTATAATTTTCTCCTTCGACTTGGCCTCCATTGGATTGACCCGAGTAACATCATTCCTTCCCGTAGACTGGTTGAGCTCAAGTGGATAAAACCTTTGAAGTGGCCGAGTGATCTCTCCCTTGGAAGTCTTCAATCGCGCTACTCTTGTTACTCCATCTGACACCTGAAAATCATGACCACTAGTCCTAGAGGCCAGCTAATCCTCATTACACTGTCACAGTGTATGATAACAATATCACCAACATCCAATTTTCTGGGTTTCCTTTGTCCCCTATTGAAGAGCATACCCAAATATTCTTGTCTGAACCTCTCTTTCACCTTTGTTCTTACATGTTGCAAGTAACGCCACCTCCGATTCATACTCTTCTCATCAACAGCATCTAAATCACTAACCTCATGACTAGCAATGCTTTTTAGGAATGTTGAGGGACTTAATGGTGACAGTCCACCTGGTTCTTCGTTCACATATGTGAGTGGCCTTGAGTTGATTATTGCTTCACATTCGGTGAGTATTGTGTACAGCTCACTAGATTCTAACCTCGCTCTTCCCAGATTGCGCCTTAGCAGATCTTTTACCATTCCTACGAGCCGCTCCCACCATCCTCTTGATGGAAGATCCGCTGGGTTCATGTAGCCTGGTAAGTGAGACCATTCTTCTGGTCTGCTAACCTGTCGTATTTCTTTGCATCTGATAGTTAGTTAGTTAGTTAGTTATTGTTGTTTTAAGGGGCGGAACTACGAGGTCATCTGCCCCTCTTAACACAGGTTAAAGAATACAAATTTTGAATTGAATTTAAAATTTTGAGGTGGACATCTAAATTTAAAAAAGACCAAAAATTAATAAAACAAAAACAAAAAGAAATTAAATAAAAAACAAAATCATAAAAATAAACAAAAATTACGGAAAAAACAAAAACATTATCATTCAAAAACGAACAAGTCGTTGAGTCAATGTTCACTGGAAAATTTAGATTGCTGGCCCTAACCCACTCTCACTTATAAAGCGGATAACGTGATCAGCAGCCACCGCGTCATCGGCTAATATAAGTTTGAGTGTCGTCTGCAAACCAAGGTTTCTTCGTAAGTCAGCAAGATCCACACACTCGGTAAAAATGTGGGCCACGGTGAATACGGCTCCACAGGTACAAAGTGGTGGGTCTTCCCTTCTCATTAGGTACGAGTGGGTGGATCTTGTATGACCTATCCTTAGCCTACACAAAATGACGGACTCTCTCCGGGCCCGGAAGGAGCTCCGCCACACGCGAGTTGTTCCCTTGATCGCTCTCAGTTTACTGGGCAGTGGGTCAGCTAGCCACTGACTCTCCCAAAAAGCCAGAACTTGTAGGCGTAACTGAGAGCGAATATCTCTAGCGGGTACCTCCATTGGTCGAGGTGGTAGTGATACCGCCTCTTTTGCAGCTTGATCTGCTAACTCATTTCCCGCAATTCCCATGTGGCTTGGAAGCCACAGAAAGGTGATTCGAGTGTCAGCGTGGCACAGCCCGGCTAGTAGGTCGTGGATTCGCTGCACTAGGGGGTGTTGCGGGAAACATGTAGCAATTGACTGCAACGAACTCAAAGAGTCGGTACACACGAGAAAGTGGATTAGAGCATCTTGTAGTGCAAACTGCAGAGCTTCATAGATGGCAACGAGCTCCGCAGTAAACACACTACAGGCCTCAGGCAAAGAGATCTTGGTATTTGCACCATCAATAACGTAAGCACAACCCACTTTCTCGTCCACCTTCGAACCATCCGTGTATAGAATGCCAGCGTCCGGAAATTGGTGAACTATGCTGTGGAACTGCCTCCGGTAAACGGAGGCATCCGTGTTCACCTTAGGACCTCGGTGCAGATCTAACCGAATTTCCGGACACGGGACTTGCCACGGAGGCACCTCGCTAGATGTCCGGATCATACAGGGACCTACAGCCACTCCTATTTCAGTACACGAGCTATCAAGTCTAATACCAACCGGCCGAGTGGCACGAGGCCGGTTGGCGTAACCCTGGTGGTTTTGGGTACCGAAGAGAGCTTGATAGGTCGGGTGTTGCGGCATTTGACGCACATTGGCAGCATATGCTAAAAGCATATGTTGACGTCTATAATTTAAAGGTGGAACACCCGATTCGGCGAGTAGGCTGGGTATCGGGCTGGTCCGGAAGGCACCGGTAGCCAGCCTAACGCCACTATGGTGGATACTGTCCAGCATTTTCAAGGTTGCCGGCCTTGCTGAACCGTATGCCGCAGAACCATAGTCTAGCCGGGACAGGACGAGGGCTTGGTAGAACCGTAGCAGCACCGCACGGTCAGCCCCCCACGTAGTGCCACTAAGAAACCTGAGCATGTTCAGTTTCCTGAGACACGTCATTTTCAATTACCGTATATGGTGCTGCCACGTTAACTTGCTGTCAAAATGGAGCCCCAGGAAGCGATGAGTGTCAACCAACGGCAACGCAGCATCCCTGAGATGTAGTGCAGGGTGTAAATGTAGCCTCCGGAGCCGACAAAAATGGACGACTGAGGTTTTCGCTGCTGAAAAACGAAAACCCCGGTCGTGAGCCCACCCGTCGACCCGGTTGATAGCTAGCTGCAATTGCCGTTCCACGACTGCCATACTTCCAGAGCTGTAATGCAGAGCTAAATCGTCTACATACAGCGATGGAACTACCGCGGACCCGGCGGCGGCAACAATGCCATTAATGGCAATCGCGAACAAGGTGACACTCAGCACTGAACCCTGAGGAACTCCATTTTCTTGGGTATAGTATTGCGATAATGTCCTACCGACCCTTACACGGAAGAGTCGGACGGACATGAAATTCGCAATGAAAGTCGGTAAGTTACCACGGAGTCCCCACTTGTGAAGGGTGGAAAGGATCCCGTAGCGCCATGTGGTGTCGTAGGCTTTCTCGAGGTCAAAGAAAACCGTAACTAGGTGCTGCTTTCGGAAAAAAGCCTCCTGTATGGCGCTCTCAAGTCGCACCAGGTGGTCAGTGGTGGACCTATGAGAGCGAAATCCACATTGGTACTCAGACAGGAGACCTTTATCCTCCAAGAACCACACCAGTCGACGGTTCACCATCTTTTCTAGCAGCTTACATAGGCCATTTGTCAAACAAATGGGCCTATAGCTGCTTACAAACTTGGGATCCTTTCCAGCCTTAGGAATCGGTATCACGATCCCCTCTCGCCATTCAGATGGAAACTCCCCTTCAATCCATATACGATTAAAGAGGATCAACAGTTGTTTTATACTGGATTCGCACAGATGCTTTAACATTTGATTATGTATGTTATCCGGTCCAGGAGCCGTATCCCTGCACAGTGCAAGCGCACTGCGCAGTTCCCATTCAGAGAATGGTACATTATAGGACTCCGAAGCAGCAGTGGCAAAGGACAAGGGGTGAGTCTCTGCCTCCCGCTTCAGAGTCAGAAATGTAGGATCGTAACTCCCGGAGCAGGATACATCGGAGAAGTGCGAGCCAATGCTGTTGGCAATGGCGAGATGGTCCGTGATGATGTCTCCATTGATGGACACTCCGGGTATCGACAGTGATGTCGGGAGTCCGGAGATCCGACGAAGCTTAGTCCACACTTGAGATGATGGAGTATGCGCCGTCATGGACGACACATACTTTTCTCACGTCGTTTTCTTACTCTCCGGAATCAGATATCGGGCTCTGGCACGCATCCTTCTGAAGGTGATAAGGTTGGCCATGGTGTTTTGCCTCCGATAGCATTTGAAAGCACGTCGACGATCTTTAATGGCTGCTGCAATCTCGGCTGTCCACCAAGGGACAAGCTTCCGGCGTGAGTTTCCGGATGAGGAAGGTATTGTTTCCTCAGCAGCAGCCAAAATACCATTCGTTATGTGAATGGTTTGATCGTCGACACTCTCAAAGGTATCTTCGGCAAACACCACACGTGCCGTGAAAGTTGGCCAATCAGCCCGACGGAGAAGCCATCGACTTGGTAACTCGATGGCTCTTTGGTTCGGAAGAGTAACGATAATTGGAAAATGGTCACTATTACAAAGGTCATCGTGTACACCCCACTGTAGCAGGGGAACCAGCGCACGACTGCACAGGGTAATATCGATACTTGAATAAGTACCGTGTGCAATAGAGAAGTGCGTAGGTTCCCCTGTGTTCAACAGACACAGGTCCAGCCGCCTGATCAGCCTCTCAAAATCTCTCCCTTTACCGCTAGTGGTAGTGGAGCCCCAGATGGTGTTGTGGGCATTAACATCTCCCAGAAGGAGAAAAGGAGGGGGAGCTGAGAGACTAGACCCACCAGCTGGTCGTAATCCGGCTGAGAATCAGGCGGGATGTACACGTTACATACTGTTGCCATTACTGGCAACGAAGTACGAACTGCAACTGCCTCTAGCTGAGTACGCAACGGCACCTCTTCACTAAAGAGGCTAGAGTGGACGAGAGTGCAGACGCCACCAGCGGCCACAGCTCCGTCCACCCGGTCTCTAGAGAAGAGTTTGAAGTGACGCATTGTTGTTTCATGTCCAGGACGAAACCTGGATTCCTGAAGACAGACAATGGTTGCCGAAAACGAAGATATTAATTGTCGTAACTCAGCGAGATGAACAGAATAGCTATTACAGTTCCATTGTAATAGTGCCATGGTGTGGACTAAAGTAGAAGTGGGTCTTCTACTTATGCTTGACCGTTTGCCACCCTTCCCCATCTCTAGTTGGAGATGATGGAGCAGGAGAGCACACCTCAATCTCCACATCTCCTTCCGAAGACGAAGAAAATGGAGCGGGCGCTCTCTTGGGTTGCGCGCGGTCGTCGTCGGACCTCACGAGTCTCGCTCTTGGAGAAGAGCGAGAGCGGTGTCTAGGGACTTTCTCCCTGTCCGAAGACTGGGTACTTGTCCCCGACACACCCCGAGCATGCTTCTTTCTAGACCGACGCAGACGTCTATTCGGGGAAGTAGGTGGTCCCTTCCCCACAGACGTCAGGTCCTTGCAAAACGAGGCCGCTCCAGCTGGCACCGCTCCTTTGGTGATGGTAGGAGCGGAATGGCCAGCAGATGGATGAGCTGCCTTGTATGCAGGAGAGGAAGAGAAACGGCGCTGAACCGCCCCTCTCTTCTCCGCCGGTGATTTATTTTTCCTATAGGGGAGTTCCTCCACACTAATGGGTTTGGCTTCTGCGGGCATCATTCCCTTGATGGTCGAGGGAGCTGAAGGCCCAGCAGATGAAGGAGCCATCCCATCAGCCGGAGGTCGAGAGAGACGGCGCCGCTCCATCCCCCTCTTCTCCACTATCTTTGTCTTATCAGGTGGGCTGGATGACGATCCAGCCCCGGTCGCAGAAGTCTTCTTTGCCTCGTTGGCAGGGGAAGACTTCTTCTCCGACCGTTTCGGAGAGGAAGATGACTTCTTCTCCGATTGCGCCGGTTTAGATGGTATAACCGGCGACTTTTTCACAATGGCCGAAGAAGGTTGTGTAACCTTCTTCGGGCTGACAGGTCTCGCTTGGACAGCGAGGGGAGACTTTACGATCTCAGAGTAGTTCGTCGTCGAGGGTACAGCACGGGGAACGAAAGTGGCAGGGGTGATAGGTGGCGTCACCTTAGCCGCGAAAGATACCGGAAATTCGGGTGCAGTCATATCACGGTATATCTTTCGAGCGTCGTGATATGAAAGCCGATCCAATGTTCTGATTTCTTGGATCTTTGCTTCCTTGCAGAACTCAGGGCACTGCTTCGACCGCGGAGAGTGACTTCCTTGGCAGTTAGGGCACGTCGGGGGAGGCGTACACCCCACACCGTCATGTGTCCCCTTGCCACACTCTCTACACACCACCTTGGCAGTGCACCTGGCAGAAACATGACCGAATTTCTGGCAATTGTAGCAGCGCATAGGTGGAGGGATGTACGGTCTAACGTCGCAATGGTACGACGTGACCTTCACCTGCTTAGGCACTACATCACCCTCAAAATGGAGAATGAAAGCGCCAGTATCGACGCTATCATTTCCAATTTTCCGGGTGAAGCGCCTAATCCTGGTGACGCCTCGCTTCCCCAGATCCCGCATCAATTCCGCGTCGCTGTTTAAAATGAGGTCGCGATGGAATATAACTCCACGGACCTCATTCAGCGTATCGTGCTTCTCAACCTTAACAGGAATTTCGCCGAAATGCGTGCATTCCAGCAACGCTTCGGTTTGCTGCCGGTCAACGGTATGCAGCAGGAGCTGTCCGTTCCGGAGCTTGGAAATCCCGTTAAGGTCGCGATATTTCCCCTCGATTTCCTCTGAAAATAGGATCGATTTTACCTGTTTAAAATCTCCCCCGTCTGTCCTGGTAGCTACCAGGTAGCGAGGAGACCTGTCAACAGGGAACTTCTTATTAAATGTCTCATCCCAAGGCGTATACACCTTGGGATTCGGTCTACACTCCAGAGACGGCTTTTTAAGGGTGCCACCCTGTACAGGTGTCCGTGATCGCTTACTAGGCATCCCGGACGAAATCCTCCCCGAATACTGCCCACTCCGAACGGGGGCTATCACTGTGGGCGCCACCCAGCCAAGGCAATACCTACCTGGCATAGCAGATATTGCCCGGGGTCCCAGTGCCTCGAACAGGCACTTCCCCCTCGGCATGCACAGGATTTATTCAGCTCCAGTATTCGGCCATGCAGGGACTTTCGTTGTAAGGCGGATACTACTGTAGGGTACATGGCGCACCCACCTGACGGGATGGGGCATACCGTCTAGGCTTTCTGGCCAGATGGCCAAGCTGGTGGCCCTTCCCCTAACAGCACGCATGTTTATTTCTATTGGTCAAACCAGAGCTGGGACCAGAAAACCAAAATTGACCTTTATAAGTCGCCTTTTACGACAGGCAGGGGATACCGTGGATGAATTCTGCCCTCCCCATCCACAGGGGGGTCTGAACAAATCAAAACTGGCAAGTTATTCGGCCATGTCGGCCCTATTAGTCGCCTCCTACGACAGGCAGGGCATACCGTGGGTGTATTCTATCCCGCGTTAAGTTGCATCTGTTAGAAATAAACACACTCCAGGGCTCATCTTTCTTTATCCATGTAAGCACAACCGTGGAATCTGTCCAAAAACGTACCTTACAATCTGATCAATTCAAAGTCGCTCGAACTATTTTGCATAGACGAATAGCAATTACAGCACCCAGTAATTCCAAGCGTGGTATAGTTAGCTGTTTAAGTGGAGCAATGCGTGCCTTTGCCATCACTAATTGCAAAGTGATATTTACCCTTACTTGAACACGAATAAATACACAAGCTGCATCAGCTGATTTGCTGGCATGTGAAAATGCATGTAAACTGTACTGTGCTGAATCCAAGGACAGTTCACCTAAACTTCTAGGGATAATACATTTCCCCACATAGTGCAACTGACTCACCCAATTATGAAAACAATTCATTATATGAGGTGGTAGCTCAGGAGCTAGTTTTAGTACCCATGTCTCCTTTAGAAGTAATTTCGGAACAATAGTTGCAGGAGCCGAGAAGCCAATGGGGTCGAATATCTTCTGTGCAGCTGATAATAATTTCCTTTTGGTGACTGCACCTTCTACTTCGCTTATGGTAATGTTGCATAGTAAATGATCACCTCACCTCACTCTCAAGTCTATTCTTAATGCTCGTAACACAGTTGTCAATGTAGAAATACGATTTTAGTTTCTCTGCTGTCCTCTTTAGTTCTTCTGGAGCCCTGTTTAAGTGATACAACAGAACAGCAATCAATAGAAATTGATTTGATTTTACTCCAAATACAACTCTCTTGTGGCGAAATGTCTTAATGCATTTTTCTATCATAATCTGACCACCAAATAAATTTCAAAAAATTCCTGTCTTGCTCTGCGATAGTAATCTGTAGAAAGCCTTTTCTATATCAGCAGTTATCCCTATTGCTTGGCTGCGAAACTTAATAATTAAATTTGGAATCTCTTCTCTTAGATTGATTCCCCTAAAGAGACAGGAGTTTAAGGAAACGGCATTCGGATCTTTAGCTGATGCGTCAAATACTGGCCTAATTTTAGTAGGTTGACTCTGTTCTTTAATGACAGGGTGATGGCATAAATAATGACTCCCGCTATTATCAACTTCCGTCTCTTCAATGATTCCTTTTAGAAGCCATTCTTTAAATACCTCTCCATAGTTTTCAAACTGGTTCGTCGCCAATAACTTCTTCGAACAGGAGATAAGTCTCCTCACTGCTAGTTCCCTGTTGCTTCCCAATGGTTGATGTCCTTCCACCCACGGCAGGTGAACCCGATATCGCCCTTCCTCATCTCTTGATACAGTTTTCTCGAAGTGATTCAAAGCCTCTTCCTCTATCAATTTCTGACTCTTCACTTCACCCGGATCTTTGATTCCTAGTACATCCAATTGCCACAGACTTGAAATGTCAAACCGGTCAATGTTTAGTAAGCTAAGCATAGCGGCAAGTTCTACATGCTGTTGGCCCATTACCGTCCATCCTAGTGCAGTCTCTGTTGCAACTATGCTGTCACTTATTTTAACAATTCGGCCTGTCAACAATCTACCAATTATGTCAGCTCCCAAAAGCAAATTTATTTCCTTATCTCGGCACTCAATATAATTCACAAATATACCTTCTTTTTTCCAAAATAGCAATGCATTCTTTATCTACCAAGTCTGAAACATAGTTACAGATTACTTCTTGGTCTAAAACTCTGACATTTAATTGATAATTATTCTTGGGGTTTTGCAGGGTCACATCAAACACATGGTGTACCTGAGCAGTAGTCTCTAATCCCCCAAACAGACTGCGGTATGTTCTTTCTTGTCCCACAGCCTTCAAATTCAAAAACTTTGCGCATTCTGCCTTTAAATATGAACACTGAGAGCCTGAATATATTAAGGCCCTCACTAACATGCTCCTATTTCCCTTTACCACTCTAACTAATAATGTCTGGAGGACAGCTTTCTTACAGTGATAGGTCATCAGGTTTTGACGTACACCCTTATCTGCCTCTTCTGGTTTACTATTGCTGGTAGTAGTAATTTGCTTGCAAGTCCCTATGTCAGCACACATAATAGTGAAATGTTTCCTCATACATACTAGACATTTTACTATTGCTTTACAGTATTTGGAATTATGACCTCTCTTAAGACATGTGTAACAGGCCCCACTTTTCTTAAGTTTGTCCCTTTTTTCCTCAATGGAACTTTCCCTGACGGCAAGACAATCTTGTGAATTGTGAGAACTCTATTGACAGAAAACACAACCTCTCTCCTTCGTCTGTTCTGTTGTGAATAAGGTAGCTACAGTGGGAAGACTAGCCTTCGACGATCCAACACTATTCTTATTTCTAGCAACTTGAATAGGGGAGAAACCCGTTTTTACAAGGTTAAGTCTCTCCTCGCTTTCTACTTCTATTTTAAGAAATTCTAATAGCAATACCAATACATTAGTAGACTTCTTGTCAGTATTCTCTTCAAGTGAACCCCTGTTCGTTGACCTGTGTCGTTCCCAGACTCTCAAAATATATTTTGGTAAAGCCGACTCCACCAGTGGAAACAACATTGCTGCGTATTTATCGGATGTAACCCCTAGCGACTCAAGCGCACGCAACTGTGTCTCCAGTTTGTCATAAAGCTGTGATAATGTTAATTCCTTTTACTTATTTGCCTGTTGCGTGACGAGTTTCAATAGCTCCCGAATATACACTTATATAAGGAATTTGTCACGTGCAAATCGGGACTTTAATTGCTGAATGGCCTTGGGATAATTTTCCGCAGACGGAGGGAAACTTTCTACTAATTCACGTGCCAGTGAACCTCTCTCCATCGACTGAATTAAGTATTGAAACTTGTCCTCTACATCAATATTGGAGTCATCGTGAAATTTTCGAAACTGTCCCCAGAATCCAATCCATTACCTTACGTCCCCATTAAACTGTTTCAACTCTAACTTCGGCAATTTATAATTACGCTGATTGGATATAGATATGTCTGAAACGGACTTGCCTTCTACGGCCTGCTTAGTTTTAACACTTTCATATTTCACTGTAGCCGTTAACCACAGTTCCCTATATTCCTCTGATACATCGAACTCTTTATCTATCTCATCCTGCGTTTTATCACCAGTATTTTGTAAGGAAAGTTCACTCACCTCGTCTTCAAGCTTGAACAATCGTTCCGCTTTTTCTGATAATATGGTGTATGAAATACATACCGTACGACTTCACTGAATGTAGTTTCTTCATTAAAACTACAGAACAGGAGAGCAAGCCTTGGTAACTTTCAACAAGGTATATTACTGAAAATATAGTATTTATGATTGACAAACCTTTCTCGGAGATGTTGGGAGTTGTTGGGAGTCGTTTCACATTCTCAATTGCCACTGCTGCACCGGAAATAATTACTTTTAATGTAAATAAAGCATTATTGGTGGTATTCATTTCAACAAGGTCAGTCATTTTAAAATCACACCGTACACTACGTCATACCCACGTGACACGTTGCCAACATGAAAACTGAAATAAAAGGCAAAACCATTGGCCTGGACAAAGATGATTGATGCGTGACTTTCCCCACTGTGCGTGACAAAAGCCAGGGGTGTTATCTATTAGCTAATGCGGCACGCAGGGCCGCGCTATCAATCCTCCATTGGTCTGGACGAAAATATTGGTCTAGTCAAAACCATTGGTACCGAATGCATGGGGTTGGCATTATGGACTCCTTCACAAACATTCACAAAGATGGACGGCAGATTAGCAATTTCAGCTATATAAGTCTTGCTCCTATTAGGGCGGGATGGTGGGTCTACGGCAGCGGACGAGTGAACATCTATTACTATATCGTCTCCAGATACCATTACTACAGTTATTTTGGCCAATTTCATTACTTGCATTTTTTTAAACACTTGTTCTCCTGTTCTGTAGCGCCACCGTTTCCTCTTGGATCACTTTGTTGAAGTCATTGTATGCTCGTGTAAAAGCACGCCTATTTTGGGTTCGAAGTTTTACTAATTTCTCCATTGCTTCTTAGACGGTTCTGTCCACGGTCGCCAGTATTTCTTAATCAGGATCGGTTTATTTAATGGAGATATTCTTATTCTGAACCCTCACGTTTTCTTCGTACAATTACAATCTCTCTAATCACTTTGTGAAGCTTACTTACAGGTTATTTATTTTGCGTCGTCTCAACAACAACCAAAGAAATACAAAAAGAAAGAGAACTCAGCCTGCCAATCACAGCCTCCTTGATCATTTCTGACACTTTGTATTCGTTTGTTGAGAGAGGGAAAAGTAATGGAAGTTGTGATGTATTGATCATTTACAACGTGGAGGACTTTCAGTGCCCAGTAATTTAGTTTAGGGTGTATACCTTCATGTGGCCTCCATATTCCAGCATATTATGAACTGTAGTCAGTTGGCAAGTGTGTTGTTTTAGGTTAAGTGACCAGTGGAGCATTATAGATAGACTGTCAACATTGAGCTTGGAGGCCTATTATGACTATGATGAGTGTATCTGTGGACAAAATGTGAAGAATTTAGTTTCAAAGGCAGTCTCTAAGTTTGTAAGAATAATATTTTTTTTTTTTCTGAGCGCGTCAATGACGGCAGTGAGCATATCAGCAAGAAAAGAAAACTTCAGACATTGGGACATTGAGGTACGGTACGGTACAGACTTTTTGTTTATGATTGAGATGCATGATTCTGCCCTTCTTTAAGGTTTGTATAGTGCGCCTCTGGGCCAGTCTTAAGTTACGTGTTCTGTTGGAAAGAGTTCATTACTCTGAGTAGTAAAATCAGCTATTTCTCCACTCTCCACAAGATAGCAGCACACTCCTCGTTCTGATCCAGGCCTTGTTGGCTATGGAATAAGGAGGCTGTGAATGATATTCCTCTTATGTATTCTGAGAGGGGACAGAAAAAGTATTGTTGAGAGGATAAGCACGGCTTCTTAAAGCCGAAGAGTCATCTACATGTATTCTGTAAGCAAATACAGTGAACAGGCTCTCATATACCTTATGATTAGCAATTAAACATTATGCGCAATCGCAGGCAAGCTTCGAATAATATAATCTGTCTTTAGAAGTGAAGGAAATTATTTAGCTGTACGAAGTATACAAGCTTCTATTGGCATCACGCCTACTGAATGTTCAAGGTACATGTTTTATTGTATGACATCTTCATACTATAATAAACAAGTGTTATGTTCTAGTTTATAACCACACAAGTTAATGCTACCCAATTCCTAATCATTGGTCATATCCGAGTTACGTACGACTCATTCACTGGGAATAAATGTTATGCACAAACTGACCAACAAATACAGTCCACTTAATCAAGTAATTACACCTAACCCATTTCCCCCAAAGTATTTACGACAGGAGATTGAGCAAACGTGTACATAATAATGGTCCTCTAGCACGGAGCTACTCCCTAACAAATGGTCCTCACGGGCAGGATTCCGAAACAAAAGATCCTTCTGGGCTGGATCGAATCGCAACATAGATCCCCTACAAATGGTCCTCCGGGCATGGATATGTATCAGGATATCTAACAGTACGCTGCCAATTGATAATAATTACGGTCAGTAATGGACATTCATATATTTCTGAGTGAAGTGTTTATACATAGTGCTACACAGTTCCAGCGTGAAAGGTATACTACACTCGTCACATAGAGTCGTAGTGACAGTCACCAGTCAGAGTGGTTTAGTAATCAAGTAGTAGCATTGTACCAAATTAGAAGGTGCACAGGTCAGTCAGACAGTGTACCTGTCAAGCTTATTGTATAGTTCCTGTTCTACTGTGTCCACGCCATGGATGAAACTCAGCGCAAATTATTAATAAAAAAAGAGCTTCGCCGAAAGCCAGCTTAAAACGTATAATGAATTTCGTCAAAGATTTTCAAGGTGAGCAAGATTTGGAACATACCGTATTCGTATTCGGTTAGATCAATTGACAGAGATAGCCTAGGGCTGAAATATGACAAATTCCAGTCTGAACTTGAATGGGGAGACGACAGTTAACATCATAGCGTACACAGAGATGAGTTTGAAAATTCATTTATTGCTCTTAAGGTAGAGATGACTGCTCTAGTAAAGCCAGCATCATCTGAGATTAATGCAAATAGTGACAGTCAATCTGCTCAAGCTAATGCTACTTGTCATTCCAATAACATACGCTGGCCTACCATAAATCTTCCTTGGTTTGATGGTGACTACAGGACATGGGTTCAATTCCATGATACTTTTGTCAGCTTAGTCATTTCAAATGAATCCTTATCAGAAGTGCAAAAGCTTCATTATTTGTTATCGTCGTTGAAGGGTGAACCCCATGAACTGTTACAAAATCTCACTATTTCCAATGACAATTTCTAAATTGCCTGGGGCTTAACAAACCAGCCTTATAATAATTCAAGGTTAATAGTGGCTCAACATGCTACTGAATTATTATCACCTCCTCGTGTTAGTAAAAATTGTGCTTCAGCATTACGTCACCGTGTCAATCACATGAGGAGCAATATTAATGCTGTAGAGACATTCTGCACAAAGAGCCAACTCCATGAAGTACTGTTAGCTCAAATCACGCTAGACTGTGTTGACCCTACTACAAGGAAATTATGGGAATTCGAAACTAGTTCACAGGACATCCCTAAAATTGATGAGCTTCTGTCTTTACTGGAAAGTAGATGCCAGGCATTAGAACTCAGTCAAGCCAATCATTTATCTCAGGCACAGTACAGTGTCAATCATATGTCTGGTATGGCCAGGGCGTAAAGTACAAATAGGCATTCTCGTGCATTTGTTGCCATCAGGGATAATACGTGCTCCTATTGTCAACAAGGCCACACTTTGTATAAGTGTCCTTCATTTACCGTACCCAATTAAGTTTCCACGAGCGACACAAGTTTGTGAAACACAACAAACTCTGTTTCAATTGCTTGAAATCTTCGCATGAGCACAGGGCTTGCCAGTCTGGTAACTGTAGGAAATGTGTTAAAAGACATCACACACTTCTCCATCCGGAACACCAAGTTCGTGGACGCACCAGTCCGCTCAGTCATGAAACACCGATATCACAACAATCTGCAGACACTAGTCATGTTCCTGCACCCTTTCCCACCAATCAGTTGCCATCTAGCAGTTACTGCACGTTAATGATGAATCCAAACACTCAGGTTCTTCTTTCAACTGCTATCGTAAAATTGAAAGACCGTACAGGGATGCTACACTCCTGTCGAGCTCTGCTGGACAGTGGTTCTCAAACTAACTTCATCACTGATTCCATGGCACGGCTGCTCAACCTAGAACGATGTAAAGATGTCATTCCAATCCATGGCATATACAATGTAGAATCTCATACCACCCACAGTGTCAGAGTCGATGTATACTCCAAAGTGTCCAATTTTAAGGCGAATATCAATTGTTCAGTACTGCAAAGAATAACTGGGGATATTCCATCAACATTCATCAGCACTGAAGGTTGGAACCTACCTAGTGATGTTGCACTGGCTGATGATAGATTCTATCAACATGGCAAGATAGATCTACTCATTGGTGCAGAAATATTCGGATGTCTATTGCGAGCAGACAAACGGACGAGACCAGGTGATTATCCAGTTCTTCAAGACACCGAGCTCGGATACATCATCTCCGGTCGAGTACAAATGCAGAACGCAACCAAATATCCACAACAACCTCAAAGAACCTTCTTGGTTAGAAAGCAAGATAATCTTGACAAGCAACTGCAGAAGTTTTGGGAAATGGAAGAACTGAACCAGACTCCTTCTACAAGAGAAGAACGCCAATGTGAGCGTCATTTTCAACAAAATGTCAGCCTACAAATTCGCAATGATGACAGGCAACTAGGGCATCGTTTACAATTACAGCCTACCCTTCGTGCAGCATACAATGAATTTCTTCAGGAGTATGAAGATCTGGGACACATGAAAAAAGTATCAAGAGGTCAAGAGAAGGCAGGACAAGTCTATTACTTACCTCATCATGCAGTCTTCAATCCCTCTAGTACCACCACAAAGACTCGAGTAGTTGACGCGACGGCTAAAACAACCACTGGTTTGTCTTTCAATGACAAACTTCTTGTGGAACCTACAGTACAACAAAATTTGCAATCCATTATTGTACGATTCAGAACTCATGAAATCGTATTCACAGCTAACTAAAATGTACAGGCAGGTAAAGGTACACCCAGAGGATACAGGACTCCAGAGAGTATTGTGGAGAAGTTCACCAGAACAGCCAGTCACTACATATGAACCTACTACAGTTACATATGGTACGGCATCAGCACCTTATCTTGCAACTTGGTGTCTCCGACAACTAGCTGATGATGAAAATTACAGGTTTCCGCGAGCTGCAGAGATTTTAAAGCGAGACTTCTATGTAGATGGCGTGCTTAGTGGATCAACCACTATAAAAGATGCTAAAAATCTCCTACATGAACTCATTGAACTCCTTAAGAGTGGTGGATAACAACTAACACCGTTTTGTACAAATCATCTAGCCTTGCTAGACGCCATTCCTCCGGCATTGAAACAAGCTGAGTACCCTCTTCAATTGGACACTTGAACCTAAGGGAAGACATTGGGATTATTGTGGCATCCCACAGAAGACACATTCATGATTAGTACTGTACCCTTATTTCTGGAATTATCCACCAACATCCGCCGATGGAAAAAATGGATTGTAGCTTCTTGAAGTCCCGGCTAAAAAACAACACAGTGCTACTTGGCGAATACACTCAGAATAAGGAACAGGGATTTTTTTCAAACCGAATGTGCTATAGAAACAAACTACAGAACAATGGGGTTCTCAAACTACTCAGGAAAACGAGAATCCATGAAAATCTCGGGCGTAAGGATGCTGGTGTATTCTTGGAATACACGGTACGAGAGATTGTAATTTTCAATGCTTTTGCATGTTCTTTCCTTCCTCTTTGTCAAACACCAACAGTGATCTTCTGTTTTCTCTTAGGTGTTCAGGTCGCTTATATCTTTTATGAGTCTGTTCTAGATATATATTCTCTGTGACTCACCTAGCGTCATCTAGCAGCGAATCTCTGAAGCTCTTCAACTTTTCCTGGTGCAAGAGGACTTACTTATCCATTTTGCCACCAGATCCTGTTACCATCGCCAGCTATTTTCTCCTTGAGCAAGAGGACTCTGTCTACTTTTTTACTCACCATGCTGCGCTAGTATCGCCTGTTATCAACTCTTTGAAGACCAGCTCATCAAGAGAAAATAAGTTTTTGTTATAAAGTTGGCAATGTTTATATGTTCTCCTTTTGTCTCCTATCCCCCACTCTTTTCCCCCTTCCTTGGACCCTCCGTGCTCCGTTGAGCAAGTCTCACTTCTCAGTCGGCAGTTGACTCGATCAGTTAAGGCTCCTCTCGAGCCAGCTTCCTCAAACCAAGAGGCATACTCTCTTCTACGCCATGTTGACAAAGTAGTTATCGTCAATAGGAACTTCACTTTCAACATGAAATCAAGATAAGTACCATCATAAAGTTTTAACCTCATCTTCATGGTTTTAACTTTCACGTGCTTTTAACGATACTTTTATAGACAGTGTGAGATTATTTATTTTGGGGCAAAAATCATTCTTCGTGGGATTTGCCATGTTGAGCATTTGTTCGTACAAGCCAACCTTACTAAAAACGAGCTTTCCTTAAGCTATTCAAATGAGAAATCCTCTCACTACGTGGGATATTATCTAATACCTGCTGTCTATAATTCACCAAGCTAGTTCCTCCGTTGGATTTTCTTAACCCCATTTTTCTACTAAGGTCGTTCTGGAACCTTCTAGATTCTGTATTTCATCTACAAGTCCTGCCGTTATGAAATTTTCACTTGTGAGAATGCTATTTAAAATTGAAGAATTTCACTTCTGAATCAAAGCTCCCTAGCGAATTTTCTTCCACCGTTGGATGTTCTATGGCGCATTTAACTGTAATTCACCATTTTCTCCAGCAATATACTTTCGTTCATCTAGTGCAACCAGTCAGTTTTTTTCAAATTGAAATAACTTTCTTTGCCAAAAACTTTCGTGTTTCTATAGTGAACTTTTCATATATTTCAACGAACTATAGTGAAAACCAGTGCTTGTTCAACTTTCTACCGCGTCGCGATCGTCCGTTTACATAGAAATAAAGCCATGAACATTTTTCCTCAATCCCTATTTCTCTTTCCTAAACCTCTTACTAACAATCTGTAATAAACTTTTAAATTTAGGTCTGTTTCAACGAGGTGTCAATCTATAGATGTGCCCTCCCATTTTTTCTCATGTGTAATTAATTAATTTCTGTCTAATTACGTGTTAAGCGCACGTTTCAAACTTACATTGTTTCTCCCTTCTGATCAGGGAAAACAATTCTTTCAACTCTTGAGTGAGTTATTTCTAGGTCTCACGAATTGGAAACTGCCCCATTTGGTTCGTGATTCCCATTTAAAACATAGGAGGTCGAGAACCTTCCTTTTGATTATCTCTTCAGGTTTCACAGTAAGTGACCTGCCCTTATTTGCATAATAACCAACATTAATTCTGTATAAATATAAGAAGTTGTAGGAACTTCTATCTTATTCTTCATGTTTTTCTTATTGTTATGTTAGAAGTTTTCACTCTTTCTAGAATATTCTCTCAGGAATTTCTTAAGGTACACTTTTTGTACTCTAATTAACGTTCAAACTTTAATTACTTCATTGGTTATTTGTTTAAATCTTATAAAGATTTTAGAAACATGTAAGGTTTTAAACCTTGTAAATTGTCAATTGCCTGGAGCAACCATTTAATGTTAGGAGGTCTGCGACCCCATTTGTTAAACAATTTAAATGATATATATTTGTCAAAAAGATATTGCATACTTGTTAATTTCCTTAAACTTCTTTGAATTGTTAAATAAATGAAGCGTTTCTTTTCGCTTTTTCATTTTTCTAATACAGAGTTTAGGCAAAATCCTGTCTTCCTTGGCTCTCCCTACTTAATGCCATTAAAACCATTAATAGGGCTTTCACCACTCGTTGCATTTGAGCAAGAACTCTTAGTAGTAACCTCACTAAAGATTCTTTTAGCTTTAATAGCTAATTCTAATTGGCCAGTAAGGCAAGTAAAGCTCGCTACGCCAGCTACCTGCTTGTGGAGATCCTCTCCGAAAACTTATGGTCAGTTTTCCAAAAGATAAGTGTTTCTTTTTGTCTAAACTTTTAGCCGGCTCCTCGCCGAGTAAAAGCTTAGCCATTTCTAAATGCAACCATTGGCTTATTCAACAAAATTACTCCCCAGGTTATAATCTTTTATCATTTTCCTTCCTGGAAGCACTGGGTCGCTTTTTTCAGGAACTCCATAATTTCGAAAATTGGAAATACCAAACTTGATTTAAATTATTGGCATCCTTCGAATTATTTTGCAAAACGAATTTCTTTGAAAAACCATACAATAAATTTGTTACTCTTAGTTTTGCCAGACCATCACCTTTCCCCATAGTAGTTTTATACATGCTTGGGAGGAAATACACTAAAGCCTCTCTCTTACAAATCGCCCAAGTCCTAGCTGCGGTTCCCGTTAGCTTCGACCAAGCTCGTACCTACTTTAGGTATCAGAGAGTTAATTTCCAGTGGCAACTGCCTCTAAAGGTATTTAAAGTTAAATTTACAACTCTTGTGGGACTCTCCTCCTATTTTTCTATCCTTTTTCTCCAATCCAAAACCTACTTCCCTTTTTTAGCCTATTTTCAATTTTGAAAAAATAGGCTTATGAGATCACCTTTTGTCCGTGTGTGTGTGCGTGTGTGTGTGTGTGTGTGTGATTCGTGTGTGTGTGTCCCCCTAATAAAATCTAAACGGCAGGAGCGATTTCAATGAAACTCGGAAAGTTCATAGCACTATTCCCGGCGACCTCGACCGTGCCCTTCAAATTTTGTTAAGACTCACCAATCCAACATGGCGGCTGTGCGAAATATTTCACCAGCATTCAATATCTCCGAAACTATTACCGATATTACCCTGACATTTTCTAATGTGATAGAGGGAACTACTATAAGTTCACTTATGTGACTTTTGAAAACCTGGTAACTACAAAACCAACATGGAGGCCAAGCGAATTTGCGACTTTTAAATAGACGTTTCTCGCGATTTGACCAACCAAACGCAATGAAACTTGGTACAGTATATGTTTATATACATTGTAATGCACCGACATCTAACTTCGTTCAATTGTTCACATAATCACAAGATGGCGGATGTGCGAAATATTTCACCGGCATTCTATATCTCTGAAACTATTAGCGGTATCTCCCTAAAATTTTGTACGGAGATAAAGGGTACTACTGGAAGTCCATCTATAAATCTTTCAAAAAGCGGTTAACTACAAAACGAACATGGCGGCCAAGCGAATTTGAAAATTTTAAATTGACCTTTCTCGCGATTTAATGTTCCAAGCGCACTGAAACCTGGTACAGGAAATATTTATACACATTGTAATCCACTGGTATCTAATTTAGTTCAATTGTTTACATAACCTCAAGATGTCGGCAGTGCGAATTTTAAAATTAAGTTTTTATTTCTTGTGATGTTGTCATGCGATCGAAGTGAAAGTTTGAATAATGAACCTACGCAATAATTTTCCTTTAATGGTACATGACTCTATGGCCTATACATTTGACAATCCAACATGGCGACCATCCGAAATATTTAGACGATAATGAATATCTACGAATCTATTTTAGCAATCAAACTGCATTTTTTAATGTTCATAGGGGCTATGAACTTAAGTTCACCTATAGGACTTGAAATAACCTGGTGATCACAAATCCAACATGGCGGTGACGCGAATTATAAATATTCACATGGACGTTTCTCGCAATTTAACCATCCGCGTGCAGTGAAACTTGGTACAGTAAATCGTTATACGAATGTTAATCCACTGGCATCTAATTTATTTCAATTGCTTCCATAACCTCAAGATGGCAGCTGTGCAAAATTTTAAAATCTCCTTGTTTTTTCTTGTGTCCTAAATATGCGATTGAAGTTTGAATACTACACGTTCACAATAATCTGCATGTAACAGTACATAACTCTAGGACCTACATATATAAAATCCAACATTGCGACCATCCGAAATATTAAGTCGGTTCTCAATATCTACGAATCTATTACAGCAATCAAACAGAAATTGTGTATGTTGATAGTGGCAATTAACATAAGTAGGATATATGAAAATAGGCTGTATAGTTCTTCACGGAACTACTTGTTTAATCTTCTTCCCTTGGCGGGTGGGTTATTCCTTAGCCTATAATCTACCTAAAATTTGGTCCCAGAAACCCGGGAGAGTCCATTTTCCATTTTTTCTTTTTAAAAAAGTGTCATTTGACAATACTTTGCATATTATTAATATCTGCTTTGAATTTTTCAGCTATAACTACATCGTGCAAAGCCTGTGAAGGGGAAAGAAGCTGCACCTGTCTCCTTTGGTGTGTCCCGTTCTTTCTACTTATTTGCTGCTGCCAGCTTGACAGCATTTCCAAGGTTCCACAGTTTCGTGAGTTACATTTCAATCTACCTTCTTTAACATGGCTCCTACTGATAAGGATAAGGATGAAAAACTTACTTCTAAACGAGCATCCTATAAAGGGCAAATTACCCGATTCAGAAAGTACATAAAAGAATTGGATCCCACAGAAGCTCAATTAGACTTGTTGAAACATCGTGTAAGGGATTTTGAACGTTCTTATGAAAACTACTGCAACATTCAAACTGAAATAGAAACTTGCATGCTCAATCAAACAGAAGACCGAGTCGAA
This sequence comes from Meconema thalassinum, assembly GCA_946902985.2. Classification (NCBI taxonomy): domain Eukaryota; kingdom Metazoa; phylum Arthropoda; class Insecta; order Orthoptera; family Tettigoniidae; genus Meconema; species Meconema thalassinum. The sequence goes on from OX336391.1 coordinate 473,231,223, forward strand.
GTAGAAAACCAATATTACGAAGGCATAGGTTCTGCTTTCAAAATAATACGCCAACTCGAAGAGGAGCAGAAAAAGGACGCTTCTGTTCTTGGTTCCCTTCAAGAACCACAAACTTCTTTCCGTGAGGGTACTCACAAGCCCAAACCAACTTTACCGAAAATTGATTTACCCCATTTTTCTGCAGATGAATCTGCTTGGGATTCTTTCTATGAATTATTTTGCTCCCTTGTTCATGACAATGAAGACATTCAAGTCATTTACAAGTTTCATTATTTGAGATCTATTCTCCGAGGTCAAGCTTTGCAGTTGGTTGAAGCACTTCCTCTGCGTGCCGAAAATTACCCCATTGCCTTTAACTTATTAAAGGAAAGATATGGAAATTTACGGTTACGTATTCAGCGCCATATAAAGGCTCTATTCAATCTACCTGCGTCACAGCACAATGACGTCACCAGCTTACGTACTCTAGTTGACACTACACAACTTCACGTTAAGGCTTTGTCCCAATTAGATCAACCTACTAATTATTGGTATACTTTCCTAATACATTTAGTGGTTTCGAAAGTTGATGCTGCTACCCTCAAAGCTTGGGAAATTGAACTTTCTAAAGAAGACGACTACACTTACGAGCATTTAGTTACTTTCATAAACGCTAGATGCCAACTTTTAACCGCTCTAGCTAATCAAAGTGAACCTTCATCTCCTAGTTCCACATTCGAATTAATGTCCATCAAACTCAAAAGTGAACGCTCAGCGTCCAATACCCAAAAACCTGGGTTCAGCTCATCCAAATTTAAATCAAACACTACTGGTTACCCAACGAGGTCTAGTGAACGTCGTGTTGCTAGCTCTATTGTTTTAAACACGCAAAGCGAACCTCGCAAAAGTTTAAACGAACCTGTAAAGTGCATACTTTGTAAAGATCCCCATGCCCTATACCTCTGTAAATCCTTTAAAGAAATGTCAGTCGACGACAGACGAAAATTAGTTGCTCAAAATAAACATTGTTTCAACTGCCTAGCGCCCACGCTTTCTGCTTCTAATTGTAAGTCCACAAGACTTTGCTACCATTGTGAAAAGGCTCATCATACTTTGCTACATCGTCATGATCAGGCAAGGTCATCGACAGCATCTACTTCTCCGAAAAATGATAGTGCTAACAGTTCTAATGCTTCATCGTATATTCAAAATGCCAAGTCCATTCGCAGTGCTCAAGTATTGTTGTCTACTGTCCAAATTGAAGTTCAGGATAACTTTGGCAACTGGGTCCATGCACGCGGTCTTCTAGATTCAGCGGCAACTCGTGATTTTGTGTCTAATTCCTTGATTAGAAAACTAGGCCTACCCGTAAACCCCACTTCTATCAATGTGTCGGGCATCAACAGCTCAAAATCGCAAGCTTTACAATTCTCAAAACTAACCATAAGAGATATTTGTCATAGAAACAACTTCTTTAAACTTAATTGTCTAATTCTCAATAGCATTGGAGAAGACACTCCAAGTCACTCGGTGGATATTTCATGGTTAAACATTCCCTCGCATTTTAGGTTAGCCGATCCTTTGTTTAACATACAAAACCCCATTGACATACTTTTTAGTGCCAATGTTTTTTGGAATTGCCTTCGTAAACAGGTTCGCAAGTTATCCGCAAACGTGGTCGCCAGAGACACTAATTTTGGATGGATCGTCACAGGGCAACTTCCCCATTATTCTCCCCAACCTGCATCGCAATGTTATTTCTCCAATACTGACCTGGAACAGTTTTGGAGGCTTGAAAGCGTTGATTCTCCTAATGTAACTTCTTCAGAAAATGAATTCTGTGAGCAACTTTTTTTGAACACCACCACTCGTTCTTCTGATGGCCGGTTCGTTGTTCAAATGCCAAGATTACACAATCCTCCCAAACTTATCAACTCTCAGCCTAAAGCTCGCAAAGCTCTCTTTGCTATCGAGAGCAAATTCAAAAAAGAACCCCTTGTCAAACAGCAGTACACTGATTTCATGGACGAGTATGAAAGCTTGGATCATATGGAAGTTGTTAACAAATCTGATGATGAATCGCACCCCCCAATTGAAACGGTTTATTTAAATCATCATCCCGTGTGGAAGAACCCTCTTGTAAAAGATAAAATCCGAGTTGTTTTCAATGGTTCATCGCCCGACGTTAATGGCAACAGCCTTAACGACACTCTTTATTCTGGTCCTGCTATTCAGTCAGATCTATCCGCTATACTTTTAAACTTTCGGTTATTTCCCATAGCTGTTATAGCCGACATAAAACAGATGTACCGTCAAGTGTTAATTCAACCAGAACAACGAGATCTTCAAAGAATCTTGTGGCGTGATGAAATCAGTAAGCCCATTAAGGTATTTCGCTTGAAAACGGTTACTTATGGCTTAAAACCCTCTGCTTTCCTTGCTATCCGATCCCTACACTTGCTAGCCTCACAAGATGGTCATTTATTTAATTCCAAAGCCTCTGAAGCACTAACTACGTCATTCTATGTTGACGATTATTTGCAGTCCTTCCCCTCTTTGGAGGAAGCTTCTTTTGTGTCTTTAGAACTTCAGGCATTGGTAAGGAATGGAGGTTTCCCACTTCATAAGTGGAACTCCAACTCCCCTGAGTTTCTTGCTCAGTTTCCCATCGAAGACGTAGATCCTTCTTCTGTCGCAATTTGTGGAAACTCCGAATCTATAAAAACTCTAGGAGTTCACTGGTGCACTAGCACTGACACTCTTATCTATGAAGTTTCGCTCGCAGAAGAGCTTCCTAATACAAAAAGACAAATCCTATCTGAAATTGCAAAATTTTTGATCCGCTTCAATTCCTTGCCCCAGTTATCGTTATAGCCAAACTCTTCATGCAAGAGCTGTGGTCGCTTAAATGTGAATGGGATGATACTGTCCCTCTTTCTTTTCTTAATCGTTGGCTCTCGTTTCGCAGCAATTTGCTGGATCTTTCCCTTATTGAAATTCCCAGGAATTTAATCAGCTCTCATTCTAATGCATCCTTTTTCCTTCATGTGTTCGCGGACAGTTCCGAAAAAGCTTATGGTTGCTGTGCATATTTAGTTCATCACGATTCACTCTATGGATCTCCAGTTTCCAACCTAGTTTGTGCCAAATCGAAGGTCGCTCCTCTTAAAACTATCACTTTGCCTAGGCTCGAACTGTGCGCTGCACTCATGGCCTCAGAACTTGTTAAAAAACTACGGGAAGTATTAAAGGTCGAATTTTTGCAAATCTATCTCTGGAGCGATTCCATGATCACCCTTTCTTGGATCGCCAAGAACCCCTCTCACTGGCAAACTTTTGTTGCAAACAGGGTTTCCAAAATTCAAACTCTTTCTTCTGGATGTCAATGGAGGCATGTGCCCAGTGCGGATAATCCAGCCGATATTATCTCTCGTGGTTGTTTACCCTCTCAATTGGCAGCTTCCCAATTGTACTGGCATGGGCCCTCGTGGCTAATCGAAGACTCTTCTTCATGGCCTTCTAAACCTACAGTTACAAACTCCAACGTGCCCGATGCTAAAGTACCTCTATCTATTGCTTCGTGTCTTGTTTCCAACGCTTCTCATCCCTTTTTGTCCCGCTATTCTTCTTTTCATAAATTAATACGAATTATCGCCTATCTCCTTAGATGGAAATATTTAGTGGTTGACCAACCTCTCCTCCCCAAACCACACCTTACCAATCATGAATTGAATCTCGCTACCATTAAGGTTTTACAACTAACACAGCAAGAAGCCTTTTCTTCTGAATTGTCTTTGCTTTCTTCTAAAAGGGATCTTCCCAAATCCAGCCGTCTTCGTGCTTTAGCCCCGTTCCTTGATGACCATGGGTTACTCAGGGTAGGTGGAAGGCTCTCGCAATCTTTACTCTCTGAGGACAAAAAGCATCCCGTTATTTTGCCTTCTAAACATCACGTAACTTCCTTAATTATACGTGACTTTCATTATCGTAATCTTCATGTTGGTACACGCACTCTGCTTTGCCTCTTAAGGGAAAAGTACTGGATTATAAATGGAATTCATGAAGTTTCTTCTGTAATTCACAAGTGCATTCCTTGTTTCAAAGCGAAACCTAAAATCAAAACTCAATTAATGAGCGATCTGCCCTCTTTTCGCTCTTCTCCTATACGCCCATTTGCTTTAACTGGTGTGGACTATATGGGTCCGTTCCAATATCAACGAAATTCTCCTGAAGCTAAACGCAAATTGTTTGGTAAGCTTTATGTTTCTCTCTTTGTTTGCATGGTTACTGGCGCAATCCACTTGGAACTAGTAACGAATGCTTCTACTTCTTATTTTTTATCAGCTGTCTCTCGCTTCGCCGCTAGGCGTGGTGTTCCTTCAGAGATGTTCTCTGATAACGCTTCCACTTTTCAGGGCGCAGCTTCCCTTTGGAAGAAAGCTCTCACTTCCTCTCCTGCCATGGAACAAATTTCTAATTTTTCCTATTCAAAAGGTTTCAAATGGCGCTTTATACCTCCCTACGCTCCTCATCATGGTGGTAGGTGGGAATCTTGCGTAAAACTCACTAAACGTCATTTAAGAAAAGTCTTAGGTAATCGAATTCTGACTTATGAAGAATTCAATTCACTGTCTGTTCTGATTGAAGGTGTTGTTAATTCTCGCCCTTTAACTCCGCTTTCCAATGACCCTGATGACCTACTTCCACTCACCCCTGGTCACTTCCTTATCGGCACTTCTCTTTCTGCCCCACCTCCTCTTCCCAATTCTTACAGGGATTCTAATCTACCTATCGCTTGGCGTAAAATTAAAGCCCTCCGTAATTCTTTTTGGAACTTGGAATATTTAACTTCCTTGCAACGGAGACAGAAGTGGTTTCTTTCCAGTCCCGACATTAAAGTGGGAGACTTGGTCTTGGTTAGGGATGTTTCTCCCCCTCTAGTCTGGATCTCTGGTAGAGTGACCGAGTGTTATCCTGGAAGAGATGGGAGAGTCAGGGTGGTCAGAGTCTTGACCACTAACGGTCCGATTACAAGACCCCTGTCTTTGATCGCTCCTCTTCCTTTAAATGTCTAACTGCTTATTTGTTCTCTGTTGGTGTTTGCCTCTCCCAGTATGGTGTATTCTTGGAATACACGGTACGAGAGATTGTAATTTTCAATGCTTTTGCATGTTCTTTCCTTCCTCTTTGTCAAACACCAACAGTGATCTTCTGTTTTCTCTTAGGTGTTCAGGTCGCGTATATCTTTTATGAGTCTGTTCTAGATATATATTCTCTGTGACTCACCTAGCGTCATCTAGCAGCGAATCTCTGAAGCTCTTCAACTTTCCCTGGTGCAAGAGGACTTACTTATCCATTTTGCCACCAGATCCTGTTACCATCGCCAGCTATTTTCTCCTTGAGCAAGAGGACTCTGTCTACTTTTTTACTCACCATGCTGCGCTAGTATCGCCTGTTATCAACTCTTTGAAGACCAGCTCATCAAGAGAAAATAATTTTTTGTTATAAAGTTGGCAATGTTTATATGTTCTCCTTTTGTCTCCTATCCCCCACTCTTTTCCCCTTCCTTGGACCCTCCGTGCTCCGTTGAGCAAGTCTCACTTCTCAGTCGGCAGTTGACTCGATCAGTTAAGGCTCCTCTCGAGCCAGCTTCCTCAAACCAAGAGACATACTCTCTTCTACGCCATGTTGACAAAGTAGTTATCGTCAATAGGAACTTCACTTTCAACATGAAATCAAGATAAGTACCATCTTAAAGTTTTAACCTCATCTTCATGGTTTTAACTTTCACGTGCTTTTAACGATACTTTTATAGACAGTGTGAGATTATTTATTTTGGGGCAAAAATCATTCTTCGTGGGATTTGCCATGTTGAGCATTTGTTCGTACAAGCCAACCTTACTAAAAAGAGCTTTCCTTAAGCTATTCAAATGAGAAATCCTCCCACTACGTGGGATATTATCTAATACCTGCTGTCTATAATTCACCAAGCTAGTTCCTCCGTTGGATTTTCTTAACCCCATTTTTCTACTAAGGTCGTTCTGGAACCTTCTAGATTCTGTATTTCATCTACAAGTCCTGCCGTTATGAAATTTTCACTTGTGAGAATGCTATTTAAAATTGAAGAATTTCACTTCTGAATCAAAGCTCCCTAGCGAATTTTCTTCCACCGTTGGATGTTCTATGGCGCATTTAACTGTAATTCACCATTTTCTCCAGCAATATACTTTCGTTCATCTAGTGCAACCAGTCAGTTTTTTTCAAATTGAAATAACTTTCTTTGCCAAAAACTTTCGTGTTTCTATAGTGAACTTTTCATATATTTCAACGAACTATAGTGAAAACCAGTGCTTGTTCAACTTTCTACCGCGTCGCGATCGTCCGTTTACATAGAAATAAAGCCATGAACATTTTTCCTCAATCCCTATTTCTCTTTCCTAAACCTCTTACTAACAATCTGTAATAAACTTTTAAATTTAGGTCTGTTTCAACGAGGTGTCAATCTATAGATGTGCCCTCCCATTTTTTCTCATGTGTAATTAATTAATTTCTGTCTAATTACGTGTTAAGCGCACGTTTCAAACTTACATTGTTTCTCCCTTCTGATCAGGGAAAACAATTCTTTCAACTCTTGAGTGAGTTATTTCTAGGTCTCACGAATTGGAAACTGCCCCATTTGGTTCGTGATTCCCATTTAAAACATAGGAGGTCGAGAACCTTCCTTTTGATTATCTCTTCAGGTTTCACAGTAAGTGACCTGCCCTTATTTGCATAATAACCAACATTAATTCTGTATAAATATAAGAAGTTGTAGGAACTTCTATCTTATTCTTCATGTTTTTCTTATTGTTATGTTAGAAGTTTTCACTCTTTCTAGAATATTCTCTCAGGAATTTCTTAAGGTACACTTTTTGTACTCTAATTAACGTTCAAACTTTAATTACTTCATTGGTTATTTGTTTAAATCTTATAAAGATTTTAGAAACATGTAAGGTTTTAAACCTTGTAAATTGTCAATTGCCTGGAGCAACCATTTAATGTTAGGAGGTCTGCGACCCCATTTGTTAAACAATTTAAATGATATATATTTGTCAAAAAGATATTGCATACTTGTTAATTTCCTTAAACTTCTTCGAATTGTTAAATAAATGAAGCGTTTCTTTTCGCTTTTTCATTTTTCTAATACAGAGTTTAGGCAAAATCCTGTCTTCCTTGGCTCTCCCTACTTAATGCCATTAAAACCATTAATAGGGCTTTCACCACTCGTTGCATTTGAGCAAGAACTCTTAGTAGTAACCTCACTAAAGATTCTTTTAGCTTTAATAGCTAATTCTAATTGGCCAGTAAGGCAAGTAAAGCTCGCTACGCCAGCTACCTGCTTGTGGAGATCCTCTCCGAAAACTTATGGTCAGTTTTCCAAAAGATAAGTGTTTCTTTTTGTCTAAACTTTTAGCCGGCTCCTCGCCGAGTAAAAGCTTAGCCATTTCTAAATGCAACCATTGGCTTATTCAACAAAATTACTCCCCAGGTTATAATCTTTTATCATTTTCCTTCCTGGAAGCACTGGGTCGCTTTTTTCAGGAACTCCATAATTTCGAAAATTGGAAATACCAAACTTGATTTAAATTATTGGCATCCTTCGAATTATTTTGCAAAACGAATTTCTTTGAAAAACCATACAATACATTTGTTACTCTTAGTTTTGCCAGACCATCACCTTTCCCCATAGTAGTTTTATACATGCTTGGGAGGAAATACACTAAAGCCTCTCTCTTACAAATCGCCCAAGTCCTAGCTGCGGTTCCCGTTAGCTTCGACCAAGCTCGTACCTACTTTAGGTATCAGAGAGTTAATTTCCAGTGGCAACTGCCTCTAAAGGTATTTAAAGTTAAATTTACAACTCTTGTGGGACTCTCCTCCTATTTTTCTATCCTTTTTCTCCAATCCAAAACCTACTTCCCTTTTTTTTAATCATCTTCCCTTGGTGGGTGGGTTATTCCTTAGCCTATAATCTACCCAGATGCGGATCAGGTCCTCGGAAACTCTCCACCCTATAGCATATTCCACTACCATTTAACTACAAAAACAATGCCAAATTAACATATAAAGATCATGGAATCGTAAAACACGTGCCTGTCATATTTATTGACAAAAAATACACGCCTCCTATCACTTGCATTTAATTATGCCCATCTGACGTTTAAACTGAGTCAAAAATGACCAAATGTCATTACTTCTGTTAGGATACACACATATGTTTATTCTAGAAACCATTAAAATATTTACAGTGGCTGTCATAAGCTCAAATAAAAATTACGAATGAAATCGTGGCAATCAACTGATATGCCCTAGGTAACGGGAGTTTAACAACACAAATTTAATGTTATAAAGCTATAAAAATATTTCGCCCCAAAATAAGATTAATTTACCCCTGACGTAGATCTCCGTCATACAAAAACTATTTATTACTCTATACAATTTATCTCCCGTCTCCTATTACTTAAATTCCTCTCATAAAAGCGATAAAATCTCTACTCAAAATAAAAATTAAAGATAAAAGTTACAACGCGCATAAACATAACTATAAACCTTTCTCTAAATCCTAAACATAATTTATATACAACACAAATATCGGCGATGTAGTTCATCAACTACTCAAGTTAAGATAACATATTTACAATGAGCAAACTGCCTTCCTGGCACACAAAATAGACATAAATTGTCTTCCTATTTCTCCACTTAAATTCCTACAGACTTTAGGAAATATCTTCACCATACTATGTCTTATTCGGGAAACTATTACAATTTTGGATTCTATAACCCGTACATCTCAGTAAAGACATAGTTCATTGACGTAATAATTGACTTAAGGAAAATATAATCTTCCAATTCGTTGAATAATTACCGTAAATTCAATCTCTGATTAGAACCATTTAAATAGAACTCAGCCTATGAATATATTTCATTAACCTCCAATATTAATAAACACCAACAATACTGCTCTTCTTAACACATCCTATTTTCAACATAAAAATCATGCGCAAATCTGTCACTACAGACATTCTTTCAACAATTGATCAATGGCATCATAATGCTCATCGTCATACTTCCAACAAGTTCCTCCGTCAACACGGAAATAATAAAAATCTCTCTCTTAGGGATACTTCGCAGTTCCTTTTCAAATAACATAGTATTCTCAACTAACTTCACGTTAACAAATTCTTATAGCAGTTTCAACATCATTAATAACAAGTAGTTCCGTGAAGAACTATACAGCCTATTTTCATATATCCTACTTATGTTAATTGCCACCATCAACATACACAATTTCTGTTTGATTGCTGTAATAGATTCGTAGATATTGAGAACCGACTAAATATTTCAGATGGTCGCCATGTTGGATTTTATATATGTAGGTCCTAGAGTTATGTACTGTTACATGCAGATTATTGTGAACGAGTAGTATTCAAACTTCAATCGCATAATTAGGACACAAGAAAAAACAAGGAGATTTTAAAATTTTGCACAGCTGCCATCTTGGGGTTATGGAAACAATTGAAATAAATTAGATGCCAGTGGATTAACATTCGTATAAGGATTTACTGTACCAAGTTTCACTGCACGCGGATGGTTAAATTGCGAGAAACGTCCATGTGAATATTTATAATTCGCGTCACCGCCATGTTGGATTTGTGATCACCAGGTTATTTAAAGTCCTATAGGTGAACTAAAGTTCATAGCCCCTATGAACATTTAAAAAAATGCAGTTTGATTGCTAAAATAGATTCGTAGATATTCAGTATCGTCTAAATATTTCGGATGGTCGCCATGTTGGATTGTTAAATGTATAGGCCATAGAATGTACCATTAAAGGAAAATTATTGCGTAGGTTCATTATTCAAACTTTCACTTCGATCGCATGACTACATCACAAGAAATAAAAACTTAATTTTAAAATTCGCACTGCCGCCATCTTGAGGTTATATAAACAATTGAACTAAATTAGATACCAGTGGATTACAATGTGTATAAATATTTCCTGTACCAGGTTTCAGTGCGCTTGGAACATCAAATCGCGAGAAAGGTCTACTTAAAATTTTCAAATTCGCTTGGCCGCCATGTTCGTTTTGTAGTTAACCCGTTTTTGAAAGTCTTATAGATGGACTTCCAGTAGTGCCCTTTATCTCCGTACAAAATTTTAGGGAGATACCGCTAATAGTTTCAGAGATATAGAATGCCGGTGAAATATTTCGCACATCCGCCATCTTGTGATTATGTGAACAATTGAACGAAGTTGGATGTCGGTGCATTACAATGTATATGAACATATACTGTACCAAGTTTCATTGCGTTTGGTTGGTCAAATCGCGAGAAACGTCTATTTGAAAGTCGCAAATTCGCTTGGCCTCCATGTTGGTTTTGTAGTTACCAAGTTTCCAAAAGTCACATAAGTGAACTTATAGTAGTTCCCTCTATCACATTAGAAAATGTCAGGGTAATATCGGTAATAGTTTCGGAGATATTGAATGCTGGTGAAATATTTCGCACAGCCGCCATGTTGGATTGGTGAGTCGTAACAAAATTTGAAGGGCACGGTCGAGGTCGCCGGGAATAGTGCTATGAACTTTCCGAGTTTCATTGAAATCGCTCCTGCCGTTTAGATTTTATTAGGGGGGGACACACACACGAATCACACACACACACACACACACACACACACACACACACGGACAAAAGGTGATCTCATAAGCCTATTTTTTCAAAATTGAAAATAGGCTAAAAATATCTAATTCAAAAATACTGGTTCTATCGAGGAATTAATGTAGCAGGTAATATAATAAAATACTAGTCTTCTAATAATAATTATATTACTTTTATATAAATCACATTTCAATAAAGCTTCCTATTAGCTGTGATATTTCACTTAAATCTTTCTTCAATATCTTATTGTTTCAATAATACGTTGAAATTCGTATTTACTAACTTCACAATACATTCTCATATAAATTCTTTAATACATTTCTCATGAAATTTCATACTCTTATGTTTGTGAATTATGTCACCAAATATTTATAACCAGATCTGTCTAATAAGTTATCAGATCGTGAATTTAAATAGATCTCCAAATAATATCTTTAAGAATCGCATTCTCTAAAATATACCTCGGTATAACATTCTTGGAACAAATTTCCATTACTTCCATCGTTATCAAAGAACGATATAATACAATTCAAAAACCAATAAAATGTGATCGAAACACATTTAAACTTGACCAATAAAATATTCTGAGCTAAACGGTAAAATCTCCATCATTCAAATTCGAAAGTCGCAAAATTCAAAATTCCAATTAACAATTCTAAATTGTCTAAAATCGACGAAAATCGAGAATAAACATCTACATGATGTAGCAATGAAAATATAAAATTGAAAAACTATTAAGATATTACGAAAATGTAGAAAAATGGCATTAATATAGGAAGTTGTTGGATATTCTCAAAAGTATCTACAATTCTACAAAATGGGATATATCGTTGGTCGTTAGACTACCTTGTGATGCGTTATAGTTGAATAGAAGTGGGCTTCCCTCGCTGTTCCTCAGAAACGGATTGTTTCTGATAGCTCGAAGCTTCATGATGTCGTGTGGGCCTCTCCTCGATCTCCTTCAGAAGTTTCCAGGCTGTCAGGAACGGGATCCAAACTCCAACATCTTCGTGAGGCCGTCCTTTCTGCTGGGCTATCTTCTTGTACGAGATGGGAAAACCCTTTCTCTCTTGATTGCGCTGGGATCCACCCGAGTCGCACCAGTTCGTGAAATTCTTCTGTCTTCTTCGCCAAAGTTCCGATGTTTTAGTATTCGTCATTGTAGTTGGTGAAATGACCTTTGTAGACGTAGAATAACTTTGCGCAGGAGAGACGAGATGTTTGTCTCCCCCCACGATATTGATATTATGTCATTTCGAATACTCTCGTTGCCATCATAGTTATGTTCCCATTAACATTAATTTTTAGTTCGTCATTACAATCTCTGTAGATTCAGTTGTATTCACCTCCCCCAACTTCAGAATTTTCGACATGATAGAAATATGTAGAATAATTTCTTAATATATTATCATTTAGACTTTCACGGCCCGTGTTACTATTCATAATGTTGAATTTTGGGCTTATGCCGTGTATTATTATATTAAAATTCGACGCGTTTCGAAAGAAACCTTGTCTTTCTTCGTCAGGAATAATCTGGAATGTGACAAATGATTGCTAAGAGAAAGCAACAAAGAACATATAGAAGGTGCCCAAAGATGGACGCCATTATAGTCCCATGTTAGGGACAACGGAAAGCAGCAGTGAATTACTTTCTCAGGGTTCTGATAATAGGTAGCCAGGATTCACTGAGATTGAAGCCGGTGTCGCGGTTAAAATGATCTGGGTGTTTACGTATTTCAACCGCCTCCCTGATGATTCTGGGACGATATTGCTTTATACGGGCAAGAACATCCACTCCTTGGAACATGACATCATGGCCAGGTGTTAATGCATGATCGGCAACAGCTGATTTATCAGGTTGAATGAGCCTGATACATCTATTATGTACCTTAATGCGAGTGCATATTGTTCTCGAAGTCTGCCCGATGTAAACCTTGCCACAAGCACAGGGAACTCTGTAAATACCCGGTTGTTGCAATTTAGGTAAACTGTCCTTAGTTGGTCGTTGGAGTTGCCTAATCTTAACAGAAGATCCAAATACAGTCCGTATGTTGTACCGACGTAGGATTTTAGCAATATGATCCGTCGGGTTATGTATATACGGTAGGTAAGCAGTTCCTCTTACATATCTTTTCTCAACTGACGTCCTATTATTATTTGTTGGTTTCAGAACCGTAGAAATCAAAGCCTTGCTATAACCGTTGCTCTCAAAGGTGGTTCGCAAGGTATTACTTTCTTCTTGTAAAGAAGACACTACACAAATCCTCCTAGCCCTGGTAGTTAGAGTTGTAAGGATACCATGTTTCTGGGCAGGGTGATGGTGAGAACTTGCGTGGAGATATCTCTTGGTGTGTGTTGGCTTACAAAAAACGCTGTGTCCTAAAGATCCATCCTCTTTCTTGGTGATGAGAACATCTAAAAAAGGTATTTTGCCGTCAGATTCCTTTTCCATGGTGAAACAAATAGAAGGGTGCAGGAGATTAAGGTGATCCAGGAAATGGCTAAGATTTTCTTCACCTTCCGTCCAAACAACGAACGTGTCATCCACATAACGCCACCAGATCTTCGGTTTGAAAGGAGCCGACGACAAAGCTTTCTCTTCAAAGTTCTCCATGAAGAAATTAGCCACAACAGGAGAGAGAGGACTACCCATGGCCACACCATCAGTCTGCTCAAAAAAAATCCCATTCCATAGAAAGTAGGAGGAGGTCATGCAGTGATAAAAAAAAGTCTTGTGATGTCTTCAGGAAAAAAGCCATTAATGAGAGACATCAATAGGTACTCTCGTAAACAGAGACACCACGTCGAGACTCACTAGGATATCACCCGGCTGAGGTGTTATAGCTTTCAACTTTTCCACGAAGTGTGTGGAATCCTTAATGTACGAAGGCGTGTTACCCAGAAGCGGCTGAAGTAGTCTACCTAAGTATTTGGAAAGGGCATATGTAGGAGAACCAATCGTACTGACAATAGGTCTAAGAGGAACATCTTCCCTATGTATTTTAGGAAGACCATAGAGTCTCGGAGGAATAGCATCCCCTGGAAGGAGAGTCTTCGCTGCATCCGCTGGAATAGAAGATTGCTTGATCAATTTGACGGTGAGATTTGAGTAGCGAGTAGAAGGAGGGAGAGGGAGGGAACAGATAGTTCGCAGAGAATTACGGCTAAATGCAGCAATGGCCAAAGAGCTCTTCCCGTAATTCTCCGTCCATTCCGCACTCATTATACCGATATCACTCGTAAAATTGTTTTTTTTATTTCTTCGCTCAACCTTTTACGGCATTAAAGGCAATAAATACGGGCAAATTCCTAGATGCAGATTTTTCTTTCGGGGAGGGGGGTCATGACCCCCGAGACCCCTCCCGCCTCCCTTGCGTATGCCACTGGCATCACGGCTACTGAATGTTCAAGGTACATGTTTTATTGTATGACATCTTCATACTATAATAAACAAGTGTTATGTTCTAGTTTATAACCACGGAAGTTAATGCTGCCCAATTCCTAATCATTGGTCATCTCCGAGTTACGTACGACTCATTCACATGGAAGAAATGCTATGCACAAACTGACCAACAAATACAGTCCACTTAACCCGGCACCGGGCGCGTTGTTACTAGGGACAGAAATGGGCGCGTGGTGAGGTTTTCCCTCACCCATGAGTTAAGTGAAGCAAGTCCTCTTATTTAATCAGTTTAACATTTAATTGGTGAATTTTCTTGTTACTTTACAACTTTACAATATGTTTGTTACCTACACAGGGGTTTTACCATGTCTATTTTCATGATTACACAACAAGAAAGAATAATTAAGTAATATTCAATATTTAATAATGTGTAAAAGCCATAACATCACAATTAACCACAATCAAACACATAAGCAAAATGGTAAACTGCTGTATATTCAAACTGAGCAAAATCTTATAGGAATGCTCTAGTTATCACTCACTGTCTTCACGTTGTTCACGCCCTCGGCACCTGAAACAGAGAACTGCTGGCGCGTGCTCCTTGCACACTGGTACAAGACAGTATGCACAACATATTTTGGTGTAACGATTTTTCTTCCTGGGACAGTAGTTGCATTTATTTCTATCACCATCTCCTTGAGGTACTTCGGATGGCACAGGTACTACAGAGTTACCCAGGATCCTTCTTATCTGTGATCGAAAAAGTGTAGGCAAGCACCCTATTGTTGCTCTCCTATTGGGATGAGTCTTGCAGAGTTCCAATGCTAACTTCTTCGGATGGAGTCTCCTTGCACCAACATTTTCACAGTTAAATCTACATAATGATGTAGCTGTTTAGAGCACCAATATCAAGGAGTGTGTAGAAAGTTCGTAATGGCCATCTGTTCGTTTTTCTGGCAACCGTGTAGAGACTCTTCAACCCATCCACGCAGTCCACGCCACCCATCGTCATATTATAAAATGTAATGGTCTCGGGTTTAGTCTGCTCGTTTGTTGCTTCATCAATGTAATCTCCTTCATGCATTGTGGAAAGTGACAATACATTCTTTGTTCTGTTTGACACATAAGAACAAAGCAACATGTCTTTTCCACGAGCAAACATGCTTGAAAATGGCGGTCTTCCATTTGTACTTAGGAACTCTACAGGAATATGTGGCTCGTTACTCCTTAGAATTCCAACCAGTGTTAATCCGTGATTGTTTAGAAGATCCAGCGCTAGAGGAACTGAGGTGAAGAAATTGTCTGTTGTCACATTCCTGCCAGATCTAGCAATGCGTTCGATGAGACGTTTCACAACTGCATATGCACTATTATCCTGGACAAAGGGTCCTTGTGGCAGTTGTCTTCCCGGATAAATCTCCATTTTCATAGTGTAGTAGATATGCGCATCCGCTAAGGAATATATCTTGATGCCATACTTAGCTGGGTTATTTGGTATGTAACATCGAAAAGAACTTCTTCCCCTGAAAGATTCTAGCATTTCATCAACAGTTACAAGTTCATGAGGTGTCCAGTAGGCCGCATATTTCACAACAAAATCTTCAAATAATGTCCGTATTGGAGCTATATTGTCAAGTTCTTTTCTTTGCTGTCTGGTGTTGATGTCATCAAAACGCAGAGTGCGTAGAAGCAGAACAAAGCGTTTCTGTGACATGACCAAAACGAAACAATTCTGTACCGGTTCCATCATTAGTTCATAGATCTTCTACATTCAACGAGAACTCTTCATCGCACCCGATAAATATAGCAAACCTAATAAGGCTAACATTTCTTCAAAATCAGTATCACGAGCATCTCTTTCACCTGTGATTCCCATGCGTATTTATGCTAATTTCAGATTTGTATAATGCGCAATTTGTTTTATAGTGTCTTCAGGGAAAAATAAATGCCATGTCTCCATTACCGAACTTACAATTCGTGCATGTCCTCTGACACCTGGTAGATGTCTAACGATATTCCTATGCCTAGTTTTATGTGTTGTGTTTCTGGAGTGTACATCCCACGTGGTAACACCATCTCCCTCTGTATATAGGTCTATTTCCTTCAAAATGGTCAGAATATGCAACATCAGGTTCTGTTTTATTCCTGAGACCTCACTTTCACTATTTTCTTCAATTTGTTCAACATTATCTATTTCACTATCACTGTCACTGTCCATAAAATCACCAGAATCTTCACCTGCTTCTTCCCTCCTGTTCATTTCCTTTTCCACCTCATCCATCCATTGTAACACTTTTTGTGCAGTCTCGTCACTCATAGTTCAATATACTTACATACAGTCAGTGTATTTGTAGTACTCAACAATGCCCGAAATATAACCGTAACAGGGCGCAAGGTGAGGGAAGATCACTCTGAACTGCACAGCTTACAACAAAGCACTGCAAAGCAAAACAATGATCCCTTATTAACAAGCCGCAGTTACAGACTGACGCTAAAAAATAGTGAAATTGGAATACCTTGAAGGTTAGACACGTGCGCATAACAATTGCGCAATATGACATGACAAAGCAAGGAGTGAGGGATAGCCTCACCACGCGCCCGGTGCCGGGTTAATCAAGTAATTACACCTAACTCATTTCCCCAAAGTATTTACGACAGGAGATAGAGCAAACGTGTACATAATAATGGTCCTCCTAGCACGGATCTATTCCCTATCAAATGGTCCTCACGGGCAGGATTCCGAAACAAATGGTCTTTTTGGGCTGGATCGAATCGTAACATAGATCCCCTACTCTTTTATTATTACCTTATCGGGAATTGACAGTACATAGCATGATAATATGTATCCTTTATTTGTGATATGTGTGTGTAGATTTAGTGAACGTTATGTTCTGTTGTATTTTCGGAAACATTTGGCGTCAAAACTTATGTGTCTACGCAGTGTTAGCAATTGCCACGTGCTTGCGATAGGCCTCCCAGATGACAGATGGGCGGTGTTGCCAAACCTTATGACACGGCTTGAGAATTGTAGACGGCGATGCTGTAATAGATTCGAAGATATTGAGAACCGTCTAAATATTTTGGATGGTCACCATGTTGAATTTTTATATACCTGTATGTAGGCCATAGAGTTATGTACTATTAGATGACGATTATTGGGTAGGTTCATTATTCAAACGTTGACATCGATCGCATGCTTAGGACACAAGAAATAAAAATAATAATTTTAACATTTCGCACAGCCACCATCTTCAGGTTTTGTAGACAATTGAACTAAATTAAATGTCTGCGTTACAATGGTTGCGTTCACGGTAGCAAACAGTTGATCAACAGTTCCAAAGCTGATGCATCGGGAGCGGGATCAGGTTTTACGTGTACCTGTGAACGGTTTGCTCCATCTGATCTGTAACAGCGCGCGTTGGTCGAAAGTGGACAAGGGCGATGTACTATCCTCGAGCCTACGATGTTGAAATGATCAGATAATCTTGTGAGAGTGAATGCTGATATTAGATCAGTATCTAATTTACCTTTAGTTTTGCAACTCGGAACGAAATTGCTCTGAAACTATGTACCGAAAGCTGTGAACATGTATCAAACCATACCTTGCTCCCGACAATACTAGGCCTAGGTACGTAAATTTCTTGCCTTTCTGATACGGCATTTATTGTGTTATGCTAGTTCGGCTACGGTAAAGAATACTTAACAGTTTAACGTATGGTACGGTGTATTAAGGTGGTATATCCCAAGACTTATGATAATTGAAGTCATTTTAATCCCTTCAAATTGAACAAGGTAGGTTAGGCATACGTCTCAATAGGCGAATATTTATTCAAGAATATCAATATAGCTTTGATTTTATTAATGTAGGGTTATATCCTATGAGAAGGGCCGAGAGTCTGTAAGCCTAGCATTATTTGTTAGCACTGCTTCATCAATCTAATTTGTTCCTAGGTATCCTTCATGCTGATACTTTCCTGCTTCTTATATCTTATCTTTTTCACTCTAGTTTTATCTTTTCTTTTTCACTCTAGTTTTCTTCTCAAGGATTTGAAGCTTTTGGATTTATTCATCAGCTTAACTGTGCTGTACAGTTTTTAGTTACTGTAATTGTATTTACAAAAAAATCAGGTTAGATTGCAAAATTAATTTGAAACACTACAAGTATATAAATCACATTGTCCTTTACCTGTCAACTAGAGGTATTTATCTGGATCATTACCCTTCCCCTATCTAATAAGGTCAGATGACCTCAAGGTTCTACCCTTTAAAATTATAACCAGCATCTAGAAATAAAATTTCTGGGTCCCTCATCTAAAGCAAAGGAAATCATGGTACGAGCCTGTATTATCCTTGTTATACCGGTACCTTACTTGTTCACACCCCAATATTAGTAGGCCGATAACCTAGATGTTAGGCCCCTCAAAACAACAACAACAACAACAAACCAATATTAGTACTTAAAGAGAAAGGCACAACATGAACTGTTGATGGATTAACTTAGTCTCTTACTTGGCAGTCCATTCTCCTCCTATCAATACACAACTGGTTTCCATACCATATTCCCTATAGGCTACTGTTCATCTAATGAAAATGAAAAATGTTAGGCTACAGGATTTTTGGTTGAAAACAGTTGTCTAAAAGATGCTTTCACAATTGATTTTTCAATAGATCATGTCAACAAATGGTCCAGTAACATAGAAAGAATTAAGGAAAATAAGGCATTTTTAAATTATTGCTACCCAAGTCTGGACAGTAGATAGATAGATAGATAATGCCTTTATTGGTGGCGAAGTTAGGGCTCAAGGCCCTCTCTTACACTTAACCACTAGATGAGTATACATCTACATGACTTATAATTACAAATACCAATAGCACAAATAATATTAATAGCAATAAGAATAGTGATAATATGAATAATGGTAGAATCATTAATTTCAAAAATACACAAAGTACTGTAAAGTACCCTTAAATGACGTAACTACAGTAATCCGATCATTCATCTCATTCATCCATTCGTTCATTCAACATTTATCCCGGAAGTCAGCGGGATCCACCCAGCAAATACTCGCAGCAAGCCACTTTAAATTTGCGATGAGAGGGATTGTCTCTAATGTTCACAGGTAGCAAATTCCATGACCTGGACGCAGAGATTATGAACGAGCGGTTGTAAACATCAGTACGGTTTATAGGTACGGCAAGAGAGGAGCCAGATCTCGTATTGTGGTCATGATAGGACGAGAGGTAAGAAAACGGTGAAACAAGATAGTTAGGGGTATTAGTGGAAAGTATTTTGTGCAGTAGTGATAATTTGTGGAGTTCACGACGCTGGTGCACTCGAAGCCACGACAGCTCCTTATAATAGGGTGATATATGATCATCATATCGCAGGCCAAAGATATATCTTACACAGTTGTTGAGGCACCGGTCCAGTTTCTTGTTACTGTCGCAGGTTATTTCAGTCAACACAGTGTCACAGTAGTCAAATATAGGTAGTATCAGAGAGCGAATTAGTTGTACTTTAAGTTGAACCGTTTCAGAGGATATAAGCATTTGTGTACTTTATTACATGTGCTTATCACCTGTTTAGTCCAATTTAAGGTCTCAGTCATAATAATTCCTAAGTTTGTCACTGAAGTAGAGTAGGGTATGATTTTATTGTTTAAAATTATTGGAGAGATGTCACGTTGCTTGAGGGAATATAAGTGTTTACTGGTACCGATAATAATCACTTGAGTTTTATTTGGGTTTATTAATAAACTGTTTTATAAGCATAGTCACTAAGCTGTTGTAGGTCAGAATTTATTTTAATGATTGCATTATTGATATCACTCGGTTTTGAATGATAGTAGATCTGTACATCATCTACATACACTTGCAATTTGCAGAAATTAAGGGCTTTTGATATGTCACTTATTTGGATGATAAATAACAGTGGCCCAAGAACTGAACCCTGAGGGACACCGAGGGTCTTACTTTGCCATCCCGAACTCACATTTCCCACTATCACGCGTTGCCGGCGATTTTCAAGGTAAGAGGAAAAGAACCGGAGTGACACACTATTAAAATTTAGTTCTCGAAGTTTCTGCAGTAGCAACTGAGGGTTGACGGTGTCAAAGGCACTACTGAGATCTAATAATGTCAGTACAGTCACGTCCCGTTGGTCCATTGCACATCTGATATCATCTGTCACTCGTAGTAAAGCTGTCGCAGTGCTATGCCCCTTTCTGAAGCCGGATTGGAAGGGGTTGAGTAGGGAATGCTTTGTAAGGTATTCAGTAACTTGTGTATGAACTGGACGTCCAAGTACCTTGGATAATGGTGGTAGGATGGATACTGGACGATAATCTGAAGGAGAATCAAACTTGGAGCTCTTCGGGATAGGTCTAATTAGTGCATCTTTCCAAACATCTGGGAACACTCCGTTTGTCAGGCAGTAGTTAAATATATGAGTTAGTATTGGCAGAACAGCTCCCAAGACATGCTTAATCAGTGATATAGGAATGTCATCGTTACCTGTGGCATTGGATGAAATAGAGTATATCACACCTTTAACTTCATTCGAGCTGATATTTCTAAAAGAGAATTGCTCAAAAACAGACAGCTGTTGTAACAAGGGTACCGGTAGTGAACTATTAGGGAAGGAGGTAGAGGCTACTTTTGGCCGTGCGAAGTGATCATTTAGAGCCTCTAGCGATATGCTTGGTACATGTTGTTCAACTGTCTTACCTATCCCTAACGCACGTAATTTACTCCATTTTTGTCTAGGGCTGTTGGTTTTCATCAGTTCATGAAAGTCTTTATATTTAGAATTTCTAATTAGCTGCTTGGTTCTGTTTCTCAGAATTCTATATCTCTCAAAATCAACTGCATCATGTGTCTTGTCTGTATAGTCTGTATAGTTTGTCACGAATGGCCATAGCAGATCTTACTTCAGCCGTTAGCCACGCAGATGAACAGCGGGTAATTCTTACCCGTTTCTTTGGTGCATGTTTGTCAAATATTTCTAGTACCATTAAATTGAATGTATTTACTTTAGAATTTATGTTCTGAGAATTACGTATATTATCCCAAGGCAAGTTATATGCATAATAGCGTAGTTTATTCTGGTCAATATGTCGTAAGTCTCGTATTGTAATGTAGCGTGGTTTATACTTAGGTATCCGTATAGAATAACATACGTACAATAGATCATGTGAAGAGATACCAGGAGCAGTGATCTGTCCGTGTTTAATTACTTTCTGAGGTTGATTTGTCACAAGAAGATCAATTAAGGTATGGCTCGAATGGTCAGAGTAATGAACATGATTAGTAGCGTTCAGGGGTAAAACCGTCATGTTTGTGGCGAGAAATAAATTCAGTAGGCTGTTAGCTTCACCAGTCTGCTTTAAGAGGTCAGTGTTAAAATCACCCATGATTATAATGTCGTCGTATGCCGATGCAAGACCTGCTAATGCATCTTCAAAATCAGCAGTCTGTCTTATTTTAGGTGGCTTGTATACAATCCCTATTAATATCTTTTTATGGCAGTCTAATTCTACAAACAAAAATTCTGGTTGCAGTATAAGTGTTGGGTCGGAAGTGGAAATTATCTTACATTTTAGGTCGTTTCTGTAATAAAGTAGAAGCCCACCACCTATTTTGTCAATACGGTCATGGCGTAATATAGAGTATCCATCAAGGTTAGCTGCCGATGACGGCAGGTCTTTACGCATCTAACTTTCACTGATTCCAATAATATGTACATTGTTTACTTCAAAAATAGACTGTATCTCCTCCAGATGTGCTAATAATGACTGTCCATTTAGATGGCAACATTGTAACGACCGCGGGTGGTTACTAAGCTGCTCTTGCAACACAAGTCCCGTTGAAGGTGGAAGGGACGGGAGAGAAGGGGTGGGCGAGGTGAGTGGAGAGGAATGCAGGTCAATGGTATTGCCGTTGTCCTGGTCAACAAACATATGAAAGTATGCAGTGGGAAATAAAATTAAGTAAGAAGTAAAATGAGCTTACCTGAGCAACCTGGTGAGCAGATCCACTGACTTTCACAAGCACACACATACACACACACACACACAAATATAAGCTATTTACTATACACATAATTTATTTCCAAGGTTCACTTGTTCATCCTACTCCCTGCCATGTTATTCAACTGCATCATCGTGCATATTTGAATTTTGCTTCCATCCTCCCTTAAAACACAAATACGTCCATTTTGAGTCCAGCATTTCTGCAGTCCCCATATGTCCCGTGCCTGATTTAACATAGTTTTTCTCACACTTGTGAGTGACTCAGCATGAGCCCACTGGCCTTAAAAGCTCGCTTCGCACGCCACACACGATCTCGATCATGATACTGAAAGAACTTAATAATAATCGGTCGATTTTCATGCGAGACCACCTCAGCAGACGTTCGATTTCGGCGGCCCAGCCTGTGGCAGCGATCCACATCAAGCAGTGAGATATCAATTGAAAGTTTATTTTTCAGTGTCTCGAGGGATTTGTTGTACACGTCCTCAGACGGCTGCTCAGGGACCCCATGCAACAGTACAGAATGAGGTAGAGGAAACTAGACTGCAAAAATATAAACTGAAAAAAAAAGATGTAAAAAGCAGTAAAGTACCAGGATGAATGACTCCTAGGAACAAAGATAAATGAAGCAGTGCTAAATAATACATTTTTCTGTGATAATTTGAAGCCATTTTTTTTCAGCGTTGCCTATACAAATTGTCATTGCTGCTTCTCAGTCGGTCAACATGGGGTACAAAATTATAAATATGTAAACACACTCCTGGAAACAATTACATGTATTAGTTGCCCATTGCCCATTTAAGTGTGATAACTAATACATGTAATTTTTTCCAGGAGTGTGTTTATATATTTATAATTTTTTATCCGAAAAACAGCAATGACTACATTTTATCTTGAATTTCAGTACATAATCATTACCAGCTGCTTGATGTACTGGTACTTCAATGGGGCTTGGCTAGTGGGATCGCACAATGACAAACCATTACCGAAGGTAACATTCATGACTCATCACTCTCTTAAAGATATTGATACTTTAACAATTCCCTTTGTTGCTCACTATGTGCCTGGTAGAGAGATGGTTGGTACGAATCAGCAAACTAAATGTTAAAAGAAGTAATATCTTCCACCTAGGCTCATTACCAGATTGAAAACAAATGAAACTACAGTACAGCAGAACTCTAGGCCTACCGTAGGTGTAGTTTTGTATCAAACATAGTTCATTCAGTCACCGTACAAGAACATCAGGTCTTCTGTGGTCAGCAGCAAATACTGCTGTGTGATAGAATATGCAGATTATAAAGTGAAGCATCTCTGTAATGAGGTGTTAAAACTCAGGCAAGCTGCGATAAGGTAAGAAAATATTGGACAAACTGGGTAAGTGCTGTGTTGAACAGTGCTCAATCTTCTCTGCTTGTGTAAGAAGAGAAATATATTATATTTCTTGAGTTTCAGTACTTAGGCCTAACCATTACCAGCTTCTTGGTAGTCTACTGCAGTGAACCTAGGCTAGTGAAGGAAGGAAGCTTGTAGTTTAACGTGACCGTTAATCTCGCGATCATAAGCCACGGGACCTCCGTTTTACGTGGAATCCGAACCACAGGACATGGCATTTCACATCGAAAATCTCACATGCAGTGACCGGGAATCCAACCCGGTCCGCCTTGGTGAGAGGCATACAGCTTGACCGCTGCGCCACCCCCCCCCCCCCCCCTAGGCTAGTGAGCTTGCCTAATTGTAGCCTATACTGTACAGTACTAGTAGGTAGTCCCCTGTCCCCTGAGAGAAAATCACCGCTCGTTTGGCAAAAGGAAGTCAAGGATGGAAATTTTGGTGTTGGATTAGTTGAAGCATGGACAAAATACAGTATGTGCATACAATAATTGTCACAAAATGTTAATACTCAGGCATGTTGAGATACCGTAAGTGAAGGAAATAAAGGACAAACTGGGTAAGTGCTATGTGGAAGAGTGCTTAATTTTCTCTCCTTGTGTAAGAAAATAAATTTATATACAGTATATACAGGGTGCTTCAAAAAATGTATACACATTTTGAACTTCCATAGAAAATTTATTTACCGTTCTACAAAGTTAAATTTCAGGAAATTAGAAAGCTGAAAGTCCAATGTAAATGAAACATAAATAACAAATGTTAATACTGTTCAAATTGGCGACCTGCAGCATCAATACAATTCTGAGTACGAGTCACCACTGATTCTGTACATCGCATCAAAACGTCCAATGAGATTTCTCTACACACGGCTTGAATCTCATTCCAAAGAATGTCTAGGTTAGGTGGTTTATGTTTGTACACCTCATCTTTTACTGTGCCCCATAAGAAGAAATCCAGTGGTGTAAGGTCTGGAGAGCGTGCTGGAAACTCGATTGGCCCCCTGCGTCCTATCCACTGGCCCGGAAAATTTTGATCCAGGTAAGCTCGTACGTCCCTGTGATAGTGCGGCGGGGCACCATCTTGTTGAAAATAAAAATTATCATTACCGTATAATGCACGAATGGCAGGAAATATGGAATCAGCAAGCATTGTTAGGTAAGTTATACCAGTTACAGTGCCTTCAAATCGAAAAGGTCCAATGAGTCCCCTTGAAGACAAACCGCACCACACATTTACACCAGGCAAATTTACAGCTTTTTCAATTGTAATGTGAGGATTTTCTTCACCCCAGTAAACACAATTGTGCCTATTGACAGTTCCATTAAGTTTGAATTGGGCTTCATCCGACCAAATGATGCTACCCATAAATCCCGGTTCACGTATCACCATCTCCTGAACCCATTCACAAAATTGCAACCTTCGATCTGGATCGTCGTCACTTAGCTGTTGCACCAGCCTTGGAATGTAAACACGATACTTGCCTCTCTTCAGAATGCGTAGCACGCTGCTAGCACTTACATCACTTTCACGTGCCCCTTGCCTTGAAGATTTGTTAGGAGAGCGTTGAAACAGTTCCAAGACTGCCGTTGATGACTCATCACTTGTAGCTGTTCGAGGTCGACCTGAATGACCTTTATGCACATCACACACTGTTCCATGAACTTCGAATTTGTCTCGTATGCGTGTAATTGTTAATCTTGAAGGTGGTTCTGTATCATACTCCCTTCTCCACTGTCTTTGAACTTCATTTACATTCTCAAACTTCCAGTACCACTTAATAACCTGCTTACGTTCTTCAAAACTCAAACGTACGTCCGCCATGTTGATATTACAAATTCCAACTGACAATATAACATAGAGGGACGATTATGCTGCCACCTGGCGAATAAATATAACATTAGCCTTGTAGAGCGGGAAAACTACGATAGTTTAAAGTGTGTATGCATTTTTTGAAGCACCCTGTATATATATCTTAAGTTTCAGTGCATAATCATTCCCAGCTTCTTGATGTACGGTACTGGTAGCCTACTGCAGTGAACATTGGCTATTGAGCTTGCCCAATTATAGCCAATGGTACCAGTACGGTAGGTAATATTCATTACATTGAAAGGAATGTGGATGTTTAATCTAGACCTGAACAGCAACCGAGAAGCAAGTTAACTGTTAAGATAAGACTGCTAATGCCATGAAAAGAAAAGTAATGGTTACCGGTACTTGAAATGCTTACCGAGGGAAGCTGGTTTCTTTCAAACATAGAAACATATTTCTAGGCTAGGGCCTATACAAGACCAAATTAACTTCATTCAGTCCAAGCTGAAAGCCAGGGAGATGGGGGAGGTCTTGCGGTCTGCTGTGTGAATTTAAAATACCGTACAATTTAGTTCAACATTTACGATTGTTTCAAGAAAAAAGATTGGCCTAGTGAATAGGTTTTTCAGCATTCTTGAAAGGAATGTGGATGTGTAGGCTAATCTAGACCTAAACAGCATCCAAGAAGCAAGCGAACTGTTAAGATAAGTCTGATAATACCATGAAAAGAAAAATACTGGTAGGCTACTAGTATTTCCCAGTGATTACATTCTGATCAGCCAAACACTCCATTTTCTATTGTGTTCTACTTTTGTGTAGAACTCCCCCCCGAGCCTCTTGCATGTGTTCTATTTTTATGTAGAGCTTCCCCCGCGCCCCCGTATGTTCTACTTTTATGTAGAGCAAGTGTTGTGAGTGTCTGGCCTACTTTTATGTAGAACCGTTGTGTGCAAAGGGGCTGGTTGGCATTTCCAGTATTTACGGAGTTTTGCTGGGCGCCTATACCACGTGTAGAACTAGGGCGCGCGAGGAAAGGAAAGATAGTGTTTGGTGTTTTGGGGAGTACTGCGGACACGTCTAGGGAGCAATTAACGTAAGGGGAACTGGAGGGAGGAATACTCACCTTGCTTACCTTAAGGTGACTTAGTAGGCCGTACGCTTGCTGTGCACCGCCTCCGGCTGGGCAGCGTTCGGTGAAGATCTGAAACTAGATTCTAATCTAAAGGGATGGGCTTCTTAATCTAAGCGAAATAACGAGATAAGCATTGGAATGTACAAAAGGGGGTTTATTGTTTACTAGTGGCGATGAAAAGAGAGGAAGAGTGAAATAATAATTAGGGGGAAAAGGAGTTCAGTAGACACGTGTTCACTCACCCTACCGTTGATACCGGTCTGCCATGATGTTGGTGGCGTTGGGACCGGGTAAGGGGCGGCGCCCGTACCGGTCCGTTGTAGCACAGCTCCGATAGAGCGTTAGACTGTCTAAGAGTAATAGTTCCCAAGTAAGAGAGGGCGGCGCGTGCTCGTACCTTCTATTTATAGGGAAATTGTGCGGTGTCAGTCTACTCAACGGTATTTGAAAGTGTAATGTCCGCTGTGTCCTGTCTAACCTGCTAGCTGGTGGACTTTAGGGCTATGCCCTGCTGCTTCCCTTGCAGTCGTGTTGCCATGCCGTTATTCCCGCCTAAGAAGCTTGTATGTAGGTATAGGCGCAGCCCTTGTATAAGGGCTGGGGCTGGAACAAGTCTCCTCCCTGTTTTAAAAATCGTCCTCGATTATTGGACTAGACGTGGGGGTGGAAACTTTTCTTTCTTCTTTCTTTCTTTCTTTCTTTCTTTCTTTCTTTCTTTCTTTCTTTCTTTCTTTCTTCTTCTTCTTCTTCTTCTTCTTGTTTCCTTTCGTCGATCTGTAATTTGCCATGGATTCTGCGTATCGTCTTTCGTTTCTTCTGTTCTTCTTCGTAGATGGGCGAGTGAGTGAAATTGTGCCGTACTAAGGGGTGGAAGGCGTGGCAAGGGGGTGGGGTGCTTTGTTATACAGTCAGTTCATAGCAGATAGTTCTCTGTATCTGTCTACATTCCATATTGCATCGTTGACATAATTTGTACTGCCTATTTGGCAGACTTGAAAGTTTCATTAAAATATTGACATTGCTTTGCTAAAAATGAATAAAAATAAAAAATGGAATTTCAGCGGAGATATGAAGGGAAAGAAATGAAGTTGAAAGATATTATCTTGAATGAAATCGCATAGGAAATTTAAAGTGTGAACACTGTACTCGGACCAGTGCATGACTTGCGTACAACGTCGTCAAGCCGAGCCCTGCCAGGAGGGTGCAGACACATCTGTAATTTTCCTACGATGTAAAATGATGCTGTAAGGAGCTTAAGTAATAGTGAGCCCTCGTGAGCTAGCACGCAACCTCTGTAGCGTGTGTAAGAAGGGAAAAAATAGTGTATCCTATGGGCTACCCTAGGCCAAGTGTAGTTGCGAGGGTGCGCTACTATGATTAATCTCCTTACCACGTGGGGATGATAAAAGAAAATGAAAATTGTAGAAAGTATCCTAGAAAACGTGAAATTCCTTTAAAATTGCTTGAGTATTTGCGTAAAAAAATGTAGTTATGGTGATAAGAGAAAAAAATTAACATTGAAGTGTTGGAAAGGAATAGCTGAAGGCTCCTGCCTAGATCGGCTTACAGGCTATTATGGTTTGTAGGTTTTGACTGTCGTTGTTGCCACGTGCGTTGGAACTTCGGACTTGTGTCACGTTCGTCTGGGTGGTATCCTGCATTAATGGCCTACTGGGGGATTAAAGGATTGTACAGCGTATAACTAGTCTGAAATCAGAAATCACTCTTAACGTTCGTGTACAGTGGGATTGTTTTACCCTGGTGCCGTTAATTATTCACTGAAGTTCGTTACGTCGTGCGAGGTAGTCTCGTTACTTAACGTCTGCATTATGACTTATGTACTAATATTCTTATAAACTAACGAGCAAAATGTACTCTTTGACATAGTGGCCATTGTGGGCATTCACTATGCCACGTCCTATAAGCGTCGTTGTATAATTGCAACATGCTTCCTTAAGCATTTAGCTGCGTAGATACTCCGTAATATTTCGTAGAACTTGAACCATTTATATTTGTAAAAAAAATCCTTATACTTCGTCGTAGACCTTTACTATAGCTGAGAATTAATCCTGAAGTATTACTTTTGCACTTTCTCAGCGTGACTTAAGCGACGTATTCACTTCTTAATCTATTGATATGCAGCAGACATTATGTAAGGATACTCGCACTACGTGTATAATCGATCGTTAAGCTTAACTGGACTATCGTTAAAATGGCGACTGTGGCTTCGGGAAGTTATTGAAACTGGAAAATATGTATGGCCTCTACGGGCTAACTTGGGAATTCTGTGCACTGTATAGAACTTCAGGAAATATAAATGAACACGATATTGTGATCTGAAAAAAAAGGACATTTGTTATTGACATGTGATAATTGCCTGTAAAAGAATATCACTGTTAATGACATGGTATTAAAGACCCTTTTGTTAAACTTGACACGTTAGGTAGGGGGTGGGGGTTGGGGTTGACTTAATATCTAATTTAATTCTTAATGCTAAACCTAATATTACTGCCTTCCCTTAGCTAAGTATACTATATACATGGGGTAGGGGGAAACCAAGTGTCTAGATAGGGGGTGTAGGAAAAATCACTCAAGGGGGGGGGGGGGGGAATATATATATTAAAGTTATTTATTAAACATTTAAGCTCTCTCTAGGGTGTATCCGCAGCCATGATAATTTTCTAAAATGTATCTTCAATGAAATGGCTACCTTTGCTCCGTAATAAAATTAATGGGGTTGTATCTTCAATGAAATGACTACCTTTGCTCCGTAATAAAATTAATGGGGTTGTATCTTCAATGAAATGACTACCTTTGCTCCGTAATAAAATTAATGGGGTTGCTCTATATGGACTTAATAATAGTATGCCTTTGTTGCATAGTTGTATTCATTTAATGGATTCTGTTGCCTTCGTGTCGTAGAAAATACGGATGCTTATGATGATATATTTTAACCAAATGGTGTGCAATACGCAGGGTGGTGTCGGGACTCAAAGTGCCTATCAGGTCTTACTTTAACCCTTGGACCGGCAAAATACGTAACATGGTATGGGGCATTAAGGTACGGCCAGTAATCCTAGTGACCTTTGTCCAATGTGCAACGTGGTATCGGAGCCTAGTACCCTAGAGGGCCTGGGGACCGAGTGACCTACGAATGCAGATTGTGGTTTGGGAAAACTGCGAGCGTCCAAAAAGGCTTAATTAGTTGACCCATACGTATAGCGGTTTGGTCTACTTTACACTGCCTTTAAGGAGTTATCTCCGTACCGAGTGACCTCCCAATTCGCATTGTCACCCTTGGTATATGATACATGTGTAAATTGCATCCTCTTCCGTCGCAAATAATCGTAATACATTGAAAAATTATTAATTTATAACTCTACTTATTAGTTTCAGCGTATGTGCAGTTTCATTTTCAATATTGGTCACTCTTCATATATAAAATCGGCAAATGTATCCAGCTGTGTAGGTTTCCAAAGTACCTACTATGCTATAATATCACAAAACGTAGCAATATCTCCTAATGTTTAACAGAATACCGAAGAGATATCGTCCGTTGGCAGACTGTTCGTACTTCGATACAGAACGCATCCCAACGGACGTTAAATCCACTATGTATTAGGTTTATCTTAGTAAAAATATCTCTTTACATTCTATCAGAATACCGTCAAGATATCGTCTGTTGGCAGGCTGTTCGTACTTCGATACAGAACGCATCCCAACGGACGTTAAATCCACTGCGTATTAGGTTGAATTGACCGCCGCTAGCGTGTAGAACGCGGTGGGACTAATTCCCCGAAAGTATTAGAGCGAACGTCTTCTACGTGAAAGGTCCTATCAGTGTTCAGTAGCGTTCTAATATCTGGACTATTTCTTACGTGTTCAGTGGGTTGGCTAGGTCCCTGAATCTGAAATGATAGTCCTCGGTCTCTGGTTGTCAGTACTATTCTGACCAATATACCTGTAACTAATGTTTTCCCTCTTGGCGTGACGGTCCTATTTTAAGCATTTGGCTTGTGTAAAATGTGGGCTTTGGGCCATGGTGTGGACAATAATCTTATTTATTAATGGCATTTGTTATCAACGTAGGTATGTTAATATCTCCTCTATCGCTTCCATGCTTCCCTTATCTCAAGGCGTGGTGAACCCTTGTACCCGCCGCGAGATATCAATAATATAACGTCATTGCCTCGAGGCTGTGCGAACCCTTGTGCCAGCCTCAAGATATTTATAATATATTTCTTCAAATTCACTTAAAATACTTAATAATTATTAATAATATAATAACGATGATACTCTTGATAACAATTGT
This sequence comes from Meconema thalassinum, assembly GCA_946902985.2. Taxonomy (NCBI): domain Eukaryota; kingdom Metazoa; phylum Arthropoda; class Insecta; order Orthoptera; family Tettigoniidae; genus Meconema; species Meconema thalassinum. Next base: position 473,261,978 of record OX336391.1, read on the forward strand.
CGTACGTTGCGATGTTGCCCTGCTATGCCCAATTCCGTGATTACGCGTGTATGCTAGATTAATATTGCCGTTCATTTGTCGGCCTCTTTCATAAATTCCTACTGGATTACTTTCCGAGGTCCTAAGGTGAACACGGATGCCTCCGTTTACCGGAGGCAGTTCCACAGCATAGTTCACCAATTTCCGGACGCTGGCATTCTATACACGGATGGTTCGAAGGTGGACGAGAAAGTGGGTTGTGCTTACGTTATTGATGGTGCAAATACCAAGATCTCTTTGCCTGAGGCCTGTAGTGTGTTTACTGCGGAGCTCGTTGCCATCTATGAAGCTCTGCAGTTTGCACTACAGGATGCACGAATCCACTTTCTCGTGTGTACCGACTCTTTGAGTTCGTTGCAGTCAATTGCTACATGTTTCCCGCAACACCCCCTAGTGCAGCGAATCCACGACCTACTAGCCGGGCTGTGCCACGCTGACACTCGAATCACCTTTCTGTGGCTTCCAAGCCACATGGGAATTGTGGAAAATGAGTTAGCAGATCAAGCTGCAAAAGAGGCGGTATCACTACCACCTCGACCAATGGAGGTACCCGCTAGAGATATTCGCTCTCAGTTACGCCTACAAGTTCTGGCTTTTTGGGAGAGTCAGTGGCTAGCTGACCCACTGCCCAATAAACTGAGAGCGATCAAGGGAACAACTCGCGTGTGGCGGAGCTCCTTCCGGGCCCGGAGAGAGTCCGTCATTTTGTGTAGGCTAAGGATAGGTCATACAAGATCCACCCACTCGTACCTAATGAGAAGGGAAGACCCCCCACTTTGTACCTGTGGAGCCGTATTCACCATGGCCCACATTTTCACCGAGTGTGTGGATCTTGCTGACTTACGAAGAAACCTTGGTTTGCAGACGACACTCAAACTTATATTAGCCGATGACGCGGTGGCTGCTGATCGCGTTATCCGCTTTATAAGTGAGAGTGGTTTAGGGCCGGCAATCTAAATTTTCCAGTGAACATTGACTCAACGACTTGTTCGTTTTTGAATGATAATGTTTTTGTTTTTTCCGTAATTTTTGTTTATTTTTATAATTTTTATTTTTTATTTAATTGTTTGTTTTTGTTTTATTAATTTTTGGTCTTTTTAAATTTAGATGTCCACCTCAAAATTTTAAATTCAATTCAAAATTTGTATTCTTTAATCTGTGTTAAGAGGGGCAGATGGCCTCGTAGTTCCGCCCCCTTAAAACAACAATAACTAACTATTACTTTCCTATATATGCTGCTTCGTGAGGGAACGGTGTCTTCCTGTTTGAAATGTACTGCTGGAAAAAGAATTCTACATTATGAGTGTACTTTATGGTCACAAGGTTAAAATTATAAGTGCGTTTTTATTACTATCACACGCTTCGCAATACGTGAATAAATGTATGGAATACAAAAAGAATAAAGGCAAATTTATGCAAAGCCATCTGGCGTGTGAGTGAATAGTGCCAGGAATTGAACTCAAGGTGTCTGGCTTCCGCTCGTGTGCGTGTGCACGCTGAGCTAGCAACACAGTGTCGGGTTTAATACCCTTGCCCGGCGGACGGTGTTCTCAGCATGTGTCTGCCATGTGGCATAGTTGATTGCGTTGCAATGGACACATAAGCATTTCCTCTGGGGGTCGGATTGCATAACAAAAGAGAAACTGTATTATGTCTTGACTAAATGCGTGTACAAACTAATTAATGCGGCACCTTGCAGAAATGTGATTGCAAAGTCTCCTAATTCTATGTAGGCATGTAGCCAATATTACCTTTCGCTAAGCTATACCAATATGGATTCAGAAGAAATTTTTTTAGCCTACAATCATATACAATGTATAGTTGCACTGCTGGAATAAAATACATAGTTATTTACTCATTCCAACTTATCCTCGGGGATATCACAATCTTAATCCTAATAGAGCTTCATTGTGGGGGGTTTAATCTGAAATAAGGAGCAATTTTCTGAATAGAGTAGGTTAGTTATCAATACCTCTTCATACTAGGCTTCCGTTAATATTCCTAGTGATTTATTAGATAGGGGTTGTTAATATTTAAATTGCTTGGCGTAAGAGGTGTCTGTCGCAAAATACTAACAGGGTGGGGTGGGGGATTATGATTATTGTGTAAAAAGAACTCCTCTAAATTAATCTACTCAAAAAAACGCTCGGGGGGATTTTAATTGTCTCACTCGCTTGGCTAATGTAAGTAGTACAGGGTCGTTTGTTGCTAGATTTGTTGTTAAAGCCCTTGCTACAACTACCCGCGCGTCCACCATTTGTTCTCTTTTTGTGTAGAACACATCCCGCGCCTCCCACCATTTGTTCTACTTTTGTGTAGAACTACCCCCCGAGCCTCTTGCATGTGTTCTATTTTTATGTAGAGCTTCCCCGCACCCCCCCGTATGTTCTACTTTTAGGTAGAGCACGTGTTGTGAGTGTCTGGCCTACTTTTATGTAGAACCATTGTGTGCAAAGGGGCTGGTCGGCATTTCCAGTGTTTACGGAGTTTTGCTGGGCGCCTATACCACGTGTAGAACTAGGGCGCGCGAGGAAAGGAAAGATAGTGTTTGGTGTTTTGGGGAGTACTGCGGACACGTCTAGGGAGCAATTACCGTAAGGGGAACTGGAGGGAGCAATACTCACCCTGCTTACCTTAAGGTGACTTAGTAGACCGCACGCTTGCTGTGCACCGCCTCCGGCTGGGCAGCGTTCGGTGAAGATCTGAAACTAGATTCTAATCTAAAGGGATGGGCTTCTTAATCTAAGCGAAATAACGAGATAAGCATTGGACTGTACAAAAGGGGGTTTATTGTTTACTAGTGGCGATGAAAAGAGGGGAGGAGTGAAATAATAATTAGGGGGAAAAGGAGTTTAGTAGACACGTGTTCACTCACCCTACCGTTGATACCGGTCTGCCATGATGTTGGTGGCGTTGGAACCCGGTAAGGTGTGGCGCCCGTACCGGTCCGTTGTGGCACAGCTCCGATAGAGCGTAAGACTGTCGTAGAGTAATAGCGTCCAAGTAAGAGAGGGCGGTGCGTGCTCGTACCTTCTATTTATAGGAAAATTGTGCGGTGTCAGTCTACTCAGCGGTATTTGAAAGTGTAATGTCCGCTGTGTCCTGTCTAACCTGCTAGCTGGTGGACTTGAGGGCTATGACCTGCTGCTTCCCTTGCAGTCGTGTTGCCATGCCGTTATTCCCGTCTAAGAAGCTTGTATGTATGTATAGGCGGATCCCTTGTATAAGGGCTGGGGCTGGAACAATTGGAAGAATCACCTAATAATGCAGGCAGACAGACAGACCTACGGTAATTCTTATATCCTATTGCATACAAATCCTTAACCCAACAAGTACAGGTAGCCTACGGTATTGAAATAATTTATTTTTGAGTCAAGACTCTTGACAATAGGTCTTAGCCTATCAGAATTTGGGGTAGGCCCAGTACAATGCTGGTATTTTTTTATACAGTACCGTACCAGTAGTATATGCTTGCTCCAAATGAAAGGTATTTTTATACAGTACCGGTAGCCTAGAAGTTTGATTCTCTATATACTGCCTACACAACAATATATTCGTCGAGGTACAGTATTCAGCCCAATGCATAGGTTAAAATCGTATTTTCAGACCAAATTACACCCAGACAAGTGATGAAAAAACGCTGAAACATCGAATTAAAAGCTTTAAAAATGCACATTGCCACTAAAAAGGAAACCACACACCTGAATTCATATAATTTTTAATACTTGGAACAAAAGAAAGGATGTAACATCCTATATATCAGGTTATATTGTTTCACACATAGGTTAAAATTCGACGCAACTGTGGTCCGTAAATCGGAATAGAGATATATCACGAATTTTACACAATGCAGGTCATTTTATAGGCTATAGAGGGACCGTGATGTTGTGTTCTTCGTTATTATTTCAGTATTCATCACTTTAGGAACTATTTTGAGCGATTTCCACAATGTTTATATTTGTTTTTAAATCTACTTCATGCTACGCCATGTTGGATTTAAACATGTTCCGTGGATGGAGCGAAGTTTTTCTACGCTCCATAAAATGGCGTCCGCTCCATGGAACATGTTTAGGGAGCGCTCCATCTCACCACGTTCACAACGTACTTTCTTCAACAGTTGATCAACTGTTTGCTACCGTGAACGCAACCATATAAACATTTGCTGTACCCAGGGTTTTTTTTTCTGGCGGAACGCACTGGAACGGCGTTCCGGAACCTCTTCGTAGATACAAATCTCCAATATTTAGAATTCAAATATGGTTTTTTTTTCAGGTTAAGGAATTTTAAAAATATTATTTTTACTGATCCCGCGGTAAATGACCTTAATTTAAAAGGAAATATCGTATATCGCCTTGTAATTTCGAGAATCGAAAACTTTCTTCCAGTTTGCGGGCAGCATGGATATACGGTATTCGTTCTTGTTCTTTCTTTGCTCACTTTATAGCTGTTTTGTATATTGTTCCCAGTTCTAGTTACGTTTCATCTAGATTGCCCTCAATATAGAGTACTGGGTACTGCTATTCGTTTATGTAGATGATTGCCTGTGCTTGTTGCAATCTCAGCCGTAGTTTGTACTACTTCTTACGCGGTAATAGACATAACCTAAATCTGTCGACCACGAGGCGTGATTGAAAAGAATTTCAGAATATTTTTCTGTGCCTACCACCAAACGCAAAAATGTCCAAGCAGTTCGTCAGTCCATCAAGCTGGAGTATCATCAAATTCAAGTGTGGAACTTGAAGAAACAGATGTGTCGACGAGTTCCATAACGGTCTGTAAAGTTCCAAGTGAATTTCAAAGTCTGTGGCCTAGTTGTTGGACTGTGGAACAAAAGAACGATTTTGTAAAGAAAAACGATTGGTTGTATTTGTGCCGTTATTAACGTCACAGTTCAGGTTGATACCCTGTTGTGTCTAGAATTACGTAACTAGGTGTAGATGGAAGGAGATACTTCGATATTTCCCGCCAGGGGGCTGCACCTCTCGAGGTAAGGAAATGATCTTCGCGTTTGGTTGGCACACTGTAAGCGGTGCCATGGAGGAAAGAAAGGAAGGAGATGCCTTCGCTGCGCTGCCTAGCACAAGCTGTTGAAGCCAAACGGCTGGCCCACTTTAGTTGCAAGAAAATGGCTGTCCCTATCCTTAAAGCCGTAAACCACTCCAACTAGTAATGGATTTTAGTGACATAAAACTGCAATGACAAGTCAAGATTTTTCTTGGATAGGCAGAATACACTCTGTATTTCACGGTACTTGGCAAAAATAAGCTGCGTTATCGTTTTAAAAGCCAAATTAAATATAAATATAAGAGGACCTTTGCGAGGCTAGTTTTGTAAGGAAGACGTGGTAAAACGTAATAATACGCTGAAGCACTGATTGAATTGGATACAGGTGTCTGAAGATGCGAGTTATACCAAAGAAGGAACATCTTGCGAATTAATGATGCCGAACTAATTACGGTATTAACACCAAATTGAGTTTTATGTTCTTATTGGTGTTGAGGCATTCATCAGTTTTTAGGCCTAATTTCGAGCACAGCCACTTTCACTCATTGGTCGTACACATTTTGATATTCAAGAATACGAACCTCAAAATTAATAAACAGGACAATTAAAAAAGGACGCATATTTGCACAAAAATACGGTATCTTATATTTAAAAATGAAAGTCTGTGTGTATGTATGTGGGTGGATTTGTTCCGTATGCAAATCTACACCGTTCCACCAATCTCAACCAAATGTTGCATACACATAGTTTAGGACCTAGAAGGAACGGCTGGCTACATGCATTTTCAATAGTCTTTCTCATTCTTCTGATTTCGGCCATTTTGCACTCAAGCAAAGGCTAATAAGTCAGAAAATTAACTGATGAAGTAATAGCAAGGCCGGCCATCTCCATGGCAACAATAGCTTAAGACGGGACCACCAAGCTTCCATCTATCTCGGTAAGAGGCCATGCTACACCCACTGCCAGCTAGATCGCATCCACTCCACCAAGTTTAATACCATAATTGACATTCCAATGATTTAATAAACTATATATCTGGGTAATGAGTTTCTGCTGTACCCATAAATATGACAATAAGGTGTAACGAAAGACAAACCATAGCCGACACAAACTTATAGTTTAACCTCAATTAATAATATATTTATTACAGCCAATGGCCAAAGCAAAGAAAAATAAGAACTATAACTATACGTAACTATTCACTACAAATTTCCTTTAAGGACTTATTTCTCTTCATGCAAGTAGCAAGGTGATAACGCTCACTTGTTTTCTCGCGGAGAGAACAAACACAGTTTAAGTTAGGTATGTGCAACGGTAATGTACTCTATGGTGAAAACCATGTACCGCATATCGGGTAACAAGATGTCGCAATTCGTAGTTGGCAACTGACCACTCTCTGTAAGTAAGTAAGTAAGTAAGTAAGTAAGTTGAAAATGTAATTTATTATATTTCAAATATTACTAAACCAGATAATATCTCATAACAGATAATTCCATAGCATTCTTTGTAAGATGTTATTTCGGCACTGCGGCTTCATCGTTTTTACAGTTCTACATCTGGTGAAGTATTGCCGTATAATCTATACTGTTAGGTTCACTTCTCAATAAATCACATAGACTCCTCTAGAATGCATATTTTTATTATTTGTTGTGGAAAGGTTCACAATTCACACGATACACACCATATTGATTTGACACTGAACTTCACTGATATCAAAGACTATGTCAAAGATACTGCACTACACTCTTGTGCTTGCTGCCAACACAACATTCTCCCACCTTGAGTTGTGGAAACAACTCAACAAAACAATAAAATAACATAACACATATATTTTCACAAAATAAATGAACACAGAAATAAATAAGTCACTCAAAATATCTCTTTGGTTTAACCACCACTCTCCCACTACTGGTTCTGATGAGATCAGAAGTATTAGTAGATGGTTTAACCGTCTTTGGATTTTTCTCCTCCTTCTCATTTTCATTCCGCTCAACTTGCAGTCTTAAAGCATGATCTTCTCCAGATGTCACTTCAAGTGGATACACCCTCTGTACTGGCCTCAGTAGCTCTCCTTTTGTAGTCGCCAAGCGAACAACTCTCACGACACCACCTTTGCCAGGGATGACCTCCGTCACTCTTGCCAGCGGCCAGTCTAGTCTCTTCGTGTTGTCACTGGCTACCAGTACTACTTCACCTACACAGGGTTTGTGATGACTTTTCCTAATGTGGTTCTTCTGTATTAGCTGTCCAAGATATTCATTCCTGAATCTTACCCTTAATGTTTCCTTTACTTTCTGTCTGTACCTGAATCTTCTGTCAAGTTTTATGTCCTCGATCATGTCGATATCGGGCATTCCAATCTCCTTGACTTCCTGTAGGAACATTGCAGGGGTGATAGCCATCAAGTCTTCTCCATCATTGGACAGGTAAGTAAGTGGTCGTGAATTCATGACAGCTTCAATGTCACACAGAACAGTCATCATTTCTTGGTACGACAGACATGACCTTCCCAGAACTTTCCTGAGCATTTGTTTGAGGACACCAATCATCCTCTCCCACCATCCTCCCCACCATGCTGCAGTGGGAGGATTGAATTTCCATTTTATTTGGTGTACAGAACTATATTCAGCAATTTTATCCCACTGAATTGTCTCCAACATATTGCAGGTGCCTTGAAAGTTTGTCCCATTGTCACTATAGACAATCATTGGCCTTCCACGTCTGGACACGAAGCGCCGAAAAGCTTCGAGGAATGTTGCAGTAGCCAAAGATGTTACTAGCTCCAGGTGTACTGCACGAAAAACCGCACACGTGAACAGACAGACCCAGGCTTTCTCTCCACCTTTCAAAATCAGAGGCCCGGCAAAGTCGACCCCTGTTATTTCAAAAATTGAGACTTCTCTTACTCTGTCTATGGGGAGATGAGTTTGTTCTGCTTCAAGATGTTTTCCATGATACCTCCTGCAGACAACACATGTTTTAATTGCACCGTTCTCCTTCCTCCAAGGATCCAATATTTCTGTCTGAGCCCACTGAGCAGAATCTGGGTTCCAGCATGACATAAGTCTTTGTGCTTCTCCCTAATGAGAGCGTGAACTGCTGTATGTTTCGCAGGAAGGATAGCAGGACAACGGAAAGCATAATCATCTTTGCGCGATATAATTTTTGTTTTCAGTCTCATCACTCCCTCATCATCCATGAAAACACATAGTGAGTTGAATCTTTCATCCTTTTCACCAACAAAACACTCCTTTTGTATGAACTTCATCACGACTTTTTCTGCTTCTGTGGTTTCTTCAATGGATAGTTCGGTAGTTCTTCTATTATTTTTCTGTCGAGAATTATACAGAAACCTCAAGATCCATCCTATCATACGAACTGTTCTACGGAAACTTGAGAAATAGTCAAGGTGCCATTCTTGGGTATTGGACTTGTCTTCTAACACCGTCATAGTGTTGACTTTCTTTTTTCTTTCTTGGAAGACTTCATCATCGTTTGTTGAAATTTCGGGGCTAGGCCATTGTGTAGTAGATTGTTTTAGCCATTTTGGCCCTTCCCACCATCTCTGTTGAAGTAACTGTTTTGTGCTACATCCCCTTGATGCCACGTCAGCCGGATTTATGGTTCCTGGAACATGCCGCCACTGTTCTATTCTGGATAGTCTTCGACTTTCTTGCACTCTGTTCCACACGAAGGTCCCCCAAGGTTCGTCTAACTTGATCCAGGACAACACAGTCGACGAGTCACTCCAATAATAAGTAACGATTTCTTTTGCAGTTAATGTTGGCAGCACTGACGTCACTAGTCGAACCCCTATTGTAGCTGCTAATAATTCCAGGCGTGGTATGGTGATACTCTTCTTGGGTGCCACTCTTGTCTTGGCTTGTACAAATCGTAGCTCTATATTGTCAACCCTCTGTATTCGCAAGAATATAACTGCAGCATACGCAGTTTGACTGGCGTCGCAGAACACGTGAAGAGATATATCTTCAACCGACTGGACACTACCGATCAAACATCTAGGAATCTTAATCTCAGACAGCTGAGGTAGTTCTGCCAACCACTTCATGAATCTTCTCTTTGTTGTTTCGTCTACTCTGGTGTCCCAACCCAAGTCAGTGGCCCATAGTTCTTGCAAGATTAATTTTGGACAGAGAAATACCGGACATGCGAAGCCAATAGGGTCAAACACCTTATGTGCAGCTCCTAGTATAGCTCTTTTAGTGATTACATCATATTTGAAATCGTTAACATGAGTTAGATTCAGTTCAATGGTATCTTCTCCTTTATTCCAAATGAGCCCTAGCACATGAGTAAGATTTTCAGCTGTACCATCCTGAGAATACTCCCACCCTCGGAGATTGAAAGATGCCTCATCCATTATTATGCTTGCCTGTCGCATGAATGAATGAAGGTCATTTCTGTTGTTAACACTAATAGCACAGTTATCCACATAAAAACATTCTTCCAATCTTTCTATTGTTGAAGTTGAGTAGGAACTATTATCGACTGTTTGTCTCTTCAACTCGTTCAAGTGGAGTTTGATGGTTGCCGACAATAGGAACGGAGAACATGCAAGTCCAAAGACAACTCTATTGTGACGGAACACTTCTACCTTCCCTGTACTTTCCTCCTCCCACCAAAGGAATCTCAGAAAATCACGGTCTCTAGGATTGACACTTATTTGAAGAAATGCTTTTTCTACATCGGCCGTCACACCGATCTCATTTTCTCTGAACTTCAGTAGCGAACTAGGGATCAACTCTATGAAGTTAGGCCCTTTCTCAATACATTCGTTCAGAGATGGAGCGTTTCTCTGCTTCGCCGAGGCATCAAAAACAGGCATGATCTTGGTGGTGCTGTTTTCTTTGAAGACAGGTCGGTGAGGTAGATAGTGTCCACTATTCTTCAGTTCTTCTTCAGGTACCCTCTCGATGATTCCTTGCTCCAACCAACTTCGTAAGACATTATCGTACTCCTGATAATGTTGTTCAGCTTGTAGTTTCTTTGTAGTGATTTCTAATCTGTGCTGAGCAATTACTTTGTTGTCAGGGAGAGGTGGATGTTGTTCACTCCAAGGCAGACACACTTCATATCTGTTATCTTCATTCAGTTGTGCAGTCTCAAGGAAGTTATTTCTAACACGCTCATTCCTCTCGACGATAGATTCTTTCACAACAGGGTCAGTAATTCCAAGAATTTCTAAGTCCCAGAGATCAGAAATTCTTGTATGTTGGGAAAACAATGATGACACTAATAATGATGCCGAATCCCTTTGGGCCTTGTTACCTATGACTTTTCCCATTAGTGTCCACCCTAGGGAAGTCTCCACCAAAACTAGGCCACATTTTAGTTGATGTTTCCTCCCAGTGAGCTGTTCACCCGCCTTATCGGCCCCAATCAGAATCTGCACAGGCCCTCGCTCTCGTACATCAGTTAAACATATTTTCAGATCCCTTATCTCCTCACTCCAAGAACCATTCTTAATATATGGGACATCTTCACAAATAATATCTTGGCTTAAAACTTCCAGCTCCTTGGAATAGTTTCCCTCCAATCGCTTTAAACTTATTCTGTAACAGTCGTGTTTTGCTTCTCGAGAACGTACTCCACCAAACAAGGAATGTATTAACGTTTCCTTCCTGATTGACTGATACCCCATTTCTTCGGCTAGGTCACGTGCAATGTAGGATTTAGTAGACCCAGTATCAATGACAGCTCGTACAGTTTTTTGTTTATCCTTTCCTTTAACGACAACTGCCAGGGTTTGCAAGTACACCTCAGGAGAACAAGACACATTAGCTAAAGCCTTATCCACATTATTGACATCCTGGAGAACCAAATTCCTGTCTCCCTCGTAATTCTGTTTGGACACACTTTCATTTTCTTTGTCACGGAGCTTATAACACATTAACACCACATGTTTACCACCACAAACAATGCACCTGACAATCGATTTACAAGCTCTACTTGCATGGCCCTTCTTTAAACAATTGAAGCAACAGTGTTTATCAGTTAAGATTTTCCTTTTCCCCCCTACAGTCATTTTTTGAGCTTTAATGCACTCTGGGCTCGAATGAGGTTTAAGACAAAAAACACACTCCTGTCTCTTAGAAACATCAGCAAACAAAGCAGAAGCAGTAGGTATATTTGGTTCAATGACATCCCTTGGTTTCTTGTCTCCCTTAATCTTAGATCCTTGGGATGTGCTAATACTAAACCCTTTCATAGCCAATGAAATTCCTTCTTCACTTACTACTTCATTTTGAAGAAAAGCCATAAGCTGCTGCAAACGATCTTTGGATACGGAATCACACCTGAAGGAAGTATTCCTCTGCCATGCTCTTAATAGGTCTTCTGGCAAAGATGATTCAATTAGGGGATACAGCATTGCAGTACATTTTTCTGTAGTAACGCCTAAACTTTCCAGCGATCTGAGATGTGACTAATTTATCATACAAGCTACTCAGTGTTGGCCTTTCTTTGGAATTGACTGCATTCGTCAACACTAGTTTGAGCAATTCACGAACATAAACTTCCACCTGCAAGTCCTCTCTACCAAATCGAGCTTGAAGACTCTCTATAGCTTTGTCATAATTCTCGGCAGTGGGTGGAAAACTAGTAACTAATTCATATGCTCTGGAACCTTCTGTCATAGCATGAATTAAATATTGGAATTTATCTTCCTTCCCAATGTCCTCATCCTCGTGAATTTTACGGAACTGGCTCCAAAAATATAACCAATCAATTATTTCACCAGAAAATTTCTTAAATTCTATTCTTGGAAGTCTATATTTCTTTTTATCACAAACATTGTCATTCACTACGCTTTGTGGAGGGGTAACGGAAACAACGGGATTCATAAAACGTGTTGCTTTTGTTCTACAGCTAAGGAATTTGTGTTTGTAATCATCAGCTGATTCACATTCCGTTTCTATTTCGTCATCCTCACACTCGTCGTCTATCATCTGTTGAAATATTAATCCATCTAAATTAGAGATATCATCATACTTTTCTTGAAGGATTTCAAGTTGCACTTGCACTTTTTCCGTTTCAGTTTGATCATCTTCTAACAACGCCATTAGTTGATTGTGTGAGCGCGTAAATAACCGCCGCTTTACGGTTCTTTCTTTAGCGAGTCTTTCCATCTTCTTTATTCACGGGAGCCTTTTACTATGAATGAGTCCTGTCACGGTCGCCATAAAATGTTAGGTTCACTTCTCAATAAATCACATAGACTCCTCTAGAATGCATATTTTTATTATTTGTTGTGGAAAGGTTCACAATTCACACGATACACACCATATTGATTTGACACTGAACTTCACTGATATCAAAGACTATGTCAAAGATACTGCACTACACTCTTGTGCTTGCTGCCAACACAACAATACATTTCCATTGTCACTGGTGATTCTATTTGGCATGTTGACATCATCTCGAGGGCTGCCACGGAGCAAATTATATCTCGGTTAACGTCTGCAGACCGCAGTGAGGCAGAACTGATACAGAGGTGAACCCAGTGCTGGATTAACCATAAGTCACAATAGGCAATTGCCTGGGGCCCCCGGCTCAAAAGAGCCCCCTAAAAAGGAAAAAATCCCACTAAACAATGGATTTTTTGGGGGGAATAAAGACAAATAAAATAGGTACGGTACCGAAAAAAAAATTTGTGAAACTCAGAATTACAGTTCTAATTTTACAGTTTAATTTTTTGGTTTATACTTCGTAAAGTGCTGTTGGTAAATTCTCTCTGCCCGGGTTTTTCCCATAAACTTTATCTTCTTATTATACTTCCAATTCATAAATACTTAACTATTGTTTGACACATTCCAAGTCAATCGAAATTTCAACTTTCTGTTCGCTCTATTGTTTAAGGATTGGAAGCAATTTACTGATACTCCCACGGTCGGGTCCAATGACTATTTGAATTAACTGATAAGTCCCTCCCACCTTCCCCTCCACTTTATTATCCATAGATAAGCTCGGAAAGAGATTTTCCAAATTCTGGCATTCTGGTCTGGAGAGTAATTTCGGAAACAAGTAACGTGCTCTCGCTTGAGTTCAGACTTTGAATCGACGGTTTTGTGATCGACAATTTTAATTCGTTAGTGTTCGATGAACAGTTTTATCTGTATATCGGATTGAATTAAAACCCCAAGTCAAAAATGTCTTCACGTACATGTTTGAGTGGTGCACAAAAAGAAAACTTGCCAAAGACAAAAATTACCGAGAAAGTGTGGTGTTAGAGAAAGTGGCAAAACTGACTAAATTTTTCCTTGGGAATGAAACCACTTCAAATTCATCGGAAAATCAAGGATCTACCCCTAGCGATGGATAAAAGGGGCAAAACAAAACGAACACTGGTCACGCAGAAGACCCGGATAATGATCCGGTCATTTCAAGGTCTCAAACGTCCAGTTCTTCTTCCGATGATGAAAATGAAGCTGGACAACCAGGTGCCGAAATTTTTTAACAGTTTCACTGATCCAGGACGTTGGGGAAAATTAACCAGTGAAGACATACAGTTTTGGGTTACACATGGTCCGTCAAATTGTCAAAATTTGACTGAGCCGTTTGAATCGTCCAAACGTCGATATGTTAAGGAATCAACGTCAAGATATTGCTCCCAAAATGTATTCATTGGAAAGAAACCGAATGGAGGGAATACAAAATTAGATTGGCTCATTTATTCACCTGCGAAAGGTAAGCTTTGATTAACAATTGTGCCCTTCATGTATTTATGATACATTGACAGTTTTTGAAATGTTGTGCTATTTTTATCAAACACGATTGTAAATTATGTGTTTTTTTTCCTGTTTTTTTTTGGAATTCTAGTTCAATTTTATTCGTTTCCAGACTTCAATAAGTTCTCCCTTATGTGTAACAACGTGGTATTTTTGAGCACCATATGCACTTCCGAATTATCAGCAACGAGCGTATCACGCAAAGTATATTAAAACGCAACCGAAACTTTAGAATTTTTGATAAAAATAAGATCAAATTTTTTAGATCAATTCGGTTGATCAGTTTGCCTACTTCGGAATTTTGGTCAATCGTATTCGTTCCAATTTTTTTAAATTGTTATAAATTATAATTATAAACGCTTTTATTTAACTTCACTTGTGGCAAATCAAATCTTGCAACAACAATTTTGAATATTTATATCTTACCAAAAACGAATCAAATTTTGCATTGTTGTGTAACTTGAAATTACAAATAAAATGTTAAAAAACCTCTCTTTTAGTTAAAAAAAATACGATCATACAAAAAAAATCCAAAAAATACCAAAAAGACAACTGAAGCGCAAAAAAATTACAAAAAAGTCAAAAGTGTATAAAAATTGTAATAATCGTTTTCATTAAACTTAAAACGCAACGCAAAAAAAAAATACAAAAATAAAAGAATTCAGGTAAGTTTATTAAATTCATTGATATTCAATAAATGATCGAAATTTTTATGATCAAAAAATGATCGTAAATACATAGTTTCTGGAGAGGTACGATGCTACTTTTTAATCTCCAGACTAAAAGGGTTAGCATTTCAGTTACGAGTTTTATTTATGTCTTGAATACCGGTTAATTCATTTTTGTTCTCAAATTATAATATTTTTTGTTTTATTTTCAGGCCGAGTCTATTGCTTTTTTACAAGTTATTTTTGCCGCCAGAAAAATCGAACAGACTTGTGCTTAAAGGGATGATACTTGGAAGAACGTCGGGATTCATATACAGCAGCAAGAGAAGAATTTGAATCATCGGGAGAGTGTGCTAATTTACCTGGAAAAACGGAAACATGAAAATTTGCCTGATCTATTCAGAAATGGACTTCTTGAAGAAAAAAACTATTGGTGCTATCTTATAAAACGGGTAGTTGCTGTTATCATCACTCTGGCAGAATGAGGTTTGTCATTCGGAGGTACGAACGAGCACTTTGGAAAGCCGGATAATTGGAATTATTTAGGTATACTTGAACTTCTTGTGCAGTTTGATCCATTTTTGCGGGATCATATTGTACGATATCTAAATGCTGGAAAAGGTGTTCCTTCGTATTTATCCAAAACGATCTCCGAAGTGTTAATAAACATCATGGACAAAAAGTTAGATCATATATTTTAGAAGAGGTGTCTCTATCTCTATATTACAGCCTCTCCGTTTATTCAACTCCCGATGTATCGCATATAGATCAATTGTCAGTTGTGCTCGGTATGTTTCACCAAAAGATCACAAACAAGTTGAAAGGTTTATATATTTTCTTGAAACAGAAGGTCATACTGGCGAAAGTTTGAAAACTCAAACTGTGAACTTCGTCACTGAAGATTGCGGTTTGGAAATTCAAGATTGTAGAGAACAGTCCTGTGACAACGCACCAAACATGTCTGGAAAGTATCAGGGTCTGCAAGCCAAAATATTAGAATTGAATAAATATGCGATTTATGTTCCTTGCGGTACACACATTCCCTCGATTTAGTTGGACAAATGCTGTTTTTACGTAGTTCATTTTTTTCGATAATGCAATCATTGTATAACTTCTTTTCTGCAAACCCTCACCGTTGGGGCGTGTTGAAAAATTATATCAAAAACGCAAAAACTTTGAAATCATTGTCAGATACGCACTGGGAAGCACATGCTAATGCAACGTACGCGGCTTATGATTCGTTTCATAAAATTATCGAGGCCTTAGAAAACATTGAAGATGACGTGTCGGAAAATAATGACACTCGGCATGAAACGGGGTGCATCGCAAACAGAATGCAAAAATTCGAATTCGGGTTCATGTTAATTTTGTGTGATTCAATTTTGACTTCTATGCGTGCAACTACTGTCGACCGAAATATTATGTGCACTCGAGTTTGAAGGTTGTTTGTGAAGTAACCAATAGACCTACATAACATCCAATAACATCATCATTTTCCTCGTTCTATTTTACGTTAGTTAATGTAGGTTTGGAGTTTTTTAATTATATTTTAATATTTTTTATCGCAGTTGAAACACAAAAAGTGCCCGGTTTTAAGCGTGTTTCAACCATGCGTCACATTTAAGAATTATTATCTCACAAACCCGTCATCAGATCGATTCCAAATTTTAACACAATATACATTGGAATGTTGTATAACTGGTTTATTAATTTCAAAATTTTGTGTGTTCAAGAACGAAAGTTGTTATCATTTTTGTAAGGTAACTTTTTCTCGTCTCGGGGTCGTTGGAAAATGTAGTTCTTGGTTGCGTTGAAATCCTTATACATCAAAAAGTTATACTGTATGAGTGTGAAATACGTAAATTAATTCACTTATTTTATATCGGTTTGTATTTGTACGGGGAATTAAGACATGGTTCGCCAGCTAGCCGCTCCGGGAAATGCCATACAGCGTTGCTGATATGGGGTCCATCACATCCGAGCGAGGCGCGCCATGACGCGAGAAGGAGCCCATGGATTTTATGTAGGTCTATTTGTTACTTCACAAACAACCTTCAAACTCGAGTATACATAATATTTGGGTTGACAGTAGTAAATCATTACAAGCTGAACAGATCGACTTACAAACGTGTGCTGCCTTGTATAAAACTTTAGATGAAAAGTTAGGCAAGTTTCGTGATAAGTTCGATATTTTCGAGGAAAAGCTAAGAAATTGTTACCTGATGTATCGTATTCTAAAAAATCGTCACGTAGAAGAAAAAAAAAACAACAACTGGATGACGGAGGCGCTCCTGAAGTCGAATTTTCGCCTCGTGAGAATTTTAGAATTACAGGTTTCCTCGAAATCTTCGATAAACTCAACGTCGAAATAAAAGAAGGGCAAACGTTTATATGGATGTTTCCAAGAAATTTGCATTTTTGAATAATTTTTCAATGACCGATGAAGAACTCTGTGAAGCGGTCAACAATTTGGTTGGCTTTTATGATAAAAATTTGGAAGAATTTTCAGTTGAACTGAAACATTTTCATTCTTATATAAACAACTGCCGAAAAATCTGATAGTTAGTTGTATGAGATTTTAATGAAAGACCAATTGGCAAATGTATTTCCGAATGTAGAAATAGCTCTCCTATTTTTTAAAACTTTAATGATAACGAACTGTACTGCGGAACGTTCGTCACAGTTGAAACGAATTAAAGCGCCTCGAAGAGCTACTATGCGACAAGAACTACTGGACATGTTAAGTCTTCTCTGCATACAATCAGACTTTTAAGGAAAATGAACTTCGATGATGTTATTGAAACCTTCTGCGAAACAAAATGCAGATTTTTTTCTGAGAATGTACATAGTATGATCTAAATTGTATTCATTATTCATTGTAAATTTGTAAATAAAATCTCTTTCAAAGTCATAATTGACTTTTTATGAAAAGGGGAGGGGGGTGAAAAAAGGGCCTCAAATTCACAATTGCCTAGAGCCACTGTGAGTCTTAATCCGATACTGGGTGAACCATTACCATTTCGTTGGCGTCTGCAAACCACAATACAGCATGTGTTTGTCTTCAAATTTGTAATTGTTTTGCCGCATGTTTTACGGAAGAATAGACCACATGACTGTTTCCCAAATGAAGAGTGCACAATACAGTGTTCTGCAGGAAAGGGTGACATTTTGGAGTTTGTTCATATTGTGTTTTGGTTTTCAAATTTCTTTCTTTCTTTCTATTCAGTCACTTATTTTTAATGTAAGCAACTTCCACCTTTCCATTATGGTGCACCATAATAGGGTTATTGATGGGAATGTTTTTTTTTTTGGTGTTAAGCTTACCAACCACCTGTTTTCCTTGATATTTAAATCTATATCAGCTGATGAAGGGGGCAAAACAATTAGGCCTCGAAACATGTACCCAATGACCACCAAGTGATCATTTATCAAAATAAAGGTATTGACTAGGCGGAACTTTTGCCACAACTATTACTAACTAACATACTAGACGAGATGAAAAGAAAAGAATAAGGACAATAAAAGACAGGGAAAAGAAATGCCACCGGCCGCCGAAGAATGGGATGTTGATTAATTTAGGGGCTTTGCAACATCGTGCTCATGTCTGATAACCCGTCTTATTGTATGGCTGTATTAGTGTGTGTATTTATAAGTCAAGTGAATTGTCCGATGGTAACTCATGAAATGGGATTCCTCGGCCTTCAAACTTGCCCTGTTCTGATTTACAAATGCGCACATAACAGTACGCCATCATAAAATACAAAACGCAACTTTACCATTTACATCAATACAGAAAAACAAATGTCTGTAACAGGACTTCAAAAAGTGGTTATCACAGTGAGTTGGTGCTGCTCTTAGCGTCTATATTTGGAAACGAGGTTGTACGCATAAACCAATGAAAGCAGGTTGCTGTGGCCTTCAGTTAGGAACTATCCCAGTATTTGTTTCGAGTAGAAGTGGGAAACCATGGAAAACAATCACCGATTCTGTTTTTTTTTGTTTATTAATGTACAGGCTTTGTGACGACATGGTCATATAGCCCCCATGAACTTGAGTGTTTATGGAATTTTTCTGATAACGTGTGTTACTGTGATGGCCGTAGTAGTGTGTGTATTCGTAATTCAAATAAGGATTGAAAAGGAGGTTGCTGTGGCCATCAGTTAGGAACTATCCCGGTATTTTCTTCGAGTATAAAGGGGAAACCACGGAAAACAAATACCAAGTTTTGCCTCGGGAGGCACAGAGCAGACCAGAATTAAAATTTCTTGACATAGCCGGGATTCAAACTCGGACCTCCAAGGCGAAAGCCGAGAATGTTAGCCGCTAATACACGTGGTCGTCTGAATGATTTTTGCATTTTATGTATAATGTTATTTAATTTTTAGTATTTATGGCACCGAAAACTATGTGACATTTTGAGTCTAATTTTACACTCTTGATACCGCTGCTGTTACGGAAGATTTTGAATCTTGACATTATGACGAAAAGTATCACGCGCAATATATTGTGTGCAATATCTACTAGAATTGAAGTGTTATACACGCCGTTAAGGCGTGTTCTACAACTGATAAGTTGACGTTTATGTTTTATTAATCATAATGTCCTTATGCTGCATTTTTTATCTTGACAGTGTTTACCTCTACAAGCTGTCTTTTGTATTACAAATCCGAAATACAGTAACTTTTGCGTGATATTTCAGATTGTTCTATGAATAGTATTTGCCTTTCTTATTCGGGTTATATTGTAATTGGTAATTACCCTGCTCTATGACTATGCTAATTTGTAATGGAACCGGAAGTTAAATAATTAATTTAGTACATACGCCCCCACAAGGATCAATCTCTAAACTACAAGGCTATAGATTTATCCTTGTCCCTCACACAAATACACTAGTACTCCTGTCTTGTCATCGTGAGCAAGATCTCTAGGTGACATATAGCTAGAGGTAAGCAACGTTATATGTACCTAGGACCTTGTCATCGTTGGTAATCAACCTGTAGGCACATGCACCTACCCTGCGGTCTGTAGCAAATGGACCGAAATGAAAAACCTCAAGAATGCAACTCTGCTCTACCGACAGCAGACGCTCAGCTCGCAACAACACCAGACTTCCTAACTTAATTTTTACCCCCTCCCTTTCCTGCTGTTTCAAAAGAATCTTACCTAAAATTACAATAATCCTACATTTATTTAATCTCTTGGGGTACAGATTTCCCTGTTGAAAATTCCGAAGTCCTGCGAGACACACAAAAAGAAATCCTTCCTGCAAACTACTAACTGCCACGCCCTCCAAACATAACCTAATGGTACCATCCCACACGGTCACCACCACCAGAAGACTAACAGACTGACTGTTACTAATCTCAAATATAACCTCATAAAGCATCTGACCAATCACCTCAACAACAGCCTCCATGTGAGAGTGAGCTATAGGGTACCTAGGACCGCTCAAGTCAGACCTATCTGCGATATCAAAACTATGCCCGTAGCCGTGAGTACATCCAGGTTTCTCCGAGAACACCACCCTGTGTCCCCTCAGAACGTCAAGCACCTCTGACTTCTGACCCTCGTCCAACATGGTATCTTTAACAACTGCCTCCACACAGTGATCGACATCACTCAACTCACGATCATCTCCCATGACCCATAAACAACAGTGATCAACATCACTCAACACACGATCATCTCCCATGACCCAGAAACAACAATGATCAACATCACTCAACACACGATCATCTCTCATGACCCAGAAACAACAGTGATCAACATCACTCAACACACGATCATATCTCATGACCAAAATACAACTTGATACCATGCCGACACCTAATTATTTCTCCTCAGAAACCTCTTTAATCACCTGAATGCATCCAACGACACTAACAAAATCTCTACCACGAACCTGATAACCTAACCAAACCCAATCCTGTTGCTCACTCCACCCAAACTTCACTGGCGCCTTACTGTAATCTAATTTACAGCTCTGGTCTCCTAACCTATCAGATCCTGCATTGATATTATACTCTACATTATGTTTTTCTTCCAGAGCGTGAGCAGGAATACTATGCAAGGACTCTCCCCCTGCTCCACATAGTGAGTCCTGACGAAGTTTAAACTTCCTGGCCTATTGCTTCTCTCAACCTACCTTTCCATGGCACGCCCCGTATTTGCCGGCTCTACCTCACGTGGTCTGTTCCCCGGTTGATTGTTTTGCCCGTACCCCTGACACTCATTTTTATTTCTTCCTCTCCCATGATCTTCATACCAAATGTAGCTATCCCCTCTACCTGGATCCCAGTTCCTCTCTCTCCCCTGATTATAATTTCCTTCCCTTTGATTACCCCTATTTCTCTGACGTTGCCTACCTGTCTTTCTCAAGGTACCTAACCTTCCAAGTGACCTCTCTATGCCTGTAATAGCGACTATCTCCTGCACGCACACTGCAGTCCTAATGTCATCAGAGAAATTACATACTAACTTCGTAACAAGATTTTCATTCCCTCCTAGTTCCAGATTTTGACCACGTAGTATTCTACCTACAGTATCTTCCTCCATACTAGTCACTCTCTCGCTAATTTGGCTAATATTCTCGTCTACCTTATTCATACCATTCCCTAATCGGGTGAGTTAGCCGTGGTTGTTACGGCGTGACTAATGGCAGTCGCTCACATCCGGGAGGCGAGGAGGTTCGAATCCCCCCGCCGGCAACCTTGAAGATGGTCTTCTGTGGTTTCCCATCTTTCTTCCAGGCAAATGCCGGGGTTGGTCCCTAAATATAGGCCACAGCCGCTACCTTCCAACTCCTCGCCCTTCCCTTCCAACTTTCCTCCCCAACGGTACTTGTAGCTCACCCATTGGGTGTCCGTCTCGAAGCGGCTACAAAACTGGCGAGCCGAACATGTCCTCGGACACTCCCGGCACTAAAAGCCATACGCTAAAAAAAACATTCCCTAGCAAACTAATTTCGACTCGCTCATCCATCTCGACTCGCTCATCCATCTCGAATCGCTCATCCATCTCGACTCTCTCACCACTCTCCTCAGCACTCTCATTCATCTCCACTCTCCCAGCACACTCCTTGCTAACCTCAGCACACACTCATCCATCCCCACTCTCATAGGCCTACCACTCTCTTTCTCAATAACCTCAACGTTCTCTTCCACGATGCCTACAATTTCCTCTTTCTGCTCTCCCAACTTCCTATTTACCCTGGGAAATTTCTGGCTAGTCTCCTGTGCCTGGTTAGAAATCTCCCCTGCCAACTTCACTCGTTGAGCATCCAACTTATCAACTTCAGAGTCTACTCTCTCTTCCTGAACAGCAATCTGATTACCTAGCTTAGTTTCCAGATTAGTGGCTTCTACACTGACTTCACTAATCTGGCTAGTAACATGGCTGTCGGGGATAATTTCTGGCAATCTTTCCTTGACCTCATCAAGCTTCTCTAACAAATGCTCCGTCAAACTATTCAGCTGACTAGTTATTTTCTCCCCCATCCTATTCATGTGACTGGTCATCCTCTCCTCCATCCCTACAGACTTGTCACTAAGATACACGAGCCTCCTCAACATGTCCATCATACTTAATTCATTCCCCCCCCCCACCCCTGCCCTGGCAAATCTCCCTTGACTCTACTCTTTTCCCCCATCCCTATAGCAAATTGCCTATCAGACCCTGTCTGATTCTGCCGCTCACCAGCACCGTCCCCCAACAAAGCAGAATTGCATCCTGGCTCTAACGTAGCCATCCCTAGTTGAAATATGTGAAATTATGAAAATATGCCTATAGTTTAATTCCTGCGTCCTGGTATACATCAGCATGTCTAAGTCCTCACGTTGGGCTGCCACTGAAACACTCTAACCTCCTCGCTAGAGTTGATTTAACTTTAACTACACTCATTACCACAAACCTACAGAATTTACTGCCTTTAAATACAGGCCACAAGTGATTTCAACATAGCTTCCCGAATTTGAATGGGCGCCAAGGTTGACCATATGGGTCTTCCTGAATAAAATAGAATAAAATACGGTACATAACTCTTGCCCCGACTATGAAACACCTTATCCCAGGCGTAGGGCATTTGGCATGCGTTTGCTGATGCTACCAGGTTCATGCAAGACAGGAATATAAACACACATGAATTTTAGAGGTAATCTATTGGCTGTACTATACACATATATACATAATATACAACACAAAATACCCTTCATACACTCGTGATTTATACAGTACCTTGCCACTGAATTTAGGCTCTGAGAGCAGCAAACACTTATGGCCATATCAGACCAAGGCCTACCAGCCTCCTATACACATTTCACTTGTACACAAATCTACACTCGTCAGACTTTCACACATCATTTGCCTATTCTTCACGAGCACGAATCTACACTCGCCGGACGTGTTGACTTCAACGCCATGACTTCCACAACAGATGATGAAGTGAGGTTGTGAACGTCTTTTTAGGGTGTGATATGATCAGCTACCCATGGTCTACGAACTTAACCATGTCGAAAATATGTAGTCATTCAATAGCACAATGCTCAGTGAATGTCTAGTTACTGTCTCTGCTGTTCGATTATCGGACCATGCCAGATAAATCGACCCTGGGCGCAAGAAGACGTGGAATCTAGCCTAAAAGCAAGAAGAACCGATCTCTAACTGATCGTTACGGAAACCATGTCACGTAAAACGACCCTGGGCGCTAGTAGATCAGTACTCTGCCAATAAAGCAACAAGACGACCTCGGAACACCAGGCACGCCATTATATGCACTGGAGAAGGGATACATAACCCCAATGTTTCTGCCGGTACTAACTCGTGCATGGCCCGCTCCTAGCGGAAGATCCGTGTTAACACATGAACATCAGACAGTCGAAATTCACACTGATGTCACACAGTAGTTTTCCACTTGAAGTTCATACGAGTTCACGCTATTAATAGCCTAGGTATTTCCATGAACTTCGAATTACTGCCTGTCTTTTCCGGGTATGTAACATATCCAGCACTCGAAAATACCAATTCATTGTACCTTTATAGTACAGCCACGAATCTAACATTTAACATTACTAGGTCAAAATAATGCCATTAACCCCAAACCAAAATTAAATAATGCTTCTACTTAATACAGTCTTATATATCCTTATTCCCAAAACGTAATAAATCGCAAAACCCCGTATTTTATAATATCAAATATCCAAAAACCGATAATTAATAAACAGTGATCCTAGTTGGTCCGGACCATCCAAAGATGAATCCGTCCACAAAAACACACACAGGCACAATAAAAATCACCTCTGCAACCCCACGTTAACCCAATATAGTAAGATAGGAATAAAATACCCCAAACTAACTGCACAAGGCAAAAAACCCGAGGGTGAGCTACTGTAACTGAATAAATTCGGTTGCATGCTGCATTTTTTAATTCTTGACAGTGTTTACCTCTACAAGCTGTCTTTTGTATTACAAATCAGAAATACAGTAACTTTTGCGTGATATTGCAGATTGTTCTATGAATAGTATTTGCCTTTCTTATTCGGGTTATATTGTAATTGGTAATTACCCTGCTCTATGACTATGCTAATTTGTAATGGAACTGGAAGTTAAATAATTAATTTAGTACATAACATGTTAATAACATAATTAAACTACTAAACGTTCACAATGTTATGTCTATGTTGATGTATTTATATTATCCATTTTAGTGCTTACTGACAAAAGCTATTGAATAGCCTGATGTTATAATTGTCATGAGTTCTAATCACAGTGGGTCCCACTATAGCATTTTAGAGATTATTAAGGATTGAGTTTAGAGAATGTATTTCTTATCTTACGAAATACTTTAGAGGCTAAGGAACTTCAATACGTGCGGAATCTAAGCATCATATTTGACAATATACTGGGATTATACTTTGCTTAATTTACTTTAACTTGATGTGGATGAGATCATATGCATATAAATTATTCTTACAGCAATAATGTTCCTTAATATGCTGTTACAAGTATAGTACACACTGACCTACGTACAGGAATAAGTCATTTGCCATTATTCACGTATTTTGTGCGGGGTTAAAAATCATAAGACGTATATTTGACTCCACAATGATGACTTTATCTTCCAATCATTGAATAATTTAAATATTATTTCGTAACAAGAAGGTAATTGCTACATTTGAAAAACAATAGAGATAACTATGTGAACACTGCTATAAGACGTCTTACTTTCCCCAATAAATCATAAATAAACACTATCAGGAAGGTAATTGTGAGACTGAGTTCTCGAGGAATTGTGTATTGAGACCGTCGGTGGAGCTGTCAGGATAGCCAACAACCGCAATGACTTCCCTAACATCTCACCCGTCGGACATAATTGCCGTGAGGATCAGGTGAACTTCCAAATAGGCCAAAGTGGCACGAGAATCTGTAGTCTACAGGGATCGTGGTACATGGTGACGATGGTCATAGACTGCCTAAGGAAAGGTTCACCTTAAAAACTAGACTGAGAAAATAAGCATCCAGACTTATGTAAAACACCGTGAAAATTTATTGTTAAAATTCACAAGCCCCTAGCCTAGTTCGGAGGGTTTCAATCGGCTAATCCGCAAGCTAATGAAAATGAAAATCCACAGCCTGCTTCCAGTCTCCGACCGGGTCAGGAATGGAATGAATGAAGCCCCCATCTAGCGGCGAGGATATGAACTGTGCCGGCTGCCGAGGCCTGACGCACTCCTCTGAGGCAATGAGTAAATGAATGACAGATGAAATGAAATGATAGAGGAGAGTGTTGCTGGAATGAAATTGTGACAGGGAAAACCGGAGTACCCGGAGAAAAACCTGTCTGCCTCCGCTTTGTCCAGCACAAATCTCACATGGAGTGACCGGGATTTGAACCACGGCTCCAGCGGTGAGAGGCCGGCGTGCTGCCGCCTAAGCCACGGAGGCTTCTCTAATCCGCAAGCTAATAAACAATCGAAAATAAAGAGCAGGTCCCTATCTGAGAAGTTACGGAAAACCCTCGCGAAAGAACTATCTCAAAATAATAAAGCAACAACAGCAACTCTAGGAAAATGGTACGACGCAAGCCCCTAGGTCAAGTTACAAGATCAAGCTAATATCAGAATTTACATTTAACAGGGTAGCAAAACAAATCTAAGTTAGGATGATACCTTCTCCCAATTTACATTTAACGTTAATTCATCTAGCTAAGTCCTATCAATTAATAACAAAATTTACGGCGATAACGTCCGTAACAGAAAACAATTACATTCAAATCTAAGTGAGCAGCCATGAAAAAAACATTTAATTATTCTTAGTAACTAGGTGCTAACAGCACACAATAAGGTAACATGTAGGATTCATACACTTGTACATCATAAATAATTAATGAAAGAGACAACAGTTTTATTAAAATGCCTGCCTGCACCTTGGTTTACTCTTTGTAAGCCATAGTCATCTAAAGTGTGTAGTTACGGTGACGACTGCGTAGTAGAGACTACGTCTAACATCGCATGGCCTGCGCTCCACAAGCTACGAACTCAAGGTTCGAGCAAGCTTCAGGTCGCTTCAAAAGTGTCAGCTGTCCTAGTCATTTCCTCAAAAGGAAATACCTTCATTAGCACGGCCATGTCAGCAGGTTCAAAAATGCAAAAGAACAAAGTTAGATAGAAAGAATTCGTTAGTTAGCTTTTGTTTTACAAAAATTATGCGTTTTATTATTAAGATGTCGGTTTAGGTTTATCGTTGGTTTATGGCAAATAATACTGACAATAGCCTGGGCACGGAGTGTCTCCACTGAGATCAATCTCCACCAAAAGCCTTGACTCAAAAGTCGGAATATAATCAACGAGCAATAACACCTCGGACACACAATAACACAAGTTACCAGCGGCGCACAGCTCGTGTTCAATAACTCTGGGATGGGCCTGCACACTCAGTCACCCTCCAATAACATCTGGTCAACGGGAACAATCCCGGACAAGGTACACACACATACCTTCATACAATAAATACCTCCTTTAACAGGGTCGCCTACAACGTACTATAGAAAACCTGACATAACTGTACACGTCAGAGAACGGTACACGCAAATGTGCGTTTAACTAACAAAAAACAATCTATAAAAACATGTGATCAGATACAAGGTTGGACACTGGGTTCCATGAGCTAAATTGCAATGAAAGAAAGAGCGAATACTAAAAGCATTCTGTCCTCTGTCAAACTATGTCTGTCTCATAATACAAGCGTGCTCTCAAGGGCACTGGGTCACAAACCAGTTTGTGTCGCCGCAGGCTACAACATTCCTGCGCGGTCTGACACAACACACACTAACTATCAAGGCCGGTGATCTAAGCAAAATAAAAACTGTACGACTGGCCTCGTCATAAAAACTTTACCATAGGTTATAAACCTCGAAGAATACGTGTATAAAAACACGCTATGAATCTGAATACAACAATATAATTCTGTCTTTCAAACCAAAGACATCTAAATGGTAGCAATGTCACATTGCTGGAGCTCTTTGCTCTCAAAGATATAATACTTCAGTATTTGCTTGTACAACATCAAATAAATACGTGTCTTCACATGACACAAACAAAATAATAATTGTGGCGCAGATTCCACACTCTGGATCTGCTTAATGATACGTTGGGAACTGGGTTCGATGCTAGACAACGAAACATTCCTTTTACTTATAAGGTCCACACTTGACCAGATGGCTTCTGAGCAACATCTCAAATGAAATATAATGCAGTTACAAAACTGGTAATTACAGTCGATTACCTAACTGATACGACTGTTCTAACGAAGTCAGGGGTGTAACAAAGACTGGTTGCAAAAGATGCAGTTAAAGAAATATAACCATGGCATCTGATTGCCATAACTAAAGTCAGCAAAGACTTGAAAAATCACCCCAAATAGGGTTAAACAAAGTAGCCTGAAATGACTACGGTCACGTTTAGCAAAAGATAGGCATTGACGTTCTACGACGTCCATCAAGCTGCACCAGGGTTGACCAAAATGTCTGACCTAAGGGTGTCTCACTCTAACTGAAATAAATGACATCTAATTAGACTAGTTACTTTTCCTACCTATAAAAATGGCTGTCACTGAGTTCGGTTGGTTCACAAACTACATTAAACCTACTATACCACCAGAAACGAGAACAAGAAAGGGTGTACAAAAACTCACGAAATGGAGGAGCTCTCATTCAGCCCTCTGTTCAACGACAATGGTTGTACAAATTCATCCCTGGCTTTCCGGAACGGCATCGTCCTCATCAGGACTCCCATCTGGACTCCTTCAAAGACCAGGGTTCGATCTGTCCCTGTCGATAACCTCGTGGATGTACTGGACCTGCCTGGGAATGGCATCCAGGGTTCCTTTCTCCTCGTTCGCTGTTCTGGAAGCTCCACCGTCATGCTGGTTTCAATAGATACATCACCCTCATACCATGGCGGTATTAGCCCATGATGACGGTCTCAAACATGGTGTAGAATAGTCTGATCACGTGGGTGGTGAAATAAATCGTGTAGTAGTTCATTCTTTCACTTCAAAATCACAATGTTCGTTGAAAATGTTACAGGCTTTAATTGCAATTGATAACACAGCCTTTACTTCGTAGATATTGAATAATACGTGATCAAGCACTTTTCTATGGTTCTTCACGTGTACTGACGCCACTTTTACATCACGTGGCATCCGTGAAATGTGCGTCGTTTTGTAATTGAAAAATTCACTGTGGCAATTCAAATCTACAGTACTTTCATAATCACAATTATTTAAAGTAATTATAACACGTTTACCTCTATATTTTTCACCAGACACTCGGCCCTCCACAAACACGTGGTTACAAAAATGTGGTGTTACGGTAATGTTAGAATTTGCACTATACTTGCCAATTATATCACGATATGCTTCTTGTTGTTCACTGTGCATCAATAACAGTGATTTATATAATATTCGTGCACGATGGCACCCGATGATAACTTCTACGCTGAACAGCGGATATTTTCTACGTCTGACACGACGGCTATAACTTCACGCCAACACAAGGCGGATTTTCCAGATGTAGTGCAAATAATTCACTATACAATTCTTACTTATCACTCGTATCGTAACTTATCTGTGCTCAATGGCAACAGATAACAATTTCCACGCTAAACAGCGGATATTTTCTACGTCTTACAAGACGGATGTAACTTCACGCCTACACGGGGCGGATTCTCCAGACGTAGTGCAAGGCACAAGGTTACTCGAGGAAGTATGTCGTCAAAACGAAGTCGTTGAGCGACTATTTACATTCCTGTTTGCGTATCTGCAAGGATATTACCTTACCTTAAGCGAAAATAACATTTTCCAAAATGTTTTAATAATGCTGCATGACGAAATGGAATGTTCTGAGTCTTGTGTAAAGATAAAATTAATTAATAAGACCTCAGATAAATAATTAGCAGACTTCACCAAAGTCAAAAGTGCGATTCTCCGCTACTTCAAAGAGTATAGCGTGAGCTCTCAGCTCCACGTGGCTTTCTGTGTGTGTTCAAAGGTACTACATCCCATCATAAATGTGCTGTTATAAAAAAATATCACATGAACCTTAGCTCAGCGGGTTCAGTATATACATCCCCTTTTACTATTGTTGCATGCTCTGCTACGTTATTGTATTACACTGTACTTTTCGACATGATTTACAGTGAGTTAATATTGCACTTGAGTAACATGAGAGTCCAGGAGAACTATGCTCCAAACTCATTTAGGGGCAGAATTAATATGCTCTGCGAAATATATTGCCATGTTTCTTTCTACAACATATAAAGACACCTCCCGGGCAACGCCGGGCACAATAGCTAGTAGCCTAATCGTTTCGGTACCGTACGGTATTTTCGTTGTGGGGGTAGAAACTTGACGATTAGCCTCGAATTGATTTATTACGTAGGCCTACCATAATTATTGACCGACAGCCGTTTGATAATTTGGGATTTGCAGAGGAATGATTTATATTTTTTGGTATATAGGGTAGGACTACACATGCTGAGATTAGAATTGAAGAGTTTTTTTTATAACTTATCACTACTGTTATTACGTTTCCAACGTTGCATAACCGGAGCGCGATAAAAACCAGGGCCAAAATAAGGTTTAGCCATGCACAATGCCTCATGCAAGTCACAGAACACCGAATACGAGTTAAGGTTACGCCCACTTTGGTTGCAGCGCTTGTCTTCACTCAAACGAGCTCAGGGCATCTCCTCTTATTCTTTCCTCCATGAGCGGTGCGTGTCGGACAGCTGTGACAAGATGGCTGAAGTTTGTTGTCATGTAGTTCTTAGTAACTATTATTGAGATTTTTAGCATCGATAAATGAGTTAGAATTGATCTTCATACTGAGCAAGATGTGAAGTGACGTAGCGGTGAGTACCCGCGTAGGCTATATAGCCTAGGGTAACTCGAAACTACCTTTGGACTGAATAACATCGTCTTAGTCTACTGTACTAGTATTACGTCGAAACAGCATTTTATTATATTTTAAAGTTATATATATGACTTCGAGCTAGAGATGGATATTGCATGCATGGGAGTTTGGTATTGTGATTGCGCATCTTCGAGTGGTCATCTTATGAGAAAGATATCTACGCAGCTATGTAATGTTCAAAATATTATTCTTTAATATGCGACTGAAGGTCACTTATGTAATGTGACATACTACGTGATATGAAAAGTGGTCAAAATATGGATGACCTAATAGTAAGTGAAGGTTCGAAGATGTAAAACTTAGAGGTAATGTTATTGTATCTTATTTGCTTGCATGTGAGTTCTATGCCTTGTAAAACTTGAATTTCAATACGTCGTCTGCATGATGTCTTGCGTATGATAGACTAACACAATCGAGGGCGGATTATTGGGTTTTGTTTCCTAACCTTTAATTTTATTATTAATATTTCTCCTGCCCATAATCCTATGTAGTATGTCCTTTGGATCTGTATTAACTTAATTATTTAGCTTTTTTCTTGTTTTGAACGTTCAAGCAATGACGATTGCTACATGTTTTCTTTTGTTTTAATTTGATCTTCTGTTGGTGACTGTTAACCATCAGCGACTGTCATATGGTGGATTGACAGTAGAGAATCGGCGGTAGCCATGTTGTGAGGGAAAGTCGTTAGCGAATTGACTCCGTGATTTTGATAGTTAATAATTGAATTATATTAACTTAAATATTTATCAAAATTTCATGGATGTTTTCGACGTTGCGTAATTCAATTTATGAAGTTAGGCATGTATTTGGAAAGCTACGTGATTGAGTTTTTGAAAGTGAACATGATGGCGTAATTAACGTAGGCTATTATTGTACGTCTTGAAAAGTGCTGTGATTTAAATACTAGGCCTATTCATGGTTAGTCGATGGTTCTAATGTCAAGAATAGTACTTGAAGTACAGATTAATTAAGGAAAACTAATGCATTTGGATATAATTGGCATAGTAGGCTATTACTTAATATTATGCCTATACTACGCGAAAGAATAAAAGTTATGATTTATAATACCAAAGGTTCTCCTGTTAAATATACTTCATTGAAGGCAAGTACAGAAAGGTATTCCACTTCCACTTCTTAATTATATTCTGTATTTATTTATTAATGTGTACTGTTTTAATATTTTTGTGAATGTACTCAAATGTGTGATACTAGATGTTATATTTACCAGGGCATCTGCGTATTATTTCTATGTTTGTACTCGACAACGTGATCTCAATTTGGTAGCCAGGGTTATGTTTGAAAAAGATCCGGTCATTCCACGTACCCGTCGTTGCAGTATTTTTATGACGGCAAGTTAGGTTGCTCAGTGTGCAAAAACGTTGGAAGTTTAGATGTACAGAAGAATGTGGATATGTGACTATCAAACGAGTGGATACACTGTGAAATTGTGTCTTATGGAGAAAATCGTAAACATAAGCTAACATCTCTCAGGAAAAAGATTTTTGACCACAAAGAAAGTGCTGGACATAAAAGTGCTAATAAAATAACTGAAGAACGGAAAAAAGAAAAACTTGAGACAGTATGTCTAAACTCATTAGAGAGAGAAAAGGAAATTACTTCTAAAGTATTTCGTACTGCTTATAAGGTGAAAAAAAAAAAAAACAGTCTTTCTACAATTTTGAAACTGAAATTGATTTACAAGAATTGAACGGAATGTGTAATCGAACCGAGAATTTTGCATTCAAGTAATGCCTATATAAATATAGTAAACCACATAGGCAGTGAAATGAGAACAAGATTGATAAAAAATGTACTTGATTCAAAGAGCAAGTTCTCTCTTATTCTTGATGAATCAACTACTGTAAGTCAAAAGTCTGTTCTGATAGTATATGTTCGCACCAACATTGAAGAAATAAAATTGGTAGAACTGGTCAACCTTTTCATTGATTTAATTGAGTTGGATGACGTAACAGCAAATGGAATTTACAAAAGCTTGATGTCTCCTATAGGAGCACTAGGGTTCACAGAAGATTTTCTAAAGGAAAATTTAGTTTCACTGACGTGTGATGGTGGCGCAGTAATGTTCGGAGTACGTGGAGGAGTTTCAAAGCTTTTCAAAGACAGATTTCCTGCCATTGTGCTAGCCATAGACTGAAATTATCAGTACACGATGTTGTGAAAGAGGTTTCTGGCATCAATAGATTTAAGAGTTATATGGACAAATTATACAGGGTGTTCCAAAAGTCCCATAACCCCCCTCTACATTGCTTACATCCATGCAAAAATGTTATTTCAACAGCAGGGAACTGATGAGAGGAGGGTGTACCAACAGATAACCACCGTTTACTCCAGGTTATCTGTGTGAACACCGTCATTTTCCTGACACAAAATTATTCGCCTCTGGTGCGATGTGGGATTCGCCGCAGCATTGCTAGCGTGATAGAGGAAAATGCATTCCGAACAGCGTCTTTGAGTTCCTCAATTGTCTGATAACGATTCTGGGCGACTTCCTGTTTGATGTATCCCCATAATGCATTATCACACGATTTCAGATCGGGACATCGAGGGGGCCATTTGAGAGGTGCCGGTAGTGCAGACGATCCTCTTCCAATCCATCTGTCTCTGAACACATCGTTAAGGTATTCCCTTAAACGTATTGCAAAATGCGCTGGCACTGCATCTTGTTGGAACCAGATAAGACCAATAAGTCCCAAACGTTCCAATTCCGGTACAAACCAGTCACGTAGCATGGAGAGATATGTTCCTTGATTTACTGGTATGGCAGCATGAGTTTCGGGATTTTCAAAGAAATAGGGACCAATCAGATGCGTGGCACACATTGCAGCCCATATCATGACGTGGGGCGGGTTCATTTCCAATTCCTCAAAGAAGTGCGGGTTCTCTTTACTCCAGAAATAAACATGTCTATCTTTGGCACTACGGTATACGGCACATTCGTCTGAGAACATAACTTTTCCACGTTTGAGAATTGTGTCGAACACCTCCAGTAACTGCGCACAGGCATCACGTTGATTCTCCAAGTCTTGGTCACTCAATTCATTCCCAAACGAGGGTCTGAACGGTTTTAGACTTAAGTCTGTTCGCATATGTCGCCGTAAAGTCGTAGTGGGATGTTCAGTTCCCGTGATCGCTTGCGTAGTGACTTTTTCGGCGAATGTTCCACTGATGCTGCAACTTCCGCACATGTGTCTGCTTTTCTTCTTGGTCTTCCAGAGCGTGATCTGTCTTTTACGGAACCAGTTTCAAACAGCTTCTTCTTCCAACGTAATATTGTTTGTTTCGGTGGTGCAGTCATAGTAAATCTAATGGTGAAATCATGTCGAATTTCTCTCAGTGTTTTCCCAGTGTGAGGTCGCTCATGAACCCAGGTACTCATGACGATTCGTTGTTCCAGGGTGTAATTGGATTCATCAGCCATTCTTTTCGGCAATCAATATCACCTACAACAAGAAACAACAACAAGTACACAGTTAGATGGGGGGGGGGGGGGGGGTATCATGCCTCTCCAAAGAGTGCAAGGCAGCTTCAGTCATGTGCTGCTACACTGGAGATGCAGATTTTAAAAATGAGAAGAATCTGTACACAAAGTGGGTGCATCCAGCTGTAGAACTGTTTTGGCTATATGGCAGGATTTTGAAGCACTGGTACTTCATTTTGAAAGAGGTAAATAAGAAGATGGTTGTGACAGAAAGGAAAAATGCACTTGTGAACGAAGGTCTTACAGGAAAATAACATCTGTGGAATTTATTTTGGATCTGGGATTAATTTGCGATGCTTTGCAAGAACAGCCTGAACTAAGCTTAGATCTGCAGGAGAGAAATGCCTATCTTTACAAAGCCCACAGCAAGATTGAGTGTCTTGTTGATTATTGTGTGAAGAGGAGGTCTATCCCAGGGCCTTACTATCAGAAAGCTCTTTCATAAGAAAAACAGAATTTATGATCCACCAATCTCCCCGAATGCTTTCTATGAACAACTTAAAACTTCTCTACAGAAACGATTACTTTCCGAAGAAGACACTGAACTGTCAAGATGTGCAAGAGTTCTGGATTCTGAGAATTAGCCAGCAAACTCAAGAGAAAATATTCTGTTTGGAGAAGCAGAAATAGGCACACTGACAAGAAGATTCCAACAGAATGAAAGAGAAGCTATTAGAGCCTTCAGAGATCATCTGAAATTCAGAGAAGGAATGCCCAGGGAACTTTCTCGGATTCGGAGGACTCTCGACACAATAGCTATATATTCAAGTGAGTGTGAAAGGGAATTTTCTCAGATGAACTTGACTGTGACTCCAGAAAGATCATCTTTATCAGTGAAAACCAATACCTCAGTACTATTTATAAGAATTGTTGGACCTCCTTGGACGGTATTTGATCCAACGAAGTATGTCAAAACTTGGTTGTTACAAGGTCGTCATTCAGCCATGGATACAAAATGCAAGACCAGAAAACAAACTGAAGAGGATGACATGTCAAAAATTTGGAAATTGTTTTGAATTCAGTGTAAGTAGGTTTCGACGAAAATTACATGCCTTCTTAAATAATCGGTAAATCCCATTCCCTCCTGTGCGTTCTGGCACCTCTTAAAAAAACTCATTAGGCCTAACACCACAACAACAGAAGACACATATTTAAATGAGAGTATAAAACTAAAATTGTAGGAGGCATGGTTTGAGTCTTCAGTCTTTTGACTGGTTTGATGCAGCGCTCCATGTCTCCCTGTCCTGAGCTAATCGTTTCATCTCTACGTAGCTACCACACCCTACGTCCGAGGCAATCTGTTTAACATATTCTAACCTTGGTCTACCCCTACAGTTCTTGTCCTCGACCCTTCCTTCCGTAACTAAGCTTGCTATTCCTGGGTGTCTTAGTGTGTGTCCTACTAACCTATCTCTTCTCTTCATTAGCAGTCGCCAGAAACATCTCTCCTTTCTCACTCGTCTTAATACTTCTTCGTTTGTAACCCTATCTACCCATCTGATCTTCATCATTCTCCTGTAACACCACATTTCAAATGCTTTAATAGGGATGTAGCGGGAGAAAATTCGCGCCAGATAGCGCTCGTGTAGTACTGGGTAAGCGCAAGGCGATCGTCTTCTGTTTCTCCCAGTCAGCTGCGAAGAATGTATAAATTGTGACCGAGTTTTCTAAGCTAAAGTAAATTATATCTTCTTTAATTTTACTCCAAGACTTTATTAATTAATTCTATAGGTATATCTCCTAATATATTATGGACGATTTTCAGCGTTTAAGCGTTAAACAGCTGCGAAATGAGCTACGGACTAGAGATACTAAAACTAGCGGGAGGAAGGAAGAATTAATGGCCTACAGCGGTAATAACAAAATTCTAACACGCTTTATTATTCAAATAATCAATATGATTCAGCATGCTTTTTCCTAAAGATTACAATTACTAGAGTATTGTAGGCCTATATTTATAAATATATCTCCATAAGACTTAAATCATAAGCAGAGATTTAAATATTCACTTGCTCCCCCTGCTTACAGACTTCGATTCATGTTTTTTTTTTAGGTTGATAGCTTACATGAAACTGTCGTGTTTTAAGGTAAACATAATCAAAGAAAGTTGATACCGGTAATGTGTACCTCGAAAATGCATCGCAACGTTTGGTTCTTATGTAATTTTGCCAATTTCTCAATAAGAATCGTTCCCTTACCTCTGGAAAAGGACTTGGGGGTACAATTTTTTTAAAGTTTGAGAATCCCTGCTTTAGAGCCACGAACTGTTTCCATTCATCTGACTATGTCTCAAGAATGTACTGTAGAAGTCAGTCGCTACCACATTCTCCGTCGGCCAGATGGAAGTTGACGATTAATTCTGATTTCAAGAAACCAACCATAATACGTTTGTGACTGTTAATGTTGCGACATTTATTCTTGAAGTATTTGACCGAGTAGCCTATTGATGTCTTTGAAAATGGGAGTCAGAATTGTTACTTTCATATCTTCGTGTATATTGACGATTTCTTTCCGACTTCAATGGAGATGATTTCTGCAGATTCCAATTTTGTAGGCTTATCGTGATAATCGGGCAATTTTCTTGTGTATGGTCTCTTCCTAAATAATTCTTTTTGTTGTGTTCGTGGTCCACGGAAAAAGCGATGGAACAGCGCCCGGTTTTTATCTTGCTCTCTCACCTTCAGATACAAACGCATAAATTCAGTGGTTGTTATCGAAATGTCTAATCAGTTTATAGGTAAAAAAAAAGGAATTATTTCCCTTTGTAAGTCACACTAATCCAACACAGTTTTCGTGAAGTCATCGGGTTGTAAATGATGGAAACACACTTTAATATATTCGGTCAGATTTTTCTCACCGATATTTTTCCTTCTGATAACATGTGACCATTTCTTCCTCATTTCTTTATTTTGTGGAAATCGGTGAAACGAAAACGGGCTTCCCTGATTTTTGCAAAGAGGAACACTGCAATAGCTCGGCATAGTCACGAAAATAACAATTTAAACAACTTAAATTCGTACATATTAGCGGCATGAGAACACAGGAGACAAATGAAGAGCGCCATGCGCTTACCCAGTACAACAACAGTGCGCTCTGTCGGTGCTAGTTCTATACATCCCTATTCTCCTCTTTTCTGCTGCACCAATAGTCCAAGTTTCACTTCCATAGAGACACTCCAGACAAAGGCTTTCAAAAATGACTTCCTAATACCTAAATCTATATTCGATGTCAACAGATTCCTTTTTGATAGAAATGCTTTCCTTGCCTGAGCCAACCTACTATTTATATACTCTTTGTTTCGTCCATCACTGGTTATTCTGCTTCCTAAGTAACAGAATTCTCCTACTTCCTTCAGCTTTTCACCTGCCAATTTGATCCCCATAGAGGTTTCTGATTTATTTCGGTTGCATTCCAGTATTTTTGTTTTACATTTATTAATTTTCATCATGAATTCTTTCCGTAAGACGGAGTCCATACCATTCAAATCCTCAGGCTTGTCGGCCAAGATGACGATGTCATCTGCAA
Organism: Meconema thalassinum; assembly: GCA_946902985.2. Classification (NCBI taxonomy): domain Eukaryota; kingdom Metazoa; phylum Arthropoda; class Insecta; order Orthoptera; family Tettigoniidae; genus Meconema; species Meconema thalassinum. The sequence goes on from OX336391.1 coordinate 473,298,926, forward strand.
ATCTCAGAGTTGAAATTATTTCTCCTTGAATCTTCACTCCCACTTTAAATTTTTCTCCAATTTCCTTCATTGCTTGTTCAATGTAAAGATTGAAAAGTATGGGTGATAAGTTGCAGCCTTGCCTTACACCTGTCTGAATACCAGCTTCTCTCTCATGTCCTCCAGCTCGAATGACTGCTGTCTGGTTTCCGTATACATTGTATAGCACCCTCCTATCCCTGTACATTATTCCAATAGATTTCAAAATGTCAAACAATTTAGTCCAATCAACGCTATCAAAAGCCTTTTCTAAGTCTACAAATGCCATGAACGTTCTCTTATCTTTCCTTATTCTACCTTCCAAAATCAGCCTAAGACTTAGTACAGCTTCCCTTGTTCCTACATTTCTCCTGAAACCAAACTGGTCTTCACCCAACTCCGTTTCTATCTGGCTTTCAATCCTCTTGTAAATTCTTCTAGACAGGATCTTTGAAGCATGAGTAATCAAGCTGATTGTATGGTAATCTTCACATTTGTCAGCTCCCAATTTCTTTGGTGTAGGGATGATTACATTCTTCTTGAAATCAGGGGGTACCTCACCTGTCTCATAAATCGTACACACCAAGTGAATAACCTGATCAGACCTTCATCTCCTATGCAGCGTAGCATCTCAATCGGTATATCATCTATGCCTGGTGCTTTGTTCCTGCGTAAGTCCTCTAATGCTCTGTCAAATTCTGATCTCAATATTAAATCTCCTTTTGCATCCTCATCAATGTCCTCCTCTCTTTCCATTACACGATTCTCAATCTCCTTTCCCTTAAACAAGCACTCTATGTAAGCTTTCCATCTCTCAACCTTTTCTTCCCTTTCTGTTAGAGGCTTTCCATTTGTGTCCTTAATATTACAGCACTTAGTCTTCTTTTCCCCAAAAGTATTCTTAATCCTTCGTTAAGGTGTGTCTACTTTTCCTAATTTCAGACAATTTTCTACACCTGCACATTTCTGGTTGGTTGGTTCTTAAGTTTAGGGGCTGCGACAACGCGGTCATGTAGCCTCGTGTACTTTGGGTGTGTGTATAATCTGTCTGATAACCGGTGTTTATTGTGATGACTGTATTAGTGTGTGTATCTGTTTTTTAATTTAAGTATTGCAACTTAGAATTTTTCAAATAGTTCCTACTTTTGCCGCCAAGCGCCACCGTCAACAACTACTAGGCCAAGTTCAGAACTTAGCTACCAGACGCCACCGCAGTTGGCTCTTGGCAACGAACATAGAAACCTAAGAGCGTTGTTTACATTCTTAACCTATCCAATTTAGTTTCACACAGGTGCAATTAGTGGAAGTTTCTTTAACATGCCATAAATCTATGACATGGGACCGCCGGCTTTACTTCCCCTCCGAAGGAAGGCATACTGAGGGAATTTTAACGCTCTTAAAAAATCCGACGTCTTCGGCCGTGTTTGAACCCGCTATCTTGGGCATAGAAGCTCAGCATGCTACCGACTACGCCACCGAAGCTGCACATTTCTCTTTCAACCATTCTTCTTTCGCTTCCTTGCACCTCTTGTTAACCTCATTTCTCAGACGTCTTTATTCTGCTTTCCCCTTTTCATTTCTTAGATTCTTGTTTTTTCGCCTTTCATCCATCAATTCTAGTATATCCTGAGTGACCCACGGTTTTCTACCTATTCTTTCTTTCCTACCAATGTTTTCTTCTGCGGATTTTGTTATTTCATTCTTAAAAAGTGCCCATTCGTCTGCAATTGAAGTTGGTTTAGGGGTTTTCATTAGTCCTTCCTTTATACTCTCCTTGAATCTTTCGTTTACATCCTTTACTTTCAGTCTGTCTATTGCCCACCTTTTTGGCTTTTGACTTTTCTTCAATTTCTTCAACTTTAATCTGCATTTCATTACAACCAGATTGTGGTCAGAGTTTATGTCAGCACCAGGATATGTTTTACAATCCAAAATCTGGTTTCGAAACCTCTGCTTGACCATAATGAAGTCGATTTGGTAACACCCTGTATCTCCTGGTCTCATCCATGTGTATATTAGCCTACTTTCGATTTTTGCAAAAAATGAAAGTAGACTCATGAGATCAACACAGGGCGAAAAATTGTGTGTCTGTCTGTGTGTATGTGTGTGTGTGAGTCTGTGTGTGTGTGTGTGTGTGTGTGTGTGTGTGTGAGTGAGTGAGTGTACTCTGAATGTCTGTCCCCCCCTATCAATTCGAACACGGTGAAACCGAATTGAACGAAATTTGGTACAGAGGTAGCTCTAGCATAGGGCATCTCAGTGCCATACTTTATATCGCCGCCATCTTTACCAAAACTGAATGGCGGCCACTCAAACGTTCAAAACATAAACTCAAATTACGGCTAAACTAATCATCCGATCTCTACCAAATTTGGTGACAACATACCTTTATATAGGACGCGTCTTTCACCCAAACTTCAAGGTCATCGGCCTTGCCATTTCAGGATGGTGGCCGTGTGAATTATGCAACCATTATAATCAATAGCTTAAGACCCACCAATTCAGATTATCAAGCCTAGGGTGGTTTAAGCTATCCTGAAGGTCGTGATCCGTTATTTATTATAATTTAATATTATAATATTATTCTGTATGACTGGCTTAAAAGAGCTGAGCTGTATCTGCCACACGACAAGATGGCAGCTGTCCTCATGAGCCTGTCTTATATTTCAGTAGTTTTAGTATGTTGTATGCGATATACCCTACTGATACAATAATATAAACTTTGTATGAAATGATCTATAATGAAGATGTACTGCAGTGAAGAAATAGTTTATTTCAAGTCATTATTTGCCAACAGGTTGAATCTAATATATCAGTTAAGATCGCCATGATATTACGGATATGTTTAGCTCTGGGCTAGCGTGTTAGCCTGTCACGCAGTTGACTGGGGATCGAATACTGCTACAGTTGACTTTTTTTTTCTTGAATTCTTTTACAAATGATGTGCACAAGCTCTTTTCACAGATACTGAATAAAATGTCATTTAGCTCAAAGGGGAGGCTAATGTATACACTCGTTTATTAATAAAATCACAGTCCCAGCATTGCACATAAACAGAAGACATTACGAAAAGGAGAATAGAAGAATTAGATACACGTTGTTATCAACCACAGCCTTCTTAATGTCTCTGTACGGTGCTGTCCTCTTGTGGGTTATGTGGGTAGTATTGTTCCAAATATACCGCTGTATCAATACCTGGCCTCCTAAAGTATGGCAATTTTGTAATACTGGTAGTTCGACTATTAGCCACGATCGCGCTCCGATTACCTTTAATGATAGAACGTACAAGGCACTGCCGGCAGGAAGTTAGGTCCTCATTTGAGTACGTAATTCAATTGCTTATATGAGGACGAAGCGTCCTGCTGGCAGGACCGTTCTTTTTTCCATTATATAGAGGGAAATGTAACGAATCAGCGCATGCAAGTCTGAAGTTGGTAGCTCTGACCGTTCAGTAATGGCGGCGATTATACGTAATGGTGACTGTGTTTATGTTTTTGCTACCTATTTCGATGCTCCAAACAGCGGAGATGCATGGAGTCGCTCGTTATTTGCTAGTAATTATGATATCAGTAAATGTCATGGTACTGTAGTTTAAATTACGTGTAGTTGTGCAACTGTGCAGTGGGATATTGACAAAAACACAACTAGGCTTTTTTTAAATTTATTTATTCTCGAGTGATGGACGCGCCGTCGCTCATACATTTATTTAGTCTCTGTACTATAAGAAAACCCGTTTATACTTTATACGTTTATATATTTTAGAGTCAATATGTTGTTAAGAGACAGTTATTGTATTAGTCAATATGAGTCATATTGAATATTTTAGAATATTTACAGACTTTTATTGTTTGCCCAGTACCAGAACTGCAATATTATTACGCTCTGATAACCCAAAGTACTGCCGGAAGGACGAGTCCTGCTGGAAGGCCAGTTCAAACATTTGCCATAAGGGTCCAAAGTCCTGCTGGAAGGACGCACCGCTGTGTACAAAAGTACTTCCGGAAGGTCCTTCTAGCAGGACGAGTGACTGTACGCTCTATCATTAAACACTGCCAGTTGGATCGCCTCCCTCCTGGCTACTTTAAACTGCCTACTCGTTGAACACCCAGAGGCGTACTAGATAAATATGAATTCACTGCTAGGTCGCAGCACCAACCTACTGTGATTGGCGCGGATTTTTTAAGGGGAAGGTACCCAAAACGATAGATCCTTAAGTTTGCAGGCTGGCTTAATATAGAGATTAACGGACGTGAATGCATTACAATAAGTTAGTAGTTTTGTTATTCAATCATCATAAAGTATATAATATTGATTTTGACACTTACTGGCTAATTATCAATATAAAAGAAAACAAACACTACATGGTGGTAGAGGTGGTTTTAGGGATGATGACAAAGAGTTATAAATATACCCATACATTTAGGAGAAAGTAGGCTATATGTTCTTTGCTGAACATCTTGTTTTTCTATTGTGGTTATTGAATAAGGTGTTAGCTATGACCAACTCAAGCTCGGTGCGGAATTCCAGCAGCCTGCTTTCTCGATCATTCCTTTCACCTAATCCGAAATCTCCTACTATCTTCCCTTCCCTAATCCCAACCAAATCCAACCTGAACCTATACATTTTCCTTTCTAAGTTTTCTAACCTTCCACTTCCTAGCAGACTTTTAACATTCCACGTTCCGATCCGTAGAATGTCAGATTTCCTCTTTGTCACTTCAGTGATGTTAACCCCCTCCCGAGTAGTCCCCGCCCGGAGATCCGAACGGGATTTTACCTCCGGATTGAAATTAGGAGGCATTACATACAATATATTGTGCGTGATACCTGCCATCATCAGGTAAAGGTTCAAAATCTCCCATAAGAGAAGCGGTATCAGGACTGTAAAATTAGACTTGAATGACGCTTAGGGTTTCGGTCGTCTGAAGGTAATAAAATTAAATAAAAGTATGCATAAAATGGATAAATTATAAAATTATTCAGAGCACTAATTCAGAAACCTTCACGGGAGTGTCCACAACAACTTACCAAAGTTTCATCGCAATGGGATGAAAAGTATATAATCGCATACGGAACAGACAAACTAGCAAGAAACATTAATTTTTATATATGGAGATAGGCTTAGCTATTTTACTTAGTTTCCCAATTTTATTTTGCTTTTAATGATCATAGTTAAAGGAGAGTACTTAGTAGGGCTGTTACTTTCAATCGATTAATTTCTGATATCGATTAATCGAAACCAAATTGTCGATTAATTGTCGCAAATAACAATCGATTTTCAGAATAATCGATTTTTCGATTTGTTTTGTCGATTAATCAATGTATTTCGCACTTTTAACTACGCTCTCATAGAATCAACAAATTATGACGCAACTTGGTTTCTTAAATCACTCGACATGGTTAGCCGGGGCAGTCCCATGTTTTTGATCCTTTTAGGGGATTTGCAACATCATAGTCACGTATTCCCGAGTACTGGGGTGTGTTCAAGACTTGTCTGATAACATGTGTCACTGCGATGTCTGTACCTGTCTGTGTATTTGTAAATCAGGTAGAATTTGGGTAGGAACCGACCGCGGCCTTAAATTAGGTACTGTACCTGAAATACCTACCATCAGCTTGTTGGAATCCCTCGATGGTAACTGGATCGTATAACCTGAAAACCCCAGCTAGAAAACCCCCAGATTCTACCAACAAGTGACGAGGATAATGGGGTACAGGAATTCCTAACTGAGACTACGTTAAGAAAAAACATGGTAAAAGACGAAAAGAAAGCTCAAAGCACGAGAATTACGAAAAGACGTAATACAATTTCATACTATAGTTTTGACCTTATCACCCCTCGAGATCCGAGTTTCTCGATTTGCTATTAACTTAAATAATAGTTAAAGTATGTAACTAGTTTGGTAGTACTATTTTATACTCTGTATGAACCACGAATTTCCTAATTCTTCACCTAGCAGGGAACGTTAAGTAATTTTCAGCTGGGTATCAATGTTCCTGCAATCCTTTCCATCTCAGCGGATATAGGTGGTGATTGGAGAATTCTGGCGCAATACCTTCCCTACAACGACGGATTTATGCCAATTAATAACTCTCTAAACCTTAACTTGCTGCCTCCGAGGAATTACTACAGCTTCATTTAACTGTCACTACAGTTCTGGAACTTTCCATTCAAATGAAACTGTCAACCGTGTTGAACTACTCTCAAAACTGTCAAAATTACCACAACATTAAGTGAGACAGAACTATTAACTGCAATCTAAAAACTTTCTAGCGCAATAAACCTATTCAAGTCAAACTCAGTGAATTCATAAACTGCAATATCAAGACTACATACCGCTAAAGCCCGTCAAAGTGCAATTTAATGAACCTATAAATACTGTAATCGTGAAACCTTACAATCTATCAACAAACTTCAGTGTCCGTTCAACAATCTACTGCGCCGCGATTCGTTCGAATGTATAAAAACTGCCCAGGACTCAAATCCCAACTTTCCTACTCTCCTAATCCCTTTACTAACAATTCTAAACTAATTACTTTGCTTTGAGGCCTCGCCTAATTTAGGCGCCCTCCCATGTTTTGCTCTATATAACACTTATTCATTCTGTAAAAATAACCGTGGTTATAACCCACGTTTTAATACTTATTTCTTTCTGCCTCGTCTACGAAGTGAGCGTTTTCTAATTGTTAAATTACCAAGCTCATGTAATCCAGGTATCGTTAATACGACCTTCCCCATTTTTATGTAGCATATCTTAATTTCTGTGTCAATACAACAGTGGTTCTAGGAACCACTTATTAATCTTCTATTTTTCTTATCCTGCTAAGCCCAGGAATGCATAATTCTTTAATTACCCCTAAGGTACTCTAAAAGCCTTATTTTGCAAAATGTAATATTCTACCTTAATAATTTAGTGAAATATCAAATCAAACTGTGACTCCTTTACTATTGTCATTATAGGCTTTAAAATTCTTAATTTTATGCACATTTCAATAACCCTTGTAAGGTGTTAGTGCTTGTAAAAGTTTCGAAACCTTGAAATTGTTTAACACTATTGTTTATTATAAATCTCCTTTTATTACAGGTCTGAGACCTTTAATGTTTATAAAACAAACAAATTTGTTCTTAACGCGAACTAGATCTGAGATCTATAATTTTTATTTTGTTGAATCAATTCTTTATTATTCGTTTTCTATCTCTCTTGCTAGAAAAACCGTTAGGCAGGACCTTCTCTTCCTTAATCTTTCTCCTGAAATTATTCTATGTTCAAAGAAAAGGACAAATTCCTGAAAGAAAGTTTATTAAAAACTCTATCACTTGTTGCGTTTAAAACAAAACTTCCAATAAAACATTTGCAAGTTTATCTTAGCTATCACAGCTAATTCTAGTAAATCATTAAGGGAAGTATAGCTCGCTCTGCCAGCTTCCTACTTGTAGAGATTTTCACTCTGACTTATGATTCACTGTTTAAAATTTTGGTTTTGTTCAAGTAAGGTTTGAGGTTTTCCTCCGTTCTAAACTTTCAGTCGGCACTCTGCTGAGTAAGAGTTTAGCCTGCTTTAAGTGCAACAATAGGTATTCTTCAAGGATTCTCACTAATAATACTATTTTTTTTTTGCAAAAATCACTATCGTTGCTTAATCTCTGCCCACTCTGGAAGCATTCGTTATGTCTGTCGGAGATCCGACAGTGTCTGAAAATAAAAATATTCCAGCCATTTAAATATTTCTGGCTTTTCAGAATGCTCTCTAAAAGTTCACCCTTTTGAAGGGAAAGTACATAATTCCTTGATCACCACTTGGTCCACCGGCACACTACGTCCCTACAATATACCCGAAATCACGCTCGGGGGGGGGGGGTTAAGGGCACTTAGTGATAGCTTAGCCTTACACAAGTCCCCGTACACTTTATGCAGTAAAATTGCTCTGTACATCGTTATTTCCTTACGTTTTGTGTTGGATTCTCTTCCTCTCTGCCAAAAATTGTTCCTACTCCTAAACCTACTTAATTTTTAGCCTACTTTCGATTTTTGCAAAAAATGAAAGTAGACTTATGAGATCAACACAGGGCGAAAAAAGTGTGTCTGTCTCTGTGTGTGTGTGTGTATGTGTGTGTGTGAGTCTGTGTGTGTGTGTGTGTCTGTGTGTGTGTGTGTGTGAGTGTGTGTACTCTGAATGTCTGTCCCACCCCCTATCAATTCGAACACGGTGATTGCGAATTGAACGAAATTTGGTACAAAGGTAGCACTAGCAAAGGACACCTCAGTGTCATGTTTTATATCGCCGCCATCTTTACTAAAACTGAATGGCGGCCACTCAAACGTTCAAAACGTAAAATCAAATAACGACTAACCAAATCATCCGATCTCTACCAAATTTGGTAACAACATACCTTCGTATAGGATGCGTCTTGTGACCAAACTACAAGGTCGTCCGCCATACCATTTCAGAATGGCGGCCGTGCGAATTATGCAAACTTTATAATCCATATCATGGGACCCACCCGTTCCGATTATCGAGCCGAGAATCGTTTTAACTGTTCTAAAGGAAGAGGCACGTTCGAAATTAAAAGTTTATTTTGTAATACTATAGTGCAGACGTGATTTTAAAAAGCTGAGCTGATTCAGTAATAAGACAAGATGGCAGCGGATATCTTGTGCCTGACTTATATTTCACTAATTTGAGTATTGCATGCAATATAGCGTACTGATACAAAATAAATAAACTTTGTATGAAATGCTTTATATATAAATAATATACTCCAGTGATGAAATCGTTTAGTATAAATCATTATTTGCTAACAAGTTCTATGTAAGTCATTTTATATAGAACGATATTCGTTGACACAATTAGCTCAGTGGTAGAGCGTTAGCCTATCGCTCAAATGCCTATGGTTCAAACCCGCTCAGAGCTAGGTTTTTTGCTTGAAATGTTATATGTTTATTGTTTTGTAATGACTCAGATGTTTTAAAATTAAGCGTTATATTGTGCATATTATGGTGTAAAATATATAAATAATTAAAACATAATTCGCCAGCAGATTTACTCGAGACATCTAGCTGCCAAAAAGGTAACTGCACGCTGACCTACTTATTAACTTCCAGATTTTATTGAAAAGTTTCTTCTTCTGGCCGCTAGAATGCACTCGCTCTGTTAGGACACGGCCGACTGAATGCGCTCGTATTCAGTCGGCCGTGGTTAGGATTATATTGTTCGATATTTCACCACTAGATATCACGACTAGTCTACGTGGGGCTCCATTGATTACTATACCATTGGCATTCTATGCGCATCGAATTTGAAGAATGACAAGATGATACTACGATACATTTTTACTTTTTATTTTAAAGGGTTTGTAACAGCCTATTTTGCGTAACTTGAAAATGTTATTTGAAGTAAAGAACAAAACGATTTCACATAGTAACTGAATTCAAGCCGTTGGTGTTATAATGTTAGTTCAGGTTATTAATTACTACTTTTATTTCAGGCAAATAGCAATCGAAAATAGCCACATAGTTTGTATACACACGTCTCTGTAGGGTCATGGAAAGATTTGTTAATTCAATTAGGGTTTTCGATTCCCGGTCAATGCATGTGAGATTTTCGAAGTGAAATGCCATGTCCTGTGGTTCGGATTCCACGTAAAAAGGAGGTCCCGTGGCTCATAATCACAAGATTCACGGTCACGTAAAACTACAATCTTCCTTCCTTTTTTTTCTTCAATTAGGGTTGTGAAAGCCATGCACAACCAGACGTGTAAAGACATGCCTCAACTCAAAGTTGGATGTTGCCCACGGCAGGTCGTATATGTAATAATAATAATAATAATAATGTTATTGGTTTTACATCCCTTTTAACTACTGCTGTTTTTAGAGACACCGGGGTGCCGGAATTTTGGCCCGAAGGGGATCTTTAACGTGCCAGTAAATGTACTGACACGGCTCCCTCGCATTTGTGCACCCTCAAATGCCAGCTGACTGCGCCAGGATACGAACCTGCAACCTAGGGCCCAGCAAGCGAGAACGTTACCGCTGAGCCACGCAGCCAGTCCGGTCGATTATGTCTCCAGATCCATAACATTCTTGATATACTTCTTATCTTTCTTTATTCAATGATGGTAGCAGTTTTTATCTAGGTTGTGGCGTTTGGTAGAGGTAAATCGTTTCTAAGGTCTTCAACAAAGAATAGTTCTATTATACTCTTTGATAATAACAATGAGTTATAACTATAATCATACATTTAGGAGAAAGTAGGCTATATGTTCTTTACTGAACATCTTGTTTCTCATTATCTTCCCTCAGGTAGTGTTGACACTCAGTATTAACCTGCCAAAATATGGTCCCAGAAACCCGGGAGAATCTAATTTGTCAATATTTTGCAAATTAATAATATCTACTTTGAATTTTTCAGCTATATATCATACTATGCAAGGCTGGTGGAGAGAGAAAGAGTTCGCTCCTGTCTCCTTCAGTGTCTATCACCTTGCAACCTGTCAGCTGCTGCCAACCTGGCAGAATTTCAAAATCTCTCCAAGATCGTAAGTTGCACTCCAATTGTCGATCTCAAATATGGCACCTCCAACTCAGGCAACTGAAAAAGATGAGACACTCATTGCGAGACGTTCCTCTTACAAAGAACAACTCACTAGGTTTAGGAATTTTCTTAAGACCTTAACTCCCGCTGAGTGTAACTTAGACGTCTTATCTCATCGTTTTAAACTTTATGAACGCTCTTACGATTATTATGATCAAATTCAAACCGATATTGAATCTGCTTGCCCCGAACTTCAATCTGATAGGGATGAAGTCGAACCCCTGTATTTCGAAGGGATCGCCAAGGCCCATCAATTCATTCGCAGTCCCACCGAACCGGACACTAAGGTCATCAACCCGGCTCAATTCGCTTCTGCTTCGGTCCATGAGGGCATTTTCAAACCCAAACCCTTGCTCCCAAAAGTAAATTTGCCTCATTTTTCATGTAGTGAAGCTGAATGGGACTCCTTTTATGAACTATTTTGTTCCCTTATCCATGACAATACGGATATCCTAGATATCCATACGTTCTACTACTTGCGTTCGTCTCTGTACGACCAGGGTCTGACACTAGTGGAAACACTTCCTCTAAGCGCCGACAACTATACTATCGCCTTTAACTTGCTTAAAGAGAAATATGGCAATGTGCGCCTACGTGTTCAGCGACATATGAGATCTTTGTTCAACCTGCCGGTTGTAGGACATAAGAACGTCACCTCTTTAAGAGACCTTGTTGACATCATGCAACGTCATGTCAGAGCTCTATATAAACTCAATCAGCCTGTACAAATTTGGGATACTTTCTTGATTTATCTTGCCACGTCTAGATTCGACTTCGCTACTTTAAAAGCGTGGGAGGTTGAGCTCGCTCATAAGGACGAACATTCCTTCGAGCACGTCATCAGCCTTATAAACAGGCGGTGTCAACTTCTTGTCGCACTTTCCTTTCAGTGCGAAAGCTTTGCATCTGATTCTGTATGTTGGTGAACCGCTCAACAAGTTCCCAAAATTTATACTTTGTGCCAAATTTCACGCAGTCTATTCTCGTGATGCTTACTGTTGAGGACAGGAAGAAGCTTATTTCAAACCATCAACGTTGTCTTAACTGATTGTCCCCAAGTCATTCCACTTCGAAATGTTCCTAAAAAGAAGTTGTTTCCAATGTCAAAGGAAACATCACACTCTTTTACATCAAAATGCCACATCGAGGTCATCAGTGCCTGCTTAACTCTAAGCAGAGCAACCCGGAAAAGACAAGCGCTTTTTCCTGCATTCACAATGCCAAGACCCCTCGCAGTGCGCAAGTATTGTTGTCCACCGTTCAATTTGAAATCCAGGACAAACAGGGCACCTGGATTCAAGCAAAAGGTTTGTTAGATTCCGCTTCAACCCACAATTTTGCGTCACAATCATTAATCAAAAAACTTGGTCTTCCAGTAAACCCCACTTTTATTGAAGTATCAGGCATCGATACTTTAAAATCGGAAGCTTTTCAGTCCTCAAAATGAAACCTTAGAGATATTTGTCAAAGAAACACTAATCTTCACTAATCTCAACAGCATAGGTGAAGATACCCCTAGTCACTCTGTTGACACCGCCCACTTGAATATTCCCGCATGCCTAAGGCTTGCCGATCCTCTGTTCAATATACAAGGCCCTATTGACCTTATATTGAACGCTAACGTTTTCTGGAAAAGTTTACGCCCTCAAAAGCGTTTCCTACCTCGTGGAGTCTTTGCCCACGACACCAAATTTGGTTGGGTCATAACCCATCAAATTCAGCGTTTCAGTCCTCAACTCAAATCTCAATGTCACTTTGTCAATGCCGGCTTAAGCTCAGCTTCTGAAAAGGAGAACACTACCTTTTCCAATTTCAGAAATTACGTCACTGCTTTACTTTCTTACAAAAAGGTAATCCAAGCTCGCCTTGCCTTTAGTAGTTTGTTGTACTGCCTTTTATCACTCCTCATAGCAGGCAATTGTTTAAACCCTTTATCGCAAACAATTTTCACTTTTCGTCAAACTATGATCATCAGCTCGCATCACTTAAATTGCAGTATCAACGCAATGTATCATCGCTTCGCTGAGAGTTGTGACTTGCTTCTTTCTCTGTTGCGTTGGAAGGCCGCGGACGCCTCCTTCCTTCTCTATCACACTCGGAAACAGCGTTTAACCCATCATTTACAACCTTGTTTCTCTAGCTTTAAGGATGAAGATTTATAGGCTCAATTTCTTTGTCAACTTCCCCGCTTTTCTCCGCTGGTTAAGAGAAATTAGCACTTTTTTGTTGTTACATTTTTGGCTCAGAAATTCTCAAAATTATGTAAAATTGATTGATCTTTTCGTTTCCTCTGCCCTCAAATGGGTCTTCCATGTCCAAGCCACGTATGTGCGCTCTTTAAAGTTCTGCTTCAACCAGTGTTTGTTTGTATTCACTTTGTTTGTTTACATTCAACCACGTGCTTTGCAACCTTGTTTGTATACAAGCTTACGTAATAGTAGGGCACGGTTTATTTTCTCTGCATGTGATGAAGGTCATAACATGTTTGCCTTATCAGGCTACCTGCCTGCCATCGTCAACCAGTGAGTCAACCGGTTTGCTAATGTAACTCAGTGAGGTACTCTCTTCCTAGTCCAGATGAACTAGTTCTCCCCAGTGGCGTTGCTATCACTGACCGCTCTAGTTGTTTATGTTTGTCATCTCGCTATACTATTTGTGTTGATGCCTTGCTTACTTGTTTACACACGTAGCCGATGTTTGTTTGGATTGTTGTTTAATAACATCTTTAAATATTTTCGCTAGGCGTATCTATTGTATTTTACGCAACTATTTTGTACTTTTGTTATTTATTGTTAAACAAACTTATCCTTTCTCGTCTTAACATTTGATGTGTCTTCGCATTTATTCTTGTTGCGTTACGCTAGCTATTGAATTAATTATTCCTCTAGTCAACCCTTTTGGTGCACCTTATAACCTAGATTATTACTAGATTATTGGTACCTATGGCGTTCTTGCCTTTTACTCGCATAGCTTCTTTTCCAATTTGGTATATTACTGGTTTCAGTCAATGTACTCATCCTTGTAGCCTTTATTCATATTTGTTACTTTCTTCTTTGCACCTCGTTGTGCGTCTCATTGATAACTCACTTCCATTAACCCCTGGTCATTTCCTTATTGGTAGTTCTCTTTCTTACCCTCCCCCCCCCCTTTCCTAACTCTCACATAGATTCTCGCTTGCCTATTGTTTAGCGTATAATTGAAGCTCTTCGTACTTCTTTCTGGAAAAGGTGGAAATTGGAGTACTTAACTTCTTTGCAAAGGAGACAGAGGTGGCTTCTTTCCAATCCTGACATTAAGGCAGGAGATTTGGTCCTTGTGAGGGACGCTTCTCCCCCACTAGTTTGGATCTTCGGCAGGGTGGCGGAATGCTACCCCGGAAGGGATGGAAGAATTAGAGTGGTCAAAGTTCTCACCTCTAACGGTCACATTACAAGACCGATTTCCCTAATTTCACCACTACCCATTGCAATTTAGCTTCTTTCTTCTCTTTGTTGGTGTTGGCCCCAGCTTGGTGTATTCTTTGGAATACACGGTTGGTTAGAGTTAGCTCTTGATGCTCTTTGCTTTTCATTTTCATTAGTTTCTTTTATTTTCCCTCTCAGACATCAACAGGGACCCCCTTGGTATTCCCTTTTTCTTGGAACATGCTCTAAAATTTCTATAAGTTTGTTTGAGTTGTGTATTCCTTGCAGGGTAACGGCGCTCCACGCGGCAACCTGCCGAAGTTTTTCGTGTTCATCGAGTTCAAGAGGACTTACACACCATTCCAGCAGGCGTCGTCTTCGTCGTCAGCTATCATCTCCTTGAAGAAAATTATTCTATGTAAAGGGTTTATTTTGCTTATATGTTTCCTACCCTGGTTTTTGTTCCTTTGTTTCTCCCCACCTCTCCTTCGTCTTTTCGCTTGCCGTGTGCTCAAATCCTTCGCCAACTTCTAGTTCGGACTTCGTGTGACCCAGGCGCGGGACACTGTTATGGGCGGTTCGAATCAAAACAAAGACCGCCATGTGCGTTTTGTTTACTGTTTGGGCCCGCATGCCGACAGCTGTTGCAGTATACTCCATTTTTAGTGACTTAATCTGTATTATGTTGGATCCAATACTAAATTGAATAACAAGTGACTAGTGGTGTTATTAGAAATGGCGACAGCTACGTTCGCTCCAAACGTGGGACTACATAATTGATATGTAGGGTAGGTTTTAATTGCTAAGATGTAAACCTTTGTCATAGTTTCTTTGGGTATAATTATACTGACTAATCAGAATTTATGGATTTACTTTTATTTGTTTGTTTTTCGCGTTCCGTAAAAATCCGAATATATGTATGATAGTCTTGTACATATTGGACAATATGTAATTTATTCCTGCCAAATGTACCAAACAATTGTTTTCATCTTGCTGAAGACTTTTGTCAAGTCTTTGTGCAGGATCAGCTTTAGTTTAGTTAACGGTAAGCTACTTAAGTAGTTTGATATGCGGTAGGGCCTATCCATGTCCATAATTTTCCTATCTATGCTAATACTTGCATGCATGCAGCTGTCTTAATCAAATACTACAAGTACAGTATTAAAGATACAAAGTGACTTGTGATGGAAGCACCCAGGTTTGGACCCTGGTCCTATTTTGACATACACTCTGCATGGCTGTGACTTCTGGTGTCCTATGCACCAGGGAATAAGGCAAGGATTGATACAATCCTAGGCATGGGCGATGAAGTCGACAAAGAATGTTTGTTGGCTCTAGAAATATATGTTAATATTGTTTGTTTGTGAACTTGCTAGAAGATATTAATACAGATACCCTCCAGAAAAATAATAGTAGGCTTTATTGTCTACTTTGTTATCTTCCCTCTGGTCCTCTATTATGCTTAGCCTAGAGCCTGCAAGGCGTAGGCCTACTACATTGTTGGATGTAAAAGCCTAGGAGTACAGTAGGGCTTCATTCAGTAGTGCACGTTAGCCCGTAGCTCCTTTTGAGTGCTGCTTCATGGTAGGTTTCAGTCTTACTGTGTTAGTAATCATCATTTTATGTATGCAGCTTGTCAAATTGTACCTCCCTATTTGATGGTGGAGCCTGCTAACATGCATTTTATAGCTGAGAGAACAAGGGTTGTTCTGGCATCGTAGGGACATTTTTCTTAGACTGAGGGTTAAAGTTCTCTTAGCTTGATCACTCGAAATATGTAAGAAAGTTAGCATTGTATTCCTGTGCATGACAATGGAGTTCAGTACCTAGTATTTGTTCTAGGTGCTGAATGGCACCCAAATCTGTAATGGGTTCTTTACAGTCTAGCTGGAAACTGTTCTCAATGAGTGAATGACAGTTTGTAGTTCCAGGAAGTAAGGCTACCATGTTTTCAGCTCCCTTATACCTTGTAGACACACAACTCTCTAGTCTTACCCATTAGGCCTAGATACATGCCTGGACACAATTCTTGTTTGACCACCTCGTGTAGTGGCTAGCATTCTCATGATCTCAAGATTAATGGACACGTTAAACTACAAGCTTCCTTTCCTTTTCTTTCTTTCCCCAGAGGTCTGGGTTCGTTTCCTGGCCCTGCCCATAAAAGTAATTCTGATCTGAGGTCTGAAACGGGGTATGCTAAGCCTCATGTGGCAATCCTGAGGCGAGGTGGATTCGATTCCCAACTAGGCGATCTTGGAAGTGGTTTACCACGTTTACTGCAGGCAAATACCATGATGGTTCCTTATTTATGGCCACGGCTGCCTCCCTCCCAATCCTCACCTAAAGTACAAAGACTCACTAATACAGTCACCATGTCAAGAACTATTGCGAGAGCATCATCAGAAGAAAGCAGAGATTTGGAGCGATTTTTACTCTACTGACGCTATGATAAACAGAGAGTGGTCAGTTGCCAATTACGAATTGCGTCTTCTTGTTACCCGATATGCGGTACATGGTTTTCACCACAGAGTTTGCCGCACATTACAGTTTCACACACCTGATATAAACTGTGTTTGTTCTCTCTGTGAGAAAACATGTGAGCGTTATCACCTTGCTACTTGCATGAAGAGGAATAAGTCCTTGAAGGAAATTTGTTGTGACTAGTTATGTAGTTATATTTCTTATTTTGTTTGCTTTGGCCATTGGCTGTAATAAATATATTATTAATACAGTCACCATATTACAACATGTTATCGTAAAAAAATACACACACCTAAGTACATGGGTCTCAATGACCACCATGTCCAAGCCCCTCGAATGATAAAAGCAACAACAAAACAACTTGTGTTAAAAGTGGTCGTGCTACAGTGTTGAAATCTTCTGAACTATAAGAGACCCCTGGCCAAACTTTTCTGTTCACAAATCTGTTTCAGCTTTATCACATTCGTCATTTGAGACCTTCTCTAGCTTCATGAAGATAAGGGGTAATAAATGAAACAAGTATCAGGCGCCCAGCCTACACTAGGACTGGGCAGAAGAGCAACTCACGTGTGCTGCTCCTCTTCACAGTCCTACTGCAAACAAAAATTCCCCCACTCTGCCTCTGCTATATTGAAAGGCAGATTACCGACCATTTGCATATGTGTGGTGTTGATTTGCAATAATACTACTACATGCATTGCATTTATCTGTGTAGGCCTACATTGAAATTTAATTTTTGCTTCGACTTGTGCTTTGGACATTTGCAGTTTATCTTCCACCCGGGGCTGGTCCAGTTTTCCAAAGAGGGTTTCCGAGGCTGGAGTTGGCGGTCGGGTGGCTTAAAACAGCGTGCCATCAACCATCCAAGTAGCGTACTGACCACGTTCAAGATCTCATGTGTTTCTGTGTTCTCAACGAGCTTAACCATTGGTATTCACATCTCTGAAGGTTGTTTTCAGCTGCACAATCAAATATAAAAGACAAAATGTAAACATGCAGAAAGCGGTATTAAAATAAATGAAATCTGTCTTTCACAAAGTAATTATCATTCCTCGAAACCTACTCCTCATCCTGAATCCACATTACTGCATAGAATATTGAGGTTATATTGATCTCATGCAGTAGAGGAGGGTGGGGGTAGAATTTATAGGAGAATGAAATATATGAACATAGCATTTCATTGCAGCTACATTACTGGTGAATAAAGTGCAGAATGGTTGGGGGCGAGGAGGGGTTATGAATGTTTTGAGGTTATGATGGTATAATGAAGCAAACTCTAATTACTCGCGATTATATCACATTTAACAGCTTTTAGTCATTATTAAGAACATTTATATTGTATTAAAAGCACCGGTAGGCTTTCAAATAGGCAAATAAATGGAAAAATAATTCTCGTAGATTTGGAAGTCATACCAACATGTCACATCAAAACTCATCATTGGTATTTATTTTTGGAACGATATCGCCTCCTGAGGTGCAATAACGAATGCTTTTGATTCAATGTCAGACACTAAAAATCGGTTCCGAACGTAGTAATGTGCGTTCGTAATGATCAGAGTCAATCCACAGATTACCTAATGAGTCAATCGTAGTTACTTTATATGCGAGATTGGTAGTCATTGTAGCCCAAACATTGCCACGTGGACCTGAAATTCTACGAAATTCTAGCCAATATAAGCGTCCAGAAAATTAGCATTGAGTGTCGTCTCTCTTATTATATGCTCCTTGGTGTGAACAGTTCAGACCTCTCTCAGAGGTTCACGTCCTCTATACACGAAGTGATTCTAATTGGCGTCATGTCCGATTTTTAAGTGTAATGGCTGCAGGGATCTTCCAGCTTTAACCATCATGCAAGTTAAGTAACTCCTACATTGATTTTAATCATGGATTAAGGAAGGTTTTAAACAACATTTTAAATGCCTTGAATGAAAGTTCTAAGCCGTGTTGGGATTTTCGCAAACTTGTGAAATAATTGCCCCCGAGGGAATTGTCATGCCTAAGCTAACTAAGCTTATTTCTAAACTTGAAATTTGGTGCTTGTTGTACTAAATAGGGGATACCCTCCCTATGACGAAGGATTTATGGCAATTAATAACTTTCTAAAACTAAACTTGCTACCTCCGAGGGATTACTACCGCTTCATTTAACTGTCACTACAGTTCTGGAACTTACCATTCAAATTAAACTGTCAACCGTGTTGAACTACACTCAATACTGTCAAAATTACCACAACTTTAAGCGAAACAGAACTATTAACTGCAATCCAAAAACTTTCTAACGCAATAAACTTATTCAAGTCAAACTCGGTGAATTCAAAAACTGCAATATCAAGACTACATACCGCCAAAACCCGTCAAAGTGCAATTTAATTAACCTATAAATACTGTAATAGTGAAACCTTACAATCTATCAACAGACTTCAGTGCTATAAAAACAGTGCCCGTTCTACAATCTACCGCGCCGCGATTCGTTCGAATGTATAAAAATTGGCCAGGACTCAAACTCCATGTTTCCTACTCTCCTAATCCCTTTACTAACAATTCTAAACTATTCCGCTCCGCTGCTAAGCAACTGGAGCAATACAACATGGCTCCCTTGTAGCTTGCTTCAGTCTTTGAGCCGTCATTACTTCCTATTTTTATCGTATAAAACTGTACATGCGTTGATGTCCAGAGGCAAGAAAGCATAGAAAAGTATATTTTCCACAGTAATTTAACATAGTTGTCCAGAAAAGTTGTAAAATATTGTGTACGAGATGCACATTAAGTCTTAGAACATAAGTCGTAGAGACGTGGCCTACGATATTTACCTTAAATTAAGTGAAAACATGAAAATATAACATTTCTGGATATTGTGAATCACGTCCCGTATGAATGACCAATACTGCGGAAAATAAAGTACCGTAGGCCTTACCAGTAAGTGACGAATAAAATAAGGTCTATCTATGCATAAGGGAACAGTTTAAAATATTTGGATGAGTGTTTAGGCCAAATCTCATCAACAGCTATAGAAGAAACAAAGACTGTATTTCAATACAATTTGTGTGTTTACCACAACGCCGCGTTTGTTTGAAAACGAATCAAATTAACAAAGCCTAACCTGTGTGCTCACTAACAGGTTAGAGAAGTCTAAAATTAAGGCTTTTCGTCCTACCTCATTCTAAATAATGGGGCACTTTTCCTATCCTAGCTCTAAACATAGGGCTTAAGGCCACTAAAACTGACATGAACATATCCGAGGCTCTCACCCAATAAGTACACCAAGCTGATGACCAGATTATCACACTGATTATTGTTACACATTAGCTGGTGTGCCACAAAAGAGCTAAATAGAATTAGCTGGTAGGCCTATGTAGAGATTTAGAACAACAAAAAAGCTACCCTGCATATTCACGAGCAATCCTAGCAAACATTCACACAATATGCAATGGACAGTCAAAGTGGTACAAGTAGCCTACTTGATATGAAGTGGGCTAAAGAGTTGCTGTAGGAAAATGCTAGTCCCGGTACCATAACGATGATCCATGTGCTATAGTACTTGATGGCTCATACAGTTTCCAGTTACCAAATTGAATAGGACTTTTTAGTAGCAACTTCAAACCTCTCCACAGACCACATATTATGCTCAGTTTGCAGCATAAAACTGCCTCTTTCAACAGTAAGCGGCTGTATTCTGGCGTTAGATTTTAACCTCTCCAACACCTTATTATACATTAGTAAAATGCGTCACATAAAGTAATTGATGCATAAAGTGTTTAGTGCTTTTCAGTCGGTCAACACGAATGTACCCAAAAGAGATGGGTTATGCCCTAATCCTGAAATAAATTACATGAGATTAATAAAACACTAGGATGACCAGTTTCGATCGTCAAGCGATCATCATCAGATCCATTACACTTAGGCTATAAAATCTATGTTTGAAATACAGGTGAAAATATTTACAATATGTACAATTATTTAGTTGCAGTATTGGTACTGCAACTGTCAGTGTATGCTAAATGCAGTATATATGTTAGGTGAAATGCTAAATGGTGATAGCTATCCGGAGATTGTACTTTAGAGAGATTATATGGTTGTAAACTATGGTTAAAGTATGAAATTTTAGGCTAACTACTTATCTGATTGTCTTCCGTACTACAGCTACTCGCAGTTTTCGTGTTTACTAGAACTCACTGTGCGGTCGACTGCGGTGGTTATCTTAACGACTGGTTTTTCCCTCCCTTCTCCCCCCTACCCCTACGTGCTGTGGGGAGTGATCGCGATGTGTTTATGTGAGGTGTTGCCAACCTAGATAAGATGTATGTTATTGAATGAGGTGGGTCTGCAACTATTAAAGACCGTGGATTAGCCCTCGCCACGCGTGGAGCATAACCCATTCGAACTAAGCGTTGACGGTCTTATGAGGACGTCCCGGCACCTTTAATACTGCCGCGAATATGGGCCTTGGTTTATTGCAGAAGAAAAGTACATCGTACACCTGATCCAGATAACATTTACCTATTAAAAAACCCCTAATTTCCCCCCTTTTTTTTATCTAGCTTGGCTGTGTCGCTAAATTGTGTTTTGTTTCCGACAGGGTGTGTTTTTTAGTAGCGTGAAGAGGGGTGAGCTCTCCATGAACGTGTGTTCATTTAGATTGTTGGGATTGTTTCGTTTGGCTAGGTGTATCTCGATTGCTTCCTTTATGTCAAGAGCTCTGCCTTTCGATTCGTGATGGATTATTTTAAGGTCCGACTCTATGTTGGCAAAGCTGTGCCCTGCGTCACACATATGTTCGCACACGGCTGAATGTGTTCCGTATCTTATCGCATTCCTATGTTCATTATAACGTGTGTCTACTCGCCTTACACTCTGCCCGATGTAATTAGCTTGACAATCGGTGTCTTGGCACGTTATAGAATATACCCCTGACCTTGAATACGGGTCACGTTTATTTAGATTACTATTTAGGAGGTGCCTAGCGGTTGTGTTTTTCGTCGTGAAAGCTATCTTTATGCCTTGCTTTTTGAATAGGTTAGTGATTTTATATGTATTCGCATTCACATAGTTGAAACGCGCAAATTTTTTCTCATTACTGTCCGGTTTGGGAATCGTTTTATCTTTATTTTTATGTTTGGCTATAATTTGGTTTATTTTGCTTGGCGAGAAGTTGTTTTCCTTAGCTATTTGCATAATTGTTCTTATTTCCTTATTATAGTTGTCTTTTGACATGGGTATGTTTAAAGCCCTGTGCACCATTGAGTTGAAACCCGCTAGTTTGTGCGTACTGGGGTGATTAGACTGATTGTCGATTGCATGCGAGGTTTGTGTTGCTTTCCGGAATATGGAATATGAAAGGTCGTTGTCTTTACGTTCAATAGTTATATCGAGATAATTTATTTTCCGGTCTATTTCGGATTCCTTAGTGAATTTGATAGAGTGGTGAAGGCTATTAATGGACTGGAGAATTGTTTCTTCGCTTGTTAGTTCAGTATCGTAGATGCAAATTACATCATCTACGTATCTTTTCCATATTACTATTCCCTTTGTTGAAGTCTTTTCTAAGAACGCATTTTCTAGTGCATTGATGAAGATGTCAGCGATTAACCCACTTAGTGGCGATCCCATTGCTAGGCCTTCTCTCTGTGTGTATATTTTATTGTCGAATTGAAACACGTTTTGGTTGAGAACGACCCTCAGTAATCTCACAATCTCTTCAATTTTTTTTACCGAATTGTTGGATTTTAAGTTGTTTTCGATAGTGTTGATTGCTTCAATAATCGGAATATTGGTGTACATGTTAGTTACGTCGAAGGATACTAGCCTGAAGCTAGGTTTCATTTGTAGGGTGTTCAATGCTGTTACTAGTTCTGTTGTGTTCTTTACAGAGTTGTTTTTGTCGTTGGAAAGACGGCATTTTAAGATTTTTAGTAACTCTTTGCTGATTTTGTAATTAGGGGCATTCCTACAATTGACTATTGGTCTCATTGGGCATTCCTTTTTGTGTATTTTTGGTTGTCCCCTCAATGACGGTATTTTCGGGTTCATGTTTATTAGTTTTGATTTTTCGGCTTTGGTCAGTATGTATTCTGTTTCTTTTAGCGCACTTTTTATTTGTTTTTGGAATTTGTTGGTGGGGTCTTTTGTTAATTCCTTGATTTCGTTGTTGTTTAGGAAGTCGACTGTTTTTTCAATGTATTCTGTTTTGTTCAAAATTACTGTAGTGTTTCCCTTATCTGCTTTTGTGATGATTAAGTCATGTTCTTTTATTTTTTGTTTCAACGACTTTATTTCTTTGAGTTGTTTGTTGTTTTGAATGTTATTGCTATCGCCCTCTCGTTTGAGGATTTTTTTTGGCTTCGTTGGTGGCGAGATTTTTGGTTAATTCCCTGTCTTCTGCTGGGAGCTTGTGACTGGCTATCTCAATATCTGTGATCAACTGTTTTATATTGTGGTTCAAAGGGGAAGATTGTAGTTTTACGTGACCGTGAATCTTGTGATTATGAGCCACGGGACCTCCTTTTTACGTGGAATCCGAACCACAGGACATGGCATTTCACTTCGAAAATCTCACATGCATTGGCCGGGAATCGAACCCGGACCGCCTTGGTGAGAGGCATACAGCTAGACCGCTGAGCCACCACGCCCCTAGTATATTGTGGTTCGTGTGTGCGTCTGTGCAGTTGTATTTCAAACCTTTGTCTAACATATTCATTCACCTTGAGAAAAGGTTACGTTCGTTCTGTTGTTTACTCTGCTGTGGAAATTGAATTCATTGTTATTCGTGTGTTGTTCGTTAGATTGATGGTTCTGTGTTTCTCCTAGTTTTCTTAATTTATTTTCTAGCGTTTCATGCTTCCTCGTTGCTCTGATTTTGATGGTGTCATGTAGGTGCTCGGTGAAGCTGTCCCATTGGGCTGCGTGCCAGAAATTACTTAGTTGCAATTGAATGTCGTATAATTGTTGGTTAATTTTTTGCTTTCTTATGTATGCAAATCTTAATTCGTTTTTTATCCAAAACGCTTTGGCTTGTTTAGTTGAAATGATCGAGGCTGGTGTGTTCGGTACGGTTTTAATTGGTACGTATTTAGGTGTGAGGTTTAGTTCTATACATTTTTTGTTGAACCAAATTGACTTGTCTAAATTCATGAGTTTAAGCCTGAGTGATTTGAATTTCTTGGCTTCACGATTTGCCTGACTAGCCGTGAACATTGTGGTGTTTGAAGCCATATTTTCAGTGTTGCCTTAGTAAACAAGTGTTTAGTGCTTTTCAGTCGGTCAACACGAATGTACCCAAAAGAGATGGGTTATGCCCTAATCCTGAAATAAATTACATGAGATTAATAAAACACTAGGATGACCAGTTTCGATCGTCAAGCGATCATCATCAGATCCATTACACTTAGGCTATAAAATCTATGTTTGAAATACAGGTGAAAATATTTACAATATGTACAATTATTTAGTTGCAGTATTGGTACTGCAACTGTCAGTGTATGCTAAATGCAGTATATATGTTAGGTGAAATGCTAAATGGTGATAGCTATCCGGAGATTGTACTTTAGAGAGATTATATGGTTGTAAACTATGGTTAAAGTATGAAATTTTATGCTAACTACTTATCTGATTGTCTTCCGTACTACAGCTACTCGCAGTTTTCGTGTTTACTAGAACTCACTGTGCGGTCGACTGCGGTGGTTATCTTAACGACTGGTTTTTCCCTCCCTTCTCCCCCCTACCCCTACGTGCTGTGGGGAGTGATCGCGATGTGTTTATGTGAGGTGTTGCCAACCTAGATAAGATGTATGTTATTGAATGAGGTGGGTCTGCAACTATTAAAGACCGTGGATTAGCCCTCGCCACGCGTGGAGCATAACCCATTCGAACTAAGCGTTGACGGTCTTATGAGGACGTCCCGGCACCTTTAATACTGCCGCGAATATGGGCCTTGGTTTATTGCAGAAGAAAAGTACATCGTACACCTGATCCAGATAACATTTACCTATTAAAAACCCCCTAATTTCCCCCCTTTTTTATCTAGCTTGGCTGTGTCGCTAAATTGTGTTTTGTTTCCGACAGGGTGTGTTTTTTAGTAGCGTGAAGAGGGGTGAGCTCTCCATGAACGTGTGTTCATTTAGATTGTTGGGATTGTTTCGTTTGGCTAGGTGTATCTCGATTGCTTCCTTTATGTCAAGAGCTCTGCCTTTCGATTCGTGATGGATTATTTTAAGGTCCGACTCTATGTTGGTAAAGCTGTGCCCTGCGTCACACATATGTTCGCACATGGCTGAATCTCTAAACGTGACCCGTATTCAAGGTCAGGGGTATATTCTATAACGTGCCAAGACACCGATTGTCAAGCTAATTACATCGGGCAGAGTGGAAGGCGAGTAGACACACGTTATAATGAACATAGGAATGCGATAAGATACGGAACACATTCAGCCGTGTGCGAACATATGTGTGACGCAGGGCACAGCTTTACCAACATAGAGTCGGACCTTAAAATAATCCATCACGAATCGAAAGGCAGAGCTCTTGACATAAAGGAAGCAATCGAGATACACCTAGCCAAACGAAACAATCCCAACAATCTAAATGAACACACGTTCATGGAGAGCTCACCCCTCTTCACGCTACTAAAAAACACACCCTGTCGGAAACAAAACACAATTTAGCGACACAGCCAAGCTAGATAAAAAAGGGGGGAAATTAGGGGGTTTTTAATAGGTAAATGTTATCTGGATCAGGTGTACGATGTACTTTTCTTCTGCAATAAACCAAGGCCCATATTCGCGGCAGTATTAAAGGTGCCGGGACGTCCTCATAAGACCGTCAACGCTTAGTTCGAATGGGTTATGCTCCACGCGTGGCGAGGGCTAATCCACGGTCTTTAATAGTTGCAGACCCACCTCATTCAATAACATACATCTTATCTAGGTTGGCAACACCTCACATAAACACATCGCGATCACTCCCCACAGCACGTAGGGGTAGGGGGGAGAAGGGAGGGAAAAACCAGTCGTTAAGATAACCACCGCAGTCGACCGCACAGTGAGTTCTAGTAAACACGAAAACTGCGAGTAGCTGTAGTACGGAAGACAATCAGATAAGTAGTTAGCCTAAAATTTTATACTTTAACCATAGTTTACAACCATATAATCTCTCTAAAGTACAATCTCCGGATAGCTATCACCATTTAGCATTTCACCTAACATATATACTGCATTTAGCATACACTGACAGTTGCAGTACCAATACTGCAACTAAATAATTGTACATATTGTAAATATTTTCACCTGTATTTCAAACATAGATTTTATAGCCTAAGTGTAATGGATCTGATGATGATCGCTTGACGATCGAAACTGGTCATCCTAGTGTTTTATTAATCTCATGTAATTTATTTCAGGATTAGGGCATAACCCATCTCTTTTGGGTACATTCGTGTTGACCGACTGAAAAGCACTAAACACTTGTTTACTAAGGCAACACTGAAAATATGGCTTCAAACACCACAATAATTGATGCATACATGTATGGTACACTCAAGCTAGTACAGCCTGATCAGTGATTGGCCATTTGGAGGGGAGGAGGGGGAATATCTTTCCACTCTTCCACAAAGATTAATCTCTAAGGCTGGACGTTGGTCTGCATAACTATGTTCCAATCCAAACAATGGGAATGAGGGTGTTGGTTCTCATGGTACTGAATAGTGGGTAAAAGGTATTAGGTTATTAGCCCATGCAGAAAGGAAATAAAAAAATATTGGACAATGATATAGAAATTTACACCATTCTTAGTGTAAAATATGTTCATTACTTACCACAAGCCCCCAATTTAACTAGGTACGGTAGCTAACTCACTGTAAAAGTACCACTACAGTGTGACGACAGACTTACTAATGCAGAGTTATCCATACATACCTTAGGATTGCGTTATGAAAAAATAATTTAATGAGGTAGGCCTATACTAACAAAAACAATATCTAGAAAATATTTATGCTACCCACCCCTTCATGATTCAAATTCATTACTTGACCATCAGAACTACAGAATAAAATCAGCCTACATTCCTGTTAGGGGCTAATGGCCTCAATAACCACCATCACCACCTACCTGCCATTTGGTACCGTATTATATAATTCACCACAACCTGTGATAAAATGACCTGTTACAACTACAACTAAACTCAGTTGCTCAATAACAACAACAAAAAAGGGGGCGTGGTGGCTCAGCGGTCTAGCTGTATGCCTCTCACCAAGACGGTCCGGGTTCGATTCCCGGTCAATGCATGTGAGATTTTCGAAGTGAAATGCCATGTCCTGTGGTTCGGATTCCACGTAAAACGGAGGTCCCGTGGCTCATGATCTACAGATTAACGGTCACGTTAAACTACAAGATTCCTTCCTTCCTTCAATAACAAAAAGGCCTATTGTGAGGGGTGAAAAACACATCCACACTTCTGCAGGAGCATGTAAGTTGAATCGCAGGGGAGTAGCCTACTTCCCAATAATATACCAGTACTTCCTGATATCTATTAAATATGTTGGGTATAAACATTGCAGTTAAGTATTAAGGCTCGTTATTTTGAATAGCATTATAGTTTTATTATAACTCATAATAACTTAAATGTACAATACTGTAGCATTCCATATCTTCATTGAAAATGAAAATCCACAGCCTGCTTCCAGTCTCCGACCGGGTCAGGAATGGAATGAATGAAGCCCCTATCTAGCGGCGAGGATATGAACTGTGCCGGCTGCCGAGGCCTGACGCACTCCTCTGGGGCAATGATTAAATGAATGATAAATGAAATGATAGTGGAGAGTGTTGCTGGAATGAAATTTTGACAGGGAAAACCGGAGTACCCGGAGAAAAACCTGTCTGCCTCCGTTCTGTCCAGCACAGATCTCACATGGAGTGACCGGGATTTGAACCACGGACTCAGCGGTGAGAGGCCGGTGTGCTGCCGCCTAAGCCACGGAGGCTCGCCCAGTGGCGCCGAATCTTTTTTTTATCAGGTCTAGCAGACACCCACCCCTCTCGTTCTGTGGGACCCCCCCCCCCCTTGTTAAACCGGACCCCTACCCCAATAATTACGTTTTTACAGCTTATTTCGCACAGTTCTCCCCTTCTCTTCTCTATCCCTTCTTTCCTTTCCTCTTTTCCTTCTACTTTCCTTTCCTCCTCTATCCGTAACCCCCCAACGGAACCCAGGACCGGGAGACCCACCCCCTCGTCAGGTCTAGCGGTCGCTAGACCTCGACCATGGATTCGGCGCCCCTGGGCTCGCCCATAGCTTCATTGAACGAGCCTAATTTAACTGTCCAATGTTTGAAAAAATGTCCAGATAAGTAACGCAGAAGAAACTGAGTACACACCTAGGTTATTATATTTTCACTTTTATTGATAACTTCATAGCACCACTGACTTTTTCACAAATACTTCATTCTGAAACGATTAAAACATTTTCTAACAATCTTCACATAATTCCATGGTGGCCTGGTTCGCCATTATCCTCATCACCTCATTTCTTGACACCACTGACTTTTTCACCGAAACGTCCCTGACAATCACAACAAGACTTGCCACTCCATCACTTCAGAAATAAGCAGTATTCATTGGCCTGAATAATGTCACTATACGGTACTGTAACTTTGTTGCAGGGTGTAGGCCTAGATGATAATTGTTTTCTGAAAGTGCAAAAAATAAAATATTTAGGCAGAAATGTTCAGTCTGGGATAGGCCTAATTGTTATTTGGAAACACAATTCACTGCTTAAATAAATTAAGTGAAAAAACACCACTCAGAAAAGTTGTAGGATAAACTTTATTGGTGTTAGTGAATCAGCTGTAAGGTTATGTAGGTTGTCGTTTATAATACTTATAGTACAAACCATATTTAAATACTACACTCCCCACATGAACCAAAAACCTCTTTAATGTGACATATATGTCCTAAATATCTCTCTATATTAGATATACTCTATCCACTAAATGATAAATATTTACAATTTGTAGTACCCGCCATGCAAGTCTTGCCTCAGGAGTGAGGTCAATTTTATTCATACTATATCGCAAAATTCTCGTACTTGATCCAAAAATTTCACTTCTATTTTGTAGCTCCAACACTGTAGATGATCTTTACGGGAGGCGTTTGCCTAATTTCACGTGTATTACACATTTTTATCCACAAAATTCAAGACGCTGCGCAGCGTTAATACAGCTTTCTATGTATAAAAAACCTAGCAACCAGTTGTTGTGGTCCAATGTGGCTGCACCCATGCGGTTGCTAGGCACGTCACTTCGGCAGGGTATTACTTTGCAATGAGGCCTCACCTAATTTAGGGGCCCTCCCATTTTTTGCTCCGTATAACACTTATTCATTCTGTAAAAATAACCGTGGTTATAACCCACGTATTAATACTTATTTTTTTCTGCTTCGTCTAGGAAGTGAGCGTTTTCTAATTGTTAAATTACCAAGCTCATGTAATCCAGGTTTCGCTAATACGACCTTCCCAATTTGTATGTAGCATATATTCATTTCTGTGACAATACAACAGTGGTTATAGGAACCACTTATTAATCTTCTATTTTACTTATCCTGCTAAGCCCAGGAATGCATGATTCTTTGCTTACGCCTAAGGTACTCTAAAAGCCTTATTTTGGAAAATTTAATATTCTACCTAATTAATTTATTGAAATATCAAAACAAACTGTGACTCCTTTACTATTGTTATTATAGACTTTAAAATTCTTAATTTTATGCACATTTCAAAAACCCTTGTAAGGTGTTAGTGCTTGTAAATGTTTCGAAACCTTGAAATTGTTTAACACTATTGTTTATTGTAAATCTCCTTTTATTACAGGTCCGAGACCTTTAATGTTTATAAAACAAACAAATTTGTTCTTAACGTGAACTAGATCTGAGATCTACAATTGTTATTTTGTTAAATAATTTCTTTATTATTCGTTTTCTATCTCTCTTGCTAGAAAAACTGTTAGGCAGGACCTTCTCTTCCTTAATCTTTCTCCAGAAATTATTCTATGTTCAAAGAAAAGGGCAAATTCCTGAAAGAAATTTTATTAAAAACTCTATCACTAGTTGCGTTTAAAACAAAACTTCCAATAAAAACATTTGCAAGTTTCTCTCAGCTATCACAGCTAATTCTAGTAAATCATTAAGGCAAGTATAGCTCGCTCTGCCAGCTTCCTACTTGTAGAGATTTTCATTCTGACTTACGATTCATTGCTTAAAATTTTGGTTTTGTTCAAGTAAGGTTTGAGGTTTTCCTCCGTTCTAAACTTTTAGTGGGCACTCTGCTGAGTAAGAGTTTAGCCTGTTTTAAGTGCAACAATTGGTATTCTTCAAAGATTCTCA
This sequence comes from Meconema thalassinum, assembly GCA_946902985.2. Lineage (NCBI taxonomy): Eukaryota > Metazoa > Arthropoda > Insecta > Orthoptera > Tettigoniidae > Meconema > Meconema thalassinum. The sequence goes on from OX336391.1 coordinate 473,328,781, forward strand.
CTAATAATACTAAAAAAAATATTGCAAAAAAAAGCACTATTGTTGCTTCATCTCTGCCCACCCTGTAAGCTTTCGGCCTTTCTGTCGTAGATCCGACAGTGTCTGATAATAACAATATTCTAGCCAATTTAAGCCTTTCTGGCATTTCAGAATGCTCTCTAAATGTTCACCCTTTTGAAGGGAAAGTACATAATTCCTTGATATTTGGCACCACATGGTCCACCAGCACACTACGTCCCTACAATATACCCACAATCACGCTTGGGAGGGAAAGAGCACTTAGTGATAGCTTGCCGGTGACCTCAGCTCACGCTGCGCTCTCCGTTAGCCTTACACAAGTCCCCTCACATTTTTGGTACTTCATGGGCTTTGTGCAGTAATATTTCTCTGTACATAGTTATTTCCTTACGACTTTGTGTTGGATTATCTTCCTCTCTGCCAAAACATTGTTCCCACTCCTAAACCTACTTCATTTTTTCTCAACATCTTCCCACAGGTAGAGTTGACACTCAGTATTGGGTTGTTAGCCCCAAGTTAGGTTTGTTTTTGCATGTAAAGCCTTATTAATTAAATGGCAGCATTGATGCTTTTGACGACATCACTGTAACCCCCCAACTAAGAAACCGACCTTGCAAACACTACAAAATAGACAACCAGGTGACAGTGTTGCCACGCTTGCAGGAATAAGAGGAAGACAAGCATACTTACCTCTCTCCGGTCATTTTCGCTGGGAGGTACTCTTCTCCTACCCCAATCCAACGAAGTTAGCCTCAAATAAAACTAACCCACAGGGCCAAGACAAGGAGAAGGATATTGGACAGAGCCAGAGATTGGACGGGAACCCTAAACGAGGCCGTGTTGAGGATAGGTGCCTAGGGATAGTTCGCTAAGAAATGAAAGGGAGTCTAGAAAACAACAATGTATTCAGGATGAATATTAAATCAAAAATACAAAGAAAAGAACAAAGGAAAACTAACACTGGTGTGCCCAATTACATTTTAATTTAGATAAGGGGTAATAGAATTTCGTACAGAAAGTAGTTGCTAGGATACTATATTTAATCTTACACGTCGACCCCCAATAAACAAATATGTGGAGCTAACATTCAAAAGAGACTTTGTCACTCAAATACAACTTTAGGGAATGATCAAAAAACTGATTTCTCTCAAATTAACATCTTATTGATGACTTAATTCATTTAATTGCACACATATGGGTTATAAAAACGTAACAAGACACCGTAATCAAATCAAACTACAGTAGAAATTCAGTTATATCATACAAAATTCTGGACAAAGTTATTTTTGACTGAACAGAGAGGACATAATCCTTTTTGTTTGTATGAACAAGGGACATAGGCCTCTTTGACTGCACAATATTTTAATAAAGTCTACAACATCTACAACATTTGGAAACATTATAATAAGCAGAACATTCAACCGCAATGTCTTTTAGGCTACTTAGATAATATTCATAATGTCCATTCTTATGAAACTTTACAACACAAATCTACTTTTATATATGGAATCCCACATCATCTTCCAGACAGTCACATAATACTTCCTCAGTAGGTGCACTTGCTGCAGGTGTATCCATTAACAATCTCTTGTACCATTCCAAATCTTTTTGCCTATACCAATTTTCACCGAAGAGTTTAAGGAGAAGTTTCCTCACATCTTCCATTTTCTCAGTTGAGAGTGGGTGGGATAGCTGGATTTCCTCCAAGCAGAAACCTCTACTTTTGTTTGAGCTCTAACCTCTCTTTAATAATGATTGAAATCTGTTTAGGTCACTTTCAAATCTATAATGTTCACAGGCCTTGACATTAACTTCACGTCCTTCACATTCATTTACTGTACACTGAATGATAATTCGTTTCATTTCACTGATCATATCTAACTTCTTGAAACACTTTCCAAGCTGCTTAACATCATACAGTTTCCAATCTCTACCTAGCACCCTAACATCACCCACTGTTTTAAACACATCATAGTATTCATCCTTTGAAATAATTGTGGGCTTCTTTCGTAATTGTTTTTCGATCTGACCAAAAACACGGTCAGCTGGCATATAGCTATGACCTCGCACTGGATAAGTGATTACAATATCTTCAATGCATGTTGTTCTCAGTAGAAAATGAATAAGAGTATGCAGAATGTGATTGTTTTTGTTCTGAGCCGCACACCCGTCACAAAACAATCTGTTTTCTTATTCTCCAAATCCAGTGAACTCAAGTGATTTAAAAGAGCACTGGATACCTCTGTAGCACCTCGACCAGCCTGGTCTTCTGTCCATACATAAAATACTGGCAAGTGGTCTTGCTTAGGGTCAACAATGCATAAATTATACAAACTTATTTGTCTCGAATAGTATGCCTCTTGAATCGGTGTCTTGGGAAGAGGTTGTACTTGTTGTAAGTCAAAACATAATGTGACTGTATCTGACGGTTGATTTTCCCGAAGACTTTCATAAAATGCATTAGCACGCAATCTGTGTGCTCTTTTTTCTATCATGTAATTTGATTTTTCTGGATTTTGACTGGTTTTGATTAGGAAAGATAATTTTGCACAATAGCTACAAACATCTGAAGCTGGTGTTCTAAAACCAAGGTTAAATTCGGATACAAAAATACGGCGAAACATTGCAAAATTGACTTTTAGCTCAGGAGCCGCATCTTTGTTATAGATTCTGTAGAGTTTACTTATATTTAGTGAGCAATCTAAATATATCCTCTTTGACTTTTGCCTATTGTAATGGCTTTCATGACCATTGAGATTCTTCAAAAATTGACGCACACTTTCCTTCTTCTGTACAGACTTGCTAGACCTTCTATCACCACCTCGTTTCTCAATCAAGTGTTCACCACATTTAACTTTATGTGCTAAATTTCTAAGCCTTGATGGTTTTATCAAAAGCACAGACATAAAGAATTTTTTACAAACTTTCACTGGTTTTCCTACTTTTGTTGGTAAAACAAATGTCAGACTGTATGCATGTGGTTGTTTATTTACTGTCTGTCGAGGTCGTCTTCTGTTAACGGATCCTATGGTAATTTTTGATGCAATGAAATTATCTTGAGAAATTTTATCAGGGACTGATACTAACTTATCCCTTACAAAGGAACAATCGGAAGGTCTGAACATTTTACACTGAAAGCGTCTGTTTTCATGTCTACATGGAACAAAAATGTTATGTCCAACTCCTTTCCCATACCTCTTTCCTTTTTCTGCTTCTCTTGCTGTTAAACCGGAGCTTCTCTTCCTAGTTCCTTTGTTGCAATTTCCAACTAGAACTGTTTCACACGAATCCATCATTTACGAATAGCGAATAACCAATATGATACAGGAAGTATTAATGATAAGTGGGATGAACACCAAAAGCAATAACTATAATCAACAAACCTCGCTGCTCACGCAATGCATGATGGGAGTCTATTTGTACGGTGCTAGCGTTCTGATTGGCTGAGGTTGACAAAGTCTTGTTTGAATGAATACAGCAGTGGACTAAGTTGTTTTTTGAATGAATAGTCTACTTTTAGAGACCAATATAGCTAAGACAAAGTCACTTTTGAATGTTTACAGAGTGCTGGCACCTCAGGATGAACCTCATAATGTGAAATCTGTACTAAACTCATTTTTTTCAATTTCTGGACAAAGTCTCTTTTGAATGTGAGCTCCACATATATGGAAGACATAAATGCAAGGTACAAAAACTTAACCTACGGTACCCTGAAGAAATAACTAAATAAAATTAACTCCCTATCCCGGGCGTCCCACAACATTCATACACACAAGACCCAAAAATACCCTTCCCAAGCAATACAGAATTACGTCAATGAAAAAAACCAACAAGAAATGAAGCCGAACTACAATCACAAGCTGAATCAAACCAGACCCAAAACAAACCAATTCCCCCTCCCAAAATTTTGCAAGAAAGAGAACAGAAAGCCAAAAGTCGCCCAAAGACTAGCAGAAAGAGGCAGGAAAAAGGCATGACAGGGGAAAGTCAGTCCCTCCCCGAGAGTAAACCAAACACACCACAAAACACCCAAACAAACATGCTCCGTCAGAAATAAAAGACCAAGAGTCCCTGACTAAACCACCCGACATAAAAAAAAGCACACACACAAAAACTTACCCTCGCAAAACCATCATGACACGAAAATCCCTCTCGGATAACAAACAAACTAGAAAAGATTTACCCTAATCAAAACCACATCCCCGACACTCAAAATTCCAAGCCGAAAGAACAAAAAAATTAACCCGTCGAGGACCAGAAAACTATCCCCAAAATAGAATAAAATCTGAATTTAATAACATTAGGTGGGCATGAAGTAAATAACAATTAAACAATGAAAATTGGTACCTCTTGAAATACGCACACGGCCAAAAAGCAAACATAACCCTAAAACTTCGCCACGAGGTGATCAATAACCCACGTTATACATTATTAAAGCGAACACCACAACACCAACTTTTAAAATAATTTCAGTTACAAATAACATAATTTAACCGCGTACTTCCCCTTTTCTCAATTTAACAGTCTTACGCAAAATTTCCGAAGTTCTATCCAGTCAATATTTTCCACCTTTTTAAATTCGAAAGCTTCTTTTCTTCCAGTTTATCACCAGTCCGCACGTACCTTTAAAGACCACTTACATTTATGGAAAGGGATCCGACAAAAGCCTTGCGGCTTTTCCCTCTCGATACCAACTTTATGCACAACTTTCTTTCTCAAACGATCAAGAAACAATGTTCCAGCTTTGCGCCCGTTACAGTCTTACCAATACAAGATTTGGCGGCAGATTTAAAAACATATGGATTTTTCAGAGTCCTTTTTAAATTTCGGTTGGCGCGGCTTCCCGCCACCACGATAAATATTTAAATTAGCGCCGAATGACGAGTTATCACAGTCTCTTATTAAAGTTTCGTTTTTTTTAATGTTCCATAGTTAGCGGAGGGCAATTGTTGAATTTTGACATAAAGTTTATTTTTCAAATATGATGAATTTTCCAAGGTCCAGAACGTCCAAATAAATAAAGGGTTTTCACTCATTCTTGTCGACACTCCGCCGTCAGTGGCGCACCTCTTCTTCCGGTAGATGGGTGGGCCAAATGAGATGAACGCTCAATGTACCGAACCGGTACATCCTCGCCTCCCCAAACTCCGCCACCGGGGGAACATAAATTATAATGAGACCATGGACCAGCACTCTCGATCTGCCCCAAAAGTGGCCAAGGATGCAGGTAGGTAACTGGCTTCGGGACCCCATGCATCTGCCAGCAGATCACAGGAATACCCTCACCAGGATGTTGAGTGAGCTGCCAGTTGTCAGCCGACCTTGTGGTCAAAGGCGGCGACTCAGCTCGTACCATATATTGTACTTCCTCGCACCATGCACACACTGAAACAGTCATCACCGACAGAAATCTGACCACAACACACCATCCTTTCATGTCACCCTTCCACCTTCTTCTGAAGACTTGGTCGTGCCTTCCCAGTTACAAGAAAAGTTTATATCCAAAAGCTTGCCGCCAGTTACTTCTTCCAAGATTTTCAACTGTTAATTTAGAATCACACGCGCACACGAGAGCCGGACTGTGTTTCGTATTGTTCTACATTTCTTTCTTGAACACCACGACCAAATTAAAACTTCCACAAAAGAGGATAAAATTACAAAACAAAAGCCAAGTTAAACGGCCCACCTAACCTTAAAACGTTTTAAGTTGCATCTCACAAGATACTGACCATGTTTAAGTTAAATTTGACCACAAAGTTTGTTAACCAATTAAAATACATTTACTTCAAGGCTTTCAGTTCCGTTATATCCCTAACAGGTACAATTAATCCATACATACTTCAACAAAACAAAATTATTATATGACCTCTCATATCAAACTTTAAACTTATTTTCAAAATGCAGTGACCAAAAACTCAAAAGAAAAACATTTTCACAATAAATCAACACAATCCATAATGTAATCCCCCAACTAAGAAACAGACCTTGCAAGCACGGCAAAATAGACAACCAGATGACAGAGTTGCCACGCTTGCAGGAATAAAAGGAAGACACAAGCACACTTACCTCAGTTCCGCTGGGTGGTACTCCTCTCCTACCCCAATCCTACGAAGTTAGCCTCAAAGAAAACTAACCCACAAGACCAAGACAGGAAGAAGGATACTGGACAGAGCCAGAAGTGGACGGGAACCCTAAACGAGGCCGTGTTGAGGATAGGTGACTAGGGATAGTTCGCTAAGAAATGAAAGGGAGTCTAGAAAACAACAAAGTATTCAGGATGAATATTAAAACAAAAATACAAAGAAAAGAACAAAGGAAAACTAGAACTAGTGTGCCCAATTACATTTAAATTTAGATAAGGGGTAATAGAATTTCGTACAGAAAGTAATTGCCAGGATACAATATTTTATCTTACACGTCGACCCCCAATAAGCAAATATATGGAAGACATCAAAGTAAGGCACAAAAACTTAACCTACCCTGAAAAATAAACAAAATAAAATTAACCCCCATCACGGGCGCCCCTCAACATTCATACACACAAGACCCAAAAATATCCTTCCCAAGCAATACAGAATTACGTCAATAAAAAAAAAAAAAAACAAGAAATGAAGCCGAACTACAATCACAAGCTGAACCAAACCAGACCCAAAACAAATCAATTCCCCCCTCACAAAATTTAGCAAGAAAGAGAACAGGAAGCCAAAAGTCGCCCATAGCCTAGCAGAAAGGGGGCAGGAAAAATGTATGACAGTGGAAAGTAAGTCCCTCCCAGAGAGGGAACCAAACACACCACAAAACACACAAACAAACATGCTCCGTCAGAAATAAAAGACCACGAGTCCCTGACTACACCACCCAACAAAAAAAAACACACAACCTACCCTCGCAAAACCATCATGACACAAAAATCCCTCTTGGATAACAAACAAACCAGAAAAGATTTACCCTATTCAAAACCACATCCCCGACACTCAAAATGCCAAGCCGAAAGAACAACAATTAATCACAGATTCCCAAAAGAAAATTTAACCCATCGAGGACCAGAAAAATACATCAAAATAGAATAAAAACTGAATTTAATAACACTAGGTGGACCTGAAGTAAATAACAATTAAGACAATGAAAATTGGTACCTCTTGAAATACGCACGCGGCCAAAAACAAACATAACTCTAAAACTTCGCCACGGGGCGATCAATACCCACGTCATACATTATTAAAGCGAACACCACAACACACACACTTTTAAAATAACGTCAGTTACAAATAACATAGCTTAGCCGCGTACATCCCCTTTTACAATTTAACAGTCTTACGCAAAATTTCCGAAGTTCTATCCAGTCAAGATTTTCCACTTTTTAAATTCGAAAGTTTCTTTTCTTCCAGTTTATCACCAGTCCACACATACCTTTAAAGACCACTTACATTTTTGGAGAGGGATCCGACCAAAGCCTCGCGGCTTTTCCCTCTCGAGGCCAACTTTTTGCACAACCTTCTATCTCAAACGATCAAGAAACAATGTTCCAGCTTTTCGCACGTCACCACAGATGCTGCGCCCGTTACAGTCTTACCACTACAACATTTGGCGGCAGATTTAAAAACATATGGACTTTTCGGAGTCCCTTTTAAAGTTCAGTTGGCGCGGCTTCCCGCCACCACGATAAATTTGCGCCGAATGACGAGTTATCACAGTTTCTTATTAAAGTTCCCTTTTTTTAATGTTCCATAGTTAGCGGAGGGTGGGTAGGTTATTAGCTAAGGAATAAACCTCCCTAAGGGAAGATGATGAAAAAAAAAAGGAATGGGAAGAAATGGGTTTCGGAATGGAGAAAATGTATGGATAGATAGGACGAGAGTCCAATATAATTCATGGGAAGAAATGGGTTTCGGAATGGAGAAAATGTATGGATAGATAGGATGAGAGTCCAATATAATTCATAAACGTACACTAAAGTAAACGTTTAATCACCATTTTCACTGCGCAAGCCTGCAGGATACCTAAAGTGGGTATGGACTTGGACACAGCTAACGGGAAATGCGGCTGGAGCTTGGGCTATTTGCAAGCAAGCGGCGTTCGTGCTTTCCCTTCCCAGCCTAAAATTGGATAATATGGGGAAGGGTGGTAGTCTGGCAAGACAAAGAATGACAGATTTACTGTATATCCTTTCAAAGGAGTTAAGTTTGAACGAATGTTTTGAAAGGCGCAAATAATTTGAATTTGCCGTGAATTTTAGTTATTGGAACTGTAGGATTTCCGACGACTGATCGAGTACTCCCAGGAAAGGTAGAGGTGAAGCAGTTAGTGATTTTGGGAACAATTTGGTTGATTTCTTTGAAAATTTTGGTAAGAAAGACAATAGTTGCATTTAAGAATAGCTAAGCTTTTACCCAGCAAAGTGCCGACTACAAGTTTAGACCGGAAGAAAAACTTAAATTTTGAAAACGAACCACAAGTTTTAGAGAAAATCTCAACAAGCAGGAAGCTTGCGGAGCTAGCTTTACTTGCCTTACTGGCTCATTAGAATTAGATCTAGCAGCTAAAAGATGCTATGAAAACGATGATACTAGAAGTTTTCGTTCAAATGCAACAAGAGGCAAAACTTTGCTTAGTTGGGTAGTTGATTTTATTAAAGAGGGCATAAACCGATGGGAAGAGTCAGGGAAAATAGGGTCCTGCCTAATCGTTATTCTAAGACAAGAACGAAAAAATATAATCTGATTTATTTAACAATGCGTGGAGTTATAATTGGTTTTATCAAATGTAAAAAAGTATAAGGTCTCAGACCTCTAGAATGATAAAGTTTGCACTTAGCAATTAACAATATTAAGGTTTAAAACCTCTTTTAAGCACTAAAATCTGCATAAGATATTAAAAAAATGTGCTTAAGATTGACAAATTCAAAATTTAACAAAAATAAGGTATAACGTGGGCACTTTAAGAATTCCTATATGGAAATCTTAACAGGATGAACCGACAATAAATTAGAAATTATAACAAGAAAAGAGAAAATTAAGAAGTTTCTATAACTTCTTATATTTATACAGTAATTACGGCCATGCTAAAATCAAATTGTAAAGGTCACTATTTGTGAAACCTAAAGAGAAAATTAGTTTACTCAATTATGAGTAGAGAAAAAATAGAATTCCCCCATTTAGAAGGGAAAAGAATTAGAATGTGGACTAGCCACTTGATAAAGCAGAAGTTAATTCATGAAATGCGGAACAAAATAGGGAGGGCACTTGTTATAGAGTGACACCTCGTTGAAAGATACATAAATTTATAAATATTATGTTAGTAAGGTATTTAGGAAGGAAGAATTGGGAACTTTAGGAGAAAGTTCTCGGCCGAATTTATTGCTCTCACAAACGCGACGCGGTTGGTGGTCTAACGGGTACTGTTTTTACTATAGTCTATTGACGTATTTGAAAAGTTCACTATTGCAGCACAAAATGTTCACAAGGAGAAAAGTTATTAGAATTATGTAAACCACTGATTGAATTTTAGCTTGAGAGAGTTTATTTCGTTAGAAATCCGTAGGTTGCAGTTGAATGCAGCGGAAAATTCCCACGAAGGAAGACAAATTATGTTGATTAGAGGTTTATGCAACATAAGTTTCTCAGTGAGGAAAATGTGTTCCCATATTTGAAGAAATGCTAGGTTATTTTACTTGTAGAAAGATAGTTCGATGTCGAAAGTTCTGATAGCAGTTGAATTGGGCAACAGGTCCCGCGGAGAAAAAGCTAAGTTTTTATAGACAGTATTTCGTTTAATATGAATCCCACGGTGTGAGAACTCATTCTCAGTTAATTTGTGCAAGAAGCACTAAATTTTTAAATGGAAAGTCAGCTTAGATAGTTAGAGCATGACCAGAAAAATCCCTCGAAGATAGTTATTGCGTTACATTTAGCAATTTCAAACTGTCTATAAAACAAGACTTATGTTAGTAAGGTATTGGGAAGGAAGAATTGGGAACTTTAGGAGAAAGTTCTCGGCCGAATTTATTGCTCTCACAAACGCGACACGGTTGGTGGTCTAACGGGCACTGTTTTCACTATAGTCTATGGAAGTATTTGGTACTTAGCTTATTGTTTGTAGAGTAGATGATCCATGGCGACCGTTAGCTTAGATCCACATCATGGCGTAGATATTTAAAAATGTCTCGAGTAGACAGGAGACAAGCCTGAGGTAGGCTCCAACTGTATGTATTGACGACTGACACAGAAGTGAGAACCGCTCAACGAGGCACGAAGGTACCAAGGGGGGAGGAGGGTGGGGGGAACAGACAAAGGAACATACATAAGAATTACAAACATAACAAAAATTAAGTATCTTGATGAAGTGGTCTTGAAGTAATTGATAGCAGGCGATGATAACGACATCTGGTGGATTGGAATGATGAAGAAGTCCTCTTGAGCATGGAGAAGTTGGCTGGCGATAACGACATCTGGTGGCTTGACTTGTAAGGAAGTCTTCTTGAGAGTGAAAATGTTGAACTTCAGTGGTTAGCTGCTAGATGCCGCTAGGTTGATCATGGAAGATATATATCTATAACAGACTTCTACTTCTTATGTGGTGTTCAATCCGAAGATTGGTTTGTAGCAGCTTTCCATGAACTCCGGTCTGTGGCTAGTCTCTTCATGTCCAAGTATTTTATCACAACCTTTGTCGTGAATGATTTTTTTTGTATCCCAGCCGTGATCTACCTCTACAGTTCTTTCCTTCCACATTGCCCTCCAGTATTGTGTGCAGGAGACTTTCATGCCTCAAGATATGTCCAATCCAATTGTCTCTTCGGTGAGTAAGCATATTCCATAAACATGGCTTCTCTCCAATCCTCTTCAGCGTTTCTTCATTACTGATTTTGTCCACCAATAGAATTTTGAGTACTTTTCTGTAGCACCACATTTCAAAGGATACTATTCGTTTCTTATCAGCCAAGCTGAGAGTCCAGGTTTCACTACCATACAACAGTACGCTCTACACATATATCTTCACAAGATGTTTCCTGAGGCTCATACTAATGTTTTTGCATGTCAAGAGCTTTCCTTTCTTGTTGAATGCTATTTTGGCTTGGTTGATGCGACTATTTATCTTCTACTTCTTCCATCTGCTGTTATTTTGTTACCAAGGTAAGTGAACTCCTGTACATTTGTCAGCTGTTCTCCATTTAAAGTACAACGAGGAGGTTCATACTGCCGGCTACAGAGAAGAACTCTGGTTTTCATTTTGTTGATCTTCATGTTATATTTGTTAAAGGTGGAATCCATTTCTGCTAATGCATAATTCAGATCATCTTCGTTTTCTGCCAGGACTGCGATATCATCCGCAAAGCGAAGCATGGTAATTCTTTCTCCTTGAATCTTGAGACCTCCAGTCATTGGCAAATTATCATTTACTTCATCTATTGCTTTTTGGATGTATGCATTAAAAAGAATTGGTGAGAGCGAACAACCTTGCCGAACTCCTTGCTTAATGTTGGCCTCTGTTGTGGAATCTCCACATCGTATAACGGCTATCTCGTCTTCATACAATTTCCAAATTGTCCTCCTGTCCTTGTACTTAACACCCAGTTCTTTCAACACCATGAATAGTCTATTCCACTCAACCTTATCAAATGCCTTCTCCAGGTCTACGAAAGCAATGACTGTATCAAGATCTTTTCTTAGTCGTTTCTCTATAATCATTCTTAAAGTTAGGATTGCTTCTCGAGTCCCTCTACCCTTCCTGAATCCAAATTGATCTTCTGTCAACGCCAACTCTACCTTTCCTTCAATGCGTTTCAAGATAATGCTGGTGAGTATTTTAGAAGCATGGGTTACAAGGCTTAATGTGCGATATTGGTCACATCTATTAGCAGATTATTTCTTTGGAATGGGCACTATGACACATTTCCTAAAGTCCGATGGGATATGTCCCGCGTTATACATTTCACAAATCAGATCAAATAGGGCTTTCTTCACATTGTCTCCCGTGGCTTATATCAGCTCTGCTGGTATATCATCAACCCCGGATGCCTTTCCGTTTTTCAGCCTTTCCATTGCTTGATTAAATTCATCCAGGAGTATTTCATCTCCCTCTTCTTCTCTATCTACTAGCTCTTCATTTTCTAGTATTTCACAAGGTGTACGTTTTCCTCCATATAAATTCTCAATGTATTCTTTCCATTTTGAGCCAATTACAGAATCTTCATACACCAGTTCTCCATCATCTGTCTTCAGTACATTGCACCTAATCCTCTTGTCCCCGAAGAACCTTTTGGCTAGTTTAAACGCTGTCTCAAACTTGTGATTCTTAACTAGGTCTTCTACTTCCATGCATTGCAATTCCAGAAATTTTTCTCTGGCTGCCTTCGCCTCTCGATTTATTTCGTTTCTCAATTTCCTGTGTAGTTGTTGTCCTTCTTCAGTCGCAGAGTTCTTAAACTTTCTTCTTGTGTCTATCTTCTCAATGATTTCATTAGTTATCCAAGCTTTCCTGTTCTGTGCTTTCGGCTTTCCCACAACATCTGTTGCTGCTGCTGTTAGAACACTTCCCTTCCAAGCATTCCACTTATTCTCCATACTTCCTAAGTCTATTGCTGATATGTCTGCCAGAAGTTCATCTGTCTTCTTCTTAAAATCTATAGCAAGGTTTTGATCTCTGAGAGCTTCGATATTCCATTCTTGACTGTTCTTCCTTTTCAGTTTCTTCAGTTTTAGTTGGCATTCGCTCAAAACCATGTTGTGGTTACTACCAATATCTGGGCCAGGGCAGCTTCTACAGTCCTTCAGCTGTGTCTTAAATCTCTGCTTAACTAAAATGTAATCAATTTGAAATCGATTCCCACCACCTGGCATTGTCCAAGTATAACGTCTTCGTGCATGGTGTTGAAATAATGCATTTGCAACCACCAGCTGATTGTAAGCACAGAATTCCAATAAACGGTTTCCTCGATCGTTCCGTGTGCCAAGCCCAAATTGGCCCACAGCCACTCCATCTTTACCCTCTCCAATAACAGCATTCCAGTCTCCAAGGATTATCAGATTCTCATCTACTTTAACACCTTTGATTAATTCTGTCAGATCATACACTCTTTCCACTTCATCTTCGTGGGCAGTGGTTGGCACGTAGACTTGAATGATCACGGTGTCCCTTGGTTTAGTATCTAATTTCACTAAAATCAGTCTTCCAATCTGCTGAACGTATCCTTTAACTCGGTGACCCATTTCCTTTGTTATCACCACTCCTACTCCTCCCTCTCCAGGTTTGTCCATAATAGTCCCCGTGTGGATTATCCTGTAATCTCCACTCCAAAAATCTCCATTATCAGGCCACCTCACTTCGGCTATTCCTAACACATCTACATTCATCCTTCCAATCTCAAGCTTTAGGTTTTCCAGCTGTCCACATTGTAGAAGTGATCGAACATTCCATGTTGCAATGCGTCTCCTACATTGAGCACTTGTACAAGCACACCCCACCCGGAGATCCGATCGCGGGGCTAATCCGGAACATTTTACGAATACAGGTTTCATGACATGAGCCGCTATTCCTTGGGATATCCATAGGATCCTACTAGACTTATAAACGAAGTAAGCAAGGTGCACAAATAAAATAAAAAGTAAGAAATCACTGTTGGTGTTTGCGAAAGAGGAAGGAATGAATTAAAGCAAAGAGCAGCAAAAGCTAACTCTGTCTTACCGTGTATTTCGAGAAATACACCAGAGGGCAATTGTTGAATTTTGACATAAAGTTTATTTTTCAAATATGATGAATTTTCCAAGGTCCAGAACGTCCAGATATATACAGGGTTTTCACTCATTCTTGTCGACACTCCGCCGTCAGTGGCGTACTTCTTCTTCCGGTAGATTGGTGGGCCACAGGGGATGAACGCTCAATGTACCGAACCGGTACAATCACGAAAGACACTAATTTATTCTTTTTCTGGCAGGCCTACGGGAATACAATTGGGGAATAGGGGTTTTTGGGTGGGGAACACATAGACAGATATTTACAATAACACTTGGAAAAGAGATGTGTATCGTGTTCTTTATTAAGCCAATATAGTTCTAGTAAAGAAGGGGATACATATTTTGTAAATATTAGGTAGAATGAAAAATTTCGATGTGTTTCAGGATCTTTACTATACCTATCAAGGTCAAGTTAAGATGGGGATACATATTTTGTAAATATTAGGTAGAATGCAAACATTTCTATGTGAATCTGGATCTTTGCTATACGTATATAGGTCAAGTAAAGATAAGGATACATATTTTGTAATGGCAGAATGCAAAAATTTCGATGTGTATAGGATCTTTACATCTCGTTTCCAAGTGTTATTGTAAATGCCAATTTCCGTCTATGTTTCCTCCACCCAAAACCCCCCATTGGGGTGTCTTTCGTGATGTCGTCGATGACTTCATCAATGCCGCCATTTTGGTTTTAGGGTAATTTTATACGGAAATGTATCATGATCTATACTAGTCCCTTTGAATTTTTAAATGGTATGGATTCTGTCTTGAGGAAAGAATTAATGATTAAAATTAATAAATGGAAATCAAAAATATTGGAATTCAGCCAAAAGAAATCAGAAACCCCTATGGACGTCGAATTGCCATGCCATTCATGCATAACACAAATGTCATCATTGTAAACATTCCGCAGAAATACGACTTAATTCCCAAATCATGTGTAAATGTAGAAATAGAGTCTACAAATGGAAAAATTCATAAAATTTGTACAAGTTTTCCAAATTATAGATGTAAGTAAATTAGACAGGAAGTTCCACACTTGGCATGGCCTACACTTAAATAGGTTAGGAAAAGAGTATCTTAGTGATGAAATCTGCAAAATTGTAAATTCAAATGGTAAAAATAGTTCAACAGTAATATCTTTAGAGTGGAAGCAGGGAAACTGGTAAAAGAAGCCAAACGTGAGATTTGGCATTCAGATCTTTTGATGTCAAATTTAACTGAGTCCAACAATGGTATTTCAGACTTGTCTAGCAACAATAATAATAATTATGATAGTAATAATGTAAATAAATAACCAACACAAGCTTGCAAAAGTAAAAAAAATAAAATTTACCACTAGAATGTTCAGTCTCTCTATAATAAAATTGATTACATAAATCTAATGCTTAAAACGAACTTAAAGACATCTCAACACTATGTATTTCATAACATTGGCTGAAAGAGGAACAACTCGAATTTATTCAATTCCCAGGGCTTATACAAGCTAGTAAATACTCTAGATCTAATATTAGCCATGGTGGTACTTGTATCTTCTTAAGAAATAATTTAGATCATGAACAGTTAACAGCTTATGATTATCTAATTATGGAACAGGGTTTTGAATTCTCTGCCGTAAAAATACAGCAGTTTGAGTTAATAATTGTATGCGCATACCGTTCTCCGTCAGGAAAGTTTCCTTTATTTATAGATAAATTAGAATTGTTACTCAATAACATGAGCAAAGTAAATTTCGATATAATAATTTGTGGGGATGTAAATGTGGATTTCTTAAAATTTGATAGACATTGTGAATTAATAACAGTTACTAATTTCCAATGGACTGAAACCTACAGTAAATACCCCAACAAGAATAACAAAATTTAGTAAAACCACTCCTGATCAAATTTTTTTAAATACAGATAAATATCACCATTCAATAGAAGTCTATTGTCAGGGTTTTAGTGACCACCATGGACAAATACTGAGTTTTGAAGTACCCGAAACAATCAATAATGGACTAAAATCAAAGTGCAGGTCATTCACTGAAAAAAAATGTTACATATTTCAATGACTTATTAAATAAGGAAACATGGTAAGAAATTTATAAACTAGAACATGTAAATGATAAATTTAATGCACTTAACAGTACCCTAAAACACTATTTTGAAACAAATTTAGACAATTTAGACAAAGAACTGTTCAAAATAACAAAACTAACAATTGGATAACAACAGGGATTATAAATTCATGTCAAAGAAATACATTTCTACACAAATTATATAAACAATACCACACAACACCTGAATTCAATGTATACTACAAAAAATACACTAGCATATTAAATAAGGTAATAAGACTAGCAAAGTAAATGCATAATGATAATTTTATTTCCCGATCATCTAATCACGTGGTCCGTGATAAAGAAACAGGAAAATCTGCTAAAATACAAAGGAACATTACACTGACCAGAAATAATGAAGTGATTAATAATCCAGAGGAAATAGCAAACACTTTTAATGACTATTTTCTGGAAATTCCACAAAAATTATTAAATAAATCACAGGTAAATACACTAAATTCTAATAATAAAATAAATATATGCAGTGATTCTTTATGTATAAATCATGTCACAAGTGAAGAGGTAAGAATAGTTATAAAAGAGCTAAGACATAAATTCTGTGCTGGCATTGATGGCATCCCTGATGCAATTTTAAAGAAATGTGCAGAAAATATAATAAATCCACTTACGCACTTAATAAACAGTTCAATTCTCTCAGGAACTTACCCGGATATTTTGAAGTTATCAAAAGTAATTCCAGTGCACAAAAACGGTTCAAAAGATGAATTAGATAACTATCGTCCAATTACCTTAGCAACTGGTATTGCAAAAATTGTGGAAAAAACCATGTATAAGAGACTAATAAGTTTTATAGAAAAAAATAAAATATTATCAAACTCACAACATGGATTCAGAACGGAAAAATCTACACAGACAGCAATTTATGAATGTATAAATAGTATACTGAAATTAATTGACAATAAGGACATGTCATCATCATCATCATCTTGCACAGTTTCCAGCCACTGGCCGGGTCTGTTTGGAACACAAGCCTCTCCAACGTCTTCTGTCTTCCCACCATCTCTCAGCCTCCACCCTTGTCCAGTCTTCTCCTCTCTTCTTCACGCTTTCTTCCACCCCCTTCAGCCACCTGTCTCTCGGTCTTCCTCTCGGTCTCTTTCCTTCCCACTTCGTCTCGTGTACTCTCCTGGGTATCCTCTTCTCCTCCATTCGTTTTACATGTCCATACCATCTAAGTCTAGATTTCTCTATACCATCCTCTAATGGTTCCTCCTTCATTCATTCTCTGGTCCTCTCATTTCTTATTCTGTCCATCTTTGTAGCTCCAATACTGCTTCTCAAGAACCTCATCTCACTGGCCTGTATTTTGCTCTTTTCCCTTCCTTTCATAACCCAGGTCTCCGAGGCATACGTCAGGATAGGGACATAGTACGTCCGATATATGATCTTTTTGCTGTTCTGAGGGACATCCTTGCTCCATAACATGCTTCTCACACTCCTCCGAAATGCTTCTGCCTGCCTCCCCCGCTCATTTATTTCTCTATCATTTCTTCCATTATCTTGTATCAGGCTTTCCAGATACTTGAAACTCTCCACTTCCTTCAGCTGTTCCCCACCAATTGTTATTCCCGTTGTGGTTCTTTCCTTCTTCCTTGTTGTGATCACCACCTCACTCGTATTTATGCTAAATTTCATCCCATATCCTTGTATTATTCCTTTCCACACATCCAACTGTTCCTGTACCTCCTCCTCCTTGTTTCCCCAAATCATCAAATCATCTGCAAACACCATTGCTTTCATCTTTCCTTCCCCAATTACTTGTGCCACTCGGGTCATTATGTCATCCATCACCACAATGAAAAGTAACGGTGACAGTGCACTTCCTTGTTTCAGGCCGTTTCTCTGTTCCAACCAGTCTGATCTCTCTCCTCCCACTTTCACAAAGCTCACGCTTCCAATAAGGAACATCTTGGATTTATCGAAAGCATTTGATGTTGTTGACCATAAAATCCTCCTTACAAAACTAAATCAATATGGTATTAGAGGTCTAGCTAATAAATGGATAGAGTCTTACTTAACAAGGCATAAACAAATAGTAAGCTTGAGACACAAGGATGATGGAACCAAATTACTTAATGAAACATTGTCAAATGAGGGAATTATTAAATTTGGAGTACCCCAGGGATCGGTTTTGGGCCCCACTACTCTTTCTTCTATATATCAATGATATAACACAGAACGTTCATTTACATAAGGAAATTTTGTTTGCGGACGATACAACACTCGTAATAAAAGGTGAAACTAAACAGGTCATACAGCAGTCTGCTGACTCCGTTACAGGAGAGTTAACCAAATGGTCACAAGATAATCGCCTCATAATAAACTATAAAAAAACAGTATGTCTAAATTTCCCCACTATACAGAATAGGAATCCTGCGAAGCCCAATATAACATTAAATGGTCATCAAATAGAAAATAAATCAGAAACAAAGTTTTTAGGACTATGGATACAACATGACTTGAAATGGAATAAACATATACAATATTTGAATACTAAACTGAACTCTATGTGCTTTGCATTACGTATTTTGAAAACCTGCACTAGCATGCACACATTAAGTAATACTTATTTTGCTTATTTCCATTCATACTTAAGATATGGGGTCATATTTTGGGATATGTCGCCAGATGTACTAAGCACGTTTAGGATACAAAAGAGGGCGATTAGAATTATGGCAAATGTAAACACTAGAGAATCATGTAGACCTCTGTTTAAAGATTTAAACATTCTCCCACTGCCCTGCATATATATCTTTGAAAGTATTATGATTTTTAAAAAGAATTTAATGAATAAGGATGTTTTTCTTAAAACAAACAATGATGTTCATAGGCATAACACAAGACAAAATCAAAACATTCATATTTCACACACACACAAGCATATATCAAAAAAGAACTTTTCACACAGGAGTTAAATTATACAAGAAACTACCCCAGTATATAAAACTTGCCCCAAAAATAAAAACCTTTGATAGAATGTTGAAAGCTTATCTGCAGTGCCATTGTTTTTACTCTGTAGTTGAATATCTTAGTGTATAGGAGCGATGAAATCTATAATTATATTTTACTTTTCTATTTTAATTGTAATACCTAGCTGTAAGTTGTATTTATAGAATTAAGTATTCATATTATGATAATAGAGTAAGGTGTCAATAGTTGTCCAATAAGATTGTATCTCTTAAGATCTGTTATTATAATAAGTTGTAAATAATAATAGTATTAGTATTATATACCTGTTAGTACTTTTATTTTATAAATGTAAATTCTGACGTGTCCTATATCCGTGTCTTGTATTTCATCAAATGGAATTAATAAAATCTATCTAATTAACAGGTGAAAATCTAAAGGAAGTAGGAGACTTCCATTACTTAGAGTGCAAAATAACCAGTGATGGGCAAAGCAAAAAGGATATAAAAAGTAGGTTAGTACAGGCAAGGAAAGCATTTCTACAGAAAAAGAATCTGTTGACATCGAAAATAGATGTAGGTACTAGGAAGTAATTTTTGAAAGTCTTTGTCTAGAGCTTGGCACTCTATGGAAGTGAAACTTTTGACTGTTGGAGAGCAGAAAAGAGGAGAATTGAAGCATTTGAAATGTGGTGTTACAGGAGAATGATGATCAGATGGATAGATAGGGTTACAAATAAAGAGGTATTAAGATGAGTGGGAGAGAAGAGATGTTTCTGGCGACTGCTAATGAAGAGAAGAGATAGATTGGTAGGACACCCAAGAATAGCAAAGTTAGTTATGGAAGGAAGGGTTGAGGATAAACAGATTGCCTCGGATGTAGGGTGTGGTAGCTATGTAGAGATGAAACGATTAGCTCAGGACAGGGAAGCATCAAGACAGTCAAAACACTGAAGACTCAAACACAATCTTAGTTTATAGATTTATTTTAGTTCTTTGTTTTTTATCTTACAATTGCTGGAGAAGCTCCCAATGTACGGCTGACACAAGTACAATTTGTGAAGAATACATATTGACTAAGGCTGAAAACTATCAAGTTATTGCAAGTGAATATGGATACCAAACTACCAGGTCATCAATATAAGTCTTCCCTCCGATACCAATCAAGGCTCGCCAAGCTCTCGCACCGACACCCGCTCGCTGGCCGGTAAGAAGAGTGCGACTTCTCCCCGCTACTTCACATCAATATACAGTCGTTTAATAGCAATTTCTAGTGAAAATAATTATCCTCAAACTTACCTGGTTTTCAGGAAATATTCCAAGTATTGACCCTCAGTTCGAAGTTCTGGCACCTCGTAAACAGGTTTCCAGACACACTGCGAATTTCCTCCTGGATGACGTTCGTTATAACTAGCCGAATATTTTCTCTAACTGCACACACCTTTCCTTTCTACATTCACCAGAGGTAATAATCACACGGATTCATATTGGGTGATCTGGCCGGACTATACGATCATTGAAAACTTCCCGTATTACTGCCAAGGATTGATTAGCTGTGTGCACCGTTGCATTATCTTGAATGAAGTAACCATTGTTCTTTTCGTCGTCCATGAGCTCATGAAAGAACAGCCTTGGGATTAGATCAATGTGACGGTTAGAATTAATTGTTTCGTGGAAAACTATACCGTATTTACTCGGCTATAGGACCCCATCGCCTATAGTACCCCCCTTAATTTTCGAGAGCCAAAATAAAAAATTCTTAGAAATCGCTTATAGTACCCCTTAATTATTTAGAGTCAAAAACAACATTCTTGGAAATTGACGATTTCCTAATTTAATTTAAAATTATAACTGAAATTCATGTTCTTTTATGACAAAAATATTTTTCTTGTTACATTATTTTGTTTTTCAGACGATATGACCATCATTTTGCATACGTGTACCGCATACGCAATTGGGCAGGATATCGAATTGTGTAGCCTATAGGCCACAACCGATATCCAATAGAATATGCCACACTATTGGCCGAGAAGAAGTGCCAAGTTTTAAAACCTGCCAATGAAAGTTATGGATTCATATCTTGTCTGCATTCTTTTGTTATTCTTTGTATTACGCTTCAAAGTGGTGTTTGAAGGCAGCTTTCTTCTCAGTTTTATTTTAAAAACGTTTCATTTGCTGCAAGAACGTTCGGGGATTGTGCGATTCGTTATTGGTATATTAATGTGAAATATGTGAATAATACGTACTCGGTTGTGTTTACAAATGTTGGTGAGATGTGATCGTTCAACATCATCACTCCTTCCCTAATTGATGCATTCTCCCTCCCTATGTTCAAATAAAAATAAAGTTTGCATTTCCATGTCAGATACTTTGTCCATTCCATTCTATTTCTTTGATACTAAGATTTTTGCTTAGCAAGGGATAGAAGTGAAATTCATTGGGGGGAGCGGGGTTAGCCGGGAATAGTGGTGGGTAAGTGAGGTTATGGCAGTCTCATAATGGGCTGATTAAAGATGTAAACTTTGTTTATTTTGATTGAATATATATCGTACTGTGTAGCAACAAAATAAAATAGCTTATTTTTACTCTTTCCCTTTCCCAAAATAATGGATTTTTGAACTTCGAGTCTATAGTACCTCCCCCCCCCAATTTCAGAACAAAAAATTTAGGAAAAAAGGGGGTCCTGTTACCGAGTAAATATGGTAGGTCCTATAATTCTGCGAGAACTTATTGCACACCTGACTTCCATCTCCAAATCATGTATCGGTCAGACATGCAACCGATGTGGAGTTTCAGCACTCCAGTAGCAATTGTTTTGGCTGTCCACATAACCACTTAAGTGAAACCAAGCCTCGTCGCTATAAAATAAAATTTCAGGGTCTACATATCCATCGTGAACTGACTGCAGTAGCCAGTTGTAATACAGAATCCTCACACAATCATCAGGCTCCCGTAATTTGTGGGCAGCCGAGAGTTTGTATAGTTTGACTTTTAACAACTTGGTCACATTTCGAGCAGAAAAAACGACGCATTAGTCCGTGCAGAGAGACGTGACAAGGATTTCGACGGGCTTCTTTCGAAGATAACTCCTATTTCATCAACCTATAACTGTTAAAACAGTCCGTCACCTACGTCTCTTCTTGTTGAGAATGGACCCGGTGGAGCAAAACCTTTTCCAATATCGCGTATCGGGTGCCTATTATAGCTGATAATAATCGATTTTCGATTATTTGAAATTAATCAGAAACGATTAAATGAATAACCTTTCAATCGATTAATCACATAGCCAATTAATCAATTAACCGAATAATCGATTAATTGATTAGTAGACACGAGATAAAAGAATAAGTTTTGAAAATGGTTTAAATGTGAAGTCATCGCTTAAGTTGAGTTACGCTTATTTTCGGAATGATATATACGTAGAAATCTATAAAGTTAAATTTTGCGCAAAGATACGTGTCCTTCCTTGTTTATGTTAACAATAACCAAATAACAGTCAGTGTCCGTGGAGGAACAAACATCAATCAAATTGGGAAGGGTTTCAGGAAAAGAAAACTAAGAGATTTCAGCAAAGCTTTTGAATCTTTTTTGTTGGGAAGGCTGTTTACAATTTAGGACAGGAACATTTTTGTTTTATTCGGTTTTAGCCTAATTTCCACAAAGACCTGTCAGTTGTAACTCTTTAGTCGGTCAACTTGAATTTGTCCAATGACTGGGTGGAGTGCAATGTATAAAATAATATGAATTATAAGTAAATAACACTCCTGGAAACATTACATGTGTTATGATCACTATTAAAATCACTATCACTATTACGTCCCCACACTCAAATGCTCCGAGTTGGTAAGAGATTTCACGAGCCCTTAACCAGGAAAGCCACCAACAGCAAGGAGGTCCAGTCATGTATTGGGGTGGAATCATGTTCGATCGACGTACGCCTCTAATTCCTATCCACGGTAACATGACTGGTTTGGGGCAGATGAACTCGTAGTTCCGCCCCTTAAAACAACAATAACTAACTAACTAACATGACTGGTCTGGTGTATAGAAACAAAATCCTTGAATCCGTCATTGCAGGATTTGCTGCCACAATGGGTGAGGACTTTACACTAGTGAACGATAATGTTCGTGCACATCGAGCTAGGGTGGTCATTCACTTCCTTCAGATACATGTCGTACAGAGAATGCAGTGGTCTGCCTATTCTGCGGACATGAACTGTATTGAACATGCATGGCAAGAGCTCAAGAGGGCAATTTCGCACCGTCCCAATCCTCCAACAAACAAAGAGCAACTGATTGAAGCTGCTGTCCAAGAGTGGGATAATCTGCCCCAAACCACGTTGGATTCATTGGTGCTCAGTATGCCTCGTTGTCTGCAAGCATGGATTAGAGTTCGTGGATGCCATACACGGTATCGATATGTCCCAATATGTAAAGGACGTTTGTGTGCTCAGTCCCACATTACCACTTTTGTTATTTGTTGTGTTTCTGTCTCTTTTGCAAAGCAGATTGTGTCTTGTTTTTCTTTGTATGTAATCTATATTGTGCATAATATGATAACATACACATAGCAAAATAAACAAGTTACTAAATCACAATATGCAAAACCTTTTTTGAGCACGGTAAAAGTTTAGTTTGTTTAATAACGATTTGTGAATAACATGTGTATTACGAACGTGTATACAAATTAGAATAACACAATATAATAAAATTAGAGCATTCACTTGAATTCCATTATGTATATACTGTAGTTACATGTAAGCCTCCATGGCTTAGGCGGCAGCACGCCGGCCTCTCACCGCTGGGTCCGTGGTTCAAATCCCGGTCCCTCCATGTGAGATCTGTGCTGGACAAAACGGAGGCAGACAGGTTATTCTCCGGGTACTCCGGTTTTCCCTGTCAACATTTCATTCCAGCAACACTCTCCACTAACATTTCATTTCATCTGTCATTCATTTAATCATTGCCCCAGAGGAGTGCGTCAGGCCTCGGCAGCCGGCACAGTTCATATCCTCGCCGCTAGATGGGGGCTTCACTCATTCCATTCCTGACCCGGTCGGAGACTGGAAGCAGGCTGTGGATTTTTCATATAGTTATATATCTCAGCGGAGCCTTGATCGTACAGTCGTTACGCTTTTGCCTGCCTAACACCCGCCGGGGTCATTGTGATCAAAACTAATACATGTATTTTTTTCAAGGAGTTTATTTACTTATTACTCATATAATATAATATACATTGCACCCCACACAGTCATTGGACAAATTCGTGTTGACCGACAGAAGAGTTACAACTGACAGTTTGTAGAGGCAACAATAAAAGATTGGTTTCAACAGTTCACAAAAAAAGATGCATTATTTAAAAATAAATGTGACACTATATTTCAATTAATTGACGGTCTGTTTTGGTTCAAAAATACTAGGAAGTACAATTTTCTGGGATGAGGCAGCTCCGCTTTGCAGTCACAATGTTTCCTGCCATTGAAAATACTCCTTCAGCGCTGCAAGTGGTCGCGGGGAATATCAAGTATTTTTTCGCTAGTTTAACGGGCCTTGGATATTATTTGATTTATTTTCCACCTGAAAAAGGGTGAGTATGCAAGTCAGGCGGTGAATTCCCAAGATAGATGTTCAACTTGTCTTTTGCAATGTTTGCAATATTAACGCTACATCTATAAGATTTCCTATTTTTACTGCGCTTTTTGTAACTGCCCTACCATGAGAACATTTATTTTTTATCGAACATGCCAAAGAGTTGACTATAGACATACCTTCGTTCGTAAGACGTCACATTTGTATCTTTGGAGTCGAAATTTAATGTTTTTCGGATGATCAATACCCAATTGTCTAATGGGAGATTCCCTAATCCTGAAAAAAAACTTTTACATGAAATTAATAAATACAATTGGATGACCAGTTTCGATCGTCAAGCGATCATCAGATCCTTTATACTTCGGCTATTAATCTATGTCTACAAGTATGAGTTATGATATTTGCAATACAGTATATACTTATTTAGTTGCAGTAGTAATTAATCTAGCACAAATAGTCAAGATATGTTATTTTTTGTTGAGATACTGATAGTGGTGCTTGATCTGCAAGTTTGCTAGCTTAGTGCCATTCTGTGATTGTTATTAAAGGGTCAGGTTATTGTGTCAGCAAAAACGCCCACACGTTGTGCACAAAAACGGTCCACATCGTTCAAACTGCTAAGTGCATCATTTAATAACTATCAGTATCTCAACAAAAAGCACATACTATATCTTGACTAGTTTGCTAATTTAACTGATACTGCAACTAAATAGCTGTATATATTGTAATTATCGTCACCCATACTTCTCCACATGCAGTTCATTTATAGCCTGGGTGTATAGAATCTGATGATGATCCCTTAGTATAAACAGGTTAAAGGTTCTGTTCTGCCTGATCAATACTTCTATTAAATATGCTCACTGTGTAGTCATTATTGGGAACCTTTAACCTGTTTATACTAATTAGTTTATCAATACGGAACCAGAATGCACCTTTTAAGTTCTAAAATTGATGATCACTTGACGATCGGAACACGTCATCCAAGTGTATTTATTAATATCATGTAATATTTTTTCAGGATTAGCGAATACATTTCCATTTCTAAGGCAAGCCTGAAAAAGGGCTTCCAACACGATAATCCTTGTAGTGAAGTTAAATGAAACCTCAAAGCGGGTGTTGAGCAGTGGCTAGCATTCTTGGCTGTCACCACAGAGGTCTGGGTTCAATTCCCGGCTCTGCCAAGAAATTTAATTCTGGTGAGGGGGCTGGAACGGGGTACACTCAGCCTTGTGAGGAGGGTTTTGATTCATACCTCAGTCATCCTGGAAGTGATTTTACGTGGTTTATCACTCCTACTCCAGGCATGCCGGGATGGTACCTAATTTAAGGCCATGGTCGGTTCCTACCCAAATCCTACCTGAATTACAAATACACACACTGGTATAGACATCGCAGTGACACATGTCATCAGGCAAGTCTTAAACACACCCCAGTACATGGGGCTACGTAACCACTATGTTGCAAAGCCCCTAAAATAATCAAAAACATCATCCAGGATGGGACTGCCCGGGCTAACCATGTCGAGTGATTGCATTAACCCTTAGCACTCAAACGGCGGGAGAGCCCCGATAACAAAAATATCTCGCATAGATCCTTTGTCGGGTCACACCCGACATCGATTTGTTCCGCCTATAACTTAGCTGTCGAGGTACACACAATAAAATATCAGTTATACTGTGCTTCTCCCATCTTCTGGCGATACTTTGCACTACCGCTACGCTATATTCTCTTTGGAAACAAGCCATATGGAGAGGTATTTTGAAGGCCATGCAAGTTTGAAATGAACTGCGTAGCAACATGGCTACGTTAGAAGATCGCGAGAAGCAAATAGCTGGATATTTGGATGAAAGTGACGTTGATTTTAGCGATAGTGGAACTGATACTGAATTAAGTGGTGTGGAAGATCATGCAGAATTATATGGTGTTAGTGAATTTAGTGACAAAGAGCTCGTTTATGATGAAACATTTCATAATGACAGTACAGTGCTGGTACCTCAAATGATGGGCACTTATGGAGTTTAGGTGGTACGGATATTTTTTCTCGAAATGCGATTGTTTACATCAATTATGGGTAAATCGAGGGTGCTGATCACGAATATACTATTAGTTTTGCACCCATACCCGGATTATCTACACAATACCGTTCTGATCCGGGCCAGAGATCGCGAATTCGATTATTCCACTTGGTACTTGGGAGGGGAACCGAACTCCGACATTCAAGGGCCATACGGGTGACTTTTCTCATATCCAAAGTAAGAAACGTTTTCATACAATTTATATCAATGCAATACTGTACCATTCCGGGTCATTCATCGCAAATTCGAATATATCACTTGGTACCTGTGAGGGGAATCGAACCCTCGACCATCAAGGGCGTTAGGTGTGACTTTTCGCACAGCCAATGTAAGAAACGTCTCCATACTATTTGTATGAACACAATACCGTAACTTTCCGGGTTACACGCCGCAAATTCGAATTTATTACTTAGTACCTGGAAGGGGAATCGAACCCTCGTCCCTCAAGGGTGTTAGGTGTGGGTGCAAAACTAATAGTATATTCGTTCTCAGCACCTTCGATTTACCCATAATTGATGTAAAAAAAAAAAAAAACACATTTCAAGAAAAGTATCGGTACCGCCTAAACTTCATAAGTGCCGCCGGTTCAGAAGGTTATGCAGTTACCGCTAATTACAGGTACATCCTGAGTGTAAAATACAGGACATTGTCCCTGATATGTTGTATTATGTTATAGTTCATTGCAGTAATTACTTGTATTGTATTATATTACATTAACCTATTAAATTCACATCGCAAACATACATGTGGTCTGATGACCTGCCACAAGCATATATTTAAATGGAGCTGAAGAGCCAATACTGTTCACAAATAATAAGAGTGCTAAGGGTTAAGAAACCAAGTTGCGTCATAGTTTGTTGATTCTGTGAGAGCGTAGTTAAAAGTGTGAAATAGATTGATTAAGCGACAAAACATATCGAATAACCGATTAATAGATTAATTGATTAATCGTTATTTGAAACAATCGATTGTTATCTGAAATTAATCGATTAAAAGTAACAGCTCTAGTGCCTATATGGAGGACGGATACCAGGAAATTTCAAAAAGAATCAAAAACAGAACAGAAGAATACTTCGCATACCAAAGCACAATGAATACATGTTGTTGTATAGAAAACATCACTAGGCAACATATAATCTGTAAAATTGCCCCGTGACTGCACTTAATGTTATGTCAATTCAACGAGCACTTCACTAACTTACAACACCAGAGATACTGACGGATTATTGCCGACCTCAGCGCGCATGTTCATTGGAGAGAGAAGGCTGCGCCTGCCAAGGTCACTTTTACCGACCCAGAGGCGCATACAGGGGGATTTAAAACGATGACCCAGTATTAAAATATGGTTAATGTTTTCACATTATGGCAATTGTCGCACCCTACTTTCCAAATAAAAAGAATTGGTTTATAAAATTTCATGGCATAATCATCGCACAGCACATTCATATTTGTGTGCCGATCAGTTGTATATGCTGACGCAACCTTTTAACCTTGCATAACCTTGTCAGAAGCAAGGAGTTTTTGTCTCTCTGCCTATGACTCACATTGCGCATGTGACCGGCATAGGGCACGCTAGATAGCAATCGCGGTCAGCGCCAGTCCAGGGGAGTGAACCTTGTATAGATAGACCTGTTGCTTCCGCGAGCTGGCCTCGAAATGGCCGAGCTTCAATAGACCGCCGCACGAAGCGCTACTAGCCCCAGTTTGCCTACGTGAAAACAGATGCGACTGCTATTGACGAAAACTTATGCTAAGTTAAAACTTAGACGGGCTACGACATCAGCCATTTCCGTGGAACATCGCAACAGAGACCCGTGCGTGAATGGTGTTCACAATAAGTAAATACAAGAAGTATACGGTTACCTCGAAGTTAAACCTGAAATACACGTGATTACAAACTAAGCAAATAATGACATGCCGGTATTAAAAGAAAGATTGTAGTTTTTCTTCTTTGAAATTATAATATTTGTTGCATAATCATTGCACTCTGTTTTTCTTCTATGAAATTTAGGCATAAAAATAAGCGACGATTATGTCAGGAAGTCTGTTTTTTTTTCTTTGGGTATGTAGTTTTGAAACACCTGTTTAAAATCTATATTTTAAATTATAAAGTATTGAATATTCTTTATTTAATTCTAATCTTCCTATAGCACTTACAGGCTGTCAAAAGGACAAGGAATTCCAAATGCATAATATTTCTTACTATGGAAGTGAATATTAATTGAGATTATAATAGTTTTTTTTAAGTACGGTAATTTAAAAAAAACACAAATATGTCTTGTCGGAACTCTTCCACTGCTGCGGAATCAATGAAGTTCTTAGGAACTCTGAACTGTATGTAGAAGTCTAGAGATGGTCATTCTCACCCCCAGCATTAAGTCAACTACTGAAATTTACTTACAGTAAGATACAGCTTCCCTTTAAAATATTTGATAATTGATTCATAATATTGCCTTTTCTTTACTTATTTCCTCCTCAGGCTATATCTTGTGCACTTCCATCTAATAGTGGGGTCAAATGATAAACCCTTCAGATGAGTTAAGCTGATTGCTACCATTACTAGACATATCACAGGTACTGGAAATATTCACCTACAAGGCATCCAACGTTTAGAATGAAGCATTGGTCTTATGGCGCGTTACGACAGGGTTGCCACTCCTTGAGAGGAGGCAGTACAAAGCGCTTCGCGTACACTTTCCGCACATTCAGCGATTGTGCAGTGACGAAGACTTGAATTAAGTACTGTATAATAATACTAATAGTAGGCTAACATAACACATACAACGAAATTAAATTAAGTTAACTATAACATGGTGTCCACAGAATTATCAATGTCAATTTTCCTGACTTTTCCTGACCATTTTTCAACAAAATTCCTGACTCGTGAAGTCATCGTAACATCGGAAAAGAGGTTTATTGAGCAAACAAATATGTATATATATTTTTTTTTTTTATTTTCAGCCTCCACCATCCCCATAGCTGCCCAACGCTCGCCTCTTTATTCATTTAAAATACAAAATTAAGTGCAATGTGCTGAGTGATGGGGTTGCCACATTCATACGCCAACACTAAAAAAAGCATACAAAAAATAGGCAAACGAGATTTTTACTATGATGTACTGTAAAAATGGAAACTTGCCATATGTCCAGTGAGTTATTGCTTTTTATCTTCAGAGATTAGTTGAACTAGTAACATCAAAATATGGTTGTAAAACACAAAATACTGTATGGTTAATATAAAATTCCTGACTTTCTAATACTTTTCGCCATTTTTTCCTAACTCACGCCTTTTCTTCACACTTTTTCCTGACTTTTCCTGACCAAAAACAAAATTCCTGACTTTTCCTGCCTGAGGACACCATGTATAATGTCATTATGAAGTCATTATATTTAACATTCCTGCTATTCTTGCGAAGTGTATTACTTAGCCTCTTTTTGCGTGGCGACAGTACTGGACCCTGTCCACTCTCACTACGTATTTTAAAAACGGTAGTCTTTGATATTCCTGTGGCCAGAGCAGTTTCTTTGACTAAATTATTTATACTTTCGTTAGGTTTAAGATTCTTAAAATAACTGTACACATTAATTACAACTTGTTTTTCCCTCCTTCTGAGCACTTGACCACACTTTCTTTTCACAAAACTATCCATTGTTATATGTGAAATACGTAAAATACAACACGTTAAATCTAACAGAACTGCTGCACACACACTCAAGATAGAGACTGCTGAACAACTGAAATACAAGCTCGAAGGGCACAGAAATAAAGCTGTGAGTAGCAAGCTGCACCCCGCTGTCCTTCGAAACTTCATTCATATAATCTGCGGTCAATGAACAGCCCGGCCAGTGTAAACAATTAAACCTACACTCTGGGTAAGCAGGTAGAAAACTTCTTCCAACATTCCTCTAAAACTCTCAAACTGACATGACATGGTTATCTTTAAAAATAGAAAAGTTGGCAGCGTACAAACTTTTTCAATGCTGCTATGCGGTTATGAGAGAATATTCAGTTTTACCTACAAGAAAATTGTAATATTGCCAGTATAAAATATTTCAATAATCCATCATCAAGACGGCACATTTAGTTACACGTGTGTGAAAAATAGGCATCACAAAGTCAATGCAACATGATATAAGATCGATTTTACTAAAAAGGGGGCACAGTTTAACTTTTTTTTTTTAAATATGGATATCTAATTTTTCTAGCATTTCTATCAAGTTTACGTAGTTCTAATATAGGACAAAAAAGATCGGCAAAACATAGTTCTACCCGAATATGCTGCTTTTTCGACTGATATGGCAACAGTGGATTACTAGAAAATGACAGCGTCATACATGTCTCATGTACAATAGAAAGAGAGAAGAATACTCCTATCTAACCAGTGCTTCATTCTAAACGTTGGATGCCTTTTAGTCACAACAGTAACTTCTATGAAATGACCTGAATAATCTGAATTAGCAGTGGATTTTGTCACAAGGGTATTATGCAATAATACTTTATTATGGTGTTTGAAGCCATTTTTCAGTGTTGTCTTAGTAAACAAAAGTTTGATGCTTTTCAGTCGGTCAACACGATTGTACCCAAATGATATGAGTTATTCCCTAATCCTGAAAAAATTACATGAGATTAATAAATACAAGTGTATTAATACATTCATACATGGAAGCACACAAGGAAGAAATAAGTAAAGAAGAGACAATATTATGAATTTAATTTATTTTCAAGATTAGGAATAACCCATCTCATTTGGGTACAATCGTGTTGACCGACAGAAAAGCATCAAACTATTGAACAATACTTTAGTAAAAAGCCTTTGCACCTTACTTTATGTAGCCAATTATTGGTAGTTTACCAGGGCAACCTGTGATTATCGATGATGAAGATGATAACTTTCTCACTGCCAACTTATGCCGAAGCAGGCATGGTTTTTAACAAAATTTGAGATATAAGGCATAAAAGTTCTGTTTAGAAATTCAATTATTATTGTCACTCAAACAAACAATGATCTCTCTCTTGATAACTGACCGGTTTTTCTCTCTCTCTCTTTCCTTCTTTTTTTCTTGTTTGGTTCTCTCAGTCCCGAAACTCAAGGAATGGGTAAAATAACCCCATTATACAATCTCTGACAGAGCTCTAAAGATTTAATTGTTTACCAAAAGTGCCCTCATTCTTTGTTTGAGAAACTGTACGTACTACCAAAAGCTTAACAAAGTTTACTGAAGTCCATTGGTCTGCAGAAGAAAAAGAAACAATTTATGAATATTGAGTGTGTGGCAAATCACACAAGACACCAGAATCACTCGCAAAACACAGTTAGAAAATACAAGTTCTTCTCCGATCGAACATCTTGCAGTTTGTGTGTGAATTGTAACAACTGGATCCACACAATGGTCACATTTTCTAAGAGTTGACATCATCCACTAGCATACAACATTATGCTTTAGCAAATGCTTCAGGTGGAAGTCTGTCCATTTTCAACAGCTCTGTGAAAACCTGAAGTGCTTCTCGAAATTTCCATTTGGATTCTTCTAAACACCTAAAAAGAAAAGTAATAAAATAGACATTTTAAAATTTGACCAAGACTAAGACAGGAGAAGTAAGCTGGAGGTCACATTCACTTGTAAATGAATCAATTCATTCACACTGTACCCTAAAAAAAGAGAGAGGAAATTTTATGACGAGAGTTAGGACATATGGTAGGGAGACATTAATATTATTATTGCCTTGGAGGCAAATCAGATAGTCTCCTTAACCCGGTCCACGAGACTCCTTGTCTACATGGATAAATCTTGTATGCCACAGTCAAAGCTATAGTAACGGCTAAGTTCTGATGAGGACCCATTCCTATGGGGTTTAACATAGGCCCCATGCACAGGGATACGTGCGAAGACCTTAATGGCAGCGAAGGCGGAGAAGATGGAATTCGGTACAGCGGAGCTGGCAGATGAGGCAATCCCACCCCTCTGGGGGTAGTACAGAGGGATCCACAAAGGCTAAGGGAGTGAACCCAGAAAGAATATCCTCTAATATGTTAGGCCTAGCAAGCCAGTATGGGAGTGAAAATTCACTTGCTTTCAATAATCAAACGAGCCTCGGATTAAAACGACTACCGGCAGTGACAAAGTCTTTGAGCAGATCTGTCAGGTATGACGGCCAACCCGATGATAGACAGGTTTGTCCGAAGAAAAATACAAGAATTGGAACAATGAACATTTTGACCCTGACTGGAAAACGAAGAACTTATAGATATGATGAAAAGAAGAAAAAAAATCCATATTGGGATCGAGTGAAACGAAATGGAAGAAGTCAGGTAACAAGACTCTTAGAAATGGTTACAAATTATTTTGGAGTGGATTTGCGAAGGAAGCCAAGAATGGCATAGCGTTCCTTCTGACAATGACAGGATCATAAAATTATATGTGCAGTTGGAATCCATTAATTACACAGTGGTGTAAGTTTATGTTCCACAGTCGGGATGTAGTGCAGAAGAGAAAGAAAAATTCTGTGAAGATCTGGAAGATATACCGTATTTACTCGGCTAGAGGACCCCCTTCTTTTCTAAATTTTTAGTTCCGAAATTGAGGGTGGTACTATAGATGCGAACTTTGCAAATATCAATTATTTTGGGAAAGAGAGAGAGTAAAAATAAGCTATTTTATTTTGAGTTACATAGTACGATATATTTAATAAAAATAAACAAAGTTTACATCTTGAATCAGCCCATTATGAGACTGCCATAACCTCACTTATCCACCATTATTCCTGTCTAACCCCAATGACTTTCACTATTATCCCTTGCTAAGCAAAAATCTTAGTATCAAAGAAATAGAATGGAATGGACAAGGTATCAGACATGGAAATGCAAACTTTATTTTTATTTGAACATAGGGAGGGAGAATGCATCAATTAGGGAATGAGTGATGGTGCTGAACGATCACATCTCACTAACATTTGTAAACACAACCGAGTACGTATTGTTCACATATTTCACATTAATATACCAATAACGAGTCACACAAACGCCGACGGGTCTTGCAACAAATGAAATGTTTTTAAAAGAAAACTGAGAAGAAGGCTGCCGCAAACACCACTTCGAAGCGCAATACAAAGAATACAAACAAAAGAATGCAGGCAAGATATGAAACCATAACTTTCATTGGAGGATTTTAAACTTGGCGCTTCTACTCGGCCAATAGTGTGGCATCTTCTATTGGATATCGGGTGAAGCCTATTGGCTACAAAATTCGATATCCTGCCCAATCGCGTATGCGGTACACGTATGCAAAATGGTGGTCATATCGTCTGAAAAACAAAATAATGTAACAAGAAAAATATTTTTGTCATAAAAGAGGATGAATGTCAGTTATATTTTTAAAAAATTTAAGAATTCGCCAATTTCCAAGAATGTTGTACTTTGACTCTCAGTAATTAAGGAGTACTATAAGCGATTTCCAAGAATTTTGTATTTTGGCTCTCGAAAATTAAGGGCGGTACTATAGGCGAGGGGGTCCTATAGCCGAGGACATATGGTAATCGATGAAGAAGATGTCATCATTATCGGGGACCTCAATGCACAAGTTGGAGCAAATAGACTTGGCCATGAGGTAATCATCGTAAAACATGGTTTTGGGAAGGAATGCTGAAGGTGAACAACTACTGGATATGTGTAGAAGAAATACTTTCTTCAAAAAAAGACAGCCACAAGATCACCAGGTATAGTTGGGATGGAAAACATAAGTCTCTTATTGACTATGTCATCACTAACAAAGGTGGAGGGAAATGTTTAACTGATGTCAAAGTCATTCCCAATGAGAGCATGGACAGTGATCACAGACTGCTGATCACAGACCTAAACCATGTGACAAATGCACTTCAAAGAAAACGAAGAGGAAAAGCAGAGTGAAGACTTGGAAATGAGACGAAGCACAATTGAGAGAGGAATACAAAACAAGAATCCAGGGACACCTACCATAAGGGAAAATAACAACAGTAGAGCAAGAGTGGAAACTTGAAGCTTTTGTGGGTGAAGTTAAAGACTTGTGTGGAATAACAGGATCGACCATGTAAGAAAAGGAGACACCTTGGTGGCACGACAGAGTCAAATTAGCCATAAAAGAGCGAAATAATGCAGAAAAGATGGTAGACAAAGAAAAGCAAAAATCTACACAAGATCAAGGTAGTCAAGAAATTAATAACCTCCAAGAACTCTACAGGGCTAAGAAACTTATGGTTAAGACGATAGTAAGAGAAGAGAAGGAGAAGAAATGGACTTATTTTGTTGAAAAGAGGACAGCAGAGGAAATAAACTTCTTTATAGAGTAATTAGGAGTAAAAGAAAAACCCAAGGCAGAGGAAATAAACTTCTTTATAGAGTAATTAGGAGTAAAAGAAAAACCCAAGAAGTCATTAAGGCAATAGAACTGGAAAATAGAACCTTAGTAAGAGAGGAAGAGGGAATCAGGAGAGAATTCATGACCTCCTTTGATAAACTCCTGAATGGGGAGGCATAAAACACATCAGAGAAAAATCCTGTGCATCTGAAGAGCCCAGCAGGAATACGGAACCACCAATCATGTGGCTGGAGATAGAGAATAGCCTTAAAAGTATGAGGAAAGAGAAGGCGGCAGTAGTGGACAAGTACAGATATGTTGAGGGCGGGAGGAACTCCAGCGTTACAATGGCTATATAGACTCCTCAATGTAGTATGGCAGCAAAATAGCATTCCAGATGACTGGACGAAGGGTGTAATTGTGCCCCTTTTCAAGAAAGGCAGCAGACTGAAATGCACCAACTATCGTGGCATCACTCTACTATCCATGTCCTAAATATCCTGGAAAAAATCATAGAGGGTAGAATAAGAGAATCTATAGAACAATTATTGGAAGAGGAACAATATGGCTTTAGGCCTGGAAGATCAACGACAGACCTTATCCTTGCTGTCAGGATGTTAATAGAAAAACATTGGAAAAAGAGAGGCCTTTATATTTACTGTTCCTCGATATTCAAAAAGCCTATGATAGCATTCCAAGGAAACATATCTGGGAGTGTCTGAAAAAGCTTAGAGTTCGTGACAGTTTAATTGCAAAAGTTAAGATG
The DNA here is from genome assembly GCA_946902985.2 of Meconema thalassinum. Lineage (NCBI taxonomy): Eukaryota > Metazoa > Arthropoda > Insecta > Orthoptera > Tettigoniidae > Meconema > Meconema thalassinum. The sequence goes on from OX336391.1 coordinate 473,364,320, forward strand.
CTTTATGAGAAGACTAAGAAGCTGTGTACAAGTTAGCTGTGGAATGTCAGACTGGTCTGAGACAAGAAACGGAGTACAGCAAGGTAGTGCGCTGTCACCTCTTTTATTTATCACTGTGATGGATGACATAATGAAGACGCTAAAAGGGAAGAGACAAGAAGAGTTACATGCTTTTGCTCTCGCAGATAATTTTGTGATCTGAGGTGACTCGGAAATGGATGTAGAGGAAAGACTGCGAAGGTGGAGCCAGGAATTTGAAAGATATGGCTTGAACATCAATAAAACTAAAACAGTGGTGTTGAAAGTACAGAAGGGTGACAACGAGCCAGAAATCATGCCCAATGACACAAAGCTGGACAGTGTCTCAGAGTTTCAAAACTTGGGTAGTATAGTATCCAAAGATAACCTAGCCAGATGTGAAGTGATCAATCGAATCAGCAAAGCAATGCACTTTTACCACCAAGTAAGACAACTACTATGGGATAAACAAGTGCCACTCAAAACCAAGGTGACATTGTACAAATCATACTACACACCAATCCTCATATATAGTCTGGAAACCACCACACTAACCAGGAAGGACAATTCGAAACTCCAAGTAGAAATGAAGTTCCTGCGTACTATGATCCAGAAGACCAGAAAAGACAAGATCAGGAATGATAAAATCAGAGAATAGAAGACTCTATACTACAAAAGATCCAGAAGGCTAGAATGAAGTGGTTCGGTCAAGTAAAGAGGGACGAGTGCCAATAAAACTGCAAGAAGGGAGTATTAAAGAGACCTAGGAGGGAGGTGACCAGTTGGCAGACCTAGAAAACAATGGACAGATCTGATGAAGAAGGATGGACAGGAGAGAGGCCAGAATTGGGAAAGGATTGTGAACGAAGAATGGTTCATGGATCAACAGAGATGGAGGGGGGCTCATATAACACACCCGGGAAACTGGAGTTGGCCAACGATGATGATGATGATTATTATCATTATCTACATCATCACTTTCAGTTGAGTCAATCTGAGCAAGGCCACGAATTATGGTACTTATGCTGTGGAAACACAGTTGTGAATCACACACGTAAATTCAATACCCCTATCATTTGTCAGGTACTTCCAGCATCTTTAGAGGATTTGTGTAAATTGTAGAAGTCTGGTGGGTCTATCCCATCTTCTTTATTTAATTATTTTATCGACTGGTATTATTCTAACTTTGAGAAGAGTTTATTCTAGATGAGCTTTAGCTTTTTGTTGGTTGCATTTGAGAGGGAATTTCTTAAATTCTTATTTGAAAATAAGCTGGGGAAAACATGCACGGTATAAAATTTAGAACAGAACTACAGTATATCACAATCATGAATATTCGGCTATGTTCGGCAGATTTAAGGGTTAATGATGCCATATTTGGGTTGGTTATATGAGCATCATGTGCTATAAATAGGCATTACCAACAGGGATCAGGTTGTCTGCAATTTGACTAGCATCAGTGGTCCAGTACTTCCCAGGATCACCCTGAGAGTTCTCAAAGAAAAACAATGCAGTGAATCACTATATGAATACTTGAATGGTTCGAACAAGACACTCAGTTAATCCATGGCCTTCTGAAAAGGTTCACATGCAAAACTGCCATTAGGATATGGCCAAAAGAGTCACCAAGAGTGTGTTCAATTTTTGTTTCAACGACTTTACAATGTTGGTAAATAGATTTTATACAGCCCACATAAAATTTATTGAATCAAAGGTATCATAGAAATCAAAAATGTTACGGTATACTTACTTTCTGGCCCATCGGGGATTCATTTTAGTCAATTCAACCATGATTTCCGACATCTTCTGGCGATCTTCATCAGTCAATTGTTCAAACGTAGTTATTGTCAGCCAGAACAGACCAGAAGGAGGATGTGATTCCTTAAATGAGTCCTGTGAAGTATGGAATTTAACAATAATGTAAAAGATACAGTCAAAATATGCACTGATAATTAACTAAAGACTGAAATATCAAAGCCCAAAATTCCTCCCAGTTTGAAGTATAAAGAGTTTGATAATGTATGTAAACTGTACCGTGATTTTCACGTTACAATGCCTGGAGTTTCTACTTAACCTATAAATCCAACCGGCATAAATGAGATTCATCTCTCCATATATTTCACAAACCTTTCTAAATATGATCAGCTGTGGCCAATGAGATCGCGGTCCTGCCAAAAGTGATTGGCTATTACCGTCGAACCAATCACTAGCCACTGGCAAGTGTCGACAACCTTAAAATATTAAAATTTGAGATCTTAAGTGAATAAATTTATGGCCTTGTCTGAGGATGTGTTAGTACTTCTGAAACAACACAGGATTGAGTTCAACAATTTGAACAATAAAACATCGACAGTCCATCTTGGAAGATCTCGCAAGAGAGATGTAAAATTTTTATAGTTAATTATCGGGGCGAGTTTTGGCTCGTGTTGGAGCCCGAAAATGTTATATTATGTTCGGCGATACTGAATCAAAATTGGTAACATTGTTTCTTTATATTTCTGTGGCTCGTAAGGTAATATCCTATATGGTTATAAACCCTACGATGAGGTGATCCTTGGTTTGGCGGAAATGTCCGAGAATCATGTTTCTTTACTTATTCTGCTTTCTGTTTTTATCTCATATTTACTCAACTTGATTTGGTAATGGGTTCGGAACCTTGCATTTTTCTTATGTCGTTCCTATTTATCTTTGTGTTGTTTGAGTATTTACCTTGTTTTATTTTGGGTGTCTTATCTTTCATTCTTTCGTGGAAGTTTGGGTTGAATTTTAACTTATTTTCTTTTGCCTATCCTGGGGCCTTGTGCCTTTCTTGTGTTTTGGGGGGTGCTCGGACAATTTCTGCAAAGACCATTGGGGGCTTTGCTGTGGTCGAGTTCCTGGTGCCAAGTTTCATAACCTTAAATTGCACTATCCACAGCTCTCATAAAAATTATTAATTTATTTGATATTCCATTTAATCTTGGCCTACTGATGGTCGTAACTTTCGTTTATTAAGGTTTTTGTTTCCCTATTATTGTCGTTTCCTGGCGACGGTCGTTATTAAAAAAAAAAGTAAACCATTTTAATATTATCAGTATTGAGATTGATGTTGCCTGAGATAGACGCGTTTGATCCGTGTCATTGCATGAAGGATCTAATTTGTAAAGCATATAAGTTAATTCTTTTACGGATTTTCTTCGTATCGAGGTTTCCGTTCCTAAAATGTGTATCATTCTTTCTTTCTGCCTCAACTTTACTCCTTTTCCGGTGTAATTGTTCTGAATTTTTCGTTTAACTTTACCTCTTTTACGAGGTTTTCATTTGCCGTTTTATTTTACGTCTTTTGGGTGTTATTATTATTTCTTTTGCGTATTGATTTAATTTGGTGATTTGGGTACGCCTCCTTTCCCCTTGTTCTTTCTTTCCCTTTGTCTGTTACAGGCTTAATTTAATTGTATTTTTTGAAGTGTTACTGTCCTTTATGTTTGTAATAATCCTTGTTATTGTTTAATATATTTGTTAAAAGGATTTTGCTTTCATTTCTTGGTTAAGTATATGTTTGGTTTAGAAATTAACTTGGTTCTGGGATTAGGGCTCTCTTTCACACTACGGTCTTCTTATTACCGGTTCAGTCCTTTTGGTAGCAGACCGTGGTTATCGTTTACTCAAATTATCTTTTGTTGAATTGATAGTTAATTTAACGTGTTAGGTTAGGAGGTTACATGTATATTTTTTCTAATTCTCGTGTTGTATTTCTGTTCTCATGTAATGGCTCGTCCAATTCCTGTAATCAAATTCTTGACGAGTGAGGAAGTGAATTACGAACTTACTATTCGCCACTTGGAGAGACCCGGAGATGAGGATTTGGCCCGGACAATTCTTTCGGAGAATGCCGAGTTGGATGTGGTTCACCAAATGCTTGATGATGATATACCACGGAAGTTGTCACAAACACTGCGATCACCCTTTTTAAAGATAGTGACGATAGTGGCATTCTTTAGGTTTCCAGGTACCTTCCTTGATTCCCTTATTCTGAGGATAAGGAAGAAAATCCTTGTTTTGAGGGAATGACCGAGAGACAGGTGGCTGAAGGGGGTGGAAGAAAGCGTGAAGAAGAGAGGAGAAGACTGGACAAGGGTGGAGGCTGAGAGATGGTGGGAAGACAGAAGACGTTGGAGAGGCTTGTGTTCCAAACAGACCCGGCCAGTGGCTGGAAACTGTGCAAGATGATGATGATGACCTCCGGCTTGAATTAGTTCCAGAGGGATGTTATCTGGGCTAGGTGCTTTTCTGGGTTTCAATTGGGTGAGAGCTGCACTGAATTCATGATAAGTAGGAGGTACTGCCAACCACAGTTGTTCAGGTTGTTGCGGCACATCACAGAGGAAGTCTTCAGCAGCTGCTGATGGACGATTTAGGAGATTGGAGAAATGCTCCTTCCAGCGTTCCAAGATTTCTTGATTATCAGTAAAGGTAGTAGAATTATCAGCGCTTTTCAGTGTACCTGATGATGTGCGAGATGGTCCATATATTTCCTTGAGTACTGCATAGAAGTTCCTCAAGTCTCGAGCATCCGATAGTCTCTGCAGTTCCTGAGTCTTCTGTTGCCACCAAGTATTTTTAATCTGCCTTATCTGCGTCTGGCATTTACCCTTGAGTTCCAGTAGTTTATCTCACTTTGTGTTGGAAGTTGGGTCTTGAAGATGGGCAAGATAGACATTCCTTTTGGCATTGATGAGAGACAGAATTTCCTCATTGTTGTCATCAAACCAGTCTTGTCTTTTCCACACTATAAAACCAATGGTTTCCTCAGCTGACTGCGTGATAATCTTCTGTAATATGGCCCATTCTTGCTGAAGGACAGAAGGACAGAAGCATGTGACACGAGCGTGCTTGAAAGATTGAGAAAGATTGATATTTTAATAGTTTTAATTAGTGTTTTTAATGTTTTATTGTGTGAAGTGTGTTTTGTCATTGTTGAGAGCTTCGACGTTCTATTTAATGGTGTGTCCTAAACATTGGATTGCGGGCTGAGGAAGGAACCAATGGCTTCCGAAACATGTACCCCTGAAGTGTGTTAGAATTAAAAAGTATTGAATAGGCGCAAAAATTGAAACAGTATTATTTTCTTCACAATCTTAAATTGACTGTAAATTTTGCGAAACGAAAAGTTCAGAGGCGAAATAAGAGCTGCACTTCTGTAACGTGTTTTTCGAGGGTATTTTACGCCACTGACATAAGTCAGTAGGAAGCCATTCAATGCTTATTTATGCGGCAACTTGTTCAGGCAAGATAATTTTCATTTCACTTATTATTATTATTAAGGTATTTTTTGGAGCATTTTTTTTTTAAGATTATAAGTATACAGAGAGTTTTTCGATTTTATAGAAAACTCTATCAAGCAAATTATTACGAACAACATTATCGCGGAAAATTATATGATTACGGAATTTTACGGATTTTAGTCAGTTAGGGTTTATTGTGAGAGAGATGAGTCATTGGGAATTCAGCTACAGGTATATTCTTGTCGAGAAGCGATGACGAAACCGAGGAACACTTCCAGCTGGCTGTATCAAGAAAAGGCGAATTGGACTGGAGCGGCAAATCTACTTCGTCACGCCGAGTAAAATGACCCTTATGTCGGGAGTCAGCGTGGTGGCTCAGCCAATCAGGGGAGTCCGGACCACTGGGTGACGGCACTGGAGAGGGGATTCGGGGAGTGCATAAAGTGTTCGCGTGCCGAGAAGAAGGGGCTATTAACATTGTGAAACTTGACCGAAGTGGTTGCTCGTTTGGTTGGTTCCGGTGTGATCAGACCATAACTTTAACATTTCAACAACAATCTCCACAACTGACGAAGAAGATGGCGACGTCCAGAAGGCTGATGGAAGCTCTCTTGAACCATCAAGTACGAGGGAAATGCCACGGCTATTCCCAATGGTAAGCGTGAATGACTCAGAACTACATAATCTCTCTCTTCATTGTTTCATAATCAGAATTTGAGTAACTTTTAGCTTGGGAATAATTGTAAATTCAGTAATTCATCCGACTCCGTTTTCACGTAATTTTCGTGGGTAAAATTCAAATCGTTACGCTCCAATTTAAATTTATTATTATTATTAAAATTGCCACTACTTGTTTTTATATAATAAATTCATTTCTTATACTATGCAATCTTTGCTTTCAAAAGGAAAGGAAGATTGTAGTTTTACGTGACCGTGAATCTTGTGATTATGAGCCACGGGACCTCCTTTTTACGTGGAATCCGAACCACAGGACATGGCATTTCACATCGAAAATCTCACATGCATTGACCGGGAATCGAACCCGGACTGCCTTGGTGAGAGGCATACAGCTAGACCGCTGAGCCACCACGCCCCTCAATCTTTGCTTTCAGTAGGTAGCATTAGATATAGACCTAATTCCTTCTCCTGATACAATTGTTAGTTGGGTTAATGATCAAATCATGCCACGGTCTGAGTGTGAAGATTCTTAAAGGTGTTCTGCCTGAGCTAGGCATTGATAAATATAAATTTAGATTTCAACATAGTGTTGAGGTCTTGGCGCCCATTAATTCAACGTATCTTAGTCAGAGTAAACATTACATTTGTCACCCAACAGTGGGGACACTAGTAAAAACATTACAATTGTCGCCAGCAACGTGAGGCCGAAAACCTAATAACATTGTGGAAGGAGAAGGGTATATATTTCTGTGTCTGTATTTTGGGGGTTTTTTCATTTATCGGTGTGTATCAGCATGGGTAGTGTTGAGGAAGAGATGAAGTTGCGTAGTGGTCACCAGTTGGATAGTGAAGATACGAGCAGTATGGCTAGTCTTGAGAATGAAAGCAGTACAGGGATGTCGGAGGTAAATCCCGATACTGAGGGGGGTAATCAAAACAGTCAAGCAGGGTTAGAGAGTTTGCTTCTTCAGTTTATGCAACAAAATACAATTAGCACAGATGCTTTAAATGCTAAACTTGAACAAAATAATGCTAAACTAGAACAAAACAGTAGGGAAAATAGAGAGAGTACTGAAACTTTAAATGCTAACTTGAACAAAATAATGCTAAACTAGAACAAAACAGTAGGGAAAATAAAGATGATGATGATGATGATGATGATAATTGTGGTTTTAAGGGGCCTAACATCTAGGTTATCGGCCCCTGGGAAAATAAAGAAAGTACAGAGAGTTTAAATGCTAACCTTGAACAAATAATGCTAAACTAGAACAAAACAGTAGGGAAAGTAAAGAGAATACGGAAGCTTTGAGTGAAAAACTAGATAAAAAATTAGCTAAGAAATTTGAGCAGATTAGAGGGGAGATCAAAGGAGTGATGGAAGAGAAGGCTAAAGAAATTATAGCAGATGTAGATAAAAAATTAGGAAAAGTACAGGAAGTGTTAGAAATTAGAATCAGTACACAGGCTGAAAATTTAAAAGAATTAGTGCAACTTGAAACACAGCAGGTCAAAAAGCAATTGGGGGGAGAAACTGATAAGATTCAGGTAGCAACTAAAGAGGTTAAAGAACAGCTGGGGGGGGGGGGGGGATAGAATTGATAAAGTACATGCAGAAATAATCACTGAAGTGAATGATTTAAAGCAGAAGAATAATCAAAGTATTAGCAAGATAGAGGAGAAACAGGCTAAATTAAGTGATAAAGTGGAAGCATCGGAAGGGAGCTTTAGGTTAACTGTAACTAGTATGGAAAGAAAAGCTGAGGAGAAAATTGCTGAATTAGAACAGAAGTTGAAAGCTAGAATTAGGCAGGAAAATAGTAGGCCAGTTTGTGTGAATAGCACACAAAGGGAGATAGAGTTGGGAAAGTTCAGCAATCGACAGCGTTGTCCCACGGAATTCAGTGAGTGGTGCCAGGTAGTTGAGATTTTAGAGCAAGCGTTTGTAGGGGAGACAAGGAACTGGTTTGCTGTCTACAGAGACAATTTCGAGGACATTTCAGATTTTAAAGTTAAATTTTGTGAGAAATTTTGGAATGAGGTAATTCAGTCTCAGCATCGTGAGGGAATTGTGTGTGGGAAATATAACCCGAGAGGAAACTACACTATGACCGAGTACTTTTTAGGACAGGTATTGACGTGTAAATATCTGGATGGTTTGAGGGAGGAAAGTGATGTAGTCAGGCTATTACTAAGACATTTTCCATATAGAATCAAAGAAGCTGCCTGTATCCAAAATGTTAAATCTATTTCACAAGAGGAAAATGTATTAAGTACATTCGATGCTCTGGGAAGAGGTGGTTACGAGGAGAATTTCGGTAGAACCAGGGTAACCAATAATAACAGGCCTAATGAGAATAGGAATCAGGAAGTTCAAGGGAACAGTGGTGAAGGGGCACACGTCCAAAATAGGGGGAACCCGAATAATAATAATAATAATCAGCAAAATCAGTACAGATGAAATGGGTATGGTACGCAGTACCAAGGTAGAAATAATGATTTCAGGGGAAATCAAGGCCGAAATAATGATTTTAGGGGTAACCAAGGGAGGAATAATAACAATAATAATTACAACCAGAACAGGGGTCAAGGAGGGGATCAGCCCAATGGTAATAACGGACAGAGAAATACCGTTCACACAGCCCAGAACAACCAGACCAGTGCAGTAGTGAGTAGTACTACACCAAGCGGTAGCGGTACTTTAAACACGAACCAGGCTGCGATGTAAGGTCAGAATCTCAGTCTTTAACATGCCCTGTCCATACTCTTATACAGGAACCCTATGACCTAAATGTAAGAAGTGAATTATTACGTGAACTAAATGATGAAGGTACTATTAAGGATGTGGCTAGTAAGAGCCCCATAGTTAAATTTAACGTGTCCGAGGCGTACACAGATGTTTTAATTGATAGTGGTTGTATGAAGAGTTGCATAAGTAGTGCATTTTATGATAAAATGAAAGGAACTGGAGTAAATTTTGAGGAGATGCCAATTAAAAGCACTTTTGTTATCACAGCTGTTGGGAAGAGGTCTAAAGTAATTTCTAAGCAAGTTTTAGTAGACATTAAAATTAATAATCATGTAGAAAAGCAGATTTGTCTTGTAATTCCGAATTTAGTGTTCACTGTTATTTTGGGTTCAGATTGGCTAAGTAGAGTGTCTGGTAACTTATGTTATGAGGTAGGAAGTTTGAAATTTAAATGGGATGATTCTGAAGTAGAAGTAGCGTTCAACGACAATGTTCAGAGAAGTAGTGTTGTAAGTGTGATTTGTACTTTAAATGAGATATCGCCAGCCGTAGAGCGGGATTCTCCAAGTTTTGTGGGCAGTGTGATTACGAACGGTAGTCTAGAGGACTCGTTACGTGATGCTGCATTTCAGGGAAATATAGAGGAAGAACAGTGTGTTCTGCTCTATGATGTGTTATTGTGTAATAGGAGAGTTTTTGAGGATCGCATTGGTATGGCCAATTGCTATACACATTCATTGAACGTTATTGATAGGTCAGTATTCACAGGACATAGATATCCTGTACCTTTCGCTTATCAGAGTGCAGTTGAGGCACAAATTAACCAAATGCTTGAAGATGGCATTATTGAACACTCCAACAGTCCATAAGTTAATTCTTTGATCACCGTGCCCAAGACAGATGGCACAGTCCGTATTTGTTTAGACGCTCGTTTAGTTAACAGTAGAATCAGTTCAGACCAGCTGAAGTCCATGTCAATAGAGGAATTAATGCAAACATTTGAGGGGAAGAAATATTTCACTGGTGTAGATTTGAGTTCCAGTTTCTGGCAAGTGCCACTTATGTACGAAGATAGACCATTTACAGCTTTTAGTCATAAATATAACCTTTATCAATTTTGTAGAACACCTTATGGGTTAAAGAGTAGTTCAGCAGCTTTAGTTAGGGCTTTAAAGATCGCATTAGGTGATGACACTGGAGAGTTTTTAACCATTTACATTGATGATATAGTAATTAGTTCACGCAGTTTTGGGGAGCATCTACGTCATTTAGATATAGTTTTTCAGAAGTTAGATCAGGCAGGGTTCACTTTGAAGCTGTCTAAGTCATCATTCTGTCAGTCAGAAGTGACATTTTTAGGTCATAGAGTGTCAAGTAGAGGTGTAACACCAGAGGAAAGTAGGGTTAGCATGTGTGGACAGTAGCAACAGGGCATCGTTACAGACACTGAGAAATAGGTAAGTAGAGCAGGGTGATGACGTTCATTTAAGGGAGCCACTTGCAAGTTTGGAAGCAGGTGACACAGAATCATTCATAGTTTCCAAACGTATTGGCAAAACAGCGTATGTGCTGGAGGATGGTAAGGGAAACAGATTATACGGGACGTATAATATACATAGTCTACGTAACCTAGATGTTAGGCCCCTCAAAAACCCAATTATCATCATCATACATAGTCTACGAAAGTATGTGTCATAAAGTGAGTGTGTTTAGCTGGTGAGCCAGCCTATCAAATGAGTAAGTGTGGTATTTGGTGCGGGGGAGATCTGGTCTTCCAGGCAGGCGTATCAGAGGTCACAAAGGGGGGGGTAGTAGTATATAAGTAATTGAGAGTTTTTAAGGTACAGGGAATTATGACGGGATTGTCGGATGCTGTTGAGCACGAAAATGTCTCGATACACCAAGGCCAGAATTTGGTAGCGCTGGTGAATTCCCATTTGTCTCCTAGAGATGGAAGAGCGCTTGTACAGGGTATGTTTGCTTATGGCGTCCACGAGACAAAAGATGGGCCACCAGAATGTGAGACAGTCCTTCATGAAACTCATACATAACAGCACACGTGATTTCTGTTTACGGCCTCGCCATGTAAGAGCTGTAGGTGTGAAATTTAAGGTAATTAGTACAAAAGTATTATTTGAGTGTGGAGAACTGGTCTGGGTGGTGAACTAGTTTTAAGTAGTATATGGTCTACGGGAACTTAGTAAGACAGGGCGATTACGGCACAGAAATATTTGGTGTTATATGTAATGCGCACTTACTGGTTTTTTTCAGAAATCAATATTAATTTTATCTAATACACAGAGAGATTAAGTATTATGGTCACGATGCGCAGCCACAATAGGGTGATCGGGTGCTCGTGTGATCAGTGAGATTAAGTTACACCAGAAGAAATCGACAACCACTGATATTAGGAAGTTCTGTGGTGATATATATATATCAAAACACCTTTGATGTGTGTGATGTGACATCATGTATACACAGTGCTCACATTATTTATGTATATCTATCCCAACATAGAGGTATTGGAGAGGCGGAAATATCCGTGGAACATTAATTGAAATGAAAAACATTGGACTGATTACATAAGGGCAATCCAATATAACAACAGACTTTGACGCAAAGTGCGTGAAGAAAAATTATGAGTGTATATATATATATGTAATTTAGGGCGATTTAATTTGTGTAATATGTATTTTGGATGGGTATTTTATGAACGTGTCTGGGATAATCGCATGATGTACCGTCGTCACGGTAAATCATCAGATGATCCGAGGCGAATATGTAACGTGTTTTTCTAGGGTATTTTACGCCACTGACATAAGTCAGTAGGAAGCCATTCAATGTTTATTTACGCGGCAACTTGTTCAGCCAAGATAATTTTCATTTAACTTATTATTATTATTAAGGTATATTTTAGAGCATTTTTTTTTAAGATTATAAGTATACAGAGAGGTTTTCGATTTTATAGAAAACTCTATCAAGCAAATTATTACGAACAACATTATCGCGGAAAATTATATGATTACGGAATTTTACGGATTTTAGTCAGTTAGGGTTTATTGTGAGAGAGATGAGTCATTGGGAATTCAGCTACAGGTATATTCTTGTCGAGAAGCGATGACGAAACCAAGGAACACTTCCAGCTGGCTGTATCAAGAAAAGGCGAATTGGACTGGAGCGGCAAATCTACTTCGTCATGCCGAGTAAAATGACCCTTATGTCGGGAGTCAGCGTGGTGGCTCAGCCAATCAGGGGAGTCCGGACCACTGGGTGACGGCACTGGAGAGGGGATTCGGGGAGTGCATAAAGTGTTCGCGCGCCGAGAAGAAGGGGGCTATTAACATTGTGAAACTTGACCGAAGTGGTCGCTCGTTTGGTTGGTTCCGGTGTGATCAGACCATAACTTTAACATTTCAACAACAATCTCCACAACTGACGAAGAAGATGGCGACGTCCAGAAGGCTGATGGAAGCTCTCTTGAACCATCTCGTACGAGGGAAATGCTACGGCTATTTCCAATGGTAAGCGCGAATGACTCAGAACTACATAATCTCTCTCTTCATTGTTTCATAATCAGAATTTGAGTAACTTTTAGCTTGGGAATAATTGTAAATTCAGTAATTCATCCGACTCCGTTTTCACATAATTTTCGAGTGGTAAAATTCAAATCGTTACATTCAAATTTAAATTTATTATTTTTATTAAAATTGCCACTACTTGTTTTTATATAATAAATTCATTTCTTATACTATGCAATCTTTGCTTTCAGTAGGTAGCATTAGGTATAGACCTAATTCCTTCTCCTGATACAATTGTTAGTTGGGTTAATGATCAAATCATGCCACGGTCTGAGTGTGAAGATTCTTAAAGGTGTTCTGCCCGAGCTAGGCGTCGATAAATATAAATTTAGATTTCAACATAGTGTTGAGGTCTTGGCGCCCACTAATTCAACGTATCTTAGTCAGAGTAAACATTACATTTGTCACCCAAAAGTGGGGACACTAGTAAAAACATTACACTTCCAGGGAGTGGCGAGGTGAATGAAACTCAAATCCCCCTTCCGTCCAATCTTAACTTGACTGTGTTTCACAGGCAAAATGAAGAAAACCAGAGTTGCACTTCCAGGGAACCTCCAAACACAACCACCCTTTTCAGAAGTCTTAACTCAACAAGACTCGACGGTTTGCTGCTGGCTGTATCAGGGGCAATAGGTTCGCCCGCTAGCTAGGCTGTAACAGGGATGATAGACTCGCCCTTAGCTAGCTCGTAAACTGTCGCCTCAGTAGTTGAATGGATATGGTTGGAAGAAATTAAAACGTAAAAACACTTATAGTGGGCGATGTATTGAAGATAGACATATGCTCTCGCGGACTTTTTTGTAGAACTTTTCATGCTGAACAATTCTTACACTCATAGTATTTAGATATTTTTAACGGTTTGCCCAGCGTAAGCTTACAAAGTGCTCGGACGCCAGGTTTTTTTTTCCGACTTTTCCACTGAAATAGTTACTGCTCGGCTTCCTTTGATCATAAATAAATAATTTTCTATAGAAATCATCCTCGAGATATCCTTTACAGAATGGTGAAAACCGCATCAAAATCCATCCAGTGGTTCTTGACTTTACCCGTAACATCCAAGAATCGGGGACTTTGTTTTATACTAAGTAGAGATTCACTATACCGTTTTCGCATTACGCCATGATTACTCGGAACGAATTCATCGCGTAAATCGAGGGATACCCATCTCACTCGCTGCGATCCTGCACTCAACTAGGCAGTCAAAATATTTTAAAGTCCCGACATATATATATATATATCACGCCGCAATTACTAAGTCTTTAAACTGAACCGGAACGAAAATTCATTTACTTCACTGTCAAAATTCATGACCCAAAGGGTGGTATGCCAAATGAACTCAATAACGCCTGCACAAATTCAACTAGCTGCGCTTTTTCATATTTCATAGCCAACAGATTTCAAATACGACTCCCGACTTCACCTCATAACTGTTCACACAAGCCTGCAGTATTTGTAAAATGAGGCTAAGTTCTCGCCTAGCGATCGCAACTCCAGGCTGAAAATTTTCAATTAACTTGCGTTCTGTGTACAGTTCACAACTGCATATCACACTGCGAATAACTCTGAGGACTTCACATACATAATTGCCTTCCCATACGTTATCATGCTCATGAATTGGTTCACTTCAAACACAAGACAAGAATAGGCTCCCTCCTCAGGCCTGACAACACTTACCATGTGGCTTCACATGGGGTGGAGAATATGCATCATGTGGCTTGCCATAGCACTTCAAATACCACTGCTTGTGACATCACAGTAGCTGATATGCTGTCCCACACTTGCATAGCTGAGTTGCTCGAAGTGCAGCAGGCACAGAATATATGTACATTACCACATGGCATCACATGGGGTGGAAAATATGCATCATATGGCTTGCCATAGCGCTTCAAATACCACTGCTTGGGACATCAGAGCAGCTGATATGCTGTCCCACGCTCACGTAGCTGAGTTGCTCGAAGTGCAGCAGGCACAGTATGTATGTACAGATAAACAATCATAAAATGTCACATCTCTTGAGGCATGAAAAATGCTGTCACTTCAGCTGCTTCGTCTGCATACAGTTCAGTGGATATGTACTGCAACATGGTCAGTTCGTAATTCTCTCGCTCGCTATCGGCCAGCCCCTCGTCCTGCTCTCATATGCACCGTGTCGTGGTAAGACTTTATACACTCACAATTACGTGTGTTGCACTGTAGCGTAGTAGGTTAGCTGTCAGGTTGTAAAGTCGTTTATCGCCGAGCAACCACGCAACCACAGTTCGAGTCATGCCATGAATATTATTTTTGTGAAGTAACACACCATGATGATGCCATGCTATGAAAACAACCACGTTTGGACGAGCTAACGTTGATTATAATGCGCAATTACAATATACACACGCATCCAGAGAGCACTTTCTGGCTGTCGTCGAACACGGCAATCACGGGGCGTGTGAGGCAGCAATTCGATGTGGTGTTCCGCCGAGATCTGCTCAAAAATGGATAAAGCAGTGGCGGGTGTCAGGGAGGATTGGTCGTCTACCGGGCATTGGTTTACGGCGGGTTTCTACTGTAGAAGAAGACCGTCATTTAGTTACAACTTCACAGGAAAATCCGTTCTTAAACTTGGTAAAGCTCATGCAGACAACCTCGATGTCCATACACGGCCCGTAAACGATTATGAGAAGCAGGAATTTCTTGCAGAAAACCTACAATCAAAGAATGTCTTTCCGACCAACATATAGTCGAACGGTGTGCCTTTACTGAGCTGGAATTACATCAAAATTGGGATCTGGTCATCTTCTCTGTCGAGACATGTTTCAGTTCGGCAGAGGTCAGACCGGTTCATGTTTGCACATCTTGCAGAATATTATGATTCCAAGTGTGAGAGAACTATCCACATGCAATACTTCACTTTGTGCACGACAACTCTCCAATCCACATGAGCAGGAGTGTTCAGGGCTGGTTTTCTCAGCAGAACTCCATTGAACTGCTCAACTGGGACCCTCGAACTCCAGACTTGAACCCCATTGAGCATGTGTGGGCAAAGTGGAAACGCCATATCAGGGAAAACTGGCCTCACCCTCCCCCTCGTTCGCAGGATGCATTGTGGGAAATTATGTTGGAAGCATGGGAGGAGATTGCCCTTGATGAACAGTACTTCAGAAATCTAGTTGTCAATAATACGTCGGCTACAGCAAGTTGTCCAAGCCGGTGGATACTGAACGAGATATTGAAGAAGTGTGTACAACAGTCCTTTTCAGGACTAACAATAAGCAAATTCATTAAGCCAGATTTTCCTTTGTATAGAAACACACACGTATTTCGTTCATGAAATATTTTAACAAATTCACAAAGAAATCTGATAAAATGGTCCGGCTAGCTCAAAACAGTTACCAGCGTTTCGCCCCAGTGTACCAATGGGCTCTTCAGTTGGTTATGGTACACCTCACCAAGACGCGTGGCTAGTACATACTGTGAAGGCCGTTGCAAGGCACAAAATGTCGCCACGCGCAGCGCCAATGTACTACGGAAGTCAAAACTTCCTTTCAAAAATAATGTTAGCTTACCTTGCTAATCCATACTGGAAATATCTGTTCCCGAAGGAAACAGATTTCTTTGTGAATTTGTTAATGTACATAGCTCAATCGGACAATTTACATCCTGTTTCCTTCAGGAACAGATATTTCCAGCATGAAATATTTGACAGTTTAAAAAAATAAGCACCGCGAGTACGATTCGAACACCGGTTCTTTGTTGTTTCACGCAACGCCTCTTTCCCTGAGCTAACTGGCAGTCTGCAAAACGCTCATAATATTGTAATGATATTTCCAACATCTCATGCATGTCTATAACAGCTATCATAGACCCAGTGGTAATTAACTAACGGTTTATTGCAATATTTCGTTGTAAAACTGAAAAGGCGTCCAGTATCGTGTGGTTTCACAATGGTATAAACGAAACAAAAAGAATTGCCGAGACCAATATTTGAACCGTGGTGATCTGGTTTATCAACTTAACAACCTTCCTCTTAGCTAACACAGCTACTCTGTTGAGCGCTTCTCATCCATCGTCACTTGGGGAGTGTCCCTCACTTTACACATTTGGGCTGTTTCTCATTAATTGGATATCATTCTGCTCTGTTATTCTGATATCTGCACAATGGCACTGTGTACTGATAGTTGCATTTTGTCCCGAACATGTTGTTGAACAAAGATGGAAGTGCATCAATTTTGTTGCAACTGTACAGCCACGTCCAAGCACGATGATACCCGAACAGGACTTCGATATTTTTCCATGCGACAATTTATGATTGTCTATCTGTACATTACCACATGGCTTCACACGGGGTGGAGAATATGCATCATGAGGCTTGCCATAGCGCTTCAAATACCACTGCTTGTGACATCAGAGCAGCTGATATGCTATCCCACGCTTGCCTAGTTGAGTTGCTCAAAGTGCAACAGGCACAGTATGTACGTACATTTGACACAAAAGTGTACATGCTTTCATTCTCTTCTTCTTCTTCTTCTCACAGATGGGTCACTTAGGACAAGCGGAATCAACGTATGTTGAGTCTTCCTCCTTGCCCAATAGCTCTTCATATGCATGGATTGTTGTAGTTTCTGTTCCTTCGACCATGCACGTCGTGTTGGTTTCTTCTGATCTTCCTCAAATTCCCTTGTGTGAATAATATTTCTGATTACATTTCTATTCATCAGATCTGGTGATCCCATCTCCACTAGGTCACTCTCCACCTGTTTGTACCACTTTGGTCTTGTACGTTTGTTCTGCAGAAATTTGTGGATTCGGTAAGTCTCTTATGATTCATTATTTCCAAATGCCCCAAAAATTGAATTCGTCTCATTCTCATGGTATCGGTAAGTTTAGAAATTTTCCTATATATTTCAGAGTTGGGTTTGGGATAGTGTATGCCATTTTTCATTCTGGGCCCTAAGATCTTTTGCATAATTTTCCTTTCCTTAATCTCTAATTGTTCCTTTAATGTTTTAAGTTGTAAATTGAGCGTTTCTGAAGCATAAAGAGCTTCCGGTTTAATCTCTGTTAAGTAATGGTGAATTTTAATAATCCATGACAAGCATTGCTTGTTATAAACATTTCTTGTGTTTTGAAAAGCAATCTCTATTTTCTGGATTCTTGATGTTACTGATTTATTTTCAATGCCATTTTCTGTAACCCATTCGCGTAAGTATTTAAATGCCTTTACTCTAGCAATTTTGTTAGCGTTAATATCAATTTCATGTGAAGCATTTTTTATGTTAGTCATAAATTTAGTTTATTCATAAGAGATATGAAGCCCTCTTTTCGTTGCTTGTTCTTCCAAGATAGTGATCTGCTTCTGTGCATCAGAGATGTCTTCAGCAATTAGTGCCATATCAGCAAACGCTATACAGTTTATTTGAATAACCTTAATCTTTGGCCCTAGTTGGTGAGATGGTGCACCTGCTTTTCTCCATTCTCTAACAACCTTTTCCAGGACACAATTGAAAAGTAATGGGAAAATTCCATCACCTCGACGACGCCTGTATTTATTTCAAACTCTTCACTTAATCCACCCATAAATTTCACTTTAGCCTTTGTCTCCGTAAGTGTGTCTTTGAAAATATTTCTTGTTTTTTGGTCAAGTTCAAATTCTGTTAAAACAAATAAAGAGTGATATGCGATCTATACTGTCATATGCTTTCATCCACAAATGTTATGACATATTTTTTGTTAGTTGTGTTGCGAAAATATTGTATGATGTTTTTCAAATTCAAAATTTGCTCTGCACACGACCATCCCTTCCTGAATCCACCTTGATATTGACCGATTTGATTATCTACTTGAAGCTCTGCACGGTATAGTAAAACTTTTGAAAGAATTTTGTATGTGACCTGAAGAAGGGATACACCTCGATAATTGTTTGGGTCAGTTTTACTTCCTTTTTTGGTGTATGGGATGGATTATCGCCAACTTCCCATTCAAGGGGATTTTTTCCGTTTGCCAAATGTCCAACATAATTTAGTGCAATTTTATGACACAATTTTCTCCTGCATTTTTCCACAATTCTGCAGTTATTTGATCCTCCCCTGAGTCCTTGCTATTTTTTAGTGATCGAATGATTTCTATAATCTCTTGTACAGTCGTTGGGGTTGAATCTTGATTAATTTTATAAGAATTGATGCTCTTAAACCTTTCTTGTGGTAAGTCACTGTTAAGTAATTTAGAAAAGTATACTGCAAGGATTGTACAGTTTGCATCTATAGTATAAGCCAATTCTCCATTTTCATTAACAAAATGGAGCGATGGCGAAGAATACTTTGTCAACTTTTGCTTGAACGATCGATAATAGTTTCGTGATGTATGTTGTTTGAAGTCCTCTTCTATTGATTGTAATTTAAAATCTTCACTTTGGTACGAATTCCCCTTATTGATCTTGTAAATATCTTCCTAACGATTTTAAGTTCTTGAAAGGTGGTTCGCGTTTTATTGCATGACCAATTATGCCAGGTTACATGCTTTCATTAGTATTAGCTGTGAGACAATAAAAATCAATCTCATGACATCATTTAACAATGCGAATTATAAAGAGAAACATAAGCATTTCTCGTTCAGCTATATTTCCCCAAAATGGAATATTTTATGATCAATTTTTCAACTCTTTCGTGTTTTCATTAAAGATGAATTTAATAAGCCCAGGTGTCTTTTACAAAAAGATCACCATTAACATAACCTAAAATTCATAAATCCAATGTATGGTATCTTGCAATATAAAGACAACTTGCTTGTACTCAAATATTTATTTCAATAACGATATATGCAGCAAGTTTGGTTATTTAAATTACCATATTGGTATGTATTGAATGCGAATCGAACTCCAATCACAAGCTCTGGTCTTGCTTTTGATGTATGGTGTGCCGACCAGCTTTCATTGTTAACCCTCTCAAATGCTATGTTGCATAATGTACAGGTACTCCCTCTGTGCTATTTTCTTTTTTCTTTCTTTCAAGAATTTGTGATTATTGAAAAATAGCTCTAGTTATTTAACTAACATTTTAAGATAATACATGGGATTAAGCATTTATTTGTACTGTTAATGACGTTCAAATGTCCATTCGAAATATGGACACAACTGTGATATCATTCAAAGCAAGGTACGAAACTCAACCCTACATCACATGGTTGACTGTCCACATCTTCACCGTCACTTTACATCACAAGATCTCCAAACTCATATTCACTGTCACTTGCATTGTCCAGAAAGTCATTATACAAGTCCCTATAAACTAAAAACTGTTCAAATTTATCTCTGGCAAGAGCATCCATCGTTTGCACCGCAGCAATTTTTGTTGTTGTAGTCTGAAGTACAGAAGATATCAAATGTACATCTTTGTCGCTAGGAAACGAAAGCTTTATGGTAATACGAGGAAAAAGTGCCCAATCTCTCTTTTGGTCTTCCTTGAACTTCTGACGCGCTATTAAACTGATCTGATCCTGCACGTATTTTTTATGGGCGTAACAATGTGAGCGCTGCACAGAAACGTAAATATACGAGTTTAGCTTCGAGTGGGTCAAATTTGGTGAGTTTTCATCAAATTGGCTAATTTTTGCCATTAAAAAAGAACGACCGAAGCCCATTGGCACAATGTGGTTAGAACATACGCTCTTTATGGTGAGTCATGATTTTTATAATTTTTGCTGAGTCTTGGTCTAAAGTTTTGCTTGTAGCATTTTACCAAGCTTACAGTAAATATAGTCTTAACCCGATTATGGCCTGACTTCATCGCAAAAGCACATCTTCTCAGTAAAGCTGCATTTATAATTGAATGAAAGACGCAATCGCAGCAAGGATATGGTAGAAGAGAGGAGGCACTGCACTGTACTCGAAGATGCTTCCAAGTTTGAGCTTGACTAGTGTGCCATCACTTCTAATGCACACACTAATGTTTTATATGTAATTTGCCTGAAAAAAAAAAAGGGTGCATTACATTCAAGTAAATATGGCAATAAGGTAATAGTCCCTTTACCTTGGCTTGTTTGGTGGCAGCATTGGTTATCAATAGGATTTCATTACATATCTTGTACTCCAAGTGGCGGACCTCGATGAATACAAAGGTACGATTGAAGAAGCGCACCAGAGGTTTGGTAGCTATGGATGGTTCCCGGTAAACACCACTCACTGTAAGAACAATGCTGCTTTCCTGCAACACAACAAATATTGCTTCTAGTAACAGGCTAACTCTCTATGGGAACCTCCAATATCAGGAGGTGAATACTTTTGGAAAATGAAGACCATACCAATTCATTATGAAAAACATGGGGACAAATAAATAAAAAGACATTATTTACTGCATTCCGAATTTTCAACTGAGCTATCCTGAGAGAAGAATATTGCAATAGACAAAATTCTTGGATGTTGGGACTAGGAGCTCTTCTCGATGTTAACCTAACAATACTCAAGGTCATCTCAATCAAAATGGCCTGCACTGATCCAAAAAGCGAACCCTGTTCCAATGGGAAGACATTAGGAAGAAGAAGACAACTCAAGGTCAACTCAAATTAGTCCAAGGGCATGCAGATCAGGATTTCCACAATACATTTCTTTTGTCTTCTCTCAAAGCCTTTCTAGCAGTTATCTGATTTCATTGACAAAACTATGTCTGGTATTGTTTCCTTTTTTCTTTTTCATGGCAGTGAATTTAGTTGGC
Organism: Meconema thalassinum; assembly: GCA_946902985.2. Taxonomy (NCBI): domain Eukaryota; kingdom Metazoa; phylum Arthropoda; class Insecta; order Orthoptera; family Tettigoniidae; genus Meconema; species Meconema thalassinum. The sequence continues at coordinate 473,385,291 of OX336391.1, forward strand.
AACCTTGCTAAATTGGTCGGGGAGTAATATAATGTGGTATACTTAATACTATTATTCATTTTCATTTTTTATGAGCATTAACTAATGTAAGGTAGTGAGAACTAAAAACAATTGAACGTTTCTTGGGCTACTAATAGGTTTAATTGCACTCTATTCCAGCTGGTTGGGATAAAGCAAATTTTTGGGGTAATTTTTAAGTCCAGCATGCTCTCTGAATTATTCAATTTTCCTCGGACACTCCTAAAAGGTTTGCCCTCCACCCATCACTGATATTGATATATAGTAACATCAAAACAGATTACATTAACAACAACAACAACAACAAAATTACCAACAGGATTAAGCTTTTCTTTTTTTTCTTTCTTTGTAAATTTTCATGGATTTGTCAGGTACTGTAACGAGGGGGGAATACAGATCGATTTTCTTGATATTTTTAGTGTAACTTTTCCAGGAATTATAATATTGAACTGCAAAAATTAAATTATGTTTAAGCATTACGTGCCATTATTTCGGTAATGAATTTAATTTTGTTTAGCTTTCCATAAAATAGATTAAAAAATATGTTTTATGATCGGTGTTACCTCATAGTATGGGGTAATACCAATCATACACTTGTTTTACATTATAAACACTATAAACAAGATGGAAGCTATCAAGTGTAAGTCCTGCAAACACCCGATAACAGATAGTAAGGAAGCATCAATTCAGTGTGTAAAGTGCCTAGGATGGACCCACAAACGCTGTTTAAACGTCAAAAATAATGAATATGCGAAACTCAAGGGTAAGTTTATTTGCCGCGAGTGTAACACATTGACGAGTGTAAACATAACCTCATCACCCGAAAATGAAAATCACACGTCTCATGAAATCTTAGCTGAACTAAAAACACTTAGTTCACAATTCAAAACCATACAAGACGCTCAGAAAAAACTACAGACGGACTTAACGTCGACAATGAAAAAGACTGAAAACATACTCACCAAGTTCGAATCTATAGATGCATTAATGAAAGAACTGAACCAACGTCTCCACGAACATGACTCCAAAATTATCGTGTTAACCAACAGATTAGACGAATTCAGCAAGAAACAAAATGACCTAATCAAGTCGGTGGACTATTGTTCAGCCAAATTCGACGACTACGAAATAGCCCTGAGGAAAATTGACCAACTTGAAGCCAAGGTAACCCAACTCCAGAAACTAGAAATGGAAGTGGAAAACCTACATCAATACTCCAGACTGAACAACTTAGAGCTTCACGGTATCCCTGACGACGACTTCGGAACACCTCTCAACATATTATCAAAACTAGCAACTGCCATCGGAGTGGATCTACCAGATCATCACATTGATGCTACACACAGAATCCCTACATACAAAAGCGAACAACCAAGCCCTATCATTGTGCGATTCACCTCTCGCACAAAGAAAGATGAATTTACAAAAGCTGCAAGAGGACATCCTAACCTCTCTACAGGACTGCTAGGCCAAATCTCCAACCCCCAACGTATCTACGTCAATGAGAACTTAACCCCCAAGAAGAAGCTACTCCACAAAAAAACGCGTGATCAGCTGAAACCCTTGGGAGTCAAATTCATCTGGATACGAAATGGAAAAATCTTCGTGAAAATCAATGAGAATCATCGTACTTCCAAAATTGAAGATGAGAAGGACATTAGTGCAATTGTCGTTCAGTGCTCCTCATCCTAATCATTCTGTCGAATAATCAGCTGTAGCTTTTTGTTTTTTCCATTCCATTTATGGAAATAGGTTATAACACCATATCCGACTATAACCTCGATAATGAAGCTAATAAGGATCAGTTCAGGATCTTATATTTGAATGCCCGCAGCTTAAGAAGTGAAGGAAAATTTGATTATTTTAAGCTAATTATCAGTCAATTGTGTTTCCCTGATGTTATAGGAGTTACAGAAAGCTGGTTTTCAAATGAAGAGGTAAAGTACTACCTGCTAAACAATTATGACCTACTACATATATCTAGGAATGAGATTAGGGGAGGTGGTATTTGCCTCTACACTCATAAAAATTATAGTGCCAAACTAATACATACCATTAACAGTACCACACACAGTGTTCTTGTCTCAAGTCTTAAAGTAAAAAATATGCACGTAAACTTTGTCTTAGCTTATAATCCACATACCACTCATGCACCAAACTTCCTCCCTGATCTGGAGCTTGCCCTTACTAAATGTAACTCTAACAAAGTCATCTTGTTTGGTGACTTTAACTTCAATATACTCAACAAAACAGATCATTATACTGTACAGTACCTGGATATGACACTCAGCAAAGGTTATACATGTATAAATCCCAACCTACCAACTAGGCCTAGCAGTAAGTCTCTTCTTTATAATTTATTTCTGAACTTCAATGCTAACACCAAGGTGGCATATATAGTTAATGATTTTAGTGACCACAACATCTTAATATTACATCTGGAATTACCTAGCATTAAAAAAAGAAGGGATAATATTGCTACTACTTATAAAAGAATATCATATGATAACGTATATCACTTAATGTTATTAAATCCATTTCAGTTTTTAGCGGATGATACTGTAGAGATGTACTCTGAATTAGCTGATTATGTTAAAAATGCCTGTGCATTGTCATGTACAGAAACTGTCATACAACCAAAAAAAAGTAATTTCCCAACTTGGGCTACAGAGGAATTCATTAACTTAACTCACAGAAAAAGTGTCCTATATGCAAAGACACTAAAACCTTGGTGTCATCCACTCACCACAGAAGAATATAAAAAATGTAATAATAAAGTAACAACACTTCGAAGAGAACTTAAACGAGATTACTTTAACAATAAGTTAAAAAATAATTATAACAATCCAAGAAAAACGTGGCATGTCATAAATGAAGCACTAAATAACAAAACAAAACCTGAGTCTATATCATGTAATAAATCAACAATTGATGGCAAAGATATGATTGAATCAGAATCGATAGCTAATGAATTTAACAAATTCTTTACAAATATAGGATCCAACCTAAGGCCAGTAGACCCACACAGTCCCAAAACATCTATGATAAACAATGCAGGTAGACTGTATAATTTTACTCCCACATCAAAGGAAGAAGTAATACAAATAATTGATTCCCTAAAATCCAAAAATAACCCAAATGATGATATAAACAGCATGGTACTAAAAAAGTGCAAACAGATACTAGCCAAATCTATCTCAGATTTGATCAATAAGTCTTTGGAAACTGGCATCTTACCAGATCCTTTGAAAATTGGTAAAATAGCTCCTGTTCATAAGAAGGGATCTAAAGATGATCCAAACAACTATAGACCTATAACTATATTGCCTGATCTGTCAAAAATCTTTGAAAAAATTATAAAAAGCAAGCTGGTGAAATTTTTCTTTCAATGCAACTACTTCTTTAAACACCAGTATGGGTTCCAAGACTCTCTAAGTGTACTTGATGCTTTATTTGATATTGTCACAAATTTAGAGAAATCGCTAGACGAAGGCAATATATCAGCAGGTCTATTTGTGGATCTACAGAAGGCATTTGACACTGTCGATCATAATTTATTATTGTATAAGCTGCATGATGCAGGCGTCCGAGGAGTAGCGCATAGTTGGATCAAAAATTACCTAAGTAACAGATATCAGTATGTACAAATAAACAACGTTAAAAGCGCTCTTACTAAGAGCGTCAGTGGTGTACCACAAGGATCAGTTTTAGGCCCTCTACTTTTCATAATTTATGTGAATGATATCAATAATTGTTTGCTACAGGGCCACTTAACACTATTTGCTGATGATATCAGTTTAATATATAGCGCAAAATCCAAACAAGAACTTGCAACAAAAATAAATGATGATTTAAAAGTCATGGACAACTGGTGTAAATTAAATGGATTGCTGCCTAGTACAAAAAAGACAAACTATATATATTTCACTAAACCTAGCAACAGCAAAGAAACCATGATTCCTGTAACACTACATAATACAGTAATTGAAAGGGTCTCATCAATAAAATATCTCGGCCTGAATTTTGATGAACATCTGAGCTGGCAAGAACAGATATACAAAGTTAAGCAAAAAATTCTTCCCGCAATAGGAGCAATATACAAATTACAACATGTTCTTCCATCTCATATATTAAAAACACTGTATTACAGTCTAGTACATAACCATATAACATATATGTGCAGTATTTGGGGAAGATGCACTACCACATTATTAAATCAAGTAAGTACTCTCCAGAAAAGGGCAATTAAAGCAGTTTATTCCCTTCCCTTACTTACCCATACAGCAGATTTAGTTCGAATCTCAGGAATCCCCCTTCTAGAAACCTGTATAAAAATATCTGCTTCTCTGTTCATACATAAAAGTGGAGAACTCTCGTATAAAGGCACAATAAAGTTTCCTCTAAAAGGACAAAACTATGAGTATAACACCAGAAATTCCAAGAACCTTGCAATTCCCAGGGTCTACACCTCTAAATACGGCACCAAAAGCATATTTAACCAGGCTATAAAGGATTATAATACTCTCCCAGCACATATAAAGTCAATAAATCCTGTCTTAAAATTTAAAAAAGCCTGCAAACAATTCTTCACAACTACACTCTGATACTTCCTAATTTATAAAATTAATAAAACCTTGAATAGTAACTTACTGTCATTATAAAATACTCTGTAACTTTGTTTTTTGTATGTTAAATAATATTTAATATTCCTTATTATATAACAATGTATAGTCCTACTATAGGGCCTTGCCCTCAAGGACATCCTCTGTATGAAAATAAATAAAATAATAAATAAATAAAAAACTATCATTGGGGTTAAAGATGTTCAGCAAAGAACATATAGCCTACTTTCTCCTAATGTATGGGTATACTTATAACTCTTTGTCCTCACCCCTAAAACAATCACCTCTACCACCATGTATTTTTTGTTTTCTTTTATATTGATAATTAACCAGTAAGTGTCCAAATCAATATTATGTACTTTAGGATGATTGAATATCAAAACTATAGATGATATACCTATCGAGTTGCTACGCTGCATAGGAGATGAAGGTCTGATCAGGTTATTTCACTTGGTGTGTACGATTTAAGAGACAGGTGAGGTGCCCTCCGATTTCAAGAAGAATGTTATCATCCCTATACTGAAGAAAGTGGGAACTGACAGATGTGAAGATTACCGTACAATCAGCTTGATTACTCATGCTTCAAAGATTTTGTCAAGAATAATTTACAAGAGGATGGAAAGACAGATAGAAACAGAGTTGGGTGAAGACCAGTTTGGTTTCAAGAGAAATGTAGGAACAAGGGAAGCTGTACTAAGTCTTAGGCTGATTTTGGAAGGTAGAATAAGGAAAGATAAGAGAACGTTCATGGCATTTGAAGATTTAGAAAAGGCTTTTGATAACGTTGATTGGGATAAATTGTTTGACATTTTGAAAACGAATGGAATAAAGTACAGGGATAGGAGGGTGCTCTACAATCTATACAGAAACCAGACAGCAGTTATTCGAGTGGAAGGACATGAGAGAGGAGCTGGTATTCAGAAAAATGTAAGACAAGGCTGCAACTTATCACCCATACTTTTCAATCTTTACATTGAACAAGCAATGAAGGAAATTGTAGAAACATTTTGAAGTGGGAGTGAAGATTCAAGGAGAAATAATTTCAACTCGGAGATCTACCAATGACATAGACATCTTGGCTGACACGCCTGAGGATTTGAATGAGTTTTTGAATGGTATGGACTAGGTCTTGAGGCAAGAATTCCTGATGAAAATTAATAAATGTAAAACAAAAATATTGGAATGCAGCCGAAATAAATCGGAATCCTCTATGGACATGAAATTGGCAGGTGAAAAACTAAAGGAAGTAGGAGACTTCTGTTACTTAGGAAGCAAAATAACCAGTGATGGATGAAGCAAAGAGGATATAAAAAGTAGGTTAGCTCAGGCAAGGAAAGCATTTCCGAAGAAAAGGAATCTGTTGACATCGAGTATAGATTTAGGTATTAGGAAGTCATTTTTGAAGGCCTTTGTCTGGAGCGTGGCACTCTATGGAAGTGAAACTTGGACTATTGGTGCAGCAGAAAAGAGGAGAATTGAAGCGTTTGAAATGTGGTGTTACAGGAGAATGATTAAGATCAGATGGGTAGATAGGGTTACAAACGAAGAGGTATTAAGACTAGTGGGAGAGGAGAGATGTTTCTGGTGACTGCTAATGAAGAGAAGAGATAGGCTGGTAGGACACAAACTAAGACACCCAGGAATAGCAAGCTTAGTTATGGAAGGAAGGGTCGAGGACAAGAACTGTAGGGGTAGACCAAGGTTAGAATATGTTAAACAGATTGCCTCGGATGTAGGAGCTATGTAGAGATGAAACGATTAGCTCAGGACTAGGAGGCATGAAGGACTGCATCAAACCAGTCAAAAGACTGAAAACTCAAACAACAACTTACTGTAATGCATTCACGTCCGTTAATCTCTATATTAAGCCTCCAAACTGAAGGATCCTTCATTTTGGGCAGCAGCGATCACAGTAGGTTGGTGCTGCAACCTAGCAGTGAATTAATATATATCTTGTACGCCTCTGAGTTTCGAATGAGCAGGCAGTTTAATGCAACCCGAGGGATGGGATCCAGCTGGCAGTGCTCAAAGGTAATCGGAGCGAGGTCGTGGCTAGAACTTAATACAAAATTGCCATACTTCAGGAGGCCAGTGATTTACAAAGCGGAATGTTTGGAATAATTACCCACAAGAGGACAGTACCGTACAGAGGCATTGAGAAGGCTGTGGTTGATGACGTGTATCTTGTACTTATATTCTACTTTTTCTAATGTCTTCTGTTTATGTGCGATGCTGGGAGTGTGATAATTAATAAATGAGTGTATACATTAGCCTCTCCTTTGAGCTAAATGGCATTTTATTTAGTATCTGTGTAAAGAGCTCGTCCACATCATTTGTAAAAGAATTGAAGTTAAAAAAAAGTTAACTCTTGTAAGTTTTGATCCCCAGTCAACAGCGTGAGAGACTGATGTCCTAGTCCAGAGCCAACCATGTTCTTATCACTTGAGTGTTATTACTAACTGACTTAGATACATGTTAGCAAATGATGTCTTGAAATAAACGATTTCTTCACTGCAGTATTTATTCATCATAAATCATTTCATACAAAGTTTATAATATTTCTACCAGTAGGATATATCGCATAAAACATACTAAAACTACTGAAATATAGGACAGGCACAAGAGGTCAGCTGCCATCTTGTCATGTGACGGAGACGGCTCAGCTCTTTTAAGTCACTCATACAGTATAATATTACAATATTAAATTATAATAAATAACGGATCACGTCCTTTAGAATAACTTCAACTACCCTTGGCACGATAATCAGAATTGGTGGGCCTTAAGATATTGATTATAATTGCATAATTCACATGGCTGCCATCCTGAAATGGCATGGATGATGACCTTGTAATTTGGGTGCAAGACGCGTCCTATATAAAGGTATGTTGTTACCAAATTTGGTCGAGATCGGATGATTTGTTTAGTCATAATTTGATTTTATGTTTGGAACGTTTGAGTGGCCGCCATTCAGTTTTGGTAAAGATGGTGGCGATATAAAACATGACACTGAGGTGCCCTTTGCTAGTGCTACCTCTGTACCAAATTTCGTTCAATTCCGTTTCACCGTGTTTGAATTGATGGGGGGGGACGACGACGACAGACATTCAGAGTACACTCACACACACACACACACACACAGACAGACAGACACACAATTTTTGGCCCTGTGTAGTGTGACTGTTCCGGTCACAATGTTCCCAAACCCTTATTTGGTTGACTGCAAGAGAAGTCAGGTTAGGGTAATTTGTTCATACCATTTCTTTTCTTGTTCATCATCATCATTTAGGTTGTAGAATTTCATTTTATTTAGTGTATATATATCTTGTGTATCTCGGGGACTCAGTCAGGAATATTTCATTTAATTTGTATGGGAGATGTCAGTATACAAGACAGCGGATTGTGTAGGTAAGCTACAAGATGTTGCAACAGCAGGAAACTCTAGGCCAAATTTAGATTGGGCCGAGAATAACTTCCCTTGTCTTGAAGAAAGCTTTGTGTAAATTGTGTAAGGTTCTGACGTCAGAGAAGAGTTTCGCGCCACGAGTTGTAAGAAATATACATGGGTTCGAGATTATTGGTGTATTTTGTATGGGTTGGAGGCACGGTCTACTCTAGATAGGTCGGAAGGCTGAGACTTGGCAACATGTTCATCAGTCATAGATGTCAGGCGGGAACACGAAGGGAACGTTCAGTCTGGCAGGTGTTCTTGTTTATCAAACAGCGTTATTTCCTTCTATATTTTGTTTGTTACGCTTTGTACGTTTATACGCTTTATAGTAGCGTTTATTCTACCCTTCCAGGTGAGTTTTTTAAAACTGTAATCCCTATTCGAGAACACACTGACGAGTGGGCTTTGTATCTGGCAAATACGGTACATGGAATTATCACATGTCGTTCTTCATGTTTTGAACTTTGATTTTCCAGGTATGTTTCGGCACCGTAACAATGCCAGATAAATGTTGTGTGCCCAACTGTAACGCAAATTATCCAAGTAAGGGAGGCTACACGCCAGTGTTTAGGTTCCCAAGTGACGAAAATCTGCGCCAGGCCTGGATTAGGAAAATTCCTCGAAAGGACTGGAAACCTTCGAAATGGTCTGTAGTTTGCATAAACCATTTTCACGAAGGTGATATTATTAAGGCAGAGAAATATAAAGACTCATCTGGAGAATGGAAGGAGCGCCCAATGGATAGATTGAAATTGGCATCAGGAGCCCTGCCTACAATTTTTCCAGATTTACCATCATACTTGTCTATTCCTGAAACCAAGAAGCGAAGGGATCCTGAGGACAGAAGAGTCAAGCAGGGTGAAACTCTTCAATTGAGAGCACAAGAATTTTTGGTGAAGGACACTATTAGAGATTTTTCTTCATTTGCTGCTAGCATCCACAATAAACCACAGCTGTTCAAGGATTGGTGTATTTATACCGGTTGTGATAGTGTAGTAATTTATCAGTGCAACTTTCAGAAGATTCCACAAATAACAGTGAGTGTTAAGATACACAATGACATGACTTGTGAAGTATGTGTGAAGCAGAACATTTTATCCAGAAATGAACTGCATGAAACACTAACAGGGAACCTGAAACTCACCCGCTGGTCTCAGTTAGAGTGCATCTTGAAAAAGTATGGGTTTTATAATGAACACTATGTTACCCATCAAAGTGCTGAGTCTGTATTGTCGGACATTCAAGACAAGTTGAATGTTCTTCTTTCATTGTTCACAGAAAATAGTGATCCACAACTTAACATTGAGAGACAAATTAAATTCACCATTGAACATTTGAACTTAATTTTCAGCAAGGCTAGGCGATACTCAACAGAGTATATTTTGTGGGCATTCATGATGTATATGCACTCTCCAAATTGTTATGCTGCTATTCGAGCAACATCTTGGATAATTTTACCTCACATGAAATATCTGCAACACTTGACCTCCATATTTTCAGTGTCACCACAAACTGTGTGCAATAATGAACATTTTTTGAAGAATGTTATGAGAAAGTTGACAGAAAGAGAGCGCCTGGTTAGTCTACAGATTGATGAAATGTACATCAAGCCACATATTGATTATAAATCTGGGAATCTGTATGGCTGTGCTGAAAACCAACAAAACATTGAAGCTAAAACTGTCCAAGCATTTCTAGTTTCGTCATTGTTTGGTAGCTTCAGGGAAGTAGTTGCTCTTTACCCTGTGAAGAATTTGACTGGAGCTGATTTGTATACCTTGATCAAAGTAGTTATCGATTTGCTCAAAAAATGTGGCTGCCACATTATTACTATTGTTTCAGATAATCACAGGGTAAACAGAAGCATGTTTGAGCTGCTCCAGGGCAGCAGTCTGGATTATGCCACTGATAATGTTAATCCCCCTTATAAAACATTTTTAACATATGACTTTGTTCATATCTTAAAGAACATAAGAAACTGTTGGATCAATAAGAAGGATTCTTCCCAGTCATTGCATTTTCCAGATTTTGAGGAACCCAACACCCTTTTGATAGCAAAGTTTTCAGACTTAAAACAAATATACCTCCATGGTAAATTTGCCAGCCCACTGTTGAGACCAGCACATAAACTGAATCACAAAACGTTGTATCCGAGTAACTTAGAAAGACAGAAGGTTTCACTAGCATGTAATATTTTCCACGAGTCAACTTACAGTGCTTTAAGATCTGAATTTCAAAGTGGATCTGGAATTGTTTCGAGTGAAGGTACTTGTCAGTTTATTCTCATAATCCTTAAGTGGTGGACCATTGTAAATGTTAAATCGAAACTAATAGGTACTCTAAAAAGAAATGAATGGGCAAATCCCTTTTACACTGTTGAAGATGAACGCCTAGTATTCTTAAGGCAGTTTTTAATATGGCTGCAACACTGGGAATGCGTTAAGGAAGGTGGGTTAACCCGTGATACCCATAAGGCTTTGTTTCAGAGCACTTCAGTTTTAATTGAATTTATTGAGTACAGTTTGCAAACCCTTAAGGTAGAGTTTGTGCTGCCTGGCAAGTTACAAACGGACAATCTTGAGGAACGCTTCAGTTGCTACAGACAGTTATCGGGTGGAAACTACAATGTTTCATTTCTTCAAGTTTTAGAGGCAGAAAAAAAACTGCGATTGAAATCTCTCTTAGGCATAAAATCTGCCAAGTATGGTGTTCTGAAATGGTCCTTTGACACTTACAATGACTTACAAAATGTAAATACAGAAGGGACAGGTTCTGCAAATGTAGCCCCATTTTTAAGCGTTGTTCAGGAAACAAATATTTTTGACTTTCAAGTTGACGCTTCCTGTCTCCTGTATATATCAGGTTATGCTGCATTCCAGGTCTCCTCAAAGCTAGAATGTTCACTTTGTGTTGATTGTTTAGTAGGAAAAGAAGCCTCTACCAATGATCCTTACTTTGACACCCTTAACAGAGGTGGTCTCACTGTTCCATCAGATCTAGTGTACCACATTGCTGACACTGCTAGCTGTGTCCTAAGTGCATTGATCTCCAATGATGATAATGAAGACAGGTTCTTAAAGTGTCCAAATCAAAAGAGGGTGCTAGTAGTTGTGTCTAAAACAATTTTATTTGATGATACTGGTTTTCCAAATGATGTGTGCCTTTGTGGAGTGGAAATTAGTCTACTAAGTGAAAAAATACTTTCAGTCATTGCCAATGTATTGCTAAAGAATTATTCACAGGCAAGGAATGATGCTATTGATGTCAGCAAACTTGGTTATGGGAAGAGGAAGTTGCAGACACTTTAGGAAGGAAACAGAAGTAATCTGAAACATTTATGAAATACCAGCAGCAACAGAGTATTTCTATAATGGTAGTAAATTATCTACATACATGTGTGGCGGAATTGAGGGCTTATAGGCCTACAGTGTAAATATGTTATGGTAGATAGCCTACATTTTGGATCACATAACCCTCAATTGCATCTACTTACTCCATATTATTATTATTATTATTATTATAACACCGCCAATTTATTTTATTACCGTACTTCAGAGTAGTAAAATACGAAAAGAAGCCTAAAAGAATTTCCTTTATTTTGCTAAACACATTTATGTTGGTAAATTATTTCCGTTCATTCACGCCTAATATCAGCTGCCTGGCTCTTATAACAACTTTTAACGATCATATGCACGTTATTCACTTATTTCCGATTGTAACACTGGTCATCTCTATATGTAAATAAAAATAAACTGTTGTTTTCCTAAACATATTGTCCAATACTGTATTAATTCGGTAGTTTTTGTCGCTAGCAAACAGCTGTTCATGCGCTCGCGACGACATATGACTGACAACAACAGTAGCTACAGTGTTGTCAGGTCGAACCTTCCGACCTTTCTAGAGTAGACCGTGGTTGGAGGGTATCATGACCCTGGCGGAGAAAGACGAAAACATGTGTTTACAAGATGAGAGGTGGGATTTTCGTGTATAGCGGGGCTTCACTTCTATTGTAGCGTCTGATTGGAAAGGTCGCGTTCTCGTAATTTGGCGTAGGCCTATTTGGAGAAACAGTTTTGTTGAAAGCATGGCTTGTGAATGTACTCGAAACGGCTACATATCACAACGATGTTATCTCTGTTAGCACAATTCAAGTTGGGTACGGAAGCACATTCATTTCTCTCGCAGAGATGTGGCTATGTAAACCAGTAAACATCTCTAACCTCAAACCACGTGTGGAAAATCTTAGAAATGCTGGGGAGAACTGATCTATCGAGCATGTCTCGTAGATTATCTGCTAGATCGTCGATGAGTGAGTAACAAACATCTTTATATTCCAACATTCATTTTGGGTCACATGTTTTCGTCATTGCCGAGGAGAGAAGATAGTAAACCATAGTCTGTTCGACGAGAGTCCCCGCCATATGTTTAAAGTTGATATTAATACACATATTTTGAAGGTTATAATTAGTTTTCTTTATAGGGAATTACACCTAATAGTTGAACGCCCAAATGATACCAGTTAGGTTGACCAAATGTGTGTCCAACACTCCACGACCCTGCCATTTCAATTGTGTGGTATATGATGAAGTACTTCCGATCAAAAATAGGAGGATGATTTTGGGAAGTTTTAAATCAGTCGCCCAAGAAGGGCTGGTAAAAAGTTACAACATAGCACCTCAACGTGGGGCAAGAGTAGGGAAACCTAGCAGGTATCATTAGGGCACATATGCACACAGCCGATAGACACCTTAGGAGTATTAGGGTTCACAGTAATTTGTTTTGTTTTAAGGGGTATGTCCACATCAGACAATTTAGAATTAAGGTCAAGGGTTGTGTGTAAATCAAACAGTAAAATGTCAGGTAATCAGGAAACTGGGGGAAGTGGCAGTGAGGAAGATGTGGAAAAGACAGTGGGAACATATGTTACCATTGTTACTACTGAGTCGCAGCTGATCGCTGAAGGTAGTAACTTAAATGTAAATGGGGGGGGGGGGGGGGGTTATGAACGATAGTTTGATCCAAATGCTACTGAGTGAAATAAAAGAGATTAAGAAGCAAGGAGAATCTATGAGTAAGGAAATTAAGGAGCAGGTAGGCTCTGTAAATGAGAAGGTAGAGTCAGTGACCAAACAGATAGTAGAAGTGAAGGAATTTGTAAGTAAGGAAATTCAGGAGAGCAACAGGGCCACGAACACAAGGATAGAGAGTCTCAGCAAAGAAATACGGGACCATAAGTCTGTCCTTAATAGTAGAATGGAGAGTATGAACCTGGAATTAAGTGGGAAAATTAGCAAACAGGGAGAGGAAATCAGGGCAGAAATGCAGGGGAATCAGGCTGGGATCACAAGTAGGCTAGAAGGAATGGAAGGCCATCAGAACCAGCAAGATGTGGAAATAACGAAAATTAAGTCAGAGATAGCTAGTTCAAGGGCAGAAGTACAGAATGTAACGGGAAAGTGTGATGAGATATGCAACACTGTAAGTGGGAATAAGAGGGAATATTTAGATAGAGTAGGTGCCGTTGAAAATAAGTTGGGAGAGATTGAGGGTCTGAGAGGGAAGCAGGTGGCATTGACCGAGAAAAACGAAAAGCTGCAGGAAGAGCTGATAAAGGTCAGGAGAGAGTTGAAAGAGCGACCGATGAGTCAAAGGGTTGTGATGCCATCTAGTTTGCTACTCAGGGACCCTGGTCTGCCACAATTTAACTCAAGGCAGTTCAACCCTATGGAGTTTTTAAAAACCATTGAGAAGAAATTCAGCAAGGATCTAGAAGACGGGGTTGTCGAATGGGAAACAGTGTTGGAGATCTTGTCTAACTCATTTCAAGGGGATGTGAAAGCATGGTTCCAAATATACAGGCCTAACATGAATAGTTTAAGGGAATTCAGGGATAAATTCAAAGCTAAGTTCTGGGGGGAGGGGGTACAGTCCAGGGAAAGGGAAAAATTAACTTTTGGGAAATATAAGGAGAGAGAAGGGGTATCCCTGACAGAATATTTTTTGGCACATGTACTTATTTGGAAGAATTTGGATGGGCTGACCTCTGACAGTGATGTGGTTAGGGTCATGTTGAAGCACTTCCCACCTAGAATTCAGGAGGCAGCTTGTATGCAGAAGGTAAGGACGGTAGAAGAGTTGGAAGAGCTTCTTACGAGCTTTGACGTTTTAGGCAAGCAGCACATGGAGAGGCCAGAGGTCAAACAGGAATTTAGGGGCAATAGGGGGAATAATCAGGAGTTTAATAGGGGTAGATTTAATCAGGAGCAAAGAGATTATCAGCAGAGGCAGGAAAACTATCAGAGAGGTGGGGGGCGTCAGGATAATTCACAGCGACAGGAAGGTAACTATCAGAGAGGTGGGGGGCGTCAGGAAGGTGGTAACGAAAGAGTACAGGTGAACCAGAGGAGACAAGAACAAGGTGGTCAAGGAGCTTTAAACTCCGAACGGGCTGTGCAGGGAGGTCAGTCAGGCAGTCCGTAAGAAATGAAGTCAAGCAGTGTGTTATTGTGGGTGAGGAGGATTTTATGCCTATGAGTCGGGAGGATCTGCTAGCTGACCAGCAGGAGTTCTCATGTATCGGGGAGAAGGAGGCTTTTATGTCAACTGTTGAGTTGAGCATACTAGGTAAGAGAGTGCAGGCATTGGTGGATTCGGGGAGTGAGAGAAGTGTCATCAGTAAGGGATTTTATGATACTTTAATCAAGGACGGTGGTAAGTTGGAAGAAATTCCAGTTAAGTCGACATATGTGGTAACTGCTGTTGGTAATAAATCCCAAAGAGTGGGAAAGCAGGTATTGTTGCCCATGAGGTTTGGTAATGAAGTTGACCACAAGACTTGCTTGGTAATTCCTAACCTAATTTATGAAATGATTTTGGGGATAGACTGGCTTAACGAGCATAGTGCTGTTATTGATTTTGACCGGGGTGTCATCAACTTTGTGAGGGGGAATATAAGCCAGGAGATGAGAATGAAATGCAAGAGTGTAGATAAGACAGTAAAGGCATGTGTTACTGAGGTCACTGTAGGGGATATGGCAGAAGGTAAGGCTGACGATGAGGAGGAAGTTGTGGATTTATGTCACATTGCTGTGGAGGGTGATAAGTGTGATCAACTCCAGCAGGCTGTGGATAAGAGTGGTTTAAGTGTTGAGGAGAGGGATAAGTTGTTAGAGGTTTTAGAGCTAAACCAAGAAGTTTTCAGTGACAAGCCAGGGCTAACACATGTCTATACGCATCAGTTCGAAATTGTAGATCATTCTCCATTTTCAGGACCCAAGTACCCGATACCTCACAAATTTGCTGATGCTGTGGAGAAAGAAATAGGCATTATGCTGAATCAGGGTATTATTGAGCCTTCAACTAGTGCATATCTGAATCCCTTAGTTGTGGTTGGGAAGAGTGATGGCTCGGTCAGGTTGTGTATTGATGCCAGGCAGCTCAATTGTAGGATATCTGGGGACCAACAGAGGCCAGAATGTGTTGAGGAACTGGTTCAGAAATTCAATGGTAAGCAATGGTTTTCCACTATGGATCTGAGTGCATCATTTTGGCAGGTACCGTTGAGAGAACAGGACAGGAAGTTGACTGCGTTTAGCTTTAAGAGTGGTTTGTACCAATTCAGGGTCGTTCCTTTCGGAACAAAGACCAGCAGTTCAGCGTTGATTAGGGCCTTAAATCTAGTGTTAGGGAGGGACACACACGAGTTTGTGACAATGTACATAGATGATTTAATTGTTGCATCTTACACATTAAAGGAACACCTGGATCACTTAGACATTGTTTTGGGGAAATTAAGGGACGGGGGATTTACAATTAAACTTAAGAAGTCTCTGTTTTGCACAACATCAATCACATTTTTAGGGCATACTATCACAACACAAGGGGTGTCTCCCGAACAGTCACGATTAGACAAGATTCACAACACTGCTACACCACGTAACGCCAAACAATTGAGGTCAATATTAGGGGTTTTCAATTATTTTCGTAGATTCGTAGTTAAATATTCCTGTCTTGTAGAACCGTTTAGGGAATTGCTGAAGCAGGGTACTAAGTGGGTATGGACCCAGGTGCACGATGAGGCTTTTAAGGAGTTGAAGAGAGGCTTTGTAGAGACTGTCATGCTTAGGTATCCTCGTCTGGATTGTCCCTACATTTTGATGACTGATGCGAGCATGCAAGGCATCTCAGGCATTTTGTGTCAGGAGGATAGTGAGGGCAATCTAGGGATTGTCTCATTAGCAAGCAGAGGGCTAAGCATGGCGGAGAAGAGATATACAATTACTGAAATAGAGATGTTAGCAATCGTATACTCTCTAGGGAAGTTTAGGAGTTATGTGTTGGGCAGTAAGTTGCAGATACTGACTGACCATCATGCATTACTTTTTATTGGATCCTGCAAGCTCACTTCGAACAGGATGTCAAGGTGGATATTGGCTATAAGTGAATATAACTTTGAGGTAAGGCATATTAAGGGTACTGAGAACATTGTGGCTGACTTCATGAGTAGAAACATTGGGGGTGATGAGGGTCATCAGGTACTGGAGGTACAGGAAGGTGTTGTTATCTGCGTAACCAAGGTAAGCGAGTGTGATTATGAGATACGCTGCTTAAGGAATCTGCTTGTAGAGCAGGAGAAGGATGAGGTCTTAGGTGATATCTTGACTCAGTTGAGAGGTATGGATGTGGATAGTAGAATTAAGGTTGGAAAGTATTGGTACAAGTTGGAGTGTGGTTTCTTGGCTAGGCTGTGCCATGAAGGTGCCTGGAGAGTGTGTGTGCCAAGCTCATTGCAGGTAACGATGATTTGGTATCATCACAAGGCTTTAGGGCATTTTGGATCAAGCAAGGTTCTTTTTGCTGTTCAGCAGCATTTCATTTGGAAGAACATGGGAAGGCAGATTAGGAAAGTTCTGGCAAGTTGTGACTCGTGTCAACGGTGTAAATGCCCAACGAGGTTTCTTGAGGGACCTCGGCAAATGGTGATCACAGAAAAACCAAGGGATTTACTCTGTGTCGATCTGTATGGTCCATTGGTTAAAGCTCAGTTTGGATATCAGTATATCTTCGTGGTTGTTGACGCATTCAGTAAACTCGTCAAACTGTATCCCCTGAGAAAAGCGACCGGGAAGGGTTGTGTCCTACAGATCACTGATAAGTATGTACCTGAGTTTGGGGTGCCTCTCAGGATACTATCAGACCACGGTAGTCAATTCACCTCAAAGATCTGGAAAACCAAGTTGAGTGAATTGGGTATCAAGCACATATTCTCATCTATTCGATATCCTCAAGGGAATTTGTCCGAACGAGTTATGAGAGAATTAGGGAGAGTATTTCGCACCTATGTGAGCAATCGCCACAATGCGTGGTTCTCCAAGTTAGGAGATATTGAACGATGGTTCAATAGTACGTTCCATGAGAGTGTAAAATGCACTCCCTATGGAATTCAGTATGGTAGGAAGCCTACCAATGAGCTTGCTAGAATGCTAGGTTTGGTCACGGGAGAGGAGATTGGGAAGGATGTTTGTATCCAGCTGGCTAGGGACAACTTAATCAAGGCAGGGAATAAGCGTAGGCGCCAGCAGAAGCGGGTAAAGTTTGATTCTTTTGAAGTAGGCGATCAGGTGCTTCTGAGGGTTCCATATCCGTCTTCAGCTGTAGATAAGGAGATAGGGAAGTTTTTTCATCTATTTCAGGGGCCTTTTAAGGTGGTTAAACGTATTGGTGAGTGTGCCTATAGTTTAACGGACCAGGATGGTAAGTCTGTCAGTACACATAATATTAGGAATCTCCGTAGATATCACTCTGTAAAATAATATGGCATGGACTCTTAGAGAATCAGTCAACATAACGTGATGGCATGACAAAACTCAAGAGATGTGACGAAGAATGCTAACCAGCAAAGTGGCATCGAGTGTTAGATGGATAGATGGTATGATAAGGCCTGTGCAGGCAAATACCATGGCTTGTGAAGCGATAGGGTCTCATGATGAGACGAAGAAAATGAAGTGGTAGACCTAAGACACTTGAGAGAAATCAGTGAGGCTAGGAAATGGACACAATAAGACATTCGAGAGAGTGAGAATGTGTGAAAATTTGACAAGTGTGTATGTATATATGTCTTCCAGGGTTTATTTATGTAATAGTGTAATTCTTTGTGTTTTCAGTGCGTTGCTTGTTTGAGTGTTTGTGATCCACACTTGTTTCACCCGTGTGAATCACATGGGGGCGTATTGTGACTGTTCCGGTCACAATGTTCCCAAACCCTTATTTGGTTGACTGCAAGAGAAGTCAGGTTAGGGTAATTTGTTCATACCATTTCTTTTCTTGTTCATCATCATCATTTAGGTTGTAGAATTTCATTTTATTTAGTGTATATATATCTTGTGTATCTCGGGGACTCAGTCAGGAATATTTCATTTAATTTGTATGGGAGATGTCAGTATACAAGACAGCGGATTGTGTAGGTAAGCTACAAGATGTTGCAACAGCAGGAAACTCTAGGCCAAATTTAGATTGGGCCGAGAATAACTTCCCTTGTCTTGAAGAAAGCTTTGTGTAAATTGTGTAAGGTTCTGACGTCAGAGAAGAGTTTCGCGCCACGAGTTGTAAGAAATATACATGGGTTCGAGATTATTGGTGTATTTTGTATGGGTTGGAGGGTATCATGACCCTGGCGGAGAAAGACGAAAACATGTGTTTACAAGATGAGAGGTGGGATTTTCGTGTATAGCGGGGCTTCACTTCTATTGTAGCGTCTGATTGGAAAGGTCGCGTTCTCGTAATTTGGCGTAGGCCTATTTGGAGAAACAGTTTTGTTGAAAGCATGGCTTGTGAATGTACTCGAAACGGCTACATATCACAACGATGTTATCTCTGTTAGCACAATTCAAGTTGGGTACGGAAGCACATTCATTTCTCTCGCAGAGATGTGGCTATGTAAACCAGTAAACATCTCTAACCTCAAACCACGTGTGGAAAATCTTAGAAATGCTGGGGAGAACTGATCTATCGAGCATGTCTCGTAGATTATCTGCTAGATCGTCGATGAGTGAGTAACAAACATCTTTATATTCCAACATTCATTTTGGGTCACATGTTTTCGTCATTGCCGAGGAGAGAAGATAGTAAACCATAGTCTGTTCGACGAGAGTCCCCGCCATATGTTTAAAGTTGATATTAATACACATATTTTGAAGGTTATAATTAGTTTTCTTTATAGGGAATTACACCTAATAGTTGAACGCCCAAATGATACCAGTTAGGTTGACCAAATGTGTGTCCAACACTCCACGACCCTGCCATTTCAATTGTGTGGTATATGATGAAGTACTTCCGATCAAAAATAGGAGGATGATTTTGGGAAGTTTTAAATCAGTCGCCCAAGAAGGGCTGGTAAAAAGTTACAGTAGATCTCATAAGTCTACTTTAATTTTTTGCAAAAGTAGAAAGTAGGCTAAAAATATTATTGATGGTTCCAGATGGGATGCAGCAGCAAAATTTATTCAAGAACATAGTAATAGTCTAATACAGAAAACATAATGAATAAGCAAAATAACACATTTTGGATTACAATCTTAATTTTCTTATATCTACAGAAACAACCTTACATAAATTAAACAAAAACAAGTTTTAAAATTCTGGACAATCACTATTGAGATGCTTTCTATTAGACATGAAATCCTTTTATATTTATGAACAGAAATCTTCCGCGAGAGCAAGATATCTTAGTCACTTTCCTGACTATTTGCTCCTTATCCACTTCTACAATATCAGGGTTGTGTGGAAACATAAAAATGATGTACCATTCTCTAATACTTTCTTCTTCATAAAACTGACTTCATACTCTAAATCTCCACTATATTCTTCAATTTTTACGATAAAATATCGAACTGTCCTTTTAGTTGGAAATGTAACTATTACGAAGTCAACAGCAAAAACAAGCATATCTTGCTCTGTTATTTCAGTATTTTCTGTCTGATGTTTGGCCGGTTCCATATCTTGAATCATTTCTGGTTGATCTTTAGTCTCAGTGTGCGCCATTGTTGAATCATTAGATGAAGTGGTCTCCGCTTCAGTCATCAAATCACCGACCACAATTCTTTTCACTGGTTGAAGATTTAGGCGTTTCCCACGTCGAGCAGAAGCTGAAGTAACAGTATTAGTGTATTGTATGCCATTGCGAGCTTCCTTTAGATGTGTAGCGAAAGAATATGTCCAAGATCTTTCATTATCTGATCCAGAGGCATATTTGCTGTATCCGGGATATGTGACAGCACTTTGCCAGGACATAGCGGAACGATCCCGGCCTTCTTGAATCCAGACTTGATTGCCGTATTTAAGCCAATTTTATTAAGCGTTTGCATCCGAATTCTTGAAAACTCAGGTTTTCCACTCACTCAACTCACTTCGCCAAGCATTCTTCAGGAGCCGAAAGAAGGCTACGTCATGTTGGCAAATGTGCGTGGAGTTTGGAGGCAGAAGAACAAATTCAATATCGTTTTTTCTGCAGAGATTTATTACATTGATGAAAGGTGCATGGACAAGTTATCACTTATTAACACTTTTCGCCGGTTCAATTTCTTCGCAAAAGGTAACAATATTTCATAAAACCAAGCTTCAAACAAATTTAGGTCAAACCAACCACTAGAATTGCTGTTGTAGCCAGCACCTTCTATTCCTCCTCCTTTCCAGATTTCATAAAGATGCTTGCTCTTGTACATAATGTACGGCGGCAGCAGTTACCGATCTGCAGATGCTGCCATCATTACACTGATACTAGATTTCGAAGTGTCCATTATCCGCTCCTGGTGTTTTGACTCCACACGCCTCACTACCACTTAAACTTGCCCAGGATCATCATCTAAAATTGGTCTCATAATAATTTATGATGTTGGAAGAGGGACATCATCCAGGGTTTTCTCCAATTGTTGAAAGTAGGCCTTAATAGTTTCTCTTGTCACAGCTGCATGGGATCATTTGATATTTTCTCCTGGCCTGAGTGCCCTGATTTTGTTATAAGAACTCTCTAAGCCATTCAATTCCAGGAGAGTTGTTTTTAAACCACTTTTCGATTTTTCCTTCATTGACCCCTGTACAACATTACAGATATCTTTACCTTTAATGGGGAATCCCCATTCCACACTTTCTAGGAGACCACGAGTAACATTGGTTTCTTTCTCCGCACTTAAAGCCGTAGGTGCACTGGCTTTCAATTTGTACTTGTTCCTTAATTTATCATTAAGGGTTCTATAAGGTACTCCGTATTCTTCAGATGCCCTCCTAATGCTTAATTTGCCAGTTTGTACTGGTTTAATAGCATTTTCCATATATAGGGGATTATACCTACATCTACCCGATGACCCTGTCAACTTCTTATAATTTCTTCCCATGATCGATGTTACCCTATAAAATTACAAAATGTTATACTTATGTAAATATATAATGATTATTGTCATTTAGACTTTCACGGCGCGTGTTACTATTCATAATGTTGAATTTTGGGCTTATGCCGTGTTTTATTATATTAATATTCGACGCGTTTCGAAAGAAACCATGTCTTTCTTCGTCTGGAATAATCTGGAATACGACAATGTTGCTAAGAGAAAGCAACAAAGAACATATAGAAGGTGCCCAAAGATGGACGCCATTATAGCCCCATGTTAGGGACAACGGAAAGCAGCAGTGAATTACTTTCTCAGGGTTCTGATAATAGGTAGCCAGGATTCACTGAGATTGTAGCCGGTGTCGCGGTTGAAATTATCTGGGTGTTTACGTATTTCAACCGCCTCCCTGAAATACGTAAACACCCAGATAATTTCAACCGCGACACCGGCTACAATCTCAGTGAATCCTGGCTACCTATTATCAGAACCCTGAGAAAGTAATTCACTGCTGCTTTCCGTTGTCCCTAACATGGGGCTATAATGGCGTCCATCTTTGGGCACCTTCTATATGTTCTTTGTTGCTTTCTCTTAGCAACATTGTCGTATTCCAGATTATTCCTGACGAAGAAAGACATGGTTTCTTTCGAAACGCGTCGAATATTAATATAATAAAACACGGCATAAGCCCAAAATTCAACATTATGAATATAATGATTATATTAACTGAAGAACACAAATAAATTTGACCCTAGATCACATTTTTAACACCACTTCCCTTCTGAATGCCGCTAGCCTTGCTGTGCAAATGAAGTTATTCTTGTAACTTAAATAATACAGATTTCAGTCTTTCATTATTAGATTTTTGAGCCGATTACATTTGCTCGACATTTTTCCGTCCCTCGACGCCCCTTTTGTCATCATCACAGGCTCAGTTCCAAGCCCAGTGGTCACCCTTGTGTTTCCCTGTTCCTAAGAAGAAATAAATAAACTGAATTAAAACCTTCCCCATGAACTATCTAGCCTTGGTTGACCGGTTCCATTATTCCGGAAGCCAACAATTAACTTTGCAAATTCAGACATTGTTGGGAACTGTACTTAAATTTGGCGCTCTACGAACATTTTTAAATGAAACTATGCTCAAGACCAATCAGCGCCTGTGTTTTCTGTAATGTAATAGGTATTATGTGTGTATATATGATATGTGTAAATTGTAAGTGTTATGTAATAAGTATTATGTGTGTATATATGATATGTGTACATTGTAAATGTTGGTACTGCATTTTACGTTATGTTATGTTGGCACGTCTTAGAAATAAATCAGTTGAGTTACAAATGGACAAGAATGAAGGAGTCATTACACTGGCGAGGAATGGAAAACGGATTTAGTAAAAAAAACCTTCAGAGTGCAGTGGTTAAAAACGTAAGTTAAGTGAAAAGGACAAGTAAATAGTGATTATGTGGAAAGTACAGTTAAATGGAGTCAATTAAATACGATGGACCTTGATTTCGAAGGATTTGAAGAGGACAAGTGCATTGTTGAAAGCCGCGACCAGCTCATGGGAGCACCAGCACTTCAAAATACAGTATACGGTAATAAAGGAACTTGAGGAGGACATTCAAAATAAGGCCCAACCACCGCGCCTTATTGGAAACTTGGATGTTTTCAATCCAAAGGATGAGAAAATTGAAGACTTTTACAGCAGATTCGAGGACTACTGTTTAATGAATAACCATGCGTTGGGTCCGGACGCACCGGTAACTGAACGAAACGATTCTCCCGCGGATGGATCAAACGCCGTGAGAAAAAAATTGTTTTTTCTTAATCATTTAAATCGCGAAGTACGGACAACTCTAAATCGTTTGTGCAGACCTGTGGAACCCAGAAATCTTACCCTTGTGGACCTTCAGAAAAGATTAAAGGAACATTTTAATCCTGCTGGTTTGGCGCTCGCTGAGACAGTGCGGTTTCAACGTATGACACAACTGCCATCTCAGACAGTTGCGGAATTTGTGCTTCAACTTAATGACGCAGCTCAGACGTGTGATTTTGGGAATAATTTGGACTCTCGTCTACGAGATCAGTTCATGTTTGGTCTCACAACAGACAAAACTAGAGATCGATTATACCAAGAGCCAAATCTTACTTATGATAGAGCGGTGGAGGTGGCTAAACAAATGGAGAAGTGGCAAACACAGTCACAACAGATGGCCACAGAATGGGAAGGATATCATGTCAATAAAATTCAGCATGGGCCTGAATACAGTCAAAATCGCGGAGGTAGCCGTGTCACCAATAATAGCGGGGCTTGGGGACGAGGCACTATCCCAGAACGTGGAGCTTATGGTCACCAGTTTCAATCGCCGTCGCCAAACAGAGGAAAGGAAATCCAGGGAAATTCTGAACGAGTACACGCAGTGCCTAGAGGTCAACACTTAGGGCGGAGACAACCTAACAAGGCGTCACAAGGATGCTGGAGATGTGGATCGTCAAAGTGTCACCAAGATAATTGCTGGTCCAAAAGTGTAAATTGTTTTGCGTGTGGAAAAATAGGTCATACGGCTCGTTATCATAGAGAGCAAATTAAATCAGTTGTCAGTGACGAACGGCAACAAGAGTGTAGTGAACAATGGCGGTATGCTCCGTATTGTAGGGAATCAGCTGAAGCTATTGTTAGCGGCGACGTACAACGATCGGAACATACGTGTGATAGGCCTAAACAGGAGCAATATGAAGAAAGAATTCTGGACTATGATGTGAGTAGTGATTATGATCAATTAGTCATAAACAGAGTAAATAATGGGGATGTAATAGAAGAATCATGTGAGTGGGAACTATCATTTAATGAGGAGAAAGAAGCAAGGGAAATGTGTAGGCTAGTAGATGAGGACATGTGTAGTAGAGGAAGGAATAGGATTTAAACAAAACGACACTGAGGGTAGTAATAAAAACAGAAATAATGAGGTAATTCGAGATACTGGGAACTATGTGAATGGAGTGGAGGTAAACCTTGTTACACATAATAATGAACCATTGTTAGTGAAAGCCAATATTGATGGTGTAAAGGTATTAATGGAAATTGATATGGGCTCAGTATACAGTTTAATTCATGTAAAGCAATTGCAAGAATTGTTTCCACATTTAAGTATTAGCGAATGTGATGCTAAACTTAAAACAGTAGATGGTAGCCCGATTAAAATGGAAGGAACAGTAACAGTTAAGGTTAGTGACAATGTAGGAGATGAACATGAGCTGAAGTTGGTAGTATGTGACACACCTCAATTGTTTTTGCCTTTGATTGGTAGGGATTGGTTGGAAGAAATAGTAGTAACAATTGAAAAAGAAGCATTGGCTATAATGTATGGGTTAACTAAATTCTATAAGTATTTAGCAGGGAGAGAGTTTATATTAGTTACAGATAACTTACCCTTAAAATCCATATTGTCACCTGAAAGACCCATGCCTATGCCAGTAGTAGCAGCTGCCAAATTACAATGTTGTGCTACTACTTTAGCAGCATTCAAATACAAAGCAGAGTATAGAAAAAGTGAAAATATGGGGCCCGCAGACATGTTGTCTAGACTTCCCATTCAAGATGAAATTGTAGAAAGTGTAAAAAGTGTAATAACTGAACTGTCAGGGTTACCCATAAATGCTGAAATTGTAGCAGATCTTAAGGATCCTGTATTGACAAAGGCTATCGAGTTAACACAGTCGAGTTGGCCACAACAAATGACAATGCCAGCACTCAAACCGTATTTTGAAATACGCTATGGCCTGTCAGTGGTAGAAGGGTGTCTTCTTTTTGGAGATCGTGTGGTAATCCCCTTTGAATTAAGAAGTCAAGTACTGGTACTGGATACCCTTCAAGGTGGACATCCAGGTAGTAAAAGGATGAAAATGAGAGCAAGGAATGTGGTTTACTGGCCAAATTTTGCCAAAGATATTGATGAGTATATTAAACTGTGTGAACCATGTGCTAGAGTAAATTTTCAGGCTTTTTCACCAATACAACATGTTTGGCCTTCAACGAACAGTAATTGGACTCGCCTGCACTTAGATTTCTTTTATTTTAATACTGAAGTGTATCTGATATTGCTTGACAGTCATAGTAAATGGCTGGAAATATGAGATGTTGGGGGTACTTCCTCCACAGCTGTAATTGACAGATTGAAAGCATGCCTTGCCACGTTCGGACTTCCTGCTCAAATAGTGACCGACAATGGTCCCCCCTTTGATTCCTTCAATTTCTTGTCATTTTGTACAGATAATGACATAATAGCTTCTAAAAGCCCACCTTATCATCCTCGTAAACCGCACTCGTTCCAGGTTCCGTATTGACCATGTTTACAAGATGTATAACACAATTTACACTCGCCAAATCAATACTTTACTTTACTAAAAATACTATAGGTACATGTTTCGGAAACTTGATATGTTTCCTTCTTCAGCCCATATGTTGGTGTGAAACATCATATGACATCGAAATCCTAACAGTACGAACTGTATTTTTATTTTTTGGTTAGGATTTCGAAGTCATATGATGTTTCACACCAACATATGGGCTGAAGAAGGAAACATATCAAGTTTCCGAAACATGTACCTACTGTATAGTATTTTTAGTAAAGTAAAGTATTGATTTGGCGAGTGTAAATTGTGTTATACATCTTGTTATCATCCTCGGGCGAATGGCCTTGCAGAAAGGGGAGTGCGAACAGCAAAGACTGGTCTTAAGAAAATGCTAATGTCCGAGTCAAAATTGTCAATTAAGCATTAAGTTTATAATTTCCTTTTCTAGTACCGAAATACGCCAAGCACAATAACTAATATCACTCCAGCAGAAATGATCTTTACCTTTCCGGTACGAACACCTCTCAGCAAGCTGAAACCAGCTGCTAAACAGTCTTAAGTGCCAAATGTAATTATATTTCTGATAGGGGAGCAAGTTCGTGTACGTAGTTGAAAGGAAGATATCCCTGAAGTGGGTACAATGTTAAAAGCCCTTGGGCGAGGTACATACTTGGTAGATTTAAAAGGTAAACAATCCTTATGGCATATAAATCAAATGAATATGTATTATTCTAAGCCAAATACCCAAGTTGGGGAACAAAGGTCTAATCAAGATGTTTCAAACACAGACAAACTAGTTGTGCCCCATAACCAGACAACCATGTTAGCGAAACAGGCTTCTCCGCTAGCAATAAACCTAGAAGCTGAAACTATACCTCAACCTAACCCCGAGGAAGCACCTGTATCAGAATCATCCTGTCAGGACATGAAATATCTTTCCCCCTGCTGGAACTCCAGTGCGCAGATCTGAGTGCATCAGTTGACCTCCTGTTAGACTGAATTTAAAGATTTCTAACGAGTAGATATTGTCATTGAAGGGAGGAAAGAGTGTAATGTAATAGGTATTATGTGTGTATATATGATATGTGTAAATTGTAAGTGTTATATAATAAGTATTATGTGTGTATATATGATATGTGTAAATTGTAAATGTTGGTACTGCATTTTACGTTATGTTATGTTCGCACGTCTTAGAAATAAATCAGTTGAGTTACAAATGGACAAAAATGAAGGAGTCATTAAATTTTCCGACGGCAGTTGCTGCCAACCCTTTGGCTGTGCAGGTGACCATTTTGGCCATATACTTTCACTAACTGTACGTGATAATAGATTGGCAACATGTACTCTTTCAACTGTTTTAATAGTTACGTATATCGTCACTGCATGCAAGAAGCAGTGGTGAATGATCGTCGCGCATGCGCATGAACCAAGTATTTCTTGGCGTTACTTGTCGGCTTGGGAAGCCGATTCATTCCATGATGTGATTTTAAAAAGTGTGGACATGCCTGGGGCTTTGGCCCCCAGGCCTTGTTGCTTAGGGAACATGAAGTTGCTTCTTCAGGTAAAACAGTTAGAACTTGAAAACCACCGATCTTGAAAAAATAAACTCAATTTTACGAAATAGGATTAAATAAAATGTTAGCTTGCGGAGATTCGTGTCGTGAATCTCCATTGCATCTACAATAAAGACTGTAGCTTTTTGCTAGGCGCTTGTGTTGTCAAAACCCTAACTGCATATTCTGAATGGTGATTTATAAGTACAATAACGTACCAATTTCATATTTGTTGCTAAATACTTATCTTGATAATATTATACTTTATAAAGCACTGAGCAATTATTTTGACACCTTTGAACCTTCGATTGTATAGTCAAGTGACTAGTTACTTGGTGTGGAACGGCAAGAAGCATGATATGCACAGTCCCACATCACATTTACAACATGCAGTGCGGACACTGCTTACACACACCGCCTCCGACTATGTCCTGGGACGTTGATGACAAGATGATCGCGTCCATCATATCACACGTCTTCAATGTCGCAGCTCAATCCTGCACGTGCTGTAGACAACCGCCTGGCTCCACGTAGTTCTACACCGTACGATTTCACGTAGAATTGTGCCACTTCCCTCTTGAACTCCAGTTGAGTTGTCCATGACCGTGACATAGTAATGAGGTACCATTCGTTTTAGAGACTCTCGTCAAAAAGCCAAGAAAATATGGCCCACCGCCACTTTTTGTTTCTTATTGACATATGATATCAGTTCATATTTTCATCCATAAGGTTCGTTCCTCCCATGAATTTGTTATAGGTGCCAATTTGGAGAGGACGTGGGATTGTAACTATTTTTCTTTTCAGCCCGAGAGAACCTTCTGGCCTGGTCGAGGGGGGAAAAACAGGGAGAGTCGTGGAGGCAACTGTGCTGTTTTCAGGCGTAGTTGGTAGCATGCTGAACTTCTATGTCCAAGATAGCGGGTTCAAACCCGGCCGAAGCTGTCGGATTTTTTAAGAGCGTTAAAAATCCCTCAGTATGCCTTCCTTCAGAGGGGAAGTAAAGCCGGCGGTCCCATGTCATAGATTTATGGCATGTTAAAGAACCTTCCACTAATTACACCCATGTGAAGCTAAATTGTATAGGTTAGGAATGTAAACAACGCTCTTAGGTTTCTACGTTCGTTGCCAAGAGCCGACTGCAGTGGCGTCTAGTAGCTAAGTTCAGAACTAGGCCTAGTAGTCGTTGACAGTGGCGTTTGGCAACAAAAGTAGGAACTATTTGAAAAATTCAAAGTTGCAGTCCTTACTTGAATTAAAAAACAGATACACACACTAATACAGCCATCACAATTAACACTGGTTATCAGACAGATTCTACACACATCCAACGTACACGGGGCTACATGACCGCGTTGTAGCAGCCCCTAAACTGAGGAACCAACCAACCAGTGCTCATACCAAGCTTGTTGATATTCAGCTCAACCAAACTATGCGCATAATATCGGGGACAATTAGATGTATTCCGACATATTGGCTGCCAGTGCTAAGTTAAATTCCACCTCCAAGTATGAGACGAGAACATGGACTTATGAAGGTTTACAGTGCCATCTGCAAAAATCCTCATCTTCCTGTGCATCGGAATTTTCCTGATATTAGTAGGAACATCCTTTGCTCTCGCCACCCTCCTCTGACTACTGCACAAAGGCTCATTGAAAGTGAGTTCAATGTGACTGCCCGTTGGAAGCAGTTCTGGTTGATCTCTGCCTCACCGGAACAACAAACTATGCCATGCATTACAACCAAGCCACCAGGTTTTGAGCTTCCTAAAAAAATTTGGTCCCCCCTAAATAGAATAAGAACAAATTGTGGCAGATGCACGGACTCTCTTCACTGGTGGGGGAAAATTCCATCTCCGAAATGTACCTTCAGTGCTGAAAGACAAACTATTCAGCATCAAGATTGTTCACTAACAGCCTTCTCTGGGGCTTCAGTTGAGTTCCTGATGGCTACACAAAAATGCATCAACTACATCAAGGACGTAAATCTGACATTGTGACCCTTATTTGAGTTCAGCCTTGTATATAGTTTTAATTATCTTTATATTATAATATGTATTGTGATGTGTTTCGTACCATATGTTAAATAAATAAATAAATGTTGTCATGTTATTATTTAAGTAATAATCCACTTAATTAAAAAACTATAACTAAAAAGATGCACAATACAATGTTCTATGGGTCTTGTATGTTGAATTACATAGGTTATGTTTTAAAAGATGTAATGGATTGAAAATTCAAACCAATGAGTCCATTTAAGTAGTAACAAAGGTCCATTTCTAAAGGAATATGATTGGGACATATGAAATGTCACATCTTGTCATTGCATCTTATCGCCGTGAGCTGATTGAAGGCACAAATTAGTGTATTTAAACCTAATGAGTTCGTCTCGCGGGAAAGGAAATTAAAGAATGTTGTGCAATTACCTTCTTTGACAAGAAAAACCATACAACTCAGCAAGTGTCCATTACATAAATGTTCGTAATTAAATTTCCAACTAATTTTATTACCGTATTTACTTGGCTATAGGACCCCCTTTTTTCTCTAAATTTGTAGTTCCGAAAATGAGTGGGGGTACTATAGATGCGAACTTCACAAAAATCCATTATTTTTGGAAAGAGAGAGAGTAAAAATAAGCTATTTTATTTTGATGCTATATAGTACAATATATTTAATCAAAATAAACGAAGTTTACATCTCTAATCAGCCCATTATAAGACTGCCATAACGAACCCGTTATATTAACGTGCATTTTCGGCGTTCCGCGGACGTCTGTAAGTTGGAAAACTTGACTTTACCACTATCTATTGGGGAGAGAGCCTAAGCAGGCGAGACGGCTAGTGTAGCGAGTTGTCTATCCAGTATCTGGCTCATCCTGGTGGCCTATGATTGTACCTATGTTCTGGTCTGCACGAAGCCGGGCGGCCGTGCCCGATCGTGGCCGAACAGCCGCCATTGTCAATGTTTGTTTTAAAAAACGACCAGTTGGGGATTCTTGAAGACTTGAGAAGATGTAAGCACCAAAGTTCTGGTGAAAAAACGGGGATATCTGGCCTTTGGCCAGGTAAATACCCTTCCTCGGGTATGTAACATATAACTTCGTGATTATAACATTATCGTCCACCATTTGGAAAACATCTACGACGTTTTAAATATGAAGATATAAAAAGAATGTAACTTGGTAAAATGTGGCTACAGATGTACATCATTACAATGGTTGCTTAATGTATTTTAAGTTTTGGAACTATTTATCATACGTGGAAATGTTCAATCTGTTGTTCGTGTGAATATACTGTGTTTTGTGCTTCTCTTAATATTTTATATATTTACAGCCCTGAGCTGTTGAGTTAGCTTCTTGGCACAATTTGCATGTCTTGTTGTGGAAGGTGACTAGGTTTGTAAACCTACGTAGGTATGAAAAATAGTTCCACTGACCTAATTAGTATTTGATGTAATATTTTGGGGATTGTCTTTTCTTGTTTAAAAATCTGACCTACCGAGCTGTGTAGTGTTCAGACCATCATTTAGTTAGAGCAAGGATTTTATTAACCTTAAATATTTTCTTTATTTTAATTGTCTCCCTTTTCCTTGTCTCGATTTTGTTTGGCCTCCTAAAGGCCCTGTTTAATTATATCGCTGATTACGATACGTATTTTATTAATTGGTAGTCCATTGCTTGGAAACAAGATTCGAATTGTTAAACTTTCACTTTTTTCTATGAAACAATGTTATTAATTTTTCATGTCGACTTAAGGAGTGACATATTGGATTTCGTGTTGAATGCACGCATTTTACCATTGCTCCTGAGTAACTAATATATTTGAAGATATTTCCAATTGATTTGAAAGAGAGGTTCTCTTAAATGTTTAACATTGTCATACTTCGAGTATGTTCGGAGATTGATAATTAATTATTTTCTTGTTCTAATTCTCCTGACGTGGAGTATATTTTCATTGGTAATTGAACTTCATGACTGCATTTAGGTAATTTGCTTTCCTTATCTTTCTCAAACTTTGAGATTCCTTGCTTCTTGATAATTTTATTTATTTATTCTAGTTCTTATTGCTTATATTTTATTTATTTTAAACATGCATGTAAAGTTGTCTTATTTTTTAATTATATGATATTTTATAAATTGTTCTTCGTGTTTTCCTTCAAGCTTAGACTTAGTACTATTTCTCTCAATATAAATTATTCCTGGGTATGGTAGCTTTGTTCAGTCCTTCCACTCACCAATACTAAGGTGGGATTTGTCATTTTTTTTATTTTAAGGGTAAATTTTCCTTTCACCAATCTTGTTCCCATTGGGTGGTGTCAGTGTTACGCATAGCGTGGTTCCGGTATACCATATTTAATTTTATTTTTATAGATTGTGTACTATGTTTGGCTTGGAGAGGACATAAAGGGTTAAATATTCTGAAAAATTTGTATTCTATGTGATTTTTGTGTTTCATGTCAACTGTAATATATGGAGCAACGAAATCTTAGGGCAGCTTACAGTTTGACTATGGATGACATTAATTATGAACTCCTAATTAGAGGTACTTCATCTTCTGGAAATAGAGAAAGATCTGGTATTACTGAGAGCAGTGAAGGATAATCCTGTACATGAACCAAATTGGAGAAAATTTAACTGGACGTTATGTAGGTCCTTTATTATACCATCTGTTGAAAGTTTAATTGTGATTTTTCATTCCTTAAACTCTGACGATGCTCCTTCTATTTCTCAACTTAACAGAGTTAAGGTACGCTGTTTACATTGGTACCACTGTCTTCGTGATTTAATTGAAGTTTGGCAGGATAAGGATGCTGAAATCCATTTAAAATTAATTTCTCTTCATGCAAAGATTGTTGATTGTTTTTTTTTTGTTTTACTGTATTCCCAAATAATAATGAGAGTGCGAGTGTTAACCCAATTGTGTCTGCATATAATGGGGTTCCCTCTATTAGTGAATTGAATAAAGTTGTGCATAATATCATTGTTGAGAGCAATTTAGGGAGTTTTTCTAGATTTTTGTCGAATCGTAGTGTAGCGTTTTATTAATGCCCCATGTTGGTAGCGACAAATGTAACAGTTTGGCTAGCCCACACTGTTGGGTGATAAATGTAACTGTTTACCTTTGCCTAAGCTATGTTGTTTTAATGGGCGCCAAGACCTCAATGCAATGTTGAAATCTAAATTTGTATTTAACAACGTCTAGCTCTGGCAGAACACCTTCAAGACACTATTCACTCAGATCGTGGTATGATTTGATCATTAACCCAACAAACAATTGTATCAGGAGAAGGAATTGGTCTATATCTAATGCTACCTACTGAAAGCAAAGATTGCATTGTAAAAGAAATGAATTTATTATATAAAACCAGTATAGCAAAATTAATAATAATAATAATAAGTACAAAATTTAAATTGGAGCGTTGTGATTTGAATATTACCGATAGAAAATTACGTGAAAACGGAGTCTGATAAATTGATTTTACTCTTATTTCCAAGCTATGAAGTTACTGAAATATGAAATATAAAACAAAGAAAAATGAGAGATTGCGTATTTCTGCGTCATTTGCGCTTACCATTGGAAATTGCCAAGGCATTTCCCTCGTACTTGCTGATGCTGTGAGCTTCCCACAGTCTCCTGGACGTCGTCATCTCCGTCGGAATTTGATGATATTCTGGTAGCTTAGATAATTCTATGGTCCGTACCTCGGACCCAAACACTCGTACAACCGCACTGGTTAAGTTTTGCAAAAGTTAGTCTTCAACTCCACTGAACATCGGAGCGACACGCACTTCCAACCGTACTCCGCAAGTTCTACACAGATAGTCCGTTCCACGGAACATCGGAGCGTCCCCCGCGTATAACCATACTCCGCAAGTATTTCACAGATAGTCCGTTCCACGGAACATCGGAGCGTCCCCCGCGTATAACCATACTCCGCAAATTCTACACAGATAGTCCTCGTTTCACGGCGCGTCGAACGATATATGCACACGTTGGCTCCCCCACTCTTCAGCCGGCTTCAGCTTGTGTGGTCCTCACTGATTGGTTGACCCACCGCTAGTTCCCCTCCTCTGGTTTCTTTACACTCGGCGCGCGAGAGGGAGAAGTCGTTTTCCGTTCCAACAATTCGCCTTTTCTAGACCTTGCGACCCAAGATTGCGTCATGCTTCTCGACAAGATTAAGCGTGTACTTGAAATCCCAGTGAGTCACGTCTCTCGATATACCCTAACTGACGAAAACTCCGTAAAATTCCGTAATCAGATAATTTTCTATGATATCGTCGTTCGTAATAATTTGCTGGATAGCGTTTTCTAAGACATAGAAAACCTATCTGAATGCTAATAATTTTTATAAAATGCTCCGAAAATACCTTAATAATAATTATAATGAATTAATAATAATAATAAATTACCATGAAAAATTCTCTTGGCTGAACAATTTGCCGCGTAAATAAATATAGAATGGCTTCCTACTGACTTATGCCAGTTGCATAAAACCCCTCGAAAAACACGTTACATATTCGCCTCGGATCATCGGATGATTTACCGTGACGACGGTCCATTATCCGATTATCCCAGACACGTTAATAAACCCCATCCAAAATACATATTACATAAATGAAATCACCCTAAATTACAGATATATACACTCATATTTTTTCTTCACGCACTTTGCGTCAAAGTTTGTTGTCACTATGGATCGCACTTTGCAACCAGTTCAATGTTTTACATAGGGAATAGTGTTCCACGGATATTTCCGCCTCTCAAATTTCTCTATGTTGGAGAAATAGACATAATTAATGTGTGAGCACTATGTATTTATGATGTCATATCACACGCATTGAAGGTGTTCTGATATATTTATATCACCATAGAACTTCCTAATTTCACTGGAGGTCCCCTCCTTATGGTGACATTTAATTCCACTTATCACTCAGCACACGATCACACTATTGTGGCAGCGCCTCGTGACCATAATACTTAATCTCTCTTTAACGTAGATTAAATTAATATTGACTTCTGAAAAAAAAACAGTAAATGCGCATTACATATAACACCAAATATTTCTGTGCCGTAAGCGCCCTGTCTTGTTAAGTTCCCGTTAACCATATTCTACTTAATACTAGCTCTCAACACAGACCATTTCTCCTCACACAAATAATACCATTGTACAGATTATCTTAAATTACACACTTACAAATCTTACATGGCGAGGCCGTAAACAGAAATCACGTGTGCTGATATGTATGAGTTTCATGAAGGACTGTCTCGCATTCTGATGGCCCATCTTTTATCTCGTGGACGCCTTAAGCTAACAAGCCCTATACAAGCGCTCCCCCATCTCTTGGAGATAAATGGGAACCCATCAGCGCTGCCAAAATGGCCTTGGTGCATCGAGACAATTTAGTGCTCAACAGCATCCGACAATCCCGTCATATTTCCCTGTACCTTAAAAACTTTCATTTACTTACATACTACCCCCCTGTGTGACTTCTGATACGCCTGCCTTAAGACCAGATCTTCCACGCACCAGACACCACACTTACTCATTTGATAGGCTGGCTCGCCAGCTAAACACACTCACTTTATGACACATATTTTCGTAGACTATGTATATTATACGTTCCGTATAATCTGTTTCCCTCACTATTCTCCAGCACATATGCTGTTTTCCCAATACGTTTGGAAACTATAAATGTTTCTGCGTCACCTGCTTCCAACCTTGCAAGTGGCTCCCTTAAATGAACGTCATCACGTTGCTCTACCTAGCATATTTCTCAGTATCTGTAACGATGCCCTGTTGCTACTGTCCACACATGCTAACCCTACTTTCCTCTGGTGTAACACCTCTACTTGACACTCTATGACCTAAAAATGTCACTTCTGACTGACAGAATGACGACTTAGACAGCTTCAAAGTGAACCCTGCCTGATCTAACTTCTGAAAAACTATATTTAAATGACGTAGATGCTCCTCAAAACTGCGTGAACTAATTACCATATCATCTATGTAAATGGTTACAAACTCTCCTGTGTCATCCCCTAATGCGATGTTTAAAGCCCTAATTAAAGCTGCTGAACTACTCTTTAACCCATAAGGTGTTCTACAAAATTGATAAAGGTTATATTTATGACTAAAAGCTGTAAATGGTCTATCTTCGTACATAAGTGGCACTTGCCAAAAACTGGAACTCCAATCTACACAAGTGAAATACTTCTTCCCCACAAATGTTTGCATTAATTCCTCTATTGACATAGATTTCAGCTGATCTGAACTAATTCTACTGTTAACCAAACGAGCGTCTAAACAAATACGAACCGTGCCGTCGGTTTTGGGTACTGTGATCAAAGAATTAACATATGGACTGTTAGAGTGCTCAATAATCCCATCTTCAAGCATCTGGTTAATTTGTGCCTCAACTGCACTCCGATAAGCGAAAGGTACAGGATATCTATGTCCTGTGAATACTGACCTATCAATAACGTTCAATGAATGTGTATAGCAATTGGCCATACCAATGCGATCCTCAAAAACTCTCCTATTACACCATAACACATCATAGAGCCGAACACACTGTTCATCCTCTATATTTCCCTGAAATGCAGCCTCCCGTAACGAGTCCTCTAGACTTCCGTTCGTAATCACACTGCCCACAAAACATGGAGAACCCCGCTCTACGGCTGGCGATATCTCATTTAAAGTACAAATCACACCTACAATACTACTCCTCTGAATATGGTCATTGAACGCTACTTCTACTTCAGAATCTCCCCATTTAAATTTCAAACTCCCTACATCATAACATAAGTTACCAGACACTCTACTTAGCCACTCTGAACCCAAGATAACACTGAATACTAAATTTGGAATTACAAGGCAAATCTGCTTCTCTATATGATTATTAATTTTAATGTCTACTAAAACTTGCTTAGAAATTACTTTAGACCTCTTCCCAACAGCTGTGATAACAAAAGTGCTTTTAATTGGCATCTCCTCAAAATTTACTCCAGTTCCTTTCATTTTATCATAAAATGCACTACTTATGCAACTCTTCATACAACCACTATCAATTAAAACATCTGTGTACGCCTCGGACACGTTAAATTTAACTATGGGGCTCTTACTAACCACTTCCTGAATAATACCTTCATCATTTAGTTCATGTAATAATTCATTTCTTACATTTAGGTCATAGGGTTCCTGTATAATTGTATGGACAGGGCATGCTACAGACTGAGATTCTGACCTTACTTCGCAGCCTGGTTCGCGTTTAAAGAACCGCTACAGCTGGCCGTAGTACTACTAACTACTAAACTGGTCTGGTTGTTCTGGGCTGTGTTGTCATTGTTTGGCTGTATATTACTACCACTAGGCTGTCCTCTTCCTTGACCCCTATTCTGGTTGTAATTATTGTCATTATAATTTCTCCCTTGATTTCCCCTGAAATCATTGTTTCTCCCTTGATTTCCCCTGAAATCATTGTTCCTCCCTTGATACTGATTACCATAGCCATTTCCTCTGTTCTGATTTAGCTTATTATTGTTATTTCTATTTTGAGCATTGGCCCCTTCGCCACCGTTCCCTTGAACTTCTTGATGCCTGGCTTCATTAGGCCTATTATTATTATTACCCTGGTTCCGATTGAAATTGTCCTCATAACCCCCGCTCCCTAGTGCATCAAATGTGCTTAACAAATTTTCTACTTGTGATATTGTCTTTACATTCTGGATACAAGCAGCCTCCTTGATCCTATAGGGAAAGTGCCTAAGTAGCAACCTCACCACATCACTTTCCTCCTTCAAGCCATCCAGATATTTACACACTAATACCTGCCCTAAAAAGTATTCGGTCATGGTGGAGCTTCCTTCAGGGTTATATTTACCACACACTACTCCCTCACGATGCTGCGACTGAATAACCTCATTCCAGAACTTTTCACAGAATTTCATTTTAAAATCATTGATATCAGTAAACTTGTCTCTGTAGACAGCAAACCAATTCCTCGTTTCCCCCACAAACACTTGTTCTAAAATTTGAACTACCTGGCACCACTCAATACTACCATTTTCCAACCTTTCCCCGAATTTATTTTCTATAGTGTTCATGAACTCCATTGGGCACCCCTGTCGATTGCTGAACTTACCCAGTTCTACCTCCCTGTGTGTGCTATTCACAAAAACTGGCCTATTCTGACTATTTTCTTGCCTGATCCTAGCTTTTAATTTTAATTCTAATTCTGCGATTTTCTCCTCAGCCTTCCTCTCAATACTGTTTACTGTTAATTTAATGTTTCCTTCTGATTCTTCTACTTTATCATATAGCTTTGCTTGTTTCTCCTCAATCTTGCTAATGCTCTCTCTATTACTCTCTCTTAAATCATTTATTTCTGCAACTATTTGTGAGTGGACTTTCTCAATTCTACCCCCCAGCTGTTCCTTAACCTCTTTAGTAGCTTCCTGAATTTTGTCAATTTCTCCCCCCAATTGCTTTTTGACCTGCTGTGTTTCCAGTTGCACTAGTTCTTTTAAATTTTCAGCCTGTGTACTGATTCTAATTTCCAACTCCTCCTGTACTTTTCCTAATTTTCTGTCTACATCTGCAATAATCTCTTTAGCCTTTTCTTCCATCACCCCCCTGATCTCACCTCTAATCAGTTCGAATTTGTCACTCATTTCCCTGCTGTTTTGTTCTAATTTAGCATTTAAAGTTTCAGTACTCTCTCTATATTCCTTACTGTTTTGTTCTAATCTGGCGTTGTTTTGTTCCAGTTTAGCATTTAAAGTTTCAGTACTCTCTCTATTTTCCTTACTGTTTTGTTCTAATCTGGCGTTTAAAGTTTCATTACTCTCTCTATTTTCCCTACTGTTTTGTTCTAATTTAGCATTTAAGGCATCTGTACTTTCTTTATTTTCCCTACTGTTTTGTTCTAATTTAGCATTATTTTGTTCCAGTTTTGCATTGTTTTGTTCTAATTTAGCATTTAAGGCATCACTACTAACTTTGTTCTGATACATAAACTCGAGAAGTAAAGTTTTTAATTCTGGTTGGCCGCCTACACTCCCTGTTTCAGTATCGGGATTTACCTCCGCTACCCCGGTACTACCATCACTCGACATACTGCTCGTATCATCACTCTCCCGTTGATGACCACTACGTAACCTCATCTGTCTTTCTTTCTCATCCCCCATAATGATATACACTGATACAGACAAATAACCCCCAAAATACAGGCACAGAAATATATACCCTTCTCCTTCCACAAATGTTATTAGGTTTTCATCCCCACGTTGGGCGCCAATTATAGCGTTTTATTAATGCCCCATGTTGGTAGCGACAAATGTAACAGTTTGGCTAGCCCACACTGTTGGGTGATAAATGTAACTGTTTACCTTTGCCTAAGCTATGTTGTTTTAATGGGCGCCAAGACCTCAATGCAATGTTGAAATCTAAATTTGTATTTAACAACGTCTAGCTCTGGCAGAACACCTTCAAGACACTATTCACTCAGATCGTGGTATGATTTGATCATTAACCCAACAAACAATTGTATCAGGAGAAGGAATTGGTCTATATCTAATGCTACCTACTGAAAGCAAAGATTGCATTGTAAAAGAAATGAATTTATTATATAAAACCAGTATAGCAAAATTAATAATAATAATAAGTACAAAATTTAAATTGGAGCGTTGTGATTTGAATATTACCGATAGAAAATTACGTGAAAACGGAGTCTGATAAATTGATTTTACTCTTATTTCCAAGCTATGAAGTTACTGAAATATGAAATGTAAAACAAAGAAAAATGAGAGATTGCGTATTTCTGCGTCATTTGCGCTCACCATTGGAAATTGCCAAGGCATTTCCCTCGTACTTGCTGATGCTGTGAGCTTCCCACAGTCTCCTGGACGTCGTCATCTCCGTCGGAATTTGATGATATTCTGGTAGCTTAGATAATTCTATGGTCCGTACCTCGGACCCAAACACTCGTACAACCGCACTGGTTAAGTTTTGCAAAAGTTAGTCTTCAACTCCACTGAACATCGGAGCGACACGCACTTCCAACCGTACTCCGCAAGTTCTACACAGATAGTCCGTTCCACGGAACATCGGAGCGTCCCCCGCGTATAACCATACTCCGCAAGTATTTCACAGATAGTCCGTTCCACGGAACATCGGAGCGTCCCCCGCGTATAACCATACTCCGCAAATTCTACACAGATAGTCCTCGTTTCACGGCGCGTCGAACGATATATGCACACGTTGGCTCCCCCACTCTTCAGCCGGCTTCAGCTTGTGTGGTCCTCACTGATTGGTTGACCCACCGCTAGTTCCCCTCCTCTGGTTTCTTTACACTCGGCGCGCGAGAGGGAGAAGTCGTTTTCCGTTCCAACAATTCGCCTTTTCTAGACCTTGCGACCCAAGATTGCGTCATGCTTCTCGACAAGATTAAGCGTGTACTTGAAATCCCAGTGAGTCACGTCTCTCGATATACCCTAACTGACGAAAACTCCGTAAAATTCCGTAATCAGATAATTTTCTATGATATCGTCGTTCGTAATAATTTGCTGGATAGCGTTTTCTAAGACATAGAAAACCTATCTGAATGCTAATAATTTTTATAAAATGCTCCGAAAATACCTTAATAATAATTATAATGAATTAATAATAATAATAAATTACCATGAAAAATTCTCTTGGCTGAACAATTTGCCGCGTAAATAAATATAGAATGGCTTCCTACTGACTTATGCCAGTTGCATAAAACCCCTCGAAAAACACGTTACAGTAGAGAACCTGCAACTATGTATAATCAGGAAAACAATGCAGAATATCTGAGGTTAGGTCTGAGTATGGCAATGTCTGAACAGAATCGAGTTCATCACTTCCTAACCTTGAAAGTCTTTGCAAATGTTTCTGTTTCTGGTGCTGCGAGCAACCAGATAAGAAGTAATTTATCTAACGATAGGTCAAATGATGAAAGATTATCGCCCCTATATTCTGAAAATCCTGTCAATCCTATGAATTTAGAACATGACGAGTCACCTAATATAAATACTACTCCTCGTGTTGAATTTAAAATGGGAATTAAGTTTGGTAGTGTGCCTCATCCAAGGTCTGGAGATGTGCAATGGTAACGATGCTAATCAGTTAATACATTTTTTTAAACAATTTACTGAACTTGCTGACAATGCTGT
Source organism: Meconema thalassinum (assembly GCA_946902985.2). Taxonomy (NCBI): domain Eukaryota; kingdom Metazoa; phylum Arthropoda; class Insecta; order Orthoptera; family Tettigoniidae; genus Meconema; species Meconema thalassinum. The sequence continues at coordinate 473,425,855 of OX336391.1, forward strand.
AAGATTTGGGTGTTCTGATATTCAAATTTTTAATCTAATCTTTCCTTATACTTCTGGGTTATTAAGAGAAAAATTAATTATTGCCATGGAGGGTTGTTATTCCATTGATCGTTTCCATTGAGATATATTAAATTCATTTATTCCCAGTCGTGCCTTGAGTATGCTATTGCATAACCTTTTCTATAGAGTTTAGAGATTTGATGAGTCTTTAATGATTATGTGACTGACATTAAGAGTTATGCTAGAGTATTTTCTGTGAAATTAAGTGAAAATCATATTGTGGCTTATATTTTGGAAGGGATAAATCCTGAATGTAGGTCATATATGACAACGTGTAGTATTCCCATAAATTTTTCTGATCTAAACAGAGTTATTTCGAGCACGGGTACTAAACACTCCGATTCCATGAGAGTTGCCAATGTTCCTCCACCTACTTATAATTTTTTTTATCAATCTCAGGATTTAGAACTCCTTATGATAGCTTACAAGGTACTAGTTTTCAGAATAGAAATTCATTTGAGTAATCGCACATCAAATTCTAGAAGAAGATGTGATATTTGTGGGTCATTTCAACACATTTCTAAATGGTGTACGAGGAGACCAAAACATAACAAATGACTAACTCGTAAGGAGACTTCTTCGGATTGTCATGCATCAAATAGTTCTAAAATAAATTCAAAGGAAGTAAATAATTATTTTGATGATGCCAAAAGTTATGTAATCAAATCTTCGAAGTATCTAAACATTGTTCCCCATTTATTGACATATTTGTCAACAACGAACCTGTAACCGCACTGATCGATTCTGGTAGTGTGAAGTCATTTTTAAGCAAAAGTTGGTGCGAGAATATGAGATCAGTACGCAAATTTGGAAAACTTATCAAGGAATCGAATAATTTTGTGTCAGCGAACAGTTCTAGTCTTGAAGTTTTAGGGTTGATAAGGCTGAAAGTCCGAATTTTAGATTTCACTTGGAAGAACGATTTTAGGGTTGCAAATAATTTATCTTGCGATGTTATTATGGGTGCTGATTTCTTGTCACATGTTGGATTATTATTAGACCTTAGAACCAGGCCATGTTGGTTTCGTTTCAAGCCTAATTTAAAATTAAATTTCAAGCCTTGTGTTAGTTTTTCTGGAGTGAATTGTTCTGAAGAAAAATCAAGTTCTGACACCTTTAAGGAGCTTAATTTTGAAAATCGGATTTCTGAACAATCTGATAAACTTCGTGGACTGTGTTCATCCTTTCCTGAGGTTTTGATGGATAAGTTAGGGATGACCAATCTCTTGGAATACAAGATTGATGTTTCCGATAATATTCCAGTCAGTTCGCCACCGTATAGACTGGCCTCTCCCAAGATGAAAATCTTGAAAGAAATCATCGATGAGATGTTAGATGAGGGGATCATAAGTAAATCTACTTCTTCGTATTTGTCACCAATATTCTTAGTGCCAAAACCTTGCGGTAAATTTCGCCCAGTAGTTGATTACCGTGCTCTAAATAAGAAAGTTATTCAGCAGTCCATACCCCTACCTGACCTGAGATTTGAACCGTGCCTACTTTCAAATTCCATTAGCTGAGGATTCAAAACATTTAACAGCCTTCTCCACTGACTGGAACCTCTTTCATTTCAACCATTTACCATTCGGGATATCCACGGGTGTTGCCATCCTGAACCGTTTGCTGGATATGGTGTTCGATGGTATCAAATTCAAGTTTGTATACCATTATCTAGATGATGTCATTTTTAGTGAAAACTTCGATGATCATCTAAAACATATTGAGGAAGTCATGTCTCGCTTAAAGAAAGCTGGTCTTACAGTAAAACCATCCAAGGTTTCTTTCGCCAAACCTAAGATTTCCTTTTTAGGGCATATCGTATCATCATCTGGAATTTTTATAGATCATTCGAGAACTCAAGCTATTCGTGAGTTTAAGCCCCCCAAGAATGGTAAGGGTGTGGCAAGGTTTATCGGGATGATGAACTATTTCAGGAAGTTCATTAGTAATTTTGCTCAGCGTGCTGCTCCAATAAATATGTTGAGGAAGAAAGGAGTTGATCTTGTTTGGGGACGTTCGCAAGAAGCAGCATTTGAGGATCTGAAATTAGCATTGATAAATGCACCTATTTTGACCATTCCTGATTTCTCCAAAACCTTTATAGTGCAAACCGATGCTTCCAATAGCGCTGTTGGTGCCGTGTTACTCCAAGACCATGGAAAAGGTTGATTACCTATAGCATACACTTCCCGCACTCTGAATGATGCCGAAAGAAATTACTCTGTCTATGAACTCGAGGGTTTGGCAGTTATGGATGCTTTAGAAAAGTTCAAATTGTATATCGAACATGTAACTTTCGAATTAGAAACTGATAATCAGGCCTTAAGTTGGGTTCTTGGCAGACTAAGAAAGACGGGTAGGATAGCTCGTTGGGCTATTCGCATTTCTTCTTTTAAGTTCTCTGTACGTCACATCCGAGGGAGTGATAATGTTATCGCTGATTGTTTAAGTAGGATGTATAATGACACTAACGTAGAAGTTGAGGAGAATGTGAAGTGTATCACAATTTTGGAGCATAACATGTCGAATGTAATTCTGTCCAACTGTCCCATGTTGTTTCGGGATGTGTCCGAATATCAGAAGGAAGTCCTATTCTTAATGAGATTATGAGAAAATTAGAAATAGGTGAAATTGTAAAACCATATTCCTTAAGAAATGGAACCTTGAGTTGTTTGGCCCGTTCTGATAGAACACCTAAGATTGTACTTCCCTCTGTTTTAGTAGGTGAGATTTTTAAATACTTTCATGAGTCTCCTATTGGAGGGCATTTAGGAGTATTTAAGACCATATTAAAAGTGAGGCAAAACTTTATCTGGAAAGGAATGGATGGTGACATTAGGAGACTTGTTAATAATTGCACGGCATGTAAATTAGCTAAACCATCTCCTAACACTAAGATAGGAATGTTATCTTCTCAAATTTCCAATAAACCTATGGAGAGATTGTGGATTTTGTCGGGCCAGTGCCGTTGTCGAAGTTGGGTAACCGTTTTGTACTGGTTTGTACTGATGGCTTTAGTCGTTTTAACTGGTTATTCCCAACTCGATCAGCGACAACAGAAACTGTGATAAAGTGTCTCAACCACATTTTTGCTGCTTTCGGACCCTGTCAGTTTTTGGTAATAAATAACGCTAGGTGTTTCACATCGTATATTTTCCGCAATTTCTTGTTTGAGTTATCCATCTCACACGTAACGTCTTCTATCTATTATCCTAAGGGATCGTATGCTGAGAAAGTAAACAGAAATCTTCGAGCCGCATTAATAGCATATCACCACAAGGATCATAGATTATGGGACAGCTGCATTCCTTGGTTGACTTACTCGTTCAATACTGCAGTGCATGAATCTCATCGTACCACCCCTTTCCATTTAATGTTCTTTTTCGTCCCCAATTCCCCTAAATCCAATTTGTGGACTATGAATCAATTGTTGTCTGATAAAGTTATGAATGAGAATGTACGTTCTGCATGGAAAAAGGCCAAGAAATATATGAAGGTAGCACACAAGAAACTGCAGCAGAGGTATAATAGGGGACGTAAACCTACGTCACTTCAGGTTGGAGACATGGTTTTCGTCAAAATTTTTCTCTTAAGGAAGCTGGTTCAAAAGAGTCGGGGAAGCTAGTCACTAGATTTCGTGGCCCTTGTGAAATTGTAAGTTTTATCACTCCGGTGACATTACTAGTAAGGACCATCAGATAAAGAAAATATTTAGAGTGCATTTGTCTCATGTTAAGAAAGGTGGTGATATTTAAAATAGTAATTGTTAAGTTGTATTTTGATTTGTAAAAGCAAGGAATCTTAAATTTTGATGGGAGAAAATCTTAGTTAAAATTAGTAATGTATACTCTGTTAGCCAAAAATTTTTTCTTTCCTAAATGGTTTGTTTAACTGTGAACTTGTCGCACTGATGTTAATCAGAAATTCTGATGAAGAAAGAAATGGATCTTTGCTGTCGGAGTACGATTTGATTTCAGATCAAATGTTGGCGATATCATAATCCTGATTGAAGAGTGTTGTGACTGTCGCCAATGTCCAGGGCCCGGACATCGTGATGCTAAGCCGTGATCTCTGCACTCAGAATGACCGAGTCTCCACCACCCTATGATGACGTTATAACTGTATTTTATTGTACTACAAAAATTTTTAAAAAATGTACTACTGCCAAATAAGAGTACGGAATTTTAAGCATGTTGGTGGTTTTCAGATGCATGAAAAAAATCTGGTGTGTGTCTAATTTTGGTTGGTTCTTAAGTTTAGGGGCTGCGACAACGCGGCCATGTAGCCCCGTGTACTTTGGGTGTGTGTAGAATCTGTCTGATAACCGGTGTTAATTGTGATGACTGTATTAGTATGCGTTATCTGTTTTTTTAATTTAAGTACAGACTGCAACTTAGAATTTTTCAAATACAGTAATTCCTACTTTTGCCGCCAAGCGCCACCGTCAACGACTACTAGGCCAAGTTCAGAACTTAGCTACTAGACGCCACCCCAGTCAGCTCTTGGCAACGAACGTAGAAACCTAAGAGCGTTGTTTACATTCTTAACCTAACCAATTTAGCTTCACACAGGTGTAATTAGTGGAAGGATCTTTAACATGGCATAAATCTATGACATGGGACCGCCGGCTTTATTTCCCCTCTGAAGGAAGGCATACTGAGGGATTTTTAATGCTCTTAAAAAATCCGACGGCTTCGGCCGGGTTTTTAAAAGGAAGCTTGTAGTTTAACGTGACCGTTAATCTCGAGATCATGAGCCACGGGACCTCCTATTATTTTTACGTGGAATCCGAACCACAGGACATGGCATCTCACTTCGAAAATCTCACATGCAATGACCGGGAATGGAACCCGGACCGCCTTGGTGGAGGCATACAGCTAGACCGCAGAGCCACCACGCCCCCCGCCGGGTTTGAACCCGCTATCTTGGGCATAGAAGCTCAGCATGCTACCGACTACGCCACCGAAGCCGCTTATCTAATTTTGAAATGATCAGTTTGGTGTACAAAGTGCTGTTTTGAAAGAACTGATATATGTTTTTCAGCTCTATTTTCTCGGTCCATTCTCTACCCTCTACCCATAAACTCTGTGAACAATAGTTACCTATTGTCCAGCATTGTGTGGGGGAGAGATGACCCATTAATAAATATTAACGTGCATTTTTCGGCGTTCCGGCGACGTCTGTAACTTGACTTTACCGCTATCGATTGGGGAGAGAGCATAAGCAGGTGAGACGGCTAGTGTAAGCGAGTTGTCTGTCCAGTATCTGGCTCATCCTGGTGACCTATGATTGTACCTCTGTTCTGGTCTGCATGAAGCTGGGCGACCGTACCCGATAGTGGCCGAACAGCCGCCATTGTCAATGTTTGTTTAAAAGAACAATGACCAGTTGAGGATTCTTGAAGACTCGAGAAGATGTAAGCACCAAAGTTCTGGTGAAAAACTGGGGATACCTGGCCTTTGGCCAGGTAAATACCCTTCCCCGGGAATGTAACATATAACTTCGTGATTATAACATTATCGTCCACCGTTTGGAAAACATCTACGACTTTTTAATTATGAAGATATAAAAATAATGTAACATGGTAAAATGTGGCTACAGATGTACATCACTACAAAGGTTGGTTAATGTATTTCAAGTCTTGGAACTATATATCATATGTGGAAATGTTGAATCTGTTGTTCGAGTGAATATACTGTGTTTTGTGCTTCTCTTAATATTTTATATATTTACAGCCCTGAGCTGTTGAGTTAACTTCTTGGCACAATTTGCATGTCTTGTGGAAGGTGACTAGGTTTGTAAACCTACGTAGGTATGAAAAATAGTTCCACTGACCTAATTAGTATTTGATGTAATATTTTGGGGATTGTCTTTTCTTGTTTAAAAATCTGACCTACCGAGCTGTGTAGTGTTCAGACCATCATTTAGTTAGAGCAAGGATTTTATTAACCTTAAATATTGTCTTTATTTTAATTGTGTCCCTTTTCCTTGTCTGGATTTTTTTGGGCCTCCTAAAGGCCCTGTTTAATTATATCGCTGATTATGATATGTATTTTATTAATTGGTAGTCCGTTGCTTGGAAACAAGATTCGGATTGTTAAACTTTCACTTTTTTCTATGAAACAATGTTATTAATTTTTCATGTCGACTTAAGGAGGGACATATTGGATTTCGTGTTGAATGCACGCATTTTACCATTGCTCCTGAGTAACTAAAATATTTGAAGATATTTGCAATTGACTTGAAAGAGAGGTTCTCTTAAATGTTTAACGTTGTCATACTTCGAGTATGTTTGGTGATTGATAATTAATTATTTTCTTGTTCTAATTCTCCTGACGTGGAGTATATTTTTAATTGGCAATTGATAGAGACACGATTTTATGGTGAATAAAAAACCACAATAGCGGTGTAAAAACCACAATAGCGGTGTAAAAACTAAGGGCAAAGCGGGATAAAAGGGGTGAATGAATGCCATTGCTTACGGTGTAGAAAAACGGTTTACTAGACTATATACATACTTTTGCCTTATGTTGCAATGAAGGAAACAACAAACACACTAAGTATGGCTTGGTTTACAGTATTCATTTGCTGTTGAAGTAGTAACTCAGTAATGTTTCTAAGTTATCATTTGACAGGTTGGTATGCTTGTCAGACAAAATATCATTGTAGGCAGAAAGGGCCCTTTCACTGTCAACATTTGAAATGGAAATGTACAGAGATTGAAGACATTTCACAGCTATAGGATATTCCTCCAACATTCCCTTCAATACATCTTCAACTACATTACCGTCACTACATGAAAAAGATTTTAAGGTGATTTGCAGTTGAATGTAGAACTTCAAAAAGTCATGAGAATTCACTCCAGCAAAAAGGGGGATTTTCTCTATCTTGTTGAAGAGAGATGACTATGTTCACAGTTCTCAGCAGGGGCAGATGAAACAGTGAGGAGAGTGAATTAAAATCTCATGAGCAGAGTCTTTTGCCAGCATATCTGAGAGTTTTGTGTGACATGCATTGGCAAGGGCTACGAACCTTTTTTCAGCACTTTTCTTTCTATCGCTTGATAGTTCATTCAATGCCTTCAATGTGTCTGGTTTCATCACTAGTTTATCGATAACCGTGTACTCAGAAATGAGTTCATTTACCATTGGAACAACTTTATGTGCCAAAGCATAATTAGAACCCTCGAAGCAAGTTATCTTTTCAGAAGTTGAGGCACAGTGTTCTTTCACAAAAATTGCCTCACGCAAAATTGATTTTATTTCACTTTCACTTAATTTTTGAAAATATTTAACACTTTCAGCATCACTCTCCACTGTTTTAAAATACTGAACCAAGTCCATGACATAGTCTGCCAAGTAGGAAACTGATGTGAACCACGTATTCTACCTTTTGATAACTGGTGAGGGAAAGAGCTTTATATCCTTTCCTCCTGCACCATACTTCTGCTGCAAGAACCTAATATACCTATGCTTCCTTTTTCTTGTATTAAGAAAAGCTTGCTTTGTTTTGGTAACACACTCATTCACACGATGAAGTTTCTTCGGCCAGATTCCTGCTAATAAATCAAGCTTGTGTGCCCAACACTCAATGTGAAGATGGTTGTCCGATATCAAACCTTGTAAAGTTTGGACACACTTTTTCATATATCGTGCACCATCTGTTGAAATACCTATGATATTTTTGTATTCAAGTTTATGTCTCTTAATAACCTCCACTATGGCTTGAGAACATTCCTGCGAGTTAACATTCTGAAGCATTAGGACACTACCTACTAGCACTTTAGGAGTCTCGCTACTACCCTCGACCCATCCTATCTGTGGTTTCATCACAGTGTAGAATAACATGCTGATTCTTTAATTTCTCACTACTTGGTTCTTCTTTTTCTTGATGTAATAGAGGCAAATATTTCTTTCATAACCAGTCAGCTGTGGGAAAATTTCCACTTCCTAAAACAGTGTGATGAAAAAATCTATTAGCAAGCAAATAATTTTAATTTAAAATATTAATAAATCAGACTTATTTGTTGTTTATGATATGAAATTAAAAGTATTTAGAAGTAAACTAAGTCATTACTACACTTTCTAGTATCCCACATCACGTTACCATGGTGGCTGCAAAACTTTCAGCTGTAAATGTCACGGCGGGTTGGTGGATTCTCGGCAATCGTAAAAGAATTACCTTCCTTCCCTGATAAAATTCGTTACATAAAACTACGTCTTTCCACCTATTATTATTTTTATCGCTACGAAAAATGGGGCTGCGGGATACTGGCAACTGTAGCGGCATCCGAAAAAAAATTAACTCGCCTGGTATATGTTTGTTCATCCAATCCTTCATTGTTGGATGATCTAGCTTTTCTAAAGGAATGTTGGCACTCAAAAAGGCCTCCACTGTTGACATTACAAATTCGTCGGAGTCATTTCTCACTTTTTTGGCATTCCCGACCGCCTCTTGAACTGATATCTGTCTTTTGGTGCCTCCTTCAGACAAAATCCTTTTCTTCTTTTTGTGATTTTCACTTAAGTTGTGTTTCACACATGAATCGCGACGCTTCCAATCTAGTCTAATGTTGCAGAATTTGCACATAACTATCTTCTGCCGCGCATCGAAAACATGATAGCCTTCGTCTTTAAACTCGTCAGCCCTATCAAAGCACGCCGTTATTTTCGGCATTGCGAATTGACATTAGAAATAGAAATTTCAACTACAAATCACAGCGCACCCACGTGGTCAGCAATGTCCGGCCCAACTCTCTCACTTGTCTCCCAGTACGACAGGATAGCCAATATTGAAACAGTGTAGTAATTTCCTGCTACCTGATGTTAGGATATGCTTACTGTCGGCCAAAATATTATGTGCACTCGAGTTTGAAGGTTGTTTGTGAAGTAACCCATAGACCTACATAAAATCCAATAACATCATCATTTTCGTGGTTCTATTTTACGTTAGTTCATGTAGGTTTGGAATTTTAAATTTATATTTTAATATTTTTTATCGCAGTTGAAACACAAAAAGTGCCCGTTTTTAAGCGTGTTTCAACCATGCGTCACATTTAAGAATTATTATCTCACAAACCCATCATCAGATCAAATCCAAATTTTAACACAATATACATTGGAATGTTGTATAACTGGTTTACTAATTTCAAAATTTTCTGTGTCCAAGAAACAAAGTTGTTATCATTTTTGTAAGGTAACTTTTTCTCGGCTCATGGTGGTTGGAAAATGTAGTTCTTGGTTGCGTTGTAATCGTTATTTATCAAAAAGGTATGCTGTATGATTGTGAAATACGTAAATTAATTCACTTATTTTATATCGGTTTGTATTTGTACGGGGAATTAGTACATATTTCAACATTTAGCCGCTCCGGTAAAAGCTGTACAACGCTGCCAAGATAGGCTCCATCACGCGTCATGGTGCGCCTCACTCGGAAGTGATGGGCTCCATATCAGCAACGCTGTAGAGCATTTCCCGGAGCGGCTAGCTGGTGAACCAAGTCTTAATTCCCCGTACAAATACAAACCGATATGAAATAAGTAAATTAATTTACGTATTTCACAATCATACAGCATAACTTTTAGATGTATAAGGATTTTCAACGCGACCAAGAACTACATTTTCCAACCACCCCGAGCCGAGAAAAAAGTTACCTTACAAAAATGATAACAACTTTGTTTCTTGCACACACAAAATTTTGAAATTAGTAAACCAGTTATACAACATTCCAATGCATATTGTGTTAAAATTTGGATTTGATCTGATGACGGGTTTGTGAGATAATAATTCTTAAATGTGACGCATGGTTGAAACACGCTTAAAAACGGGCACTTTTTGTGTTTCAACTGCGATAAAAAATATTAAAATATAAATTAAAAATTCCACACCTACATGAACTAACGTAAAATAGAACGACGAAAATGATGATGTTATTGGATTTTATGTAGGTCTATTGGTTACCTCACAAACAACCTTCAAACTCGAGTACACATAATATTTTGGTCGACAGTAGGCTTTAAACACTTAAAAATACATTTGAATTGGGTTCTACCAGCAATGCTAACAAGGTGAAAACCACTGAAGGCTCGTGATATCGCACCAAATCGCGTAGAGACGTAATAAACAAGCCGATTTCGTGATATGTCGCAAATACGGACGTACATCACAAATAAGGTGGAATTTTGCGTTTAGTCGTGAGGACAAATTCAGTGCTTTATGATCAAACAATATTAAACACACATTTAAAACACCTTTGATGCACATATAAACACATTTCGCATTTTAGCGATACACCATAAAATCGTGTCTCTAGTAATTGAACTTCATGACTGCATTTAGGTAATTTGCTTTCCTTATCTTTCTCAACCTTCGAGATTCCTTGCTTCTTGATAATTTTGTTTGTTTATTCTAGATCTTATTACTTATATGTTATTTATTTTAAACATGCATGTAAAGTTGTCTTATTCTTTAATTATATGATATTTTATAAATTGTTCTTCGTGTTTTCCTTCAAGCTTAAACTTAGTACTATTTCTCTCAATATAAATTATTCCTGGGTATGGTAGCTTTGTTCAGTCCTTCCACTCACCAATACTAAGGTGGGATTTGTCATCTTATTGTTTTATTTAAAGGGTAAATTTTCATTTCACCAATCTTGTTCCCATTGGGTAGTGTCAATAACAGGGGCAGATGACCTCATAGTTCTACCCCTTAAAACAACAATAACTAACAAACGAGTGTCAATAATCTCACTTATCCACCATTATTCCCGGCTATCCCTCAATGACTTTCACTACTATCCCTTGCTAAGCAAAAATCTGAGTATCAGAGAAATAGAATGGACAAAGTATCAGACATGGAAATGCAAACTTCATTTTTATTTGAAAATAGGGAGGGAGAATGCATCAATTAGGGAATAAGTGATGATGCTGAACGATCATATCTCACTAACTTTCGTAAACACAATCAAGTATGTATCATTCACATTAATATACCAATAACGTGTCACACAAACGCCGACGGTTCTTGCAACAAATGAAATGTGTTTAATATAAAACTGAGAAGAAGACTGCAGCAAACACCACTTCGAAGGGCACTACATCTTTGTATACAAAACAAAAGAATGCAGGCAAGATATGAAACCATAACTTTCATAGGCGGATTTCAAAACCTGGCGGTTCTACTAGGCCAATAGTGTGGCATTTTCTATTGGATATTGGGTGAAGCCTATTGGCTACACAATTCTATATCCTGCCCATACCTGCCAACTTTTGAAAAGAGCTAGCAGTAAAACTCACGTGCGACAAAAAATCTAACGATTTTCGACATACCCCGGCTTGTAAACCAAAATTAGAAGGAATCTCCGTCAATCAATACTTGTATATTCGTACACAATTACATCGGGAACATGTTTCGGACCCAATAGGTCCTTCTTCAGTCCTGAACTTCAAAAATTTTTAACAATCAATCATGATACAAACTAACATCAACATAATACTGGTTAAACATGCTGTACATAAAAACATATGAACCCTGAAAACGACACAAGCCAAAATATATTAAAAACACACATTAAAACACTGTAGTAATTAAGCTAATGTTTGTTGCGTCGTAGTGTGACGACTTAGTCCTGTTGAATGATTGACCACGTGAATTTTTCAAGAACAGACTTGGATTTGAGTTGCACTGTGGCGTATGATGTGTCATGTTGATAGTCAAATGGGTTTTGCCCATGTGGCTTATGACAGAGGCTTCTTCTGTATGGTATCTTAGAAGAGAATAAATATCTTGATTTCCTTGTACAGAGTCTATCCAAAAGAAAAGAAAAATCAATTAAAGTGATTAAGCCCATAAAATGAAAATTAAATTTAAAAATTTATTTTATAAAGGAACTTTTAGAAAAACCTTTAAACCATGATGCCCACAATATGCAAAGTGACTTACGCCTGTTGAAAGTAGAAGGAAGGAGAATGGGCCTGTGATCCCGGCCTGTCTATCTTAAAAAAAGCTGCAAATTGAACAAATTAACTATGTGTTAGAAAAAAGAAAAACTTTCGATGGAAGAAGATTAGTTAAGTTAAATGTGAAAAAATAAAGTGACAATAACTAAGTGTGGTGTGAAAATGAATTCAAAGTTACCTGGTTCGATGTTGCCTGTGTGGAGGTCACTAGTGGAATGCTGTGCAGGCTATGACTCGAAAAGTGTGTAGTACCGCAGCGGGGAAACAGCGACGTGTAAGGGGAAGAGGAGAGGTGTGGGAGTGGTTCAGGGGAAGGGGGTGTGTTTGGGAGAGAGGTCGTTGAACCAAGGAGTGAAAAGGAAGCTTGCAGTTTAACGTGACCGTTAATCTCGCGATCATGAGCCACGGGACCTCCTTTTTACGTGGAATCCGAACCACAGGACATGGCATTTCACATCGAAAATCTCACATGCACTGACCGGGAATCGAACCCGGTCCGCCTTGGTGAGAGGCATACAGCTTGACCGCTGCGCCACCACGCCCCCCGAACCAAGGAGTGAGGAAGCAGCTGGATTGCTACTGTGTGTCTGGAAATCTGATCTAGGGACTGAACCTATGGTGGTTTTTTAAATCTGGTTCTGATTATGTCGTCTGCTAGTTTGCCGTAAAGAACGTTGGGTTCCCAGTAAATTTCATTGAGATTTTCTGCTGGTTTGAATCTTTGGGCTAAATTGATTTCAAACTGTTCCAAAGCATTCATTGTCGATCCCTTATTGTATGGAGAATGTGTAAATCTTTGTTGATATCTGCAAATTTATGGCCTGTTTCTTGCATATGACTAGCCATTGCAGAGAATTTTTTATGTTTCGTGGCGTTGACATGCTCAGCATATCTCGTAAAAAACGTTCTACCGGTTAGGCCTATTTAATTAGCTTGACAATGTTGATATTTTAATTCATAGACCCCTGATCTGTTAAATTTGCTACTTTGGTTGATTTTTGTGGAGTTGAATTTTTTTTTCTGATTGGTGTTGACTGTTCTAAAAGCTATTTGCAAATTCTTCTTCATTCTTCTTGAAAATGTTAGTGATATTATAAGTTAGTTTGTTGTGAAAAAGTAAACAATGCAAATTTGGATTTGTTTCCCTAAAAAAGATGTTGATAGCATCATTCATAGAATTAAAAACAAACCTGCAACTAAACTCCAACCGGAAATTAAAAACAAATCCAAATTTGCATTGTTTACTTTTCACAACAAACTAACTTTTGAATCACGTTGTACTCAACTTCAAGCAATGAGGAGCTTTTGATAATTTTGGGCTTAACAAACTTGTGAACAGCTGCTTTAGCAAATCCATTAGAAGTTCTAATAACAAGTGAACTTGTGGGGAAGAGTATGAAGGGCAACATTCAATTTGTCAAATACAGGAAGAGACACATGAAGAAAAGTGCAAAAGGCCTTGTTCAAATTTGAGGACAGGAACATAAACAATTTTTCCTCACGAGTTGTAGCAGAAGTCTTACTTTTAAGGATGGGTTTGTCACATTTGGAAGAATATGCTATTCTTTTAGGGGCATGTGTAGTAGCAGAATCAAGAATTCTCTTCTTCTGATACTCTTTGGATCCACTTTGTTCAACTTTAGGTATTCTGAAAGATGTCAAGCTTGTGGAAATGTTTTGGGTACATAATATTACTTTCTCCTTGAAGAAAGAAAGAAAGAAAGAAAGAAAGAAAGAAAGAAAGAAAGGAAGAAAGAAGTGGATCCCACTGGTCCAGTAGTCTATCCAAACATCTGCCTAAAGATAACCACCTAGTACATACATGCTTCAGAATTTTCTTTGCCTCTTTATTGTGCAAGTTCTGAAACTTCTGAAGGTGTTCTTTTCTCTTTACACTCATCTCTAAGAAATAAAATATATCCACAAGGATCTCATCCACTTTAACTGGTAATCTTCCAGCACCTTTTTCAGCTGGTAGATTAATCAGGTGGCAAATGCAACCTATATGGGGGATCTGAATGCCCATGTGGAAAGAGAAAGACAAGGATATGAGAGTGTGCTTGGACCAGAGGGTTGGGGCGGAAGAAATGAGGAAGGAAAGAGACTGTTGGACTTCTGCCAAAGGAACAGCCTGCTAGTTGGGAACTCCTGGTTCAAGAAAAGAGAGAGCCACATAATCACATGGTACAGTGATGACTTGACCAGGAAGTCGGTGGTCGACTACATACTGTATGAGAAAGAACTAAATAAGAACATCACGGACATCAAGGTTATACCATCGGAGAACCTGGATAGCGACTATCGATTGCTGGTAATGGACCTGAGAGGGACTAAGGAGAAGAAAGGGACTGAGAACCAGGAAAGACGTATCAGGATATGGAAACTGAAAGGAGATAGAAGGGTCGAGTACCTCAAAATGGTAAAGGAAGGAATTCCAACAGATGAAGAAAGAGGGGTGGAAGAGGAATGGGCTAGATTTAAGAAGACACTAGTAGGTGCAGCAGAAGCAGTATGTGGGAGTAGTAAGAAGAGGTGGAAGGAAACACCATGGTAGAATGAGAAGACACAAAATATAGTAGGGGAAATGAATAGAGCCTTTAGGAGGTGGTATCAAAATAGGACGGTAGAGACAAGGGAAGAGTACCAGGAAAGAAAGAAGGAGGCAAAGGGAGTAGTGGCTGAGGAGAGAAGAAAGTGGATGGAAGAGAGGACAAAGATGATGAAGGAGGATAGTGAAGGTACAAAAAAGGTCCTGTATGGGATGGTAAAAAATAAGAGGGGGAAGGATCCTACGGATTATGTTAGAATGGTGAACGAAAGGGGACAAGAGATAGAAAATAGGGAAGAACTGAAGAAAATGTGGAAAGAATATTTTGAAGAACTTCTGAACCCAAATGGAAACCACGGCGAGGAGGAAGAAATCGGGGAAGAGGAAGATGGGCTGCAAACAGAAAAGGACTTAACATGGAAAGAAGTGGAAGATGCAGTGAGGAAGATGAAAGGAGGGAAGGCACCAGGTGTGGATGAATTGAGTGTGGAGATGGTGAGAGCAGCAGGAGAGGTGGGGATGAAGACAGCATGGAAGGAATGGAAGATCTTCAAGAAAGGTAGTAGAACAGAATGCAGAAACACTGATGAGTCATTGTGTAAAGATGTTTCAGAAAGTTTTGGAAAGGAGAATTAGGACAGTGATAGAAGGAGGGATGAGGGAAGAACAACATGGCTTCAGAGCAAGAAGGTCCACAGTGGATTTGATTTTTGCT
Source organism: Meconema thalassinum (assembly GCA_946902985.2). NCBI lineage: Eukaryota > Metazoa > Arthropoda > Insecta > Orthoptera > Tettigoniidae > Meconema > Meconema thalassinum. Next base: position 473,441,137 of record OX336391.1, read on the forward strand.
GTAAGGCAGTTACAAGAACAGCACTATGAGTATGGAACAGATCTACTGATGGCCTTCCTGGACATGGAGAAAGCATATGACAGTGTATGCAGAAACAAAGTGTGGAAGTCCCTGGAGGATAGAGGAGTAGAAAAATGGACTATAAGGAGGATAAAGGAGATGTACAAGGGAAGCGTGAGCTGTGTGAAAGTGGGAGGAGAGAGATCGGACTGGTTGGAACAGAGAAACGGCCTGAAACAAGGAAGTGCACTGTCACCTTTACTTTTCATTGTGGTGATGGATGACATAATGACCCGAGTGGCACAAGTAATTGGGGAAGGAAAGATGAAAGCAATGGTGTTTGCAGATGATTTGATGATTTGGGGAAACAAGGAGGAGGAGGAGGTGGTACAGGAACAGTTGGACGTGTGGGAAGGAATAATACAAGGATATGGGATGAAATTTAGCATAAATAAGAGAGAGATGGTGATCACAGCCAGGAAGAAGGAAAGAACCACAACGGGAATAACAATTGGTGGGGAACAGCTGAAGAAAGTGGAGAGTTTCAAGTATCTGGGAAGCCTGATACAAGATAATGGAAGAAACGAGAGAGAAATAAATGAGCGGGGGAGACAGGCAGAATCATTCCGGAGGAGTGTGAGAAGCATGTTATGGAGCAAGGATGTCCCTCAGAACAGCAAAAAGATCATATATCGGACGTACTATGTCCCTATCCTGACGTATGCCTCGGAGACCTGGGTTATGAAAGGAATGAGAAGAGCAAAATACAGGCCAGTGAGATGAGGTTCTTGAGAAGCAGTATTGGAGCTACACAGATGGACAGAATAAGAAATGAGAGGACCAGAGAATTAATGAAGGAGGAACCATTACAGGATGGTATAGAGAAATCTAGACTTAGATGGTATGGACATGTAAAATGAATGGAGGAGAAGAGGATACCCAGGAGGATACACGAGACGAAGTGGGAAGGAAAGAGACCAAGAGGGACACCGAGAGACAGGTGGCTGAAGGGGGTGGAAGAAAGCGTGTAGAAGAGAGGAGAAGACTGGACAAGGGTGGAGGCTGAGAGATGGTGGGAAGACAGAAGACGTTGGAGAGGCTTGTGTTCCAAACAGACCCGGCCAGTGGCTGGAAACTGTGCAAGATGATGATGAAATGCAACCTGTGATGGCAATACCTGGTTGAACTTCCTTCAGAACTGCTGAAACCCCATTTTGTGTCCTATCATAACAGGAGCATTGTCGGAGCAGAAAACCACACAGTTTTCAAGTGGTATATTATGAGAACTCAGCTGTGATAACATCAGGTTACCTATGTTTCACCCTGTTGAGTCCCCGTCCAATGCTGGTATGGATAGCACAGTGCTCACTACTTTTTCCTGTGGAACATCATAGAATGTAACAACAATAGGATAAAACTTGGCATTCGTATCATTGCTTCCATCCGTTGCCAAAGAAAATGGTCCGTTCTGAAGGCACTCAACAATTTCAGATGATGCATTTTTTGCCATTTTATTTACAATGCATGTTGTTTTCGTGTGACCTCAACTATATTTCTTTGCAACTTCTGATGTGGGAAACATCTTAAATAAAGCACCAGCATAATCAGCCCCACTTAAGGGCACATTGTGTTCCACCAAAAAGGAAGTAAACAGACACTCGGCCCTAATTATGTCACTGTCATCGTTTCCAGACTTAGCAAAAAAGGTGTTTATTTTCTTGCATCTTCCTTTGATTTAACATAACTTGTGTGTTTACCGCACTTCACACGATTACTTAAATCGTTTTTTCCACCATGTGCAATATTAATATCACACCCACATACTGTGCAAACGGCAAATTTTTCTCCCTTTCTTGATTTAGTATGCACGGAAAATCAACAGAGTATGATTCTTTAAATGTCTGGAAGTACTCTTTCTTGTTGGATTTGTTTATTCTCGATAACTACTAAAACATCGAAAGGAACCTGAATCACTGAACGTCACATAAAATTATAACATAAAACACTTAAGACAGTCAACACTTCATTAAAACATGTCAAAGCACACGAAGTTTTAAACCATTAAATGAACACGACGCCAACCTCGTGAAGAAAGAATATGCACATGGTAGAAAAACACACGTGGAACGAATGTAATTAGTGCAAGGAATACAGGAAACTGCGAAGCACGAAGTTATAGCACAAAAACTCGAACACTTCATTAAAATATGCCATAACCTTAAAAGACGAAAACATTAAAGGAACGCCAACTTCGGGAAAAATGAACAACTCAAGTTGTCAAAGCATATGGGTTAAATCGCAACGAGCGAACAGAGCGGGACAAAGAATTTGCGAAGCTGAGTCTGTTGACACCTAAGATTCACATGGAAGAACTGTTATCCTGGCTTCAAATTCAATTACAATGACGACAAAAACATCACACGGTTAAAAGTACCAATCATATCAAAGAACGAGTTATCGACTATCGTGGACTTGCCTTCGACCCATGCAAACAATCGATTGTACGGAAGTGGGAGGGATTATCGAAGGTTAATTATTGTTTCAAATTTTTGTCTGCGAAATCGAAAAATGACACCGTTCATCCGTAAAACCTTAAATGCTGCAATTTCCGTCAATTTTACCGATAAACCGTAAAAGTTGGCAGGTATGCCTGCCCAATCGCGCACACGGTATACGTATGGAAAATGATGGTCATATCGTCTGAATAACTAAATAATGCAACAAGAAAAATATTTTTGTCATAAAATTTCAGTTATAATTTAAATATTTTTTTAGGAATTCATCAATTTCCATGAATGTTGTATCTTGACTCTCAATAATTAAGGAGGGGTACTATAAGCGATTAACAAGAATTTTTTATTTTGGCACTCGAAAATTAGGGGGGGGGGGTTACTATAGGCGAGGGGGTCCTATAGCCGAGTAAATACGGTATATTAATTTTCTACCTTAAACCAATAAATAACAATTTCCTCTTCACAAATGATTTGCAGCTTGGTTTGTTCCCCAGTTTAGGGGCTGTGACAATGCGGTCAAGTAGCCCCGTGTACTTTGGGTGTGTGTAGAATCTGTCTAATAACCGGTGTTAATTGTGATGGCTGTATTAGTGTGTGTTATCTGTAATTTAGGTAAGAACTGCAGACGATCAATTTCAAGTAGTTCCTACTTTTGCTACCAAATGCTACCATCAACGACACCTAGCTGTGAACTTGGCTACTACATGCCACCGTAAACAACATCTGGCGGCGAACGTTGGAACTTGAAGCGTTAATCAAACCTATTAGAGATATTATACATTTCAGGTTCCGTATTGACAGTAATCATTAAAATTAAAACTTACAATTTCCGCCTAGTCAATACTATACTTTTTTTTATAAAATATTTCAAGGGTACATGTTTCAGGTCCCAATCTTTCTGGACCCTTCTTCAGCCCATAAAATCACACATGGAGCCCATCAAATCACAAAAACATCGATAAACACAAACTGCACACACACAATAAATAGATAAAACACTGTAAAAACATCTAAGAGTCTAAAATCTAAAAATAACATGCATGTTTTACTGTCTTCAGGAACATGTTTTCACTTGTTCTTCATTTAAATAAATGTCATTTGATGCTGTGAAACACTGGGCACATATTTTGAAGTCTATGAGTGGCGTGCTGTGAGAACTTGCTGTATATCTTGTACTGTTTTTTTGTGGCTGAAGATGGGTTGGACGTCAATAGCTACATGTTACAAATTCTTGTTTTAAAATTTTATGCATTTGGCAACTTGTCTTAAGATAGTCTTCTGCCATACGGTATCTGAATGATTGACATAATTAGTACTGAATGTAAGGAAAAAAAAACAATTACGTAAGACGGCTCGAAAACGGATTGCATAAAACTTACGGAAAAGTCAGAGAAGATTGGTGGGCGTGTAGCTACATTTGAATCCTGAAGAAGACAAACGGTGCGAGTTAATAACAATACATCTTACTTATAGCCCAGCTTACTAGAACAAGAAAGAAGAAATTTGGTCGTATGAATTTAAGAAAACGTAAAAACTTACCGAAGTCAGACGAAAACAGCCCCGCGGCGACAAGTGGAGGTCAAGCTCCGCTCGGCTAGAGCAACTTACTAATACTGAGTGCGTGTGCCTGACGTGTATTAAGGTCACAATGCCTATCTTTTCTTTCAATAAGCCCCATCCTTCTACCCCCCCCATTCTCCAATCACTAACGCATCTAAACCGCTTTGCCCATTCTCGACCGCCCCCCCACCCCTTCAAGCCGAGCAGTTTGAACTCGCGATCTTGGGCACAGCAGTTCAGCATGCTACCAACTACGCCACCATAAGAAATTGTTATACAACAAGGCCTCTCACCAATACAAACTCTTGTTGTAATGTACTTGCAGTGTATCTAATTAGATCAGGTATGGCAACAGTGCATTGGAGTAAAGAAAATTTGAGGGTAGAGACTATGATACAGAATAACTTACTGTGTAATGAACGAGGTCCACAGCAAAGGAGAAGGGATCATGTTCAGTATTAGGTAGTCTGCAGAGAGCAGGTATTATTTCTTTAGGCCCATGTCTGATCAGCTTGAAGCTTTTGGAATAGTCTGAGATCTTGAGGAGGTTACGACTCTCCACAGCATACACAGTTAACCTGTTGACATCAAACTTACATTACAGTTCCATAGAGAACACTATTCAAAGAATCTGAAAACAAATTAAGCCAATAACAGCATGCTTTTCAATTTTGGATATTTGGCCTTATACAATGCAAATACAAATACATCTGTCATTATTTTAAAAAAAAAATCCGTATTGATATATGAATTCTGAAGTTTAAAATATACACCAATCAATACTTGGCATTACGACTTTCACCATAAAGTTTTACTGCAGCAAAGTCTGGAGATTGGATGTTCAAATCCCAGCATTGACAGTGGCTATCTTGAGTGTGAATTTTTCCCAGGTTTTTCCACACTTCATTCAGACAAATCCTTTGATGGTATCTTACATCAAGTCCCATGGCACCAATCCCATCCCCAACTCTAGTAATTATAGTTATATACACTACTAGTCACCTCAGAAACACATACCCACCCAATACACAGGGCAGATGATCACAGTGTCCCTAGCCCCTGAAGCGAAGTAACAACAATTCAGAATCATGGGACAAAATGAAAGAAAGTCTTCCCCAGTCCTAATTCTCCAGCACAGGGTTACTTTTGACATGTTTTCCAAAACAATTTACTAAGTAGCACTATTTAGATCAATTTTAATGTTCCAAAATATGGAGTTCAGCTACTTATACAAAATAAAAAAAATCTACCACAATATTTTTAAGAGAACTTTGGTAATCTTGTAGCCATTTGACTTGCTACATGGACATGCTGCCCCAAGCCATCACGGCAGATTGAATGGAGTTCCTTTGGAGAATGCATACCCTGCATACCACTCTCCAGGTCGTTTCCCAACTAGTCCCCTACTATCTGGAGATTTTAGAGAAAGCGTGGACTAGTCAGGCAACAACACATTATTCTACTCCTGTACAGTCCACTAGGCATGTTAATGAGTGAACTGATGCAAGGCAGCTCAAAAGCTGTCTTGTCAGATCTGGTCTCATAACAGGTTGTTATGATTGGGGACTGTCTGCGAACTGTCTTCTTACATTATCATGTAGTCGATCCAATCTTCAACCGCTGTGGACTGATAATTTCACACAACCTGGCTGATGAAAAATCAATCTCAGGCTGATTGATGTCTTCCTTTTTCTGGCAAATCCAGGTCTTCTGAAAACATTTCATAGCCATTTGCAACGTGGTGCATGATTATCTATGGTAGCAGTGAAGTAGCAGGACCTACGCCCGTCATCAATCAGGGTGACAGACCTGGCAATGTCTTGGGATGTCAAAGGCATTGCATCAGCAAGACTCAGTGATTACAAACTAACCATTTATGATCGTTTAATTTGTTTCCAAAAGAAGAAGGGTATTAAAGCAATATACCAGTTTGTATGGTTCATTATAGCCTAGCACACCTGTTCAGCGCAGGAACACTCTTTCACAATAATGTAAAGAAGAGACAGGTATTCAATCACTAGCTAATGAAGCCAATAAAATAATTAACCATACTTAACAATCTTAAACATGCATTACCCCCACTCAAAACGAAGTTCAAACTGAACCGTTTTTCTTTTCCTCCTGTGGTCTTCCTTTTTTTCTCTTTTCTTCGGCGTGTCAATTATCGGAATTGTTCTCTTTTCTTCTGGGTTATTACTGGCCAGGGTAACCGAGCAGATCAGTAGACATTTCTATAATTGCTGATCAAGGTTCGTTATAGTGATTTCTTACTATGCCGAATCGTGATCAGTGACACCTCTTTCCTTTTACTTTCTCTTTTCCGTCACCTGTAACAACCCTTTTGTTACCCTCCCAAGCAGTCTTCTGTTTATTTTATCCTGGTAGGACCTTTTTGTTTGTGTTCCCGCTCTCGTATTCGAGATGCCTTTCTTTATTTCGGTTTTCTCCCCATTTTATGTTTATTTCTTTAAAGGTGCGCGTAGATACATGTGTTTAGTTTAATTTTGTTCTATTTCGTGATGTCGAATAAGCTGGATCCATCAAGGTGAGTCACGGATTAACATTCCTTGTGTGTGAGTGTGGATATGTGGCTTTTGTATGGAATACTAGGGCATTCAGCCTTTTCTAGTATGTCCATTGTATGCCTCTATCGTTCCTTTATAGTTTGTCTCTTTATTGTCGTCCCTTTTATGATGGTTATGGTTCGGTTTACTGGATGGTATGTACATCACAGTAAGACCAGCACCTTACCTTTTTATCCTTATCGGTCTACCTTATCTTGTCCATGAGATTGACTTACCTTTTTACGGAACTTATCTTGATGGGTACCTTTGTAATGTGAAACGTTAACTTCCCTTTATATATTTCATTTCGGTCTCTTGCGCCTCTGTTTTGTGTTTGTTTGTTCACGTCATGTCTACGCGTACTTTTATTTATTCACCAACCTTTCTTAGATTCCCTCACCTCTTGCTTTCTCCAGGGCTATCAGAGCTGTCGATCCCTCTTTGACAGCAGACTCACGTTTCCTGACTTCGTGTCTAGCTCTTATAATCTGTCTCCCTTCACAATGTAATTTTACTCATTACGAGTATATCTTTCCCATTTGCATTCCCTCCCCTACCTTTACTGCATATTCCCACGTAACCTTAATGTTACGGTTCCTCGTTCGGTTAGGTTATCTCTTGTGTCATGTTAGACGAGCATATTACTTTACCTTAACATGTATACGCTTCCTCGTCATTTCTCAAGACCATTTGCTTTGAGAATACATACATTATCGTTCCTCATTTTAAGTATGGCTTTTGAGTACCTTATTTACTAGTAGTTTAGATCTTCATTTCTTAAGCAATTAGGGTAAGCTAAGCTCATGATTCTTATGATTAGCGCATTCGAATACAACTTGCATTCACATCGCAGTGAATGTACGTTCAACCCATCGCCTCGGATGCCTTCTTTACTTTAGTCCGGTTTTCATGGGCCCAGTGCCAGGCTAATAAGAACACACTCTTCCACTGCGACAACATCTGCGAAAGGCCAGACGGCTAAAAACTCAAGGGGAAATGTAGGCAAAAATATATAACTGAATTTTAATATTTATTTAAGCTATTATTAAACCTAAAAAACTGACACTTAGAACATGAAAACATTATAATGACAGAAATCTTCGTTATTTTTTTTTCGGGGGCATGAAGTATGATTTAAAACAATATTATAATAAATTAAATTTGAAATTTTGAAACAACAAACTTTATTTCTTAAGACAAGAAGAATATAGGGTCGAAAATATTGCTATAATGTGAAATCTGAACTATTTCAAAATAATATGAATTTCATTCACAAACATCAGTAAAAAATTAAAGAATATTATTTGTCCTTTTATCTCACTTTGTATGAAGAAACAGAACTTAGAAAAGAAAAAAGAACACTGTATTTTAGGTAGATTTCATTAGAAAGCTAACTATTGCAATGGGTACCATGTTTCGAGTTCCGGAAAATGTTGACATATCTTCGTGTTTCATATCCTCTAGACCCCAAAACCACCATTAGTTCGAAAGTTTATATATAATTTATATATATATGTATCTATATATATATCACTTTCTTGTAAACACGATAACTACCGCAATTTTGAACCAATCACTTTGAATTATTTACAAAATATGTATCCCTATAAAATCTCGGTCGAGTTCGTTAATGGGTACAATCGGCCAAAGGGGGTGAAAATGGGGGGCTTTTTTTTGAAAAAGTGAAATATCGCTATAACTCTCTTAATATGTGAAATATTAAATCCATTCAAAGTTCATACTATGTGTCGGATAAGGCCCAAAATTTTATGTTAGAAAAGTTTTTTGATAGCACCAACCATTGACCAAAAGAGTGGGAAAAAGTGGGTTTTCCGGGAAACGTTAATCATATCTCTCTTAATAGGCACAATATCAAAACCGTATAAAATGGACAATATTCCTCTAATAATTACCTAAAACTTTTGTCTAAAAGAATTTTTGATATGACCCACTATTATGCCAAAGGATGAGCAAAATAATTTCGGAATGAGAAGAAAATGCCGAGTGTCATCAAAGGTTGCCATGACAACACTACTAAATTGATGAGGGATGAGCCATCAGAGGTTGCCATGACAACGCCATTTCACGAGATCACATTCAGTTTTCCATCTGACTCTGTGGGAAGCTGCTTCGGTGACATAACTGGTAGCATGCTGAACTTCTATGCCCAAGGTCGCGGGTTCAAAGCCGGCCGAAGTCGTCGGATTTTCTAAGAGTGCTAAAAATCCCTGAGTATGCTTTCCTTCGGAGGGGAAGTTCCAACGATCGTTGCGAGTAGCTGGTTGCGGTGGGATCCAGTAGCCAAATTCACAGATAGGTGTAGTTGACAGTAGTATTTGGTAGCAAAATTAGAAACTACTACTTGAAATTGACCGCCTGCAGTCCTTATCTGAATTACAGACTAATACAGCCATCACAAACACAGTTTATCAGATTCTACACACACCCAAAGTACACGGGGCTACACGACCGTGTTGTCGCAGCCCCTAAACTGAGTAACCAACCAAAATCTCTGCGGGAGATAAAATTTTGCATGTAGAAGTAACAGACAGTTAGATAGTTACACATCAGTGTCGAAACGTTGCATAAGGACAGTGTGACCACAAGTATAAAAATGGACCCCAAATGACGAGAAGATTACCATCCCCATAAGTCAATAAAATGATTAAAATATGCATAAAAAGACGAAAAACAAAGTTAATTAAGCTAGAATTATAAAATACTTTCTCACAATGAATGAGGTCTGATTCTTCTACGAAAACCTGCATATTCTGCCTATTTTCGCCTATCTCCAAGTTTACCCGGTGAAATCTACCTCCGCCTTCCGGCGTGCCGAGAGGAATTTTTACATTATACTAGCAACCCGCCCCAGCTTCGCCCGGGAACAGCTATGTATGCATTACGTGACAAGCGCTTTTCTTTTCGATGTCAATGAACTACGACCTATATCCGTTTTACGTCGGAGCATGATGGGTTAAAATCACTGACAGGACTATTAATTATATTATCATGGAGATGCATGTGCAATGAATTCTTGTCAAACGTAATTTAACCCGGGAGAGGTCGCGCTGACTCGTCAGAAATGAGAGGTCGCGCTGGGTCTTTTAGACCAGGTTGTTTCAAATGACGCATTACTTTACTGTGATGATTAGTTCCTAATATGTAGATTAAGGGAAGCCTCCGTGGCTTAGGCGGCAGCACGCCGGCCTCTCACCGCTGGGTCCGTGGTTCAAATCCCGGTCACTCCATGTGAGATCTGTGCTGGACAAAACGGAGGCAGACAGGTTTTTCTCCGGGTACTCCGGTTTTCCCTGTCAAAAATCTCATTCCAGCAACACTCTCCACTATCATTTCATTTCATCTGTCATTCATTTAATCATTGCCCCAGAGGAGTGCGTCAGGCCTCGGCAGCCGGCACAGTCCATATCCCCGTTGCTAGAACGTGGCTTCATTCATTCCATTCCTGACCCGGTCGGAGACTGGAAGCAGGCTGTGGATTTTCATTTCATGTAGATTAAGGCTTTCACGGCCTGGATTACTATATAAATAATTCATGTTTTTTGGGCTAATGCCGTGTGAAACTAAATTAGAACCATACGTTTCAGAGAAACTTTGCCTCCTTTTTCAATGGAATCAAACAATGTGGCCAAAGAAAGTATATCAATGAGATTACAAAAAATGTAGATAAATTCCTCTGTTCGTCACCAGAGAGCAGCTGCCAGAAATTACTGTATGGACCATGGTAGAAAGGCGGACAGAGTAGTAAGTAAGGAGAATGTAAAGGGGGCGGGGTGAAAATATAGAGACTTCTCGAAGAATGAGGATGTCCAAAAGAAAAAGAGGGGGGAGGGTTAGATGGATATAAGGAAACATAAACAAAAGGGAAGTGTATCTGAACAATACCTAACGTCATATAAGCAACAGCGAAAAAACAGATGGAAACTCCTCCAGTGACGAACAAAGGAGATCAAATCCAGGCTCTGTAGTCATTGAGGAAAAAAGTACAATTTGAAATAGGTGAAGGAACAGAGAGACTGAGAGGAACTATCTTCCTAGATCCTTAACCACTCAGCGTGGAGTGCCGTGAACTGCACGTCATGAACTTGCCGCGCTCTGTCGCGGAGTGCCGTTACCTGCACGCATGTTGCAGTGCTTGCTTCGTGCTTCCATCTCGTGCCTAGTTTCGTAACTATTACAATTTTGCTGCGTTATATCGATAGAGGAAGCTTTGATCTTTAGTCTCGAGTAAAAATATATCGATTTTGCATCGATCACATGAGATAAATCCGATTGCAAAGAGCGAGATTTTTGTTGTGTGTATGTAAACAGAGAATGGCGGCTAAACGTGTGCTTGCGATAGCGGATTCCGATATTAGTGAAGTTTTAGGGAGTGAAGAGTCGGAAATCTTGGTTTCTCTGAATGATGATTCAGATATAGAGTCTGAAAGTGAAAGTAGTGACAGTGAGAGTGAAAGTGGTGACATAAATACACCGAAAATAACGGGTAATAGTGTTGCCGGTCAGGAGTTTGTCTGGGAAGACATGGGGAATTATATCGGTAAAAGGGAAGTGTTTACGGGAAATTATGGGCCGCAAGAAGCTGCGAGGAATTGTTTAGATCCTGTGGCAATATTCCAGTTATTTTTTACGTGTGAATTCGTGAGTATGACAGTGGAACAAACAAATATATATGCTAAGCAGCACATGATGGCACATGGTATGCTCTTTCCTTTCAGGTCAAGGGTAAATGAATGGGTTCCAGTTACCGTCGAAGAAATGTACGTAGTTATTGCACTATATATGCTGATGGGCATTGTTCAAAAACACACACTGAGGTCCTATTTCTCAAAAAGCCGTTTACTAGCCACTCCTATATTTAATTATGTCATCTCACTTGATAGATTTGAAAGTATTACAAGATTTTTACATTTTACTGACAATACCACCAAACCCCTTTTTCAAGGTCCCATGAAACTCTTCAAAATTTCACCAGTTTTAGACCATCTCAATCAAAAATTCAAGTCGATGTATCTCCCTGATCAAAACATTGCAATAGATGAATCCCTCACGTTGTGGAAAGGCAGACTGTCATTCAAGCAGTATATTCCTCTGAAGGCTTCGCAGTTTGGCATAAAAACATATGAACTCTGTGAATCCAACACCGGATATTTATGGCCATTCATGGTATACACAGGAAACGACACAATTTTTAGTTCTTCCTTCCTTTCGTGTAATACATCTAAGATCACTGCAATTGTTATGCACCTTGTAGAACCTCTACTTCATCGCGGCCACACATTATGGATGGACAATTTTTATAACAGCCCACAGTTAGCCAAAGACTTGAAAGACAATAAAACAGATTGTGTAGGTACACTGCGACTAAATAGAAAGCACGTATCAAAGAAAGTGAAAGACACAAAGCTGAAAAAAGGTGATATTGTAGCTCAGCATGCAGGACCTGTATCTGTTGTGAAATGGATGGACAAGAAGGTAGTGTCATTTATTTCAACATACCATAATGATAAGACAAGCATTGTGCAGAAGAGGGGGGAGGGAAAAATTAAACCGGTTTGTGCAATTGACTATAATAAATACATGGGTGGTGTTGACCTCAAAGACCAAATGCTGCAAAGTTATTTGATAGAAAGGAAAAAAATGTGCAAATGGTACATGAAACTTTTCAGGAGGCTTTTAAATGTTACAGTGTTCAATTCTTATATAATATATAAGTGTAACCTACAGAACAATAGGGCTGACCACTTAAAGTTCAGGGTAGATTTGGTTGAGGGAATTCTAGCCAGGTATGGGAGTGATGTGAGCAGAAATGTTCCTGGTCGGCATTCAGTGGACAACACTGTTCCTCGTCTCACCAAAAGACACTTTTTACAGAGGATACCCCCCCACCGCAAACAAAGCTAGGCCACAGAAGAGGTGCGTGGTATGCTATAAGCAAGGCAAGAGGAAGGAATCAGTGTACTGGTGCCCAGACTGTGAATCTGGTCTCTGCATAGAGGAATGTTTTAAAATTTACCACACCAAATTAAATTTCTAAGGTAAGCATGGTCTTTAAAATTTGATAGTATGGTTTCAGTAACTTGTGTTTTCCCTCACTACATTTGCCATTGACAAACTGTGAAAATTTGAAGTAAATCCAATGCTTCTGGGCTCTGTTATAATGCCTTATATGATGGTGTGCACTTGTAGGCAAGCTCTATGCTCAGCTCCTCCCGCAGCACAGGGTAGCAGTGAGGTGAAAGTCCTCCCACGCTGAGAGGTTGATAACTGGTAGCCAAGTGTCACTTAGCTGATATCCAGTGTCTCTGTTAAAATTATTGGGATTTTTACGAATTTCAACTGCCTCCCTTATAATTCTAGACCAGTTGTGCTTAACAAGGGCAAGCGCATGAGCATCCTTGAAACATACATCGCACTTGTACTTGCGGAAAAGTCTACATTGGACAAACAAAACGGTCCATTGCAACTCGCATCAAAGAGCATCAAAGGAACATCCGTCTAAACCAACTTGACAAATCAGCTATAGCTGAACATGGCCTGTCTTCAGGGCACGATGTATGTTTCAAGGATGCTCATGCGCTTGCTCTTGTTAAGCACAACTGGTCTAGAATTGTGGGGCTCAGTGGAATAAAGGCCCATCCCAACCAGACTAAGTATTGAGAAAAAATGGGTTTTGTTAGATTTTACATCATTCCAAATGCAAAGATCACACGTAAATGAAATTTCGCATGTATATTCTACATAAAAAGACCCTTTTACCTGCAAATGTTCAGTGCGATAGAATGTTTGGTTTCTGAAGAAAGGGGAAATGCTGTAAGGAAATTAATAATAGGAGCTTGAATTGAAATACGTAGTATATGTTCGCACTATTATTATATTATGACTAAATGATTCAAGCAACATGATTTACAGCTCATTATTGCAGATGTTCAATAACTGAGGCATCCATATCATTGTTGTCTGAACTAAGGCCCTCGTAAAATGTTTGATATACAGGTGGTGCAAATTTCAAAAGTTTCATATTGTCCAAATACTTAGCCCTCTTTAACTTCCTGCCACAGGGGTATTTTGTGTTCAGCACAACGTCACGTAGAACAGGCGGTTTCCCCTTCCCTTTTTGTAGACTTATTGTTTCTTCTGAAGCCAAATCCCCAAAACAAAATTTTATTTACATAGCATGGGTTCCTTTCACAAACCGAAACTGAGATGCCTTTCTTATATCTACTTTATGTTTTTCCACTGTCACATTTCTCTTTATGAACATGTTGTTTAAGTTGTTGAGATCTTAAAATCCTCAGTCCCCATTTCAATAACAGTGAAAGGTTTCTTCACGCGACTTTTCCTAATAAGATCACACCACTGTCCAGGTGTATAAACCACTTGGGTTTTCCTTTTACGTTTTTCAATGACACCAAAGTCAGCATTACATGGAAGGAAAGTGTGACCTGGCACAAGAAATTTGTGTTCGATTTCCTCAAACAATCCGCAATCAATCATATAGAGCCATAGCCCCATTATTGCAAAATTCTTGTTCTGTCCAACACACGAGTCGCTATACACAATAAGTTTCCTTTTGCCAAACCTTTCCTCAATCAATGACATAGTTTTCAACAAACAACTAGCGATTTCATCTGCACCTCTGGAAGCAACAGACTCAGGCCAAACACACATGACTGCAGTATCACTGTTGCACACGTGAATGTCAAAGTTGTAAGTCCACAGTTATCGTTGATAAAACACACATTCCGTGGGCAAGTGAGGAGTTGGAAGGGCTTGCTGCAAGTCCATTGTAATAACTAACGTATCACTGTCTGTAGCTTTACTTGCTAGTTTGTCTCTTTTAAGAGATTCGTAAGCTGCTTCAGCTTTCCGCAGATGCACTTCATACTCGGGTGGTTTTGGGTCCTTTTGCTGTGCCTCATTACACACTTTACAGGTATCTGTTGAAGGGAGCTTAAATCCAATGTTATATTCGGTATTGAAGATATCACGAAAGATATGTTCCTTCACTGACTCTTCATTATCAGTTTCACACTTCTCCAGATACAGTTTGCAGAGCTGTGATATGGAGTGTACAGATGTTATATATGACTTATTGGGATTAGATTTTCGGCTGTAATGTGAAGTGAACCTGGGAAAACTCTTTATTGTCTTTCTCACTACGCCCTTTCTTTCTTCAGATATCGCATGGGGTCTGTTTTTATGGCGGCCACGCTTGTCCATAGGGGGAGTGTTCAAACCCCCTCCTGAGAAATCCTCTGCATTTACATTACCTGCAATCATAAAACGGAAGCAAATAACAATATATATTAACATAAGGCCGAAATATAATATATATTACGCGTTATAAAACTAAGGTATTATTTACATACCTCTTACAACTCTCAGACGTTTGCTGGATATGCTATGCGCTGTACAGAATGCTGTCCTGCATAACTGAAGTTTACAACCAGTTTTTGGATCCTTGACGTAGTACTTGTAAGTTGCATTCCATTGCGAAAAGTCAGGATGTAACCTATCTTTCTTGTATACTTTTCTGCACTTATGATTTTCTATGAGGCCAAATAGATATGCATTTTGCATATCATAGCTAGGTAACTTGTAAAAGTCGAAAAATATACTCTCTTTACTTTCTTGAGAAAGTGTAACGTGTTTTTCGAGGTTTTTTTATGCAACTGGCATAAGTCAGTAGGAAGCCATTCTATATTTATTTACGCGGCAAATTGTTCAACCAAGAGAATTTTTCATGTTAATTTATTATTATTATTAATTTATTATAATTATTATTAAGTTAAGGTATTTTCGGAGCATTTTATAAAAATTATTAGCATTCAGATAGGTTTTCTATGTCTTAGAAAACGCTATCATGCAAATTATTACGAACGACGATATCATAGAAAATTATCTGATTACGGAATTTTACGGAGTTTTGTCAGTTAGGGTATTTGAGAGACATGAGTCACTGGAAATTCAAGTACACGCTTAATCTTGTCGGGAAGTATTACGCAAGCGGAGTTGCAGCGTCAAGAAAGGCGAATATATGGAACGGAAAACGACTTCTCCCTCTCGCGCGCCGTGTGTAATGAACCAGAGGAGGGGAAGTAGCGGCGTGCTCAGCCAATCAGTGGAGACCACGTAAGCTGGAAGACGGCTCCGGAGTGGGGAGCCGACAGGTGCATATATCGTTCGACGCGCCGTGGACATTCTGTGAGACATTCTGTGTAAGACGAAAGCAGTACGGTTGGACGCGGGAGTCGCTCCGATGTTCCGTGGAGTGGACGACTAACTTTTGTAAAACTTAACCAGTGTGGTTATACGAGTGTTTGGGTCCGATGTACAGACCATAGAATTAACTAATCTACCAGAATATCATCAAATTTCGACGGAGATGACGACGTCCAGGAGACTGTGGGAAGCACACAGCATCATCAAGTACGAGGGAAATGCTTTGGCAATTTCCAGTGGTAAGCGCAAATGACGCAGAAATACGCAATCTCTCATTTCTCGTTGTTTTACATTTCATATTTCAGTAACTTCATAGCTTGGGAATAAGAGTAAAATCAATAATTTATCAGACTCCGTTTTCACGTAATTTTCTATCGGTAATATTCAAATCACAACGCTCCAATTTAAATTTTATACTTATTATTATTAATAATTTTGCTATACTTGTTTTATATAATAAATTCATTTCTTTTACAGTGCAATCTTTGCTTTCAGTAGGTAGCATTAGATATAGACCAATTCCTTCTCCTGATGCAATTGTTTGTTGGGTTAATGATCAAATCATACCACGATCTGAGTGAATAGAGTCTTGAATGTGTTCTGCCAGAGCTAGACGTTGTTAAATACAAATTTAGATTTCAACATTGCGTTGAGGTCTTGGCGCCCATTAAAACAACATAGCTTAGGCAAAGGTAAACAGTTACATTTCTCACCCAACAGTTAGGGGCTAGCAAAACGTTTCATTTGTCGCCGACAACTTGGGGATGAAAACCTAATAACATTTGTGGAAGGAGAAGGGTATATATTTCTGTGCCTGTATTTTGGGGGTTATTTGTCTGTATCAGTGTATATCATTATGGGGGATGAGAAAGAAAGACAGATGAGGTTACGTAGTGGTCATCAACGGGAGAGTGATGATACGAGCAGTATGTCGAGTGATGGTAGTACCGGGGTAGCGGAGGTAAATCCCGATACTGAAACAGGGAGTGTAGGCGGCGAACCAGAATTAAAAACTTTACTTCTCGAGTTCATGTATCAGAACAAAGTTAGTAGTGATGCCTTAAATGCAAAATTAGAACAAAACAGTAGGGAAAATAAAGAAAGTACAGATGCCTTAAATGCCAAATTAGAACAAAACAGTAGGGAAAATAAAGAAAGTACAGACGCTTTAAATGCAAAACTGGAACAAAACTACGCTAAATTAGAACAAAACAGTAGGGAAAATAGAGAGAGTAATGAAACTTTAAACGCCAGATTAAACAAAACAGTAAGGAAAATAGAGAGAGTACTGAAGCTTTAAATAAAAAATTAGAACAGAATAATGCTAAATTAGATAAGAACAACAAGGAAATTAGTGTGAAAATGGAGCAGATTAGAGGAGAAATCAGAGGAGTAATGGAAGAGAAGGTTAAAGAGATCATTGCAGATGTAGACAAGAAATTAGGAAAAGTACAGGAGGAGTTGGAAATTAGAATCAGTACACAGGCTGAAAATTTAAAAGACCTAGTGCAACTGGAAACACAGCAGGTCAAAAAGCAATTGGGGGGAGAAATTGACAAAATTCAGGTAGCTACTAAAGAGGTTAAGGAACAGCTGGGGGGTAGAATTGAGAAAGTCCACTCACAAATAGTTGCAGAAGTAAATGATTTAAGAGAGAGTAATAGAGAGAGCATTAGCAAGATTGAGGAGAAACAAGCAAACTATATGATAAAGTAGAAGAATCAGAAGGAAACATTAAATTAACAGTAAACAGTATTGAGAGGAAGGCTGAGGAGAAAATCGCAGAATTAGAATTAAAATTAAAAGCTAGGATCAGGCAAGAAAATAGTCAGAATAGGCCAGTTTTTGTGAATAGCACACACAGGGAGGTAGAACTGGGTAAGTTCAGCAATCGACAGGGGTGCCCAATGGAGTTCATGAACACTATAGAAAATAAATTCGGGGAGAGGTTGGAAAATGGTAGTATTGAGTGGTGCCAGGTAGTTGAAATTTTAGAACAAGTGTTTGTGGGGGAAACGAGGAATTGGTTTGCTGTCTACAGAGACAAGTTTACTGATATTAATGATTTTAAAATGAAATTCTGTGAAAAGTTCTGGAATGAGGTCATTCAGTCGCAGCATCGTGAGGGAGTAGTGTGTGGTAAATATAACCCTAAAGGAAGCTCCACCATGACCGAATACTTTTTAGGGCAGGTATTAGTGTGTAAATATCTGGATGGCTTGAAGGAGGAAAGTGATGTGGTGAGGTTGCTACTTAGGCACTTTCCCTATAGGATCAAGGAGGCTGCTTGTATCCAGAATGTAAAGACAATATCACAAGTAGAAAATTTGTTAAGCACATTTGATGCACTAGGGAGAGGGGGTTATGAGGACAATTTCAATCGGAACCAGGGTAATAATAATAATAGGCCTAATGAAGCCAGGCATCAAGAAGTTCAAGGGAACGGTGGCGAAGGGGCCAATGCTCAAAATAGAAATAACAATAATCAGCTAAATCAGAACAGAGGAAATGGCTATGGTAATCAGTATCAAGGGAGGAACAATGATTTCAGGGGAAATCAAGGGAGGAACAATGATTACAGGGGAAATCAAGGGAGAAACAATGATTTCAGGGGAAATCAAGGGAGAAATTATAATGACAATAATTACAACCAGAATAGGGGTCAAGGAAGAGGACAGCCTAGTGGTAGTAATATACAGCCAAACAATGACAACACAGCCCAGAACAACCAGACCAGTTTAGTAGTTAGTAGTACTACGGCCAGCTGTAGCGGTTCTTTAAACGCGAACCAGGCTGCGAAGTAAGGTCAGAATCTCAGTCTGTAGCATGCCCTGTCCATACAATTATACAGGAACCCTATGACCTAAATGTAAGAAATGAATTATTACATGAACTAAATGATGAAGGTATTATTCAGGAAGTGGTTAGTAAGAGCCCCATAGTTAAATTTAACGTGTCCGAGGCGTACACAGATGTTTTAATTGATAGTGGTTGTATGAAGAGTTGCATAAGTAGTGCATTTTATGATAAAATGAAAGGAACTGGAGTAAATTTTGAGGAGATGCCAATTAAAAGCACTTTTGTTATCACAGCTGTTGGGAAGAGGTCTAAAGTAATTTCTAAGCAAGTTTTAGTAGACATTAAAATTAATAATCATGTAGAGAAGCAGATTTGCCTTGTAATTCCAAATTTAGTATTCAGTGTTATCTTGGGTTCAGAGTGGCTAAGTAGAGTGTCTGGTAACTTATGTTATGATGTAGGGAGTTTGAAATTTAAATGGGGAGATTCTGAAGTAGAAGTAGCGTTCAATGACCATATTCAGAGGAGTAGTATTGTAGGTGTGATTTGTACTTTAAATGAGATATCGCCAGCCGTAGAGCGGGGTTCTCCATGTTTTGTGGGCAGTGTGATTACGAATGGAAGTCTAGAGGACTCGTTACGTGATGTTGCATTTCAGGGTAATATAGAGGATGAACAGTGTGTTCGGCTCTATGATGTGTTATTGTGTAATAGGAGAGTTTTTGAGGATCGCATTGGTATGGCCAATTGCTATACACATTCATTGAACGTTATTGATAGGTCAGTATTCACAGGACATAGATATCCTGTACCTTTCGCTTATCAGAGTGCAGTTGAGGCACAAATTAATCAGATGCTTGAAGATGGGATTATTGAGCACTCTAACAGTCCATATGTTAATTCTTTGATCACGGTACCCAAGACCGACGGCACTGTTCGTATTTGTTTAGACGCTCGTTTGGTTAACAGTAGAATTAGTTCAGATCAGATGAAATCTATGTCAATAGAGGAATTAATGCAAACATTTGAGGGGAAGAAGTATTTCACTTGTGTAGATTTGAGTTCCAGTTTTTGGCGAGTGCCACTTATGTACGAAGATAGACCATTTACAGCTTTTAGTCATAAATATAGCCTTTATCAATTTTGTAGAACACCTTATGGGTTAAAGAGTAGTTCAGCAGCTTTAATTAGGGCTTTAAACATCGCATTAGGGGATGACACAGGAGAGTTTGTAACCATTTACATAGATGATATGGTAATTAGTTCACGCAGTTTTGAGGAGCATCTAGGTCATTTAGATATAGTTTTTCAGAAGTTAGATCAGGCAGGGTTCACTTTGAAGCTGTCTAAGTCGTCATTCTGTCAGTCAGAAGTGACATTTTTAGGTCATAGAGTGTCGAGTAGAGGTGTTACACCAGAAGGAAGTAGGGTTAGCATGTGTGGACAGTAGCAACAGGGCATCGTTACAGACACTGAGAAATAGGTAGGTAGAGCAACGTGAGGACGTTCATTTAATGGAGCCACTGGCAAGGTTGGAAGCAGGTGACGCAGAAACATTTATAGTTTCCAAACGTATTGGAAAAACAGCATATGTGCTGGAGAATAGTGAGGGAAACAGATTATACGGGACGTATAATATACATAGTCTACGAAAATATGTGTCATAAAGTGAGTGTGTTTAGCTGGCGAGCCAGCCTATCAAATGAGTAAGTGTGGTATTTGGTGCGTGGGAGGAGATGGTCTTCCAGGCAGGCGTATCAGAAGTCACACAGGGGGGTAGTATGTAAGTAAATGAGAGTTTTTAAGGTACAGGGAAATATGACGGGATTGTCGGATGCTCTTGAGCACTAAAATGTCTCGATACACCAAGGCCAGAATTTGGTAGCGCTGGTGAATTCCCATTTGCCTCCAAGAGATGGGTGAGCGCTTGAACAGGGTATATTTGCTTAAGGCGTCCACGAGGCAAAAGATGGGCCATCAGAAGGCGAGACAGTCCTTCATGAAACTCATACATATCAGCACACGTGATTTCTGTTTACGGCCTCGCCATGTAAGATTTGTAAGTGTGTAATTTAAGGTAATTTGTACAAAGGTATTATTTGTGTCAGGAGAAATGGTCTGTGTTGAGAACTAGTATTAAGTAGAATATGGTCTACGGGAACTTAACAAGACAGGGCGATTACGGCACAGAAGTCAATATTAATTTAATCTACTTTAAAGAGAGATTAAGTATTATGGTCATGAGGCGCTGCCACAATAGTGTGATCGTGTGTTCAGTGCTAAGTGAGATTAAATTTCCCCATAAGGAAGGGACCTCCAGTGAAATTAGGAAGTTCTATGGTGATATAAATATATCAGAACACCTTCAATGCGTGTGATATGACATCATAAATACTTAGTGCTCACACATTAATTATGTCTATTCCTCCAACATAGAGAAATTTGAGAGGCGGAAATATCCGTGGAACACTATTTTATATGAGAAACATTGGACTGGTTGCAAAGTGCAATCCATAGTGACAACAAACTTTGACGCAAAGTGCATGAAGAAAAATTATGAGTGTATATATCTGTAATTTAGGGTGATCACATTTATGTAATATGTATTTTGGATGGGGTTTATTAACGTGTCTGGGATAATCGGATAATGGACCGTCGTCACGGTAAATCATCCGATGATCCGAGGCGAATATGTAACGTGTTTTTCGAGGTTTTTTTATGCAACTGGCATAAGTCAGTAGGAAGCCATTCTATATTTATTTACGCGGCAAATTGTTCAGCCAAGAGAATTTTTCATGTTAATTTATTATTATTATTAATTTATTATAATTATTATTAAGTTAAGGTATTTTCGGAGCATTTTATAAAAGTTATTAGCATTCAGATAGGTTTTCTATGTCTTAGAAAACGCTATCATGCAAATTATTACGAACGACGATATCATAGAAAATTATCTGATTACGGAATTTTACGGAGTTTTGTCAGTTAGGGTATTTGAGAGACATGAGTCACTGGAAATTCAAGTACACGCTTAATCTTGTCGGGAAGTATTACGCAAGCGGAGTTGCAGCGTCAAGAAAGGCGAATATATGGATCGGAAAACGACTTCTCCCTCTCGCGCACCGTGTGTAATGAACCAGAGGAGGGGAAGTAGCGGCGTGCTCAGCCAATCAGTGGAGACCACGTAAGCTGGAAGACGGCTCCGGAGTGGGGAGCCGACAGGTGCATATATCGTTCGACGCGCCGTTGACATTCTGTGAGACATTCTGTGTAAGACGAAAGCAGTACGGTTGGACGCGGGAGTCGCTCCGATGTTCCGTGGAGTGGACGACTAACTTTTGTAAAACTTAACCAGTGTGGTTATACGAGTGTTTGGGTCCGATGTACGGACCATAGAATTATCTAATCTACCAGAATATCATCAAATTTCGACGGAGATGACGACGTCCAGGAGACTGTGGGAAGCACACAGCATCATCAAGTACGAGGGAAATGCTTTGGCAATTTCCAGTGGTAAGCGCAAATGACGCAGAAATACGCAATCTCTCATTTCTCGTTGTTTTACATTTCATATTTCAGTAACTTCATAGCTTGGGAATAAGAGTAAAATCAATAATTTATCAGACTCCGTTTTCACGTAATTTTCTATCGGTAATATTCAAATCACAACGCTCCAATTTAAATTTTATACTTATTATTATTATTAATTTTGCTATACTTGTTTTATATAATAAATTCATTTCTTTTACAGTGCAATCTTTGCTTTCAGTAGGTAGCATTAGATATAGACCAATTCCTTCTCCTGATACAATTGTTTGTTGGGTTAATGATCAAATCATACCACGATCTGAGTGAATAGAGTCTTGAATGTGTTCTGCCAGAGCTAGACGTTGTTAAATACAAATTTAGATTTCAACATTGCGTTGAGGTCTTGGCGCCCATTAAAACAACATAGCTTAGGCAAAGGTAAACAGTTACATTTCTCACCCAACAGTTAGGGGCAGCGAAACTGCTACATTTGTCGCTACCAACAGATGGGGCAATAATTAACGTTACGCTTGTCGCTCAACGTGAGGGCAAAGGAAAACGTTTCAAAAGTGTGCTATAAACACAGTATGTTGTCTGGCAACACTGTTCAATATTTACCAGGCGTTTAGCAGGAATTACTTTCCCAGATGCCGACACATACTCTTCTCCACGGGTTCGTAGAATCTTCTTCTTTGTTTTACGCCACTGCGGCACATTTCCTTTCCGCTTCTTAGACTTTGAAACATCACCATTAACACTAGAATCAGTCGAAGGAGGCATTTTGCCGGGCGATGTTGACGAGAGAGCGGTATGCTTCGCACTTCTGCAGCAACATATGGTCACATGGCGGGAGTTGGGATGGGCCTTTATTCCACTCGCGCGAGGGAAAGTTCAAAACATAATGTTCCAAAGAACATGTCAAACACCACCTATTGAGTAAAGATTGAAGTTCGAGCTTGTGAACAATGACTGCAGATGGCTCCCAGAAACCGTTGCTGTACAGAACTCAAAGTTGGCCGTTGGTTGGGATGGGCCCTCATTCCACTGAGCCCCTCAATTATAAGGGAGGCAGTTGAAATTCGTAAAAATCCCAATAATTTTAACAGAGACACTGGATATCAGCTAAGTGACACTTGGCTACCAGGTATTAAGGATCTAGGAAGATAGTTCCTCTCAGTCTCTCTGTTCTTCACCTATTTCAAATTGTACTTTTTTCCTCTATGGCTACAGAGCCTGGATTTGATCTCCTTGAAGAAAATGTGGAAAGAATATTTTGAAGAACTTCTGAACCCAAATGGAAAAGATGGTGAGGAGGAAGAAATCGGGGAAGAGGAAGATGAACTGCAAACAGAAAAGGACTTAACATGGAAAGAAGTGGAAGATGCAGTGAACAAGATGAGAGGAGGGAAGGCACCGGGTGTGGATGAGTTGAGTGTGGAGATGGTGAGAGCAGCAGGAGAGGTGGGGATACAGTGGCTGTACCGAGTGATGAGGACAGCATGGAAGGAAAGGAAGACCCCGGAGGACTGGAAAAAAGGAATCATTGTCCCGATCTTCAAGAAAGGTAGTAGAACAGATTGCAGAAACTATCGGGGAATAACACTGATGAGTCATTGTGCAAAGATCTTCGAGAAAGTTTTGGAAAAGAGAATTAGGACAAGGTTAGAAGGAGGGATGAGGGAAGAACAACATGGCTTCAGAGCAGGAAGGTCCACAGTGGATTTGATTTTTGCTGTAAGGCAGTTACAAGAACAGCACTATGAGTATGGAACAGATCTACTGATAGCCTTCCTGGACATTGAGAAAGCATATGACAGTGTATGCAGAAACAAAGTATGGAAGTCCCTGGAGGATAGAGGAGTAGAGAAATGGACTATAAAGAGGATAAAGGAGATGTACAAGGGAAGCGTGAGCTGTGTGAAAGTGGGAGGAGAGAGATCAGACTGGTTGGAACAGAGAAACGGCCTGAAACAAGGAAGTGCACTGTCACCGTTACTTTTCATTGTGGTGATGGATGACATAATGACCCGAGTGGCACAAGTAATTGGGGAGGAAAGATGAAAGCAATGGTGTTTGCAGATGATTTGATAATTTGGGGAAACAAGGAGGAGGAGGTACAGGAACAGTTGGACGTGTGGGAAGGGATAATACAAGGATATGGGATGAAATTTAGCATAAATAAGAGTGAGATGGTGATCACAACAAGGAAGAAGGAGAGAACCACAACGGGAATAACAATTGGTGGGGAACAGCTGAAGAAAGTGGAGAGTTTCAAGTATCTGGGAAGCCTGATACAAGATAATGGAAGAAACGATAGAGAAATAAATGAGTGGGGGAGGCAGGCAGAAGCATTTCGGAGGAGTGTGAGAAGCATGTTATGGAGCAAGGATGTCCCTCAGAACAGCAAAAAGATCATATATCGGACGTACTATGTCCCTATCCTGACGTATGCCTCGGAGACCTGGGTTATGAAAGGAAGGGAGAAGAGCAAAATACAGGCCAGTGAGATGAGGTTCTTGAGAAGCAGTATTGGAGCTACAAAGATGGACAGAATAAGAAATGAGAGGACCAGAGAATTAATGAAGGAGGAACCATTACAGGATGGTATAGAGAAATCTAGACTTAGATGGTATGGACATGTAAAACGAATGGAGGAGAAGAGGATACCCAGGAGAGTACATGAGACGAAGTGGGAAGGAAAGAGACCGAGGGGAAGACCGAGAGACAGGTGGCTGAAGGGGGTGGAAGAAAGCGTGAAGAAGAGAGGAGAAGACTGGACAAGGGTGGAGGCTGAGAGATGGAGGGAAGACAGAAGACGTTGGAGAGGCTTGTGTTCCAAACAGACCCGGCCAGTGGCTGGAAACTGTGCAAGATGATGATGATGATTATGTTCGTCACTGGAGGAGTTTCCATCTGTTTTTTCGCCGTTGCCTGTATGACGTTAGGTATCGTTCAGATACACTTCCCTTTTGTTTATGTTTCCTTATATCCCCCCCCTTTTCTTTTGAACATCCTCATTCCCCGAGGAGTCTCAATATTTTCACCCCGCCCCCTTTACATTCTCCTTACTTACTACTCTGTCAGCCGTTCTACCATGATCCATACAGTAATTTCTGGCAGCTGCTCTCTGGTGACGAACAGAGGAATTTATCTATATTTTTTGTAATTTTTTGTAATCTCATTGATATACTTTCTTTGGCCACATTGTTTGATTCCATTGAAAAAGGTGGCAAGGTTTCTCCGAAACGTATGGTTCTAATTTAATTTCACACGGCATTAGCCCAAAAAACATGAATTATTGATTATTTCCTAGTTTTGTATTTATTTTTTATGATTTATTTTGTCTTGGGATTCATTTTATTGTTTAAAATTTATAATACAGGGAATCTTTTGGATTTTTGCTAATTAAAAAACATGTTACAAAATTTGCTGAAAATCATAATAGTCATATTCATTAAAACTGTGAACTAAATAGCTATTTCTAATAATAATGAAAAAGCAATAACTGCAATAACAATACAACGGGCTACACTATGGGCACTTCAGTTCCTCATTCGTCATCACCACCTTCCGTTGCGCATGCGACACATGTTGAAACTCTGTGCTCCTTGCAGATGTATGACTAACATGATCTGCACTGGGTTTGCGCAAATCACAGTAGGCACAACGACCAGGTCCGGTTTCCCGCCTTGATACTGCAGACAGTTCACATTCCACTTAAGTTGGTTCACTGCGGTTTTTTAGAACGCTGCCAATTCTCATCTACATCTCCCGGGATAGGCAATAAATTTTTTCTCGATATTGTAATTCTAGACACAGTTCCCAGGAGAGCTCCTTCAGAAATAGTCGTTGAATTATGGTTTACTGTGTATTTTCCCCTAGGACAATGAATGCATTTATCCCAGCAACATTCAATAACCCATAGAACACAGTGAGTGGCTATCGACAGCTAGTCCTTGAAACTGAATAGGTCCCTTTCAGTTCATCGACAGTATCCACACCTCCCTTTGTCATGTTGTAGAAGGTTAGAAGTTCAGGCTTCCTGGATTCACCAGAACTCTCATCGATTGTGTCAGAATCATGGAAAGTGGAAATCAATAGGATGGCCTAATTTTTCTTGGAAGCTTAAGAGAGCAACGTACAGTCAATTCTAAATCCAAAAATACTGCTGTTGACTGGCATTTTTGGTAGAATAAATATTGGAGGAATCTCTTTCTTACTTTTTCGGAGTTTTCTGACAATATTGTTAGACGGTGGTTTTCAAGAAGAGAGATGACCAGGGGGGAGGACATACCAATTGTCACATTCTTCCCACTGCCTGACATTGGCTGTATCTGGGGTAATAGGCTCACCCGCTAGCTAGGCTGTAACTGGGGTGATAAGGCGCCCCTAGCTAGCTCGTAAACTGTCGCCTCAGTAATTGAATGGTGATTGTCGGAAGAAATTAAAACATAAAAACACTTATAGTGGGAGATGTATTGGAGATAGAGATATGCTCTTGCGGACTTTTTTGTAGAACTTTTCATGCTGAATAATTCTTACACTCATAATAATAATAATAATAACCCCTGGCACTACAGCCCTTGAAGAGCCTAGGCCCACCAAGTGACCGCTGCCCAGCCATTTGGCCTGCAGATATTAGGGCGACGTGTGGTCAGCGCATCGGGTCCCCTCGGCCGTTAATCTTGGTTTTCGTGACCGGGACGCTGTCTCACTATCAGACAGCTACTCAATTGTCCTCACGAGGCTGAGTGCACCCGGTTCCAGCCCTCACGTCAGTTTCTAAAATCCCTGACGGAGCCAGGAATCGAACCCGGGGCCTCCGGGTGAGATGCAGGCGTGCTACTCCAACACCAAAGGGCCGGCTCTTACACTCATAGTACATTGATATTTTTAACAGTTTGCCCAGCTTAAGCTTAAAAAGCGCACGGACGCCAGGTTTCTTCTTTCGACTTTTTCACTGAAATTGTTACTTCTTGGCTTCCTTTGATCATAAATAAATTATTTCCTACAGAAATCTTCCTCGAGATATCCTTTACAGAGTGGTGAAAATCGCATCAAAATCCATCCAGTGGTTCTCGAGATTACCCATGACATCCAAGAATATATATATAAAAGAATGTTCGTCTGTTCGTCTTTTATGCGTTCATAAACCATTCATCCGATTGCTATCAAATTTTGGTGAGTTGTTGTGCACACTCCGGGGAAAGTTATAAGCATAGTAAATCAAATTTACAATAGATAGTGCACGAACAGCTTCAACAAAATGGCATGCGATTCGTTTCAACAAAGTCCCACAGCGTTCATATACCACTCACCAATTGCGATGAAACTTTGGTACGTTGTTGTGTACACTCCCGGGATTGTTATAGGCATAGTATATACATTTTACAATAGATAGTGCGCAAGTAGCTTCAACAAAATGACGTGTGATTCGTTTCAACAAAGTCCCACAGCGTTTATATACCATTCACCAATTGCGATGAAACTTTGGTAGGTTGTTGTGCACACTCCCGGGATGGTTATAGGCATAGTATATATATTTTACAGTATATAGCGTGCAAGTAGTTTTAACAAATGCAGGTTGGCGGGCGATTCGTTTCCACTAAGTCCCACATGCGTTCATATACCATTCATTACATTGCGATTAAATTTTGATGAATTGTTGTTCCCACCCCCGGGAAGGTTTATAACTTAGAAAATCCATTTTACAGTAGGTAGCTCACGAGTACATTCAACAAATGAGTGACGGTGCACGAATCGTTTAAACAAAATCCCGTATGCGTTAATATACCATTCTTCCGATTGCGATGATACTTTGGTGGGATGTTGTGTATAGTCCTGCGAAGGTTTCTAACTTAGTAAATTCATTTTACAATAGGTAGCACATGAGTAGATTCAACAAATGAGTGACTGCGCACGAATCGTTTCAACAAAATCCCATAAGCATTCATATACCATTGTCTGATTGCGATGAAGCTTTGGTGGGTTTTTGTGTACAGTATACTCCTGGGAAGAATTTTTATTTAGTAAATCCATTTTACAATAGGTAGCGCACGAGTAGATTCAACAAATCAGTGATGGCATCTGAATCATTTCAACTAAGTCCTGCATGCGGTCATAAACTATTCGTACGATTGCAATGAAACTCAGGTTAGTTGTTGTGTACAGTCCTGCGAAGGTTTCTGACTTAGATAATCCATATTACAATAGGTAGCACACGAGTGGATTTAACAAATGCGTGACGGCGCGCGAATATTTTCAACAAAGTCCAGTATTTGTTTATATACCATTCATCCGATTACGATGAAACTTCAGTGAGTTGTTGTGCATGCTGCCACGAATGTTTCTGAATTAGTAAATCCATTTTACGAAAGTTTAGAGGCAGTTAACGGAAAAGGAAAAGAAATGTTGTGTACCCAAAAGTAAGTCAACAAACAAAATTACAACGCCAACACTTTCTTTGATTGGCATTGCAACGCATGCCGGGTTCAGCTAGTTGGTTATAAAATTCTTAGGCAGTAGCGAGAAATTGATACCCCCTTCTAGAGCCGGCCTTCCTCGGTATTATTATAGAAGTAATAATGAACAGAGACTGAGTAAATAACCTCAAAATATGTCTAGAAGTCTATTCTAACTTAATTTTGAGACTATGATGTGTGATAAAAAAAAAAAAAAAAAAAGCTATTACATGTCCTCTCCTATTACTTGGATTACTGTTTCATCTTGTTCAGAATTCTCAATCGAACATGGCACATAACACTATGTCAAGATTTTTAGCCATTGACCCTGAAGCCCATACAGAGTAAAACTGCTGATTGCAGTGAATAACCTTACCTGGCCGTACTGGAAGTGCTCTGTCCTCCAATATAGTTGGCAGTCATGGAGAAGCAAGCCCTCTCATGGTACATGCTCTGTAGACACTGACGATCTCTGTCATACATGGTAAAGTAGCGCTCCATGAACTGGTCTATAAAGTTTTTACCTTCTATGGAGATCAAAAAATTACGACACCAGGTAAGAGATCTGCTATCACTCACCCACTCGCCATCCTGTCAAGCAAATAACAATGTCTAGTGTTCCAAACTGTAAAATTCCAAGTAAAAAAGTCTTTTGTTTTAGAAACCAATGAAAGAAATAGAAAGGAAGCAGATGACAGACAACTATCACAGACAGAGATTAAGAGCTGACAGGGTTGGCAGGCAGACCACCAATTAGCTGGGGGTAAATCAGTGTAAGATTAGCCAGAACAGAACAAAAGAAAGATCAGTTCATATCATCATCATCATCATCATCATCATTTGGAGGTTCATAACCCTTGAGCATTATATTTATGGAAATACTAACTGAAGAATTTAGTTTCATAACACCATTTATTACACACTGTTCCTAGTCAAAATCAGCAAAATGAGTTGTACAAACAGTATAGTACCACATTATAATGAAAAAGAAGTCAATTTCCACTTCAACATCTAATCTCTCTTTTTTTTTAGTGCCGGGAGTGTCCGAGGACATGTTCGGCTCGCCAGTTTTGTAGCTGCTTCGAGACGGACACCCAATGGGTGAGCTACAAGTACCGTTGGGGTATCTCATTGTATCTCCTTCTGAAGGGCTGGTAGTAGGTCAACACCAATAGCAACTCGTGTTGAATTATGTTGGTGATTTTACACTATGATGCCAAGTCTCAGTGTTTCTACCAGGCAGCCTTCTGGTGGAAGGGCACTGGTCCCTTAGAAGTTATAGACCACTGCCCAGATATTTCAAGGTAAGAACCTAAATAAATGCTACCACAGGTGCTCAAATCGTGACATGCGTAAAATACTTAAAGCAAAATTAATAGAAACGAGGGGTACATGCTGCACTTCGTTAAAGAAAGAGGAGAAAATTACATTAGGAACATTTAGTAAGAAAAAAAAGTCCTCTCGGCACACCGAAGGCGGAGGTAGATTTCACCGGACAAACGTGGGGATAGGCGAAAATAGGCAGAATATGCAGGTTTTCGTAGAAGGATCAGACCTCATTTATTGCGAGAAGGTAATTTATAATTGGAGCATAATTAACTTCGATTTTCGTCATCTTATGCTTATTTTAAACATTTTATTGTCTTATGGGAACGGTAACCTTCTTGTCATTTGAGGTCCATTTTTATACTTGTGGTCACACTGTCCTTATGCAAGGTTTCGACACTGATGTGTAACTATGTAACGGTCTGTTACTTCTTCAAGCAAAATTATATCTCCCGCAGAGATTTTGGTTGGTTCCTCAGTTTAGGGGCTGCGACAACGCGGTCATGTAACCCCGTGTACTTAGTAGTATTAGTCTGTAATTCAGGTAAGGACTGCAGACGGTCAATTTCAAGCAGTAGTTCCTAATGTTGCTACCACGTACTACCGTCAACGACACCTAGCTGTGAACTTGGCTACTAGATGCCACCGCAACCAGCAACTCGCAACGAACGTTGGAACTACCCCTCCAAAGGAAAGCATACTGAGGGATTTTTAGCGCTCATAGAAAATCCGACGACTTCGGCCGGCTTTGAACTCGCGACCTTGGGCATAGACATTCAGCATGCTACCAGTTACGTCACCGAAGCCGCTTCACACTTAGTCAATTGGAAATCTGACTGTGATCTCGTGCAAGTGCGTTATCTTGGCAACGTCTGATGGCTCATCCCTCATCAATTTAGTAGTGTTGCCATGGCAACCATGATAGCTCTTGGCATTTTCTTATAATTCCGAAATCATTTTTCTCATCCCTTGGCATAATGGTGGGTCATATCAAAAATTATTTCAGACAAAAGTTTTAGGTAATTATTAGGGGAATATTGTCCATTTTGTACGGTTTTGATATTGTGCTTATTAAGAGAGTTATAATTAATGTTTCCCAAAAAACCCACTTTTTCCCACCCCTTTGGTCACTGGTTGGTGCTATAAAAAAACCTCTTCAAACATAAATTTTTGGGCTTTATCCGACACATAGTATGAACGTTGAACGGATTTGATATTTCACATATTAAGAGAGTTATAGCAATATTTCACTCTTTCGAAAAAAGACCCCCATTTTCACCCCTTTCGACCGATTTAGCCCAGTAACGAACTCGACCGAGATTTTATAGGTATACATATTCGGTAAAAAATTCAAAGTGATTTGTGCAAAATTACGGCAGTTATCGTGTCCACAAGAAACTGATATACATATATATACATACATAAATTATATATAGCCTAAACTTTTGAACTGACGGTGGTTTTGGGGTCTGGGGGATGTGAAACGGGAAGATATGTCGAAATTTTCCGGAAATCGAAACATGGTACCCATTGCAATAGTTAGCTTTCTAATGAAATCTACCTCTGGTTGGTTCCTCAGTTTAGGGGCTGCGACAACGCGGTCATCTAACCCAGAGTTTCTCAAAGTGTGGTCCGCGGACCTCCAGGGGTCCGCAAGCATATTTTCAGGGGTCCGCAAAAAATATTCGAATCTAATTTTGTTAATTACTCATACCAATAACTCCTGTTTCTGCAAATAAAAGTTTTATTGTATTACAAAATATGTGCGTGGCAAGCTTAGCCAATCCTATGATCAGGTCAATATTGTTTTCGACGGGTGGCTATCCTGTGGCTAGCCACTAACACACCTAGTCTGTCATCTGTTCTGTCAGCGGAGCAAACGTATCGGCATCTGTTATTCAGTTGACTTTTGTCGCTATTTTGATGCTTGTCGTGATGGTTTGTTTTGCTTTGTTGTGATGTTTAACTTTTAATGGTGGAATCATTTTACGTAAGGAAGTGTTAATTTTGGGCCTGTATCATGGATCGTAGGTTAAAGACAGGGACTGTAAAACGTTCAGTTGATAAATTAGAAAGAGACAATGATCGTGAAAGTGAGGTTAGGTCTCAACTTCAGTAGCTATTTCTAGCTGCAACACTGATTTACGTAAGACTGTTAAGCGCCGCAAATATTCTGAAGATTATTTAAAATTAGATTTTGTGCAATCTAATGACGGACAAAAACCACAGTGCGAGTTATGCTACGAGATTCTTTCCAATGAAGCTATGAAACCTGCGTAATTAAGGAGGCACTTAGAAACAAAACATCCAGACTTTGCTGATAAGTTATTAGAGTTTTTTTAAATAAAAAGTCAAGAAATGGAAAAGATGAAAACATAAATGGAGAAAATGGCGTCAGGTAGCGCTGCTGAAAAAGCTACTGTGGCGTCATACGAAATAGCATTACTCATAGCTAAATCTGGAAAGCCATATACGTTTGCAGAAGAACTAATCTTACCAGCGGCAAAAAAATGTATAGTATAATGATAGGAGAGGCAGCTGCTAAGGAATTAAGTACAGTTCCACTTTCAAACGAAAAAGCGTCGAATTGATGACATGTCTCAAAATATTGAAGAGCAGTTACTTTGTAGGTTAAAATCTACAAAAATGTACGCTTTGCAGCTTGACGAAAGTACAGACCTATCAAACAAATCTCACTTGTTAGCCTTTGTTAGGAATGAAAATGAAAATTGGCTTTTAAAAGAGCTTTTGTTTTGGAAAGAGATTCTTAATAACAATGCCCATTATGTTTTTGAAACATTCAATTATTTTATTTTATCAAATGACTTGGACTGGCAACGTTGTGTTGGTGTGAGTACCGATGGAGCTGGGGCCATGGCCGTCAAAAAGACAGGCCTAATTGCTCGTGTCAAGTCTGTCGCTCCCAAAGTTAAGTGGACTCACTGCTCTATTCATAGGGAGGCATTGGCTGTAAAACAAATGCCAGAAGATCTAGAAACATCATTAAAATAAGTTGTGAAAGTTGTAAATTATATTAAAGCCCGACCTTTGAACTCTCGTATTTTTACTCAGCTTTGTGAAGAAATTGGAAGTGAGCATGTACAGCTCTTGCTTCACACTGAAGTTCGCTGGCTCTCCCGAGGTAATGTCCTCACACGTTTTTTTGAATTGCGAGATGAAATTAGAATATATCTTTTGGAAGAAAAATATGAAAACTTTCTTCTCAAAGACAAGTTGTGTGAGTTTGCGTGGTTGATCAAGGTTGCATATTTGGCAGATATCTTCCAGCATTTGAATGTCCTAAATACGAAACTTCAAGGGTCTGGCACTGACATATTCCGTGTAGAAGAGCAAGTAGAAGCTATGATAGGAAAACTGCAGCTTTGGTATGACCGTATGCTTAAGAATTCATACAACAATTTTACAACGTTGCAGGAATTCTTAATAACATCTGAAGAAGAGATGCCTACAAATACAAAATAACTGTTTGCTGAGCATTTAACAGGCCTAGCTCAGAGTCTGAGAAGTTACTTTCCTCAACCTAATCCTAATAATGATTGGATGAAGTATCCATTCAAGAAGAGAAGTATTGGTAACCTCATTGACCTATCTGATACTGAGCAAGACCAAATGGCGGAACTCTCATGCAGCAGAGCCTGGGAGATTGTTTATCAAGAAAATAAACTTGGCAAGGATTTGGCTACTTGTACAAGCTGAGGTACCAGAACTTGCCAAAAAAGCCCTCGAACATATTGTGCCCTTTTGTACGACATATTTGTGTGAACGCGCCTTTTCTGAACTGTGCAACCTGAAGCCAGCAAAAAGAAACAGACTGAAGAACATTGAACTCGATTTAAGGCTAAAGCTTTCTAAAATAAATCCCAACATTTTAGAGATAGTCAAAAGCAAAAAAACAGTACCATTGTTCTCACTAAAGTAACGGTAAAAACACTGATAACTTTTTATTCTAAGATTGCATTTAAAGTCTACTCCTACTGTAATTAAGAAAATTTGTGTATACTTATGTAATTCATGTTTTTTCCAGTATTTATTCCAATTTAAATAAACTATATATATATACTAAAACAGATTAATTGTTTTTACAACCCACCATTTTTTGGTATAATTAGTTTATCTTTTAAAATGACAAACATTAAAAAAATTACAACAAAAGTTAAAGGCAGTTTTGAGGGTCCGCAATGATTACATAAATAATTGAAGGGGTCCTCGAGTACAGGAAGTTTGAGAACCCCTGATCTAACCCCATGTACTTTGGGTGAGTGTGGAATCTGTCTGATAAACGGTGTGAATTGTAATGGCTGTATTAGTCTTAATTCAGGCAAGGACTGCAGACGGTCAATTTCAAGCAGTAGTTCCTAATGTTGCTCCCAGGTACTACCGTCAATGACACCTAGCTGTGAACTTGGCTACTAGATGCCACCCCAACCAGCAACTTGCAACGAACGTTGGAACTTCCCCTCCAAAGGAAAGCATACTGAGGGATTTTAGCGCTCTTAGAAAATCCGACGACTTCGGCCGGCTTTGAAACCGCGACCTTGGGCATAGACATTCAGCATGCTACCAGTTACGTCACCGAAGCCGCTTCCCACTTAGTCAGATGGAAATAGTGAATCTGATCTCGTGCAAGTGCATTGTCATGGCAACGTCTGATGGCTCATCCCTCATCAATTTAGTAGTGTTGCCATGGCAACCACTGATAGCTCTTGGCATTTTCTTATAATTCCGAAATCATTTTTCTCATTCCTTGGCGTAATGGTGGGTCATATCAAAAATTCTTTCAGACAAAAGTTTTAGGTAATTATTAGGGGAATATTGTCCATTTTTTACGGTTTTGATATTGTGCCTATTAAGAGAGATATGATTAACGTTTCCCGAAAAACCCACTTTTTCCCACCCCTTTGGTCAATGGTTGGTGCTATAAAACAACTCTTCAAACATAAATTTTTGAGCTTTATCCGACACATAATATCAGGGTGTCTACTGTAAGGATGAAGTAAAAATTAGTTACTTTTTAGGTACCTTTTAGTTACCTTTTAGTCAATTTTAGATACCTTTGAATTCAAGATACGTCTGTGGTCTGCAAGCATAGGCGCTCATCACCCGGTGAAGAAAAACAACAATGAACTGTTTTAAAGAGGTGTTTTATCTATCGTATGGCATTTAGTGCCAGGAGTGCCCGAGGACATGTTCAGCTCGCCTGAGTCTGTAGCTGCTTCCAGCGGACACCCTTAGGTTGAGCTACAAATTCCGTTCAATTTCAAGTTGCTACCAGATATCAATGATACCTAGTGGTGAACGTTGGAACCTTGATAGAGCGTTCCGACGAAATCGAACCTAACAATTTAGCTTCACACAAGTTTAGTCTGTGGAAGAATCTTTTACATGCCATAATTCTATGACATGGGACCGCCGTCTTTACTTCCCCTCCGAAGGAAGGCATAAGGACTTTTAACGCTTTTAAAAAATCCGACGACTTCGGCCCGGTCTGAACCCGCTATCTTGGGTACAGCAGTTCAACATGCTACCAATTACGCCACCGAAACCGCTTTAAATGAAATTCAAATGATGTTATAAAAATTTTAAAAATAATAAATATATACTAGATATTTAATATCCAATGAGTGTTTTCAGCTAATATGTCGTCTTGTGCACAATATGTTGTTATAATTACGGTACCAAAAGGTTGCTCTGCTCTTGACCATTTGGCGAGATTTCCATCGTCCCCGCGGTAGGTCGCGAAGAAATGTATGCGATGTTACGCGATCGTCACCGAATTCCGTCTTCGCAGTTAAATACGGAGAAATATCGAGATGTTACACGATCGGCGCTGGTCTCAGTTGTTTGATGAGCTTCCCGTAGTTTTCAAGATAGAACACGGAGAAAAATCGCGATTTAGATAATCAGTGTCACTTTTAGTCATTCGACGAGATCTCCATTGTCCTTGAGGTCGGGCACAAGAAAATATAGCATTATTACGCAATCGGCACCACTTGCTGTCCGTTTGACAAGAATACAATTGTCCTCGAGATATTATTATGCAATCGTCGCCGCACCCGGCCGTTGAACGATTGTCTGCGTGTCTATCTGTCCTGACAGAATGGCGGAGGCAAGCTCAAGGTTGGGCATGGTTAAAATTCACGAGTAGTTATGAACATGTTGTTCGGTCGGCGCCGTGATTCCCTTTGTCCCTATGCTGTGGTTGGGAGTTCATCAGTTTAGGGTGGATCACGAGGAGGAATTAGTATTTCGATGCTACGTAGGCTGTCATTTTTAAGTGGATTGATGCACTTCTCGCTGCCTGCACGCTATTAAGTATACGGTCATGGGAAAAGTGGCAAGTGGGTTTCGTGATGGGTGCCCCGTGATGGGTGCCCAATCACCTTTGACAGGTTTCTCGCAGCCCTCGTGGTCACAAGTTCACGATAAGGGACGGGCTTTATGATTTTCTGCAACTGACGTCGATCTCGATCCGTTTGACAAGATTCCCGCAGGCAAGTCGTGCGGTCAGCCGGCCGTCTTGAGGATGCGATTTTGGAGGATGAACGTTCGAAGTAGCTACGGTATCGAATATTACGAATTATTCTGAGAGAATTGCACGAATAATACGACAAGAGGGCAAGTTTTATTTCGACTGAGAACCACGAATTATCTACAAGTTATCGAAATAATCGGTTAGATTATATATCCGATGGAACGAAAGTTCAAAGGAAAAATCGACTTATGACGGAATTTGGAACTTACCATACTGGATGTCGCAAATTTACTATACATTATTTCAAATAAGTTGCATGTATTTCGAAGATTTTTCGCAATTCTTTTCGAAACGGTAACATTTCGCTAGATTGCGACATTAAAATGTTCCGCATTATTTCTGGACTTCAATTTTACATAGTTTCCAAAGAACAGAAATGAGAGATTTCTTTTTAGTTTCGGAAGTATTCGCGAATAAACGTCTCGCGAAAAGACAGGTTTCCTAATACAATAACACAAAAATATTTCACACGAAACTTAAGTCTTCTTGATGTCGAAAATATACGTTGAACCGATGTATACCACTCAAGGTATCCTCAGTATGTATTTCCTTGACGTCGGGTTCGGGGAAATATACCGCAGCCTAGTAGGCTACTACGCAATAAGCACGGCGCCGCTTGCGTGAAACTCGCTCCATCGCAATCTCTGAGCCTAACGGCGCGAGTTTAAATGATTCAACCCGCCTTCAGAAAATTTTCGTTACCCGTTTGTAAAATTCGTTACTTTTTCGTTACTTTCGTTACCCATTTGTAAAATTCGTTACTTTCGTTACCGGTAGACACCCTGAATATGAACGTTGCACGGATTCGATATTTCACATATTAAGAGAGTTATAGCAATATTTCACTTTTTCGAAAAAAGCCCCCCATTTTCACCCCCTTCGACCGATTTAGCCCAGTAACGAACTCGACCGAGATTTTATAGGTATACATATTCGGTAAAAAATTCAAAGTGATTGGTGCAAAATTACGGCAGTTATCGTGTCCACAAGAAACTGATATACATATATATATATACATACATAAATTATATATAAACTTTTGAACTGACGGTGGTTTTGGGGTCTGGGGGGTGTGAAACGCGAAGATATGTCGAAATTTTCCGGAAGTCGAAACATGGGACCCATTGCAATAGTTAGCTTTCTAATGAAATCTACATAACAGGGCACCAATAATACACTCACCGGCATAAAAAGCAAAATACTATGAATTTCAGACAAAACTCAATGTTGGACCGCTTCAAACCTGGTAAAAATTGAATGTTATGACAATGCAGCAATATGGCAATGTATCATGTGTTAATTACAAAACTTGTGGCAAAGACTTAGTCTTTGCTGAAATCTGGAATAATGCTGATAAACCTTCGATTATAAATCTTCATCAACATCTACTTAAAATGTGGATTACTGAAGAAATTCCTGCACACTGGACCATAGGAAAAATCCATCCATTATTTAAGAAAGGAGACAAAACGAACCCAGATAACTCCAGAGGAATTACCCTTCTGGACTGCACATATATAATTTTCTCTCGCATAATTTACAACAGGATTAAAACATTCTGGAACCACAACTTGGAGAATATCAAGGAGGATTTCGCCCTTACAGAAGTTGTCCAGACCAAATCCATAGTCTGAAATTAATAATGGAATATTACAACAACAGAAATAAGCAACTATTTATCTCTTTTATAGATTTCAAGAAAGCCTGTGATAGTATTCATAGACTGACACTGCTAAAAATCCTCAGATCATACGGTCTCCATCCTAAATTGATAAAAATTCAATTAACATTAACAAACACAAATTCGAAAGTTAAATTTAGGGGAGAAATATCAACAGCTTTCACAGTAAAAACCGGTCTCAGAAAAGGTGATGGATTATCCCCTCTGGTTTTCAATGTGGCTCTTGATTATATCATGAAGGTTTGGCAAAAGGAAAACCCTCCTAAGATCAAAAATTGGAACAAAACCATCAATAAAAATTAACTGCTTAGGATTTGCAGATGACTTGGCTCTTTTAGCACTAGACAAGGAAGAGGTTTGTACTCAGATCACTAGTCTCCAAGAAATTGCTCAAGGGATAGGATTACAGATATCCTTTGAAAAAACTGAGATCATGCCTATAAAACCCTTAGATATAAATGAAGTCTATATAAATGATCATAAAATTAACCTAGTTCCTCAATTTAAGTATCTTGGAGAAATTATAACACATAACTTAAACGAAAAAGTAACTTGGATAAATAGAACAAATAAAATGAAAAAGGCACAATCTCTAACCTGGTCAACATATAATAAAAAAATGCCTATCAATAGCTACTAAGATCCAACATTATAAAACTGTAACTCTCCCAGAAGCCACTTATGCTTGTGAAACACTGTTCCAAATTAAAAATGAATAAAGAACTGATCAGCTCCTCAAAATGGAAAGAAGAATCATTAGAACGTGCATAAATAAAAAGTATCAGGTTGAGGGAGTCTGGAGGATTCTCCCAAATGAAACTATCGTGAGATTGATCCAATCACCACCACAATGGAGAAGAAAAGAATTTCATATTTTTTTCACATCTTATGGCTTCCAGAAAACAGAATTGTACGCCAACTAGTAATGAGAAATCTAGGAAAGAAAACTGGAGGAAAATGGATCCAAGAAATCCAACAAGATCTCAAAGCAGTTGGACTCAAGATAACAGATGCCGAGGAGCAAAATAAAATTAATACCATTCTTAAAACTCACAAATTTTCTGCAGAAATGACACATAGAAAGCCTATGGAGATTTCAGATGAGTTAAGAAAATCCCAATCTGAATGAAAAAGTACTGGAAAGAGCGCAAGAACCAAGCAGTACTACCTTCAAGGAAGAAGTGATTGTGGAACGACTTAAGTGGTCCAATGTGACCAATCAAGATCAATAATAATAATAATAATTAGCCCATTTGAGAGGCTTCAGCGCAATAATTGATAAACATTGTTGATCGTGACAATTACAGCACCAATACTGATTACCGTTTCCCGCCTTTGGACAAGAATAACCACAGATGGCTGTCTTAAGGTTTATTGCTGTGAATTCTCGTGCCGCATATATTTGAGGACATTACGGCCAGTCTACAATAGTTATTCTCGCTCCTAAGTCAGATCATAATGGCTCTTTCTTCTAAAAACGCATCAAGGGCAGTGGCATTAGTGGAGGATGAGCGCAGTAAGCGCTATGTGACAAACGTTATAAGTTCTATTATTTAAACTAGTTTCCATGATGGTTCCGTATTGACGTACTAAAGAGTTTTAACAACAAATTGTATATCCGCCTTAGTCAATACATAAACGAAAATAAATTATAATTATACTTGCTCCTGGTACATGTTTCGGGGATTAATTGCTTTTATCCCCTTCATCAGCCA
This sequence comes from Meconema thalassinum, assembly GCA_946902985.2. Lineage (NCBI taxonomy): Eukaryota > Metazoa > Arthropoda > Insecta > Orthoptera > Tettigoniidae > Meconema > Meconema thalassinum. The sequence continues at coordinate 473,481,080 of OX336391.1, forward strand.
AGACAAATATTCGAAGAAAGATATAAGACAATCTCTTCATAATTGATACCTTGACTTAACCTGAAGTTATGCATTGAGCTAACCTCATTGCTATTTGAAGTTGTTCCTTCCACGCTCGTCTAGTTCGTATGCAGGCATTTGATTTTGGACCTGTTGAGCATAAGGCTTCTTCATTGGTTGTGTCCATATGGTGAAGTATTGTGATTTTTGCCAATTCAAGCTTCGACCAGTGTTTTGGAGCGGATTTACGAATTAACTGTCCACTGATTCTCTGTGTTTTGATGGCTGAATATCTTCGCTGTCACATATATGTTTTTAGTTTTGCTCAACATTTTCCTGTGACCTACTTATATGGTGCACCATATTAAGTTAAATAGCCATTTATTTTTTGAGTGCTACGCTATCTTATATCTTTCTTCGAATATTTGTCTTGGCTGATGAAGGGGATAAAAGCAATTAATCCCCGAAACATGTACCAGGAGCAAGTGTAATTATAATTTATTTTCGTTTATGTATTGACTAAGGCGGATATACAATTTGTTGTTAAAACGTTATAAGTACAAAACGATGGTATATTGGATTTCACGGCCAGTACATCTTGTTATAATGTGTCCAGGACTGTTAAAAGGTACAGAGAGGACAATATCTACTCCAGGAGGCCCGGTTCTTGCCATCGGAAAAGCACTATCGAGCGCGGTGATCGCTTTCTCGCAATGCAAGTTCTTCGTGATCGAGACACAACAGCTGTGGGGGCCAGAAATTGCTTGCAGCAAGTATGGAGCATGAACATCAGTGAAAGGACAGTATGAAGGAGGTTGTATGAAGTGGATTTACAGTCCAAGAGGCCCACCACAGGACCGCTCCTTAGACAAGAGCACCGCGCTGCTCGGATGCACTTCGCTAACGTCTATCGAAACTGGACTGTGGAGCAGAGGAGCTCAGTGCTGTTTACGGATGAATCCCGATTCTGTTTGAGGGCACCGGATGAGAGGGAGAGAGTATGGAGAAGGCCCTGGGAAGTTATTCACCTTCTCTGCAAGGACACCGTTCAATGGAGGCTCTGTGATGGTCTGGGCCGGGATTACCACGGAACTTGTGTTCGTTGACAATGGGAGCCCGACAGCCCACCGGTACATCAAGGAGATTTTAGTACATCACGTTGTGCCTTTTCACCTATCATAGGAGCGAACTTCATCATGATGCATGACAACGCTCGCCCACACGTTGCCATCTGTGTACGCGAGTACCTGAATGAAGTCGGAATTGAGCGCATGGTGTGGTCTGCTTGTAGTCTCGACCTAAACCCGTTAGAGCATGTCTGGGATATGCTTGGGAGACGTGCTAGAAATCGTTCTCCTGGCTTCGAGCTTCGCTCTAGGAAGAAAGGGAGCTCATACCACAAGAGAACATTCGAGATTGCATCCTGAGCATGCCTGATCGAATCACAGTTGTAACTGTGGCTAGAGGTGGTAATACCCGTTATTGAGCCAATGGAAATGTTGTGCAAACAAGTGGACAAACGGACTAAGTCGTAAAGTAATCATTCGTAATAATACAGCTTGCCACGGTGGGTGAGTGGTTATCGTGTCAGATTACTAACCCCCAAACTTGCAGGTTCGCTCCTAGCTGTGTTAAGTGATTTTTGAAAGGCCATTCGATGTTGGCATGTTAAAGAACCCATTTGAATTCAGTAGGCCCTGTTCATAATGGCAAAATTAATCTCAGGATTTTCTGCCAACACAAAATTCCTCATTTCTCTACTAGAAAGCACTGTAGTGTCAAGGAGCTTAGATATCTAACCTCCTTGACTTTCATAGTGCTTCAAGGAACAACAAAATTCGACATGTAAGCTGCCCTCTGGGTATCAAATAACAAAGCTTGCGCCCGGCACCTGAGGCCATTCGATATTATTATTATTATTATTATATTATTATTATTATTATACAGTGTAACGGGTCGGAGGACAGTACGATGGATTCCAGGTTTCGACATTTCCAAATTCGTGTTTGTGCACTGTTGTGATTGTTATGATAATTAATTTGTATAAATTATTGTGCTATTTAGGGTAATTAACTTATGATTGATAGCCATGTTGTTTTAATGTCATAATATTTGATTAATACACGGTTTGAAGCGGTCCAATACTGAGTTTTGTCTGAAATTCGTAGTGTTTCGCTTTTTATGCCAGTGAGTGTATTAACACTTAATGCTCATAAAGAAATATACTGCAATTGAACTTCATGATTTCCTATGTCAAATACATGTTAGTGATGTGGGTGTTATGTCCTACTGTGCATTGTATAATTTGCTTTAGGCTGTGGCATTTCCTTAATTGGATGAGTTTGACAAGAATGTAATTTCACAACATTACCGTGTTCTACGCTTTGATTTTATGTTGACCGGAGTAACTTTAATATATTGGTGCTAGACCAATATATTGCTCGCATTCTCAAATACATTAAAGATATGTTAAGCAAAATTACCATATTTTAGAATAAATCTAAATAATTTCACTAAAGTATAACAGCAATTATAATTTTTATTGTGTTTAATTGATGAGAAGACCGGTAGTTTATTATATAATGTAGCAATAGCTTTCCACGCTCTATGGCACAACACATTAGAACAGCTCTGTGTGTTAAAAATTATGAACTATTACTGTAGTTAGGTGTTATGTTAGAAAGAAGACAAAAATATCAAGTGCTTTCTCCCAGGCGCAAATAAGCATTCCCTAATAAAAATAATGTTATTGCTTTTACGTCCCTTGTAACTACTGTGCCTTTTAGAGACGTCGGGGTGCTGGAATGTTGTCCCAAAGGTGATCTTTAACATGTCAATAAATCTACTGACACAGTTCCCTAGCATACGTGCACTTCAAATGCCAACTGACTGGACCAGGATTCGATCTGGCAACCCTGGGTACAGCAGGGGAGAATGTTACCGCTGCACCATGCAGCCAGTCATAAGCATTTCCCATATCTATAGGTGGACTAACATGAATTCAGCCACTCTATTGGTTACGAGCAGCTGTGAGTAGTGGCTACTGCCCTGTTCGTTCGTGAACGCATCATGAGGCAGCAATATACATACAAAACTCATGTAATAGATGTCATCGGTCAAATAATTTCCTAGCCACAACCACCTTGTACATACACTATGACTTTCATTTCACAAGATTTCATTATCAATAATCTGATGGCAGACACGTTACTCATTAAGAAATAAATAAGTCACAAAGGACCACTGTGCAGCCAACCTCACTCAGTTCTTTGTAACCCAGTGCAACACTCACACATCAACGTATTATCTGTTAACAGCTTAATGAACATGTATGTTTCCAAACAGCTCAGAACTATTGCTTTTCTGATTAATGTCTTTCACATTGAATTTTATCGTTCGTATTTATTATCAAGTAGTCATTGCATATATTTCTATCATGAGTTGTCAAATGTCATACCCAGAAAAGATGTGGTGGGGTGGATGTAAGAATAGACTGCCTTATGAAGTGACTGGGTCCAGGGCCACCCATAGGGAAATGCATAGGTTAAATCTATGTTTAAAAATGTCACTCATCCACTATAAACAGTTTGAGTAATTTTTTAAGTACCGCCGTAAATAATTTACATACAGTAAATAGTAAGTAGCATTATCCATTATGGTCTGGGGAAACAAGGAGGAGGAAACTGTACAAGATGATGATGAAATCAAAAACTGTTGCTATGTCTATCAACAGGCAGAAGAAGAAGAAGAAAGGTAAAATAATGCTGGCAGGTACACAGCTGGAAACAGTAGACCAGTACAAATATCTTGGGTGCATCATTTCAAGTGATAACAGAATATAACATGAGATTAATAGCCGAACTCAAAAATCTGCTCAGTTCTATCATCAAGTTCGGAATCTTCTCTGACAAGAACAAGTTCCCTTACGATCAAAACAGATCCTCTTTCAATCATACTTCACCTCCATAATACCATATGGTTTAGAAACCAGCGCAACAACTAAACAAATGGTTAGCAAACTGTAAGCAGCAGAAATGAAGTTCCTGCGAACTATCGTCCAGTAAACAAGGAAGGGCAGAGTAAGGAATGAAAGAATAAAGGAAGAAGCAGGTGTGTACCCATCCTCGAATGAAAGAGTGACACAGGCTGCCTGAAATGGTTTAGGTATGTCAAACGAATGGACGATGGTACGACAGCAAAACATTGGCTTCAGACAGTGGTGGTTGGAAAAAAATCTGCAGGAAAAGATGGCTAGACCAAGAGGAGTCAACTGGGATACAGCCCTGAGAAAAGAGTGGTATATGGAAAGACCGAAGTGGAGAGCGCTCGTATACCACCACATTTCATTTCATTGGTGTTGGTGGTGGTGGTGGCGGCGGCACGACACGACTATAGGCTCGCTTGCTCGCCAGCTAGCTCATAAACTGTCTCGAAGGTAGTAATTGAATGGAGATTGTTGGAAGAAACGAAAACGTAAAAACATTTATAGTGGGCGATGTATTGAAGATAGAGATATGCTGTCGCGGACTCTTTTGTAGAACTTTTCATGCCGAACAATTCTTACACTCATAGTATTGTGCCCTGATAAGAGGTAGCGAGAAGACTGGCGTGAGATACTATTTGAATGCAGCGCGCGAGGGCGACTGGGCAACGTCGCACGCGTTTCCTCAGCCGAGAGCATTGTTCCTGTCGCTAGCTACGATACCACACAGGCCCGAGAAGAAGTTGATTTACAAAATTAACAACAACTATTTTCAGAACTGTCAGATCAGATAAAAATTCCGTATACACGTTAAAAATAAGTTCCTTCAAGACGTATTAAGGTTTCATTGTACTTTTAATGTAATGATCATTCTAAGTGAGCGCTCCGTTAGACTTGGTAAAAAAACGGCACTTTTTTGTTCAATCAGCTATAAAATTTTAACGGGTTACAATACACATATTTACTCTACGTAGGTAAACGCAGAATAAAATAAGGAATATTTTGGTGTAGCTTGTTTTTATGTAAGACTACGGATAACGTTTTTATTGACGTCTAAACTAGAGCATCTATACTTCTTTCCCCGACAGTAGACCTCCATGGTGACAGCAGAGAATGCTAGTCACTAACCCAAAAGGGGGACAATTAAAATAAGGCCCACCGAGTCAATACAATGGATATATATAAATCAAGATTGGTACATTCAGTTTTTCAAGCCCTAATTTTATTTTATTACAGAACAATAATTTTCACATGAACTGTCAATATGGATAATGTCATGCCTACGTATATTGAAATGTTAGAAGCCATTTTTCAGTGTTGCCTGTACAATCAACCAACAGAATTTCTCTTCAGTCGGTCAACACAAGAGTGCCCAAATAGATTGGGCAGAAAATGACTATTATTTCATCACCCGATTGTCTGAAAGAAATGTTTCATGAATTATTTGTACGGCGAGATCCATCCCTATAGCCGTGTTGCGGGACATGTCGCAATGACTCACCGTCACATTTATAGCATGTGCCGATTACAACAGCGCGTAGTGAAGCCCTGGATGCTGTCATAGCATTCATTACATACGCAGCTTGCAAGATACATTAGTTGTGATAACTAAGACTTGCTGTGAAGTACTGTACCCTACCTCGTATGACGTGAACGTGTTAGGTTTAGAACAAAACATTGAATTTTCCTCGTGGAAACTTATCTTCCAAAGAAGAAGTTCGCAGTAAATTTGTTCACAAGTTTCGGCGCAGTGCGATTTTTACTTGAGGGAGAACCTCAAACAAAAGGTATACAGAAACAATCCACGTACTCTGGAGGCTCGCGAGAACAAAATAACTGCACTGATACGAAATATAAGTGTGGATGAATTACAGCGAATGTACCAAAACTTCCTACATTGGTGCAAGAAATTGAAGGACAGCATTTCCAGCAACTACTCTGAAATTCCTAGTAATTATGATTATTGAAAATCCACAGCCTGCTTCCAGTCGACCAACCGGGTCAGGGAATGGAATGAATGAAGCCCCCATCTAGAGGCGAGGATATGAACTGTGCCGGCTGCCGAAGCCTGTCGCACTCCCCTGGGGCAATGATTAAATAAATAGCAGATGAAATGAAATGATAGTGGAGAGTGTTGCTGGAATGATATTTGTGACAAGGAAAACCGGAGTACCCGGAGAAAAACCTGTCTGCCTCCCCTTTGTCCAGCACAAATCTCACATGGAGTGACCGGGATTTGAACGACGGACCCAGCGGTGAGGGGTCGGCGTGCTGCCGCCTAAGGCACGGAGGCTCTTAATTATGATTATTAAACACGTTAAAAAATGTAAATGTGTTAACCTAGATGGGCGTTATGCTGCTGCTAGTGCCAGTGCGTTGCTCAACATGCGGCTAGCCACAGTGTCTAGGCCGCCAGGCAGCATATGCCAGTCTCGGTTCTATAGGGAGGGTCCTCACTGAACATTAACACACTTCTCTAACAGATGGTGGGGGTTTAATTGGATGACATGTTTTGCTCATCAAGCGAGGATCTTCAGATCCAAATATACAAGACAAAATGGGCAAGTATAACCTTTATTCTAATGGTAAAATAGATATCCACACAGTAACAGACTTTTCCAAGTCATTCTAGGAAAAGGAATGAGCAAACAAAGAAAGCTGAATAACGGGCTCCCACAAGGTTCAGTGCTGTCTCCCCTTCTCTTCAATCTGTATCTCTCTGATCTACGAGATACTCAGTCCAGAAAGTTTTGTTATGCTGATGATATAGCTTTGGCTATAAGGCACAAGGACATCAGTGTCATGGAGAATGTGCTCAATGATGACGTTGCCAGGCTTGAAATATATTTTCACAAATGGAGGCTCCAACCAAGTGCAACAAAAACTGAAGTATCATGTTTCCACTTAAACAACAGAATGGCTGATAGTGCAGTTCATGTATCGCTTCAAGGTTCTGTGCTGAGAAATAATAAACACCCTAAATATTTAGGTGTCACTCTGGATCGCGCATTATCTTTTAAAAACATCTTGAAAATACAGCCGCCAAAATTAGAAGCCGGAATAATATCCTGCAGAAGCTTTGTGGAACTACTTGGGGAGCTTCTGCTACAACTCTGAGGTGTTCTGCATTAGGTCTTGTCTTCTCCGTTGCTGAATATTGTGCTCCAGTTTGGCTGAACAGCCCCCATGTAAAGATAATTAATACCCAACTCAATAACACCATGAGACTGATCAGTGGCCTTATTAGATCTACGCCGACTTATTGGCTTCCGGTCCTCAGCAACATCATGCCTCCTGACCTACGCAGGAAAGCTGCCCTGATCCGAGAGTATAAGAAAATGATGAGTAATCCAGCTCTTCCTATTCACTGCGACATCCCTGATCTGAATAGAAACTGACTGAAATCTAGACATCCACCCGTCAAATATGCTAGAGATCTCACAGGCAACAATTTTAAGCCGAATATCCAATGGAGAAATGAATGGAGCACCAACATCAACCTTGACACTTGGAGTGACTTAAATGGAGATAGCGCTGCACCCGGTTTTGACCTGCCAAGAGGAACGTGGACTGCCCTCAATAGGATCCGGACTAACCACGGGGTCTGTGCTGAATCACTCTTCAAATGGGGTAAAATTCCTTCCCCCAAATGTGACTGCGGTGCTCCTTCACAGACAGTTCACCACATTGTTCACGAATGCCATAGAAGAGCATATCAGGGTGATCGGTCTGACTTCCTGTTGGCAAAACCTGCAGCACTGCAATGGATACAGAATTTAGATTTAAAGATATGAGACTGCCTTGTCATGTGACGCTGTAAATATGTATATATCAATGTTTATGTGTGTATATATTTATCTTGCATGCTTTTTGTCTGTATGTCATACGATAAATAAGATATCCACATTATATTTTCTTGATAAATTTGTATTTGTGAGTGGTTCCACTTAAAGGTTGTTATATTTGCCAAAGAACAGTTGTTGTCAGAGCAGCTTGAAGACATTACACAATTCAGATACCTCTCCATATCATATCTTTCAACAATATTGGTAAACAAACACTGTTGTTTTGTACTTGACAGTTCTAGCTTTTATCATTATCTCAGCAGATTACTTGTAGGTCATTTTTGCATATTTGTTTACAGTCAATTCTAGTTTGGGGCTGAATACTTAAGTGTATCACAGCAATAGTACAGGTCGCTACACCTTCATCCATTAGTTGGTGGAGGGGGACTGTTTCTGGGTGGAATTGTCATTTCTCAGCAGATATTAAAATAAATAGTTATTTTTCTGGGTGCTTAATGCTTCATTTATGTTTATTTATTTTATGTCTTTACTAGTGGCAAAGTTAGGGCTCATAGCCCTCTCTTACACTTAACCACGTATAGGGCACCGATACATATGAAACAATTTCATGAAATACAATAAATAACTTACAAGTTCATTATGATGATCAATTTATTTTATAGTCATTTAATTTACTTGATTTAATTTATTTACAGTATTTATCTTAGTGGGTAGTTGTTGGAGGGCAGCAACCGTTTGTGGGTTTGGTAGTGTTTTGTTAAGCTATTTTATCTTGTATTATGTCATTCAGTTACATCCCCACCATTTGTTAGATCAGCGGTTCCCAATCTCGTTTGACTCACGAATCCCTTCTAGAACGATCTGAGTTGGGTAAACCACTGACTTTTAAATATACAATGTAGGCTACATGTAACTGTTCCTTAGTGGGGTCGCGGTACTGTTGTTAGTATTGTTAGAACACAAAGAAGCTGGCAGACTAAATTTCCATTGTAGTGAAATAAAATGCATTCCTAACACTGTTACAGGCCGGACGTTTGTTTTAGACGATTGCCCTTGACCTTGAAGCCTGTAGGTGAGCCTACACACACTCACTCTCTCACCCTATCGTTTCACACTTGTCACCACCGATCTGATGTAATGGAATTCCAGACTTGAGCAGACAGTACAGTCCACATCGAAGTATTGTGTGTCGCGGAAGTACACGTTACGTAGTTACGAACAGAATGTCATTATATTTGCCAATGACTGTACTCCTAGCAGTAGTGTGAAACGGCTTAGTCAATCATCGGACCGCTTGGGGCAGCTGATAACAACACAGGTACTGTAGTAACTCGCCTCCAGGCTTCCATTAAGATTTTTCACTCGTCTAAAACAAACATCCGGCCTGTACATAACTGTAAATAAGCATTTGCAGTAAATATTAATTTATTGTGGAAATAATGTGATAAAATTCCCGATGTTACTCTTCAAGTAAGGACTGCAGACATTGAATTTTTTCAAGTAGTTCCTACTTTTGCCGCCAAACGCAACCGTCAATGACTACTAGTTAAGAACTGGTTACCAGATGCCATCGCAGTCGGCTCCTGGCGACGAATGTCGGAACCTAAGAGCATTTGTCAAATCTTTAACCTAACCTACAATTTAGCTTCACACAGATGTAACTAGTGGAAGGTTCTTAAACATCCCATAAATCTATGACATGGGACCGCCGGCTTTACTTCCCCTCCGAAGGAAGGCATACTGAGTGATTTTTAACGCTCTTAAAAAATCCGACGACTTCGGTCGGGATACTATGACAATGCCACAGAAATTAAGGAAACAGTAAAAGACCTAACCTCTAAACCCCCCATTATGGACAAGTGTTTGGCGACCCCCCTAGGGGTTCGTGAACCACTGGTTGGGAAAGAATGTGCTAATGTATAAATAGTTCATGTATCATTTTTTTTTTTTTTTCAGATAATAGGATGATAAAATAATTATCACTTTCTGTCCAATCTATATGGGCACACTTATGTTGACCGACTGCAGAGCAATTCTGTTAAATGGCTACCTATCATACAAGTTATTTTAATATTTTATCTTCGTACTGTACCATTTATTTCATAGCTCACGCACCACTAGGTGACAAACTTAGAACGATGCTCGGCACGGGAACATGTGGTGATTACCACTATGTAAGTGGCTTGTGGGGAATGGAAGCCGAAGGTAGCCGAGGATGCGCGAGACTGCTCGAAGAACGTAACAGAAAAAGAATGGAGTTATTACTAACATCATGTGATCTTTGTGACGTCAACGAAATCTCAACAACCCTATAAAGAAATTGAATTGAACATTAAGGCAAAATGGAGTATTAGCAGTAGGATTGAGTCTAAATAACATATCAGAATGCTTGAATGTGTATATTTATGTATTTATGTTATTATAAAGAAGCCTGTAATATTGGAAAAACGTTTATACTGCACCATAGCGGAGAGCAAAGTCGAACCAAGATACCCGAGTGGAGGGGTATCAGAGATCCGATGCGCGTTGCAACTTGTGCGGTGATAGCAGATTGTAATGTGAATTCAAAGTGGAACAAAAGGTGGAATACAGGCGTGTAACTATAATCAAAGCGAACCGTGAATTCACATACGGTGAAACTATTCGTAAAATGTGTATTCTAAGCTCATGAACATGGAGACCAAGCAACTTCTTATTTCACGCAAGGCTCCGTTATATACAAATGAGCAGTAACAGTTCACATTTTGTCTATAAGCGGAAGGTTACTTTCAGCTGCAGTAGAACGTGTGCCGATAGCAGCTATTGTGAACAGATTCGCCCGTGCGAGAATTGTGTCTCATTATACTCTTGTTGAGTGGGACATTATCACGAGCAGTAACACTTGCATAGTTCATTTGTAGAAGGAATATTATTTCCCGTACAAGATGTTGGTTATTCAGACATCGGGGGGAACGCTTAAAGACTTCAGTGTTTAGTCATGTTAGGCTAGGCCAGTGACGCAGGCACTACGTTCACAATGCAGTAGAGACTTCTCAGGTCAGCCATATTACCGTACAACATGTGGTCTGAAGACACCAGTTTCTGTGCCAGACCAGTTAATACTGTATGTATTACGAATATCCGAGTGAGATGAGTATTACATATGGTTCGAAGCAAATGCTGGCTTACTACTGCATACTGCTGCTTTTCAACCGAAAGACGCGTATTCGTGTTCGTGAATCGGATTACTATCGCTCGACAGTGGCGTATGGTCGACATGACGAAAGGGGGCATGGAGAGATTCGTGTTCCTGGTTCGAGTCCCGAGTCCACTGGAGTGTGGAGTTTGTGTCTTGGAGGAGGTCGAGGATCTTTACCACGGCATATGGCTATATCCTTTTTATCATCACAACAGAACGTGGCTCAAGGTAGAAGGCATCCAGTTTTTCCAGTAGTAGCGTAGAAGTATTTCCTAGTAACCATAATTGTCCTAGTTAGTTTTGTTTTGTAGTATGGTAAGACAGGAGTCTAAATTCGATATTTTGTCGCTTCTGATTTTTGCCTACCCGGTTTTGATTTATATTAAGTAAATGCATCCAATTGTTTAAATTTGTGACAATTATTTTTGGATTAATTAGTGGTAGTATTTGCTTACTTTCATTGTCGAGAAGAGGAGTCTATAGGGGAAGATAGTCTATTTCAAATCGTTTGTGGAACTAGTTTGTGTGTTCACAAGTGATGGTCAGTTATGACTGGACTATAAATTTTTATATTGCCAAATAGAGTGATTATTTTTCATGCACTCTGCACTGACATTGAAATGATTCAGTATTTGAATGAGCACACTATTAATGAATTTTTCTTCGATCGTTTTGATACAGGGTGTTTCTGAAGTTAGGTCTTACTAGATTTTTGTTCAGTTATTTGTGTAGGGACTTCACTTAATTTCTGAGGGGCAAGATATGTTTGCAGTGTGCCCTAATGAATCATTTAGAATTAACTTAATTGTGTTAACTAAGATTCATGGCGTAGGGGACATTGTTAGGCATGTTGAGTCCATCTGAATGAGTGTTGAACTACGAGGGTTGAGGCAAAAGTCTTGGCAACTATTTTTTAAATGAAGATACCAGTTCGGTTGGAAAATGTGACGTATACAGACGAATGTTAACTACATGTGTGGACAATGAATAGCACTGAAATATCGTAACACACTAATTTAATTTATTACGGTAGTATACAGGGCAATATGGCCTTCACGGTGCAAAAGAATGACAACATAGTACACATATAGTTGACATGACAAACCTGAGCCTAAAGACCCTCAAAGTAGTCCCCTGCTACTGTCGCCACATGCTGCCAACGATGTGGGAGGCGCTGAATTCCATCTGACTCAGCATGTGTGAATCGGGTCACCTGTTGGCGCACAGCATTAGCAATGGCCGCTCGTGTTACAAACCACCTACCACGTAGTAGTTCCTTAATCTTTCGAATGAGATCCAAGTCTCAGGGCGAAATGTCGGGAGAGTACGGTGCGTTATCCAATTCTTCCCATCCCCAACGTCGCAGTAGCTGCCCTACACACCCTGCTTTATGTGGTCTTGCGTTGTCGTGCAGGATTATTGCACTGTCCACAAGATCCGGACGTTTCTCCCGAACGCCACGTCGTACCTGTCGCACCAAGAAGTCACCGTAGTACTGTGCGGTCACTGTTCTGCCATGTGGAACAAAGTGGCAAACAATGACACCCCTGACGTCATACGCGACGATCACTATCAATTTGACTGGGGAATGATCCTGACGGAACTTCTGCCTCCTTGGTGATCCAGCATGTCGCCACTCCGCGGACTGACGTTTCAGTTCTGGTTCGTATGCCCTGGCCCAAAATTCATCGATGGCGATTATTCGTGACAAGAATTGATCGCCGTCCTGTTGCCAGCGTGCAAGGTGGTCGGAGCATATTGCACAGCGCACCCACCTTTGAACTTCCGTCAGTGCATGCGGTACCCAGCGCGATGCGATTTTGCGTGGTTGCAGCTCATTACGCAATATCCTGTGGACAGTGCGTTTCTCGATACCACTTGCCCTCTCTAACTCCAGTAGCGTCCATCGTCTGTCTTCATCCAGGAGCTGCTCGATGACGGTACGTGCCACTTCGGTTCGCACACTGGCAGGTCATCCCGAACGTTGCTCAAAAACTGGTTGACACACGTCCTTGCTGAAACTTTCCTACCCACCGTGCTACTGTACGGTATGGTAGGGCATTATTTCCAAGGGCTTCCACTAATTCACTGTGACATTCCATCGCATTTCTCCCTCGGAGAACGGCTATTTTGATGTAAGCGCGCTGCTCAACACGGGTTACTTCCATCTCGCACGACACTCACCAACTGACTGATTTCATAGCCCTCGCTGCGCTACTACCAGCTATCACAGAGCCATCTGTTGTTCCGCATACACACTATGCCTGCAGAACATCCACACGACACATATACGTTTGTGATCCGTTCACATATCTACAAGACCAAAAATAGTTGCCATGAATTTTGCCCCAACCCTCGTATAATTTTGATTGGATAAATTTTTCTTTCTGAGTAAGCCACATATTTTGTGTGCAGTATCGTAACTTAGGATTTAATAACATTATAATTATTCTTATCAATTTTCTCAGTTGATTAAAGATATTTTAACGAGCAGAAAATATCTTTTATACGCAATTTCTCAGAAGAGACTTTAAGAAAGTCTACATAAATAAATAATATAACATATCATGTAATGAAATATTGTGAGGCAAGACTTTAACACAGTAAAGATATTTTTATGCCATTTTGAGTAAATTTCAGCAAAGTTAATGAACTCCGATTCAAATAGGGAGAGCGAATTTCAGTATGCGTGGTATAAATATGAGGTTTAGAATCTATTAATTGAAATATAGAGTAGAAGGTCACCATTTTGGGTGTACATTACGATTCTGCATACCGGCGGGTATTGCCAAGTTTATTATTATGGATGTTAGACATGGATTTGTTTCATGGTGGATTTATTGTTGGAATTAAGTTATTGAGAGCCAAGTATTTGAGATTTTTCTGAAAATCCACGTCGTCGAGTAATTGTTTGATAGATCCTTGTGATAGGATGTTAGATCAGCTGTTTGGTCACAGACATATTATACCTCACTGCTATACTCACTCCCAGCATTAGATTATGTTGAAATTATTCCAGATGGATGGATTATCTTAAATTGAAATTAATATACATGCCTACACCATTCATTAATTAAATATGTTGAAATAATTTACATGGATGAGTTATTTAAAAACTTTCAATTAGCTTTATCGCTTGTTGGATTTAAATATGATTACGACAAATTTGAAACAATATAACATGAATTTAAACCGAATTGTTAGGTTGCAACAAGCCAAGTTAAAGAAATGAAAAAAAGTCATTGAGAAAATAATGTTGTCCAAGAAAAACTGACTTGAAAATATTAACACATGGTTAATATGATGAAAATGCATACGAGATGCAGTAATGTAAATTATAATTGTTGCAAATAGATGAAACTTTGATGATTTAATATGTTGTATATATTACATAATAATAATAATGTTATTGGTTTTACGCCCCTTTTAACTACACTGGCTTTTAGAGACGCCGGGGTGCCGGAATTTTGCCCCGAAGGGGATCTTTAACGTGCCAGTAAATGTACTGAGTATATATTACACTTTGGCGAATTAATTATAATATGTGTTAGGATGTGCGACAAAACCAATATAATTTCTTGTTGAATTTGATCATAATTTGAGAGGATGTTTAGATTTTTTTTATGTGTCAGGTCAGACACGAGTTGTCTTGTTGATACTTCGAATTGATCACCATACCTGCCAACTTTTGAAAAGGGCTATCAGTAAAACTCACGCGCGACAAAAAATCTAACGATTTTCGACATACCCCGGCTTGACGAAAATAATAATACTTCTGGGCGACAAAATACAATAATTCATGCTTTAAACAGGATACTTCAATGAAATCATATCTACTTACATGATTTGTAGATGAACATAACAATCAAGAAGAAATCCATGTTAATCAGCAGCAGGCGTGGTGAATATTGGTTTGGAGCATACATAACAGGACTTCCTTGATAAATTAAGCAGATATACTATAATTGAAAAAGGCTTTACACAATAAAACTTGTTTAACGTAACACAGGCAAGAAATAATATAATACACACTGCAAATCACATGCTAGTTCGACTTTAAAGTCATGGTTGTGGCCTTTTTAGCTTCCTGCAAAAAGTCTTGAGAAAATGTTTTGTCATAACAGGGACCAGAACTCCTGGTCTTCAAAATAGAAATAGACTCCAGAGATTCATTGGACATGGATGACCTGAACTGTGTTCTATTTTTCTTCACAAGGCTGAAAACACGTTCACATTCTGCATTGCTATGGGGTATGGTGAGAATAGAGAGCATTACTCTAGAAATTCGGTTATACTTAAGAAGTCCATCAGCTCCACGAATTCTTGATATTTGTGCCCAACTGGAATCACTTGCAGCATCTTCATGTGCAGCCAAAGTGTCATCTACCTGAAGAGCTGTGAACTGCCTCTGAAGTTTATTCTCCACCTCATCTGTAGTTTCATTCTCTTCCTTGCATAACAAGATAGGAAACTTACCAAGAAAAAAAAAAAAAAAATGGAAGAAAACTGTGCATCTTCAATTTTGTCTAACCTAGCAACTTGAGCATTCTTTAACACGTCATCCTTGAGTGGAAACTTGTTGATGATGTAGTCACAGGCAGTACAAAAGTAGTTTCTCACTGAAGAAAAGAAAAGGGATTTATCTGTATCCTGGAGATCATTCACTATGTTCGAAGTTTGAATGCCAATAACTAACTCATCATCACTTCTAGATTTTGAATCAAGTTGTTCTCAACTTCAAGCAATGAGGAGCTTTTGACAATTTTGGGCTTAACAAACTTGGCGAACAGCTATTTTAGCAAATCCATTAGAAGTTCTAATAAGTGAACTTGTGGGGAAGAAGTCTGAAGGGTAACATTCAATTTGTCAAATACAGGAATAGTCACATGAAGGAAAGTGCAAAAGGCCTTGTTCAAGTTTGAGGACAGGAACATAAACAATTTTTCCTCACGAGTTGTAGCAGAAGTCTTACTTTTTAGGATGGGTTTGTCACATTTGGAAGAATGCTATTTTTTTAGGGGCATGTGTAGTATCAGAATCAAGAGTTCTCTTCTTCTGATACTCTTTGGATCCACTTTGTTCAACTTTAGGTATTCTGAAAGATGTCAAGCTTGTGGAAATGTTTTGGGTACATAATATTACTTCCTCCTTGAAGAAAGAAAGAAAGAAAGAAAGAAAGAAAGAAAGAAGCGGATCCCACTGGTCCAGTAGTCTATCCAAATATCTGCCTAAAGATAACCAACCACCTAGTACATACATGCTTCAGAATTTTCTTTGCCTCTTTATTGTGCAAGTTCTGAAATTTCTGAAGGCATTCTTTTCTCTTTACACTCTTCTCTAAGAAATAAAATATATCTACAAGGATTTCATCCACTTTAACTGGCAATCTTCCAGCACCTTTCTCAGCTGCTAGATTAATCAGGTGGCAAATGCAACGAATCATATCAAAGAACGAGTTATCGACTATCGTGGACTTGCCTTCGACCCACGCAAACAATCGATTGTATGGAAGTGGGAGGGATTATGGAATGTTAATTATAGTTTCAAATTTTTGTCCGCGAAATCGTAAAATGACACCGTTCATCCGTAAAATCGTAAAATGCTGCAATTTCAGTAAATTTTACGAATAAACCGTAAAAGTTGGCAGGTATGGATCACCCTTTGGGAAGGGTGTTTTGAGCTTCTTTTGAAGGCTGAAACTTTTGTTTATTGTTCACTTTTTCTGAATAAATGTTTTTAGTTAACAGTTTAGATGGCATGGTCTTTTAGAGAGGTGGTGGAAGGGTGTATTAGGAAGGCCATCGCTGGGTATTTCGGGGTATTCCACGCCTCCGAGGTGTTCCTTCATGGAATTTCATGTTTTTCTGAGCTTCTTTTGCTTTTGTGGCCATGGTCTTTCATGATGCTCCCTTGTTAGGTGTATTTGTGCCCTATTATCCCATTCACCTGGGAGTAGGACCTGGGGGGTTTTCAGGTTCTACGATCCGGCAGTCTTCGTGGGATGCAGCAGGTAATGGTAGGTAATTACGGGTACAGTACCTCAAGTAGGTATTACTTAGGCATAATTCAGAGATGCTAAGCAAGTCATCACAAATCTCATGACATTAATGAACTATTCAAAATTATCAAAGGTTCAAAAAAAGAAGAAAATTAGTGTAATGTATCGACTTACCAGCTTCTTCAGCGTAGGTAGCCTTGCTCTAACTTCCCTGGAAAGAAGAACAAAATAATAGCAATGAAGATACCATAGCAATTCCAACTACAAACCTACACTAATATGGTAGGATTCAATTTTAATACATCCAGAATGCTCGAACAATTGAATTTGAGTCAGAAGCTGGACTAGAACAGAAAGGCTTCATTATACTGCGCAGCTAATTACAGCACTTAACCTAAACACTAGACAAGATATGAAATTTTTCTTTTTAGAACCAACTATTCATGAAATTCTCAACCTTCCATTTCAATGGCTAGTACTACTTGTAAATTACACATCTAACAATGAAACCATCTTCAAAAAACTAACACTGCAGAAATACAGTAGACAAAATACTCAAAATAGAAAGAAGAATAGTCAGAACATATATAAACAAACAATATCAAGTGGATGGACATTGGAGACTAGCTTCTAATGAAACAGTCTACAAAGAGATGGAACTGGTAATGAGCACTGTTCGCATTTGCGAATGATTAACTGGTTAATTTTTGTAGATTTTTGTTATGGCAAAAGTCAGACTAGTTTTTTTGATTTCTTAACCTCATTTTTCGTCACCACGTGTTCGTGACAAATATCCTTTATTTCACTTTCTATTTTAATTCAATTATATTTAAAATTATTTTCATACTCACCTGTTGTGTTACAATATATTTCTCGCCTTTAAGACATTTTTCCAAGTGTTGATTAGGTCACCTTTCTGATACCGCGTGGTATCATGGACTGTCCAGCAGACCTCAGTTGGTTCGCGCTCATTGGCCGTCTCCATGACATGGCCGCTCTCTGCCAATCAGCACGCTTCTTCCTAGACACCAGTTTGGGACTCGCCAATGGCGGGACATCGAATATTCTGGTCTCTTGTGCTGCCTGCTATTTAAGCTGCAGACCGACACATATTCTGTGTGATTTCTTTGTTGGTATTGCACCAACCACCCGTCTTGAGCACCGGACGCTAAACTTCATGATTGTAAAACTTCGCATCGCAATTCTGCATCAAGAAGTGTTAACTTAACCTTCGCCATGTCGTCCAAGACATGTTTAACATCATCCAACTTGGATTGAACTTTAACGTGTTCCTGCAACACAAACTCAAGTATACATCTTCGTGTACCAAGGAAATCTACTCCGAATTAAGTGAATATTGTCACTTCATCTTTATAATAGCTAAGGTCTACATTACTATTCTGCGAGTGTACTTCAGCTCCGTCAAATACTTTTGTGAAAGAAACCACAATGAACTTTCTCAAGTGTACTACGCACGTGTGGAATGTTAACCACACCCTTCCAAGTTAAGTGCTTTTGAGCACGCAATCTCGAACTAGACATAACCTATGTCTTCTTTGTGCTACGCCAATATGGATTGTCGCCAGCATTTTACCAAGTTAAGTACTCAGATGTATCATGTATTTAATATTTTGTTATGCTTATTCTAAAGCAGACCTGTATCTGCCTTTGCGCTGTTCTTATACACTACACATTACGCTGTTCTTTCTGTTTTCATGTTAGTCTCATACAAGCATGGTTTTAGAAGATTCCTCAATTTTGATATCTGTGTGATCTTCTCTCCATTGACTGGGCGGAATAACATACCAGCTTACTTTAGACATTTTTATGTTTTTTGTGAGAACAATCTCGGTATTGCTTATGCATATCTGTAATCTTCATTGCACTTTGCCTGTGCATCTTCTATTTATGGTTCACTTTCAGGTTATAGGCTACTTGCCCACCTGTTTCTGCCATTTCACATTCTCAGTAAATTTTGTATGCAGTTCAAACATTCTGTTTCTGCCATTACATTATTTCATTTCTCAGTAAATTTTGTATGCAGTTCACACATTCTGTTTCTGCCATTACATTATTTCATTTGCAAGTTATTCTGTTGCATCTTGGCAACTGCTCCAATATTACAATTCTTATAGGGTACTGCAGGACTGAGCCCCTTCAGCTACTGGCCCCTTTAATAGGTCATGTCTTTTTGGATAACTTCTCTAGTTTCCCCTTTTTTTCTTTTCCGGTATGACAGAATTTGCTCCCTGTCAGCCAAACCAAAGCCGCGTCACTAATTCTCTATTTTGCAAAGGCAACTCAATTCTTGTTGTAAGGCATTTACACATTCTTAAGATTTGTAACTTTAATTTAGTTATGTTTAAGGCACTAACCTTGTTTATTGCTAAACGCAACATTGTAAAGAAAATTATAATCTTGTTTGTGATTTTGAATATATATTTATGTTAAAGCTACTTGCTCTCTCTCTCTTTTTTTTTTTTTTTTCGGTCAATGCATGTGAGATTTTTGAAGTGAAATGCCATGTCCTGTGGTTCGGATTCCACGTAAAAAGGAGGTCCCGTGGCTCATGATCTCGAGATTAACGGTCACGTTAAACTACAAGCTTCGCTTTTTTTTTCTTTGTTTTTTGTCTTTTCTCTTATCATATTCCATCCCACATACTTTAAAGCTCAAACTTGACCAATTCTGAACTCAGTCAGAATTCTCTCTGAAAATGGAGACCTTTAATTGGTCGATCCATTGGTGCCAAAATTACACCAAGCACAATGAGGAAAAAACGCAGATCATTCTTTGGACAATTAAAAGGACACCGGAAAGAAGAATTAGTAGGAGAATAATATAAAAATTATGGAACTGTAAAGCCTTATTCACACTATCAGTACGGTCTCAGTACAGGCACGTGCAGGAAACGATCAATTCAATGAATAAGATGGTATATTGGCTTTCAACGGCCGGTGAATTAAAACTCAGCAATTCTTCTAGGTTTGTGCCGTGTCTTGTGTGGGGTTTCGCCTAGGACACCAAGCTAGGCTCATCGGCGGGCTCTTGGTGTCCCCGCCCGGACCCCCACAGGAGTGACGAACTGCGCGCCACCTCCCTTTATATAAGGTGCAACTGCACCACTTGACTACGAGAACTAAAAGTTCAAGCAGCCTTAACCTCCCTATGAAGGCTTCCAAAAAGATGGTATATTGGCTTTCAACGGCCGGTGAATTAAAACTCAGCAATTCTTCTAGGTTTGTGCCGTGTCTTGTGTGGGGTTTCGCCTAGGACACCAAGCTAGGCTCCGCGCAGTTCGTCACTCCTGTGGGGGTCCGGGCGGGGACACCAAGAGCCCGCCGATGAGCCTAGCTTGGTGTCCTAGGCGAAACCCCACACAAGACACGGCACAAACCTAGAAGAATTGCTGAGTTTTAATTCACCGGCCGTTGAAAGCCAATATACCATCTTTTTGGAAGCCTTCATAGGGAGGTTAAGGCTGCTTGAACTTTTAGTTCTCGTAGTCAAGTGGTGCAGTTGCACCTTATATAAAGGGAGGTGGCGCGCAGTTCGTCACTCCTGTGGGGGTCCGGGCGGGGACACCAAGAGCCCGCCGATGAGCCTAGCTTGGTGTCCTAGGCGAAACCCCACACAAGACACGGCACAAACCTAGAAGAATTGCTGAGTTTTAATTCACCGGCCGTTGAAAGCCAATATACCATCTTTTTGGAAGCCTTCATAGGGAGGTTAAGGCTGCTTGAACTTTTAGTTCTCGTAGTCAAGTGGTGCAGTTGCACCTTATATAAAGGGAGGTGGCGCGCAGTTCGTCACTCCTGTGGGGGTCCGGGCGGGGACACCAAGAGCCCGCCGATGAGCCTAGCTTGGTGTCCTAGGCGAAACCCCACACAAGACACGGCACAAACCTAGAAGAATTGCTGAGTTTTAATTCAATGAATAGTTGACCAGACCGTGACCGCACTGTTCCGTGACTAGCCAGGCAGTGTGAACATACCACACGTGCAAGCAACGTGCAGAGCATGCATTTTTCAGCCCCACTCTATCTGCGAATGGACTGGGACACATCGTTGCTCCATATTCCTTGCCTTTCGCCTCGTATACCTAGGTATTTATTAAAGCACTCGTGGCGGACATCAATTCGTTTTGCCAGTGACAACTTATTACAATGAATAAGAAGAATAATTGCGTGGGATTTTGAGAAAGGTAGGCATTTAATATAATTCATACAATTGGAAGTATTTATTATTAACGTTCTTTATTTGTAATGTTTTATGTTGATAAACATAATGATAATACATTACTGCATTTTAGTAGGTGCAACTGAAAGGTAGTTCACAAGCTAAAACAAGCAACTAACGAGCAGAGAATACCTACAATTTAGAAATGAGGATGATAATAATTGTTGCTAACCCATATATGGTAACACAGTACCGGAACTTGCATTTATTGCTCTACAGGACCTTTGCCAGTTAAAGATATTCTAACTTCGCACTTATATGATCAAGGAAGGTCTATTGATTCATTTCCTGTGCACTAGTCGCTAGGGTATGTCTTGGGTGATGTCGCAACAATCGTGTGCATTTCGTGGTTTGTTTCTTCTGTCGTGATGGCATGCCGCAAAAGGTTCGGCATGCTAAATTATTAGGTACAGCACTCATTTCAGGTTTCATATTGAAAGTGTTTACAACAAGTAAGACCTGAATTTTCCGCCGAATCAATACTTTACTTAATAGAAAAACTCTATGGGTACATGTTTCGGAGACCCTCTGTCTCCTTCCTCAGCCCTCTTATGGTACTAATACATCATAAAAAACACTCGAAATCCTCAATAAAACAACATAAAACACACATCATCAATTGCACAACCACATCATATTAAAAAACTACGAGATTGAGAAATACACTAGTTAAAATTCAACAATACACATAAATAAAGCATGTAATGCTCCTCGCATGTTTTTTCAGTCATTCAGTCCTGTGTTTAATTTATGTCATTAGACACATTAAAATAATGTTTATGCACAGACACTTAATTGTTCAAAGTGTCTTCAAACACTAAAATGCATGTAACCATTCTATGGGGATTATTGCATACATAGTATGAACTTGTTGAAAACATCCAAAACTTGCCTAGTGTCGATGGACACCTGTTGTTTGAGGTAGGACAACAGATAATATTGTGCTTCCTATCTAGACACTTAACAACATACTGTCGCGAAGTGAACTGTTGTTTCATGAATAACAGTCCTATTTGATAGCTAGTAGAGAATTGAAGACAGTCAATTCAGGGCTTCTTAGATGATGGTTACCTGACGGTCGGTGGCATCGATTATGAAATATTCATTACTATTGTTTTAGTTCCTGAAACGAATGATGTACGTTTTAGAGATTTGATATGCCAAAATCTGAATATTTATAAAATCTTCTAACCAGATCAAAAATAAAAATAAAGACTTACGAGGATCATTTACAAGTTGACATCTCGTCTTATTCGTCACTGACAACAACATTTTTTCTTTTAATAAGAAAATCTATACACAGTCCGAAGGCCTCGCAATGGGATCTCCCTTGTCGGGTATCTTAGCCAACATTTATCTTGATCACAGAGAACTTGAGAAAATTATCAACCAAATTAAAGGAATAGATTTCTGGGGAAGGTATGTTGACGACGTTTTCATCGTTATCGATAACCAAGTACAGGCAATAGAGCAAATAATGGCAGAGTTGAACAATATTGACAGCAACATTAAATTCACCTTAGAATCAGAAGTTAACAATAAAATAAATTATCTGGATTTGACTGTGATCAGAAAAGACAATCGTCTGCATTATAATGTATACAAGAAACCATTGCAAACGAGTACAGTCATAAGACAGGACTCTAATCATCCGGGCGGCCACAAAAACGCAACGTTCATAAGCCTCATTAATAGAGCCTTAAGAATCCCCTCCTCTGAACACGATCGTAAGCAGGAATTAAACATAGTACCATGACGAATAGAAGGACCTAGTGTGAGGACTCCGCCATTATAGCACGGTAGTTCGTGGTCCCGCCGCTACAAGCACTGCAAGCGACTATGTCCAACACATGTCCTATTGTTCCGTCGAGCCGGGTCATAGAAAAGTGTGGGAGAAGTTACTGTGTGAGATATTTGTGTGAATTAAATTGAATTTTATTTGCTTTCAGTTCTTAAATTCAGTTCATTGTGTCTTGTGCACATCAGCGTTTTGTGTACTTCAAATATATTTCTTATGTGGCTTTGTTAATTTAATAGTTCAACATGCCGTACGCCTGGCTGTAAGCCAGGGTATGGTAGAGTAGTTGACGAAGGAATCAGTGGAAACTTCCATTGAGAAAAAGAATTGTGGTTCAAGATGCAGTAAATATCGAAGACTGGGAAAGCTCGGTACCTGAATTTAACAGCGCAGTTCCAAACTCTTCGATTGATAAGTGTTTAGTGTACCATTTGGCTGGCTATGTTGTTAAGCACTCTTCTAAATTTATTAAGTGTTCGCCCTGTGCTCATTCTCTACGTGAGAATAATCTAAGTAAATTTTCATTTCTTACCGAAATAAAGGACTACTGTTCAATGAACAATGAAGAATGAAGTGTTTCTAACACGACCTTCGAGAAGTGTATGTGACATTCTATTCCAGGCCTAGAAAGTTATTACCGGAAAATTAAACTCAAAACCGACATGGAGCGAAATATTTTTTGATTGTATCGATTCCATAGAAACAATTTCAGTTGATCCTTCAGGAGCTGGCTGCTGTCTTCAGCACGTCGTGGATATTATCCCCAGACAGGCACGGATCTAGAGTTTGGCTTTGGGGTGGGGTGGTTCACAGAATCGAAATTGTTAAGGAAAATGATATCACTAACAACGCAATCATAAAATAACCAAAAGTACAAAATCAGACCAATTTTTTTTGCAAGCTACATGGATAGAAATGTGATGCGTTTAGCGCACCAACAATATTCGTACAAATTGCAACGGCGTGTTTTGCGACTTTTACATCTAGCTTCGAGAAAAGTATCAAGGTACGTTACAGTTTCGGCAAGTCGAGTTGGTACCGACCTAGGGAGAAAGTCACAGCTTAAATTGCCAACCCAGCTTGCAGTTTGGACGTCGGCAAAAATTTTTGGTGCGAAAAAATACCCAAATTCCTATCCGTGCATTGCTGCACATTCATCGTGACATCACTATAGATATCGATTCGGTAATCACAAGGTTTGCTAAACAAAATAGACGAGTTGATTTTGTTATATAAATAATCGTTTTTATATTACAGGTATGAAGTTGTAAATATGTACAGTTGTAACAGAACATAATAATTGCAATAAAGATATTTTCAGTATTGAAAAAAAAAAAAAAAAAAAAAAAAAAAACTGTTTTTCAGTTAAAATTCGTTAAGTTTTATTTGTCTGGTTATTGTGTTTTCGTTTTTTGAGTTTGCAAAAAAAAATTGTCCCCATTTGGGGAGGGGGGGTCATGACCCCATGACGACCTCCCCCCCCCCCCCCCTGAATCCGCGCCTGTCCCCAGACTTGTTTATCATTATAAGAAGTGCCGATTTTTCCTCAGAACGAAGGAAATCCGCCGATATTTGCAATTTCGAACATCCGCCAAGTCTTCACGCAAGCCTTCGAAAGTCCAGTAGGCCTAGCCGACAAATGAATTGGTAAGTAGAGTGTTACTTAATAGTTTATGTGTGCTCGTTTTAATACGCTGGAGATTATGTTTTTTTATCTGTGTCCGTAGACTCCAGGAATCTGTGCTTTCCGTAGCAAGCAATGAAGACCGTAGTTCTTATTTCCGAGAATTATATTTTCCATTGTGTCCTGTCGTGCTATTTTAATTGCAATCCCTAACTACTTTTTAAAAGAGTATCAGTTACAAAGTAATTCGTTTCCCTTGGCATTATCCATAAGACCAGCTGACCGGCAGTGTGGAACTTGCCCACTCTAGCGCTACCCGGCGGGGCGCGCTTGAACTTGAGGAGTCCACTCACTTTCTCTTTCATTCGTCATGATAGTACATCAAATAGCTAAAGTCAACGGTTATAGCCATAAATATGTCGATAGGTTGATCTATAAGTTAAAAAACAGACCCACAACTAAATTAATCAGAGAGAACTCAACAAAGAAAATGTATGCCACCTTCACTAACTTGGATCGAAGTGTATACACAGTAACTAACATCCTTAAGAAACACAAAATGAACATCGCCTTTAAAACCAATAATTCTAATTTCAATAATTTTTTCAATTCTAACAAAATTAACAGCAATGATAAATATATGAAATCGGGCATTTACGAACTTAGATGTAATTCTTGCAGATCAAATTACACGGGACAAACAGGTAGGAGCATACGTACTCGTTATGCTGAGCATGTGTCGGCCATAAAACATAGGAAATTCTCAGCCATGGCAACACACATGGAAGAAACGGGACATAAGATCACCAACATAAGCAAAGACGTCAAGATCTTGCATTATGCGTCTAAGGGCAGCTACATGAACATCATGGAAAACATTCATATCAATACTTCCCAGAGATCTAATGAATGTAATAATCTAAACAAAATCAATTTTGAAGCAAACGAATTGTTTGATGCAATAGCAGATTACTTAAACAATAAAAAACGCAAACCGCCCCCACAACCCCCGCCGCAATAGGTAACATAATCTCATACGATCCCGATTCATTCAATTTTTCCCAACTCCACACCCACTCTCCCCTCTCTGGTGCGAAGTCTTGTCTTACCCCCTCCCCTCCCCGTCGCCCTTCCCCGCCACCGCGTCAGGCTGATTCAAGGCAAGCGAGCTGCTTTGTTATGTTTCAGACGTGTTCAGTTGAAGTTGACCTCTGAGAGGGTTGTGGTATTGACAAGGTCATACAAGTCCGGTAAGTCTTTGTTCCGTTTTAATTTTCCATACGAATGATTCCCATACATCATTTATGGAAACACGCACTAAGGCATTTTCTGATGTTCTTTTTCTTCAGAATATTCGGAGTTATTCAGCAATCCTTGACGAATAAGACGAGGTGTCAACTTGTAAATGTTCCTCGTAAGTCGTTATTTTTATTTTTGATCTGGTTAGAAGATTTTATAAATATTCAGATTTTGGCATATCAAATCTCTAAAACGTACATCATTCGTTTCAGGAACTAAAACAATAGTAATGAATATTTCATAATCGATGCCACCGACCGTCAGGTAACCATCATCTAAGAAGCCCTGAATTGACTGTCTTCAATTCTCTACTAGCTATCAAATAGGACTGTTATTCATGAAACAACAGTTCACTTCGCGACAGTATGTTGTTAAGTGTCTAGATAGGAAGCACAATATTATCTGTTGTCCTACCTCAAACAACAGGTGTCCATCGACACTAGGCAAGTTTTGGATGTTTTCAACAAGTTCATACTACGTATGCAATAATCCCCATAGAATGGTTACATGCATTTTAGTGTTTGAAGACACTTTGAACAATTAAGTGTCTGTGCATAAACATTATTTTAATGTGTCTAATGACATAAATTAAACACAGGACTGAATGACTGAAAAAACATGCGAGGAGCATTACATGCTTTATTTATGTGTATTGTTGAATTTTAACTAGTGTATTTCTCAATCTCGTAGTTTTTTAATATGATGTGGTTGTGCAATTGATGATGTGTGTTTTATGTTGTTTTATTGAGGATTTTGAGTGTTTTTTATGATGTTTTAGTACCATAAGAGGGCTGAGGAAGGAGACAGAAGGTCTCCGAAACATGTACCCATAGAGTTTTTCTATTAAGTAAAGTATTGATTCGGCGGAAAATTCAGGTCTTACTTATTGTATGCTAAATTATTGCGTAAAAGGGAGATAGTTTACTTTGTCTTCAGGATTATGGTAGTAAACATATCTAATTTATAATTCAGTTACGTGTTTCTTTATACCTGCTCATGCTCGAGACTAATTTTCCCAGCGTTACCATATGGTAACGCTAGGCAATGGTAACGCTAGGCAGATACAGAGTCAGTGGTAAGGCAAGATATTTTCTGTAGCACATTCATATGAAATGAGTTAGAATACATTTCATGCATTTATACACAAAACGTTTTTCCATATACAGCTTTTTTTAACAGTGCATGCCTTCATATAATATGTTTTATGTCACCATAACATATTTTTTATGTCGGTACCGTATTCAAGACCATACCTTTGGCGAGATATCTGGCTGCAGGCAGTGTTTCAGAAAATACAATACGAGAATTATTTTGATATTTCAGAGGTCTAGACTGGATGCGTGGCTCAGCGGCAACATTCTAGCTTGCAGGATCGAATCCTTGTGCAGTCAGCTGGCATTTGAGGGTGCACAAATGCAAGGGAGTCGTGTCAGTAGATTTACTGGCACGTTCAAGATCCCCTTCGGGTCAAAATTCCGGCAACCCGGGGTCTCTAAAAGCCAGGGCAGTTAAACGGGATGTAAATGCAATAACATAATTATTATTCAGAGGTCTGACCGTGGCAGAAATATTGGAGGAAGTGAAAAGGAGTAATGACAACATGATTATAGCTCGCTGGCATGAAAACAGCACAGTTGCCTCCATGACTCTCCCTGTTTCCCCCCCCCCTCGACCAGGTCAGAAGGTTCTCTCGGGTTGAAAAGAAAAATAGTTACAATCCCACGTCCTCTCCAGATCAGCACCTATAACAAATTCATGGGAGGAACGAACCTTATGGGTGAAATTGTGAACTGCTGATATCATATGTCAATAAGAAACAAAAATTGGAGGTGGGCCATATTTTCTTGGCTTCTTGACGAGAGTCTCCAAAACGCATGGTACGGCACGTCATAACGATACCACGGTCAAGGGCAACTCAACTGGAGTTCAAGAGGGAAGTGGCACAATTCTACGTGAAATCGAACGGTGTAGAACCAGGTGGAGCCAGGCGGAGCCAGGCGGCTGTCAACAGCACGTGCAGGATAGGGTCGCGACATTGAAGACTTATGATGGACGCGATCATCTGGTCATCAACGTCCCAGGACATAAGCGGAGGCGGTGTGCCGGTGAATTGTGTGTAAACAGTGTCCGCACTGCATGTTGTAAATGTGATGTGGGACTGTGCATATCATGCTTCTTGACGTTTCACACCAAGTAACTAGTCACTTGACTATATCATCGAAGGTTCAAAGGTGTCAAAATACTTCCTCGGTGCTTTTTAAAGTGTAATATTATCAAGTTAAGTACAGGGTGAGGCAATGAAACGGCACGATTTTGAAAACCCACAAATAATTTATTTAGAAAAAAAGAATAATTGTTTTAACATAAATCTTAAGTACATGAGTGGAAATTAATGTTTAACCAAAGAAACATTATTATTTTTTGAATACAGTGCCAGTAAGATGGCGTCCTTGGTTTTGCACACATTGTCGGAGTCTGAGATGAAATCCACCCATGACGTTTTGTAGCATCTGCAACGGAATGTTGTTAATTTCCTGCCGAATTCACTCCTTCAGGTCTTCTTTTGTTCTTGGTGGATTTTCCTGGAAGACTTTGGACTTAAGATAGCCCCAAAGAAAGAAATCTGGAGCTGTCAAGTCTTGTGAACGGGCAGGCCAAGGGATATCACCATTCTTGCTGAGTGATAAGGCATCCAGGAAATGCGAGTTTCAGTAAATCCATAGAAAAATTAGCAGTATGCCTTGTTGCACCATCTTGCTGGAAGAGTGTTTCTTCATTTGGATGATACTGATCGATTTCAGGCAGACCAAACGTTACCAACATGTCATAATAACGTTGAGAGTTTGCCGTCACCGTGTTGCCATGTTCATCTTCAAAAAAATAGGGTCCCACGATTCCACGAGATGACATTGCACACCACACTGTTACTTTTTCAGAATGGAGAGGTTTTTCATGAAGTTCTTGTGGGTTATGTTCGGACCAATATCGGAAGTTCTGCTTGTTCACGTAGCCACTTAGATGAAAGTGGGCTTCATCACTCATCCATAAGTTATGCACTCTTTCTTCATTTCTTCCAAGAACATTAAGCATCGTTCGGCAAAAGCTTATGCGATTATTGTAATCATGAGGTTGTAGGGTGTGCACTATCTGTATTTTGTATGGATGATAGTGTAGGTCGTTCTTTAAAATCCGTCTCACCGATCGATTGCTGAGACCAAGTTCTGCGCTGTGACGTCTCGCTGATTTTCGAGGACTTCGTTGCAATGCTTTGCGCACATGATCAATGTTCTCTGGGATCCGGACGTTTTTTTCACTACCACCGCTTTTCTTTGTCGTGCTAGCAGTGGCTTCAAAGTTATTCACCCAAAAGCTTTCCTTGACGGCATGGGAGCGCATGGCGGTAGATTGAACTAACGACGGAAAGCGCGCTGAGCACAAACCACACTATCCGTGTTTTTGTAATATGTCTTTACAGCAAACGCACGTTGCGCACCCGTCCAACGCTCCATGGCAACTGAAAGTTTCACTTGCCTAAACACTCAAGGCCATATCCCCTACTTCCGTAACCCCCACTCCGCCCGTTAGCTGGAGTTGAAATCGTGCTGTTCCATTGCCTCACCCTGTATTTAGAAATAAATATGAAATTGGTACATTATTGTATTTATAAATCACCATTCAGAATATGCAGTAAGGGTTTTGACAACACAAGCGCCTAGCGTTACATATATATGAAACTCACTGTATTTCAGGAACCTAAGATGCAATCTTCGTAAAATATGGTTTGAGCAGCTTAATAACTCCCTAAGGTAAGACTTATTAATAAAAAGGCAAAATTTTCAAAAAGTATTAATTCGGGTGTTCATGGGTTAAGGGGCCTAACACTGAGTTATCGGCCTCTAATGGTCTGGGTGATAGCGAAGTTGAGAATGAGACGGACACCATAACGAAAACTAACGGAGATTGAAAATACACACAAAATGTAATTTAGAGTGGAAAACACTGGCAAAATGGAATTTAGATGGAAAATACTCACAAAAGTAATCGAGATTGAAAATACGCACAAAATGCAGGTTAGAGTAAAAAAAAAGTGCAATTTAGATTCGAAATACTTACAAAATGCAATTTGGATGGGGGTGAAAGAAAACAAAATCAATGATTGATCTGATTTTAGTTGAGAGAGAGAAACACAGACAGTTGGAAGATGTCACGGTTATGCCAAGAGCAGATTTTGAAGAAGACCATAAAATTGTAGTGGCTAAATTAATACTTGGTAAAATAGTCAGTGTAAAAGAGACAAGAGAATGAAAAATTAAAGGAAATTAAAGGAAAAAGAGGTGCAGGAAAAATTCCAAGATGAGGTGAAAAAACTAATTCCCAAAGGAGAGGTTGGCAGTGTAGAAGACTAATGGACTAAGTTCAAACAAGGAATGGTAAAATGTGCAGAAGATGCTTGTGGTAGAGTTTCGGGGAAAAAGAAGAAAAAGGAAACACCCTGGTGGAATGACACAGTAAAGGATGCAGTGAAGGACAAACAAAAGGCTAGGAGGAGCTGGATCAGAGGAAGAAACTCAGAGAGTAAGGAAAAATATCATGAAGCAAAGAAAACATGCCAGAAAATCATACAGGAAGAAAAACAGAAGTTCTGGGAAAAGCTTCAAAGAAACCCTACAGGAGGATGTTGAAGGAAGTAAGAAACTTCTGTATGGATTGGTTAGAAACAAAGTGAGAAATAAAGAAGAAACAAAATTTGTGAAGACAGACACTGGACACATTTTGACACAAAGTTAAGGGGCGGAACTACGAGGTCATCTGCCCCTCTTAACACGGATTAAAGTACAAATTTGGAAAGGAATTTAAAATTTAGAGGTGGATAGCTAAATTTGAAAAGACCAAAAATTAATAAAACAATTATATAAAACTAATAATTATAAAAATAAACAAAAATTACGGAAAAACAAAAAATTATCATTCAAAAACGAACAAATCGTTGAGTCAATGTACACTGGAAAATTTAGATTGCTAGCCCTAACCCACTCTCACTTATAAAGCGGATAACGCGATCAGCAGCCACCGCATCATCGGCTAATAAAAGTTTGAGTGACCTCTGCAAACCAAGGTTTCTTCGTAAGTCAGCAAGATCCACACACTCGGTTAAAATGTGGGCCACGGTGAATACGGCTCCACAGGTACAAAGTGCCCCCCACTTCCCTTCTCATTAGGTACGATTGGGTGTATCTTGTATGACCTATCCTTAGCCTACACAAAATGACGGACTCCCTCCGTGACCGGAAAGAGCTCCGCCACACGCGAGTAGTTCCCTTGATCGCTCTCAGTTTACTGGACAGTGGGTCAGCAAGCCACTGATTCTCCCAAAATGCCAGAACTTGTAGGCATAACTGAGAGCGAATATCTCTAGCGGTTTAGGGGCAGATGACCTCGTAGTTCCTCCCCTTAAAACAACAATAACTAACTATCTCTAGCGGGTATCTCCATTGGTCGAGGTGGTAGTGATACCGCTTCTTTTGCAGCTTGATCCGCTAACTCCTCTCCCGCAATTCCCATGTGTCTTGGAAGCCACAGAAAGGTGATTCGAGTGTCAGC
Source organism: Meconema thalassinum (assembly GCA_946902985.2). Classification (NCBI taxonomy): domain Eukaryota; kingdom Metazoa; phylum Arthropoda; class Insecta; order Orthoptera; family Tettigoniidae; genus Meconema; species Meconema thalassinum. Next base: position 473,512,604 of record OX336391.1, read on the forward strand.
ACGGCACAACCCGGCTAGTAGGTAGTGCACTAGGGGGTGTTGCGAGTGAGTATAATATTTAAATGGTGGATTGTTAAAATGAGGGAAATCGCATGCCATAAATTAGTCAAGGTCCCAACAATTAGACAGATGGGCTTATCAGGAACACTACGGTGGCGGCCTACGGGAGCTTCAGGACGAGCGTGCGGTGGCGCGGCGACGTGGGGTTGTGCCTGGAGGCGTGTGTTGTGTACATAGACAATTTTACAGATATTAGAGAATCAGTCGAGTCATCCTGCTCTCCGTGCTGAAATGGCCGGACAGACGTGCATTTCAATCGTTGTCAAGTGCAATATTCGCGATGGCGGTACGTACCAGCAAAATGGAAAGGTGGTGATCTTGTTTATCTCCAATACAACACAAGACCTTCCTCGTTGTGAAGGCTTTCATTTTGCACCGAAATTCAAAATGATATGGTATTATTACAGGCATGAAGCGGAGGCCACAAGGGAGGAAACTGAAGATGGTGACCATGTTGATGATGAGGAGCAGGAGCTGGTATGGTCATCCCGAGCCAAGACCGATGCAGGCGACTCACACGATACCATACGCTCAGAGGAAATACACCAGGCTCTTGCGAGGATGGTTGCTGTGAACCAACTGCCTTTGTCATTTTGTGCCAGTGATGGGTTTAGGTAGTTCATGGCAGTTGTAGAGCCCAATTACTTGAGTATTTCAGAGGATGCCCTTAAGCGGAGACTGGCCCTACTATACCGAACGTCAGGTCAAGACCTAAGCGGTCCCTTTGATGTTCTGGTCTGTGAAAAGGCTAACGCGCAAGGAAATAGTTACCAATTTGTCTGCTTGTTTTTGCAGTACAAGATGTTTCAGCGCATGTTGCTATGTTTCAATAAACTGGCTAGATTACTTTTAAGAAATTCCTTGGTATAAATCTATGAATAAATTAATCGTTTTCTCGTTAATTGGGAGCTGCACCAACCTTGCCTTTCATGTGATTAACTGTGTGCGCGAATATAGCTTGTAGTGGTATTTTATACGATAGGCAGAGTAATTCGGTACGAATTTGATATTACATATTATATTTCGTTCTGTATAAACTTTGTTTGAGCGGCAAAAGAGTAACAGACTCATTCCATGTTGTGTCAAATCGGGTTCAAAGGTTGGCAATACTGTTACGATTGCACGGAGTTCAAGATGACTTCTTCAAGTAGACAACGTGTTCAAACTGCAGCTGTAAAACTTGAATCGCCAATAAAATACTTCAAAAATAATAAAAGTGGAGATAAGTTGAGTAAAAGGTGCAAACAAATGATTTTAAATGTATATACTGTAGTAAGTTGAGGGATGACAATCCAGAGTGGACAGTAGAAGAGATGGTGAAGAAGACTGCATACTTGACTGGCGTTTCGACATACAGTGTTGACTCGGTGCGCGCTGAATTTTAAGCTCATGGAAAGTCTCCAGAGGAGAAGTAGACCGGCGTCACAAGGAAAGAGGGTTCCGAATTTATCTACGGTATATTCACTGAACCAAATATGTTTTCCTATCGTGTCGAAACCGAATTTTGTTCTGTGTGGAATTCGTAGGAAAATGCATTCTTTTTTTTTTTTTATCAAGAATGAAATTTCAACTGTGAAGAAAGTGACAGTGAAAGTTAATGGTGTTAAAGACAGTAGTGTATCATCTGACGGCGGTCTCAGTGGAATAGAGGCAATGGAGGAAGATTAGCGACAATATCTGTAAGTTATATACACATGTTGTATACTAACATTTAATCTTATTTATAGGAAAGTGTTTACTTTTCAGTAGCCTATGTAAGCTCAACCGAAAATATATAGCCTACTCGCCATGTTTTGTAATGACATTTTGATGATGGCTAATCCGCATATACACCTGACAGTATTATTTTCCTATGCGCGGTATATTTATTATTTTGTTTTATAATTACCCTCCACTTCACGTTACAGTTAAGTCTTTGTACTAACAGTAGATCATTCTGCCTTCTGATTCTCAAGAGTACGTGTCGTAACCCAACAAGGAAGCAGCTATTTCTCCCCGTCAACTTTCGATCTTTCCCAAGATTAGATGATTACGGATGACAAATAAGCAATTAGTTGGTTCATAGGGTTCAAGGACACACGTCATTTCGTCTTCTTATATTACTCATCGTTCATGTGTCATCCCTCGCCTAACACAAATAATGTTATAATGTTTTAAATAATCGCACGATAACATAAAACTACAAGCATCCATTTTTTTATTAACACAGAGCTTCGGGTTTCGACACGATAGGAAAACATATTTGGTTCAGTGAATATACTGTAGATAAATTCGTAATTAAAGTGGATAAAAGGTCCGAACGCAATAAAGTCGTTTGTGGTTAAGGTAGATTCAAATACTCGATCAGATGCGCGCCGTGTTGGAAACACAAGACGGGACAGAGAGAGAAGAAGCGCGGAGGGACAGAGAGAGAAGTGCGGAGTGAACTATCAGCGGCATCAAGCGTTGCCCTTACATTTGACTGTTCGACATCTCGCTCACAAACGTCTTTCCTAACGGTAACGGCTCACACTATTGATCCCCAGTGGGTTCCTAAGGCGATGACGCTTACCACGCATGAAATGGAAGACCGCCACACTGCAGAAAATCTGGCATCGGAATTGCGATTGGTTGCAGAAGAATGGGATGTGCTGGACAAGATCACCGCCATCGTCAACACTGTGCGCGCTCTTGATGTGCTAGAGGAGGATAAAGTGACTTGTGCTGCACATTCTGTACAGGCTGGACATTTGTTTAGGCAATTGCCCTTGACCTTGAAGCCTGCGGGTGAGCCTGTACACAATCACTCTCTCACCCTATTGCTTCACATTTGTCACCACCGATCTGATGTAATGGAATTCCAGACTTGAGCACGTGGCGACACCGACTTGCAGACAGTACAGTCAACGTCGAAGCATTGTGTCACGCGGAAGTACACGTTACGTATTTACGAACAGAACGTCATTATATTTGCCAATGACTGTACTTCAGTAGGAGTGTGAGACAGCTTTGTCAATCATCGGACCGCTTGGGGCAGCTGATAACAACACAGGTACTGCAGTAACTCTCCTCCAGGCTTCCATTAAGATTTTTCACTCATCTAAAACCAACGTCCGGCCTGTACGGCTTGCTGCAAACAAGGCTCTTGCTCATGAAAAGGCTGCTAATGTGTGTCTGAAAGCAAGCAAGATAGTTGGCCATTTTCGGCACTCTAACGTTGCCTCCAGTGCACTGACGAAAATGCAAGCACAACTTTCAATGCCCGAACAACCCCTGATTCAGAGCTGCAACACCCGCTGGAATTGAACTCTTGCCATGATCGAGCGCCTTTTGAAAAACAGGAACCCCGTCAGCAACGTCCTAGGTGACCGGACATGCATGCCAAAGGCCACAGTACAGAAGTTAGTTATTGATCTTTTAAGGGGCAGAACTACAAGGTCATCTGCCCCTTACAGTACAGAAGCTGCAAGTAACTGAACAGGAGTGGCATTACATGGAGGTTTTAACCAAGCTCCTTAAACCTGTGGAAGTGGTAACCACTCTCTTGTGCGGTGACAATTCTCCCGTATCGATGGTCCGGCCACTAATACAGACGATAATTAAAAACCACCTCAGCACCCAGGAGTTGTCGGACGACAGCTTCCTAGAGGACGTACATTCTACCTGGGTCTGTGAATTGAACGATCAGTTCGGCCTCCTATGGATAAATGATAGTACTGTCACAGCCAGACAGATTGCATCTTTCCTTGACCCGAGGCATCGCCGTCTGCTATGCTCTAACGCCTTCCCATTCAGCGCGAGTTGTGTGCTAAGCAGCGAACATCGCCTACTTGACGATCTTGCCGACAGGAGCGCTGCTAAGCTGAACCGATTGTGAGCTTGTCCAAGCTAATTTTAATATCCAAAACCTTTGTTATTTGTCACTTGAGTTGTGTAATGTGAGAAGTGCAGTGGTGTTCACTAAGTGTTGATATTTTGTGTTACTTACAGTAGTTACAGCATTTTCACTACGACTCCATAATTTTGTCATGCCTGTGGAATATACAGACAGGTATGTTTATTTAATTTAAATACCTATCTTATGTTGTGCCGACGTATTATCTTGTCATGTATAGTCTCTAGAACATGCATCGGTATTCTGTATTGTGACTGATAACCATGTCGAAGAGAAGTAATACTTTTAATTGTCGTAGGTGATTGTTAGCCACGATGGTATACTGCTGTGTTCCATACTGCAAGAGTAAGAGCGGAAAAGTAAAAGGCATTTCGTTTCATGAATTCCCGTGTGATGCAGAATTCAGACAGAAATGGCTTAACAATATTTCTCGAGACAATTTTGTACCGAATTTTGAGTCAAAACCTTCTCACGTATGTGGGCGGCATTTTCTTGAGTCTGATTATCGCCCAGGGCTGAAAATAAAGAAATTGACGGACAGTGTCTTCCCCACGGTATTCGAAGATTATCCTGCACATAAAGTACCGAAACCAACATTAGAGAGAAGAAAACTTATGAAATAAGACAGGAAACCATGGCAAGAAAAGAAAGCGAGATAACGATATCGGGGAAAATTTTCACGATAGTAATGACGTCACGCCCATAGCCAACGTGACCTATTTAACTAAGGGAGTTGAATCAGTTGATACCCCTTACGATGGCCAAGTTTCTGGATTGCGAGGTCATGGTAACAAGTCTGTTGAAGTTCAGACAGATAGTCACGCACGTAATAAATTCTCTGACGCTGGAAGACATTTATCTTCACTTAGAGCAAAACTGTGGCGTGCCAATAATAAAATTAAAAAATTGGAAATGGAACTAGAATCCCAAAAGAGACAACTACACCAGTATGATAATCAATACCATGCATCTTTACAATCTATACTAAATTGTAACCGAATTTATTCAGTTACAGTAGCTCACCCTCGGGTTTTGCTTCGTGCATTTAGTTTGGGGTATCTTATTCGTATCTTATTATATTGGGTTAACATGGGGTTGCAGAGGTGATTTTTATTGTGCCTGTGTGTTTTTGTGTGGACGGATTCATTTTTGGATGGTCCGGACAGCCTAGGATCACTGTTTATTAATTATCGGTTTTTGGATATTTGATATATGATAAAATACGGGGTTTTGCGATTTATTACGTTTTGGGAATAAGGATATAAGACTGTAGTAAGTAGAAGCATTATTTCATTTTGGTTTGGGGTTAATAGCTTTATTTTAACCTAGTAATGTTAAATGTTAGATTTGTGGCTGTACTATAAAGGTACAAAGAATTGAGATTTTCAAGTGCAGGATTCGTGACATACCCGGAAAAGACAGGCGGTAATTCGGCTTGTGTGGGATTACCTAGGCTATTTCTGGCATGAACTCCCATGAACTTCGCGTGTGTGACGTCAGTGTGGATTTTGACTGTCTGATGTTTATGTGTTGACGCGGATGTTCCGCTAGGAGCGGACTACGCACAATTTGAGTTCCGGCAAAAACTTTGGGGTTATGGTATCCTTGCGCGAGTGCATATAATGGCGTGTCTGGCGCTCAGAAGGGGTCTTATTGTTTTATCGGCAGAACACTGATCTACTAATGTACCACGCCTAAAGGTTAAATCTGTCTGAAAGATTTCATCGAAGTCATGCGAGGATGGAGAGGGGAACAAGCAGTTCGACAAGTAACAGAAGAAAGTAGAATGAACCAGTCGTAAGGTGTGTAGATGTTTTGTGTGCGGTCGGTTCAGTGTAAATATGATAGGAGGCTGAATGCCTGGGGTCAAACTGACCAGAAGTGTTGTTGCTCTAAGAGCGTAGAAGCAGTGAACAAAAGGTACTGTACAAAGTTTTATTGCAAGTGTATTTTGTGTTGTATATTTTTGTACATATGTGTTAGAACAGCCAATAGATTATTTCGTTAAATTCATGTGTGTTTATATTCCTGTCGTGTATGAACCTGGTACATCAGCAAACGCATGCCAAATGCCCTACTCCTGGGAGAAAGAGTTTTCATAGTCGGGGCAACAGCTATGTATTTATTTTTATTTTATTCAGGAAGACCCATATGGTCAACCTTGGCGCCCATTAAAAGTCGGGAAGTAACGTTAAAATCACTTGTGGCCTGTATTTAAAGGCAGTAAATTCTGTAGGTTTGTAGTAAATGAGGGTAATTAATTGTAAATCAACTCCAGCGAGGAGGTTGAGAGTGTTTCAGTGGCGAACCCAACGTGAGGCCTTAGACATGCTGATGTGTACCAGGACACAGGAATTAAACTGTAGGCATATTTGCATAATTTCACGTATTTCAATTAGGGATGGCTACGTTAGAGCCAGGATGCAATTCTGCTTTGTTGGTGGACGGTGCTGGTGAGCGGCAGAATCAGGCAGGGGCTGATAGGCAATTTGCTGTAGGGATGGGGGAAAACAGTAGAGTCAGGGGAGATTTGCCAGGGAAGGGGGGAAATGAATTAAGTATGATGGACATGTTGGAGAAGCTCCTGTGTCGGAGTAACAGTTCCGTGGAGAGGATAACCAGTCAAATGTCCTCCCAGATGAAGGAAATATCAGCAAAGATAGATGAGGTCAAAGAGCAGGTGACTATCCTAGACAGCAGTGTTACTCGCCAGTTTAGTGAAGTCAGAGTAGAAATCACTAATCTGGAAATTAAGCTAGGTGGTCAGATTGCTGTTCAGGAAGAGAGCGTAGACTCGGAAGTAGATGAGTTGGATGCTCAACAAGTGATGTTGGCAGGGGAGATTTCTAGCCAGACACTGGAGACTAGCCAGAAATTTCCCAGGGTAGATAGGAAGTTGGGAGAGCAGAAAGTGGAAATTGTAGGCATCGTGGAAGAGAACGTTGTGGTTAGTGATGCCAGTGCTGGGAGAGTGGAGAAGGATGAGAGCGCTGAAGTTAGTGGGGAGAGTGCTGGGAGAGTGGAGATGCTTGAGAGTGCTGAATTTAGTGAGGAGAGCGGTGAGGTAGTGGAGATAGGTGAGCGAGTCGAGATTAGGTTGCTAGGGAATGGTATGAAGAAGGTAGATGAGAATATTAGCCAGGTTAGCGAGATAGTGACTAGTATGGAGGAAGATACTGTAGGTAGAATTCTACGTGGTCAACATTTGGAACTAGGATGGAGTGGCGGTTTTGTTAGAAAGTTAGTATGTAATTTCTCTGATGACATTAGGACTGCAGTGTGTGTGCAGGAGATAGTCGCTATTACAGGCATAGAGAGGTCACTTGGAAGGTTAGGTACCTTGAGAAAGACAGGTAGGCAACGTCAGAGAAATGGGGGTAATCGTAGGGAAGGAAATTATAATCAGAGGAGAGAGAAGAACTGGGATCCAGGTAGGGGAGATAGGTACATGTGGTATAAGGATCATGGGAGAGGAAGAAATAACAATGTGTGTCAGGGGTACGGGAAAAACAATCAACCGGGGAACAGACCACGTGAGGTAGAGCAGGCGAATAGGGGGCGCGGCATGGAAAGGCAGGTTGAGAGAAACAATAGGCCAGGAAGTTTAAACTTCGCCAGGACTCACTATATGGAGCAGGGGGAGAGTCCTTGCATAGTATTCCTGCTCACGCTCTGGAAGAAAAACATAATGTAGAGTATAATGTCAATGTAGGATCTGATAGGTTAGGAGACCAGAGCTGTAGATTAGATTACAGTAAGGCGCAAGTGAAGTTTGGGTGGAGTGAGCAACAGGATTGGGTTAGGTTAGATTATCAGGTTGGTGGTAGAGATTTTGTTAGTGTTGTTGGATGCATTCAGGTTACTAAAGAGGTTTCTGTGGAGAAAGAATTAGGTGTCGGCATGGTATCAAGTTGTATTTTGGTCATGAGAGATGATCATGTGTTGAGTGATGCGGATCACTGTTGTTTCTGGGTCATGGGAGATGATCGTGTGTTGAGTGATTATGATCACTGTGTGGAGGTCGTTGTTAAAGATACCATGTTGGACAAGGGTCAGAAGTCAGAGGTGATTGACGTTCTGAGGGAACACAGGGTGGTGTTCTCGGAGAAACCTGGATGTACTCATGGCTACGGGCAGAGTTTTGACATCACAGATAGGTCTGGCTTGAGCGGTCCTAGGTACCCTATAGCTCACTCTTACATGGAAGGTGTTGTTGAGGTGATTGGTCAGATGCTGTATGAGGTTATGTTTATGATTAGTAACAGTCAGTCTGTTAGTCTTCTTGTTGTGGTGACCATGTGGGATGGTACCAGTAGGTTATGTTTGGAGGTCGTGGCAGTTAGTAGTTTGCAGGAAGGATTTATTTTTGTGTGTCTCGCAGGATTTTGGGATTTTCAACAAGGGAAGCTGTACCCTAAGAGATTAAATGAATTGAGAATTATTGTAGTAGTAGGTAAGATACTTTTGAAACAGCATGCAAGGGAGGGGGTAAAAATTAAGGTAGGTGATCTGGTGTTGTTGCGAGTGCCACATCTTTCATCGGCAGAGCAGAGGTGCATGCAGAAGTTCTTCCAACTGTATTCCGGTCCATTTGTTATAGACCGCAGGGTAGGTGCATGTGCCTACAGGTTGATTACCAACGATGACAAGGTCCTAGGTACATATAACGTTGCTAACCTCAAGCTATATGTCACCTAGAGATCTTGCTCACGATGACAAGACAGGAGTACTAGTGTATTTGTGTGAGGGACAAGGATTAATCTATAGCCTTGTAGTTTAGAGATTGATCCTTGTGGGGGCGTTTGTAACCGAATTTATTCAGTTACAGTAGCTCACCCTCGGGTTTTGCTTCGTGCATTTAGTTTGGGGTATCTTATTCGTATCTTATTATATTGGGTTAACATGGGGTTGCAGAGGTGATTTTTATTGTGCCTGTGTGTTTTTGTGTGGACGGATTCATTTTTGGATGGTCCGGACAGCCTAGGATCACTGTTTATTAATTATCGGTTTTTGGATATTTGATATTATAAAATACGGGGTTTTGCGATTTATTACGTTTTGGGAATAAGGATATAAGACTGTAGTAAGTAGAAGCATTATTTCATTTTGGTTTGGGGTTAATAGCTTTATTTTAACCTAGTAATGTTAAATGTTAGATTTGTGGCTGTACTATAAAGGTACAAAGAATTGAGATTTTCAAGTGCAGGATTCGTGACATACCCGGAAAAGACAGGCGGTAATTCGGCTTGTGTGGGATTACCTAGGCTATTTCTGGCATGAACTCCCATGAACTTCGCGTGTGTGACGTCAGTGTGGATTTTGACTGTCTGATGTTTATGTGTTGACGCGGATGTTCCGCTAGGAGCGGACTACGCACAATTTGAGTTCCGGCAAAAACTTTGGGGTTATGGTATCCTTGCGCGAGTGCATATAATGGCGTGTCTGGCGCTCAGAAGGGGTCTTATTGTTTTATCGGCAGAACACTGATCTACTAATGTACCACGCCTAAAGGTTAAATCTGTCTGAAAGATTTCATCGAAGTCATGCGAGGATGGAGAGGGGAACAAGCAGTTCGACAAGTAACAGAAGAAAGTAGAATGAACCAGTAGTAAGGTGTGTAGATGTTTTGTGTGCGGTCGGTTCAGTGTAAATATGATAGGAGGCTGAATGCCTGGGGTCAAACTGACCAGAAGTGTTGTTGCTCTAAGAGCGTAGAAGCAGTGAACAAAAGGTACTGTACAAAGTTTTATTGCAAGTGTATTTTGTGTTGTATATTTTTGTACATATGTGTTAGAACAGCCAATAGATTATTTCGTTAAATTCATGTGTGTTTATATTCCTGTCGTGTATGAACCTGGTACATCAGCAAACGCATGCCAAATGCCCTACTCCTGGGAGAAAGAGTTTTCATAGTCGGGGCAACAGCTATGTATTTATTTTTATTTTATTCAGGAAGACCCATATGGTCAACCTTGGCGCCCATTAAAAGTCGGGAAGTAACGTTAAAATCACTTGTGGCCTGTATTTAAAGGCAGTAAATTCTGTAGGTTTGTAGTAAATGAGGGTAATTAATTGTAAATCAACTCCAGCGAGGAGGTTGAGAGTGTTTCAAAATATTAACGAGCGTGACCCTTCCAATTCCAAATGTTCATTCATTTTAGAGCAAATTGTAAACTATAACAAGAAATCACCCAGATGGACAGAAGATTCAGTAAAGCAATGTGTAATATGGGAATTCATTTCACCTAAGGGATACAATTTCGCCAGAATTAATTTATTTAAATTACCATCGAAGAGCACACTAAGCTGTTACATAGGGGACACTTCATGTGAAACAGGAGTAACAGACTTAGTGAAAAACAGCCTTCTGTTAGAGTCTGAAAGGCTGAACGAAGTCGAAAAAATGTGCTCTCTAATTATTGATGAGATGTCAATCAAGCAGCAATTGCAGTACAACAAGAAACTCGACACACTTTTCGGTCGACAGGACACCTCTACTCATGCCGACGCTCTCAGGTGTGAAAACAGTTCCAACCCGTCAGTTGCAAAAGAAAATCGGACGGTTCTTGCAAACAACCTACTGTGCTTCTTGATATGTGGCTTATCTACCACTTACAGAATTCCTGCGGCATATTTCTTCTCTAAAGGACTTTCGGGATTGGAATTTTACACTCTAACTCTGTCAGTAATAAAAGAGGTGGAAACTTGTGGCTTTGTGATTTTAAGATTAGTTACGGACAATCATAAAACTAATGTAAATGTGATGAGAAGACAGTCGAGTGGAAAAGAAATAAAGCTGCAGATATGCCATCCTGAAAATCGAAACAGGCCTTTATTTCTGGCTTTCGATCAGTGTCACATTTTAAAGAATGTAAGAAACAGTCTCCTAGAAAAGACCATGACAGATGGACATGAAGAAATAACTGGAGAGTATGTAGAAAATTTATATAAACTGCAGTCCAAGGAAATAATCAAACCCGTTCCCTTCCTTACAAGAAAGCATGTTGCACCGACCAACTTTGAGAAAATGAACGTAAAAAGGGCAAAAGAAGTATTTTCTACGGAAGTCATAACTGCTTTGGAATGCCTGAAGGACAATTCTTCTCATTTTAAAGCACAAGCCTTTCAGAACTGCAGTGCAACTATTACTTTTTTTAAGTAATTAAGATATGGTTTGGAATTCATGATGTAAGTAGTACAAACCTTAGTCAGCATCGCGATAAAATGCATTTCTTCGACATGAGCGACGAGAGACTTTTATGGTTAGAAGAGGAATTTCCGTCGTATCTAGCTATGATCAAGGAATCGAGTCATGAAAAGGCCATGGGATTTTTGAGTAAAGAAAAATTATGAAGCTATTCTACTGACTACTTCTTCGACCGTTCTGTGTGTACGTTATCTTCTGTCTTCTGGATTTCATTTCGTACTGATAAGGGCATTCAACAGTGACTCCATAGAGAACTTCTTTAGCAAATTGAGACATATCTCGGGAAGCAATGACATGCTAGATTGTAGGGCTGTAATATGCAGCTTGGACCGAATATTGAAAACCAGCTTTTATTCCCTCTCATCCTATACACGAAGAAACAAAAAAGGCCTAGCGAACATGGTTATATCCAGTAAGGACCTGCAGAGACCTGAGATAGAGCAGACTTCTATTCCTGATTCAGTCAAGAGTATATTAAACAACCTCAGTGAACCACCACGTAAGTCGAAATTTTACAGTATTTATTATAAATATGTTATTACATTAAAACATCATTTGAACGCATTTATTAATTACATAAACTTTCAGGTCTTGGATTTGTCACAATGGAACAAGCATCGATGACGTACATCGGAGGATTTATAGTGCAACAAGTCCAAAAGGAAATTCAGTGTGAAATATGTTATCAGCTGGTTGGAAGAAGGACCTTTAGCTCCCCACTGACGGATTTAATTTACAAGAGGGACACTTCTGATAAGCTGCATTATCCGAGTGAACAACTAGTGTGGATTATGACAACAGTTTTTCAGTTCGTGTCTGCTGTTGCAAAGTTTATGTCCACCCGAATATGTGAACACGTGACTGCAATTGTTCTGCCAGCTTTGGGTAAGTCCCCCTTGATGATGTGCGAATCATCGTCTGACAGCGGCCACAAGGAAGTGCTAAGTAAGATGATTTGCAAAATTGCAATACCAGCATTTATTGATAAGATCGCGTGTGAAATGACAGAGCGATTTGAACATGTTAAATATCTGAACACAAAGCCAACAAGTCGGAAGATTCAGCGAGTTTAGATGACAACAACAGATACGAGCGACTGGAGTATCAGCTTGCTAACGCTGCGAGGTAAGTGGTGGAGCATTTTAGTACTCCTGCATGTTCGCTGTTTGGAGTGAAGTGGGGAGGCGTTAGAGCATAGCAGACGGCGATGCCCGAGGTATAAGGATTTGGTAGATGAGACAGCATAGGAGTGATGCACCTACTGAAGTCGTGGTGAATCCCGATCAACCCTCCACCAGTAGTGCCCTGAAGTTCTTGTATCACATGCCATGTGGGAGAAGGAACAGCTTTGAATCTCAATTTGAAGATTTTCTTTCGGAGGCACAGATACGTTTTGACATGAACCCGTTCCAGTGGTGGAAAGCAAGGGAACACAAATATCTTGCGGTTGCTCTAGCGAAAAAAATTCTTGTGGATTCCAGCAACCTCCACAAGCTCCGAAAGGTGCTTTTCCTCTGCTGGAAACATTGTCACAGCCAAACGGAATTGTCTTCTGCCAGAAAATGTAAACCTCTTAGTATTCTTGTTCCAAAACAAAGTTTTCTGAAAGTAAATTGGTCAATGAGTCATAATTCTAGAAATTGTTGTTCTTATTACACTGTTCTATTTTGTATTCGTTTCCTACACCTGATATTTTCATTTTGTTGTTTAGTTACATTCTGGTCAAATGACAGTGCAAATAATAAATTATTATTCCGTTACATATAGTTTTGTATCTACTCCTCTTTCATCCTCGGAACTAACCTTCATAATCAAATAATTAATTAATTTCACACTGCTTCGAATAAACGCGTGCGGACACATTACACACACAAACACGATTTCTAAATTCATGTATAAACGGCACGATATCGTCGTGAACAGATGTTTGAGCAAGGTTACCGGACACGGCACTCTTTCACAATATTCGGTGCGACCCGTGTACCCGGTCGTAATTACACGGGTAAATAGTAGAACCCGGATTCTTAGCACACGCATCTTAAAAACACGGTTGTGCGGGTACACGGGTAATAGGGAGCGCTACTATAGAAGGTTACTGAAGATAAGTTGGAGAGAAATGGTAACCAATGATGAAGTTTTTTGCAGAGCAAAAGAAGGGAGATGTTTCCCTACACGAATAAGAAGGGATCGAGACCATCTCATTGGACATATACTGCGGCATGATGGGTTATTAAAGACAATTATGGAGGGTTCCATAGAGGGGAGAAATGACAGAGGAAGACCACGACAAGAATACATGACGCAGATAATAGAAGACATGAGGTGTACTTCCTACTACCAACTGAAAAGGAAAGCAGAGAAGTGAGAAGAATGGAGAGCTGCTGCCAACCAGCTTTACAGCTGATAACTAGAGAGAGAGATTGCTTTGCACACTTCTAGAACTATTTTCTGAACAGTTGAATGTCCCAACCGATAGCTGAATGCAATTGTCCTATATGAATCCCCAGTCACTAAAAATCTGAAATAAACTCAAATCTTCATCATTATTATTATTATTGTGGGAAGGGATTTTGACAAGCGAATAAACCGAACACGTCTTGAAGTAATTTTAAGTATAAAAACTGCATTTAAACATAAGATTACAAAAGATGAGATTGAACAGAATTTGACGTGACATGACTCGACACAAAACTGATACTGATCATCCTCCTTTCTCACGACTTCCCCTTGACTCCTCTATGCAGCGCCACCGGGCTGTGCCGAGACTGGCGGAAAACCCAAAAACGGTTCATCTTACGATTCCCACAATCGGCCATCCTGCAGATAATCTGCGTCGGATGATGAGTCGTCTTCAGCCCAGGGTTTGAGGAACTCAGCACAAGTAGTTGTTCGGTTGGGGCCTAAGTGATTCCCTTCACGACAGACGTCGTAAGTGTCATTCGGCTTGACTCGGGAGATTCTGTAAGGCCCAAGGTACTTTTTCTTCAATTTAAGGCCTGGTCCAAACTGGGTCCTCTTGATGGAGACGATATCGCCAACTTCGTACTGGCGTGCAGGCCGTGGATCAAACAACACCCGGTTTTCTTGTTGCACTTTATGGATTTGTGCTCTTGCTTCTTCACGTTGTTCATCTCTCCTGGTCTCAAACTCATCTACCATCTCTTCAAAAAAAATCCTCTCGGCACGCCGGAAGGCAGAGGTAGATTTCACCGGGCAAACTAGGGGATTGGCTATAATAGGCAAAACATGCAGGTTTTCGTAGGAGGATCAGACCTCATTGATTGCAAGAAAGTATTTTACATTTAGAGGTTAAAAATAAACTTTTTTTTTCGTTTTTGTATGCATATTTTTATCATTTTATTGTCTTATGGGGATGGTAACCTTCTTGTCATTCGGGGTTCATTTTTATACTTGTGATCACACTGTCCTTATGCAAGGTTTGGAACTGATGTGTAACTATCTGACAGTCTGTTACTTCTTCTCGCAAAATTTTATCTCCCGCAGAGATTTTTGTTGGTTCCTCAGTTTAGGGGCTGCGACAACGTGGTCATGTAACCCCGGGTGTGTAGAATCTGATAAACGGTGTTAATTGTGATGACTGTATTAGTCTGTAATTCAGGTAAGGTCTGCAGACGGTCAATTTTAAGTAGTAGTTCCTAATTTTGTACCATATACTAACGTGAACGACACCTAGCTGTGAACTTGGCTACTAGATACCACCGCAACCAGCAACTTGCGGCGAACGTTGGAACTTCTCCACCAAAGGAAAGCATGCTGAGGGATTTTTAGCGATCTTAGAAAATCCGACGACTTTGGCCGGCTTTGAACCAGCGACCTTGGGCATATAAGTTCAGCATGCTACCAGTTAGCCGCTTCCCATAGTCAGATGGAAAAATGAATGTGATCTCGTGCAATGGCGTTGTCTTGGCAACCTCTGATAGCTCATCCCTCATCAATTTAGAAGCGTTGTCACGGTAACCTCTGATGGCACTTGGCATGTTCTTTAATTCCGAAATCATTTTTCTCATCCCTTGGCGTAATGGTAGGTCAGATCAAAAATTCTTTCAGACAAAGTTTTAGGTAATTATTAGGGGAATATTTTCCATTTCGTACGGGTTTGATATTGTGCCTATTAAGAGAGATATGATTAATGTTTCCCGAAAAAAAAAACACTTTTTTCCACCCCTTTGGTCAATGGTTGGTGCTATCAAAAAACCTATTTGACATAATTTTTTGGTACTTATCCGACAAATATTTGAATTGCTTCGATATTTCACGTATTAAGAGAGTTATAGCGACATTTCACTTTTTCGAAAAAAAAAAAGCGCCCCCCCCCCCCCCAAATTTTTACCCCCTTTAACCGATTTTGCCCATTAACGAACTCGACCGATTTTTTAAGGGGTTACATATTATGTAAAACATTAAAATGATTGGTGCAAAATTACGGCAGTTATCGTGTCCACAAGAAACTGATATATATGCATATATATACACACACATATATATAAACTTTTGAACTGACGGTGGTTTGGGGTCTGGGGGATGTGAAACGCGAAGATATGTCGAAATTTTCCTGAAGTCGAAACATGGCACCCATTGCAATAGTTAGCTTTCTGATGAAATCTACCTAAAATAGGCTACATAATTTAAAATACTACCATCAACGACACCTAGCTGTGAACTTGGCTACTAGATGCCACCGGAACCATCAACTCGCAACGAACGTTGGAACTTCCCCTCCGAAGGAAAGCATACTCAGGGTTTTTTGGTGCTCTTAGTAAATCCGATGACTTTAGCCGGGTTTGAACCCGCGACCTTGGGCATAGAAGTTCAGCATGCTACCAGTTCCGATACCGAAGTCGCTTCCCACAGACATATGAAAACAGAATGTGATCTCGTGCAGTGGCGTTGTCATAGCAACTGCTGATGGTTCATCCCTTATCAATTAAAAGTAAAGTTGTCATGGCAACCACTCTTGGCACTTGGAATTTTCTTATAATTTAAATCATTTTGCTCACCCCGTGGAGTAATGGTGGGTCATATCGAAAATTCTTTCAGACAAAAGTTTTAGGTAATTATTGGAGGAATATTGTCCATTTTGTACGGTTTTGATATTGTGCCTATTAAGAGAGATATGATTAATGTTTCCCGAAAAACCCACTTTTTTCCACCCCATTGGTCAATGGTTGGTGCTATCAAAAAAATTATTTGACATAAATTTTTGGCACTTATCCGACACATATTATGAACTTTGAATGGATTCGATATTTCACGTATTAAGAGAGTTATAGCGAAATTTCACTTCTTCGAAAAAAGCCCCCCATTTTCACCCCCTTCGACCGATTTTGCCCATTAACGAACTCGACCGAGATTTTATAGGGATACATGTAATGTAAAAAAATCAAAGTGATTGGTGCAAAATTACGGCAGTTATCGTGTCCACAAGAAACTGATATATATATACATATATACATAAATTATATATAAACTTTTGAACTGACGGTGGTTTTGGAGTCTGGGGGATGTGAAACGCGAAGATATGTCGAAATTTTCCGGAAGTCGAAACATAGTACCCATTGCAATAGTTAGCTTTCTAATGAAATCTACCTAAAAGGAAGGAAGCTTGTAGTTTAACGTGACCGTTAATCTCGCGATCATAAGCCACGGAACCTCCGTTTCATGTGGAATCCGAACCACAGGACATGGCATTTCACATCGAAAATCTCACATGCATTGACCGGGAATCGAACCCGGTCCGCCTTGGTGAGAGGCATACAGCTTGACCGCTGCGCACCATCTCTTCATTGACTAACTCAACTATTCTCAGGTCATTTTTAAAGCGCATTTTGCCTCCTGTCGAAAGTTCGAATGGTGTCTGCTTGATACTGTGGTTGTAAGTAGAATTCATGGCTCTCTGAGTGGCTTCGACGTGTTTGTACCAATCTCCTGGGTTTTCGATGGATAACTTAGCCAGCACGGAGATGATCGTGGAGTTCATCCTTTCTACCTGGCCATTGGCACGAGGGAGTCCGGTAGTGATCAGTGAGTGGGTGATGTTGTTGGCAGTGCAGTACTCTTCGAATGCGTGTGAAATATAGGCGGTTCCATGGTCGGTGACGATCTGCGCAGGAATACCAAATACTCCTTTTTGCATGTCCAGCTTCGCTGTAGTTTCTTTCGTGGTCGTCGTTTTAGTGGGATACAGCCGCACAAACTTTGTGAAGCTGTCCCATACTGCGAGAATATGCTTGTATCCCTTTTTCATTGAATCCAAAGGTCCGAGATGGTCAGCATGGTAACTGTGAAACTGTGTGCTTTCTTTAAATAAGGGATGCAAGAATCTTTCTTGTATCATCCTGATGCTCATTTCAACACTGGTACTCTTTGTGACAGTTGCAGTCACATGTTACTACTTGTTGCATTGATTAAAGCCTCCTCCTAGAATTTTATCTTTTAAATCCCAACTGGAACATGTCATGTCGGACATGTCTCCTAGACCAAACCTATATCTTCTGAAAACCCCAATTGGAACATGCCATGTTAGGCATGTCTCCTAGACCAAACCTATATCTTCTGAAAACCCCAATTGGAACATGCCATGTTAGGCATGTCTCCTAAAAATGAATTACTTTTCTAATATTCCTCTTGGAACATGCTATGTTTGGAATGTCTCTTAAGATTCATCTATGATCTATGTAACCCTCTGTTCGGGGCTTTCGAGCCTGGAAAACTGGATAATATTTTCTTCCTTAATATCCTGAAAATATCATATTAGGCAAAAGAAACTACTCCGAACTGAAACTTTTATAAATCTTGTTACCTCAGGGTAGTGAGGCGAAATACTCGCTAAAAATGAATCCACAAAGAACAGTTACACCGACTTCACTAATTCACACACTATTTATTTATAACCAATACTAGACACATATATAACAATAATAATTCCTCTCTTATGGTCGATCTCTGGCAATCAAAACTAGCAATACCTTGTTTGTCAACATATAAGCAAGCTTCCATTCTCTGCAACTGTTGTGCAGTATCCACAACAATTTTCATGAGGAGAAGGGGCTCATCACTATATTTAATATTCTTCTACTCCTTTCTTTTCTGGTTGCATTTTATTAAACTTTTCTTTGTCTCCTTCTTCTTACTAGATGTAACATCTATTTTTCAAATCCTCACCAACATACCACAGAACATAACATATTATCATCAACCCATTTTTTTTTAAACAAACCAGCTCCCATTCTGCATGGCATCAACACTATCAATACATCTCCATGGTGACCTTGCCATAGCAAAGCAAAACCTTGCCATTAGCCAAAGCACCTGGTCCACCTACTAGCAGACTACCACCAAGAATCTCTATGGCACTGGACACCAGACTCTCTGTGGTCCCCCACCAATAGGTGGCCATAGCAGGTAATAAAAAAATAAAAAATAAATACAAAACAAACCACAAAAGGCGAAAACCTGAGGGTGAGCTATTGTAACCACAATAGTTTGGTTACAGAACCGTGCACGAGGATCGCTAGTCTGTCGGCTGGTGTGAAGAAAGAAGTTTCGGACTTCAGGTTGGCGGACGGCGATTATCCTTGTGTCGGGAAGTAGGTACTGCAAGAGGAGTAATAAGAAAAACAAAAGAAGAGAGAAGACTGACTAAAAAAACCGACTTGAGGGGCGAGTTTTGATGTTACTTCCCGAGCCCGTGGGCTTCGGGAGGTAATTAACTTCGAAAAATGTAACTCTTGGTTCTGAAATTGATTTACATCATATAAATTTGATAACGTGACGACATGTTCTACTATCTCACTTGTGTTGGTTAGGGATCGTGCACATGATAGGAAATGTTTCTGCTCCGTTTGGAA
Organism: Meconema thalassinum; assembly: GCA_946902985.2. Lineage (NCBI taxonomy): Eukaryota > Metazoa > Arthropoda > Insecta > Orthoptera > Tettigoniidae > Meconema > Meconema thalassinum. The sequence goes on from OX336391.1 coordinate 473,531,613, forward strand.
GGAAGGTTTGATTTAGGTGTGTGTTTAATGTTATGCTTGGCGTTGTATTAAGGTTAGTTGTGGTCTTTTGGATTTAGATAGTTTGGTTAACCTTATGGGCTTGACTGCCGTCGTCATGGCTTGAATGTGTTGTTGAGATGATGAAGGCAATTGTTATGCTCTGATGAAAAATGAAGAGAGTATTGTAATCTTGTTTTGGATGGGATTGACACGAAAATGTTCAAGTCCTTCTTGCTATAAAAATGAATGATTATTTCTTGTTAATACAAGCGCAGAAAATAGAAACCCTTCCTAACTGTGCTTTATTAATATATTGATCGCCTCGAGAAGTGCCAGATAAAACTTGGTGTTGCAATTTGGGTTACATTTGACAATGCGCCCGTTTGATATCTTAGATATTGTGAATGGGAGCGAGATAGATTGTGTTTTTCCTCGTTAAGATATTTCGTCTTGGAATATTTACATGCTTCTTATTATTGATATTCTGACCCCTGCAACTATTTTACGGTATTCGTAAGATGCATTTATGATACGCCAGAAGGTATCCTATAAATTGGTGGTATTACAGTTAACATCATGTTGACAATTACAATGCCCGATCAGGGGTTAGGCCTATCTAGCATGGAGATTATTTAATGTCAATTATCCCACTCTTACATGAAACCCTCCTATGGTCATCAGCATCATCTTGCAGAGTTTCCAGCCACTGGCCGGGTCTGTTTGGAACACAAGCCTCTCCAACATCGTCTGTCTTCCCACCATCTCTCAGCCTCCACTCTTGTCCAGTCTTCACCTCTCTTCTTCACGCTGCCTTCCACCCCCTTCAGCCACCTGTCTCACGGTCTTCCTCTCGGTCTCTCTCCTTCCCACTTCGTCTCGTGTAACCTCCTGGGTATCCTCTTCTCCATTCGTTTTACATGTCCATACCATCTAAGTCTAGATTTCTCCATACCATCCTGTAATGGTTCCTCCTTCATTAATTCTCTGGTCCTCTCATTTCTTATTCTGTCCATCTTTGTAGCTCCAATACTGCTTCTCAAGAACCTCATCTCACTGGCCTGTATTTTGCTCTTCTCGCTTCCTTTCATAACCCAGGTCTCAGAGGCATACGTCAGGATAGGGACATAGTACGTCCGATATATGATCTTATTGCTGTTCTGAGGGATATCCTTGCTCCATAACATGCTTCTCACACTCCACCGGAATGCTTCTGCCTGTCCCCCCGCTCATTTATTTCTCTCTCGTTTCTTCCATTATCTTGTACCAGGCTTCCCAGATACTTGAAACTCTCCACTTTCTTCAGCTGTTCCCCACCAATTGTTATTCCCGTTGTGGTTCTTTCCTTCTTCCTTGTTGTGATCACCATATCACTCTTATTTATGCTAAATTTCATCCCATATCCTCGTACAGAGAGTCCAGTTTGTATGTATCGGAGACCCTCGCTAGCCCGATCGCCCGCGGCGCGAGCCTCTCTCCCGCCACGCACTTTGCCGTTATCCGGCGCCCGCGCGGCACCGAGTCATTGAGTATAGGAATTTGTACTTACCTAGTTCACAGCTGGTGCTGAAAATGTTCGCCATTCACTGCTACACATCGCTGGCACCTTTTTATGAAACTGGCATTTACTCTCTGAAGTTCCTCAGCACCGATTGACTGTTTTTCAGCTGTAATATATTCTTTCAGCTCATTTATAGTGTGAGGGTTTCTCGCCTACACTCCATTTTTAAGCGTCCCCCACAAATAAAAGTCACATGGTGATAAGTCTAGGCGTCGCGGGGGCCACACGTTCCGACTTATAATCCTAGGACCAAAAATGTGACACAATTCTGTCATGGATGCTTCGTCATTGTGAGCAGTGGCAGAATCTTGTTGAAAATAAGTTGACGATCGCTCTCCGTAAGTCAGTTCGTCAAAAAAATTGGTCAAGGATCACATTGAAGTACAAATTCCTATACTCAATGAATCAATGCCGCGCGAGCACCGCAAAACGGCAAAGTGCCTGGTGGGAGACAGGTTCGCGCCGCGGGCGAGCGGGCTAGCGAGGGTCTCCGATACATACAAACTGGACTCTCTGTATTATTTCTTCCCACAGGTCCAACTGTTACTGTACCTCCTCCTCCTTGTTTCCCCAAATCATCAAATCATCTGCAAACACCAGTGCTTTCATCTTTCCTTCCCCAATTACTTGTGCCACTCGGGTCATTATGTCATCCATCACCACAATGAAAAGTAACGGTGCACCTCCTTGTTTCAGGCCGTTTCTCTGTACCAACCAGTCCGATCTCTCTCCTCCCACTTTCACACAGCTCACGCTTCCCTTGTACATCTCCTTTATCCTCCTTATAGTCCATTTTTCTACTCCTCTATCCTCCAGGGACTTCCATACTTTGTTTCTGCATACACTGTCATATGCTTTCTCAATGTCCAGGAAGGCCATCAGTAGATCTGTTCCATACTCATAGTGCTGTTCTTGTAACTGCCTTACAGCAAAAATCAAATCCACTGTGGACCTTCCTGCTCTGAAGCCATGTTGTTCTTCCCTCATCCCTACTTCTATCCTTGTCCTAATTCTCCTTTCCAAAACTTTCTCGAAGATCTTTGCACAATGACCCATCAGTGTTATTCCCCTATAGTTTCTGCATTCTGTTCTACTACCTTTCTTGAAGATCGGGACAATAATTCCCTTTTTCCAGTCCTCTGTGGTCTTCCTTTCCTTCCATGCTGTCTTCATCACTCGGTACAACCATTGTATCCCCACCTCTCCTGCTGCTCTCACCATCTCCATACTCAACTCATCCACACCCGGTGCCTTCCCTCCTTTCATCTTCCTCTTCTTTCCATTTTAAGTCCTTTTCTGTTTGCAGTCCATCTTCCTCTTCCCCGATTTCTTCCTCCTCGCCGTGGTTTCCACTTGGGTTCAGACGTTCTTCAAAATATTCTTTCCACATTTTCTTGAGTTCTTCCCTATTTTCTATCTCTTGTCCCTTTTTGTTCATCATTCTAACGTAATCCGTATGATCCTTCTGCCTCTTATTTTTTACCATCCCATACAGGACCTTTTTTGTATCTTCACTATCCTCCTTCATCATCTTTGTCCACTCTTCCATCCACTTTCTTCTCTCCTCTGCCACTACTCTCTTTGCCTCCTTCATTCATTCCTGGTACTATTCCCTTGTCTCTACCGTCCTATTTTGATACCACCTCCTAAAGGCTCTATTCTTTTCCCTTACTATATCTTTTGTCTTCTCATTCCACCACGGTGTTTCCTTCCACCTCTTCTTACTACTTGTCCTCCCACATACTGCTTCTGCTGCACCTACTAGTGTCTTCTTAAATCTAGCCCATTCCTCTTCCACCCCTCTTTCTTCATCTGTTGGAATTCCTTCCTTTACTATTTTGAGGTACTCGACCCTTCTATCCCCTTCTTTCAGTTTCCATATCCTTATACGTCTTTCCTGGTTCTCAGTCCCTTTATTCTCCTTAGTCCCTCTCAGGTTCATTACCAGCAATCGATGGTCGCTATCCAGGTTCTCCGATGGTATAACCTTGATGTCCGTGATGTTCTTATTTAATTCTTTCTCATACAATATATAGTCGACCACCGACTTGCTGGTCAAGTCATCACTGTACCATGTGATTGTGTGACTCTCTCTTTTCTTGAACCAGGAGTTCCCAACTAGCAGGCTGTTCCTTTGGCAGAAGTCCAACAGTCTCTTTCCTTCCTCATTCCTTCTGCCCCAACCCTCTGGTCCAAGCACACTCTCATACCCTTGTCTTTCTCTCCTACATGGGCATTCAGATCCCCCATAACAATCATATTCCTTCCTACCAGCTGCTTCTGCAATTCCTCTTCAAACTCCTCCTTCTCTTCAGAGGCGCAGCCCACTTGTGGAGCATATACTTGCACTATTTCCATGGTCTCTCCCCTCAGCGCTAGTTTTATCATCCTATCACTTATTCTCTTCACTTCTTCTTTTAAACCATCCCGTACTACTACACCCACTCCATTCCTCTTTCCCTCTTCATTTCCACTCCAGTACAGTCTATAGCCTTTTCTCAGTTCTCTCCTTCCTTCCCCTGTCCACTTTGTTTCTGCCAGTCCCAATAAATCCAACTTCCTTCCTTCCATCATATCCACTATCTCCTCCACCATCCCCGTCAGCATTCTTATGTTTAAAGTTCCAAATCTTAGTCCATGAACACAGCTAGGTTGTCGTCCATTGTATCTGTCCTGTCCGAGGCCTGTTCCCTTCTTGAAAGCAAAAGTCTTATCCACTACTGGCTAGCTGGGCCTATTGTAGCTTCACCAGAACCCCGTTAGCCGTCACTTTTCAGGGTTCCTGTAGGACCTTCACAGCTAAGGTAACGGTCCCGGGACACACCAAATCCCCACTGTACTTCGCCCCTACAGGCAATCCCCTACTTTGTGCCGTTGCCCGTCTCCCACGATGTGGACGAGAGGTTGGACTTTTGGTAATAAATAAATAAAGTTAATGGGTACCACGTGTTTGGTGAGTAGCAATGTGATATTATACTTCAATTTGGTAAAGGAATACCATATGTAAGTACATACAGTCTGAAACTGTTTTGCATGTGTGTGGTAGATCTCTAAAGGCATGTGCATGAAGGTATTCAGCAAATATTTTAAGGTGTTCTGTCTACATGTGTAGTTAAATATTATCATTGTGTTTGTATATTGTTGACCTATTCTCGTTCTTATTAAATTCTCCTTTAATTTTACTGTATTATATGTATTTATTTACCAGGTTATTTAATATACATATTCCGGACTTCTGGGCACAGGTTCCTTTCTATCAACAGGCTTTGACCCGGTTGCTTCCCTCCCTACTTCTTTAGGTAGCAGCAGTATTGTGAGTTGGGTGGGAGTGCAACAAATGTATTTTCCTTTAAGGGGGTACACTCTTATCCTTGCACGGCGTGTATTCATTGACCATCTTTCTGATCCTCAAAACAGCTTCTTCTGATGCCTCTCCATACCTGCCAACTTTTGAAAAGGGCTATCAGTAAAACTCACGCGCGACAAAAAATCTAACGATTTTCGACATACCCCGGCTTGACGAAAATAATAATACTTCTGGGCTACAAAATACAATAATTCATGCTTTAAACAGGATACTTCAATGAAATCATATCTACTTACACGATTTGTAGATGAACATAACAATCAAGAAGAAATCCATGTCAATAAGCAGCAGGCGTGGTGAATATTGGTTTGGAGCATACATAACAGGACTTCGTTGATAAATTAAGCAGATATACGATAATTGAAAAAGGCTTTACACCATAAAAGTTGTTTAACGTAACACAGGCAAGAAATAATATAATACACACTGCAAATCACATGCTAGTTCGACTTTAAAGTCGTGGTTGTGGCCTTTTTAGCTTCCTGCAAAAAGTCTTGAGAAAATGTTTTGTCATAACAGGGACCAGAACTCCTGGTCTTCAAAATAGAAATAGACTCCAGAGATTCATTGGACATGGATGACCTGAACTGTGTTCTATTTTTCTTCTCAAGGCTGAAAACACGTTCACATTCTGCATTGCTATGGGGTATGGTAAGAATAGAGAGTGTTACTCTAGAAATTCGGTTATACTTAAAAAGTCCATCGGCTCCACGAATTCTTGATATTTGTGCCCAACTGGAATCACTTGCAGCATCTTCATGTGCAGCCAAAGTGTCATCTACCTGAAGAGCTGTGAACTGCCTCTGAAACTCATTCACCACCTCATCTGTAGTTTCATTCTCTTCCTTGCATAATAGGATAGGAAACTTTTCCAAGAAAAAACGAATGGAAGAAAACTGTGCATCTTCAATTTTGTCTAACCTAGTAACTTGAGCATTCTTTAACACGTCATCCTTGAGTGGAAACTTGTTGATGATATAATCACAAGCAGTACAAAAGTAGTTTCTCACTGATGAAAAGAAAAGGAATTTATCTGTATCCTGGATATCATTCACTATGTTTGAAGTTTGAATGCCAATAACTAACTCATCATCACTTCTTTCATTTTGAATCAAGTTGTACTCAACTTCAAGCAATGAGGAGCTTTTGACAATTTTGGGCTTAACAAACTTGGTGAACAGCTGCTTTAGCAAATCCATTAGAAGTTCTAATAACAAATGAACTTGTGGGAAAGAAGTCTGAAGGGCAACATTCAATTTGTCAAATACAGGAATAGTCACATGAAGGAAAGTGCAAAAGGCCTTGTTCAAGTTTGAGGACAGGAACATAAACAATTTTTCCTCACGAGTTGTAGCAGAAGTCTTACTTTTTAGGATGGGTTTGTCACATTTGGAAGAATATGCTATTCTTTTAAGGGCATGTGTAGTAGCAGAATCAAGAATTCTCTTCTTCTGATACTCTTTGGATCCACTTTGTTCAACTTTAGGTATTCTGAAAGATGTCAAGCTTGTGGAAATGTTTTGGGTACATAATATTACTTCCTCCTTGAAGAAAGAAAGAAAGAAAGAAAGAAAGAAAGAAGCGGATCCCACTGGTCCAGTAGTCTATCCAAACATCTGCCTAAAGATAACCACCTAGTACTTACATGCTTCAGAATTTTCTTTGCCTCTTTATCATGCAAGTTCTGAAATTTCTGAGGGCGTTCGTTTCTCTTTACACTCTTCTCTAAGAAATAAAATATATCTACAAGGATCTCATCCACTTTAACTGGCAATCTTCCAGCACCTTTTTCAGCTGCTAGATTAATCAGGTGGCAAATGCAACCCATGATGGCAATACCTGGTTGAACTTCCTTCAGAACTGCTGAAACCCCATTTTTGTGTCCTATCGTAACAGGAGCATTGTTGGAGCAGAAAACCACACAGTTTTCAATTGGTATATTATGAGAACTCAGCTGTGATAACATCAGGTTACCTATGTTTCGCCCTGTTGAGTCCCCGTCCAACGCTGGTATGGATAGCACAGTGCTCACTACTTTTTCCTGCCGAACATCATAGAATGTAACAACAATAAGATACAACTTGGCATTCGTATCATTGCTTCCATCCGTTGCCTAAGAAAATGGTCCGTTTTGAAGGCACTTAACAACTTTAGATGATGCATTTTTTGCCATTTTATTTGCAATGCATGTAGTTTTCGTGCGACCACAACTATATTTCTTTGCAACTTCTGATCTGGGAAACGTCTTGTTAAATAAAGCACCAGCATGATCAGCCGCACTTAAGGGCACATTGTCTTCCACCAAAAAGGAAGTAAACAGACACTCAGCCCTAATTACGTCACTGTCAACGTTTCCAGACTTAGCAATAAAAGGTGTTGATTTTCCTGCTATCTTCCTTCGATTTAACATAACTTATGTGTTTACCGCACTTCACATGATTACTTAAATCGTTTTTTCCACCATGTGCAATATTAATATCACACGCACATACCGTGCAAAAGGCAAATTTTTCTCCTTTTCTTGATTTTAGTATCCACGGAAAATCATACGAGTATGATTCCTTAAATGTCTGGAAGTACTGTTTCTTGTTGGATTTGTTCATTCTCGATATCTACTAAACCATCGAAAGGAACCTGGATCACTGAACGTCACATAAAATTATAACATAAAACACTTAAGACAGCCAACACTTCATTAAAACATGTCAAAGTACACAAAGTCTTAAACCATTAAATGAACACGACGCCAACCTCGTGAAGAAAGAATATGCACATGGTAGAAAAAAAACACACACACGTGGAACGAATGTAATTAGTCCAAGGAATACAGGAAACTGCGAAGCACGAAGTTATAGCACAAAAACTCGAACGCTTCATTAAAATATGCCATAACGTTAAAAGACGAAAACATTCAAGGAACGCCAACTTCGCGAACAATGAACAACTAATGTGGTCAAAGAATATGGTTTAAATCGCAACGAGTGAACGGAGCGGAACAAGGAATTTGCGAAGCAGAGCCTGTCGACACCTAAGATTCACATGGAAGAACAGTTATCCTGGCTTCAAATTCAATTACAATGACGACACAAACATCACACGGTTAAAAGTACGAATCATATCAAAGAACGAGTTATCGACTATCGTGGACTTGCCTTCGACCCACGCAAACAATCGATTGTACGGAAGTGGGAGGGATTATCGAATGTTAATTATCGTTTCAAATTTTTGTCCACTAAATCGTAAAATGACATCGTTCATCAGTAAAACCGTAAAATGCTGCAATTTCCGTAAATTTTACGGATAAACCGTAAAAGTTGGCAGGTATGCCTCTCCTATGTCCAACTCCTCGGCTGCTACCACGTTGATTCGGTACAAGTACGCTTCTGATATCTCCTTGGACATCTTGACACCGGTTTTGCTGATGGTAGTTACGGCTTGGTCCAGCAAGTCATTACCCATGATAGCTGGCAACTCGAGTACATCTGCAGACACCACATAGAAATCAGTCGAGTAAGTGTCGTCGTCAACCTGGACGTCGGTTGGAAAATATCCTAGGGGTGGCACCTCACGATCTCCGAAACTCTTGAGTACTAGGGCAGTTGTCTTCAGCTTTGGATATGCGTAACTGTCTTCATGGATCAGATTGATTGGGTAGCCCGTGTCCACCAATGCATTAATCTTCTGGCCCTGGAGCAACAATTCCTGTATCTTCATATTCGACTTGGTTCCTAAAGCGACGTTCACTGTCTTCTTCTCTGCATTCTGCTCAGGGTTTTGGCACTTGGAAATTATGTGTCCGAAGCTGCTGCAATTGAAGCACTTTGGACGCTGACTCTTGTGTGGACATTCTCTGGACTCGACTGTTCTTCTGACCACAATTGTAACATCTCTTTACAGACGAGGTCTGCTTCGGCCTGTTGTCTTCTCTTGGTGTATTTTTGTTTGTCGTGTTCTCGTGTTTCGTCACCTTCTGGGAGTTTCGTACGTAAGCACTCTCGTAGATCTTCAGCTTGTTCTTGAATTCCTAGATGTCCCTTGCTCCATATACAGTCATCTTGGATCGATGCCATCGATGACGTATTGTAAACACAACCGAGTACGTATTATTCACATGATTCACATTAATATACAAATAACGTGTCACACAAAAGCCGACAGTTCTTGCAACAAATGAAATGTGTTTAAAATAAAACTGAGAAGAAGGCTGAAGCGAAAACCATTTCCAAGGGCACTACATCTTTGTATACAAAACAAAAGAATGAAGGCAAGATATGAAACCATAACTTTCATTGGCTGGATTTTAAACTTGGCGCTTCTACTCGGCCCAATAATGTGGCATCTTCTATTGGATATTGGGGGAAGCCTATTGGCTACACAATTCGATATCCTGCCCAATCGCGTACGTGGCATATGTATGCAATATGGCTGTCATATTGTCTGAATTACTAAATAATGTAACAAGGAAAATATTTTTGTCATAAAAGAGGATGAATTTCAGTTGTAATTTAAACATTTTTTAAGACTTGTCAATTTCCAAGAATGATGTATTTTGACTCTCAATAATTAAGGGGGGTACTTTAGGTGAGGGTGTCCTATAGCCGAGTAAATACGGTATATTCACTAAGGCAATGTCATCATCATATCCTAAAAGCAAGGCCTTGTCGCTGCAACCACATTTGTCTCTCCTCTGTTGAATGTTTCAAATCAACCTATTCCTGGAAATTTAGTCTGTCCATCACAGAATTCAGATACTTCCTCCTTAGTCTTCCTCTTCCCTAAAACCTTTCCTTCCAAAAAGATTGTTAGGAAATTGTTATGGCAACGTGTGTGGCCAAGGAATTTAGTTTGTCTCTTAGTGTTGATCAACTCCCTTGTTTGATCTCGTTCGCATTTGTGAAAGGCTACAAAGCCGGTAATTAATAAATTAATGTTTCTACTTTAAGAGAGAAAAAGTCAAGAATTTCAGATGTCATTTATTTTTTTATAACCTCGAAAATTACCACGTGCTGGTAACTTTCTCGTAATTTGTTTGCTTTTCCATTCTAAGTTAAAAATTATATTTATCTACTTACATTTTATTTGTTCAAGCATGCTCAATTTTTAGACTCGTTTCTCTAGCACTGTTATAGAAATCTTTCAATTACTTCACGTCGGTTGAGCAGCCCTTGCTGAACTGACAGCCATTTCTCCGCTCTCATTGGTCGACCATCCAGCCTGGACCAATCACAGCATGTTTCCGGCTCAAGACGTCACAGAATATTCCAGAACACCAGCCGGACGACTATATATATCGGCCTCTACATCCACTGCTTTGTGATTTGAATACATCGAATACCACAGAGTACTTCGTTTCATCAATGGCAAACTTGCCATAACGGCGATCCTTCATTCTGGCCTTCAAACATGACAACCAGTCATTCTTCAAGTTTCATCATGTGTTAAAGTGATCACTTCTAAATTCTCCTCGGACATTAGTTCCTATACTCTGGGACTTCTTCAACCATGTGAAAATTCGGCTAAGTATTTCTGCATAAAGAAGCTTTGCTTCAGTTCTGCCTTCTTGTCTCAAAGGCAAGAACTCTCTATACCCCGCTTTGGTTAATTCATCGTTTACTCAACGATGTGTTTGGTTCATACAAAGTTCATTATGTTTGCTTGGCAAACCTAAATTTTCTACGTCATAACTTTCAAAAGTTATCATGCATCTACTGCAAGTTTATAGGTCTTGCACCTATATCAGTATTTTCTAAGCTTCTATCTTTGGAACTGCTACATCTTTAAGATGAGTTCAACTGTGTGCTCACTACAACTGATTAAATCTATTAAAGTGCTTTCTAAGTGTCACAGTGCATTTCATTTCAAATATCTACCTAAGTCAAGCATGTTATTAATTATACATGCATCGTTATGTGCAACACAGTCCTAGATATGGTTTGCTTAACTTCCAAATTACCTCAAGAACTCAGATAAGTAACACTTGTTGTTCTTCATATTTAAAACTAGATTACCACGTTTTTCATCTGGACTTTATAAGAAGTCGTACAAACTTTTTCATAAGCATTCATGCTTAGAGTAAATCTGCAATACTACTATGAGTTTAAGCATGTAACTTGCCTCTTTACTATTTGTATTCAAATTACAGGTGCTTACCTGCATGGGATTAATTCGACATTGCTTTATTTGTTATGTCAAGGGTTTGACAAAAGAAAGCTCAGTTTCCGTAACTCTCACTCTGGAACTTTTTTGCTTTCCAGTTGATTGGACCAGGTGTCCATGAATTTTGTAGTCTCTTTAGTATTTTGGGCTAAGCCCCCAAGTGCTACTTTTGCTAGTCATTTTCTGGTGGTTATGTTAACCTCATTAAGGTTCTCACTCATTCTTTGCAAAAGCAATGAAAAACTTTTTACCATATGTTTAAAAAAGTGTTGTTAACTTCTAAATGTTACATATGTTATATATTCTATTTTTTGCATGTTATAGCCTTTACAATAAATATTTATCTGTTAATGCAACCTGTTCTCTCTTTCTTTGTATTTTGCTTTAAATGAATTTCCTCCTGGTATTTAACGCACAACTTAATTTCAACTCTAACCTTCTGTTGGGGTTCTCTCTGAAACGGGAAGCCTTTAATTGGCTGATACTTTGGTACAATACCATAACACATCTACTTCCTTAAGGACCTTTAGGTTTGACTTTTTCTCTATCCAGCTTATTTTCAGCATCCTCCTCCATATCCACATTTCCATAGCTTCCAGGCGTTTTATATCTTGTTTTGATAAAACCCATGTTTCACAGCCATACAACAAAACACTCCACACAAACATTTTGACAAATTCTTTCCTAATTTTAGTGTTTATGTACTTGTTTGTCAGAAGACTTTTCTTGTTTCTGAAAGCCTGTTTAGCTAGAGCAATCCTCCTCCCGATTTCTGTGGTGCACCTATTGCCGTGTGTGATAATGCTTCCCAAGTAACAGACTTGATAGACTTGTTGTACCGTGTCATCATTTAACATAATGTCTGTTGATGTTTCTTCACAGTGTACTGTACCATTATTTCATAGCTCGCGCGCCACTAGTTGATGAGTTTCGAATGGGATTCCGTGTAGGAACATATGGTGGCGACCGCTACGTTTATAATGTGCATATGAAAGAAACCGAATGTAAACGAGACTGCGCGAGATTGCCCAAAGCAAAGCGCCAGAAAAGAATTTGAGTCACGACACAGTGGACTGTAATCTATGTGACGTCAGAAACCCTTGACACCTGCATTCAGGAAATGAATAAAACATTAAGGCCAAATAAAGTATTTTACGCAGTATGAGTGAGACTAAATATCATGTTATAATACTAGAATGTGCATACATGTATTTAGTGAATTATTAAGAAGCCTGTAATACTAAGAAATGAGTACATTGCACTCTAGCGGAGAGCAACGTCGAACTAGGATACCCCAGGGTGGGGGTGAGAGTTCTGATGTGCAATGCGACAGGAGTGGAGTGGACAGATCATAATGTGAATTCGAGTCGGAACTATCTCCGAACTACGGAAGTGTTTAAAAGTGACATCATGTTTCGGGAGATATTCTAAAACAGGCCGTGAACATTCCGAATGGTGGAACTACCGAATAGACTGTGCATTCAGAGTATGTGAATATGGTGTATGACTATTTTCATATCGTATGCGAGGCTCCAACATATGAGCAGAAACATTTCAAGTTTTCTTACCACGCGGAATGATACCAGGCGCAGTGAAGCAAGTGTGGAAGACAGCCATTGTGATCTATTAGTCCATGCGGGATTATTTTCGCTACACACCTGTCGAGTGTAACTTCAGAACAGACTGTGATTCTTGCACAGTTCTGTTGGCAGAAACAGTATATTTCCCGTGCATTATGTTGAAAGACCAGACGTCAAGGGGAATGTATAATGACTTTATTATGTTTATAGTCAAATGCGGCTAAATCCCAGATGTAAGCACTATATTCACAGCGGCAGAGAACTCTCACAAGGTGACCATAACTTAACATGTGGTCTGAGAACACTACTTTCTGTTCTAGGCAGCTTGATATTGTGAAAATGTTTTACGCACCTCTAGTAGAGATGAGTATCACACATGGTTACAAGCTAATGCTTTCATGCTGCTATAAACTGTTATGCTTCAACCAAAAGACGCGTGTTCTTGATCATATGTCGAAATGCCATCGCACGGCAGGGGCGTACGGACAATCTGACGCGCAGGGGCTTGGTGGAGATCGAGTTCCTGGTTTGAGGCCCGGGATCGTTGGAGGATGGTGATCAAGCCTTGGAGGAGATGGGAGATGTTTACCATGGCATATTACTATATCCTTTTTGACATCGCAATGGAACTTGGCTGAAGGTAGAAGACACTCAGTTTAATATGTAGTGGCTTAGCGGTTATTGTAGAGTAACGATAATTGCCTTATGTTGTTTTGATCTGTAGTGTGGTTGGGCAGGGGTCTAGGTTCGACATCGTGTTGTTTCTGACTTTCTGCTCACCCGGATTTTGGTTTATGTTAAGTAAACACATCCATTTGTTTAATATTGTGGCAATTATTTTTGGCTTAATTTAGTAGTTTAATAGTAATAATATGCATATTTTCATCGTCGAGAAGATGAATTATAGGAGAAACCATTTACATTTCCAAGCGGACATAGAACAATTTTGTGTGTTTTTCACACGTGTAGGTGATTATAGATCGGACTACCGGTACTAGATTTTTATAACTGATTAGAGTGGTTTCTTATACACTCAATGTGCGTTAACGTTGAAATAATTAAGTATCTGAATGAGCATACTATTAACGAACTTTTCTCATGCCGTTTCGACACAGGGTGTTCCTGAAGTCAGGTCTTATGAAGATTTTTGTTCAGTTATTCTTGTAGGGACTTTACATTATTTCCGAGAGGCAAAATATGTTCACAGTGTGTCCTAATGAATCAATTAGACTTTAACTTAATTGTGTTAACAAAGATTCATGGTGTAGGGGCATTGTTGAATATTTTGAGTCCATCTGAATGAGTGCTGATCTCTATTTTCGATTTTGATCAATTTTCACTTTGATTGAGCCACGTGTTTTATATGCATTTTGTTATTTGAGATTTAATGACATAATTATTATTATCGATTTCTCATTTGATTGGAGATATTTTTGATGAGCAGCAAATATCTTTTATATGCAATTTCCTAGATTAGACTTTAAGAAAGTATATATAACAATAATAATAGGACATGATTTGTAATTAAATATTTTAAGGCAAGACTTTAATCTAGTCAGGATATGTTTATACAATTTAGAATATGATTTCACGCAGTTATTTAATTCAGATTTAACTAGGGAGAGTGAACACTACCTTTGTGCAGTATAATAAGAGGTTAAACAATTTATTCTGTATTTTTATGATCACTAATGAATGATACAGACCATTGATTGAGGTATATAATAGGAGGTTTCAAAATATAGGTGTACATTATTGTTCAGCATACCAGTGGGTAGTGCTATAATTATTATTATTATGGTAAACAGTGTTGGTACTGTTAAATAGAAAGTAGATTGTTGGAATTGAGCCAGTGAGAGCCAAGTATTACAGATTTTTATGAAAATCTATGTCGCCGTGTATTTATTTAATTAATCCTTGTGATAGGATTTGAGATCAGCTGTTTGATCACAGATGTTTTAATACCTCACTGCTACAATCACTCTGAGTACAATACTGTACCAAAATCGTTATAGATGGATAGATTATCTTTGATGGAGGTAAATAAAAGCCAACATTATTAATTTATTGATTGTTCTAAAATAATTCACATGGAGTGGACAATTTAAACTTTCAATTAGCTTTATTGCTCGTTTGATTTAAATGTGCTTATGACAAATTTAAACTAATTATGAAAGGATGAAATTAATTGTTAGGTTGCAACAAGCCAATTCAAGTAATAAGTCAAGTCAATGATAAAACCAGGTTATTTATGACATAGATAACTTATAAAATATTAACATATGGTTAATAAAACAAGAATGCATACGTGATGCATTAATATGAATTATAGTTTATGTAAATAAGTAAATCATTGAATAATTTTGATAATTTTGATCTGTTGTATATATGATACAAGATACGAGGCCATTCCTTGTTTTTCTGGATTGATATTCCGATAGCATTACCCTATTGGAGGGGTGTTTTTTGGGCATTCTTTTGAATGCAAGAATTTTTCTTGTTTCATGTTTACTTTTGTGAATAAATTCCTTTTTTTATTTAAAATCTTACTGGTGTGATGCTTTACAGAGGTGGTGGAAGGTTGTATTAGGAAGGTCATCGCTGGGTATTTCGGTGTATTCCACGCTTCCGAGGTGCTTCATTTTTGGAATTTCATGTTCTCTGAGCTACCGTACTTTTGCTTTTGTGGCCATGGTCTTTCATAATACTACCTTGTTAGGTGTATTTGTGCCCTATTATCCCATTCACTTGTGAGTAGGACCTGGGGGCTCTTCAGCCGGGGATTTTCAGATTCTACGATCCGGCAGTCCTCGTGGGATGCAGCAGGTAATGGTAGGTAATTACGGGCACAGTACCAAACCAAATAATCGCTCTAATAGCACACCTACAACTCGCAGACAGAATGTTACATCATTGGGCACGCTGGGGCTACCAGTCCCAAAAGACACAGCAGCTGACAAATGTTACACGTGTGGAGTTATTTTTAGACTCATTATTTCACAACAGATCCGGCCAGTGACTGGAAACTGTGCAAGATAATGTTGATGATTTCACAACTCTCGGAAAATGCTTACTAATGTGTGGTGTAAGATATTCCAAGACGATCAGATCATAACTTAAACTGTTTACTTGATATCAAAACTAAAATGAACCATGGGGCTGTCAGACCCATGTGCCACTAACGGAGGGTTAACATGAATAAATAATTGGAATAATTCCTTGAAAGATACCAAGGAAAAGTCACAAAAAGAATAAGCTGCTGCCATAGACTCCTACGGTATTAAGTTAAGCCCAATCTTACCTTACGTAACTGTCGGAACTGGAATATTGAGCACATGCAGGATTCCCATCTAGAACAATTTCTGACAGGTTTAATGTATGTAAAATCTGTAGAGAACCCATGGACAGCTGAAAGAGAGAAAAACAAAGTAAACTTGAAATTAATGATGGTAATCAGGTATATAACAAAGAACAATAATTGTATTACTCCAATGCATTGTCTTACAGTAAATGATAATTTTGTTGCTTCATTTAAGGAATATAGGCCCAGGCATAAATGCTAGTGCATGCTCCCAAAATTGAAATGATAGAAGCCATCATTCACTGTTGCCTAGTTCTATTGAAGAAAGCTTTCCAGTCGGTCTACACAAATTATGCCCAATTACATTATGTGGGAATCAAGTTGTACCCCTGGTACAACCACCCACGGGAAAATTCAAGATACAACAAAAATATGAAACCCTTCCCATATCCATAAATGAACTAAATATACAAAATTGTTAATTTCTATGATTGTTTCATTATGTGGTGCAATAGGACTATGCATCGACTTTTGAGGCACCTGTAGGCCACGTGGAGAAGTCCCCAAGGTAAGTTCCCAGCTACAATGGGAGAGAGGGCCTAGAGCCCTAACTTCGCCACAATAAAGGCACAAATGAATAAATAATATCGCTAACGATAGCAGAAATGAAAAGTTCCCTTCTGTAACTAAGCAGTAGTAAATTATGGAACTACCAACGTAACACAACTAAAAACTTATCACGGCTTATAGTCGTTTATTTATTTTTCTTAACTTTGTGGTGGCAAACCTGGCTGGTCTGTAAATGGAGAAGACGGCTCTGTATGGCGACCACTAAGACGAGTGTCTTTCGATTTGAACAGTCAAGGTAGGTGGATGCAAGTTGTAAATCGAGAGACGCCGTAAGGCGTGCTCGGGTTCTCCTGGCCCTAGTGCTTCGAGAAATATAAGTGAATTAGACTTTTGGGACTGGATCGATTGTAGTGCTTATCAAATCACTCTCATGGCTCCCAACGGTCATAGAGGCGGAAGAGGTCAGGCCAGACGGACTGGCTGTAAAGGCGTACCTCAGTAGTACTTGAGTATGCGGCAGTTCGATGCAGTCTCTGTGTTCGGTCCTGCATGCCTCATTCTTTGTGAGCCGCAGGATAAGGCCAGGGATCATAGTGTATGGGTCTCGTCCTGGCAAGCTGAGATCCACCCTAAACAAATTCACGCCAGTGGCACTTCTTCCATACGTCACTTACTTTCAAAGTCCAATGGCGATGGGATATGGACGGTGGGGGCTGGTTATGGGTGTAACTGGAAGCCCCTAGTTCAGACCTGCACGTTGACATTGCTGCTCTCAGTGAACCTAGGCTGTCTTCTGAAGGCAAGATTACTGAATCTGGAACAGGATATACCATCTTCTGGAAAGGAAAGGAGGAGGGTGAATGTCGTATTCAAGGTGTGGGCTTCGCTGTGAAAACCGAACTAGTAAATTATCACCAACTTACACCCATTGCAATCAGCAAAAGGCTCATGACTCTCCGCACACCACTCTCAGGAGGTTCCTTTATGACACTCATCTATGCCTATGCTCCTATCTTAGATTCTGATGATGAAGTAAAGGCTCAATTCTATAATCAGCTAAGTGAAATAATCTCCAAGGTACCATCTGCAGATAAACTCTTGCTCCTTCCTCGGTGATTACAATGCCAGAGTTGGGAAATGTGAATAATGGAATAATGTGATGGGCAAACAGGGACTTGGAAAATGCAATCCCAATGGACTGTTGCTTCTTGGTCTTGGTGCAGAACACGAACTTTTCATTACCAACACGCAGTTCCGGCTACCTAACCACTTCAAAACCACGTGGATGCATCCTCGTTCCAAACATTGGCACATTCTTGATTATATCATTACCCGGCAATGTGATAAGAAGGACACTCTTATTACCAGAACAGCAAGGAATACAGACGATTGTTGGACAGATCATGAACTTCTTATATGTAAGCTCAGGATATCCATCAGACCTAAACCACCTAGGAAAATCAAAAATTTGCCAAGAAAGAAGTTTAATACATCCAAACTTCTGGATGAATCCATCTATAAACATTTTGGAAACAGGATCGTCACCCAGTTATCAGAAAACCCAGTAATGAATGACAGTCAGCAAGAATGGGCCACACTACAAAAGATTATCACACAGTCAGCTGAGGAAACCATTGGTTTTATAGTGTGGTTTGACGACAACAATGAAGAAATTCTGTCTCTCATCAATGCCAAAAGGAATGCCTATCTTGCCCATCTTCAAGACCCAACTTCCAACACAAGGAGAGATAAACTACTGGAACTCAAGGGTAAATGTCAGACGCAGATAAGGCAGATTAAAAATTCTTGGTGGCAACAGAAGGCTCAGGAACTGCAAAGACTATCGGATGCTCGAGACTTGAGGAACTTCTGTGCAGTACTCAAGGAAATATATGGACCATCTCGCTCATCATCAGGTACACTGAAAAGCGCTGATAATTCTACTACCTTTACTGATAGTTAAGAAATCTTGGAACGCTGGAAGGAGCACTTCTCCAATCTCCTAAATCGTCCATCAGCAGCTGCTGAAGACTTCCTTTGTGATGTGCCACAACAACCTGAACAACTGTGGTTGGCAGTACCTCCTACTTATCATGAATTCAGTGCAGCTCTCACCCAATTGAAACCCAGAAAGTCACCTGGCCCAGATAACATCCCTCTGGAACTAATTCAAGCCGGAGGTCATTCCCTCAAAACAAGGATTTTCACCCTTATCCTCAGAATATGGGAATCAAGAAAGGTACCTGGAGACCTAAAGAATGACACTATCATCACTATCTTTAAAAAGGGTGATCGCAGTGTTTGTGGCAACTACCGTAGTATATCACTGCTATCAATTGTGGGGAAGATTCTTGCAAGAATTCTACTTAACCGCCTCAAGGTTATCTCCGAGAAGATACTCCCAGAGTCACAATGCGGATTTAGAGCTTCCAGAAGCACAATTGACTTGATTTTCTGAGTGAGACAGCTACAAGAAAATGTAGAGAGCAACAGAATCCACTCTTCTTAGTATTTTATGACTTGGAAAAAACATTAGATTCGGTTCCAAAACCAGCCATGTGGGCGGTGCAGAAGCGGTTTGGTTGCCCTCAGCATTTTGTTGATCTAATCAAGGCTCTCCATAATGGCATGACAGGTCAGGGTTGCCATCAGAATGAGATGTCAGATGAATTTCCTATTACCCATGGACTGAAACAAGGATGTGTACTGGCTCCAACGCTTTTCGCGCTGTACTTGCTGCAATGCTTTATGATTCACCCACAAACACCCCAGATGTGGAGGTCAAGTATTGTTTTGATGGAGGGCTTTTCAACCTCCGCTCCTTGAGGAAAACTCAGGTTACTAAGGTTACTAACATGTTGTATGCAGATGATGCTGCGTCGCCAACTCTCACACTTCAACAAATTTTTCAATACAAATAATGTTAACAGTATTGACAAACATTTAAAATCGGAAATTTATGAGCTCAGATGTGAAATGAAATGAAACTACGCAGGACAAACAGGTAGGAGCATACACACTCGTTATGCTGAGCATGTTTCGGCCATAAAGCACAGGAAGTTCTCACCATGGCGGTACATATGGAAGAAACGGGACATAAGTTCACGGACATAAATTATATGTCAAAATTTTGCATTACGCATCGAAAGGCAGCTATATGAATGTTTTGGAAAATATTCATATCAACTTATCAGAGATCTAATGAATGCATTAATCTGAACGAGATTAACTTTGAGACTAACATATTATTTGATACATTAGCAGATCATTTAAACAACAAAAAAAAGAAAACTCCCTCCTCAACCCCCGCCGTAATAGATTAATTCCTACTTATATCCTGACTTGATCAAAATTTCTTGACGCCACACCCAATCATCCTTACAAGGAATAAATATTTAACGTTTCCACGTAACTCATTCATCACTTCAAATAATAAGTGCTTATTCCAGGGTTACCGGGTGAGTTAGCCGAGGTCGTTGCGGCATGACTGTTGGCAGTCGCTCACATCCGGGAGGCGAGGAGGTTCGAATCCCCCCGCCGGCAACCTTGAAGATGGTCTTCTGTGGTTTCCCATCTTCCTTCCAGGCAAAGGCCGGGGTTGGTCCCTAACTATAGCCCACAGCTGCTACCTTCCAACTCCTCAACCCTCCCTTCCAACTTTCCTCCCCAACGGTACTTGTAGCTCACCCATTGGGTGTCCGTCTCGAAGCAGCTACAAAACTGGCGAGCCGAACATGTCCTCGGACACTCCCGGCACTAAAAGCCATACGCTTAAAAAAAA
Source organism: Meconema thalassinum (assembly GCA_946902985.2). Lineage (NCBI taxonomy): Eukaryota > Metazoa > Arthropoda > Insecta > Orthoptera > Tettigoniidae > Meconema > Meconema thalassinum. Next base: position 473,551,926 of record OX336391.1, read on the forward strand.
TAATCCAGGGTTGACATTAATATGTCTAATGACAACCCTACCAACCTGGGCCCAATGTCTGGGAAGCCAGGCTCTGCCTGTCACAAGTCAGGACCAAAGGGGAGTGATAGAGGAGTAACACCTCTTTAAAAAACCTTGGTCCAGCTGGCCCGGCTGGTAGTTCCTTGTAAGGGCCCCTTACCAGGGTTACGGTAAAGTCCTCAACGACAACTGTGGTGGAGAAGGTAGCCTTTGGTACAGCATAGATGACGGAAGAGGCATCCCAGTGCTCGGGATAAATAGAGCAAAAGGTATCTGTTTTAACTAAACAGATATCAGCATTCACCCGATAACGTCTGTTCCCCATGTTAGGGGCGGTTATCAAAGGCGTCTGTTCCCATATTGGGCGGCCTATTATGATCCATCTGGCGATTCGATCACAGATGTAACATCGAAGGGGAGTAAACCTCCTTCCAAAATAATCTCAACTTAAGACATGATAGTAAACCACAACGGAAAATATACTCCAGGAGGTAAACAATCCTCCATCACAAGAAACTGTGATGCAACTGGGCCTGCGGAGTCTGGAGAGCCCAAAACATCATGTGAGGAAGAGTCGGAGCTTCCTGGAACTTCACGCATAAGACCTAAGCAAAAACATCTGCTAGGCACACTGAACATCAATACGCTCATGAAAACTGGTAAACTGAAACAACTGACAGATGTGCTGAATAGACGTAATATCCTCATTCTTGCTTTACAAGAAACTCGATACACCGACGAAGATGCTTTTGAGTCTGAGGGATATAGAATTTACAAAGGGAAAGCTGGCATCAAAACCAAACAAAACAGTACTATACTTGGAACAGCTTTTATGATTAAACAAAACTTAACAGAATCAATAACAAATTTTACATCTTCATCAGAACGAATTTCACTTCTCTCATTTCGATCAGGAAACAAAGGCTATACTATAATCAATGCTCATGCTCCCACCAATGAGGACAATAAGAAAAATCCAGAAAATGTTGACGAGTTTTGGGAAATGTTGGAACATGAATCATCAAAGATACCTTATCATCACGTTAAAATCTTAGTGGGTGACTTTAATGCACAGATTGGAAGAGAGAGAAAATTTAGAAACATAGTGGGTGACTTCCCAGCTCACAACCGCACTAACAGAAATGGAGAGAGACTCATAAGTTTCTGCAGACTATTTGATCTTAAATTGATGTCAACCTTTTTTAGGAAATTACCGAGGAGAAAGAAAACATGGTGCTCTCCAAATCCACATTTAGGTTCATATCAATTGGATCATGTAGCAATTACAAAACAGAACTTTAGAGAAATCATGAATGTTAGAGTAAGGAGAGGATTAAATATTGATTCTGACCATTTTTTGTCTGAGATCAAAACTAAATTCCAACCAAATAAATCCAAGCCAAAAATTCCAAAAATTCCTAAAATAGACACAAAAGTTTTATCAGAAAATAAGACTGAATTTATCAATAAACTGCATACTAAAGATAAGAGTAACTGGGAAGAGATCAGAGATGTAATGATAGAATCAGCCAAAGAATTGGGACAGCCTCCAAGGAAAAGGAAACACCGATGGTGGAATACAACATGTGATGCAGCGATCGAACGTAGATTAGCGGCTTGGCAGTTATGGAATTCCAGGAAACGAGAAGATGACTGGATTAATTTTGTAGAGATCAGAAAGCTAACATCCAAAATCATCAGGATAGAGAAACGTAATTATGATAAGAAGCGATTGGAAGAGATAGATATAGATTTTAAAAAGAACAACACCAGACAATTCTACAAAGTATTTCGAGAGGAGATCCAAGGATACAAACCAATGAACCTCCATTTCAAGGATTCAACTGGTAGACTGGTCACTAATAATAAAGACAACTGCGAGTTACTAGCTAAATACTTTGAGGAACTTCTTAATTGCGAAGAACCTTTAGAAAGACTACAGTTTACATCACCACAAAAAGAGAACCCTCCGTCAGAACCACCAACTGTCCAACAAATAGAACAATATATTGACAATCTTAAAAATAATAAGGCACCTGGTGAGGATGGGATACTAACTGAAATGTTGAAACTCGGTGGTAAATTTGTAGCTGAAGCTTTACACAAAGTTATCAAGGAATGTTGGGAAAAAGGAACAATTCCAAATGATTGGAAACAGGCAATAATCCATCCCTTGCACAAGAAAGGAGATAAGACAAACCCCAACAATTATAGAGGTATTTCCTTACAGCCAATCGCATACAAAGTTCTTTCTAAAGCACTGCTACACAATCTGGAAGAACAAGCAGAACATACTATCGGCGAATACCAAGCCGGATTTAGAAAAGGGAGATCTTGTCCAGAGCAAATTTTCAATCTCAAAACAATCCTTAGAATCAGAACAATACGTAACCTCAACACAGTTGTATCTTTCATTGATTTCAGAAAGGCTTATGATTCAATAGACAGACAGTCTGTATTCCTAACGCTAGCAGAATTAGGGATAGATAAAAATACCAGACAACTGGTTGAACAAACACTAACAAATACAACCTCAAGAGTTAAATTTCTAAACGACATTTCAGAACCCTTCCAAATCAAAACCGGAGTTAGACAAGGTGATGGGCTTTCACCACTTCTATTTAATTTGATATTAAACAAAATCATGAAGGAATGGAAACTTAAATTATGCGAAAGAAACATTGAAGGGGTCCATTTGGGGCAAGGAAAAGGAAGATTTGAGGTGAAATGTCTTGCCTTTGCTGATGACATAGCAATCATTTCAGAAAACAGATTTCAAGCACAAATAATGGTTGAAACCCTACATGAAATAGCAATAAAAACTGGTCTTCAGATTTCGTATGAAAAAACCAAATATATTGAACACAGACACAATGGAGAAAAATATCTAACAACTCAACATGGACAGATTCAAAGAGTTGATAAATTTAAATATTTGGGAGAATGGATCCAGTCAAATGGACTTGATAACACATCCTGCAAGGAGAGATTCAGAAAGATGGAAAATGCCTATAAACTCACCCAACATAGATACAACAAACGATCAATTTCATTCCAGGCAAAAATCAGGCACTACACAACTGTAATTAAACCAGAGGTATTATACGGATCAGAATGTTTAACGTTGAACAAAAGAGGTGAACAAGAGGAACTGGAAAAGAAAGAAAGGAAAATACTTAGGAAAATTTTGGGTCCCCAAAAGAATAAAGATATTTGGATGAAGAGAAAAAATGAAGACCTTTACCGAAATGTGGAAAAAATTACAGACTCAATTAAAAGACGGAGACTACAATTTTATGGTCACCTTCATAGAATGGATAGCAGCAGGCTAACTAAGAAAATTTTTGACTACATCTCCAAATTAAAAAACACCACTAGATGGCTGGAAGAGATAAGGTGTGATCTGCAAAAACTGAAGATCACAAATAACATCATTTCTAATAGGGTGGAATTCCGGCGACTGATCACTACTGCAGATTTTTCGATTCTGCAAGTTCCACATCAACCACGGAGAGTGTTATCAACGGAACAGAGGCAGGCCATCAGCCAACATATGAAGAAGTTTTGGGAAGAAAAGAAAAAACGAAACAATGTACCGTAGTCTTAGGTTCAAAGCGGTCTATAATTGGCCAAATTCTAAATATATATATATATGTCTAATGACACAGGCTCAACAAAAGAAGAACAAGAGAAAAAGTACGAACTGTATTTTTATTTTTGGTTAGGATTTCGATGTCATATGTTTCACACCAACATATGGGCTGAAGAAGGAAACATATCAAGTTTCCGAAACATGTACCTATAGTATTTTTAGTAAAGTAAAGTATTGATTTGGCGAATGAAAATTGTGTCATACTTCTTGTTAAACATGGTCAGTACGGAACCTGGAACGAGTGCGATTTATAACTCTCACACCAGAAGAGCTGCAAGAGTCAGTTAATTGTTACAAAAGTGCATGTGATCGCTTTGGTCGTACCATAAATGTCAATAAGACTTAAGTCTTGGCACAACCTTCACCAGGCACATGTCTTCCTCAGTTCAATATCTCCATCTCAAATTTGCCATTAGAACAGGTAGACCACTTCTCCTACCTGGGCAGTACTATTTCTGTGAGGTGTACCTGTGAGCAGGATGTGGATAAGAGAATTGGCGCAGCCCATGCAGCATATGGACGATTAGCGCACCGGGTCTTCATGAATAAAGATCTGTCCACGAGTACAAAGCTTATGGTGTACAAAGCAGTAGTCGTTTCTACATTGTTGTATGGCTGTGAAACGTGGACCCTTTACCGACGTGATCTTAGGAAGCTTGAGCACTTCCACCTACAAAAACTTCGATCAATCCTGAGGATTAAATGGGAAGACCGCATTACCAATATTGTTGTTCTTGAAAAGGCTCAAATCAACAGCATAGAATCATCCATAATAGGTCACCAATTTAGATGGATTGGTCATGTCCATCGGATGGATGATGTGAGATTACCTCGTCAAATGCTATATGGTGAGTTATGCTATGGCACCAGACCTCATGGTGGTCCTAAGAGGCGCTACAAGGACCAATTTAAGCAGACCCTGAAATTGACAGGTCTTGATTGACAAACCTGGGACATGCTGGCTGAAGACCGCTCAACTTGGCGCCGTACCATATCGCATACTGTAAAAACATTTGAAATGGATCGACGCACACATTATGAGGCCAAGCGTCAAGCTAGGAAACTTCGAGCAGCCCAACCACGTCCTCCTCCAGCAATACTATGTGACTTGTGTGGACGCTTGTTCCATGCCAGGATTGGACTCTTTAATCACCGTAAACACATCCACAAACTGGACTGAAGGAAGAAGATTTATACTCGGATTCGAGTTAAAGCCGATGATGTTTATCGTTCATAAGTATTAGGCCAGTAAACTGGTGCTCACCCAAGTACCTATATACTAATATTAAGAGAAAGAGCAACCCTCAAATTTAGAAATATTACACTTGACACCTCAACGTCGGGCTCGAGAACCAGAAGTCATTAGTGTAGGGGTGAGTGTAAGTGTATGTTGTGCAAGTGATTTTTGGGGGAGTGCAATTGATTGGGGGAAGTGAAAGTGATTTTGGGGGATTGATCAGTGTAGTGTGATATGTCGGTATGGGTGACGAGGAAGAAGAAATGTTTCTCAGAAGTGGTCAGATGTTGAGTGGTGAGATGGTGAAGATGAATAGGGATAATAGGAGTAGTCGGGTGACAAAGGAGGGTGAGACGGTGATAGAAGGAAGAGCGGAGGTAAATCCCGAGAACAGTAGTGGAACAGAAGGACCTATAGATAAATTTGAGATGATTATGAGGATGTTGCAGCAGAATCGTCAGGAAATCACTAGCATGTTAGAGCAGAACTATCAGAAATTAGAGCAGAATTCTCAGGAAATTGGTAGGAGGATATAGGCCACTAACAATAGGATAGAACAGAACAATTTAGAGATGAGTAGAAAGCTAGATAGGAACAACACTGAAACTAATGATAAAATTGAGGAATTAAATGAGAAGATAAACAGTTTAGTGGAAAGTAGCGAGGAGTTGGGTAGGGAGTGTGAGCGGCTTAAGGAGAGTATGTCAGAATTCTAAGAGATGATAAGGGAAGAGATGAAAAGTCAGTTAAAGAAGACTGTAGGTGAAAGCAGATTAGAAAAGACTGTAGGTGAAAGCAGAGAAGAAGTTAAGGAGAGACTGGAAGTAGGTGATAATAGAGAAGATGAGATGAAGAATCAGTTAGAGAAGACTGTAGGTGGAAGCAGATTGGAGAAGACTGTGAAAGCAGAATAGAAGTTAAGGAAATTGTAGGTGAAATTAGATTAAAGTTGGGAAAAGGCAGGAAGAAGATGAGAGTAGAGTAGATGAACAGCAGGTGGAGGAAATTGTAGGTGAAATTAGAATAGAAGTTGAGGAAAGGCAGGAAGTAGATGATGGTAGAATAGATGAGCAGCAGTTAGAGGAGACGTTATATGATGGTAGAATAGATGTGCAGCAATTAGGGGAGACTGTAAGTGATAGTAGCTTAGATGAGAATGAACAGCAGTTAAAGGAGATGTTAGCTGAATATAGAGTAGAGGATGAGAAAAGGCTGGAAGTAGGAAATAGTATATTAGATGTGAGTAACCAGCAGATTAGGGGTGAAAATCAGCAGGGAGATCCCAGTAGACAGGGAAAACAGAAGGTGAAAGTAAGGAACTAGAAGAGTAGAAAAAAACAGGATAGGCAGATCACATGGTTAGATGAATTTGAGAAAAGATTTAAAGAGAGTATAAGGAAAACAACCTAGAATGGAAGCACGTAGTAGAGATGTTAGGTGAAATGACGGGAAATTACATGTGTTGGGGGCGCGTGTCGCTACTTGTTATATTGTGAGGAATTGAGGGTTTGAAGCATTTTAGTGAATACTTATTAACGAAGGGAAAAACTTGTTCAATTTATACTTTTTATACTGTAATGTATATAATTTTCATGGTTATAACAGAGTTTTTTTTTTATTGAAAACTTATGGCGAGTCATATATAGAGGCCATACATATATTTATTCGTTTTGCAAATCTGTAATCTTTGCTTATTAACTACTTGCTCAAGTCTACTTTGATATTGTTATACTTATGAGCAACTGAGATATAATTTTCAAGAGCTCCTATTCAGCAATTCAACGACTCGGCAAGTCCGGAAAAATTCCTTGTCTGACTAAGACTACAGACTGAAGCGAAGAAATTCGATAAGATTCTCAAGGAGGAGCAAGATTTACAGCTGCAAGCAGTTGGGGATCTAAGGTGTGACATCTGAGGTCACAGTGAGGAGAATGAGAAGCTTAGGCTGCAATCGAATGATCGTGGCAGTGTAGAAAGTCAATACCATCCTACAGCTGAAAAGTACAAGAAATCTGATGAGTTAATTACAAAGTACAGATTGATCATCTTAATTACATGTGTATCAGAAATCCCTCCACTATGGGATAGTTGTCAGGATTTCTGGGGGCGAGTGTAATAAAATCAGAAATCGAGATCGGAACTGTTTAAATATGATCTTGTGCAATTGCGATGTGTTGCTGGAAGGACATTTTGATTGCAGCATTCCTAGGAAAATTCATGCATGTACTCGTATTGGGTTTCTATTATCTCCACCGTGATTTGCTAGCAAGGAGTAAAGAAACTATAAAGAAGGTATCATAATCGATGCGAAACAGACTTTATATAAATAACGTGCAAGATGGCTGCGATGACTTCATGCTGTTCTACAAGGACGTGCAAGATGGCGGCTGAAGCCGATATCATGGTGGAGCAAAGAACGAAAGAAGCTTTACTATGAAGTGCAAGATGGCTGCTGCGGCTTTGGATTTGTAGTAGTGGTGATATTATGAACTGCAGAACCGGATCGTCAAGAAAAGAAGAGACTACTACAACTGTTTACTTGGCGAGAAGATATAATAATGGCAATGAAATAGGAAGAAGATTATTGGTGAAGGAATTCAGATTTGGGATATTCTGTCTTCTTTACTACATCGCATTTGTTTTGTATTCCTATATCATATCTCTTCACGGCAGAAGTAAAACGAGATTGAATGTATGCAACGAAAGTCTACTGAAAACACTATTTTCTTTAGTAGTGTTATGCAATATTCACATCATTGATGTACAATGGATTCATGCACTCACCTCAGGAAGCATTTCGAAAGCAGAGAATGTGTGATTGTTTGGTGCTATAAAATGAAAATGATTTCTTATTTTGTCAGAAATACAGTTAGCTCTTTTATTACGTATCCTTCTACAACCACATGAGTAAGTTTGTTTTAATAAATTATATTACAGTATATTTTATCTTGCATTCTCAACTAATGTATTCTGGTTGGTGATGTATATCACCCTACATCACGAGAGAGAGTATTCTGTGCTGTGCCATATACATAATATGTTTATCGTTCATAAGTATTCAGCTAGTAGACTGGCGCCCACCCAAGTACTATATAATATACTAAAAGAAAGAGCAACCCTCAAATTTAGAAATATTACAAGATCCTGTTCACTTAGGCTTAGTTAATGTATGATGTATATGAATTACACTTATGCACAAATATACAGTGGAACCTCGTTAGTACGTTTTTCAAGGGACTGAAAAATTTGGACGTAAAAAGCGGGAAAACGTACTAATGAAAAATTAACATTAAACCTCATTAACTTGTTTCAGTGAGGGAAAAAAAAAAAAAAAAACGTGTTAATTGGAAGTACGTACTATCGAATATACAATTTTAAACAACCTACAGAATTATTGTATTACGGAACTAGTTTACATAGCACAGAGTGATCACTTTCGTGATGTTTATAGTGCGTTTTTCTTTTGTGCCGCATTTGTCAGTTAAATGCTTTTGAGACCACCGAACGAAAACATATGTACTTATTCATTTCTGTTAACATTATAATGTTTATTACTAGTGTTTAATCTCTCTCTATATATATATCTAAGACTCTTACCTCAGCGTGTTAATAGGTCATGCGCCTCCAGCTTACGCTCACATACTGAAAAGGGTGTCGACTTGCTTGCTGCCTTCCTGTATGACTGACGTCACAGCTTGCCCTGGCCAATCATCGCCCGCCAGCCTGGCTTCCAGACGTTTCTATGATGTTATTATTTAAGTGGCGGCGTTTTGCTCTCCATCAGCATTCCTTCTTCAAACCTTCTACGGTCTTCTTCAACTAGCGAGAGGCATTCGTGCCTTCCGCCCTTCTCCGGGGCCTTCTAAACTTCAGGCCTAATCTGCATTTATGAGTGAAACTACCAGGAAACGCAACAGCAGAGAGCTTCAGCACTGAGAAAGTGCATTCTACGTTTTTACTCCAAACCGCAAGAAGCTGCATCAAATAGCAGTTCTAAATGCCATGTTATTTGGCATTCAAGAAATAGCATCAAAACCTAACGATGTTAGCCAATGTACAGCGCTGGTCGCCCTGGCGAAGTTATTTTCCTGATGCTGGACATTTCAAATTCTACTACCAAAAAATCTAGTGTTGGCCACGGCAGTCTCCGTCAGCATGCTTCTAGTCATCGCCACTAAAGATAAGTTTGTGCCTTTTTTATTATTATCTTAATCATCTTCGTTTTAAGTGTTTGCTAGCAAGTGCAAGAATATTAAATTTGTGTGTGCATCAAGCAGAATGAACTTTTGAATAATAGCACATGGCTGTGCCAACCTAAATAAAATTAATGAACATTTGAAACTGCCCCAGGCGGGCCAGCATAACTAATTTTTTTTAATTAAGGCTTTATTAATGTGTTTGCAAGTTTCACCCTAAAAATAAAAGTATTGTATTTACTCTCAATGTTCAGTCTAGTATTGAAGGAACCAGGCCGCATTTCCTTAGCCCAATCCTTTCAGTCTAATCTTCTCTCAAGGAAGTTATTTTGTCCAGGCCTTAAGCCTGATGCTGTCCTCCCGTTTATGTTGATGAATCTGGGCTGTTCTCCACATAACCATTTTGGTGCCGAAACCCGGGATGCTTGTAAACATTCTGTTTAACCAAATCTTCAAATTTCTTAATGTTGGAACTAATTCAAAATTTAAATGCCATACTGAACATTGAGTGTGTTAATATTTTAAAAATTGTGTTTTCTAATCTACTTCGAAAGTTTCAGCTCGAGTGTATATGGTTGGCACTGAGAAGGGAGACAAACAGCAGGCCCGTATTTCACCGCAGGGGAAGCCGCACTCTCTTTTCTGGCAGACTGTCAGCTTCTTCCGAAGCAAGGTGTACCAGCTCACAGTATAGTCGTGAGTACACAACAAACTTTCATAATGCCGATTGACGAGAAACTCATTAATGCCAGAGCTTCTGTCAAAGGCAAGTTAACGCGTTTTCGCACTTTTCTAGATGAGCTCCCGGAAAAAGAACGTAATAGTGACATAATTTCTCAAAGACTGAAAGGTTATGAACAGGCCTTTGAAAAATATGATGAGATCCAAAGTAATATTGAGACCAAGGATCCCGACCAGCAAAGTGACCGTTGTGAGGTTGAAAATCTATATTATAAGGGGTTCGCAGACGCGAAGCAGCTTTTAAGAAGTTTAACATTGCAGGAAAAGCAGGAGAAAATTCCTTCAGAATCTTCTTCTTTTCCTTCCCGTGTTATATTACCGAAAATAGAATTACCTAAATTTACCGGAGATGAAGCTACATGGGAACCATTTTTTGAATTATTCAATTCATTGATTCACGAAAACGATTCTCTTCCTTCAATACAGAAGTTTCATTATTTGCGTTTGTCCTTGCAAGGCAACGCACTTAAACTCATCCAAGAGCTTACGTTGACAAATGAAAATTATGAAGTAGATTTGGCACTTCTCAGAGATCGGTTTGGGAACACTCGTTTAAAAACTCAACGTCACATACAGGGTTTATTCAATTTACCTATTGTTCAAGCTGATAATCTTGCCTCGCTTCGTAATCTGATCGATGCTGCGGAACTTCATATTCGTGCGCTTGCAAATTTGGACCAACCAGTTGACCATTGGGATCTATTTTTGATTCATCTTATTTCTGTTAAATTAGACACTAAAACTTTAAAAGATTGGGAAGCAGCTCTGTCGCAACATTCATTGTGTACCTATGAAGCTATTATTAAATTCTTAAAGGCGAAATGCCAAATTCTCTCTGCTGTAGCCAGCCAAAAGAGTAGCTCTACTTTCAAACCTCCCTCTAATAGTAAGGACATCAGCCCCACTCAGAGAGTACTAAGGTCACATGTCTTTTCTACCAATATTCGGTCTTCCAATCAAGCACAAGCTTGTGTTTTGTGTCAACAACCACATAACTTGTACCAATGCGCTCAATTCAAATCTTTATCTGTGGATGAAAGACGCAAATTAATTACCACCCACAAGCACTGCTTTAATTGTCTATCAGCGACACATATGATAAGCAATTGTCGTTCTGAACGGTTATGTTTTCACTGTAAAGCAAAGCATCATACTCTCCTGCATAGGCATGAAAGATCGCGGTCATCAGCAACCAATAGTTCATCCGCTAAATCTCATTCTGAGACTTTGCCGAATAACGCTCAGTCTTTTACTCAAAGCTCTGTTTCGTTCAGTAAAACTCAAGTTTTATTGTCCACTGTCCAAATTCTAGTGAAGAATGTTCACGGAAAATGGGTTTCTGTAAGGGGATTGTTAGATAATGCTGCAACTAACAATTTTATCAGTGAATCGCTAGTTCGCAAGTTAGGTCTACAAATATGCCCTACTTCTATAGAAGTTACAGGAATTAATGGTTCCAAATCGCAATCTCTGAGTTATGCTAAAGTGGATGTAAAAGATTCCAATAATCTTGGCATTCATTTAAATTTAGATTTTTTAATTATAAATTCCATAGGTAATGACACCCCCATTACTTCTTTTCAAGTCCAGGGTTGGAATATTCCGCCTCATTTGCAACTTGCAGATCCGAATTTCAACAGAGCTTCATCTGTAGAAATTCTTTTAAGTGCCAGCATTTTTTGGCAATGTTTACATCCGGAAAAGGTTAAAGTTGCCCGTGATGTTTTCTTTCGTAGAACTGATTTTGGTTGGATTGCCACTGGGCAAATATACCGCAACCCCGTTCAACAAAAATCTCATTGTTATTTTGTTGGTGCTGATTTAAATCAAGAATTAATTAAGTTCTGGGACATTGAGGATATTCAAGTCACCTCACCTCATTCTCTCAATAATGAGATCTGTGAAACACACTACGTAGAAACCACTGTTCGCACTACTGAAGGCAGATTCGTGGTTACTCTTCCTCGCATTTTTAACCCCCCTGTTATTACAGAATCACATTCCAGAGCTCTCAAAGCTTTATTCACAATTGAAAATCGCTTTAAAAAAGATGCTCTCTTAAAAACTCAGTATACTTCCTTCATGGAAGAATACGAATCAGCGAATCACATGGAAGTAGTTCCAAAATCTCAAGAAATTAGTAATCCTCCTAAAGAAATAGTATATCTTAATCATCATCCGGTTTGGAAAAATTCTTCCACCCGAGAACAGATAAGAGTGGTTTTTAATGGGTCATCTCCAGATGCTAATGGTGTTTCTCTCAATGACACTCTGCATTCTGGACCCGCTATTCAGACAGATCTTACTTCAGTTTTACTTAACTTTCGTCTATTCCCCATTGCTGTCCTTGCTGACATCAAGCAAATGTATAGGCAAATTCTAGTAAATTCAGAACAACGTGATTTGCAAAGAATTTTGTGGCGAGACGACAATGCAAAACCTATAAAAATATTTCGTTTAAGAACAGTGACATACGGTCTTAAGCCGTCTGCCTTTCTCGCAATACGATCTCTTCACATGTTGGCCGAACAAGATGGTCATCTTTTTCATCCTCTAGCTTCTGAAGTTTTGAAAACTGCATTTTATGTAGATGATTTTCTGTATTCCTTTCCTAGTATCTCTGACGCACTTCTTGTTTGTGAGGATTTAAACTCTCTTCTTTCTGGCGGTGGGTTTACCCTTCATAAGTGGAACTCGAACTCAACCGAATTTTTATCTAACTTTTCACAAGTAATTCCTGTTGACAAATGTGTTGCGCTTCCTACTGAGGAATCAGCTATTAAAACCTTGGGTGTTTTTTGGTCTCCTTCTTCAGATACCTTTTCCTATCAGGTACACTTATCTGAGTTTCACCCTCAAACGAAAAGGCAATTATTATCAGAAATAGCAAAAGTTTTTGATCCCTTGCAGTACATTGCTCCGGTGGTTATTACTGCAAAAATTTTCTTACAAAAACTTTGGTCATTGAAAGTTGGTTGGGATGAAAAGGTACCCTCCCCCCTTTTGGATGAGTGGTTAAAATACCGCAAGAGTTTGTTAGATCTTTCTCAAATTTCTATTCCCCGCACTTTAATTTCGGACCTTTCATGTCAGTATTTCGATTTGCACGTATTTGCAGATAGTTCTGAAAAGGCATACGGTTGCTGCGCCTACTTAGTAGGCCGCTCTTCCAATACTTTACCCGGATTTTCCAATTTAATTTGCGCAAAATCAAAGGTAGCCCCACTCAAATCCATATCTTTGCCTAGATTGGAATTGTGTTCTGCTGTAATGGCTGTGGAATTAGCCAGTAAATTAAAAATCAGTTTAAATTTGAAATTTTCGAGCACATGGTTTTGGAGTGATTCTTCCATCGTGTTAGCTTGGCTTTCAAAACCTTCTTCACATTGGACCACTTTTGTGGCTAATCGCGTGTCTAAAATACAAGAGTTGTCTCATTTTGACCAATGGAATCATGTTCCGGGAAAAGAAAACCCCGCTGATATAATTTCACGTGGCTGCTTGCCCAAGAAATTAATTTCTCTTAAATTATACTGGAATGGTCCGGCGTGGCTCAGTCAGGATTTCTCTTGTTGGCCTCGTTCATCTAATCCACTCGCAGAAGATGTTCCTGATGCTCGCATTGTTACCGCTTCCCTTTTTCTAACTTCTATTGCTACTAGTCTGTTTCAGCGTTACTCTTCATTTAATAAATTAATTCGTGTGGTAGCATATTTATTTCGATGGAAATTTCTTGTTCTTGATCAGCCTGTGAAACCGCAACCCTTTCTCACTAAAATGGAATTGGAATTTGCTACTCGTAGAATCTTGTTTCTCATGCAACAAGAAGTATTCTTTCTTGAGTATCAGACGCTTTTAAGCAAAAAAGCTTTACCAAAGTCTAGTAGGCTGTTACCTCTCACCCCTTTTTTGGACCAAGATGGATTAATAAGAGTGGGGGGTAGGCTAGAATATTCTAGTTACTCAGATGAGAAAAAACATCCCATTATTCTCCCTTCTAGACATCCTATTACTACTCTTATCGTAAAGAAATTTCATTATCAGAATTTGCACGCTGGCACCCGCACTTTGCTTTGTTTAATTCGCGAGAAATATTGGCTCATTAACGGTGTTCATGAAGTTTCTTCTGTTATTCGGAAATGTATACCTTGTTTCAAATCTAAGCCCCCGCCAATCACGCAAATTATGGGAAACTTGCCATATTTTCGTTCCGAACCTAGTAAGCCTTTCGCCCTAACGGGTATCGATTATGCCGGTCCTTATGTCTATCAAGTTAATTCCCCTTTATCTAAGCGAAAGTTGTTAGGTAAACTTTATATTTCTTTATTTGTGTGCATGGTGACAGGAGCCATTCACCTTGAGTTGGTTACAAGTGCTTCTACTCCTTATTTTATAGCAGCCTTTTCTAGATTTGCCGCTAGAAGGGGTGTTCCTTCTGAGGTTTTCTCAGATAACGCAAAAATTTTTGTTAGTACTTTTGATCTTTGGAAAACTGCGCTTACCTCCCCTTCTGCTAAGGAACAGTTTTCTAATTTTTCGCATGCTAAGGGATTCAAATGGCATTTCACTCCCCCATACGCCCCCCATCATGGTGGTCGTTGGGAATCTTGCATAAAGCTCACGAAGAGACAGCTGAAGAAAACCCTTGGTTCAGCCATCCTTTCCTATGAGGAATTCAATTCTTTAATTATTCAGGTTGAGGGTATTGTAAATTCTAGGCCGCTCACGCCTTTGTCTAATGATCCTAAGGATCTTCTTCCCTTAACACCTGGTCATTTTTTAATAGGCTGTTCTTTAGCTTCTACGCCTCCTTTGCTGAGTCGACGCTGTGATCTCAGGTTGCCTATTTTCTGGAGGAAGTTAGACTCTTTGCGAAACTCCTTTTGGCGCCGTTGGAAGCTGGAGTATCTCGGCTCACTTAACAGAAGAGAGAAGTGGCGGCTTTCCCAGCCTGATGTGCGAGTGGGAGATATGGTTCTTTTGCGAGATCCAAGTTCCCCTCTCGTATGGAATATTGGTAGGGTAACTCACTGCCATTTGGGTCGGGATAATCATGTGAGAGTTGTAGATGTTCTCACTAGTAAGGGTGTCTATACTAGACCAATTTCTATGGTTGCTATCTTGCCTGTTGAGGCTTAGTGTCATCTTCTTTATTGTTGTTCACGTTTTTGTAACTGATTCTTTGATTGTTTTCTTTCGGGGGTCTCGGAGCATGATCACTTTCGTGATGTTTATAGTGCGTTTTTCTTTTGTGCCGCATTTGTCAGTTAAATGCTTTTGAGACCACCGAACGAAAACATATGTACTTATTCATTTCTGTTAACATTATAATGTTTATTACTAGTGTTTAATCTCTCTCTATATATATCTAAGACTCTTACCTCAGCGTGTTAATAGGTCATGCGCCTCCAGCTTACGCTCACATACTGAAAAGGGTGTCGACTTGCTTGCTGCCTTCCTGTATGACTGACGTCACAGCTTGCCCTGGCCAATCATCGCCCGCCAGCCTGGCTTCCAGACGTTTCTATGATGTTATTATTTAAGTGGCGGCGTTTTGCTCTCCATCAGCATTCCTTCTTCAAACCTTCTACGGTCTTCTTCAACTAGCGAGAGGCATTCGTGCCTTCCGCCCTTCTCCGGGGCCTTCTAAACTTCAGGCCTAATCTGCATTTATGAGTGAAACTACCAGGAAACGCAACAGCAGAGAGCTTCAGCACTGAGAAAGTGCATTCTACGTTTTTACTCCAAACCGCAAGAAGCTGCATCAAATAGCAGTTCTAAATGCCATGTTATTTGGCATTCAAGAAATAGCATCAAAACCTAACGATGTTAGCCAATGTACAGCGCTGGTCGCCCTGGCGAAGTTATTTTCCTGATGCTGGACATTTCAAATTCTACTACCAAAAAATCTAGTGTTGGCCACGGCAGTCTCCGTCAGCATGCTTCTAGTCATCGCCACTAAAGATAAGTTTGTGCCTTTTTTATTATTATCTTAATCATCTTCGTTTTAAGTGTTTGCTAGCAAGTGCAAGAATATTAAATTTGTGTGTGCATCAAGCAGAATGAACTTTTGAATAATAGCACATGGCTGTGCCAACCTAAATAAAATTAATGAACATTTGAAACTGCCCCAGGCGGGCCAGCATAACTAATTTTTTTTAATTAAGGCTTTATTAATGTGTTTGCAAGTTTCACCCTAAAAATAAAAGTATTGTATTTACTCTCAATGTTCAGTCTAGTATTGAAGGAACCAGGCCGCATTTCCTTAGCCCAATCCTTTCAGTCTAATCTTCTCTCAAGGAAGTTATTTTGTCCAGGCCTTAAGCCTGATGCTGTCCTCCCGTTTATGTTGATGAATCTGGGCTGTTCTCCACATAACCACAGAGAAACAAGAGCAATGAAAACAAGAGAAAAATTTACTATACCGGTAACATACTCTTATTCAAGTACCGGTACTGTAGTACGAGTTGGAATATTTAACTTTCTATAATTGATTTCAGCTTAAATACATGTTTTTCTTGATATTCTGTGGAAAAGAAGTGCCGTATTCTTTGGCGTGAACGATTGGATATAACCAAAGTTTTTTTTTTTTTTCTTTCGAGGTTAGACATGCTCGCGCGTGTACAGTAAAAAAAAACTTCCTCGTGCTTAAGGTAAGGATTTCTGTCTACTTCTTCAAGAAATTTTATTTTCTCATCACTAGTTAACGACTTTCTTAGGCCTATCCATTATTTCAATCATGGTGGCCACTACTCCTGGAAATCCTGAAAAACTCCTGGAAAATGACGAAAAAATTTGAAAACTCCTGGAAAATGGCAACTGTTAATTAATTATAAAAATCTTTCCATCCACTAATAAAATTCCCAGTCTGCTCTTAGTCCTCGACGTCATGATATCGTGGATGGGGTAGCAAGGACCATCTAGCAGTCGCTCTGCAAACCCTGCTTATTTTTAACCGGAAATTTACATGCCGTGTTTTATCTAAAATCATACTCCCGCTGCGGTTTTGGGTGAGCACTCGATCGTTAACGAAAGAAATTTCTTCAGGCTACGTGTTTCTGTGTGGGAGAGCACGCGATAGTATTTTTGTAAAACATATTGAATATAGAAAACTTCACCGCAATAAAATTGCAGGCGGCATTCCTTTCTCTTTTTTTTAAGCGGATATTTGAGTCACAAAGGCTCTTTTAAAACAACAATTAAATCATTTATGCGCAGGCTTGCGTATCAATAACCACTAATTTTTGTCCACATCTGTATAAGTAAACCAAACACAACTGCTTTATTTTGGTCTTGAAGTAGGCAATTTGTGTTTATTCAAATTAGCAGGTTCCACCAATTTGAATAAACACAAATTACAATTGTCAATCATCATCATCATCATCTTGCACAGTTTCCAGCCACTGGCCGGGTCTGTTTGGAACACAAGCCTCTCCAACGTCTTCTGTCTTCCCACCATCTCTCAGCCTCCACCCTTGTCCAGTCTTCTCCTCTCTTCTTCACGCTTTCTTCCACCCCCTTGTCAATACGGACCAAAAATGGAAAATTTTCCCAATTTTGAAGTACGCAACCGATTGCGCTTATTTTTAAGTCGGGAAAAATGAGAATTACTCCTGGAAAATCGTTGACAGGTTTGAGTGGCCACAATGTTCAATACGACGCAACAAAATTATCACTAGGTTTCACAACTTCTTCAGTAGTGTAATGCGTGAATCAGATCGTATTGAGTTTCAAGGTCGATACGGTAAAATTGTGGAATCGGACCGTATACAAACTGGTGATCAGGAACATGATTGTAAACGCGTATTGTCTTGAAAGCGATTCTGCGCGCTCTTGAGTTACATTTTTAAACTAATTTAGGCCTAGGCCTACTCTCGTCTGTCGCCGAACTCTCTAATCGCTTATTTTACTTTCTGCCCATATTCTTCGTTACTGTTCGTATTCCTGTCGTGGTTGATAAGCGTAGTTTGTTGCACATGTTTCTAGCGTTCTTGTATTTTTGTCTGTTTTACCTTTAATGTCTGGTGTATCCGTATGTAAATTGTGCCACGTTACAGATCGCATTCGGGGCAACATTCCGGCAGCCCGGCGTCTCTAAAAGCTTTAAGCTTCAGTAGTTAAAAGGGACGTAAAAACTGACCCACAAGCTACCTTAAGGGACACTTAACAGATTAACTGCTATGCCCAAGATAGCGGGTTCAAACCCGGCCGAAGTCGTCGGATTTTTTAAGAGCGTTAAAAATCCTTCAGTATGTCTTCCTTCGGAGGGGAAGTAAAGCCGGCGGTGCCATGTCATAGATTTATGGCAAGTAAAAGATCCTTTCACAGACTAAACTTGTGTAAAGCAAAATTTGTTAGGTTAGATTTCGTCAGAACCCTCTATCAAAGTTCCAACGTTCGCCACTAGGCATCATTGATATCTGGCGGCGAAAGTTGGAACTACTTGAAATTGAACGGAACTTGTAGCTCACCCTTTAGGGTGTCCGCTGGAAGCAGCTACAGACTCAGGCGAGCCAAACATGTCCTCGGACACTCCCGGCATAAAAGCCATACGATAAATAAATAAATAAATAAATAAATAAACAGATTAAGAAACATATAACCCTTCAAGAAAATTAAATAAATAATGACAAACAGTTACTAGGATATGTGTGTGGAACGACTGGACAAATTACCATACAGGCTGCATTTCAATTGAGAGAAGAGTACTAAATTCAACTTGAAGAAAACACAAACCACAATTTATTACATAATATAATTAAATAAAAGGAGAAATTTACATGCATGTTTAAATAAAGAACATAAATGATGACAGAAAAATAAAATTACTTATCAAGAAAGCAAGGAATCTTGACAGTCGAGAACATAAGAGAAGTAATTACCTATATGTAAATATGAAGTCCCATTTATCAAATAAAAGGTATACCACACATCAGGAGAATTAGATTCAAAAAATTATTAATTATCCACGAATATCTTCGAAGTAATGACAACCTCAAAGTGTTTAGAGAATACTTCCTTCAAATTAATTGAATGAATCTTTAAATCATTTAATTATTCACGACCAAAGTAAAATACGTGTGTACAGCATGCAAAACCAATATGACTGACTATAAGTCGACATGAAAAATTAATTACATTGTTTCCAAGAGAAACATGAAAGGTTAACAATCCCGAAATAGTTTCCTGGCAACGGACGAAAGGATAAAATACATATCATAAGCAGTGATATATTAAACAGAGTGTTTATGAGACCACGCTAAACGAGACGAGGAAAAAAAGAAATAAAAATATTACGAACATTATTTAAGGTTATAAAATTCCTTGCTCAAAACAAAATGAGATCTGAACATTTCACAGCTCGGCACGTCAGATATGAAACTGAAAAACACTATCCTTAATACATATAAATATATGTTTTACATCAAATTAAAAATAAGTTGGCCAGGTAATCCCCGTTTTACACCAGAGATTTAGTTCTCATATCTCCTCTTCTTGCAAGAATCCTTCAACTTCATTTTTGTTTGCACACCAACGGAGGACGATGGGAGTCGTTCAGGCACCAACGGACCCGATCGGAAGACCTCGTGCACTACAAAACTAGGTACCAACTTTTGCCACCAGGGCGAGCCATCGACTGGACAGAAACTCTTGAGGTACAAACATTTGCCACTAGAGCAAGCCATCGACTGTACAGAAACTCGCAGAAGCTTGCCGGTACACTTGTTTGGACAGACACCAATAGGTACAATGAAGATCAAGTTTGCGCCTACAGTTGCCTAAGGAACGACTTGAATGCACGTTAATATTTATAGACGGGTCAAAAACAATAACATTTTATCAATATTAAACTGAACATAAACTTGTTAAAAAAAAAAAAACATAAAAATCTTCCGCGCATCCTTTTTTCATGTTTACAAACCACCCGTAAAAGAAAAAGTCAGATGATAATTACGGGTCCTTTATATTTTACTGTTTAATACGAGTTAGCCAACATAACTGCAGGTTGACCACCATAAATTATATAGCGTATTGAAATCACGAACTGAAACTGCTCATGTAAATGGGCATCGTACCGAAAACAGGATCGTATTCAAATCGATTTGAGTTCGCCATGTAAACGCACTAACGCAGTAACTAACTGCCATAGCCACTGAGGCCGGACAGAACAGATGTGCAACATTGTCGGCGCGTGCTTTAATACTGCCTCTATACCTGTTTTACATTGTTCTGTGACCCATTATGTCGCAACCCTCGCCCGCTTGCTGGCAAGGAATGTTATCTCAGAGCGGCCGGGCTATTCCACTAGGGGTGGACAAAGAATGCTTTCAGGACTGACGAAAATGCGATCGTACTAAGTGATGCACTGCAAAATACGCAACGTGACCTTGTTTAAAGAAACAAGTCTGTTTGGCGTTCTGTGCGTATGGGCGGTATAACTCACACTATGCAACGAAAATTTGATCGTCGTAAGCGGGAATAGAAAACGTATATCAATATGTATTTAGCAGGACTGGGACTTGAGAAAATCATCGCGTTTAAGGGGAAAACGTCGTAACCGAGAACGTGCTAACGAGATTCCACTATATATACACAGTTTAGATAACATAAATTTGTAAAAACTTTATGTTTACCGACTGGAAAGCTCTCTTTAATAATGCTCCCAAAAGGTGACTTGTATGAATAAATGAAAGCGAGAGAGACAAGAAGGCAGTGATAAGATGTTGAATTCGAGCACAGATGGTTCACATACAACAAAGGAGAAAAATTGCTAACAGCAAATCAAGTAACATCAAAATGGCTTTAGGGCATAGCCTTGGAGCGATCATATAAATTTCAAGTCTTAATCAGCAGCATATCATGTAGTTTTATTAATGTGAAAGAAAGTGAAATGCAATAGGTACCAATAGTAATGAACCCATGTTTTGGAGTCGGCTCGATTGATATTTTTGATCGACAGCCAGAAGAAAAGTAGGTTTCTGTTGTTGGTTTACGAATACACCAGAGAGCGAGACGTGATTGACAGGTGACGAGAAAGACTCATTTTTATTGTGATATTCTTTTGTGCTGTTAGACAATGTCGTTGTTAATGATATGCAGCCGAAAGAAATCAGAAACTCCTGTTGATGTCAAATTGACAGGTGAAGAGCTAAAGGAAGTACGAGACTTCTGCTACTTAGGAAGCAAAATAACTAGGATGAAGCAAAGATCTAAAAAGTAGGTTGACTCAGGCAAGGAAAGCACTTCTACAGAAAAGAAATCTGTTGACATCAAATATTGATTTAGGTATTAGAAAGTCATTTTTAAAAGCCTTTGTCTGGAGCGTGGACTCTAGGAAGTGAAACTTGGACTGTTGGCGTTGGAGAAAAGAGGAGAATAGAAGCGTTTGAAATGCGGCATTACAGGAGAATAAGAAGATCAGATAACAAAGAGTAACATAGAACAAATAGAGTAACAAATGAAGAAGTATTAAGACGAGTGGTCGAGGAGAGATTTTTCTGGTGACTGCTAATGAATAGAAGAGATAGGTTGGTAGGACACATACTAAGACACCCAGGAATAGTGAACTTAGTTAAGGAAGGAAGGGTGAAGTACAAGAACTGTAGGGGTAGACCAAGGTTAGAATATGTTAAACAGATTGCCTCGGATGTAAGGTTTGCCAACTTTGTAGAGATGAAAGTATTAGCTCAGGACATGATAATTATAGCGCAGCCATCACAGCACTTTCCGATAAACAAAAAAAGGCCATAAAATAAAGATTCAATACCATCAGAATACAAATCCATGACACAAATCATAAAATATTCACAGCTGGTAGGAGAAAAACAACAAGCAACTACGGAGTGTCACTACTCCGAAGGTTTAATGTTTATCCAGTATAAATAGCACCAAGAAAATCTGGCCCACTTGCCCACCACATTTCTTCCCTTGGCAGTGCTGCTTAGCGATTGAAAAACACAACATGGTGTTTTATGCTGGGAGTACGCTACTCCGAACTTTGCCCAACAATTGAAAAACAGGCCCGTAGTATTAACAAAAAATCACTAAAAAATAACTTCTCACTAACTTAACAACTATTTTCAACCGACAACGACTATTAACATTTGACCACTTAAGGACTATCAACCTAAATTTAGTGACATAAAAAGTAACCAACAGTATTTACGACACCTACTTCAAATCATTCAACCTTCATACACATCGGATAAGCAGACTTCAAAGTTGAACACGAGAACTGCTACTACTACTATACTTATGCCGGGAACTCCAGTTGAGTTCCCACCCACCTCCGTGGAGGAGAAGGAGCGGTCTATCAGCTCTCCTAGCCGCAAACACCAAGACAGGAAGAAGAGGACCAGAGAACGCCATGATGTTGGTCGCACTAGCAAATATCCTACACCAAGACACATTCTATTCAGTGAAGGAAATGAGATTAGCCTAATAACAAGCGGCAACAAAAACAAGGACACACTACCCTGGTGACACCGCAACCAATACTAAAATGGAAGCTCTTGGCCAACGGCTCCAGCCCAACCAAGGCGGCCCCACACACACTGCCAGCTGTAAAACAACATGTAAATAAACCAAATGTAAGACACTAGAAATTAAGACCAGGTGCTCTCAGCACCCATACACTACACATGAGGAGGTGACACGCAAAGACGAACATGTCCACAAATGAAAAAAAAATGAGATACAATATGGAACGGGACGTAAAAGATGAGCGGAATGTAAATAGATCGTGCCATTTAAGCAAACTTGAATATGTCCCATGATACAAGCCTGTAAAAATGCATGGTTCAGCGCAAACACGAACTTGTCCACATCTACATTTCCTGCAAAGACGAACTAGTCCATACGGCCAGTAGGAAGCGCTGATTCATGTCACGTGATTTCCATTCCGCGCAAGACCAGACGTGCCCGCGCAGAGCAGCTGATATTAGCATTAGTTCCGTGCTTCTGTGCTCCGGCTTAATAATATTACATATTGCTATTAAAATTATTACGTCAGTGTTGTAGCAGAATGGATGAAGAATGTGTTCGGGTGAAGATAGCAAACAAGGGTAGCAGAAAGAAAAAAATGATGATGATAATTGTTGTTTTAAGGGGCCTAACATCTAGGTTATCGGCCCCTAATGGTTTGGGTGATAGTGAAGAATGAGCTGAGAATGAAAAACTATAACTAATACTAACTACAAACTTACACACTAGAAGAAAAAATTGTAAACAAATAAAGGATAAGGCAAATAAAGGACAGGAAGAAAAGAAATGCCCTCAACCCTCGAAGAATGAGGATTGAGGGACTTGGAAGGGAGGAGAGCCATGAAAGGCAGATAGGAAAGGGGGGGAAAGAGAAGAGGGCCCGCCCCAAGGTCAGAGGAAAAAGCGGGCAAAACGAACCTAGCCCAGGAATCCCTCGGGGTTGGCAACTCCCAAACTCACCAGCCGTGAGCCCTTGAGGGTGTAGCATTATCCAGGGTGCACCAGAAGTGTTGGGGCTACATAAACCCTGCCTCCTTGAAGGCCTTGTGCAGAAGGCAGGAGATAACATGAAAAGAAAAAGAAGGCTGACCCCTCGAAGAATGAGGATATCAGGATAGATGAGACCAGGGCCAATTAAGGCGGGAAAGTGAAAGACTCCCTAGGCCTCGGATACCCTAATGCCATCGGGGTCGGAAAAGAACAAGAGTTGACCAAGGGAGGTCGACAGGAGAGAAGACCAAGAGGAGCCCGGCACAAGTAAGTGGAAGCAATGCCGGACTCCGATGGGGTCCCGTGGTCTCCAACCCACGTCCCGAAAAATTGAAGGTGAAAATAAACCGTATAAATTTAATGTCAATTACTTTATTTTGGTATCTTATGGCAACTATTAATGAATAAAATGTAAGCGATTATAAAAAAATAAAACACCTTCCTTTTGAAAATCATTCAAAGCCAAACTTGTCCAAACAGTTCATGCAAAAGAAAACATGTCCATAATTAAATGTGCTTTTTAAACAAATATTTTCATTGTAGATTTATTTGCAGTCATGAATTGCCCTTTTTGCATGAAAATGAAATTGTTTGCATTTCAATATGTTATTTTCATTATCATGTATGGCTGAAATACATTTTTTGTTGATTGTGAAAAACTGTATTAGGTGGACATGTTCGTCTTTGCGTGTCAACTCCTCACATATACCCACAAAATAATAATGATAATAATCATCATCGTTTCTTCGCTCCAGCAAGCCGAGTGTGGTTATAAATGAGCTGTCTCCAATTTGTCCTGTCCATCCATAACTGTTGTTCTTGTATTTGATGCCAGTTCTTATCTCTAGCTTCAAGGTCCTTATAAATTTGCTTCTCGCACACATCGCGAGGTCTTCCTCTTGGTCTCTTCCCGGGGACACTCCGGCCAAAATACACTCGAGGTATCCTGTGGGGAGCCATCCTCTTCATGTCACCATACTATCTCTATCTCTTGAGTTCGAGTGTCTCCAGCAGGCTCCTTTCCAATCCCAGTTGTTGTCGGATATCCTCATTCCTTATTTTGTCCATTTTCGTCTTTTGAAGGCAAGAACGGAGGAACTTCATTTCTACTGCCTGGAGACGACTGTTTGTTGGTCCAGTAATGGTTGCTGCTTCCAGTCCATATGTTAGTATAGGAATTAAGTATATCTTGAACAAACTAATCTTGAAGCTTGTGGAAATGTTTCGTCCCAAAGTAGCTCATGCACTGCCTGATAGAAATTGGAAGCTTTCTGTATTCTGTTGTTAATCTCTTGATGTATGGTATTGTCCGAGGAAAGAATACTACCTAAATACTGGAATTTGTCTACAACATTATCTCCTCATCTCTAAGTCTTAGATGGACCGTTGAAGGATTTCTACTCATCACCAAACCAACTGTCTTGGTTTTGCTGATTTTAAGACCCATGTTCACAAATTCATTCTGCCAAAGATCTGGTCTAGCTTGCACCTCCTCTTCTGACTCGCCCCACACCAAGACATCATCGGCGAAAACAAAGGCATTAGTTTCTTGATCCTTACTTTTAACTGCTTTTAAGACTTCATCCATTATGATAATGAAGAGAAGTGATGAAAGGTAACTTCCCTGTTGGACTCCGCTCTTTGTTTCGAAACAACCTGACTTTCCATCCTGGACCTGTACACAGCTCTTGGTTTCATCGTATAATCGTTGTACCCATGCTATGATGTCCTTGGGCACCCTCTTACGTCTTAAACAATAATAATAATAATAATAATAAACTGGATCCTCCCCCTTGGTTTCAATGAGTGGAAGGATACTATTAATCCAGAAGTTTTCTAGGACAACTTTTGCAGCAATAGAAATGTGAATGACAACCGTCAGCAATGTCCAGGACAGGAGTGAAGAAGCTCCTGCCTGCAGGGGTGGCTTCCCACTCAGAAATTCGGAGACTTGGTGCCAGGTCACACTAGGACTAGGCGGTCGGACTGTAGGTAAGGCGCTCAGCCCAATCACCATTGTGGCCGCACTAGACCCAGCAGTACCAAGACAGCTACCAAATGCAAATCTTGGCAAGGCAACGGACTATGCAACTGTTGCATGACACACCTCCCTTACATACCAATGTCCTACCGCATTCTTGTATGTTCTGTCACTAAGATGCCAGGTTTTCTGCCTATGGGGTCTTTCTCTGGACCTTCCAGCTACTTTACCATCTACCTATGTTAAACAACTACCCATGATGCCTGGTAAACTACAAAGTAATCAGGCAGGTGCTAAGCTTCAATGGGCAATCCTATCCACAACCCCCAATCTGTTTCTTCTACATGGTGGCGACAGACTTTGCCTGACAAATTTCCCTGATATTTCCCTGATGTTGCCATAAAATTCCCTGATATTAATTTAGCAGATAATGCATTAATTAGTATATAATCTTGCTTATATGGTACCTCCCCTCTTGCCTAACGATTCATTTAGAGATGATTTAGTTAGCGAAAGGAATCGCGCTACGTTTTTCACCACGCCAGGTTACGGCTGCAAAATAATTCTCACTCACTCGACACAAAATTTGTTGTATTTTAGATCTCTTTTTTGGTTTCTTCAAATTTTCTGATTTTTACCACACCTTTGCGATATTCCCTGACACTTCCCTGATATTTTCCAGATTTCCAGGTTCTGTCGCCACCATGTTCTACTATATAGCACTAACAGCATGTCGGAGACAGCAGTAGTAAGGCTGGCTGTCACGCAGGAGGAGCGGATTTTTTTTTCGGAACCCACCCAATATAAAAAAATACATAGTATAAAAATAAGAACTCACCACCTGTTTTCCAGCGCAGCTTTAATTGCTACTGCTTTCTGCAAGAGGCCTCTTCTTGGCACTGGGGTCACCATGTCTGACCGCTCAACTATGGTTAACTAAACCATAATAAAAGTGGAAGTGCTTACTGCCATGCCAGTTTTTAAAACAGTTTTATATTGCCATAGGGTTGAATCCTTGTTTTATATCTTCGCTCATAATCATCATCATCATCATCATCTTGTACAGTTTCCAGCCCCAGGCTGGGTCTGTTTGGAACATAAGCCTCGCCACTTAGTTCTTTCTTCCCACCACCTCTTCGCAGTCACTCTGGTCCAGTCCTCGCCTCTCTTCTTGACACATTCCTCCACTCCTTTCAGCCATCTATCTCTTGGTCTTCCCCTTGGTCGTTTCTTCTGCATCTGCATCTCATGTATCCTCTTGGGAATCTTCTTCTCATCCATTCTCTTTAAGTGTCCATACCACCTCAGTCTTGATGTCTCAATCCTACCTTGCAAGGGCTCCTCTTTTACCATTTCCCTGACCTTTTCATTCCTCACCCTGTCTCTTCTTGTTACTCCGATCCTACTTCGTAGGAACTTCATTTCACCTGCCTGTATTCTGCTTATGTCTCTTTTCTTCATTGTCCACGTTTCTGAAGCATAGGTCAGTATCAGGAAGAAATCAACAGTAAAAGCTAAGTTCTTTTCCAAAGTTTAGAAGAAATAGTACTGAATGGTTTTCAGTCTGGCAGCGTCTGACCTCCCTCGGGCAAATTAAATTTTGAAAACTGGAACTTGAAACTATAGATATCAACATGGTTTGAACTCTTGCCCTGTATCTAAAAGTAGCACATATTTTGAAAATAGGCATGTTCAAAATTATGTGACTGTATAGGGACTTAATTAAACTCATCCATTTCGACATACCAGCACAGCGTCAAGCCTGCCAAAACCTGTGGAAACAAGGTATAGCCATGTGTAGGCTATAGAGGATGAACTGTATATTTTCCATTTCATTATTGTTGCCTTTTCTTGTTGAACTATGAATGCTATTCTTGCCACCCATAAAAATCTAATTGCCAGCCCAACAACAACAAAGTTCAAATTCTGAACATTCATAAATTTAAAAGCCCCCATCATTGTTGAGTGTGGCAGCCCTGCTCACATAGATCGACATGATACAAAAGCGATTTTGGATGTGGGGGTAAAACAAAGACTACTTGCTTTTGTGATTTCGAAGAAAAATGCCGAAAAATTGTGTGCATGATACCGGGGAAGGCGAAGTGCTTTGTTAGGGCCTCCCCTTGTGCATCCTCGCAAATATTCTATAGCTTAACATTCTGAAAGATTTTACCAGAAAGTCTATTAGAAGAACTTATACATACTTCATTATCTGAGAGATCCAACATCTCCAAGCTTAAAAAACCTTTTATGACTGAATTTATTGAAGACAGTTCATTCTTGTTCAAATACAGGCGTACAATAGGTTTCCCAGCTGCCTTGGCACGCTGTAGCACATAGATGAATACTTTTGTTAACCACAGAGGGCAGTAAAATTTTTCCATCAAATCTGAAACAGAGACCCACAAACACCTGATGAAAGAATAAGAGAAAGGAAGAATCAAGTACAAACACAATTAAGCAAGCTGGAAAAAAAATTCTAAGAATTATATATACTGTACAGTTCTTGTCAATGTTTTTGGCCGGTTTCACAGTCGTACAGAGGACAGGAGGTGAACCTCACGCATGTACATTTGATATGCTAGTTGCTTTCCGCACAACAGAAAACTCACGTAATTGCACATGCCCGATGTTCAACGACTGTCCTCTGTACAACTGTGAAACCGGGATTGACCGGTCTAAAACCGTGGCATAAACTGTATATATACTAGGACATTCCATAAGTAATCGCAACACCACTATAACAACACAAAGAATATTATTTGGTTAAGTTTGACATTACGAAGATCATTTATAGTCTCCTGCCATGTCAACAATACGTTGCCAAATCCTTGGAAGACGATGCACTTCATCTGCAGCACCATTTCTGGATATCTCTCTCAAAGATCGATCCAGAGCTCTCTGGATGTCAACTCTTGATTGAAATCGAACACCCCATAGAGGTTCTTTGATCTATGAGAGTAAGTCATAATCGCAAAGGCTTATGTCAGGTGAATTTGGTGATTTGGTGGTTATTCAAGTACTTTCCATTTCCACCTTGTGAACAAATTCCTCACTAATGCGGCTACATGGCAACGAGCATTGTCATGTAACACAATAGGACTCCCAATGGCCTGAGGTCGTTTACGATGCCATGCTGGGCGCAAATTATGTTCCAAGTAACGCAAGTAGTAGTCGGCATTTACTTTTATACCATGAGGTATATACTTTCAAAGGATCCTGCAAAGCTCAACAACTTTTTGGGCATAATGAATCTTATGTTGCCATTCGCTTGATTGAAGTTTCAGCTCTGGTATATACGAACGTACCCATGTTTCATCCATTGGGATAACGCGACAAAGAAAGGCCTCACCATCATTTTCAAATTGCTCCAAATGCATTCTTGCAGTCTCCATTCGCTGCCACTTACCAATTTTGGTTAGTGTGCAGAACCCCCCAGTGAGCACAAACTTTGCGCATCTTCAGCTTTTTTCTTAAAATGTGATGGACAGACGATGCTGCAATACCAAGTTCCTTGGAAATCTCCACAAGTCCAGTGCCTGTCATTTTTCAATAAAGCCCTTACAACCTGAACATGGAGATCGTCGGTTGCAGCAACGGTTCTACCACCGTATGCTCTGTGTTGACATTCCTCTCTTCCTTGACGGAAGGCTTCCAACCAGCTTGCAATAGTTCGATCGAGTAGGACTTCTCTCCCGCGAGCTTCTTGCAATGCTCCAAAGCACTCAGTTGCACTTTTTCCTCTTGCAACTTGGATTTTTATGAAGCACCTTTGTTCATATCTACTACTACTAATAATAATAATATCGTACGGCCTCGGGTGCCGGGTGCAAGCCTTGTTATTCGACGCTGCACAGGACCCCACGCCTCCCAGGGCCCCGCGAAAGGTTACTGACAACCGACGATAGACAACCTCTTAAAATAAATAAATAATAAAAAATAATAATAAATAACAATAATAAATTAGAAATCTTACCTTCAACAACCTGCCAACTTATCTACAGTACTTACATCATACGCCAATTATTTGTTGACGAGCATGGCCCTCAATAAGCAGGTGTGGTGAATTTTGGTTAGGAGCATAGATATAACAGGACCTCCTTGAAATAATATACCTAGGAAATTACTTGCACTTTTAAATTCATAGCTGTGGCTTTTTTAGCTTCCTGCAAAAAAAAAGGGGCAGATGACCTCGTAGTTCTGCCTCTTAAAACAAAAATATATAACTAACTTCCTGCAAAAAGTCTGGAGAAACGGTTCTGGCATAACAGGGACTAGAACTTTTGGTCTTCAAAATAGAAATAGAAGGAAGGAAGATTGTAGTTTTACGTGACCGTGAATCTTGTGATTATGAGCCACGGGACCTCCTTTTAACGTGAAATCGGAACCACAGGACATGGCATTTAACTTCGAAAATCTCACATGCATTGACCGGGAATCGAACCCTTGGTGAGAGGCATACAGCTAGACCGCTGAAAATAGAAATAGACTCCAGAGATTCATTTGATATGAAAAAAAATCATGTATTTTCTTCATTTCGGAAAATTAAGAGTTCAACAGCATTAACATAAAACACTACAATAACCGATGACATAATAAGGGTCTGATTTAAGAGCTAAAGTTGTGGCTTGCTTTGCTTTCTTCACAAAGTCAATTGACGTCCGAAATGGGGGAGGAGCTTACGGTCAGCTGCTTGCAATATGGCGGCGATATAGTGACGTGAAGTAATTGGGTGTGCGTTTGTTATGGCTTCTAATTATTTATGATGGCAAAATACTACATATTTTCTTTCATTGATAGACATATTTTTATAATCAATTTAAATGCAGCTAATTACTATCAGTTAAAAATATTACCCGCATGTAGATAGTTAATTTACTGTCTGCTGTTACATAGGCCTATATGAAGCCTGTACTTAGGAGCCTAGCGGTATCGATGTTTTAATTAATTTCACAATATATATATCTCACATAACACAAAGGACGACTCCCTGATAATAAATTGAATCAAGCAACCCTGAATTTGCATGAATGTTTTGGGTTCAAAGAAGCGTTATTTGGGATGCTCAAATCATACTTCAATATTGCAAATATTGACCTACTTACTTGCTGTTCAAAGGCAAGAATATTAATTTCTTACTCTCTTGCCACAGGCAAGTTAAAATGGAAGCATCCTTTTTATCAATATATTTAATTAAATGTTAAATATACAGATATTTAACAAAGCTGGAGTCTCCATTTGAACTTGTCATAAGCAAACGGAACAGATCAAAAACTACACTTTAAGCCAAACCAAATTCACTCCTCAGCTCGACATAAACCATAATACAAATTAAAACCTATACAAAACATACTCTCCTTACTGTTGTACAACTTTCAAACCAACTATTCGCACTCAAAACTGAAAAACCCTGAAATGGGAACTAATTAAACTTAGAATAGCCTAGGCCAATCCGGTCTCCTGCTACATTACCGCATATGTATACTTAACATCACTTTAACTTCAAAATTACGGCTCTTTAAGTGACCTATCTGCCTGAGTAGTATAGGTGTTACCGGCCTGCCTGGGATCATGGGTCACCAAACCGGTACTTAAAACTAAGATTTTACATTTTAATTAACTAAAGTCAACAGTAGGGAGATCATAGCCAAAAACACAATTTAAGCCAAATCATACTTCAATGACCTACATACTTGCTGTTCAAAGGCAAGAATATACATTCTCTGGCAAATTAAGGCTAGGAACAGCATTTTTCTTAAGTTTTCTAATCATTCGGCTATTGTCAATCGGAAGAACCCCTAAAATAAGTTTACGAAGAGAGGATTACATTCTATGTACGGCACAGAAGTAATAGGCTACAAGTTTATCAGTATTTTTGATGTAGCTAAATCCATGTGAATACAAATTAGAGACAATAACTATCAATAATCAACAGTACCGGTGGAAAGAAGTCGTCTTCACAAAAATGCACACTGCACACTGTCATGTAACATATAACATGTTTTCCAATTGACAGCGCCGAAGCCCATCTTTCTCTCTGAACTTTTTGTACAGGAAAGTAGTGAAGATATTTCGTACCCGTTTTATACGATTTGCAACCGTATACAGAGCAGTATCTCCTCGAATTTGACAAATTTCTTTCTGTTTCCATCACGACGTCAATGCTTCACCATCTAAATAAACCACACCAGTCACAATGTTACAGCTTCAACATTCTACCGCGTGGCTGCGCCATCCAACTTTTCTGACGTCAATAGAATATGTTTTTATCAGAGGTGCCAACCTTTGAAGTGGGTTATCAGTAATCTCTTATATTGCCCCCACCCACCCACTGAAAAGATCCAAAGATTGCTCCTCCCTTCTCGATAATGACACCATCTTTGCCCTACCGGGAAGCAACCTATAGTAAAGAATATCATATTACACAATAAAACTTGCAAATTACCTGCTAGTTCTGTGATTTAAAAAATCCTTGTAGCTTGTTTTGCACCCAGGAACTGGTTTTCCGTGAAAGTTTTCTTGCAACATACTTCCCCTTGAAATGACATTTTTGTCTTGTGAATCATGAGCGATTCCAGTATAGATGTGCTTAATGTTGGTCTGATTTCTGTCTGATTTTTCCTAACAACACTGAACATTCTTTCTGTGGGAGAGTTACTGTGAGGTACAAGTAATATTGCAAATACCACATTACTTCAAGTTTTATACTTGAACTAGCCACTTTCGTTTTTAAGCTCAGCAATTTTTCCCCAGTTTACATCAATTCTAGGTCCTTGTAAAATATATTCAGGGAAAGTATCACACTGATAAACAGCAAATTCCTCTTCAAGTTTGTCATGTTCACTTTCCTTGACCAAACTTGGGAATCTTTGAACAAAATAATCAAGAGATGAATAGGAAACCTTCATTCTAAGAAATATACCGAGATGTTACACGATCGGCGCTGGCCTCAGCCGTTTGACGAGATTCCCGTAGTTTTCACGATCGAACACGGAGAAAAATCGCTATTTACATAATTGGTGTCACTTTTAGCCGATCGACGAGATGTCCATTGTCCTTGGTGTGGGAACGGAAAATTATAGCATAATTACGCAATCGGCGCCACTTGCTGTACGTTTGACAAGAATCCAGTTGTTCTCGTCATCGAATGCGGAGAAATATCGCGATGTATTGCAATCGCCGCCGCTTTCGGTCGTTATACGAGAATCACGATGTCCTTGCGGTTGGTCACTGAGAACGTGATAATATGCAATCGGCGCCGCATCCGGCCGTTCAATGATTGTCTGCCTATCTATCTGTCCTGGCAGAATGGCGAGGCAAGCTCGAGGTTGGGCATGGTTAAAATTCACGAGCAGGTATTGAACCCATGTGCCATAGGGTCCAAGGAGGTCGAATCCATGTATTTGGGGAAGAAATGAAAGAAACGTACAGTTTCTAATGTAACTTAGAGAAAGATCAAGCTAGGATGCTAGCCTAACGTTGTGCAAGCGGCGTGGACCAGGTGTTCGAGAGATGAGATCACCCCTCTTGACATTCAGAAAGGAGCTAGTCATGAGTATTAATAACCGAGTGGAAAATTCCCACTATTAGACAAGGAAGCCTGACTCGGAAATCGAGCTTAGCTTGCTCAAAAACGACAACGCCGCCTATGCGCCAGAAGAAGAATAATTAAGTTTAACCCGTTCACAAGTATCAAAATAAGTAAACAATTACAGTACAGTGAATCATTTCGAATGAGAGATTTTTGTGTAAAGAAAAACCCTTTAATAATTGCACAGGAGAAAACTGCAAACGCAAGTATACGTCATCGGGGATTTACCAAGGCCTGTAGAGAGGGGAGAGTACAAAAGAACAGCAACACCTACGCAGCTGAAGACTACAAATTAATTAATATCTCCGAATTGCACGATCGATTCTTATGCGCAATGAGATTATTTGACATTGAGAAGACGAGCTTTCGGAAGGTATAATTTTTATAATTGTGCAACCATTATTTTAAAAGTTGGCCACAGAAAGGGCTAGAGTCTTATTTTTTTGTAGCGAAAGAGTATAAAGCTCCTGGCATCACCAAGCCAAACATGCAGTTATTCTGACAACCCGTGAGGGGGTGTTACTACGCATCAGTACAAGCAGTTCCAAACAGCCTGAGGGGGGCGTTGCTACGCATCAGTATTCAGACAGCCGTGCAGGGCGTCATTCTGCTTTACACCGAAGACAGTTTACCAGTACTCCTTGAGGGGAGAAACGCTGTATTACACCGCAGAATTAATATCCGATAGCCATAGGCGTCGCAGTATTAACAACTTGTGTGCCTCCATAAGGAGTTGTAAAGAAGAAATATTAAAGTATCGCCATGTTGAAAAATTAGGAAAATCCTAGTTACTGGATTTTAGGTCCGACAGTACACAAGTTTACAGTGAAAAGTTCGTAAAATATAGTCAGAGCAGGCTGCGAACGTTGGACTTAAGGCGATAGGTCTTTAAATAAACGACCGAATAAATTATAACGTACGGAAGTACCGTAACAGGAAGATAAACAGTTATCTAAATTAAAGGACCCAAATAGGGAAAAACAGAGTAAGGTTCGCCACGTATTTCAGAAACGTAGGAGTGCTAGAACCGATTAAATAAAGAAGAACGGAGACTATAGACATTATCTCCAAGAAAGCAGACGAACTATTCTAAAGCACTAGACTCGAGAAGTACTAGCTGCTATAAAATAAATCCATCGATCATCGATAAGTTATTGAGGGGACCTCGATCCGAACAGACTTTCGCTAGGATCGATAAACTAGATATAAAAAGAAGCCGTTCGAGCTAGAGAAGTAGCCGGTCATCCAGAATAGGATTCGAGGAATTAGGATTCCAGGGAAAAGTAGATGTTTCGAGACTTTCGTATTCTGCAGGATAGGAAGCCGACATTGAATAAATTTCACCCTTGGAAACGGGAGATTAAGAGGTCACGTGTGATAGGCTAAGAAAATACGGCCTAGTGATCAAAAGTTGTGAAGTGTAAATCGATCAAGATTGTGTGTAAAAATAATATTTTTTAGTGTTTATTGTGTGTTCTAAAGGGGTACACCAGTGTATTAAAAATGTCGTCAATGTTAAGTGTATTAAATATGTGTCAAGAAGTGTTTGTACATAAGATGAATTTCTATAATATGGAGTAAATTTCAAAGTGGGCCAAAATGAAACACCGCACAAGGATAAAGGTCATGAGACGACCTTAATAACATGTGAGTAATGAATTTCATTATATATTTGTGTCAGGAAATGGTTGTGTACAAATCCACCGGAGTTTTTGAGTAAAAGGGATGTGTTTAAATAAATAAATACTGAATAAACGAGAACGCGATCTGAACAATAATAGAAATTTGAGAAACTATAAATAATTATGTAAAGAATAAATCCAGTAGAGAAAATATATGAATAAAAATGTTAATGTATTTAACGACTGTCATAAGAGCAAGCGAAAATTTAATAATTATCATGAAAGATATTTAAATAAAAGTAAATTTGAGATATGAAAGAAATAACTTTTGAGCTTTTGTAAAGAATGAAGATATGAAATAATAATAATAATAACCAAGTAAGGAAATATTAAATAAAGATCAAATTAATTGATGTGAACATAAGAGCGTTAGAGCCTTAATAAAAAGTATAGACATGATATTCAAATGCATGTTCTTTAAAAGAGAGAAAGTTATTGTCAATGGAAAGAATAATATAAAAATTGAGATGTGTATAAATTGTTAATATGATATTATCAGTTCTTTGGATGACGCTAGGCTTAAAAATAATGTATAGCGCAAAAGGAGCGCAATTAAAGTAAAATGTCACGCTAGGAACGCGTAAAAGTTAATGTACTTGGTAAATTACTTATGAGAGGTAGTTGATTGTAGCGAATTGAGATTTGGTATAAGTCCTCTATTTGTGACGTAGTATCACGAGGCATTGTGTATGTTATTGAAAGGGAGCAAATGTATGGTATTGAGCGTAGGTCTTATAGCTATTGGCTGACCCTAAATCGCATTTTGTATAGTCCTCTATATGGGAAAGGTTCCCGAGGCATGTGAAGAGATTCGAACTCAGAATCCTCTTATTTTGAAAGCCCCTTTATTATTCGTCGTTGTATGTGTAATTACTCTTTCCCAATCAATGAGGACCTTTCATAATTAATAAACGCCAAGATTACGAAGTGGTTTATGAGCCCAATAATATGGTTGAATGTACACGAAGAATAGAATGCCAGGTCTCCACAAAGAACTGAGAATGAAAGGTTTGTGTTTTGTAAAAGCATTAAAGAGAGCTCTAGCTTGGGCTAGACGGGAGGTTTCCCGCATAGTCATAAATAACTCTCAAGTTTCACGGCCAGACCCTTGGAGTAGGAGGGTGTCTGAAGGCCGTTTTGTAAGGAGTAATGAATACACCAGGAGTGTTTAAAGTTGTTAATGACCCGGGCGTTGAACCGAGGTCCTTATAGATTGATATTTCCGCTTGCCTGTTCAGATCGTAGTTTTTTATGTGATAATGGTCTTATAAGACGTAAGAAATAAATAACAATCCCTATTGTAATGTTGTATGGAAGTAGGATTCCACGAGTGAATTGAAGGCAACTAGGTTTCGGGAGTGACCATAGTTTTTTGACTGTGTCAAGTATCTTCATACTCTGGAGTACACAAGTAATTTCCTGATTACCTTAATGTATTTGTGAAACTAGAGAGAGATGATAACAACTGAAAACCGGTGAAATGCCCAAATATTGAGTTAGATAATTAACATAAAATTTTAAATGTAATTATGCATTTTTTGTTTGATGATTAAGTAAATATATAAAAAAGTAGTATTTGAGGTGTACAAAGAATGACACCATTATTACAGAAAGCATTGAGCCAAAAGAGCTCGGAGTTATATGAAACTCACAGTTGATGCTTTATGGAAGTAAAAATAAGTAGGAATTGCTGGTTTATATGGAAACCATATGTTTTAATACAATATTTGTTTTATTCTACTGTTATTCCTTGTTCATTTGGAACAAGTAGATGATTATGGGTCAGTAATTTAATTGTTTAATTGTTTGTAGCGCCATAATTTTTATTAATTAAATGTGTTAAAATAGGAGTTGATTTTGTTGTTATTTTTGCAAGTGTATCCTCTAATTAATCCAAAATATGTAAGTCACAGAGTGGGGGAACTTACCGCTGCCCCGAAAATCCCGAATTGAGCTACGCTGGTATACTGTGATTGGCATATTTCTTGCTAAAAGGGCACAGTATCGACATGCTGTATGGTCGGCGCCATGATTCCCGCTGTCCCTATGCTGTGGTTGGGAGTTCGCGGTGGATCACGTGGAGAAATGAGTATCGCGATGCTACGAAGACTGTCATTTCTAAAAGGGTTGACGCACTTTTCGCTCCCCGTACGCTTTTAAGTATACGGTCATGGGAAAAGTGGCGAGTAGGTTTCGGGATGTTTCGTGATGGGTGCCCAATCACCTTTGACAGGATTCCCGCAGTCCTCGTGGTCACAAGTTCGCGATTGGGCACGGGTTTTATGATTTTACGCAACTGGCATCGATCTCGGTCCGTTTGACGAGATTTCCGCCGGCAAGTCGTGCAGTAAGCAGGCATGAGCATGTGAGTTCGGAGGATGAATGTTCGAATTAGGTATCGAATATTACGAATTATTCTGATAGGATTGCATGAATAATACGACAAGTGGGCACATTTTCTTTCGAATTCGAATCACGAATACAAGTTTTCGAGATAACCGGTTAGATTATCCGATCGAACCTAAGTTCGAAGGAAAATTCGACATGACGGAATTTCGAATTAACCCTACTCGCAAATTTTCGAGACGGATAGACTTTTAAAATAAATGTATTTCGAAGCATTTTCGGGATTCTTTTTTCGGAACTGTATCATTTCGCAAGATTGCGACATTAAATTATTTCGCGTTATTTCTGGCCTTCAGTTTGAGATAGTTTCCAAATTTAGAGGTCAATAACAGAAATGAGAGGTTTTTGTTGAGTTTGGGAAGTTTTCTCGAATAAACATCTCGCGGAAAGTCAGGTTTCCTAATAATACAGAAAAATAGTTCACATAAAACTAAAAACTCTTCTCGATACCGAAATTATACGTTGGACCGATGTATACCACCCAAGGTATCCTCAGTATGCATTTCCTTGAGGTCGGGCACGGGGAAATATAGCATACGCAATCGGCTCCATCGCAATGTGTGAGCCAAGCGGTGCGAGTTTAGACGATTTAAACCGACCTCGGCGAATTTTCGTCACCTCCAACTATGCCGACATAAAAATTAGCTACTTTTTCGTTACTTTCGTTACCGGTAGACACCGTGTAACTTTTTTTTTATAGAAATGTATTTTTTTTCGTGATGTCACTTTTCCGTAATAATTTCCCCTTCGGCCGTAATGCCGTAATCGTGAGCTGAAATCCGTAATAATTACGGACAATCCGTAATAGTTGGCACCTCTGTAACATGCTTCAGAACTTCTGGTCTTCAAAATAGAAATGCCTTCCAGAGTTCCATTGGACATCGATGACCTGAACTGCATCTGTTCTTCTTAATCAGGCTAAAAATTCGTTCACATTCTGTCTTCGCAGATAAGTACGGAGAAATATGAAGATAGTACACGATCGGCGCTGGTCTCTGCCGTTGGACAAGAGTTCCGTAGTTTTCACGATAGAACACGGAGAAAAATCGCGAATTGCAATTTACATAATCGGTGTCACTTTTAGTCATTCGACGAGATCTCCATCGCCCTAGAGATCAGGCACGGGAAAACATAGCAATATTAAGCAATCGGCGACGCTTGCTGTACGTTTGACAAGAATCCAGTTGTCCTCGTCATCTAATCTGGAGAAATATCGCGATGTATCGCAATCGCTGCCGCTCTCGACCGTTTTACAAGATTCACGTTGTCCTCGTGGTTGGACACTGAGAACGTGACAATATGAAATCGGCGCCGCAACCAGCCGTCCAACAATTGTATGTCTGTCTATCTGTCCTGGCAGAATGGTGGAGGCAAGCTCGAGGTTGAGCATGGTTAAAATTCACGAGCAGTTATGGACATGTTGCATGGTTGGCGCCGTGATTCCCGCTGTCCCTATGCTGTAGTTGGGAGTTCACGGTGGATCACAAGGAGAATTGAATATCGCGATGTTAAGTGGTCATTTTAAGTGGATTGATGCACTTCTTACTCCCCGTATGCTTTTAAGTATACGGTGATGGGAACTCGTGATAAAAGTTTGCGATCGGGCACGGGTTTTATGATTTTACGCAACTGGCGTCGATCTCGGTCTGTTTGACGAGATTCTCGCAAGCAAGTCATGTGGTCAGCCGGCCGTCTTGAGGATGTGATTCTGGAGGATGAACGTTCGAAGAAGGTATCGAATTTTACAAATTATTCTGAGAGGATTGCACGAATAATACAAGAGGGCACATTTTCTTTCGAATTCGAATAACGAATTATACAAGATTTTGAGATAACCGGTTAGATTATATATCCGCTGGAACCAAAGTTCAAAGGAAAAATGGACATATAATGGAATTTCGAAATTAAAATACTGGATGTCACAAATTTACGAGACGGGTAGTTTATAAAAATAAATGTATTTCGAAGCTCTTTCGCGATTTTTTTCGAAACTATATAATTTTGCAAAATAGTGACATTAAATTATCTCGAGTTATTTCTGGACATATATTTGAGATAGTCTCCAAATTTAGAGGTCAATAACAGAAATGAGAGGTTTCTGTTGAGTTTCGAATGTTTTCCTGAATAAATGTGTTGCGAAAAACCAGGTTTCCTAATAATACAGAAAAATATTTCACACTGAACTAAAAACTCTCGTTGATGCCGAAAACATACGTTGAACCGATGTATGAAGATTAACTGGAGTGTTTTCCATTTTTAAGTCCGTATTGACGCTTACAAATCGAAATAGTGAGTAAAAGTTTCCGCCCAATCAATACCTTTCACAATATAAATTTAATGTTTCTTTCTCATAATAGGGACATGTTTCGAACAATATTTGTTCTTCTTCAGCCTTATACAATTTATCAACATTATAACTTATCTAAGACATTTGCATAATTAAAACACATGCACAAAAGACAATCCCTTATAGAGTATACAACTAAAAAACGTAATGTTAAAAAAAAGTTGGACAACACATTAAAACATTTGGAACTTCTTATTCCCATTTGTACTGTATTCAGTTCTGAATGGCTTTGCTATGAAGGCTTAATTTAACGGTGCTAAGCAGTAGGTCAGTAAGAAGCTCAGTCATCTCCCTCTGGCTTATGCTTGCAGGTGATTTATTGATGGGCTACACAGGGCCTTTGGTTAAGTTGCTTTAACAGCTGCGTCATACGGATTGTTGGTGTTAGCTTGGTAAGGCGATCCTGCCATGGGGTGTTTATTGTGGAGTAAACTGTAAAGATATGAAATTTTTAAGTAAACTGAAAAGTGCGTTTGAGAAGAAGAATAGATAGAGTGAAGGGGCTAAAAGGGAAACTTACTGGGTGACGTCTTGAATGTGACCTTCGGGGTCAACTGAGTTGAAACCCTCCTGCCTGG
This sequence comes from Meconema thalassinum, assembly GCA_946902985.2. Classification (NCBI taxonomy): domain Eukaryota; kingdom Metazoa; phylum Arthropoda; class Insecta; order Orthoptera; family Tettigoniidae; genus Meconema; species Meconema thalassinum. The sequence goes on from OX336391.1 coordinate 473,591,831, forward strand.
TTGCTGTAATGAGCCAAAGATCTAATACTAGTACGTATGTGTGGGAGAGGGAATTGTTGCCGAATGATGTTGCATTAAGCGGCTTACCTGTTCCGGCCTGTGAGACGTGTAGCGTGGAGCTGTGTTACACTGAGTGACCTGCTATGCGCTGGGCTGAAGCGAGTATTTGAGGTAGCGTGTGGCGGGGAGGGAGGGTAAAGAGAGGGGAACTGGTCTTGGCTGAGTGGAAAACAGGAGTGTGGGTGCGACGCGTGACGTCATATGTTTTCAATTAGTAACTTCATGGCGGGTGGAGGGTTAGCGCTGATACGGGAGGGTGATAGTTTGGATGTTATTCGGAAACGTTTGTTTATGCCGTTTAGAGTAGGGAAAAAATTTGTTGATGTTCTCATACAGAATGTTTACTTCGAAGTTGATTTCATTGAGATTGTGTGTTGGGTTAGTGCGTTGCGCATTATCAATTTCTATTTGTTCAAGTATGTTCATTATTGCTCCCTTCTTGCCATAGTGAATGATCTCCATGTCATTCTGGATATCTGTAAATTTATGTTTGGTGTCCTGCATGTGCTGTCCCATGGCCGAAAATTTTCTATGTTTTATGGCGTTAACATGTTCGTAATATCTTGTTGTGAAGCTGCGTCTGGTCTGTCCTAGGTAATCTGCTCTACATTGTTGGCATTTAAGCTTATAAATGCCCGACGAATGATATTTACTTGACTCTTTGATTTTCTTGGAGTTGAATATTAGTTTGTGGTTATTATTATTAGTTCTAAAGGTGATTTTAGTGTTGAATTTCTTGAAAATACTTGTTACATCGTAGGTGTGTTGGTTGATATAAGTGAAGACGGCAAAATGTGTTTTTCTTTCCTTAAAGGGGTGAGCTGAGATTGAGGTTTGTTTTTGATTTTGTTGATGATTTTTACGATGTCTGGTCGAGTGTATCCATTAGCTTCAGCGATTTGAAAGATTGTGGCTATTTCGTGTTGGTAATCTTGTTCTGACATGGGAATGCTGACTGCTCTGTTGATGTAGCTAACGAACGAAGAGAGGGGAACTGGTCTTGGCTGAGTGGAAAACAGGAGTGTGGGTGCGACGCGTGACGTCATATGTTTTCAATTAGTAACTTCATGGCGGGTGGAGGGTTAGCGCTGATACGGGAGGGTGATAGTTTGGATGTTATTCGGAAACGTTTGTTTATGCCGTTTAGAGTAGGGAAAAAATTTGTTGATGTTCTCATACAGAATGTTTACTTCGAAGTTGATTTCATTGAGATTGTGTGTTGGGTTAGTGCGTTGCGCATTATCAATTTCTATTTGTTCAAGTATGTTCATTATTGCTCCCTTCTTGCCATAGTGGATGATCTCCATGTCATTCTGGATATCTGTAAATTTATGTTTGGTGTCCTGCATGTGCTGTCCCATGGCCGAAAATTTTCTATGTTTTATGGCGTTAACATGTTCGTAATATCTTGTTGTGAAGCTGCGTCTGGTCTGTCCTAGGTAATCTGCTCTACATTGTTGGCATTTAAGCTTATAAATGCCCGACGAATGATATTTACTTGACTCTTTGATTTTCTTGGAGTTGAATATTAGTTTGTGGTTATTATTATTAGTTCTAAAGGTGATTTTAGTGTTGAATTTCTTGAAAATACTTGTTACATCGTAGGTGTGTTGTTTGATATAAGTGAAGACGGCAAAATGTGTTTTTCTTTCCTTAAAGGGGTGAGCTGAGATTGAGGTTTGTTTTTGATTTTGTTGATGATTTTTACGATGTCTGGTCGAGTGTATCCATTAGCTTCAGCGATTTGAAAGATTGTGGCTATTTCGTGTTGGTAATCTTGTTCTGACATGGGAATGCTGACTGCTCTGTTGATGTAGCTAACGAACGCTGCCCTTTTGTGACCTTGGGGGTGATTGGTGGTCGATGTAAATGTTGGCAAGGATGCCTTAACAACAACTATCTCAAGTTTAACGACAAAATATATCAACAAAACCAAGGTTTGGCGATGGGCTCCCCAGCCTCAGGCATCCTTGCCAACATTTACATCGACCTACTTGAAGCCAATGATATCATTAATAAAATAGAGGGCATTCTTTTTTGGGGGAGGTATGTGGATGACATCTTTGTAATTCTGGATACAAACACCATTGATTTTTAACAATTACTCAACAAACTGAATAGCATTGATGCCAACATTAAATTTACAGGTGACTCCACAGTCAACAACTCAATCAATTACCTAGATCTCAACATAACCACTAAGAATGAAAAAATACAGTACAGCATCTATAGAAAACCAACACAAACAAGCACTGTAGTCAAAAAGAATTCCAATCACCCACAAGGTCACAAAAGGGCAGCATTCGTTAGCTACATCAACAGAGCAGTCAGTATTCCCATGTCAGAACAAGATTACCAACAAGAAATAGCCGCAATCTTTCAAATCGCTGAAGCTAATGGATACACTCGACCAGACATCGTAAAAATCATCAACAAAATCAAAAACAAACCTCAATCTCAGCTCACCCCTTTAAGGAAAGAAAAACACTTTTTGCCGTCTTCACTTATATCAACCAACACACCCACGATGTAACTAGTATTTTCAAGAAATTCAACACTAAAATCACCTTTAGAACTAATAATAATATCCACAAACTAATATTCAACTCCAAGAAAATCAACGAGTCAAATAAATATCATTCGTCGGGCATTTATAAGCTTAAATGCCAACAATGTAGAGCAGATTACTTAGGACAGACCGGACGCAGCTTCACAACAAGATATTACGAACATGTGAACGCCATAAAACATAGAAAATTTTCGGCCATGGGACATCACATGCAGGACACCAAACATAAATTTACAGATATCCAGAATGACATGGAGATCATCCACTATGCCAAGAAGGGAGCAATAATGAACATACTTGAACAAATAGAAATTGATAATGCGCAACGCACTAACCCAACACACAATCTCAATGAAATCAACTTCGAAGTAAACATTCTGTATGGGAACATCAACAAATTTTTTCCCAACTCTAAACGGCATAAACAAACGTTTCCGAATAACACCCAAACTATCACCCTCCCGTATCAGCGCTAACCCTCCACCCGCCATGAAGTTACTAATTGAAAACATATGACGTCATGCGTCGCACCCACACTCCTGTTTTCCACTCAGCCAAGACCAGTTCCCCTCTCTTGACCCTCCCTCCCCGCCACACGCTACCTCAAATACTCGCTTCAGCCCAGCGCATAGCATGTCACTCAGTGTAACACAGCTCCACGCTACACGTCTCACAGGACGGAACAGGTAAGCAGCTTAATGCAACATCATTCGGCAACAGTTCCCTCTCCCACACATACGTACTAATATTAGATCTTTGGCTCATTACAGCAACCAGGCAGGAGGGTTTCAACTCAGTTGACCCCGAAGGTCACATTCAAGACGTCACCCAGAAAGTTTCCCTTTTAGCCCCTTCACTCTATCTATTCTTCTTCTCAAACGCACTTTTCAGTTTACTTTAAAATTTCATATCTTTACAGTTTACTCCACAATAAACACCCCATGGCAGGATCGCCTTACCAAGCTAACACCAACAATCCGTATGATGCAGCTGTTAAAGCAACTTAACCAAAGGCCCTGTGGAGCCCATCAATACATCACCTGCAAGCATAAGCCAGAGGGAGGTGACTCTGAGCTTCTTACTGACATACTGGTTAGCACCGTTAAATTAAGCCTTCATAGCAAGGCCATTCAGACCTGAATACAGCACAAATGGGAATAAGAAGTTCCAAATGTTTTAATGTGTTATCCAACTTTTTTTAGCATTACGTTTTTTAGTTGTATACTCTATAATGGATTGTCTTTTGTGCATGTGTTTTAATTATGCAAATGTCTTAGATAAGTTATAATGTTGATAAATTGTATAAGGCTGAAGAAGAACAAATATTGTTCGAAACATGTCCCTATTATGAGAAAGAAACATTAAATTTATAGTGTGAAAGGTATTGATTGGGCGGAAACTTTTACTCACTATTTCGAACCGATGTATACCACTCAAGGTATCCTAAGTATGCATTTCCTTGAGGGGGGGCACGGGGAAATATTCACTCACCGGCAAAGAAACGAAACACTACGAATTTCACACTAAACTCAATGTTGGACTGTTCCAAACCTTGTATTAATTAAATACTATGGCATTACAAAAAAAATGGCAATGTGTCGTAAGTTAATTACCCCAATTAGCACAATAATTGATAAACATTAATGACCATGATAATCACAACAGTGCACATACACGAATTTGGAAATGTTGAAACCTGGAATCAATCTTACTGTCCTCCGACCTGTTGCACTGTGTGATTAGTGATTAAGAATGTTGTAGACAAACCGTAATGTTCACAAAAATACGTGGCACGAGAATTCACAGCAATAATAAACCTTCAGACAGCCGTTTGTGGTTATTATTGTCCAAAGGCGGGAAACGGTAACATTGGTGTTGTGAATGTCACGATCAACAATGCTTATCAATATTATTGTGCTGAAACTTCCCAAATGAGCTAATTAAATCACGGCACATTTCCATATCGCTGCAAAGTCACAGTATTCAATTTATACCAGGTATGAAACGGTCAAATGTTGTGTTTTGTCTGATATTCATTGTTTTGCTTTTTATGCCGATGAGTGTAGCTTACGCAATCGGCGCCGCTTGCATGAAACTTGCTCCATTGCAATCTGTGAGCCTAGCGGCGCGAGTTTAAATGATTAAAACTGACCTCAGAAAATTTTCGTTACCTCCAAATATCTAGACAATAATTATCTACTTTTCGTTACTGGTAGATACCCTGATAATACACTTGTTATTCCATAACTACAACACGACCTACGCTTTGTAATTTGTGGTGAAGAAGACGAGAACTATTTTTTATACAGAACGGTAAAGGTTACCGAACTAATCAATGCATTAAAGAACAAGCAAATGGTTATCCTAGATCTTTCATTCAACACAAACAAATCGATATTCATCGATTAGGATTCAGGCAAATCAGAACGCATCTCGTATTCCCAGTCGAAGACTGTAACGATCTGGTGAATATAGTTCAGAGCGATGTATCGAATGAGCGCTGGTCACACAGCATGTATCGGCGGCATGCGATAGCTTGTTCTGGCGCGAATTTTAAAAATAAGATCTTGGTACTGTACCCGATACCTAGTTGAGGCTATCGGCTACGCCAGTTGTGATCAAGCCATAGTTGAGATTTGTGGCAAGGAGAAAAGATAGCGCTCAGATCGAGTCAGAAGAATGGTAGGAAATGACGTAGGAGGCCGAGGGAGATGGAGCCACTACCCCTCAATTATGGGAGAAATACTGGATGATTATAAAGATTAATATGGAATAAAACCTTATCTAACCTCAGAAGGGAAGGAAATATCAAGAAATCTTATTGATAATAACTTGAAGAAAGGTAGACAACTCCTTAAGTTATGTTATAACTTTATAGCCGAAATAGTGTGGTCGAGGTTAGAGCTGTGACGTCAGACAGCGGAAGGAAGGAGGAAGTCACGTGGTAGGTCAGGGCGAGACGGCCGAACGCAGTGACACCAGCGAAGAGAAGTATTCCAGCAGTCCAGCTGAGTGGATCAAATCGTGCTATAAGAGAACAGTTTATAAGGCAGTGCCATACGGAAAGGTACGTGCGGGAGAGAGTTGCTATGCGAGGCCTGCAAGGCAGTATTCGGAGTTCGTTTTTGGAGCACATGCTGTCCATAGGGCAGGTCATACAAGCCATTAACTTGAGCAAGGAAGCCGGTGTTCAGACATGTTATTTCAACATCGCAGTCGTATTCACGTGAAACAGCAATGCTTTATCTAGCTTACAATTTACCGAAGCAATACGCACTATTACACTAGGATTGAGAAACATCATTTAAGCTACATTCTCAATGTATAACAGCACAGCGAAGCAGTATAATGAGGCCAGTATCCAACCTCATATTAAACAAGGACAGTGAAGCGGAGCGTGTCGTGCTGTGGGCGACATTTTGTTACCATGCGATAGTCAAGGAGTTGAACATTACTCTGACATTTTGTCACGTTTGAGATGTTAGGACTTGTGTTTCAACAGTCCAATTGTGCAGTCCAGTTACAATTATACACTTTTATTATGGACATTCAGATGGACTTGTACTTATTTCAGCAGTATCACAGCATATTTCATAATGCATTTGAACCGAAATATTTAAGGCGACCATGGGGCCGTTCCAACATTACTGCTTTTGGCAAGTGAAAATATGTAAGCGTATGCACTTTGTGAATGGTGGCACGTGCAGCATAATAGTTACATATCATGAACAGTTATGAAATATCTTAGTTACGAACACAGATACAGGGTATCTGACAAATCAGTACACTTTTGAAGCTACTTTATTTTTCTACCAGTGCAATTCAGCCGCTGTGGAGACTAACATTATTATCGAATGCCAACCGAATAGTTTATGGAACAGTGGCGTGACATATTCGAGGAGTATGGGGTACTCCGTGTTTTTGAACTTTTGTGGAAGATTTTGGACAATATCCATGATGGATAATCTTCAGTTCATCATGTCGTGCTAGGCGGATACGGAGACGTGATGGCATCTCGGAGCGATGGATTCGGTTCCTAAAGAAGAGGATAAATATGACATCAAATTCACTAGGATGGAGTCAGGCGTTAGTTCAGTCGGTGATACAGCGTTTTCGTCGATCTTGCGAGAAATCTGTGACAAACACTTGGATTACCGACGATCTTTGAATTCTATTAACATCTGGAATATGAAGGAATTGTAAGAGTTATGGCATTACTGATATGATTTTTCATGAACACTGGGCATATTCGTATATATATTTTAGTAGGAGTGCTACTATTATTTTTCGACATGGCTTAAATATTTTATTACTCCATTTTCTAAAATATGGTGTTACCATATGATATGACAGGCACATTTATGCAACGTTCTCACCATTGGTTGACTTTTGTAGACAGGATTTTGGTCTTTATATTTTTCTGTTAGGATAGTATTTCTTGATTATGGATATTTTTAGCGAGTGTTTCGAACTCGTGATCTGCAATTGGATAATTTGAATTTTTTCGTCAGTTCATTGCATACTAGCGAGTATGTATAATTCATCAGTAGGGATGTTTTTTAATTTTTATTGGACTGTTTGGTGATATTAAAATTTTATTCACTCGAATGCATATCACTTTTATGAGACAAATAGAGTCTGGTTGATTCCAATTTTGTACACTCACTCATTAGTCTACGAGATGGGGCCTGTTACTCTGAGTAACTGTGTGGTGGCATTCACCATACCTGTCATTTTTAGGGAATTATCATCATAGTCTACGAGGCGGGGCCTGTTGCTCTAAGTAATTGTGTGGTGGTACTCACTTACCTGCCAATCGAGGGTCTCGTTTTATCATCCGAGTGTAATTATAATCGTAAGAGGATTAAACAATAAACTACCAGTTACATATTAGTTGAATTTTGTTAAATAAATTAAAAATAAATGTCAGCAGGGTTACACTTTGTAATTCTTGTTTTGCCAATCCAATAATTTGTTGCAATACTCTTTTGAGAGTATATTCATTTAACAGTTAATACCTTTGATACTCTTTGTGAGTGATTTGATACCTTTGAGAAGGATTTCAAGTAATTGAATCTTGTAAGATGAGTTATTTATTGTCAGAATTTATTTTGAGGCAGATCATTATTAGATATTTTTGATGTGAGGTAATATAACACATTGGTGTTTTTCTTTGAAGTAAATCTTGAGGATCTTAAGAGAATTTATGCTCTAAATTAAACCAGATCTTGAATTGGATTACGATTACTAAGGTAATTTTCATATTGTTTAAGAAGTTGTCTAGATATGACCAGATTAATTACAGTTCTTGTAGATTGTGTGCCTTAATCATCTGAAGCCAGTTATATATTTTTGTGGATCATGCAACGTGATTATGTGAAGTAATTTTGATAGGTATTTTTGGAGGTTGCCAAGTGAAAGTTTGCAATATTGCCAATGATAATTTTGAGGCAGACATGAGGTTGTTGAACCCAGTCTAGCATATTTTTGAGATTCATGCTGTGCACTGAATAATTATGGTGTTATATGGAATAATTATGGTATTCAAATGTGGTATTTGACAAAGTGAGATTAAATGGTGAAGTTTTGGATAGTGAGATCCAACATGATTTTGTGAAGGCAATGTATTATATTGGCATGATAATTAAATATGAGGTATAACTTGGAACTGATAAAATTTTAAGGCAACGTTCTATAACCTATATTAAACAATTTTTAGGAAATTAAATAAATAAATAATTTTGATAATCCAAGATTTTCTGATATTAATAATAATAATTTATGAAATAATAATCTGAAGTTTAAACATATTAATGATCTGACCCGATGAATTAAAATTTGAATAAACTCGATGAATTAAATAAATTGATGAATTAAAATGTGAATAAACTCTATAAATTAAATAAATTGATAAATTAAAGGTTGAATAAACTCGATAAATTAAATAAATCGATGAATTAAAAGTTGAATAAATTAACTGAATTAAATAAATTAATAGGTGATTAAACAGCTGATGAATAAATGAATTAAAGGGTGATAATTAATTAAAGGAGCTGATGACTAATAAAATTTAAATAAATTTAAATACGAGATATGATTTAAATAAATTGATGAATTGCAACTTAAATTAATGAATTAAACAATTTAAATGGATGGATTGAGATAATTTAATTTGAATGAGATAATGAAATGAGAGTGTGTGGATGATTGAATAATCTAATGAATTGATGAATATAATATTCATTTAAATGATCTGATGGTAATAAATTAATTATTCTGACTTGAATATAACGAATATTGGGATGAGAACGGATGTGAGAAATATTTAATTTTTTGACATGATAATGATGGTGATGACCCATGAATAGTGAAGTTTTCTTTGATTCACAACCAAGCAATGATCAGCAATAGTGTAAATATGGTGTGTAAATTAATTGTGAGATTTTTAGGAGTAATTGTTGGGATTTCCAACATTGATTAGTGCCATTTAAGCCATAAAAACGAGTGAATAATTAAATATATGTGTTTTTAGGGTATTTTGTGTTAGGCAGATTCATATTTCTTGACATCCACATTACTGATGTTAAATTAACGAAAGGTTAGGTCTCAGGGATCACGAAAAGTCAGTGATGCAAAGACATAGTGCTACGGTGGCCCTGAGAACTCAAGAGAACTTTAGTAATTTTTATTTTTTATGTCTCCCACAAGTCCAACCCCTCCTCCACGTGGTGGGAGACGGGCAACGGCATGAAGTAGGGGATTGCCTGTAGGGCTGAAGTACAGTGGGGACTTCGTGTGCCCCGGGACCGCTGCGGTAGCTGTGAAGGCTCTATGGGAACCCTGAAAAGTGACGGCTGACGGGGCTCTGGTGAAGCTACGATAGGCCTAGCAAGCCAGTAGTGGATATCATATTTGCTTTCAAAACAGGAACAGGCCTCGGAAAGGACGGATGCAAACGACGACGACCCGGATATGCTAATGGACTACGAGTTGGGACATTAAACATACAGACACTGACAGGAAAGGTGGAGGAGATTGTAGATGTAATGGAGAGAAGAAAACTGGATGTACTGGGCTTGGCAGAAACAAGATGGAAAGGAGAAGGTCGCAGAGAACTGAGGAAAGGGTACCGGTTGTACTGGAGTGGGAACAGTGAAGGAAGGAGCAGCGGAGTAGGAGTAGTTGTGAGAGATGGAATGAAGGAAGAGGTAAAAGGAATAAGTGACAGGATCATGAAGATCAGAGTAACTGTAAAGGGAAGAAGCCTGGAGATAGCCCAGGTATATGCCCCTCAAGTTGGATGTACAGCTCAAGAGAAGGAAGACTTTGAGGAGGAGCTACAACAGCAGTTGAATGGTCAGAGCATCATTGTCATGGGAGATTTGAATGCACTTGTAGGAAGTGAAAGGCAAGGATATGAAAATGTATTGGGAGCAGAAGGATGGGGTAGCAGGAATGAAGAAGGGAGAAAGTTGCTGGATTTTTGCAAGAGAAACGGTTTAGTTGTAGGCAACTCCTGGTTCCGGAAGAAAGAAAGCCACAAGGTAACGTGGTACAGCAGTGATTTAACAAAGAAATCTTTGGTAGATTACATGCTGTACGACTGGGAAATGAAGAGAAGAGTCAGAGATATAAAGGTAATACCATCAGAGGCCTTAGATAGCGACCACAGAATACTTGTAATGAACCTGGGAGTTGTTAAGGATAGCAAGAGGACAGAGTACCAGGAAAGGAGAATCAAAGTATGGAAACTCAAGGAAAAGGAAGTCAAGGAAGAATTCCAGAAGATAATAAGGGAAAGGATGCCAACAGACAATCCTAAAACAGGGGAAGAGGAATGGAAGCAATTCAAAAACACAATGGTGGAAGCTGCAGTGGCAGTGTGTGGAAGAACAAGCAACAGAAAGCGGTGTAAAGAGACACCATGGTGGAATGAGAGAGTAAAAGAACCTGAGGGAAGGAAGAACAAGGCTTTCAGAGTGTGGTTCCAGGAAAGAACTGATCTGGCAAGGGAAGATTATAAGATAAAGAAGAAAGAAGCAAACAAGATTGTCGCAGAGGAGAGGAAGAAGTGGATGGTGAAGTGGACAGAGATGATGGAGGAAGACAGTAGAGCAAATAAGAAAGTACTTTATGGGATGGTCAAAAGTAAGAGAAGAGGTCTGCGAGAGGATGTGGTAATGATGGACAAAAACGGAAATGAGGTACACAACAAAGAGACACTCAAGACAGTGTGGAAAGAGTACTTTGAGGATTTGCTGAATCCAAATGGTCATAGGGAGGAAGACAATGCATTGGAAGATGGAGAAGACAACACAGGAATGGAAAAGGACCTGACTTGGAGAGAACTGGAGATGGCTATAGACAAGATGAAAGGAGGAAGGGCACCGGGTGTGGATGAAGTGAGTGTTGAAATGGTGAAGGCAGCAGGGGAGGTTGGGAAACAGTGGCTATACCGTGTGATGAGGGTGATATGGAAGGAGAAAAAGACCCCAGAAGATTGGAAGAAAGGATTAATTGTCCCAATATTTAAGAAAGGAAGCAGAAAGGAGTGCAGAAATTACAGGGGAGTCACACTCATATCTCACTGTGCCAAGATATATGAAAAGATATTAGAAAGTAGAATACGAGCCAAAGTGGAGAGAAAATTGAGAGAGGAGCAGTATGGATTCAGACCTGGGAGATCAACAGTGGATCTCATATTTTCAGTGAGACAGCTCCAGGAACACCGCTATGAATTTGGAGAGGATCTGTTGATGGCCTTCCTGGACATCGAAAAGGCCTTTGCCTATGATAGTGTGTGTAGGGATAAGGTTTGGGAAGCAATGGAAAACATGGGAGTGGAAAAAGGGACTGTAGGCAGAGTGAAGGAGATGTATTGTGGAAGTGTGAGTTGTGTGAAAGTTGGAGGGGAAAGAACAGACTGGTTCAGACAAATGAGTGGCCTGAAACAGGGTAGTGCGCTGTCACCCCTTCTCTTTATTGTGGTTATGGACGAGGTAATGACACGGATTGCAGGAAAGATAGGAGAAGATAAGATGAAAGCAATGGTGTTTGCAGATGATCTCATGGTCTGGGGAAACAAGGAGGAGGAAATTCAGGAGCAACTGAAGGCTTGGGAAGAAACAGTGGGAGAGTACGGATGGAAGTTCAACATCAGTAAATGTGAGATCCTGTTAACGACCAGGAAAAAGGACAGACCAATGAGTGGGATAACACTTGGAGGTGGACAGCTGAAGAAGGTGGAAAGTCTCAAGTACTTGGGAAGTCTAGTGGAGGAAAATGGGAGAAATGACAAAGAGATTACGGAACGTGGCAGACAGGCAGAAGCATTTCTGAGAAGCATTAGGAGCTTAGTGTGGAATAAAGATGTCCCACAAAAAAGCAAGGAAGTGTTATACAGAAGCTACTATATCCCGATACTGACCTATGCTTCAGAAACGTGGACAATGAAGAAAAGAGACATAAGCAGAATACAGGCAGGTGAAATGAAGTTCCTGCGAAGTAGGATCGGAGTAACAAGAAGAGACAGGTTGTGGAATGAAAAGGTCAGGGAAATGGTGAAAGAGGAGCCCTTGCAAGGTAGGATTGAGACATCAAGACTGAGGTGGTATGGACACTTAAAGAGAATGGATGAGAAGAGGATTCCCAAGAGGATACATGAGATGCAGATGCAGAAGAAACGACCAAGGGGAAGACCAAGAGATAGATGGCTGAAAGGAGTGGAGGAATGTGTCAAGAAGAGAGGCGAGGACTGGACCAGAGTGACAGCGGAGAGGTGGTGGGAAGAAAGGACTAAGTGGCAAGGCTTATGTTCCAAACAGACCCAGCCTGGGGGCTGGAAACTGTACAAGATGATGATGATGATGTGGATGAAAAATACTTTGAAATAGCACAGAGATGGTTCGATTTTTGAGGACTATAACAACCTAACGTTTACATTCGACCATACTCTTAGGCAGGGTTTGTGTTTCTTTTTCTGTCTGACTGATTAAGTTTAAATAAATTTTGTTTTATCTTAGTTGTGATCTGATGATGATGTTGTTTTCCCAATCCTTTCCTTTGTCTCAATTAAGGCTTAACCAAAAAGGATGTGGTTTGCTAGGGGTTCAGTTGATGGCACCCATTTCTATTTGCTATTATGATTAAATTTAAGCCCGTAACGACCCTAGAGATACTTTATCTCGTGTTACCCTCTGCTTTTGTGATATTTCAACTGAATTTCCGACACATTCCTTATTTTATTTCATGTTCATTTAACTGCACTCTGGCCTGGGAAGCCAGGTATGCGATGTAATGGCAGATGGGTCATCGCATATCTCAGATGAACGGGTGCAGTACGTAAATCCGTAAAATATTACAGTTCATCCGTACAACCGTGAAACACACTGTCTTTCCGTAAATTTTACGGAAAAAACGTAAAAGTTGGCAGGTATGCATTCTATTTGCTCACCCACACCCATTTCCCTACTGTCACCTACCATCTTCCCCTCAATTGCTCCAACATTCGAAATGAGTCATCCAATTAAGTACCCCCAGTTTGTACATAAAAGTGTGTTGCTTTGTAATATCTCATTTCTTTCAGGATAGGGCATGTAAATACTTGTTTCCCGCCTAATGTAATTGGGCACAATGTATGTTGACCGACTGTAAAGCTTTCTTTAGTAAAACTACAAAAAAAAACCTCTAGGATGGCAGAGTTGAGAATCCAACCCACCTCTTCTCAGATCTGCCTCATGAGGTTAGCCATTCCAGCCCTCAAACCAGGATTAAATTACTTATCAGAGCCAGAAATCAGAACCCGGACCTAAGGAGTGACAGCCAACCATACTAGCCAGTATGCCACAAGGTGGCCTTTGCTAAGTTTGGGAGCCACAAGTATACAAGAAGAAATAAGATATTCATCATTACCTGGATCATTAGCGAAGTCGCTCAGATCCAATGTTCTACCGTCTCCATTATGTCGCTTTCTGACACAGTTGGATAGCGTATCATGTTCTGATAGTCCAAGGGTGCTGATGTGGGCGAAACATAAGATGACTTCGAAAGAAATCTGTGAATAAAGCATAGTAACAGTGTTAAAGAAAATTACTACAAGATCTGACTACATTTAATACACATTCTTTACATGACATTTCCCAAATCCAAGGAACATATGATGTACCCAGTACAAGTCAATGAATACCACCCAAGTCAAGTTAAATCTACAAATACGAAGTTAGTAAAGGCATTCATAATTTACAACAACCTCACACCTTGAAATTGTGACAACAATTTTCAACAAAAAATATCCTGACATGTCAAGAACCTAGCAATACATTACGTAAATCCCTTTGTAAGAAATTCAAGTCTGAATATTTTACATTTGGCACTACTTTTCCCCAATCCTAGTGGTATACACAGTCTGAGTCTTGATAATCTCTGATATTCATTTGCGCATATCTTTAGGGCTGTAGATCTCCAAAGAATACAGTGTTTCTATCAGATGCAGTATTATACTATTTTGTGTTGTGAGCTTTGTAACCTATTTTACGAAGGGGGTTACGCCACTGACATAAGTCAGATGATATCTAGTTAATTTTAATTCAATGCTGCAAACATGTAGCCAAGAGTCTATATTTTAAGATTATTATTATTATTATCAAATTTAATATTTCGAGCTTTATATTTTAAACAAAACAGATAGGTTTTCTATTTAATAGAAAACACTATCAATCGGATTATTCCGATGACCACGAGACATGTAAATTATTTGAATACGGAGGTACAGATTTCTATTACGTTAGGGTCTTGTAGAGAGTCTGCATCACCGGGGAAATTACGAGTCCAGGAATAGCCGGTGAAGGCCATAACATATTTCGCAACCTAGAGAACATCTCCAACTCGAGAAATTAGAAGATGTGGTACCAAACGGAAAATGCTATAGCGTGGCTTCGCTCAGAGTGCAGTGAACTCAAGACTGAAGAAGGCGGGAAAAGAACACGTGGGGAGTCTTGGCCAATCAGAAGAAGGGAGACCGATATCAGCTGTACGAGGAAGCGAGAAGATGCACGGTGATTGGTCATCAGGCAAGGCGGGAGGCTGGCTTGTTGCGACCGTGGTAGGGTTGCGTGCCTCAGTCTTATATAGTATGCGCGCGTGGTGAAGAAGACATTCAATTTCAATTTTGTGTCTGGGACATTCATTGATTCATTCTTTTGATTGACATTTCATTCTACGTACTAGTGTCGTTTTCGGACTTGCATTATATTTGTTCCATGGTGAACGCTCACATATTACTGAGATATTCCACTGACATATTATCGTCATGGACATCATATGGTCTGTTGTGCCAAAGCAGATCATATAAGCGTGGTTTTAGGATCTAGATCCACCACGAACAGATTGTAACCAGTTTTTCGTTGGGTATTTACGCCAATGACATAAGTCAGGTGGAAGCTATTTAATTTTTGTTTGAACGCGGCAACTTATTAAGCCAAGCTAATTTAATTTATTATTATTGTCGTATTTTATTTTGGAGCTTTATTTTACATTTTATAACCATACAGATAGGTTTTCTATATATTAGAAAACACTATCAATCAGATTATTCCGATAGCCATTATCACAGTAAATTATTTGATTGTGGGATTTCAGATTTTATGTTCAGTTAGGGCTAGTAGAGAGATTTGCATCATCGGGAATTTCGGATCCAAGAATAGCCTTTGAGAACAACAACAAGATGTCGCAACCAAGGAACTTCTTCAACAGCGCGGATTATTGAAAAGGCGATATATGTTTATTGAAACGGAATATGTTAATCTAAGCGTCACTGCGAGAGCAATGAACTTTGAGGCGGGAAGAATCGCGTGGAGTCTCAGCCAATCAAGAGGAGGCCAGGCCACAGCCAGCTGTGTCGTGTTACATGATGACGCACAGTGATTGGTCTACAGGCCAGGCAGAAGTCCGAGGAGTGGAACGTTGGAAGGGGTAGCGGCCGAGTGCATATAGTGACCGCGCGGCGTGATGAAGAGGACTACTAACTTTATAACTTTTCTCCGAAGAGGACGTACTCATTCTTTGGTTCCGTTATGGACGGACTGTTACTGTGAACATTATAATCTTCGCATTAGTCTCCGGACTTATTTCTTGTGTTCCATGGTGAACTACATCGTACTGGTATACTCCACTGACCAAATCGTCATGGGTATTATATGAGCTGTTGTGAATAGGCAGACCGTGTAAGTGGCTCTGGGATTTTGATCCACCTCTAACAGTTTCAAACTTCAATATTTAATTCGACTATATCAAGAAACGAAGAAGATGACGCCGGTCAAGAGTCTACAGCAATCTCTCTTGAAGCAACATGTACGAGGGAGAAACTATCTCCAATGGTGAGCGCGAATGACGCATATCTACGTAATCTCTCTCTTTTCATTCTTGTATTATCGTAAATTCAGTAAATTCATCCGGCTCCAATTTCACGTAATTTTCTGGTGGTAATAGTAAAATCTTTAACCCTCTTACTCTCAAGGTAACCCATGCCTGGTGCGAAAACTGTCAGGGTAACGATATATCGTTACCTCGTCGGCACCCGCTGAAAACTTGAATAAGTTCTACATTTCCCCGTTATATCGCACAAGCGTGCTAAACGAAGGTAGCCAGATTCCGATCTTCATTTAATCTTAAGAGTTTGCGCAGTGTTTCTTGTTTATTTGCCGCGGAAATAAGGTTCGTTTATGTTCCCGAACACGAGGTTAGCTTGAGATTGAGTCGTGATAATAGAGGTAATTTTTGGTGCTGTCTTTATTGATTAATTGTTAGAATATAGTCAGTTGGTTATTAGTATATGTGTAGAAGTATAATTTGAAGCATTTTCTGTTAGGTTTGGTTCAAATTAGCAGTGACCTAGCGTATTGTTGGCACAATAGCCTAGCGTGTGATTATGGCTGAGTCATCTTCTCGGTTAAATGACTGCGATATTATCGAATATTTAGACACTTATGACAGTGATGATGATGATTTTCTTCCCAAATCCAGTAGTGATGATGATAATTATGTGAGAAAGGGTTACATCCAGAGTGCATGTCTAAGCACAAATGCTGAGTTTGTTGAGTGAATATTTTTTTATAAGTGAAATGTAACATATTTTTCACATAAATCTGAAACTGTTGCAGAAACAGTTATTTAAATCAGTCAAATATGTGAATAATCAAGTTGTCTTTGGAATGAAGCTATAAGTTTAGAGCAAAGTAGGACAGATCTGAGTAGGCCTAATAATAGCATTAAATAAAAATATTTCTGAAAGAGAAGACAAACCACACATTTCTATAATTTTTGGTACAACCTGTAGATTATAGAAATTATTGAAATATTTTTTCTCAGAAGGTCTTGTATCTATAGAATGTCTACAGTTAGTCTCATTGTGATTCCTGGCAATGCAAAAACAATTTGCATTTTCTTAACAATATAGTGTACTTTCATCAGAAAATGGCCACCAAATTCCTTGCATACCATTCAGAAAGTTTTTTTTTATAACTCTGAAACCAGGTTACAGGAAGGTTTCAGATCAAGAACATGTGTGAACAACTATGTTGTCTTTATAATATTATTGCCTATGTGACCCAAAGTAGGAAAAACTTAATTATATTGAGTTCTAAAATCACATTTTTCTGCATAAAAATATTTTAAATTTTTTAAATATTTTTTGTTCAACCTCATAGGTAAGATACGACCTTGAACTATTTTTCTCCCATATGCTTGGCATTTTAGCTATATCTATGGTGTTTTTTTTTTTTCATTGTGATACCTGCGAATGTGTACGTGTTATAACGTTTTAGAAAACATTGGGTAATTTCATCAGAAAACGGCTGACGGATTTCAAGCATACCACCCGAAATGGCCCAACAGCAAGAGGGTTAAGCTACATTTTCTTATTATTATTATTGAATTTACCACAGCCTTGTTTTTTTTTGGTTATTAAACTCATTTTATTCAACATGCAATCTTTGATTCCAGTAGGTAGTTTTATATATAAGACAAAACCTTCTCCCAATGCAAATGTTATCAGGGTTAATGATGCAATCATACCACGGTCTGATTTGGAAGATTATCTCATGTGTTCTACGCAAGCTAGGGGTTGATATAAATATAAATTTTAGGTTTCAACTTGATATTGGCACCTTGGCGCCCAATTAATAAATCAATCTTAGACGTAGAAGGTAAAGGTGAGCACCCGTCAGGGAAACAGTTACACTTGCCGCTCAACTGTGGGACTTGTTGTTTTTCATCACTCACCCCACAAAGACCGTTACAATTGGCGCCCAACGTGGGATGTGTTGTGGTTTTCATCCTCACCCCAGAAACAGTTACAATTGTCGACAGCAACGTGGAGCCGAAAACCTTGTAACATTTGTGGAAGGAGAAGGGTATATATTTCTGTGCCTGTATTTTGGGGGTCTTTTATTTATCATTGTGTATCAGCATGGGTGATGATAAAGAGATGAAGTTGCGAGTAGTATGTCTAGTCTTGAGAATGAAAGCAGTACAGGGATGTCGGAGGTAAATCTCGATACTGAGGGGGGAAATGAAAACAGTCAAGCGGGTTTGGAAAGTTTGCTTCTCCAGTTTATGCAACAAAATAAAATAAGTACAGATGCCTTAAATGCTAAATTGGAACAGAAGAGTAGGGAAAATAAAGAGAGTACAGATATTTTAAATGCTAAATTGGAACAGAACAGTAGGGAAAATAAAGAGTGTACAGATAGTTTAAATGCTAAATTGGAACAGAATAGTAGGGAAAATAAAGAGAGTACAGATGCTTTAAATGCTAAACTAGAACAAAACAGTAGGGAAAGTAAAGAGAATACGGAAGCATTGAGCGAAAAACTAGATAAAAAATTAGATAAGAAATTTGAGCAGATTAGAGGCAAGATCAAAGGGGTGATGGAAGAGAAGGCTAAAGAAATTATAGCAGATGTATACAGAAAATTAGGAAAAGTGCAGAATGAGCTGGAAAGTAGAATCAGTACACAGGGTGAGAATTTAAAAGAATTAATTCAACTTGAAACAAAGCAGGTTAAAAAGCAATTGAGGGAAGAAATTGACAAAATTCAGGTAGCAACTAGCGAGCTTAAAGAACAGCTGGGGGAAATAATTGAGAAGGTTCTTGCAGAAATAGTTACTGAAGTTAATGAATTAAGGCAGAAGAATAAAGAAAGCATTAGTAAAATTTAGGAGAAACAAGCTAAGTTGAGTGATAAAGTTGAAGCATCGGAAGAGAGTATTAGATTAACTCTAACTAGTATTGAGAGAAAAGCTGAGGAGAAAATTGCAGAATTAGAACAAAAATTGAAATCTGGGATTAGGCAGGAAACTAGTCAGAGTACGCTTGTATATGTAATAGCGCACATCGGAAATAGAATTGGGAAAGTTTAGCAATCGACAGGGTTGTCCCATGGAATTCATGAATGCTATAGAAAACAAATTTAAGGAGAGGTTGGAAGAAGGAAGTATTGAGTGGTGTCAAGTAGTTGAGATTTTAGAGCAAGCATTTGTAGGAGAGACTAGAAACTGGTTTGCTGTATATAGGGATACTTTTGAAGGCATTGCAGACTTTAAAGTTAAATTCTGTGAGAAATTTTGGAACGAGGTAATACAGTCGCAGCATCGTGAGGGAGCCGTTTGTGGGAAATATAACCCGAGAGGTAATTACACTATGACGGAGTATTTTTAGGGCAGGTGCTAACGTGTAAATATCTGGATGGCTTGAAAGAGGAGAGTGATGTCGTTAGGATTTTAGAGGAAATGGATATGGTACGCAGTACCAGGGTAGAAACAACGATTTCAGGGGAAATCAGGGTAGGAACAATTGCTTCAGGGGAAATCAAGGGAGGAATTATGGAAATATTGGTAATTACAACCAGAACAGGGGTCAGGGAAGAGGACAGCCTGGTGGTAATAATGAAACAAGCTGGGAATAGGACTATAGGCAAGTTGACAGAAATCTTCCATGACATTTGGGAGACTGAAACATTGCCTAGTGACTGGACCTCTGCTTTGATTAATCCCCTACATAAAAAAGGAGACTTGACCGACATCAACAACTATCGAGGAATCTCGTTAGTACCTGTGACATACAAGATCTTTTCTAAGGCCTTATTAAACAGAGCTGAACCCCAGCTAGACCCTCGACTAGGAGAATACCAGGCAGGATTTAGAAGAGGACGCTCTTGTACGGAACAGATACTGAACTTGAAATCAGTGCTACGGCAAGCAAAAATGGCTAGTAAGAAATATGTCATCATTTTTGTTGATTTTAAGAAGGCGTATGATTCGGTTGACAGACCTACTCTCATGAAGATCCTGCAAGAACTAGGACTAGACGAGAAGACACATAACCTTATCCAACAGAATTTAAAGAACACCATGTCACGAGTGAAGTTCAGAGGAACCCTCTCTGAAAGTTTTGAAATTAAGTCAGGAGTAAGACAGGGAGACGGTCTCTCACCTCTCCTCTTTAACTGTGCCCTGGAAAAGGTGATAAGGGAGTGGCGAAAGGAGCTAACTAGTCAGGGGGTACCAAGTGGTATCACTTTGGGACACAAGTGCAATGGGCAGAGTGTTGATTGCCTGGCATTTGCCGACGACCTGGCACTTCTATCTCATTCAATAAAAACGTCTGTGAAACAACTTAATGTTCTCATGCAACAAGCAGCTAGGGTAGGACTATATGTGTCACTTGAAAAAACACAGTACATCACAAACATCAGTGAATCTCCTTGTACACTGCATTTGGACCAGGGAGAGATCAAGAAAACTGACAGATATAAGTACCTAGGAGAATGGCTTGAACCGAATCTCTCGGAAGTAAGGGCATTATCAACTCGAGTTAACAAGTTAGAAATGGCTTATCAACTAACCAAGAACACATATAATAAGAAGTGTCTCTCCCGAAAGACTAAAATGAGACACTACCAGACAGTTATACGTCCTGAAGCCTTATATGCATCAGAATGTCTAGTATTCAACCGGAAGGGACTCACGGACAAACTCGAAGTACAGGAGAGAAAGATAATGAGGAAGATATTGGGACCTGTTAAGTTAGGTAATGAATACAGAAGGCGTCCTAATCAAGAGCTCTACACGTACTGTGAAAGAATCACGGATGTTGTTAGAAAACGACGTCTAGCATTTTATGGACACGTCTACAGGATGCATCATACCAGGTTGACCAATCAGCTCCTCGGTTACTGGCAAAAGCGGAAGACCAAGTCACCATGGTTGTGGGAAGTGAGCAAAGATCTGCAAGAACTCGGAGGGACGAAAAGAGTCTTAAAAGACCGGACATCTCTCAGGAAGATGCTTCAGCAATTGAGGTTCCAGGACAAACCGCCAAGAAAGAAAACAGGTGCCCTCTGGACCCAGGAGAGGAGGGAACAACACAGCCAGAGGATGCGTAACTACTGGGAAAACATCAAAGCCCACTCCAAATGTAACAGTTGAACGTCGTGGTCCATAGATGGCCTATTCGAAACAAGAAGAACAACGTAACACCGACAATACAACCCAGAACAACCAGACCAGTGCCGTAGTGAGTAGTGCTACACCAAGCAGTAGCGGTACTTTAAACGCGAACCAGACTGCGATGTAAGGTCAGAATCTCAGTCTGTAACATGCCCTGTCCATATGCTTATACAGGAACCCTATGACCTAAATGTAAGAAGTGAATTATTACGTGAACTAAATGATGAAGGTATTATTCAGGAGGTGGCTAGTAAGAGCCCCATTGTTAAACTTAACGTGTCCGAGGCGTACACGGATGTTTTAATTGATAGTGGTTGCATGAAGAGTTGCGTAAGTAGTGCATTTTACGATAAAATGAAAGGAACTGGAGTAAATTTTGAGGAGATGCCAATTAAAAGCACTTTTGTTATTACAGCTGTTGAGAAGAGGTCTAAAGTTATATAAAAGCAAGTTTTAGTGGACATAAAAATTAATAATCGTGTAGAAAAGCAAATTTGTCTTGTAATTCCAAATTTAATATTCAATGTAATTTTCGGTTCAGATTGGCTAAGTAGAGTGTCGGGAAACATACTGTATGTTATGAGGTAGGAAGTTTGAAATTTAAATGGGATGATTCTGAAGTAGAAGTCGCGTTCAACGACCATGTTCAGATAAGTAGTGTTGTAGGTGTGATTTGTACTTTAAATGAGTTATCGCCAGCGGTAGAGCGGGATTCTCCATGTTTTGTGGGCAGTTTGATTACGAACGGTAGTCTAGAGGACTCGTTACGTGACGCTGCATTTCAGGGAAATATAGAGGAAGAACAGTGTGTTCTGCTCTATGATGTGTTATTGAGTAATAGGAGAGTTTTTGAGCATCGCATAGGTATGGCCAATTGCTATACTCACTCGTTGAACGTTATTGATAGATCAGTATTCACAGGACATATATATCCTGTGCCTTTCGCTTATCTGAGTGCAGTTGAGGCACAAATTAACCAGATGCTTGAAGATGGCATTATTGAGCACTCCAACAGTCCATATTATGTTAATTCTTTGATTACGGTACCGAAGGTCGATGGTACAGTCCGTATTTGTTTAGACGCTCGTTTAGTTAACAGTAGGATCAGTTCAGACCAGCTGCGCTCGTTTAGTTAACAATAGGATCAATTCAGACCAGCTGAAGTCCATGTCAATAGAGGAATTGATGCAGACATTTGAGGGTAAGAAGTATTTCACTTGTGTAGATTTAAGTTCCAGTTTCTGGCAAGTGCCACTTATGTATGAAGATAGACCATTTATGGCATTTAGTCTTAGGTATAACCTTTATCAATTTTGTAGAACACCTTATGGTTTAAAGAGTAGTTCAGCTGCTTTAATCAGAGCATTAAACATCGCATTAGGTGATGACACAAGAGAGTTTGTAACCATTTACATTGATGATATGGTAATTAGTTCACGCAATTTTGTGGAGCATCTACATCATTTAAATATTGTATTTCAGAAGTTAGATCAGGCAGGGTTCACTTTGAAACTGTCTAAGTCGTCATTCTGTCAGTCAGAAGTGACATTTTTAGGTCATAGAGTGTCGAGTAGAGGTGTGACGCCAGAAGAAAGTAGGGTTAATAAAACACTTAACGCAGAGGTGCCACAGAATGTTAAACAGTTGAAAACGTACCTTGGAATTTGTAATTTTTTTCGCAGATTCTTTCTTAAATACTCTGGGTTAGTAAAACCATTCAGGGATTTGCTTAAAAATGGTAATCGGTGGAGATGGGAGTCCAAGCATGACGAGACTTTTCGAACGCTGAAGAAAGGTTTTGAGAAGGCGGTAGTGCTGATATATCCTTTGAAAGATAAGGAATATATGGTTATGACAGATGCTTCATATATAGGAATTGCTTGAGTATTGTCAGAAAGATTGCATTGTGCATTGTATCTTTAGCCTCGCGAGGACTTACAGCAGCAGAGAAAAGATACACTATTACTGAGTTAGAGCTTTTAGGTATTGATTTCAGTTTAGGGAAATTCAAAATGTACTTAGTAGGGGGGAAATTTGAGATCGATACAGATCACCATGCATTACTGTATATGAGAACTTGTAAACTCAGTTCTAACAGAGTTAGTAGGTGGATTCTTGCACTGCAGGAATACGAATTCACAGTTAAACATATTAAAGAAGATAATATACTTGCAGATATGCTATCTAGGAACACTAATTTATGTAGGGATAATCCAGTTGCCAAAGCAGAGGAAGGTATTTTACTATGTGTATGTGTGGACAGTAGCAACAGGGCATTGTAATCGACACTGACAAATGTTAGTAGAGCAACGTGATTATGTTAATTTAAGGGAGCCACTGGCTATATTGGAAGCAGGTGAAGAAGAGTGTGTGAAAGTAGGGAGGTTCACGAACAAGATGCAAGATGGGCTTCTTGCACGGAAATGTAGGAAGAATCGCTGAGCAATATGTGTTCCTGCCACTTTACGGGAGAAACTAATTTGGTTCATTCATAGGGAACTAGGACACTTTGAAGCCACCCAAGTCTTCTATGAAATTGCTCATAACTTAATTTGGAATAAAATGGGAAGGGATGTTAGGAAGACCTTAGCTAAGTGTGACACCTATCTGAGGAGCAAGTATCTAGTTAAGTATTTAATGGGAGAAAGATCTGCAGTTCTCACCAGGCGAACTACTGTGTGTTGATTTATTTGGCTCGATCGTTAAAGGACAGTACGGCTACGAGTACATTTTTATAGTTATTGACGCTTTTAGCAAGTATGTCAAGCTATATCCGCTAAGGAAAGCCATGGGACTTGCGTGTAGCCGTCTGATCATTAATAAGTATATACCTGAGTTTGGCATTCCTCTCAGGATACTATCTGACAGTGGACCACAGTTTACTGCAAAGACATGGAGAACCAGCATGCAGGAAGCTGGTATTACACACGTTCATTCCTCTGTAAGGTACCCTCAGGGTAATTCTGCAGAGCGTCCATTAAGGAAAGTGGCTCATCTTTTTCGCACTCTAGTGCATGACAAGCATTCGGCCTGGGTTGGACATCTTCACAAAGTCGAGACTTGGCTGAATTCTGTCCAGCATGAGAGCACGAAATTGACACCATACGAAGTTCACATTGGAAAGAGACCACAAAATGAACCAGCGAGAGTATTGGGATTAAATGAGGGAAAGCAACCGGGGATGGATTACATCAGGCTGTTCCAGCCGAGCAGCTCACTCGTGAGCAGCAGAGTACTCGCACCTTTCGTGAGTAAACCTGCAACATGCAATACAGCTCTGCTGTGGGGGGCTGCCGTCACTTCGCGGTGGATACATCAAGACTGGCAGGAACGCATAGACTTGTGCTATGACCTTCGCCCAGTAACTTAGTGGCTCTCACCCCCAGTCCCTCTCCAACCGTGCTCCGAGCATTACTGCTGAGTACTCGCGTGTACGCATACTCAAACTCATGGATTTGGAACAGCCTGGATTACATTGTCCAGTTGGTGAAACAGAATTTATCTAAGTCAGCACAAAAGAGAATTGGCCAACAAAAAGAAACTAAATTCGACCTATTCGAGCCGGGAGACAGAGTCTTAATTAGAGTGCCGAAACAGTCGAATAAGCTAGAGAAAGTAATGAGCAAGTTTTTCTATCTCTACGAGGGTCCATTTATAGTTTCCAAACGTATTGGCAAAACCGCATATGTGCTGGAGGATGGTAAGGCAAACCGATTATACGGGACGTATGATATCAATAGTCTTCCGAAGTATGTTTCAGGAAGTTAGAGAGTGTAGCTGGTGAGCCAGCCTATCAAATGAGTACGTTTGGTATTCGGAGTGTGGGAGATCTGGTCGTCCAGGCAGGCGTATCAGGGGTCACATTGGGGTACAGGGAAAGATGTCGGGATTGGAGGATACTGTTGAGCGCCCAAGTTTCTCGATACACCAAGGCCAAAGTTTGTCAGCGCTGGTGGAGTCCCATTTGTCTCCAAGAGATGGGGCAACGCTTGTATAGGGCACGTTTGCTTAGGCGTCCACGAGGCAAAAGATGGGCCATCAGAAGGCGAGACAGTCCTTCATGAAATTCATACGCTACAGAACACGTGACTTCTGTTTACGACCTCGCCAGGTAAGATCTGTGAGTGTGAATGTGAGCTACGAGGCACGTCCAGAAAGTAAGTTCCGTTTGGTAATAAAATTAAATTGTGTACAGATACAGAAAAATTATTTATTGCACAACATTCTACACCTCTTAAACTACTTTTCCACATAACTGCTGAAATTTTGCAGGCATTTGTCATAGCGTGGCACAAGTTTTTGGATACCTTCTTCATAGAAGTTTGCCGCCTGTGTCTTCAACCAGTTGGAAACATCTTCTGTCAGCTCGTCATTGTTGAAGTGTTGACCGCCAAGGAAAGACTTGAGATGTGTGAACAGATGAAAGTCGCTAGGAGCGAGGTCAGGGCTGTACGGAGGTTGGTCAAACACGTCCCAGCCAAATCCCTGTAGGAGGTTTTTCGTCACATTTGCAGTGTGTGTGGTCGTGCGTTGTCGTGAAGAAAAACAACACCTTTTGACAGCAACCCTCGGCGCTTATTCTGTATTGCGCGGCGCAATTTCCTAAGTGTCTCGCAGTAAGCATCTGCGTTGATTGTTTGACCACGCGGTAAGAAATCAATGAGTAAGATGCCTTTACAGTCCCAGAACACTGTGCACATCATTTTCCGAGGTGTCAAGATTTGTTTCGGCTTAACCTTTGCTGGGGATGAAGTGTGCCTCCATTCCATTGATTGCCGCTTACTTTCAGGGGTGTCGTAAGAAACCCAAGTTTCATCTCTTGTGACTATCTGTGTCAGAAATTCTTCACCGCCTTCATTGTAACGGGTCAAAAACTGAAGTGCACTACTCATCCGTTTTGATTTGTGTTGCTCCGTAAGAATCTTTGGTACCCAACGTCGGCAAAGTTTACGAAAGTTCAGTTTTTCGGTAACAATTTCATGAATTAGTGATCGTGAGATTTGGGGAAATTCCATAGCGAGAGCACTAATTGTAAACCTGCGGTTTTCCCGGATCTTGTCATCAATCGCGTGAACCAGTTCTTCTGTAACCAAAGATGGACGCCCACTTCGTTCTTCATCGTGCACTTCACTACGTCCTTCATTGAACTGTCGGACCCATCTTCTCACCATTGAATCACTCATCGCATTTTGTCCATACACTTCACAAATTTGCCGATAAATTTCAATTGGTTTCACTTTCCTAGCATTCAGAAAACGAATTACAGATCTGAATTCACAAGCGGCGGGATTTTCAATCAACACCGACATTGTACGAGTAAACATGCACAACAACGCGTACATGGCTGACAGCGCTCTCCAAATGGCGCATGTTTCTTCTCCTTGATACAGAGCGTCTACCGCGCATATGCGGAACTGCGCTGCAGCGGAACGTACAACTAGTTGAAGACACAGGCGGCACACGTCTATGAAGATGGTATACAAAAACTCGTGCCACGCTACGACAAATTCCTGCAACATTTCAGCAGTTATGTGGAAAAGTAGTTTAAGGGTTGTAGAATTTTGTGCAATAAATAATTGTTCTGTATCTGTACACAATTTAATGTTATTACCAAACGGAACTTACTTTCTGGACGTACTTCGTATTTTGTGTGTGAGGTAGGTGACTTCAAGATTATTAGTACTGAAGTATTATTTAAGAGTTGTGTAAACTAGGTCAGGATCGCGAGGAGGTGACTGGTCTGGGTTGTACACTGCTGTCTGGACGAGATAAGAGAGATGGAGTACTGGGGTTAGGTAGAAGTAGGTTTATAGTAACTCAGTGAGATAGTGACATTTAAGGCACAGAAATATTTTGTGTTATATGTAATGCGAGCTTGCTGTTTTTTTTTTCTTTTTTCAGAAGTCAATATTACATTTTATGTAATCCACAGAAAGATTGGGTAATATGGTCACGATGAGTAACCATGATAGTGTGCTCGTGTGCAAAGTTAGTAGAAGAGAGGTTGGCTCGTAACTTGCCTTCCGCTGGCAGTAGGGTGGGGGTAACTCGTCATCGAGCCTGCGAGAGGCACCCCAGTCTCCATTTACAGAGTGGACAGAGGAAACTACGTGTGTTATTTACTTGTTTGTTAATACAGTATTTTTTTCCCCAATATATGAATTGTGTTACGTGGTGTATTGTACATTAATAAACAGGTCAATATTATGTAAAATAATTACATCAGATTACTATGGAATCTATCTTTGCATATTCTAGCCCATGGGTAAGTTGTTTCTTTACGTTGGTTTTTTTTTTCAGTTGTTTAAGATGCCGGGAAAAATTTGCAATGTTGCAATCTGCAGAAGTAATTCGGAAATTGTTAAGAAAACGGGAGAAAAAATATCTTTCTTTAGATTTCCAAAGGATGCTAATCGTAGGAAAAAGTGGGTGCAGAAATGCCATAGGAAGGATAAATTCGATCCGAATAACAAACGGATTTGCAGCAAATATTTCATACAAAGTGATTTTGAAGACGAAATTTGAGCTCGACAGACACATAGTCACCCTAGAATATTAAAAAATACGTCAATACCTTCTTTAAATTTACAGCCTCAAACACAGAGCCAAGACACAACTTAACGTACAGAACGCTCCCAGAAAAAACAAAAACAATTACTGAAAGAAATATTGGATTCGACATTTTCCAGTGACAATGATGCCGTAGTCAATGATGTCAATGTCACTGACACAAAATATGACGATATTCTTATTAAATACAACGCATTACTTGAAGGGACCAAAAACTGAAGGAAAACATGCAACACTTAATAGAGACTAGAGCAAACTGTTTGCAATTAAGAAACTTGGAATTAGAGAATTCAATTCAGCAGTATGAATGTGATTTTGACAAAAAAATTAAAGATACGTTTAAAGATTTATTGACACCAAATCAAGTCGACACTGTTAGGAAACAGAAAACAAAGGCAAGATGGACAAACGAGGAAATAGCGAAGGCATTTAACTTACCTTGAAGATATTTAAGCTTCCGAGCATACAAGTATACCAGAGTCACACTGACATATCCATTACCTGGATTATCGACTTTGAAGCGCTGGGCAGGCAATGTTGAATTACGAAACGGTTTATTGAAAAACGTAATAGAAGTAATGAAAATTAGTGGACGAAAGAAGAATGGTCGAGAGAGAGTCACTGTTCTTTCTTTCGACGAATTGAAAGTGTCATCGCTCTATGAAAGCAGACGTAGTCGTGGGCCCACATATATACATGGAAGTTGTAATGTCAAGAGGGTTATTTCAGAACTGGAAGCAACCTGTGCACATCAATTTTGACAAGAAAATGTCGAAAGACATTATAACTGAAGCGGTTATGTCACTACATAACATTGAATACGATGTAGTTTCGGACTGTGGCGGGGGGAATATGGCACTGTGGAAAGAACTCGGTATTACCATTTCAACTACACACTACGTGCATCCAACGACAGAGGAAGAAATCTACTTTTTCGCAGACGCACCTCACCTGCTTCAATTAATTCGTAATGTGGTTGGCGAAACTGAGAATGACATTCCGCGGGGTCACCAACATCGTGATGCTGTTATTAGTGACAGTTTTGCTGACTCGGAGAGTGGCAGAAATGAAGACGAACGTGCAGGCAGCAATGACAGCATTATAAATAATAATGCAGTGCTTAGTGAAGCAATGGGGATAGTGACCGCGCGGCGTGAAGAAGAGGACTACTAACTTTATAACTTTTGTCCGAAGTGGACGTACTCATTCTTTGGTTCCGTTATGGACGGACCATTACTGTGAACATTATAATCTTCGCATTAGTCTCCGGACTTATTTCTTGTGTTCCATGGTGAACTACATCGTACTGGTATACTCCACTGACCAAATCGTCATGGGTATTATATGAGGTGTTGTGAATAGGCAGACCGTGTAAGTGGCTCTGGGATTTTGATCCACCTCTAACAGTTTCAAACTTCAATATTTAATTCGACTATATCAAGAAACGAAGAAGATGACGCCGGCCAAGAGTCTACAGCAATCTCTCTTGAAGCAACATGTACGAGGGAGAAACTATCTCCAATGGCGAGCGCGAATGACGCATATCTGCGTAATCGCTCTCTTTTCATTATTTTATTATCGTAAATTAAGTAACTTCATAGCTTGGTGATGATCGTAAATTCAGTAAAATAATCCGGCTCCAATTTCACGTAATTTTCTGGTGGTAATAGTAAAATCTTTTAGCTCCATTTTCTTATTATTATTAAATTCACCACAGTCTTGTTTTTTGGTTATTAAACTCCTTTTATTGAACATGCAATCTTTGATTCCAGTAGGTAGTTTTATATATAAGACAAAACCTTCTCCCAATGCAAATGTTATCAGGGTTAATGATGCAATCATACCACGGTCTGACTTGGAAGATTATCTCATGTGTTCTATGCAAGCCAGGGGTTGATATAAATTTTAGGTTTCAACTTAATGTTGGCACCTTGGCGCCCAATTAATAAATCAATCTTAGACGTAGAAGGTAAGCACCAGTCAGAGAAACAGTTACACTTGCTGCTCAACTGTAGGACTTTTTGTGGTTTTTCATCACTCACCCCACAAAGACCGTTACAAGTTCTCTATAAACTTCCGATTATAACTTCGCAACGCCGGTTCAAGAATAGAAGAAGATGCCTGGGAACGTGAAACAGCAGCAATCTCTCTAGGAGGGAGATGTACGAACGAGGCAGAATCGATGGTGGTAAGCCGAATGACTCATAACTACCCAAGCTCTCTTTTTCTTATTTCCAATCGATGTAAATTCAGTAAGATCTTAGCTTTGTTATAATATTAAATTCATTCGACCTCTAATTTCTAGTAATTTCATGTGGTAACGGTAAACTCTTTTTAAAGCTCTTTTCTCATATCAATTAAATTTACCACATTGTTGTTGTTGTCTTTTTTTCAAATATTAAATTCCTTTTATTAGACATGCAATCTTTCTTTTCAGTAGTTAGCATTATATATAAGGCAAAACCTTCTCCCAAAGCAAATGTTACTAGGGTTAATGACGGAGTCATACCATGGGCTGATTTTAAAGAGTGTCACATGTGTTCTTCCAAAGCTAGTAATTGATATCAATATAAATTTTAGGTTTCAACTTTATGTTGTTGCCTTGGCACAAACAAACAAATCAATTAATTATTTTTTAACCGGGTAAGGAAATCCGTAACACGTGGTCGCACAAGTTGGACTGGCCAAACCTATTACATTTAACACCCAACTGTGGGACTTGTTGTGGTTCTTCCTCACTCCCATCAGGAAAACATTACAGCTTCACTGTATGGTGAACACCATCTCTGCCAGGAATCAATATTGAAGCCCTTGCCAAAGGCCATTCCACTCTCTTCACCTTCTCTGATCCAAGCAACACTATCTAACCTTCTTTCAGGGATGCTTTTTCTTTCCCTTTGGTGTCTGAACAAGTTGGGAAAGATACTCTTTCCTAAAACGGCGTTTGAACTCTTGAAACAGATGTTGTAATGACATAAGCGAGACTGAAACTTACTATTTTCAAGTTCGTCAATATCTGACATGCCATTATCTCCAGCGTCTTGAAGAAATATTGCCAGCATCAATGAACTCAAACCTTCTGGGTCCTCAGAAATATACGTTAAAGGGCTTCCATTGATAACAGACTCTATATCACATAATAATGTCTATAGTTCCCCAAGTCAAAACGAATCTTTCATGCATTCACCTCAGCATTCCTTTGGTCGTACGTACCAGGTGCTCCGACCAATTCTCCCCACTAATATGCTGTTGGAGGATTAAATTTACATTCCATGTCTTGAAATCCAGAAGTATTCTGGAGTTCTTGGTAATCTAAATTTCTTAAGGCTCTTGCAATACCAACGAAATTTGTTCCATTGTCCTAATAAACAACTGAAGGATGACCTCTTCTGGCGATGAACCGCCTCGACAGTACAAAAGTGAGAGTACTGAGCGATGACACTAGTTCACGGTGAACAACAGCACATGAGTAGAGAGCAATCCAACCCTTGATAAGTCTTTAAGACGAGAGGTCCAGCCATGCCAATGCCAACTATTTCGAACACTCATATATCCTTTACTCTGTTGTTTGGTAGTAGAGCTGGTTCAGATACAGCATTTGTAACTTTGTGCCATTTACATTGCATACATCTTGAAATCACCCTCTTAATATATCTTCTACTCCGAAATATCCAAAACCTTTTCCTAATATGGGTCAACAAGAACTCCCCCAAAACTACCATATCATCTGCAAATCTACTACTGTACATTCATGTAGGCGTTGATATTTTCGTGTACCCTAGGTTCAAACTTTCCATTTATTTCTTGGAAAACGATCAAGATAAAATAATTTCCCATTCCTCCTGCATTAGAAAAGTGATATTGCACTGTGTGGGAGTGCGTAAAACTATTTCGGCAAACAAATGTAACCAGAACGTCTTTCACACCACAAAAATCATAACTACTCTGTGTTGCCATTTCGTACTCGAATCGGGACTGGTCCGAATTCCAGATATTGGCATCGAGGATCTCTTTCTCTTCCTGCCATTCATTAATGAATTTTAAAAACTTTTTCGACTCTTCATGTCGTACTTTGTTTTAAACGTTTTACCGACGAGTTAAGTTACTTTTTGGAACTGAATTTTCAAACGCGTTTTAAGGTATGTCAAGTAGGAGTTGCTCTGGAGAGAGCGTTTGGGTCAAAACAACTCTCTACCCTCACCAATCCAACGCTCAATGTCCGATTATGTGACATATAAATAGCGCATCCTTGCCTTGGTGTACTCTTCCTTCACGTAAGCTCGAACCATTGCACATTTCCTAATTTCTCCATTGTGTTCAACGTGGTTGACAATTCCGTAAATTTGTCGCCGAGTTTTCATATACTGCCATACAGCATACATAGGTCCTCGTTCCTTTATTATTTGATACATGTCTAACAATAACTTTGAATCATAATCTTCCACTGACTTACAGGGTCTTCCTCGGCCATCACAAAACCACAAGACATGTTCTCTTCGTTAAACTCATCTCCGGGTTTACATTTTTTCGGTGATGGTGTCCCCTCCTCAACACACAGAACAATGAAAGCATGTGTTTTCCACCAGCACCCCCCCTGCGACACATGTTTCAAGGTTAACACTGTCCAACGAGAAGTTAAGCTGGTGTCGTCATGGTGTGATGTCATGTGGCCTTGACAGCTCGCCCGGTCAGATGATACACGGGAGATCCGCGAACACTCGGAACTGCTGTATTCTATCATTCGGAACACCGGAAGTATCTTCCGCAGAGATTGGCGAGTTTTGATCCTAACAGTCAGTTGTCTTCAATGAAAGTCTTATACTTTAAGGGGATAAAATATCTTAACTATTTAACCGGGAAAACCTCTTTTGCAGGAACACATTATATGGGAAAACTATTCATGTATCTTATGCGACCGATGACGGGACCGAGAACATCGGATGTCTTAAGCGGAAAAACATTATATGCGGGAACTTCTTAACCGAGTTTTACTATTCAAAACTTCTTTCTCCTATACATACTCCCCTTTTTCAGTCAAAACATTCCTTAATCATTTCTTGTAATAAATATTAAATAGGGCAACTGTCTCCGTGGCTCAGGCGGCAGCATGCCGGCCTCTCACCGCTCGGTCCATGGTTCAAATCCCGGTCACTCCATGTGAGATCTGTGCTGGACAAAACGGAGGCAGACAGGTTTTTCTCCGGGTACTCCGGTTTTCCCTGTCAAAATTTAATTACAGCAACACTCTCCACTATCATTTCATTTCATCTGTCATTCATTTAATCATTGTCCCAGAGAAGTGTGACAGGCTTCGGCAGCCGGCACAGTTCATATCCTCGCCGCTAGATGGGGGCTTCATTCATTCCATTCCTGACCCGGTCAGAGACTGGAAGCAGGATGTGGATTTTCATTTCAAATATTAAATAGCATAGGTGCTCACTCCCTTTCCCATTCCTACTTCTTCTGTCAATCCCTCACCCATTTTAACTCGTACTTCTTGATTTAAGTCAAGATCTTTAATCATCATCATTTTCTTCAGTTTCCAGCCCCTGGCTGGGTCTGCTTGATCTTTAATAAGGTTTCTTTCTTTCTTTCTTTCTTTCTTTCAGTTCACTCCAAACTTTTCGAGTATCATCAATTTTTTCCATCCCACACCATCAAATCTATAAATATTGAATAAACGTTCCTGTTTTTCTATACGTATCTTTCACCTATTAACCTCAACAAAACAATAACATCTCTTGTTCCTACTCCTTTTCTATACCATTTTGCTCCTCATCCATTAAACCATTCAATTTTCCATACAAACTCCTGTTTATTGTTCTTAATAATATTTTTGCCACAGAGATATTAAATTTACTGTTGTGTGTTCTTCACATTTTTTGGTGTAATTCTTCCTTTTAAAATAGGTATCTTCACCACATCCTTAAAATCGTCCGGCCATTGACTTTTAATATACATCTCTTTGCACAACTAAATCACTTCTGTCTTTCCTTCTTTCCCGACCGCTTTTATGAATTCAATGTCAGCACTTACAGTGGCTTTAACATTCATCTTTTCTTTTATAGACTTCACTACTTCATCAGCATCACCTTGCACAGTTTCCAGCCAATGGCCGAGTCTGTTTGGAATAGAAGCCTCTCCAACGTCTTCTGTCTTCCCATCATCTCTCAGCCTCCACCCTTGTCCAGTCTTCTCCTCTCTTCTTCACGCTTTCTTCCACTCCCTTCAGCCACCTGTCTCTCGGTTTTCCTCTCGGTCTCTTTCCTTCCCACTTCGTCTCGTGTATCCTTCTGGGTATCCTCTTCTCCTCCATTCGTTTTACAGGTCCGTACCATCTAAGTCTAGATTTCTCTATACCATCCTGTAATGGTTCCTCTATTAATTCTTTGGTCCTCTCATTCCTTATTCTGTCCATCTTTGTAGCTCCAATACTGCTTCTCAAGAACCTCATCTTACTGACCTATATTTTGCTCTTCTCCCTTCATTTCATAACCCAGGTCTCCAGCTTGCCACGGTGGGTGAGTGGTTAACGTGTCCGATTACCAACCCTACGCTTGCAGGTTCGCCCCTGGCCGTGGTAAGTGATTTTTGAAAGGCGACAAAAATCACGACATGGATGTCATACGTTGTTAGCATGTTAAAGAACCCATTTGAATTCAGTAGGCCGTGTTCAATGGCAAAATTAATTTCGGGATTTTCCGCCAACATAAAGTTTCTCCACTCTCTACTAGAAAGCGCCGTCCTGTCAAGGAGCTTAGATATCTAACCTCCTTGACTTTCATAGCGTTCAAAGGAATGACGAAATTCGACATGCAAGCTACCCTCTGGGTGTCAATTAACAAAGCTTGCACCCGGCACCGAAGCCATACAATATTATTGTAACCCAGGTCTCCGAGGCATACGTCAGGATAGGACATAGTAGAGTGCACTCTCAGTAATTCGCAGTAATTAATGCACCAAATTCCGCGAATTATCCGCAGTTATTTTTGTCAAGCCTAGTAAAAACAAAACTATTGATTAAAATATTGAAATATGCTTGAAACGCAAAATAATAATTAAAACACTTGATTGTAGTATCTTATATGACATGCTAGGCTAGAGGCAGCCCTATGCGCATTATGCCTACAATATTATTAAAAAAAAAATCATCCCGTTTTGTTTCTTAGATAGTTTATTCTATTTTTCGAGTGCACATTTCCAAAGAAAACGTTATAAGAGAACGAAAATTTATTTCGCTTTTCTATATAAGAGATAAGTGTGACTAGATTCTGTGGGAAACTTTCGGGATTTCCGTTGCATCACTCCCGCACTCGATATCAGCTGGATCTCAGTTTTCCTCACCAACAGTCAAATTCCGTGCTATTTCATCTTTGCTTTCATGTCTTAAATCATAATCGTCTTTATCGGCGTCTAACTTGCCCGTTCAAAATATCGTCGTTACAGATGTCGACAAGAGCTTGCTTTTGTAGCGGTATTTTTCTCTCATGACTGGTTGACTGCATGAAGAGCATCCAACAAACACGCTCTCGGTCTCGCGAAAGTTTACGTCATTACGCAATAATAGCTGTTTACAATACACTGTCCGCACATCCACCCTTCACAACTCACAGGTCAGTGACCTTTGAGTGTGGCTGTTGAGAAAGGGAGGGTAGGTTCCCAATGAAAGCGCATTCCTCTTGTACTGTTTGGGCTTCGAACATAAAAGGAAATCTATGCCATGGTACCACTCGCGGCAACCTGCTCGTATGTTTTGAACATTGCGTAAGTACGCCTACTGTTCCATCACAGATAAACGCAGTTCAGTCTTCTCGAATATCAATGATTTAGTCTTTACACATTGCGTCGCACGAAAATTCTTTTAAATGACTGAGAGATTGCTTTACTTAGCATGATGATTAGTTGCCATGAGAATTTCTATTTAAAATATATTTGGAGACCCGCGATTTTACCGCAAATCGAATTATCGGGAGTGTACTGTACATCCGATATATGATCTTTCTGCTGTTCTGAGGGATATCCTTGCTCCACATCATGCTTCTCACACTCAACCGGAATGCTTCTGCTTGCCTCACCCGCTCATTTATTTCTCTATCGTTTCTTCCATTATCTTGTATCAGGCTTCCAGATTCTTGAAACTCTCCACTTTCTTCAGCTGTTCCCCACCAATTGTTATTCCCGTTGTGGTTCTTTCCTTCTTCCTTGTTGTGATCAACATCTCACTCTTATTTATGCTAAATTTCATTGTATTATTCCTTCCCACACATCCAAATGCTCCTGTACCTCCTCCTCGTTTCCCCAAATCAACAAATCATCTGCAAACACCATTGCTTTCGTCTTTCCTTCCCCAATTACTTGTGCCACTCGGGTCATTATGTCATCCATCACCACAATGAAAAGTAACGGTGACAGTGCACTTCCTTGTTTCTGGCCGATTCTCTGTTCCAACCAATCTGATCTCTCTCCTCCCACTTTCACACAGCTCACGCTTCCCTTGTACATCTCCTTTATCCTAAGTATAGTCCATTTTTCTACTCCTCTGTCCTCCAGGTACTTCCATACTTTGTCTCTCCATATACTGTCATATGCTTTCTCAATGTCCAGGAAGGCCATCAGTAGATCCGTTCCATACTCATAGTGCTGTTCTTGTAACTGCCTTACAGCAAAAATCAAATTCACTGTGGACCTTCCTGCTCTGAAGCCATGTTGTTCTTCCCTCATCCCTCCTTCTATCCTTGTCCTAATTCTCCTTTCCAAAACTATCTCAAACATCTTAGCACAATGACTCATCAGTGTTATTCCACGATAGTTTCTTCATTCTGTTCTACTACCTTTCTTGAAGATCGGGACAATTATTCCCTTTTTCCAGTCCTCTGAAGTCTTCCTTTCCTTCCATGCTGTCTTCATCACTCGGTACAACCATTGTATCCCCACCTCTCCTGCTGCTCTCACCATCTCCCCACTCAACTCATCCACACCCGGTGCCTTCCCTCGTTTCATCTTCATCACTGCATCTTCCACTTCTTCCCATGTGAAGTCCTTTTCTGTTTGCAGTCCATCTTCCTCTTCCCGACATCTTCCTCGCCGTGGTTTCCATTTGGGTTCAGAAATTCTTCAAAATATTCTTTCCACATTTTCTTCAGTTCTTCCCTATTTTCTATCTCTTGTCCCCTTTTGTTCACCATTCTAACATAATCCGTCGGATCCTTCCACCTCTTATTTTTTACCATCCCATACAGGACCTTTTTTGTACCTTCACTATCCTCCATCATCTTTGTCCACTCTTCCATCCACTTTCTTCTCTCCTCAGCCACTACTCCCTTTGCCTCCTCCTTTCTTTCCTGGTACTCTTCCCTTGTCTCTACCGTCCTATTTTGGTACCACATCCTAAAGGTTCTATTCTTTTCCCTTACTATATATTTTGTCTTCTCATTCCACCATGGTGTTTCCTTCCACCTCTTCTTAATACTTGTCCTCCCACATATTGCTTCTGCCGCACCTACTAGTGTCTTCTTAAATCTAGCCCATTCCTCTTCCACCCCTCTTTCTTCATCTGTTGGAATTCCTTCCTTTACAATTTTGAGGTAGTTAGTTATTGTTGTTTAAGGGTCGGAACTACGAGGTCATCTGTCTCTCCTATCTCCTTCTTTCAATTTCCATATCCTTATACGTTTTCTCTGGTTCTCAGTCCCTTTCATCTCCTTCGTAGCTTGCCACGGTGGGTGAGTTGCTATAGTGTCGGACTACCAACCCCAAGATTGTTGGTTCGCCCCTGGCCATGGTAAGTGATTTTTGAAGGCGACAAAAATCACAATACTCATGTCATATGTTGTTGGCCTGTTAAAGAACCCATTTGAATTCAGTAGGCCGTGTTCAATGGCAAAATTAATCTCGGGACTTTCCGCCAACTTAAAGTTCCTCCATTCTCTACTTGAAAGCGCTGTAGTGTCAAGGAGTTTAGATATCTAACCTCCTTGACTTTCATAGCGTTCAAAGGAACGACGAAATTCGACATGCAAGCTACCCTGTGGGTGTCAATTAACAAAGTTTTCACCAGGCATCCGAGGCCATACGATATTATTATTATCTCCTTAGTCCCTCACAGGTTCATTACCAACAATCGATGGTCGCTATCCAAGTTCTCCGATGGTATAACCTTGATGTCCGTGATGTTCTTATTTAGTTCTTTCTCATACAGTATATAGTCGATCACCGACTTCCTGGTCAAGTCATCCCTGTACCATGTGATTGTGTGGTTCTCTCTTTTCTTGAACCAGGAGTTCCCAACTAGGAGGCTGTTCCTTTGGCAGAAGTCCAACTGTTTCTTTCCTTCCTCATTTCTTCCGCCCCAACCCTCTGGTCCAAGGACACTGTCATACCCTTGTCTTTCTCTTCCTACATGGGCATTCAGATCCTCCATAACAATCATATTTCTTCCTACCAGCTGCTTCTGCAATTCCTCTTCAAACTCCTCCTCCTCTTCAGAGGTGCAGCCTACTTGTGGAGCATACACTTGCACTATTTCTACGGTCTCTCCCCTCAGTGCTACTTTCACCTTCATCATCCTATCACGTATTCTCTTCACTTCTTCTTTTAAACCATCTCGTACTACTACTCCTACTCCATTCCTCTTTCCCTGTTCATTCCCACTCCAGTATAGTCTACAGCCTTTTCTCAGTTCTCTCCTTCCTTCCTCTTCCACTTTGTTTCTGCCAATCTCAATAAATCCAACTTCCTTCTTTCCATCATATCCACTATCTCCTCCACTTTCCCCGTCAGCGTTCTTATGTTTAAAGTTCCAAATCTTAGTCCGTGTTTACAGCCGTGTCGTCTATTATATCCAACATGTCCGAGGCTCGTTCCATTTTTGAAAGCATTTGGTTTCATCCACTACTGGCTTGCTGGGCCTATCATAGCTTCACCAGAGTCCTGTTAGCCATCACTGTAGACCCTTCACAGCTACCATAACGGTCCCGGGTCACACGAAGTCCCCACTGTACTTCACCCCTACAGGCAATCCCCTACTTTGTGCCGTTGCCCGTCTCCCACGACGTGGACGAGGGGTTGGACTTATGGGAGACAGACTTCTCTACTTCACTTTCAAAAATGCTGTATCCCATTTCTCTCTCTTTTATCACTTCCTTTTCCTCTAATACTTATGTCCACCTCATTGTGTACTGGTTAGCATTCTTGGCTGTAACCACGAAGGCACGGGTCCTGGCTCTGCCAAGAAATTTAATTCTGGTCTGAGGGCTGGAATGGGGCACACACAGCCTCACGATGCAAAACTGAAAAGAGGTGGGTTTGATTTCTACCTCAGCCATCCTAGAAGTGGTTTCTCGTAGTTTCCCACCACTTCTTCTTCTTCTTCTGGCTTTTCCATTTCTTCTTTAATTTTAATTCTATGTCGGCTACCACTAAATTATGATCCGTATATATATCTGCCCCAGAGTAACATTCAGCACTTTTTAGACTATTTTTTAATATATTTGAATTGAAGCCAATGGCCATAGCGGTGTATTTCAATTGAAAGCCCATAGGCTCCCCACCAAGTTCAAGACTATTTTTGTAACATTCATGTATTAAAATATAGTCTATTTGATATTTTTTTTACCACTGGTATTAAATTTCCAAGTACATCTACCCCTTTATAATTTTCTAATAATGTGTTTGCTATTACCAGTCTAGTTACTTTACAAAAATCAACCTTTGTCCTCTTTCATTTTTTATTCCCAAACCAAAATTTCCAACAATATTTCCATCTTTTCCTTCTCCAACTATAGCAGGGTGTCCACAGAATTTTCAATGTAGATTTTCCTGACTTTTCCTGACCATTTTTAGACAAAATTCCTGACTCGCGAAGTCATCGTGACATCGGAAAAATGGTTTATTGAGCAAATATATATATCTTATTTGCAGCCCCCATCATCCCCATAACTGCCCAACGCTCGCCTCTTTATCCATTTAAAATACAAAATAAAGTAAATTATAATGCAATAATACATAAATCAAAGTACTTAATAACCCAAAACTATAGTGAAGGGGTTGCCACATCCCTACGCCAATGCCAAAAAAAAAGTGTACGATAAACAGGTAAAAGAGGTTTTTACTACGATGTACTGTAAAAATGGATGTTATGGGGGACCTGAATGCCCATGTAGGAAGTGAATGACAAGGTTATGAGAGTGTTCTAGGACCAGAGGGTTGGGGCAGAAGAAATGAGGAAGGAAAGAGACTGTTGGACTTCTGCCAGAGGAATAGCCTGCTAGTTGGGAACTCCTGGTTTAAGAAAAGAGAGAGCCACACTATTACATGGTACAGTGATGACTTGACCAGGAAGTCGGTGGTCGACTATATACTGTATGAGAAAGAACTAAATAAGAACATCACGGACATCAAGGTTATACCATCGGAGAACCTGGATAGCGACCATAGATTGCTGGTAATGAACCTGAGAGGGAGTAAGGAAAAGAAAGGGACTGAGAATCAGGAAAGACGTATAAGGATATGGAAACTGAAAGAAGGGGATAGAAGGGTCGAGTACCTCAAAATGGTAAAGGAAGGAATTCCAACAGATGAAGAAAGAGGGGTGGAAGAGGAATGGGCTAGATTTAAGAAGACACTAGTAGGTGCAGCAGAAGCAGTATGTGGGAGGACAAGTAGTAAGAAGAGGTGGAAGGAAACACCATGGTGGAATGAGAAGACAAAAGATATAGTAAGGGGAAAAAATAGAGCCTTTAGGAGGTGGTATCAAAATAGGACAGTAGAGACAAGGGAAGAGTACCAGGAAAGAAAGAAGGAGGCGAAGAGAGTAGTGGCTGAGGAGAGAAGAAAGTGGATGGAACAGTGGACAAAGATGATGAAGGAGGATAGTGAAGGTACAAAAAAGGTCCTGTATGGGATGGTAAAAAATAAGAGGCGGAAGGATCCTACGGATTATGTTAGAATGGTGAACAAAAGGGGACACGAGATAGAAAATAGGGAAGAACTGAAGAAAATGTGGAAAGAATATTTTGAAGAACTTCTGAACCCAAATGGAAAAGATGGTGAGGAGGAAGATGAACTGCAAACAGAAAAGGACTTAACATGGAAAGAAGTGGAAGATGCAGTGAACAAGATGAAAGGAGGGAAAGCACCGGGTGTGGATGAGTTGAGTGTGGAGATGGTGAGAGCAGCAGGAGAGGTGGGGATACAGTGT
The DNA here is from genome assembly GCA_946902985.2 of Meconema thalassinum. Lineage (NCBI taxonomy): Eukaryota > Metazoa > Arthropoda > Insecta > Orthoptera > Tettigoniidae > Meconema > Meconema thalassinum. The sequence goes on from OX336391.1 coordinate 473,632,732, forward strand.
TTGTACCGAGTGATGAGGACAGCATGGAAGGAAAGGAAGACCCCAGAGGACTGGAAAAAAGGAATAATTGTCCTGATCTTCAAGAAAGGTAGTAGAACAGATTGCAGAAACTATCGGGGAATAACACTGATGAGTCATTGTGCCAAGATCTTCGAGAAAGTTTTGGAAAAGAGAATTTGGACAAGGATAGAAGGAGGGATGAGGGAAGAACAACATGGCTTCAGAGCAGGAAGGTCCACAGTGAATTTGATTTTTGCTGTAAGGCAGTTACAAGAACAGCACTATGAGTATGGAATGGATCTACTGATGGCCTTCCTGGACATTGAGAAAGCATATGACAGTGTATGCAGAAACAAAGTATGGAAGTCCCTGGAGGATAGAGGAGTAGAGAAATGGACTATAAAGAGGATAAAGGAGATGTACAAGGGAAGCGTGAGCTGTGTGAAAGTGGGAGGAGAGAGATCGGACTGGTTGGAATAGAGAAATGGCCTGAAACAAGGAAGTGCACTGTCACCGTTACTTTTCATTGTGGTGATGGATGACAATGTCCCGAGTGGCAGAAGTAATTGGGGAAGGAAAGACGAAAGCAATGGTGTTTGCAGATGATTTGTTGATTTGGGGAAACGAGGAGGTAAAGGAGCAGTTGGACGTGTGGGAAGGAATAATACAATGAAATTTAGCATAAATAAGAGTGAGATGGTGATCACAACAAGGAAGAAGGAAAGAACCACAACGGGAATAACAATTGGTGGGGAACAGCTGAAGAAAGTGGAGAGATTCAAGTATCTGGGAAGCCTGATACAAGATAATGGAAGAAACGATAGAGAAATAAATGAGCGGGGGAGGCAGGCAGAAGCATTTCGGAGGAGTGTGAGAAGCATGTTATGGAGCAAGGATGTCCCTCAGAACAGCAAAAAGATCATATATCGGACGTACTATGTCCCTATCCTGACGTATGCCTCGGAGACCTGGGTTATGAAAGGAAGGGAGAAGAGCAAAATACAGGCCAGTGAGATGAGGTTCTTGAGAAGCAGTATTGGAGCTACAAAGATGGACAGAATAAGAAATGAGAGGACCAGAGAATTAATGAAGGAGGAACCATTACAGGATGGTATAGAGAAATATAGACTTAGATGGTATGGACATGTAAAACGAATGGAGGAGAAGAGGATACCCAGGAGAGTACACGAGATGAAGTGGGAAGGAAAGAGACCGAGAGGAAGACCGAGAGACAGGTGGCTGAAGGGGGTGGAAGAAAGCATGAAGAAGAGGGGAGAAGACTGGACAAGGGTGGAGGCTGAGAGATGGTGGGAAGACAGAAGACGTTGGAGAGGCTTGTGTTCTAAACAGACCCGGCCAGTGGCTGGAAACTGTGCAAGATGATGAATGAACCATAATGTCCAGTGAGTTATTGATTTTTATCTTCAGAGATTAGTTGAACTAATAACAGCAAAATATGGCTGTAAAACACAAAATACTGTATGGTTAATATAAAATTCCTGACTTTCTAATACTTTTCGCCATTTTTTCCTGACTCACGCCATTTTTTTCACACTTTTTCCTGACTTTCCTGACCAAAATCAAAATTCCTGACTCTTCCTGACTGTTACTGCCTGTGGACACCATGTATAGCATTTCAATCGCCCATTATGATTGTGCAAGCATTTCTGCCTCCTCTCTTCCATTTTAATCTTCTATTTTATGATAACAATCTACTTCATCATCTGTATATTGGCTAGTTGGCATGTACACTTGAATTATGACTAGATCTTTGGTGGTTTCTTTCTATCTCAGCATAATAATTCCTTCATTTACATTTACAGTTTTAATAACTTTATCTCTTAACTTATTATTTTTCATAATACCAACTCCAAATCTTCCCCTTTTCTCAACTATCTTTCCTTCATTCTTCTAATTACAAAACCTATCTCCATTTATTCCCTTCCCAGAAATCAGATTGAGGGGAAGTTTTGCTTCCATAACCCTGAGCTACTAGGGAATATAATCAAGTAGTCTCCCTTGGCCTTCCTGATCCACATGCTATTAACCAAATCTAGTCAGTTCATCTACCTTTAGATCTTTTATCTCAGAAACAAATCAGTGCCATCATAAATATTCAGCCGCCCCTAACCTGGAGTACAGTCGTTATTGTAGCTGCCCGCTACGGGACAGACACTATCATTGATATCTACCCTCATTTAGGCAATACCTTTTACTCAATTAACCCCAAGCACTGCGTTGCATCTTCCGCCATTCACACTGTTCCGAAGATTTCTTCACTGATGGGGTCATTCAGGACTTCACCGTTACCCTGGCAAAAGGGACCCTTACAAGGTACTACCAGTGGGGTCGGCTAGTCCAAGGATTTTTAAAGAGAGGTTGCTCCTCTATCACTCACCTTTTGTCCTGACTTGTGACGGGCAGAACCTGGCATCCCAGACATTAGGCCCAGGTTGGTGGGGTTTCTTACATCTGCACTCAAAGGTTTAGGATTCTTACCCACTAAAAACCACACCCTGACCTCTTGACAAAGATCCATCCCGGTACTACTTCCGTATTACTTCAGGAAGGAGTCGTTTTCTTTGCTTCACACGCACTTTCTTAGTTATTGAGGATTTAGGGGTGGAACAGCAAGGTCATCTGCCACAAAAGCACCTTCTTACTTCTTAATTCTTATCCACTTTCCAATACAGTTTTTTAAACACATTTTTACATTAATTGTACATGTTTTGGTCTTTTGGGACCATCACCAGCCTTTTTTCCAAATTAGCAATCTCCTACCTATTAAATCCATCTAACCAGTGTGGCTTTGTTAAAAACAGCGTAACAACAGACGCTCTCCATGCACTTCGTCCATTGATGGAACGACACCATGAGAAAAGGAAGATATTTCACTTAGCATTTCTTGATTTGGAAAAGGCGTTCGATAGAGTACCACATGATCTCATCTGGCTGACACTGAGGCTTCACAGTACACCTGAAGCCTACGTAAACTGGGTGAAACTTCTGTACCGAAAGACAACAATCTCAGTGCAGTGCGCAGCAGGAACGTCCGATACCTTCCAAATCACTGTTGATGTCCATCAAGGATTAGCCTTGTCCCCTTTGCTCTTCATACTCTGCATGAACGCCATCACAAATGACATCCAAACCAGGCATCCATGGACATTATTATATGCGGATGATGTCATGTTAGCTAACGAGACACGTGGGCACCTCGAACAGCAAGTACACGAGTGGAAGATGCGTCTTGAAGAATTTAGGATGAAATTAAATCTGAAGAAGACAAAGTACCTGGAATGCGGTGACCAAACTGATGGCACGATCACTGTGGGTGAGGTTCAACTTAATAAAGTGACCCAATTCAAATAGCTTGGGTCATGCATCATCTCAGACTGCAGCACGATTCCTGATGTCAAAACAAGAGTCACTGCCGCATGGATGAAATGGCTCCAAGTTACTGGCGTCCTATGCAATAAGAAAATTCTATTGCATCTAAAATCATAAGTATATCGCACAGTGATTAAACCAGTGGCCCTTTATGGATTTGTATGCTGGCCTACAACATTGAAGCATGAACAGGCGCTTCATGCAATGCAATGGAAATGAAGATGTTGCGGTGGTCCAATGGCTTCACTTGATTGGACCATATTAGGAATGATGCTGTGCGGAAGGATTTCAAGGTTGCCCCAATCACAGAAAAAATGCATGAATCACGTCTGTGGTGGTATGGACATGTGCTCCGTAGCAGTGAAACCTCAGTTGCAAAGACTGCCCTTCAACTGAACGTGGAGGGTCGTCGACCTTGAGGACGACCTCAAACACACTGGCTAGATAAGGTGAGAAATGACATGCGGCTCAATAAACTCCGCCCTCGGGATGCTATAGATCGATACAAGTGGAGGTATCACTGCAGGAAGGCAGAGCCTACATAAATTGCCAAATGCAAAGAAGATGATGATTCAGAAAACCAACATTACAATAAAGTCAACATAAGTTGCTTATAATTTCTTTAAAATAATTTAAATTCACTTTTAAAAAATTACTTAAAAATTCTTAAAAAATTCACTACAATTTTGGAAAATACTTTTCCATTGTCTTCAGTAAAACGAAGATATATTCTTCTTAGTCGTATAAATTGCACTTCAACTTCAGAGTTTAGTCTTAAAAGTTATCAATTTGTTTCAATCAATTTTCTATACGGATGGTAAGGTTTTCTTTGTAGGTACCATTTGAAGTTATTTTGTTTCTCTATTATACTCTAGGTATGGTGCCTTGTATGTAAAATGGCTAAATTTGTCAGATAATCTGTTGTTTTTGCAGTACTATCTAAGCGAGCACTTGTCAGTTACAGCCTTCTTATTTCTCAATTCATACTCAGTCCGTGGATCGCAGACTTAATCACCTAAATCGTGCAAGTCCCTATCCGTCTTCTTATAATGAAGAACCGCCTCTACGAATAAAGCCACTGTATCCCAGCTGAACTGGTTCCTCAGCATGATTTCAACTACACTCAGGTGAAAAAAAACAACACAACACTTAACTTTTTTAAATTATTTCTAATTAAATGCTATAAAACACAAATACTTGTTCATTATTGTTTCTTATTAAAGTGCCTAGAAAGTTTTTACATACCTTTGAACCTATAGACTTGGTTTTGGGACACTTTTATGGCACCTTTAGGTTCTTAATCCCACTTCAAAACATCCTGTCTCCATTCCACTCAATTTTATGGCGGTGCAATAAAAATGTCATCCCTTCTCATACACTCAATTCCAGCCACACAGCATGTTGTGAGTGAACTTGCAGTTTCTTGAAATGCTATTCATCAGTTTTAAAGTGAGATTCACCAAGCAAGGATGCCTGTAAGTCGAGAGGAAGCCGCTCGAGCAATTGCTTTGGTGGAAGATGGGAGAAGTATGCGGTATGTTGCTAGGGTGTTGGGGGTTAATGCTTCAACAATCCAGCAAACCTACCAGAGGTACAGAGAGACCTTGGTACATACACCAGAAGTCCTGGATCCGGCCGTAGAAGGGCAACGTCAGCTAAGGATGACCGGTTTCTCAGAGTACAAGTGCTCAGAAATCGGCAAACAACTGCTGTGGAGGCAAGAGGCCAAATGGAACAACTAACTAATAAGTGTCTGGACAGCTAGGAGAAGACTCCAAGAAAGTGGGCTATCAGCAAGAAGACCTGCAACGGGTCCCGCACTTACACGCCAGCACCGTAGAGCATGTTTAGACTTCGCCAGGCAACACTAAAACTGGAACGATGTCCAGTGGAGGACAGTTCTCTTCTCAGATGAGTTGCGGTTCAGCCTGAGATCACCTGATGGAGAGAGAAAGTATAGAGGAGAACTGGAGAGAGATATTCCCCCGTTACCTTCACTTCCAGAACACCATTTTATGGAGGATTGGTCATGGTATGGGGAGGTGTCTGCTTAGAGGCTAGGACAGAGCTTGTTTTCATACAGAATGGTGCTCTCATATTCCACAGGCACATTGAAGATATTTTGCGGGAGCTCCTTTAATTGGGTGTAGATTTCGCCTAATGCAAGTTAATGCACGCCCCATGTTGCTCGTTGTGTGCAGCAGTACCTGGGGATCCAGATTTTGGTGTGGCCTGCCCGGAGTACAGATATGAACCCCATCCAGCACGTTTGAGATTTTATGGGGAGACCAGGGACCGTTACGGTAGCTGTGAAGGGTCTACAGTGACGGCTAACAGGGCTCTGGTGAAGCTATGATAGGCCCAGCAAGCCAGTAGTGGATGAAACCAAATGCTTTCAAAAATGGAACGAGCCTCGGACATGTTGGATATAAACATGTAAACGCGGACTAATATTTGGAACTTTAAACATAAGAACGCTGACGGGGAAGGTGGAGGAGATAGTGGATATGATGGAAAGAAGGAAGTTGGATTTATTGGGATTGGCAGAAACAAAGTGGAAAGGGGAAGGAAGGAGAGAACTGAGAAAAGGCTGTAGACTATACTGGAGTGGGAATGAACAGGGAAAGAGGAATGGAGTAGGAGTAGTAGTACGAGATGGTTTAAAAGAAGAAGTGAAGAGAATACGTGATAGGATGATGAAGGTGAAAGTAGCACTGAGGGGAGAGACCGTAGAAATAGTGCAAGTGTATGCTCCACAAGTAGGCTGCACCTCTGAAGAGGAGGAGGAGTTTGAAGAGGAATTGCAGAAGCAGCTGGTAGGAAGAAATATGATTGTTATGGAGGATCTGAATGCCCATGTAGGAAGAGAAAGACAAGGGTATGACAGTGTCCTTGGACCAGAGGGTTGGGGCGGAAGAAATGAGGAAGGAAAGAAACAGTTGGACTTCTGCCAAAGGAACAGCCTCCTAGTTGGGAACTCCTGGTTCAAGAAAAGAGAGAACCACACAATCACATGGTACAGGGATGACTTGACCAGGAAGTCGGTGATCGACTATATACTGTATGAGAAAGAACTAAATAAGAACATCACGGACATCAAGGTTATACCATCGGAGAACCTGGATAGTGACCATCGATTGCTGGTAATGAACCTGAGAGGGACAAAGGAGAAGAAATGGACTGAGAACCAGGAAAGATGTATAAGGATATGGAAACTGAAAGGAGATAGAAGGGTCGAGTACCTCAAAATGGTAAAGGAAGGAATTCCAAGAGATGAAGAAAGAGGGGTGGAAGAGGAATGGGCTAGATTTAAGAAGACACTGGTAGGTGCAGCAGAAGCAGTATGTGGGAAGACAAGTAGTAAGAAGAGGTGGAAGGAAACACCATGGTGGAATGAGAAGACAAAAGAAATAGTAAGGGAAAAGAATAGAGCCTTTAGGAGGTGGTATCAAAATAGGACGGTAGAGACAAGGGAAGAGTACCAGGAAAGAAAGAAGGAGGCAAAGAGAGTAGTGGCTGAGGAGAGAGGAAAGGGGATGGAAGAGTGGACAAAGATGATGGAGGATAGTGAAGGTACAAAAAAGGTCCTGTATGGGATGGTAAAAAATAAGAGGTGTAAGGATCCTACGGATTATGTTAGAATGGTGAACAAAAGGGGACAAGAGATATAAAATAGGGAAGAACTGAAGAAAATGTGGAAAGAATATTTTGAAGAACTCCTGAACTCAAATGGAAACGACGGCGAGGAGGAAGATGAACTGCAAACAGAAAAGGACTTACCATGCAAAGAAGTGGAAGATGCAGTGAGGAAGATGAAAGGAGGGAAGGCACCGGGTGTGAATGAGTTGAGTGTGGAGATGGTGAGAGCAGCAGGAGAGGTGGGGATACAATGGTTGTACCGAGTGATGAAGTGGATGGAAAGGAAGACCCCAGAGGACTGGAAAAAGGGAATAATTGTCCCGATCTTCAAGAAAGGTAGTAGAACAGAATGCAGAAACCATCGGGGAATAACACTGATGAGTCATTGTGCAAAGATGTTGAGAAAGTTTTGGAAAGGAGAATTAGGACAAGGATTGAAGGAGGGATGAGGAAAGAACAACATGGCTTCAGAGCAGGAAGGTCCACATTGGATTTGATTTTTGCTGTAAGGCAGTTACAAGAACAGGACTATGAGTATGGAACAGATCTACTGATGGCCTTCCTGGACATTGAGAAAGCATATGACAGTGTATGCAGAAAGAAAGTGTGGAAGTCCCTTGAGGATAGAGGAGTAGAAAAATGGACTATAAGGAGGATAAAGGAGATGTACAAGGGAAGCGTGAGCTGTGTGAAAGAGGGAGGAGAGAGATCTGTCTGGTTGGAACAGAGAAACGGCCTGAAACAAGGAAGTGCACTGTCACCGTTACTTTTCATTGTGGTGATGGATGACATAATGACCCGAGTAGCACAAGTAATTGGGGAAGGAAAGAAAAAGAAAAGGAAGATTGTAGTTTTACGTGACCGTGAATCTTGTGATTATGAGCCACGGGACCTCCTTTTTACGTGGAATCCGAACCACAGGACATGGCATTTCACTTCGAAAATCTCACATGCATTGACCGGGAATCGAACCCGGACCGCCTTGGTGAGAGGCATACAGCTAGACCGCTGAGCCACCACGCCCCCGGGGGGGAAGGAAAGATGAAAGCAATGGTGTTTGTAGATGATTTGATGATTTGGGGAAACGAGGAGGAGGAGGTGGTACAGGAACAGTTGGACGTGTGGGAAGGAATAATACAAGGATATGGGATGAAATTTAGCATAAATAAGAGAGAGATGGTGATTACAGCCAGGAAGAAGGAAAGAACCACAACGGGAATAACAATTGGTGGGGAACAGCTGAAGAAAGTGGAGAGTTTCAAGTATCTGGGAAGCCTGATACAAGATAATGGAAGAAACGAGAGAGAAATAAATGAGCGGGGGAGACAGGCAGAATCATTCCGGAGGAGTGTGAGAAGCATGTTATGGAGCAAGGATGTCCCTCAGAACAGCAAAAAGATCATATATCGGACGTACTATGTCCCTATCCTGATGTATGCCTCGGAGACCTGGGTTATGAAAGGAAGGGAGAAGAGCAAAATACAGGTCAGTGAGATGAGGTTCTTGAGAAGCAGTATTGGAGCTACAAAGAGGGACAGAATAAGAAATGAGAGGACCAGTGAATTAATGAAGGAGGAACCATTACAGGATGGTATAGAGAAATCTAGACTTAGATGGTATGGACATGTAAAACGAATGGAGGAGAAGAGGATACTCAGGAGGATACACGAGACGAAGTGGGAAGGAAAGAGACCAAGAGGGAGACCGAGAGACAGGTGGCTGAAGGGAGTGGAAGAAAGCGTGAAGAAGAGAGGAGAAGACTGGACAAGGGTGGAGGCTGAGAGATGATGGGAAGACAGAAGACGTTGGAGAGGCTTGTGTTCCAAACAGACCCGGCCAGTGGCTGGAAACTGTGCAAGATGATGATGATTATGATTTACAAAAATTTAACAACGACAAATCCTACTTAATTATTGTGCTCTAATTTTGACATAGTTATAATTAATATAAAAATCTCATAGAATATCAGACTATAGATTACATTGCATAATAAAGTTTCTTACGGTTGACCATTTTTCGTCTTATGAGGGTTCGACTCTCTGAATGTGAACTCCTCACGAGTCACTGAATTTTGCCATTCTTGATTAAAAAACCATCTCTATCCCTCCTTCATTGGATATAAGCCTGCTCCATAATCAGCTCCAAGGGATAGAACTGATTCAATTGGGTTACCATGTTGAACTCTAGTAGTTTCATTTGGAAACAATCTTAGCACAGAATTTAGAATTTATTGAAAATCACATTTTATCTGTTGAATCTCAACTTTCTATTTAATTAATTTTGTGCATTGACAATCTTATTTCACAAATTCTATTGTTTTAAATATTTTCACACTTAAATGAATTTGATGTTCACCATGTGCCTTTCCACAAATTATTAAGCAGCACTCGCCATAATTTGTCCAAAAATACATTAATTTCACTTTTATACTAGAAAATTTTACTTCCAGTTATACTCACTGCAAATACTGTGCATTTTTACGAATAACTTGCTGTTTATCTTACCGGATACATTCTGATTTTTATCAGGCACAAACCATTAACAGACCAGCATCTCCGCTGTCACAAAGATGAGTGTGAGTCGTCTTCTTTCGACTTACTTCCTCTAGGTTTTACTGCACGAGTCATATATGATTACGAAAATTTTAGTATAATGTTCCCAAATTTATTTAATGACTTTTCTGTATTTTCTAAACAATTTAGAAGAGTTTGTAGTAATTTATCTTTAAGCCAAAATATTGTATTACGGCCTCCTGGATCCTTATGAGATTATTCATCTCCAGACAAGAATACTTGTTTTAGCTAGTCAGATATCAACTCTCTGCGCTTCCTAAATCATTATTCATTCTTCTAGCTGTTGAATCAACATTTTAGTGACATGACATTATGACCGGCTTCGATATTGTCCCCTTTACGATGTATGGAGACAAGGTCCGAACCCAAGGCTCAATGTGGGCTAGACCAAGAATGCCATGCCAGTTCAATACTACGGTATTTTCTTGCATTTCTTTCCTACCGACATGCTGATTTTCAAACAATATTCCCTACATTTCTGTTTAAGTTCTAATAGGGCTGGTACTTTTAATCGATTAATTCAATAATCGAAGCTGAAAAATTGATTAATCGATGTACTTTGTACCTCTCACTACACTCTCACAGAAGCAAAAAACTAAGACACAACATGGTTTCTTAATGTAATCGTTCAACATGGTTATGCTTGGCAGTCCAATGGCGGATGATGTTTACTTGCAGTTGTGGTGCGGTAGCAATAACAATGCTTCGGAACGGGTCTGTGTGAATGTCTGAGGAAAACAGGTAAAGCTACACTAGTGGCAATGTGAAGGACAGGGGAAGAATGGTGAGATTGAACGCAGCACCAACTATAATTACAACCTTATGTATGCCAGCAACTGACGATGACACATTCATTCGAATGAGCACATGTCCGGTGAGCTTCATAAAGAAAGATCTACCACAGGGAAACGGACGAACATGCCCAGCATAATTAGGAACTATTTCAAAAAATTTTGCATGTACCATGTGCAAGAAACGTTCTCTCCAAGAATGTAAATGCAACATCCTGAATATTCAAGAAAAATGTAAAAGGCAGTATTCTCATGTTCTCACAATAGGGCAGTTATAGAAAGCGTGGTAAAAAAAAAGGTTAATCTTGTTGCTGTAGCATAAATATGTACAGTACATTATGCATAATACATCTGAAAATTATCATACAGTATGCCTTCCTTCGGAGGGGAAGTAAAGCCGGCGGTCCCATGTCATAGATTTATGGCATGTTAAAGAACTTTCCACTAATTACACCTGTGTGAAACTAAATTGTATAGGTTAAGAATGTAAACAACACTCTTAGGTTGCTACGTTCGTTGCCAAGAGCCGACTGCGGTGGTGTCTAGTAGCTAAGTTCTGAACTAGGCCTAGTAGTCGTTGGCGGTGACGTTTGGCGGCAAAAGTAGGAACTATTTGAAAAATTCAAAGTTGCAGTCCTTACTTGAATTTAAAAAAGCAGATACACACACTAATACAGTCATCACAATTAACACCGGTTATCAGACAGATTCTACACACACCCAAAGTACACGGGGCTACATGACCGCGTTGTCGCAGCCCCTAAACTAAGGAACCAACCAAATTATCATACAATTATCAATCGGACCGCTATGAAGTGGATGCATAATTATACCAAACTAGAAAGAACAAACTATTCTTCTAAGGTTTTGTTTCAGTCGAGGTGCAAGACTGGGTGCTTCAAATTCCGATTAGGTTACTTGATATGTTTCTAAATGTGGTGCTAGCCCCATATGTCATTCTTCTTCTTCTTTAGATGTCTATCCATTAATGGATGTTAGCGACCACATGATGCATCTTCTGCTTATGAACTGCGATGTGGAATAAATTATTGATGCTGGGTAATCCTGTATGTCATTGGTCGGCTAGATTATGAAGTTGCGGCTAGCATACTTTGGCCACGTAATGCGATCAGATGCATTGGAGAAAGCAATCATGCTAGGAATGATCAGCGGTACAAAAAGATCAGGTCACCAGAGGACACATTGGTTAGACACCATTAAAACAGACTCCAACCTCAGCCTGGAACAACTAAAGGATGCAGTGTGGTACAGGACAACTTGGAGAGTGATAATTCATAGAATCGGCGAAGGTCGGATTCGATTGAACAGATGACATCATCAAATGTGGTGTTCAGGATTTTACGTGCTAAGTCATGATAGGCTCAAAACGCAAAACGAAATCCTCCTCGAAACACTATGATTTATGCTCCGTGCCTGAGTAAGGTGAGATGCGCTTGCCTTTGAGAGCACACCCGGCGCAATGTGTTTCTTGTGGTGGCTTGGCGCACGGCGGGAACCGCATCTGTCACGGCCATAACCGCCGCTGTCATGCCCCAACAGCCTTGTTGATAATAATAAAATTTTCTTTTAAAGGGTCATAACCAATTATTTAACAGCTGTATTAACTGTGGTTTTAAAGACTCTGTCGATCTTATGAGGGTTATAGTTTGAGGACCGTATTTTCCGTTTTATGGTTGACGTGGGATCTAGTAGTGTCTTGTAGAACTGTTTGGCTTGTAGATTTGATATCTGATGATGTTCGCTTGACAAGCAAAACTAGTGATCCTATAGTTTTCTCCCCCTTCTGTAATCTGAAACAAAATATTTTTAATCACATGTAATTTTTGTCAGTCTTCTTTTCGCATTACCCAGAAATTGGGATTATATTGTGTTGACCGATTGAAAAGTTGCAATATCAATGCAGACTCCAGTCAACTATAATTTGTGCCCTTGAATCCTTACACAACATGACTCAGTGCCTTCTAGCCCTGCTGCCATAGCACGTTACCAGTAATGTAAGTTCTTGAACCAGCATTTCCGTTCTTCATTCTCGCCCATGAGACCGATCGGAACTGAGGAGCCGTTTGTCCAGCTCTAATGTTACAAATATGAAGATAAACAGTAAGTCAGTTCATTTTGCAGTAAGGATAAGTGCGAAGGGGCAGAAAAAACATGAAATCATGGGTTTGAATATAGCATAATTTGCTTCTTGTTTCTATTTATGCTATTTCTACAAAGTTAAATATTTGTAAAAATATTCCTTTACAGTGTTCTGGAGTAAGTTGTAATAATTAGGGCTCGGATTTTTAGGTAAATAAATATTTTTTTTATGTAAATACATATTTTAAGCATTTTTTTCTATAAATACATAAATTCCTGCTTTTCACTTATTAGCACATAAAATACATAATATTTACCTTTTTAAATCAGTATATTTCAGTTTATTGCATTTTTGTTATGTGTTACAACATGCCAGATGGACTGGCTGTGAAGGCGCAACTCAATTATATTTAGAGTCTGCGGCAGTCCATTGCAGTCACGGTGCTAGAACCTGCACGTCTCATTTCTTATGTGCCGCAGGGTATAGTTCCGAGATCATAGTGTGTGGGTCACTTCCTTGCAAGCTGTGATCCACCTTAAACAAAATCTCGCTTGTGGCACCTTCTTCCTGCTGTCACATCTTTCAACAAGTCCAGCGGCGATGAGATAAGGATGATGGAGGCAGGTTTTCGGGTTGAAACTGGAAGCCTCTAGTTCGGACCTGCACGCTGGCAGCAGATGTGTGATGGTCGTCTTTCTGAGACCTCGTGACTACTCAGGAGTTCGGTCCAGCATCTGTGTTTGGGCAGGCCTATTTAGGATCACCGCTGCCCACCCCGAATGGGGAAGGCCCTATAAAATGTGGGCTAAACATCGGTAGTCACACCTTCAGCCAGCTGGGAGGCCGCACCCGGCGGGTCACCCCTTTTGCGGTCGAAAAACGAAAACAAAGAATATCCAAACATTAATGATAGGATCCTGGAATGTTCGAACGTTACTCGATTTGAAGGACAATAACAGGCCTGAGCGAAGAACAGCACTCGTTACCCATGAGCTTGGTCAAATGAACATAGATATTGCTGCCTTAAGTGAAACCAGATTGTCCAACGAAGGTAAAATTACAGAGTTCAGTTCAGGTTACACCATATTCTGGAAGGGAAAAGATGAGGGAGAGCGCATTATTCATGGTGTTGGTTTCGCTATAAAGACCACACTGATGAATGATCACCAGCTAACTCCAACTGCTGTCAGTGAAAGAATTATGACTCTTCGAATCCCACTCTCCGGGGGTCACTTTATGACTCTTATCTCTGCATATGCTCCCACCTTGGATGCTGATATAGAAGTTAAAGATCAATTCTACAACCAGCTGAGCACAATCATCACCAAAGTACCATCTAGAGACAAACTCTTAATGCTTGGCGATTTCAACGCTAGAGTTGGTAAAGATCATCAATTATGGAACAATGTGATGGGAAAACAAGGACTTGGCAACTGCAATGCCAATGGCCTATTACTCCTTGGTCTATGTGCTGAACATTAACTCTTTATTACCAACACTCAGTTCCGCCTGCCGAATCGCTACAAAACCACTTGGATGCATTCTCGCTCGAAGCACTGGCTCAGCCTTGACTATATCATTACCAGGCAATGTGATAAAAAGGACATCCTTGTCACCAGGACCGCAAGAAGTGTCGATGACTGTTGGACAGATCATAAGCTCCTTTTTTGCCGGTTGGGGATCTCAATCTGCCGCAAACCGAAACGATCCATCCACAACCTGTCGAGACGGAAATTTGACACTTCTAAACTCCAAGTAAAATCAATTGCTACAGATTACAGAAATGAAATCGCAAATAAGCTGGCTAGTCACCCTGTTAGCACAAATAGTGTTGTACAGGAATGGACAACTCTTCAGAAGGTCATTACTGAGTCAGCTGAGGAAACAATTGGTTTTGTGAAGAACAAAAGACAAGACAGGTTTGATGAAAATAATGATGAAATTATGAGTCTCATCAATGCCAAACGGGAAGCCCATCCATCCTTTCATGTTTTTACATAAACGCTAGATGCGGTACATGTTTCGAACCTTTATCGGTCCTTCATCAGCCGACTTAATGTATTGTCAACAGCATAAAAACTAAAAACACTGAGCATTGACACAAAGATATGCGTACACATTAAAATATTCACAAGCATTCATTAAAATTCATTAAAAGATATTCAAGTTTTAAAAGGGAAAAGATGCCAACAGACAATCCTAAAACAGGGGAAGAGGAATGGAAGCAATTCAAAAACACAATGGTGGAAGCTGCAGTGGCAGTATGTGGAAGAACAAGCAACAGAAAGCGGTGTAAAGAGACACCATGGTGGAATGAGAGAGTAAAAGAAGCTGTGGGAAGGAAGAACAAGGCTTTCAGAGTGTGGTTCCAGGAAAGAACTGATCTGGCAAGGGAAGATTATAAGATAAAGAAGAAAGAAGCAAACAAGATTGTTGCAGAGGAGAGGAAGAAGTGGATGGTAAAGTGGACAGAGATGATGGAGGAAGACAGCAGAGGAAATAAGAAAGTACTTTATGGGATGGTCAAAAGTAAGAGAAGAGGTCTGCGAGAGGATGTGGTAATGATGGACAAAAACGGAACTGAGGTACACAACAAAGAGACACTCAAGACAGTGTGGAAAGAGTACTTTGAGGATTTGCTGAATCCAAATGGTCATAGGGAGGAAGACAATGTATTGGAAGATGGAGAAGACAACACAGGAATGGAAAAGGACCTGACTTGGAGAGAACTGGAAATGGCTATAGACAAGATGAAAGGAGGAAGGGCACCAGGTGTGGATGAAGTGAGTGTTGAAATGGTGAAGGCAGCAGGGGAGGTTGGGAAACAGTGGCTGTACCGTGTGATGAGGGTGATATGGAAGGAGAAAAAGACCCCAGAAGATTGGAAGAAAGGATTAATTGTCCCAATATTTAAGAAAGGAAGCAGAAAGGAGTGCAGAAATTACAGGGGAGTCACACTCATACCTCACTGTGCCAAGATATATGAAAAGATATTAGAAAGTAGAATACGAGCCAAAGTGGAGAGAAAATTGAGAGAGGAACAGTATGGATTCAGACCCGGGAGATCAACAGTGGATCTCATATTTTCAGCGAGACAGCTCCAGGAACACCACTACGAATTTGGAGAGGATCTGTTGATGGCCTTCCTGGACATCGAAAAGGCCTATGATAGTGTGTGTAGGGAGAAGGTTTGGAAAGCAATGGAAAACATGGGAGTGGAAAAAGAGACTGTAGGCAGAGTGAAGGAGATGTATTGTGGAAGTGTGAGTTGTGTGATAGTTGGAGGGGAAAGAACAGACTGGTTCAGACAAATGAGTGGCCTGAAACAGGGTAGTGCACTGTCACCCCTTCTCTTTATTGTGGTTATGGACGAGGTAATGACACGGATAGCAGGAAAGATAGGAGAAGATAAGATGAAGGCAATGGTGTTTGCAGATGATCTCATGGTCTGGGGAAACAAGGAGGAGGAAATCCAGGAGCAACTGAAGGCTTGGGAAGAAACAGTGGGAGAGTACGGATGGAAGTTCAACATCAGTAAATGTGAGGTCCTGTTAACGACCAGGAAAAAGGACAGACCAATGAGTGGGATAACACTTGGAGGTGGACAGCTGAAGAAGGTGGAAAGTCTCAAGTACTTGGGAAGTATAGTGGAGGAGAATGGGAGAAATGACAAAGAGATTACGGAACGTGGCAGACAGGCAGAAGCTTTTCTGAGAAGCATTAGGAGCTTAGTGTGGAATAAAGATGTCCCACAAAAAAGCAAGGAAGTGTTATACAGAAGCTACTATATCCCGATACTGACCTACGCTTCAGAAACGTGGACAATGAAGAAAAGTGACATAAGCAGAATACAGGCAGGTGAAATGAAGTTCCTGCGAAGTAGGATCGGAGTAACAAGAAGAGACAGGGTGAGGAATGAAAAGGTCAGGGAAATGGTGAAAGAGGAGCCCTTGCAAGTTAGGATTGAGACATCAAGACTGAGGTGGTATGGACACTTAAAGAGAATGGATGAGAAGAAGATTCCCAAGAGGATACATGAGATGCAGATGCAGAAGAAACGACCAAGGGGAAGACCAAGAGATCGATGGCTGAAAGGAGTGGAGGAATGTGTCAAGAAGAGAGGCGAGGACTGGACCAGAGTGACAGCGGAGAGATGGTGGGAAGAAAGAAATAAGTGGCGAGGCTTATGTTCCAAACAGACCCAGCCTGGGGCTGGAAACTGTACAAGATGATGATGATGATGAGTGACATAATAAGGAACAATAGAACTTGCAGTGTTTTTAAACTTTTTAAAACTTGAATATCTTTTAATGAATTTTAATGAATGCTTGTGAATATTTTAATGTGTATGCATATCTTTGTGTCAATGCTCAGTGTTTTTAGTTTTTATGCTGTTGACAATACATTAAGTCGGCTGATGAAGGACCGATAAAGGTTCGAAACATGTACCGCATCTAGCGTTTATGTAAAAACATGAATGTATTGATTGGCGGAACCTGCTAATTTGAATAAACACAAATTATAATTGTCAATACGGACCAAAAAATAGAAAATTTTCCAAATCCCTCGCTAAGCAAAAATCTTAGTATCAAAGAAATAGAATTAAATGGACAAAGTATCAGACATAGAAATGCAAACTTCATTTTTATTTGAACATATGGAGAGAGAATGCATCAATTAGGGAATGCAGGATCACTTCTCACTAACATTTGTAAACACAACTGAGCATGTATTATTCACATATTTCACATTAATATACCAATAACGTTTCACACAAACGCCGACGGTTATTGCAACAAATGAAATGTGTTTAAAATACAACTAAGAAGACTGTCGTAAACACAATCAAATCGCAACATAAATAATACTAAACAGAAGAATGCGGGCAAGATGAAACCATAACTTTCATTGGCGGATGGCGCTTCTATTCGGCCAATAGTGTGGCATCTTCTATTGGATATTGGGTGAAGCCCATTGGCTACACAATTCGATATCCTGCCCAATCGTGTACGCGGTATGCAAAATGGCAGTCATATCGTCTGAATAACAAACTAATATACCGTAACAAGAAAAATATTTTTGTCATAAAAGAGAATGAAGTTCAGTTGTAATTATTAAAAAAATTAAAAATTCGTCAATTTCCAAGAATGTTGTATTTTGACTCTCAATAATTAAGGACGGGTTACTATAAGCGATTTCCAAGAATTTTTTATTTTAGCTCTCGAAAATTAAGGGGAGGGTACTATAGGCGAGGGGGTTTTATAGCCGAGTAAATACGGTACAACAATGCATACACCAGCCACAATTCCCGAGCATGGTGCTATTCACGAATGAATGCACGTTTACTACAGATAGCATATTAAACCTGCACAACATGCATGTTTTGGAGGACGAAAATCAGCGTGCGCACGTGATTCGCAACCACCAACACAGGTTTGGTATTAACATCTGGGCTGGGATCATTGGCGACCATCTCATTGGGCCATATCTACTGTCCAACAGACTGGCAGGACAGATCTATCTCACATTTATTCAAGATGTTTTGCCCACCCTATTGGAGGAAGTGCTACTAAATGTTCGGCAGGTAATGTCGCTGCAACATGACGGAGCTCCAGCACACTTTGATGTAAATTGAGGAATCACCTAAAAGCCGCATATCCTACTGGTCGACATGGAACAGTTCCATGGCCAGTACGGTTGCCAGATTTGACACCTCTGGACTACTTTCTGTGGGGTAGTCTGAAGAGTATGGTGTATGTCACTCATTACGTCAGCAGAGGACCTCATTTCTCGAGTCCACAGAGCGATTGGCATCCTTCAAAAACAACCGCACGTATTGAGTCATGTGCGTGCGGCTCAGAACCGCCGATGTAGGCTCTGCAATGACATCCGAGGTACACAGTTCGAACTCCATTTGTACTCATGTGCTACTCATGTTGAGTTTATTAACGACCTGTGGAACGCACACCCCTCCCACACTTCGATGCGCAAACCGTGCGTTTCTGGATATGGGTTCCTTCTCGAAAACCGATGAGTTTGCCGTCCCGCGCATCATACTAAGCCTTATCAAGATTATTTTTGGGACACCCTGTATATAGTATCAATATGTAAGCCATAATACCACTTTTCTGTGTCTTCAAATCGTGGCCTACGTTATAAGACAAGGCCTGGAAATGAGGCGCCAGACAACATTGCGAGCGATGGTTCAAACTCGTTCCGTATTTTCCGCTAGATTCGCTTGCTGGCGCCCTTAATCGCATCGTTTGTATTACGTACAATGTGTTTTCTAACTCAGTATTTGGCGGTAAATAGTTGTCTCAATGAGTCTGAAAGCTTAAAATTGACTGGTGATGCGTGCCGTACTATTCCAGTGAACTAGAGTAAATGTGGCAAGCATATGGGGTAATCACCTTAGATATAATTCATGGAATATTTTTGTATAGCCTAGTAACTTATGAGTAATTAGTATTGTTGTGGTTTGTGAGAAATGGTGTATTGTAGCGTGCCGTATTGTAAATCTCGTCAAGTTAAAGGCAATGGACTTTCGTTTCATAATTTTCCATTGAACGATGACATACTAAGACAATTGGTTCTATCTGTTTCACGTGAGGGGGGGGGACGGACGAAGGGTCATAGTGAACTCCAAATCCATCTTTAATTTGTAGGGACCATTTCTAGGATTCTGATTATAGTATAATTTCTGCAAAGAACGCATTTCCGACAGTTTTTGAGGACTACTCCGAACGTAAACATGTACAAATAAATAAAATAGTCATACACGCAAAAGAGCAAGTGTTGATAAAGACAACCATATAAACAATAAAAGAAAATGTTCAGGTAATTTAAATATTACCGAAGACTTATGATGAACGAATTGAAGAAAACTATGATCAACCACGTGTTAGTGCAGGAACGCAATGTTCTGCACGCAAGCCAACTCATGGGAAGTCAACAAAAATAAAATTAAAATTAAGGTGGGCACTAAGGAAAATACAGAACTGTAATTAAGTAATTGAATTGGGAGATAATTTCATTAAAACAAAACCTATATTCACTGCAACGTCAGGACAAATCTGATGCCCAAATATCGAAGCAGCGGATCGTGGGGGACTTGAAAGCTAATTTCTTACTTGAACAAATTAAAACTTTCCCGAAACGAAAGTGGAAATTCAATGAAACAACAATCAAAATATGTGTATTGCTCTCTAATAAATCACCGTCCACTTATCGCCTACTGCGAGCAAAAATATTCTAATAAATCACCGTCCACTTACCGCATACTGTGAGATAAGAATATTTTACAACTTCGTCATCCACGAACCTTGAGAACTTACGTTGGTTACACGAACGGAAAGGCGGGTGTCACGTCACTTGCAAAAGCTAGGTAGTCAACTGAAGAACAGTCGCTGACTCCCAATAATGAGAAGGTTGGTTCATTAAACATTGATGAAATGGCTATAAAGTAGGCCTACAAACTATTGTATGACAAGAATTTAGACTCTTTCTCGGCATTAGTACCACTAATATTGAGAAAGATGGATTTGGAATCGAACATAAATTGGGAAATAAATTATAAATAAACTGTACTGTTCAAGGGCCTGTCATCCTTCTACAGGATACCAGGATACAGATTCAAAGTTATCCCTATAATAAGACGAGACTTACGAAGGAAACGTATCAAGCTTTGGTGCTAACAATTTCATCAACCATCTGCATACGATTTCCATTATGCGATTACGCTGAATCTCCCAAGTGACGATGTAGAACTGCTCTTCAGTCACCTGAGAAATAAGGGAGGTACCGTAACAATGACATGACGGACGTGAGACCATGTCTGCATACCATCGAGTCAACACTTCGCACAGGAATTGTTGCATCTCCTATAAGTAGTAATTATGGGAGATGCAGTCGCAGCAGACGCCTTGACCAAGTTTCTGAAGCCTAAATGTTCGCGGAAGTTGCATAACCTAGCCAGTGCTACATAAAGTCCAGCTTCTGGTACATATCTTGCAGATTCTTAAAATCTCTATTCATGGTAAGAATGTGGGGCATGTAGCCTATAAAAACATTATGATTTACATTAACCATATTTTAGCATTGAAGTCTTTGTTTCCAGAAAAACCGACGTCTTTGTCTTCCATTTCAATTGCAATAGAAGCGGGGTTTTCTTGTAAGAGTGGCAGAAGAGTTGCGAAGGTTTCACTAATATTTTAACTAGCATGCTTTCAGAGTACACAAAATGTGATATGCGTATTGACAATTCACTCTCCGTAGTTAATCTGTAACATTTATTAAGGCCACTTTTAAGGATTATGATGATAATTGTTGCTTTAAGGGACCTAACATCTTGGTTATCAGTCCCCACTTTTAAAGAATAGTGGTGTGAACCACAAGAGCAGTAGTGGAACGTTTCAGAATCTAAGAATTAAGCCACTCACAGAAAAATTCTTAAAGTGAAGTGAAAAACAGCCAAGAACGAGCCGTATTCATCATTTGGGGAAACTAGTGAAAAACAGGCAAGAAGTATTAATAGCCCAGGAATTTTAGGTTTTAACCTCGAAAAAATTTTAGTAAAGCTGAAAATTGGTCGAGTTGTCCTATTTGATGTTCTTAACAACATATTAAAAGTCCCCGGTCTTCCCGTGTCAGCTTCCTGGATTTCCAGCCGTTTGAACTCCTGGAATGCTGGAGAAGTAGGTGGTGTCGCTGGAATGCGCATTTAAGCGAACGATTTGGCTTACAGTGCTCTAACTCGGCTTAAATTAAAGGAGAAAAAATAAGCCATTAGTTAATTCTTGGGTTGGCATGTTAGCGATACTTCCGGTCTAACAGGAAGTGAAAAATTGCCGCGAAACTTGAAAAAAAATGCCACGTTTTTCTTTTTTTTTGACATTTGTTGGCAAACTATCACGAATATCACAGACAAGTCTCCTATAAAAGTTGTTGGCGACAAAATAAGCTTTCATTTGATGTATTTATAATCGATGTCCGAATAATAATTGCCGAGCTATAGCGGTGTAAACAAAAGATTGTTACGTCATTCTCTTCTCCGTCTGCGCTACACACACACTGAGACCGGGAAGCGCTCTGATTTTGCATTGTTACATCCGACAGGAGCTTCCTTTCTCTATGATAAATGAAGTGCTTCCCCTCTTTTCAAAATAATTCACGCTTAAACCCACCCCTCTTAAAAAATCCCCCTCCTCCCCCCCCACAAAAAACAAATTTATTCGAGTGTTTTTAATGAAAAGCACCCTTTTTGTACATCTGCTCCTAATAGTGAAAATAATTCAATTTCGCATTTTGAGTTCACCCCTCCCATCGACATCTCTTCATTCTATAAGGTGTTCTCGGTGCGTTTTTTTACGTGTTTTATTGAGCTAGGTAAACAAAATTAATGTTTTAATACAGTATGTAAAATATGTAACCATTTGTGACTTGGCGATCATAAATTATTATTTTAATGCCATTTTTAGCAGAGCAAATATCTTAAGTAAAAAGTAGTGCGAATATCAGAGTAGATATTTCTGCTTAAAACTAATACAGTTTATAATGTATTATTTATCACATAATTCAAATAATTTTTGTTATAAACCAATCTGTAAACAAAAGAGAATGTTAATTTTATCACAGCAAAGTAAAATGGTGTAACAACATACTGAAAATAATATATACCTGCAAATATGTACGCAGTGAATGCTGCCGGAATGCGTCAGACGTTGGCGGCAAAGTGGCCAAATCGAGCGAAGCAGTAACTGTCTGTCTTGCGATAGTCCTTCCATACAGATGCACACGAAGCTCGTTTAGAGAATTGGAGCCCTTTCCGTTGAACAACTCCAGAACAAATTTTTCTCCAGCTATCTTGATGTCTTCCTTGGATGCGCCAGGCTGATTGAATACTTCGACAGTTTTCCGAAGATCTTCGTTGTTTTTGAGAATGCCCCATGGACGCTTCTTCCTTTTGCTAAAAATAGCCGAAGTTGTGTCACATCCGCTCACGGCATGTGCAAATAGCACACAACTTTTCATCTCGCCGATATCTTCCTGAATGTTTGTGATAGGGAAAATCTTTCCAAGAGACTGAGTTTCCAGGACTGTAAAAATGGATGTTGTTCTCTCTTGCTTTTGCCAACAACATGCATAGGACATCAATGCCTGACACTATAACAGTAACAGCATGATCTTCGGCATCTAGAGACAACGTTACATCGACAATTAGTGTATCTGCGTCCCCTGTCGCCTGACGAACAGCAACTCCAGCATTTCTAAGCTCCTTCGTCAACGTAGAGATGAACCGTCCCTAGTTTTTGGTGTTACTTAGAAAGTCTGCCTGAAAAGTGGAAAACCATTGTGTTGGAATCGAAGACGATGTCTATGGACGTCCGCTTCCCCGCACGGCGTGCCTGCTCCTGGTTCTTCGTGCTTGGAGTCTGATCGTAGTTGCCAAACACAATGGTAACGTTTGAAGGATAGTGCTTGCTTATGTACAACTTTTAGGACTCGATTATGTCACCAAAAGTTGCAGGCCTTAGCCATACAACGGTATGCAAAAACAGACCTCCATCAACGACTACTTTGCGTTGTTCTTCAAAATCTTTGGGGGCTTCTGAAGATTTAAAAAGGTGTTGAAGTGCTGACTTGGCTGTTTATCTCAATCGAAGAGAGCTGGAGGCGTCGGTGCAAGCTCGTACTTCAAGAACTCCACGATATCCGCTTCCGATTTCATCACACACATGATTCGCAAGAAAAGTTAGTGCAGGTTGACCAGGACGATGTCATCACGAATTTTTAGTTGGCACCCAACAACTGACAAAGGGACTACGCGGCTTTTTCTTGCGAGCTTGAGACCTTCAAAACTTTTCCCCACCATTTGTTGTATTGCTTCTTCACCAACTTCTCGAGCCTTGTCGCAGTTGATGCTGTTGTCTGCAACTACGCCAGTGGAAAGCGATTGAAGACTTTCTTTATTTAAATCCCTCGGAGAGCGATCTTCTATCCATGAGCGAAACACTTCTGCGTGGCGGTTCTCCAGCTTCCGCCGCGAGTCTCTCAACTCAACGTGCTGTTCCGAGGATTTTGTCTTTATACCAGACACATTTTCTACAGCTTCACAGATCGGGATGCACAGTGGAAACGCCGAGACAAAGTGAGCCAGCGCGCTATCGTCCACTCCTTGTCCTCTTGTTAATCCTTCACGTGATTTCATAGGTCGCATAAGATCATGTTCTACGGCCATATCTGACCATATTCCAGCCCAAAAATCATGCGAGCATCGGATCGAAAAGTACCCGTTCTTCGTGAAGTTGATGTACTCGTCCAAGGGCATCTTCCGATCCAACTAAGCATTTGATGCAGGTACAAGTAGGCCGACTTAGCGTAGTGAACATACCCTGCAGCGTGTAGGTATGGCTACATCTTCGATCATCATCATCTTGCACAGTTTCCAGCCACTGGCCGGGCCTGTTTGGAACACAAGCCTCTCCAACGTCTTCTGTCTTCCCACCATCTCTCAGCCTCCACCCTTGTCCAGTCTTCTCCTCTCTTCTTCACGCTTTCTTCCACCCCCTTCAGCCACCTGTCTCTCGGTCTCTTTCTTCCCACCTCATCTCGTGTACTCTCCTGGGTATCCTCTTCTCCTCCATTCGTTTTACATGTCCATACCATCTAAGTCTAGATTTCTCTATACCATCCTGTAATGGTTCCTCCTTCATAATTCTCTGGTCCTCTCATTTCTTATTCTGTCCATCTTTGTAGCTCCAATACTGCTTCTCAAGAACCTCATCTCACTGGCCTGAATTTTGCTCTTCTCCCTTCCTTTCACAACCCAGGTCTCCGAGGCATACGTCAGGATAGGGACATAGTACGTCCGATATATGATCTTTTTGCTGTTCTGAGGGACATCCTTGCTCCATAACATGCTTCTCACACTCCTCCGAAATGCTTCTGCCTGCCTTCCCCGCTCATTTATTTCTCTAACGTTTCTTCCATTATCTTGTATCAGGCTTCCCAGATACTTGAAACTCTCCACTTTCTTCAGCTGTTCCCCACCAATTGTTATTCCCGTTGTGGTTCTTTCCTTCTTCCTTGTAGTGATCACCATCTCACTCTTATTTATGCTAAATTTCATCCCATATCCTTGTATTATTCCTTCTCACACGTCCAACTGTTCCTGTACCTCCTCCTCCTTGTTTCCCCAAATCATCAAATCATCTGCAAACACCATTGCTTTCATCTTTCCTTCCCCAATTACTTGTGCCACTCGGGTCATTATGTCATCCATCACCACAATGAAAAGTAACGGTGTCAGTGCACTTCCTTGTTTCAGGCCGTTTCTCTGTTCCAACCAGTCTGATCTCTCTCCTCCCACTTTCACACAGCTCACGCTTCCCTTGTACATCTCCTTTATCCTTTTTATAGTACATTTCTCTACTCCTCTATCCTCCAGGGACTTCCATACTTTGTTTCTGCATACACTTTCATATGCTTTCTCAATGTCCAGGAAGGCCATCAGTAGATCTGTTCCATACTCATAGTGCTGATCTTGTAACTGCCTTACAGCAAAAATCAAATCCACTGTGGACCTTCCTGCTCTGAAGCCATGTTATTCTTCCCTCATCCCTCCTTCTATCCTTGTCCTAATTCTCTCTTCCAAAACATTCTCGAAGATCTTTGCACAATGACTCATCAGTGTTATTCCCCGATAGTTTCTGCAATCTGTTCTACTACCTTTCTTGAAGATCGGGACAATTATTCCCTTTTTCCAGTCCTCTGGGGTCTTCCTTTCCTTCCATGCTGTCTTCATCACTCGGTACAACCATTGTATCCCCACCTCTCCTGCTGCTCTCACCATCTCCACACTCAACTCATCCACACCCGGTGCCTTCCCTCCTTTCATCTTGTTCACTGCATCTTCCACTTCTTTCCATATTAAGTCCCTTTCTGTTTGCAGTTCATCTTCCTCTTCCCCGATTTCTTCCTCCTCACCATCTTTTCCATTTGGGTTCAGAAGTTCTTCAAAATATTCTTTCCACATTTTCTTCAGTTCTTCCCTATTTTCTTTCTCTTGTCCCCTTTTGTTCACCATTCAAACATAATCTGTAGGATCCTTCCGCCTCTTATTTTTTACCTTCCCATACAGGACCTTTTTTGTACCTTCACTATCCTCCATCATCTTTGTCCACTCTTCCATCCACTTTCTTCTCTCCTCAGCACTACTCTCTTCACCTCCTTCTTTCTTTCCTGGTACTCTTCCCTTGTCTCTACCGTCCTATTTTGATACCGCCTCCTAAAGGCTCTATTCTTTTCCCTTACTATATCTTTTGTCTTCTCATTCCACCAAGGTGTTTCCTTCCACCTCTTCTTACTACTTGTCCTCCCACATACTGCTTCTGCTGCACCTACTAGTGTCTTCTTAAATCTTGCCCATTCCTCTTCCACCCCTCTTTCTTCATCTGTTGGAATTCCTTCCTTTACCATTTTGAGGTACTCAACCCTTCTCTCTCCTTCTTTCAGTTTCTATATCCTTATACGTATTTCCTGGTTCTCATTCCCTTTCTTCTCCTTAGTCCCTCTCAGGTTCATTACCAGCAGTCGATGGTCGCTATCCAGGTTCTCCGATGGTATAACCTTGATGTCCGTGATGTTCTTATTTAGTTCTCTCTCATACAGTATATAGTCGACCACCGACTTCCTGGTCAAGTCATCACTGTACCATGTGATTGTGTGGCTCTCTCTTTTCTTAAACCAGGAGTTCCCAACTAGCAGGCTGTTCCTCTGGCAGAAGTCCAACAGTCTCTTTCCTTCCTCATTTCTTCCGCCCCAAACCCCTGGTCCTAGAACACTCTCATAACCTTGTCTTTCTCTTCCTACATGGGCGTTGAGATCCCCCATAACAATCATATTTCTTCCTACCAGCTACTTCTGCAATTCCTCTTCAAAGTCCTCCTTCTCTTCAGAGGTGTAGCCTACTTGTGGAGCATACACTTGCACTATTTCTACGGTCTCTCTCCTCAGTGCTACTTTCACTTTCATCATCCAATGACTTATTCTCCTCACTTCTTCTTTTAAACCATCTCGTACTACTACTCCCACTCCATTCCTCTTTCCCTCTTCGTTCCCACTCCAGTACAGTCTATAGCCTTTTCTCAGTTCTCTCCTTCCTTCCCCTTTCCACTTTGTTTCTGCCAATCCCAATAAATCCAACTTCCTTCTTTCCATCATATCCACTATCTCCTCCACCTTCCCCATCAGCGTTCTTAGGTTTAAAGTTCCAAATCTTAGTCCGTGTGTACAGTCGTGTCGTCGTCTATTAAATCCATCATGTCCGAGGCTCGTTCCATTTTTGAAAGCAGTACAAATGGAGGTTCCAAGTAGATGTTCTCTCTGCCTGAATAAACAGCCGATCGATTTCCATTTGCCTGTAGTACTCCACTCACAGCTTCGCTGTCCGGCTAGCTTCTGACAGAGTCTTCAACCTGTCTTCCATGTACTCCATGACCCGAGTTACAACTTGATCTTTGCATACTACTTAGTTTTCCTTCTAAAACCTTTTAAAACACAAACAGCACCCATCGGATTGTCGAGTGGCTTCTTACGCAAAATGCAGTCTTCAAAACTCATTTTTATGACAACACAATAAATAACACTTATACGGCATAACACACATCAGCCAACGACCAACTGTTCAAAATTTAGAAATAAAAGAAAACAAGAAGCTCCGCCAATTCGACGCATCAATGCTGGGGGCGAACGCGTCAGTTGGCCGCTGAGAAACAACGCAAACACGGGCTGATTCAGGTCGTGCGCCATTGTTTAAATCTCTGTAGCTCGGCAACTATTACTTGCACATCAATTAGGAATACATCAAATGAAAGCTTATTTTGTCGCCAACAACTCATATAAAAGACTTATCTGCGATATTCATGATAGTTTGCCAACAAATGTCAAAAAAGAAAAAAGTAGCACTTTTTTTAAATTTCGCGGCATTTTTTCGTTTCCTGTTAGACCGGAAGTATTGCTAACATGCCAACCCATGAATTAACTTATAGCTTATTTTTTCTCCTTTAATTTAAGCCATGTTAGAGCACTCTAAGCCAAATCGTTCGCTTACAATGCACATTCCAGCGACACCACCTACTTCTCCAGCATTCCAGGAGTTCAAACGGCTGGAAATCCAGGAAGCCGACATGGGAAGACCGGGTACTTTTAATATGTTGATAAGAACATCAAATAGGACAACTGTACCAATTTTCAGATTTACTAAATTTTTTTCAATGTTTTGACCGTTTTTAGACTAAAATTCCTGGGCTATAAGAAAACATGTGTTAAGTGTATTTGAGTTGCATGTAATGCATAGTAAAAAAAAAAACAGCAGACAACTAGGGTGCCGAACCGCGATGCTAGTGGCGTAAAGTGGAATTACCAATTCGGCGCTCCAAGTCTCGGCTCTATTTCCAGGCCTTGAGTATAACGTAGGCCTCGTTTCAAATACTTCTGTAATCAGAAAATCAAGCAATTTGATGTGAAACTAAAGATTAATTTTTCACTGCTTAGTTCAATCTTTTAAAAGTCAAAATTAAAATTTATTCACCATCATAGGGATTATAATAATCTACTTTCTTTATGGGAATATTCTACAATACAATAGTTTTCTTTCAACCCAAAAATATTCTACTCCGCCACAAATTTCAGTCCTCAGCATGCTTCTCTCTACACCATCCATCCTTTGTTATCTTGGTTTACCCCATTTCCGTTTGCCTTCAGTTTGTCAATGTCACAATAAATTTGGAAATCTACTATTCTGCATCCTCTTCACGACCAAACCATCGTAACCTCCTTTCTTCAACCACTTCTAGTACTTTCTTTTTACCTGCATAATTTCTCTGATTCCAGTATTTCCAATCTCGATTTTCTTGCCGTTCTCCTCAATAATCTATCTCCGTTACTGGCTGCATTAATAACATTATTAATAATTTGTTGTTTGCTGTCTGTTTAATGTTCAAGTTTCTGCTCCTTTATAACAAAATACTTAGTACCAATGAACTGTAAATAAGTTCTTAGTTTTTTTTTAAATGTTTCTGCTCCATAAAACGGAATATAATGCTCCTGTTCGCATTTGCGAAGGCTACAAAAGCCGGTAATTTATTCATTTCAGCTTGTCGTATTTTTCGAGAGAAAAAGTTAAAATTTCAGCTGTTGTTTAACCTAACTTATGTCACATGTGCTCACGTGTTTTCTAATTTTATTTTCATTTGGGTTTACGACCTTTTTCACTTGCCTGTTCTGCATTTACGCTTGCTGGTTTAAGACATTTTCCTTAGGACTGTTACAGTTAAAATGTCAAGCCTGACCATCTTTAATTCACCGATTCAAATGACAGCCATCTTACTGCTACTGTCTTCCCCTTTTCTTTCTACGCTTCTCATTGGTTGCGATTCAATCACGTCTCTTATTCCGTCGAACTTACTAGAAGACTTCGGCTCCGAGCTACTATATAATTTCCATTAGCTTGGACATCCAACACATTCGCTGTCAACTACACACATCGTCAACTTAGTCAGTTGCTGTCTCTACATCAAAACTATCGACACCATGGAAGTCCAGCGCACTCGAGTCATCAATAGGCACATGTTCCGTTGGTTCTCATAAAGCCTCGGCTTACTAGCCGTCAGACCATCTTCCTGCTGGAACGCTACAATCTTGGTAACTCAACTTAACCAGGCCTAACTTAGGCTAAACCTTTGCTTCAACTAGTCAGCATGGAACATTAGCAAACTTTGCTAATCTTTCAAACTGCTCCTCCTGGCGAGGTAGCGTTATTTTTGACCTGCCTGGTCTTACAGTGTTTTACTTCAGCAGTTAACCTGCTTGCTTTTTTCAAATGTAATGTGCAACCAACGCTTCAAGAAGATTCTACAAGAGTTAAGCTACGTAACAACCCTTTTAAGGAACATTTTCTATGCATCTTTGTCAAAAGTGATCAACATGATCCTAACTTAGAAACTAGTTTTCAACTTTTTATTATGGGCTCTGTTCGCAGGCCGTTCATACTTTGTTCTAGGGTTTTCAGCCTAATAATTCTGTATAACTTCCAATTTCTTCCAAAGGCTAGCTTTGCCTCATGGTACGTAACTTATTGCCTTTTGTTGAAAGGCATATATGTGACATTTACTACTGTTTTCTATCAATGCTTTCTTGTTTGCATTCTAGGATTAAGCACTTTCATGCATACACGTGGCAATTGCTCTCTTCTATTCCTTTTCACAAATTTAATGATTTTTCAAGTGCATGTTCTTGGAGAAACCTCTCCTTTCTTTTCTCTTATTGCCAAGTTTTTTATAACTAATTGCAAAAACACAGAGATATTGTTTATGTTAATTGTTATTGAAACTCTGTTAACTTACTTGTTAATAATTTATTGGGCTTTTGGTTTGAATACATGATTCTGTCATGATAAAATTTGTTAATAAATTTAGCAACTTATTCTGCCTTCTTACCCCACTAACCTTACTTTATTGAAACCCCTTTGTAACGTTCAACTTGATTTTTATTGCTTAAATTGTTGCTTAAATTCTCTCCTGATACCGGAGGTCTTACATCGACCGATCCCAACCAGCTCCAATTGTTCTCCTAGCCAGACTTACTCTTTTCTTTATTTCAGATGAACTTGTTCCCCCAGCTTCATTATTGAACCCAAATATTTAAATTTAGTGACTGTTTGAATTTCTGCATTGCTTCCACTTACTTGTGCCGGGCTCCTCTCTGTCTTCTTTCCTATCAACCTCCCTAGGTCAACTTGTTCTTTACCGACCCCGACGGTATTAGGGTATCCGAGGCCTATGGAGTCTTTTACTTTCCCGCCTTAGTTGGCCCTTGTCTAATCTTTCCTGATACCCTCATTTTACGACGGGTCAGCCTTCTTTTTCTTTTCATTTCTTTTCCCAGTCCTATGGGGTATAACATAGGCCCCATGCACAGGGATACGTGCAAACACCTTAACGGCATCTACAGCGGAGAAGGTAGACTTCAGTACGGTGGAGATGGCGGAGGAGGCAGCCCTGTACTTGGGGTTTACTATGAGTACAACCTGCTGCCTTGTAGGTTGAGGTGACTGGACACCAAAGGCTAAGGGAGTAAACCCCAAAAGAAAATCTTCCTCTGTGTTAGGCTTAGCAGGTCAACAGAAGAAAAATGCTAAGTTGCTTTCAAGAATAATACGAGCCTCAGATGTAAAAGAAATTCAAGACAGCGACGTCAGCTAGGTGCGAATGATGGATTCCAGCCTGATGCTACACCAGCTACCCGAACTAGACAAAACCAAAGTATCCGGATGGGAACAGTAAATATTCTGACACTAACATCCAAAACTGAAGAACTGGTTGGCCACATGGAAAGGAGGAAACTTCTGATTATGGGGTTGAGTGAAACAAAGTGGAAGAAAACAGGGAAAAGAAATGTCAGATTGGACTATAGCCTATACTGGTGTGGAAATGAAGTGGAGTCAAAAAATGGAATAGGATTTTTAATCCATAAAGACATAGACGCTTGCAGTCAGGTTGAGTTTGTTAGTGAAAGGATAATAAAGTTGTCTGTGAACTTGAGAGGAAAGAAGTACAATGTGGTCCAAGTCTATTCCCCACAAGTAGGATGCTCACAAGAGGAAAAGGTTGAGTTCTTTAATGACTTGGAAGAGCACACTGACCATGAAAATTTGATTGTAATGGGTGACTTTAATGCACAAGTTGGAACACAGGGAGCTGGATATTGTACAGCCCAGGGGGGGGGGGGGGCAGTACCCCCTGAGAGCCACCCCCCAACTTTTACCAAAACAACCCCAACTGGCAACACCATAAGACCAGGACATTATCTATACACAGCAAGCGGCGGCCACCTGAGTCCAGGAGGTTAGCCAACTGCTTGCAAAACATACACAAACATTTACACTTACAACTATCTGGGGCAGCTACATTTACGCAACGCTGACCAAGCAGCGCCGGAAGGTATAAGAATGGAGTCCAAACTGGAGCCATTATCTGTTCTACTCTGTGCGTCGCCAGCGGCCCTGTCCGACGTCTGTTCCAGTTTTATCACCAGGTGAGATTCAGCTTGTGCTCAGACTCCTTTAATTCTTGTGAACACCTACCCCAAACTTGTACACACAAATTGTATTTTATACTTGTCTAACTTCCCCAAGAGGGACATACCAATCTACATCTACTGACCAATAAACACATGGTCAGTAAGCTACACTTGCATTACTAATTACACTCCACTTCACATCCTCACACCCCACCTGACCTTCGTCACAATTGCCCGTGACCATAGAAGCCAGTAATTGCTTTGTCAGACTCCATTGTACTCACAGCACGCGACTCGACTGCATAGCGTCGAGCCGCTGACTTAGCACGTCTATTGAATTACTCATTCCGCTCAGCTGGCAGGCCAGTATGGTAGCCTGCATTTAGAGATCCATCCCCTAGCAAATACTTGCATCTTGCAGGGACACCCCTAAGAGATTAAACACTAAACACCAACACACTACACTAGTAAGCTCTCCCAGCTACGGGAAGCTACTCTCACCCAGGAACAGTCCTCTAAATTAGTACAGTGACACAACCGTGTTTTATCCCAACTACCCCCAACCAAGGGATTAAAACAATATGAATCCATACTGGGCCCCCATGGAATGGGAAAGAGAAATACAGAAGGAAAGAATATGCTAGACCTATGCTTGAGAAATAACCTGATGGTGAACAACACATGGTTCAAAAAAAGGGACTCCCATAAAATCACGAGATACTGCTGGGATGATAAAATAGGTACAATAATAGATTACATACTAACAGATCGGAATGTATGAAAAAATGTGAGTAATGTCAAAGTCATTCCAAGTGAAGACCTTGGTGGAGACCATAGACTACTAGTTGCAGTTATTGAAGAGAAAAGACCACCGAGGGTCTGTAACAAAAGAGTCCCAAAAATTAAAATTTGGCGGCTAACTGAACCATGTATTAAGGAAGAATTCAAGGAAGGTATCCGCAAAATGTTGCCAAAAGAAGAACTGACATCAGTAGAAGAAGAATGGAACACACTAAAAGTCATGGTAGATACAGCAGAAAAAGTATGTGGATGACAGAGAAAACCTAAACCTAAGAAACTAAATGGTGGAATTATGATATTAAGAAGGCTATTAGTGACAGAAACTCAGCAAGAAGAGCACTATATCGAGCAAGAATGCAGGCAGATCCACGTGTATTAGAAGAGAAGCTTACAGCTTACAGACAGAAAAAACTACATGTAAAACAGCTAGTTGTAGCCGAAAAGCAGAAATGTAAGGAAGTTCTGGCTGCCAAAATAACACAGGAGGGGGTAAGAAACTATTGTACAATGTCATTAAGAACAGAAGAACTGCAAATGAATCCATCCAATCAATAGAACTTCCTGATGGTGAGGAGACGAGAAATAGTACTAAAATACTAAGCGAGTTCAAAAGGCACTTAGAAACTTTACTGAACTGTAATGAAAATGTAAATGTTTCAGATGACAGGCCTTGTGATGTTAACGGCCTAAATGCGGATAGTTTGACATGGTTGGAAGTAGAGACAGCAGTATCTAAGATGAGGAACAACAAGTCACCTGGCAATGATGAATTCAGTGTTGAGATGATTAAAACTCTTGGAGGGATCGGTCAACAATGGATGTACAGAGTAAGCAACAGAATATGGAAAGAAAATACAATACCCAATGATTGGAAGCAGGGAATCATCATCCCATTATTGAAAAAGGGTGAAAGGAAGAAATGTACAAACTACAGAGGTGTAACTTTGTTGTCGCTTGGCTTAGAAATTTATGAGTCCATCCTTGAGGGAACGATAAGGAAATACGTTGAACCAACACTTGAAGAGGAACAACATGGATTTAGACCACATAGATCAACTGTGGACCTTATTTTTGCAACCCGAATGCTCTACGAAAAGTACTAGGAGAAAAATAAAACACTTATAACTGTTTTTCTGGACATCGAGAAAGCATATGACCATGTACCACGCATGCATATATGGAAATGTTTGAGAAGCAAGTTTATAAGGACCTTGAAGCTAGAGTTAAGAACTGGCCAAGAACAACAGTTATGGATGGACAGGACAAATTGGAGACAGCTCATTTATAACCGCACCCGGCTTGCTGGAGCAAAGAAAAGATGAATAATAATAATAATATAAAAAAGCCACAAATATTTTGCAAAGTCACTATCAGTGATGAACAGAAGGAAAAGAGCTTTTACTTAAATGTTAGTCTTGGAAAACAATACAGCAAAACCTCAATAATTTACAGTGATTGGGACAGAAAAAGATGATTCTGAATCACAGAGTTCTAACTAAATGTAGACTAACCCCCGTCCCTAAATGCAAAAAAGCCCTAAAGTGCAAACCTTACAACGAATGGAAGCATGCAATTACTTATATACGTTTTTGCCCCTCTTGATTTAATGTGTCCAACAGTATCCAAATCATATTCAAATACATACATACATACATACATACTGTCATCGCGGCAGGAGATGGCAGTTGAACACGCTGTGACGGGGTGCGGGGGGTCTTGCAGTACGCATGCGCGGCCCGCATATTCCTAAGTTAAATATATTGGCTTGCCGCATGCCAATGGTTGTCATTGCTGCAGGCGACACTCAGCCACTGAAAGAAGGAATCTGCTGAGTGAGTGAAGCAAGTAGTGACCAACTGAATGTTTTTGGAATGCGCGATACGCAGTGAGCGGGAAGACCCCTGCAGTTCAAACCCGACTGCCAACTCCTGACGCGATATCAGTACATACATACATACATACTCATATGTTCTGAGCTCTGCAGAAGCAAGATTGTCAAATATTTACAGTTGTTGCATGGAATGTCACATTATTGTCATTAGCATGATCACACATTGTCACTTGCCTGCTCAGGAGTGCTACTTCCTTCCATCATCAGTATGAATTTGTTGCTTAAGAGCTTTGTAATAACAGCAGTGCAGCCTCGGCCAAGGAATGTAGCATGAGGACCATCAATCTCGTACTGAAAGAGAAGTACATTTTTACAGCAAACAAATAGCATGTTCATCAAGAGTTGTTGATTTTATTGAGAAATTTTGGTCATCAGCATTGTGATTTAATCAAACCTCAAAAAGTAATCAGCCCCGAAATCAATCACTTGGGACAAACTTAACTGCCATTAAAAAGGATCACACACGACACAGCAATTAAGCAACATACATTTATTACAATAATATACTGAGCCCGTAAGCTTCATGTCTGGTGATATTGTAGCTTCTGTGGAATGTGTATTGCAGATCACATAATCGTCGCACAGCATATTCGTATTTGTACGCCAGTCAGTAACTGTTGTACATGCTACCGCGACCTCATAACCTGCCGCGACTTTGTCAGAAGAAAAATATCTCATCTTTATCCTGCGGGCTATGAACTGAGCGGCCAGCTTCGTCAGTTAGCACATACCATACCGCGAGCTTATAATATGGCGTGATCTTGTCAGGACATCACTTCTGAGGCTGCCAGTATGATAAAAGCTTACAAGAAACTGAATGGAGTAACGTTCTGAAAATTTGTCAAACCTAATTGCATCTAATGTTCCATTTGTTTTAAGCTGTATTAGTATCAAGAGATACATAATTTAGTGGATGCATTTGTTTCATTCAACTAACAATGTAATCTTTTTTCATAATTTTTCCCCAATCTTTGCCATAAAAAAAGTGCTCCTGGATGGCAAGTTCCTCAACCTCCATAGTAAACTTAAGTCTGTTAAGTTAACCCACGATGAATACCCGTAATTGCAAAATTTGGATGATGTATCCTGTAAAACGATATTCCCAGGGATGATAAGAGATTTCACTGTGTACTGTGTTTGCCTGAGTAATTCTTGTTACCAATTAATTCTCACAGCCCTATTTTTTGTTAGAAAGATAAATTCTCAAATATATCACACACTTTGATGGGGCAGATGACCTTGCTGTTCCTTCTCTTTAAACAACAATAACTATAATATAAATAACACACTTTGTTCAAAATTGACGAGTCTTTGGATTTACCTACATTTATTTTCTACCCAAGTGTTCATAGAGGCAATCATGTATAAGTTGAAGACAGTTCACAGCCGTAAATGTCCAATCGATGACAAATCTGGCGGAGCCAAGCAGTGTTTTTCCATTCATCTATTCATAATCTGGTAATTTCCAGAGTCCTAACTACTTTTCAAATTACCTCCAATACTTTCCTCATGTGTACAAATTCAGCCTCTCAACTTCTACACTCATGTACAAGGCCTGTCTAATTAATCAGGGTTGTTACAAGACCAAGATTTGCATTTTCCCTGACTTTTCCCTAACTTAAGATCCCATTTTCTCTGACTTTCCCCTCACCACCAATACTTTATTCTGATCACCGTATGAACATATTTTAAAAATAAAACCCGTCGAATTGATCAAACGATAGTTACTGATTTACATCTTCGAATCACACGACATACGGTGATTTAATTTTTTATTTTTCTTTAAATACAGTCCATGCTAACTTTTTTTCCAGCTACTGTATTACACGAGATATGTAAGCTATCTCATACAGAAAAAGAGTTTCTTTTCAGAGATTGAAAAAGAAAAGGCTTAAAGAAAGAATTTTAACAAAAAGCTAATTTTAAGAATTAGCCCAGTTTTAGATGCTGTGAGCACTTTAGAAGGCACGGAAAAAACTGGCTTCATCGGACTTTTTTAATAAGTTAATCGGTTATGCTAAAAAAAACATTCAAAAAGTTATTGCAATTGTTATAACTAATGACTTAAAAACTATGGCCTAATAGTCAAATAATATGATGGGTAAGTAACGTACATGGCATGGATTCCTTCAAAATTATTGCTAAGGTAAGAAAGAAATTAAAAATAGGTAATCAAAAAAATGGCACAACGAAACCATTTAATTGGACTCAAAAGCTATCGGTCTTATTTACATCGATTGACTACAAAAGCACTTTTCACTGTCTAGGAAGCAAACAAGTATTGCACGGACCCACAGACAACACAGAAAGACATTTAACACTTTGTAATATTTTACGTCTTATGACTACGCCATGATTGACATCCATGGATTACAAAATCATCGATCGAGGTGACACTAAGTCTGGTATGGTACGGATTCGTTGATACCTTATCCTATACTGATCAAAATTGAAGAACAAAAAGAATGGTTTGAAACTTAAAAGCTTTAACGGACGCCTGACGTACACTAGAAAGACCATACATCGTGACACATGTTTTGTGCCCGTAAGATCTTATTGCTGAATTACTAACACTTAAAATACATAAACAATACTGAGAAAAAATATAAACATCAAAAACACAAAATTTAGTGACTGATACTGGTAAAGAAATCGATAGACTAAAACAGGAAATCCACACATTTGGCTCGGGGAAAGTAAGTACGATCACATTTTGAAAAGCTAACAAACTAGCTTTAAAACTTTCGTTGCATACATCTATTTGAATAACTCTCTACAAGTACCCGCTGTTTAGCACTTTTTAACGTTCTTCAATATCATTTAGTTCGACTTCTTTTATCTAACATCAATTTGACTCTTATGGTTTTCAACTCTTTTACCTCGTCTACAATAGCTATCTTCTGTTTTTCTTTGGCCTCGTTTTCTTTTCTTTTCGGCGACCCTCTCCTTAGGCGCATTTTCATATTCCAAACGAGCATGCCTCGCCTTAACGAGCATTTCTTTGGTGACAGTCACTGTACCTAACTCTCCCTCGGATTGAACAGCATCGTACACTTGTCGTAGGCCTATGAGAGAACGTTCGAGCTGATTTTCGACTATCATCTCTGTATTAGTAGATCAAACATAGGTGCTATGCCGAAGGTAGACGAAGCGAAACTTCGCCGAACCGAACACGGATGAGAAGAAAGGGGATGCGAGGGGGATGGTGCATGTGGAGTAGAGGCTTTGGTCCCGAAACAGCGCGATTCCCGATGAAACGCGACCGACTTGGGCAAGGGAAAGTGGAGGAAAGAGTGTAGTGGGGACAAACGACGAGGCGAAGTATCGAGGGCAGCAGGGCTACCGCAATGTGTTCCTTTCTTGCTCTCACTCCTCTATTTTACAATTTTAGCATTTGCAGCCCTAACCCGACAAAGCGAAGGAGCTTCGAGCTACAGGCAAATAGACAATTCACGCTTTTATTTTAAAAAATTAAAAAGTTCCCTGACATTTCCCTGACCGGAATTTTTTTTCCCTGACTTTTCCCTGACTTCCCTGACCTGTAACAGTCCTGTTAATATCCGACCTTGAATTTTCCCGCACAACGTAGTGATGCGAAGGCGGTGCTACTCCCAACAGTGGAGGGAGAAACCTTACTGTGCATGCTTGATTTTCTTTCAATGCGTTAGTGTATCTCAGTCGCTGGCTAATGGCCGTCAAGTGAGGTACTGTTACAAATGTTCGTCGGATTGAAGTTTCTCTCAAGATGACCGAATGAATTGAGCAAAGATACTGCATCAAATTTTGTGAAGAGCTAGGTGATTCTCAAAGTGAAACAATTCGTAAAATTCAGCGGGTGTTTGGAGACGAGTCTGCTCTCAAAACGGGACCATTTCAATGGCATCTTCAGTTTTGGAAACAACCAGAATTTGGAAGGAACCATGTCTGGAGAGTAGGGAGGTGCTTCAACCGATTCGAAAATGGCCGCACATCGGTGGAGAGTGATCAGCGTCCTGTGAGGCCACAAACCGCTCGAAATGCAACTGTTGTTGAGAGAGAGAAATCTGATAATGGAAAATCAACGTTTGACCCTACGAGAGATTGCCGAAGAAGTTGGGAGCAGTAAGGATTCCGCACATGCAATTTTGCGTGATGATTTGAACATGTGCAGAGTGGCTGTAAAATTGGCAGTTGCATCATGACAATGTCCCAGCACATTCATCACTGTGACGTATTTTACGCCACTTAGCTGACATAAAAATATACCTAACCTAAGATATTCTTTCCTGCCAAATTTACCCGTCCCTGAATTTCCAGTTGGAGCGAATGCTCCATAAATTCCTTCACTTACCCAAAATCTGAAGAAAGTTGTGGGCCTAGGCCGACTGTCGCAAATTCGACCTGTGAAGACCTTGCAAACTAAATCTTCATGGATAAAACACCGCACTCGCAGTCCAAACATGCAAGGTGTTACTCTGACCTGATGTGCACTGATTCTGGAATTCGGTGTTCCCTAACCTCAAAAATAAACATTGGATCGACTCATTTAAAAATACGTCAATATCAGCTGTATCGATTGTTCCAATTCTAACCATCGCGAGATGTATCGACCGCCGTAGATGACAAGTGACGTACGCATGGCGATCGACCAGGGTGGCCAACTCTCACGGAAATGTCTTATGGACTACGTTCAAGAAGCCAGGGGATTCTAGTGTGCGTGTGTGGCTACAACTATGCTTTGTCAAAAATCTTAGTGTCTGATATATGTACTGGGTTTTGGCGTGGGTAACATCCTCTTGTCTCCCACAAATCCAACCCCTCGTCCTCGTCGTGGGAGATGGGCAACGTAATGAAGTAGGGGATTGCCTGTAGGGGTGAAGTACAGTGGGGACTTCGTGTGCCTCAAGACCGCTATGGTAGCTGTGAAGGCCCTACAGGAACCCTGAAGAAATTACGGCTAACGGGGCTCTGGTGAAACAACTGCTGCCTTGTAGTTTGGAGTTGGTTCTTCAAAGGCTAAGGGAAGAAACCCTGACAGAAAATCAGCCTGGTGCCTCAGGCCTAAGGTGGCAGTCCCTCCAAGGCACTTGGAGGCAGTGGGTTAATCACTCGCTCCTCTTAAATAAACTGATTACTGAAACTGAAGCGAAATTACAAAACCGGACGGATAACCTGATGACGACTTTTGGCATGAAAAGGATTACGAAAATCGGTTTCTGGAATGTGAGGACCTTGATGGAGAAAACCAGACTGAAACAAGTGACACGGGAGATGAAGAACTATGGGCTGGATATCCTAGGATTGAGTGAGGTGAGGTGGCCAGGATTTGGTGAAATACAGACAACAGATGGAATTACATTTCTCTATTCTGGGGGCGATGAGGAAGAACACAGGGATGGAGTGGGGTTGCTGCTCAACAGAAATGCAAAGAGGAGCCTTATGGAGTGGAAGCCAATTTCTAGCAGGCTCATGTTTGCTAGGTTCAAGACAAAGATCAGGAATGTGATCATCATCCAATGCTATGCGCCTACAGAACAATCGGAGCCAGAGAAGAAGGAAGAATTCTACCAAATGCTGCGAGATGCCACAAGACAAACAAGTAAGAAGGACATTCTCATTGTTATGGGAGACTTCAACGCGAAGGTGGGATCAAACAATGAGGGGTTGGAGCAGATCATGGGTAAACATGGCCTTGGTGAGATGAATAACAATGGGGAGAAATTTACGGAATATTGCGCCAGTCAGGATTTGGTGATGGGTGGCACGGTGTTTCCTCATAGGCGGTGCCACAAGGTCACCTGGATGTCTCCTGATCAAGTCACAGAAAATCAAATTGATCACATCGCGGTGAGCAGGAGGTTCAGAAGAAGCTTGGAAGATGTTAGGAACAAGAGAGGAGCGGATGTCGGTAGTGACCATCATCTTATGGTTGCCAACTTCCGCATGAAGATCGTGGCAGTCCGCCGAAAGTTTATCACTCGGCACAACAAGTTTGATGTGGGCAAGCTTAAGAACCAGCAGAGATTGGACCAATTTAAACTGGAGCTCAGAAATAAATTCCAGGTGTTGGACTCCGAGACAGAGAAGGATGTAGAGACTGTGTGGAGCGAGGTAAAGAATATCTTTGTGGAGACCAGTGAGATGCAGCGGAAAGAATGGATATCCGATCAGACCTGGGACAAGATAAATTATAGAAAGGAGATTAAGGCTAAGCTCAACACCTGCAAGACTAGGCAGCAGAAGACTCTCACACAAGCAGAGTATTCAACAGCAAACAGGGAGGTAAAGAGGAGTGTGCGGAAGGATCATAGGAGGTGGATTGATGAACACGCGGAGAAAGCAGAAGAAGCGGCTAGAAGGGGGGACGTTAAGGAGCTCTATGGCATCACAAAGATGCTTTCGAAGAAAGGTTTTAATAAAACTAGGCCTGTGAAGAGCAAGACGGGCGAGATCCTCACAACGTGTGAACAGCAGCTGACTAGATGGAGAGAACACTTTGCGGAGGTTCTTAATAGAGATAGAGGACCAGAAAGTAAGCAGCGAGGAGGAGATGAAGAGGAAGCAGAAAGTGACCCGGACATCAGCCTCGACTCCCCAACTCGGGGCGAAATACGGACAGCGTTGAAGCAGATAAAGTGCGGGAAGGCACCAGGTCTGGATAATATCCCAGCGGAAGTATTGAAAGCAGACCTGGATATCACGATCAATCTGCTGCACCCGCTGTTGGAGAAGATCTGGAAGGAGGAGAAAATACCAACCGACTGGAAGAAGGGGTTGATCGTCAAGTTACCGAAGAAAGGGGACACCACAAACTGTAATAACTGGAGGGGAATCACCTTGCTGTCCATTCCAAGCAAAGTACTGGCGAGAGTCATCCTGAATCGTATAAAAGACTGCGTAGAAAAAAGGCTTCGGAAGGAACAGGCTGGATTTCGACAACATCGCAGCTGTGTGGATCTCATCAACACCCTCCGAATCATCCTGGAGCAGAGTGTGGAGTGGCGGAATACCCTTTACCTCACATTTGTTGACTTCGAGAAAGCTTTCGACTCCGTAAATCAGAGAATCATGTGGAAGACCCTCGAGGAATATAAAATTCCAACAAAGATCATCAGAATCATGGAAGAGATGTACGAAGGGTATGAGTGCCAGGTTCTACACGAAGGCAAATTAACAGAAAAGATCAAGGTCAGTTCCGGAGTGAGACAGGGGTGTGTCCTTTCCCCCACTTTTTTCCTGTTGGTCCTGGATAGTGTGATGAAGAAGGTAATGGGAGGACGGAAGAGGGGTATTCAATGGGGTATAAATGACAGGCTTGAAGATCTGGATTTCGCGGACGACATTTGTCTTATGGCACAACGGTACCGAGACATAGAAGATAAGCTGGGGAGGTTGCAGAAAGAAGCAGAACGTGCAGGACTGATGATTAACACCAACAAGACCAAAGAGATGAGGATAAATTCTGACGTCACGACTAGCTTGACAGTCAACGGAAAGGAAATTGAGCGAGTTGAGTCCTTCCTCTACCTTGGGAGTATAGTCACAAATGATGGGGGAGCAGAGGAAGATGTTCGAAACCGTATCAGGAAGGCAAATGGTGCCTTTGTCCAGCTCTACCCCATCTGGAGAAATAGAAACATTTCCAGGAAGACCAAGCTCCGCCTTTTCAATAGCAACGTAAAGTCGATTCTTCTCTATGGCTGTGAAACATGGAAAGTCACAAAACCGATCAACAACCAGCTACAGGTGTTCATTAACAGATGTCTGCGTCGCATCATGAATGTGAGGTGGCCGGACATAATCTCAAACGAAGATCTTTGGACCATCACCAATCAACAACCGATTAGCATCCAGATCAAGGAGAGGAAATGGCGCTGGATCGGTCACACACTAAGGAAGCCGGACGGAGCTGTTGAGAGGGCGGCGCTAGACTGGAATCCTCAAGGTGCCAGGAAGCGAGGTCGACCTAAGAAGACCTGGAAGAGGACGATCGAAAATGAAATTGCAGAGGAGGACAAGAACTGGAGTCAAGTGAAGAGAATAGCCAGGAACCGTACTGCGTGGAGAAATTTCGCCAAGGCCCTATGCTCCGGAAGGAGCGGCAGGAATTAACTAACTAACTAACTAACATCCTCTTACATTCTGACCATCAAGAAAGACACTTGCTTTGGGGGACTCGGATCTCCCAAGGTTGGAAATCACAGGTATCGCCACCTTAATTGGTTGGCTTTAGTCATAGTTTAATTTTGTTGAAATATGTAGCTGCTGTTTGGGCGTGTTCCAGGAAGTGTGATATTTATTTTGCTTATCTGCCCATTTATTTTGGGGCTTTGTTTTTCTTTGCCGTGTTACTGCGTCGTGGATATTCGTACCTCGTGGGTATGGCACACTGGTTGATGTACGGCCGATCATGGATTGATGTGTCCTACTGTTTAATTCTGAATTGTTTACCAATTTTTCCTTCTTCGGAAGTGGTTTCATAGTGGGAAATCTTTCTCGTGTTCGGGCGTTTCTTTTTTTCCTGTGTTGCGTAACCGTGTGCGTCCTTTAATTGGGTTCCAAATTTATTCATTCATTTTCCCTATGATCACGCTTCCTGGAATTTTCTCATTCCAGTCATGTAGAGTTTTATTATTTTAGTTTATGGGGGCCCTGTTCTTGATTTTCCTCCCTTACGTCCACGTGCTAGTTGTAGGTTATGTGACGCTTTTGCTTTGATTTTCCTACCTTATGTCCACGTGCTAGTTGTAGGTTATGTGACGCTTTTGCTTTGGTTTTTCCTCCCTTACGCCCATGTGCGTTTCACTTTTGAATTTCGAATTGCTGTATTTCAGTTTAACCTATGGGATTGGTTCAAATCCCAAATTTTGGGAGAGCGCCTTATGGTGCAATCGTTCCTTGGTGTCCCGTTATGAGTCCGCCATTTGTAGAGTCTAGTTTGTGTCAGGGCCCATGATGGTCGTGTGATACCGTCCGCTCCGTTTTTCGGGAGTTTGTCATTTGTAATGTAGTTTTCATTTAATTTTGTTTTCCTTACCTTTTACGTAATTCCGGATGTGTTCGTACGTAAGTTGGTA
Source organism: Meconema thalassinum (assembly GCA_946902985.2). Lineage (NCBI taxonomy): Eukaryota > Metazoa > Arthropoda > Insecta > Orthoptera > Tettigoniidae > Meconema > Meconema thalassinum. Next base: position 473,676,051 of record OX336391.1, read on the forward strand.
ACTTATTTCCATTCCGGATGTAACTTGTAAATTTATCCTGGTATTGCACAACCATTCGCCGTGGCATTTCATGTTTAGTTCTGGGAATTCGTGTGCTCTCGTTTCCTAGTTAAGGGTTTGTACAGTTCTTTGACTAGGGATAATTTGTAATTGTAAGATATTTACTTTTCTGTGTACCTGTTCATTACTCAAATTTGTTGGTCCTAAAAGCATGTTAAGTGGTGTGTCGTACCACGTGACGTCAACGGCGTTTACCATCCTCTCAAGTACCAATTTCTCATGAAACCTTGTTTGTAACCAAATATTGTTCCTATTTTATATATTTTTGATATTTTACAATACAGACCCCTTATATATCTTGGTTTAGATTTCATTTTGCCTTTAACGTCCAATCCCCACCCTCAAGACAGCTGCGGTGGAATGAATCCTCACCAGGTAAGTCTTCCACTTTTCAAGCTGGTGAATAAAGCGACGTATTTTCCTCTCTTGTCCATCTGAGGGGTGTCACCCCAATACGTCGTCAACACCGGCCGCCGAGGCAAAACCACCAAGCCCCGCAAAGGATGTCTTGGGGCCGCCGTTGGTAAGTTTCTTTCAGGTTGGCAGGCCCTCTAGGGAGTCTGTCGAGCTGAGCGAGATAGTGTAGGACTAGGAGAAGGGGGTGACAATCACTATTGGTCCAGACTTCCTTGACGACACATGCAATTACAGTAGTTCGCCAACCTTCCTACTCTCCAGACATGGCTCCTTGCGACAACTGGATGTTTCCGAAACTGAAGACGCCATTGAAAGGGTCCTGTTTTGAGAGCAGAGAAGAGATAATGAGGAATGCGACGGCGGAGTTGAACACCATACCAAAATGAGCCTTCTGTTTTCAGACGTAGAAGGAGTGGTGGGCTAAGTGTGTGCATGTGCAAGGGGCCTACTTTGAGGAGGATTAGGGTTCCAAACCCATCAGGTAAATAATAGATTTTTCACGGCCAAAGGTCGGACGCTAATTAGACAGGCCTCGTATATTACTTTACATTATGGTGTTTGAAGCCATTTTCAGTGTTGCCGTACCAAACGAAAGTTTGATGCTCTTCAGTCAGTCAACACGATTGTATCCAAATGAGATGGGTTATTCCCTTACTTGAAATAAATGTACATGAGAGTAATAAATACACTAGGATGACCAGTTTCGATTGTCTAGCGATCATCATCAGATCCATTACACTTAGGCTAAAAAAAAATTATGTCTGAAAGTATGGGTGAAAATATTTAGAATATCAACACTTTTTTAGTTGCGGTATTACCGTATTTGCTCCCGTATATCTCGCACTTTTTTGACCGAAAATATGTGTGAAAATTTTCTGTGCGAGATATACGCGGGGAATGACCGTATTCCCGAAAAAACACTAAATTTGCATTATTGAAACAAGGCAACTGGCATACGGTACTCGCCCTATTCATTATCACTGCTGCCAATCTCCAAGATACTCTCGCGTGCATCATTCTGGTCATCATCCCATACTGCTTCATCCTGACTGCCGTCCAAAGCATTTGCAATGCCCGTCTTCAAAAAGCTCTTCACAACAATGTCCGTCGACACCTCGATACAATCGAATAGAAATTCGTTATGGTTATGCGACATTAAGAACCTATGAAGAAGACGTCATACGCTCGTTAAGGATGATTCAAGGCAGAAAAGGAATTTAGAGCGCAGACGCTTAGCGATCGATACGATCGATCATCTTCCATATCGATTCCTCGCTTCATGCACGAGCGTGCTCGAATTTAGCCAACCGCGGCCGAAGACTAACGTACAGCGTGCCAACACTCACGCTGCGCCATATGCTTGCACGCGGCCGAGCTCTGATGTGACGCAATGCGTAAATACGAAATCGTTGAGATTCGAGAATACTGAACTGCGTTTCTCTGCGATGTAACAGTAAGCCTACTTGCGCAACTGTTGTGGCGCGCTAATCGCTAATTCGAACGTGTCTACAGGCGGCGAATTTAGCCAACCGCGGCCGAAGACTAACGATGTTCAGCGTGATTACACTCACGCTGCACCGTATGCTTGCACGCGGCCAAGCTCTGATGCGACGCAATGCGTAAAGACGAAATCACTGAGATTCGAGAAGACTGAACTGCGTTTCTCTGCGATGTAACAGTAGGCCTACTTGCGCAACTGTTGTGGCGCGCTAATCGCTAATTCAAACGTGTCACAAGGCGGTGAATTTAGCCAACCGCAGCCGAAGACGCGGCGAACGATGTACAGCGTGCTAACACTCACTCTGCGCCGTATGCTTGCACGCACCCGAGCTCTGATGCGACGCAATGCGTAAAGACGAAATCATTGAGATTTGAGAAGACTGAACTGCGTTTCTCTGCGATGTAACAGTAGGCCTACTTGCACAACTGTTGTGGCGCGCTAATCGCTAATTCGAACGTGTCTCAAGGCGGCGAATTTAGCCAACTGCGGCCGAAGACGCGGCGAACGATGTACAGCGTGCTAACACTTGCGCTGCGCCGTATGCTTGCATGCGACGCCTCGATCCCTAATCGACTCATATCAGACAAGTTCGGATCAACTCGTTGTTGCTCGCTCTTCCTGTTAGTATCGCTTCGGGTAAGTTCCTGGACAATGACGACTGTTGTGGCGCGCTAAATCGAACGTGTTTCTACCTCAAGGTTATTACGGTCATTTATATGACGGCGTCAGTAATGAATGCGAGATATATGCGAGTACTTTTTTCCCCTGAAATTTCAAATTTAAAAAATGGGGTGCGAGATATACGCGGGGACGAGATATACGCAAGCAAACACGGTAGTTGAGATAGTTCAACTCGTCAATATTTGTTAGTTATACTGAAATACTGAAAGTGGTGATTGACCTCCAAACTTGCTTGTTTAGAGAGAATATGTGATAGTTAAAAGGTCAGTATTTTAACAAAACATCACATAGACTATCCTATAACTAACAAATATTGAAGAGTTGAACTATCTCAACTAATACCGCAACCATGACGAATAGAAATAAACAGTGTCATCACTCCGCTACTTAAGCATTGTAGTTCATGGTCCAGCCAGTGTGTGGCGCGGAAGTCGCGCCGATCCATAAGCACGTGTGACAGTAGCCCACAAGGTTAGTACTGTAATATCCTGTGCGCGAGAAGTCATATTATTCGAGGGAATTTGTTTCTTTGTAATAGTTCACGAATGTCTGTGCAGTGTTTTGTGTGTGCAAACAACTAAGTTTTCTGTTGTTTCGGGAAAATGTGTAAAGTTTTGTTCCTGGAACTAAATCGGGTTAAGAAGAAAATCTGATGGTAGACATTTTTTCACACCGCCAAAAGGAACAAATCTGTTTGCGAAATGGCGAGAGTTATTCCGTGGAAAGATAAGCAATTGTCGATTAAAAATAGAATCTGTGACGAGTGTTTTTCGGAAGATTTAATTATTATAAAGGCGGACTGTTTAGTAGTGAACTATGAGAACGTGGAAATTCCTCGCATGAAGTGGAAATTAAAACCAGGATCAGTACCACACATTTTTCAAAATTTACCGAAACATCTATCCACTGATGTAAAATCACGAAAGGCACCCAGTAGGATACGGAATGTAGGCAGCCTTCCATGGTTACTTGTTCTATTTCCTGCCATCCTTACCTAAAACGAAAAAAAATCCGTCTTAATAATAATAGGCCTAACATAATAATAGTTGTTGATTCTTTAGGGACTTGACGACATCGTGGTCACGTAGCCCCGTGTGTTTGGGTTTGTTTAGAATTCGTCTGATAACCTGTGTCTTTATGATGTCTGTAGTAGTGTGTGTATTTGGAATTGAGGTATGATTTGGGTGGGAAACGGCCGTGTCCTTCAGTTAGGTACCATCCCGGCATTTTCCTGGAGGAGAAGTGGGAAACCACGGAAATCCACTTCCAGGATAGCAGAGGTAGGAATCGAACGCGCCTCTTAACATTTTTGCCTCACGAGGCTGAGTGAACACCGTTCCAGCCCTCAGACCAGTATTAAATTTATTGGCAGAGCTGGGAATCGAACCCGGACTTCCGTGGTGATAGCCAAGTAGCCAAGAATGAGTCGGACATATAATAATAATGGCCAACCTGCCAATAAAATAAACGGTCATCCAATTCTTCGCTTCCGTTACCGTCCTCCTGATCTTCGGATCTTGTTTCAACTTTGTCTTCAGTATCCGAGTCACAAATTCCTTTGAAATTACTGAAACATGAACTAGCTATTCGTTATCTTTCAGCAGAAGGTGACACGCTTCATCTGCATCCTTAGGTTTTCGTAAGGCGCAATCTCCTTACTGATATTAACTAAGGCAACATACTAAGCCAAATAATCGGTATAACAGCACACCTGCCACTCACTGCCAGAATGTAACATCAATGGGAGCGCTGGTACTATCAATCTTACGCTGACAAAATGTTACTCGTGTTAAAGTTATTTTTAGGCACGCTATTTCACAACTCCAGAAAAATGCTTACTAAGGTTTGGTGTAAGATGTCACGAGACGATAAGATCATAACTTGAACTGTTGGCTTGATACTAAAACTAATATAACGAACCATGGAGCTGTCAGACCAATGCGCGACTAACGGAGGGTTTTAAACGATAGTTCTACATGGGGACAGAATATTAATACTAACTTTTTGACAGTATTATTCATAAGTCTGAACACACAATTTGTTGTAATCAGCGTAACCACAGCCTTCCTAAAGAGGTTTACGTAGCCCAGCGCGTATCCCACTATTGAACAGCTGACTGTGTAGCGTTGGGGAACAGCGCCGCTAGCGCTAGCCGAGCGGGGCGCGGTTGAACTCGGTGAGTGATGAATGAAAATCCACAGCCTGCTTCCAGTCTCCGACCGGGTCAGGAATGGAATGAATGAAGCCCCCATCTAGCGGCGAGGATATGGACTGTGCCGGCTGCCGAGGCCTGACGCACTCCTCAGGGGCAATGATTAAATGAATGACAGATGAAATGAAATGAGAGTGGAGAGTGTTGCTGGAATGAACTTTTGACAGGGAAAACCGGAGTACCCGGAGAAAAACTTGTCTGCCTCCGTTTTGTCCAGCACAGATCTCACATGGAGTGGCCGGGATTTGAACCACAGATCCAGCGGTGAGAGGCCGGCGTGCTGCCGCCTAAGCCACGGAGGTCGGTGAGTGATAACACTATTTATTTCTATTCGTCATGCCGCAACTAAAGAAGTGTACATATTGTAAATATTTTCACCCATACTTTAAGACATAAAAGTTTTGTAGTCTAAGTGTAATGGATCTGATGATGATCGCTTGATGATCAAAACTGGTCATCCAAGTGTATTTATTAATCTCAGGATTAGGGAATAACCCATCTCATTTGGGTACAATCGTGTTGACCGACTAAAAAGCATCAAACTTTCGTATAACTTTACAATATATAGGATGAAATAAAATTAACACCATTCTTAAAACTCAGAAATTTTCTGCAGAAATGACACATAGATAACCTATGGAGATTTCAGATGAGTTGAGAAAATCCCGATCTGAAAGAATGAAAAAGTACTGGAAAGAGTGCAAGAACCAAGCAGTACTTCCTTCAAAGAAGAAGTGATTGTGGAACGACTCAAGTGGTCCAATGTGACCAATCAAGATTAATAATAATAATAATAATAATATAGGATGAAAAGGATGAATTCGAACCCTTTCCAAAATGAAATACCGTAATTCTTCTCATCGCGTAATAATACCAATATAATTATCCCTGTTTCCAAAACATAATAATTCTCAAAATCATCCCTCAACTATAATGCAAAATATTTAAAACCGATAGTTAAGACATTGATTGAATCTACTGGCGAGAATCACTGAGAAATGAAACTGCATAACATAAATACAAGCACAATAAGTATCACTACACGCAACCCTCAGATTTTAACCCAAGGGTGGAACTCTGTAATTGAATAAATTCTGTTGCACTACAATGAATACTAATAAATGTAGGCTACTTCTTTTTCTCTTATTCTAATAGGCATTCATTTATTAGTTAAATATGAAGACTGTAGCTACCTTGTATACTAGAGTTACTCACCAATGCTGGGATGAAGTCTGTAGCATATATAGCACGGAGAACAGTCTTCAAGATTTGAGTTCTATCATGTGCAGCTCCTCCAAGGACCTAGAGGCATAAAACAAATGGAAAGTAATGGTATTAATGGCCCAATGGAACTAGTTAACAGGGTTCTCACCCTCAGGTTTGAAAAAATTGAGAGCTTTTAGTCTTACTGGTTCATTTTGATTATATTTATTGAAATAATTGGATTTTCATGATTGAGATCCGGTTGCTCACTGTTGACAATCCCAGTATTAGAGTAACACAAATATTATGTATCACGTTATTTCTTACCGGTAATTAATTAATTAGAATGTCTTGTTTCTCGTTAACAGTATGATTGGTTGGTACAGGCCAGTGCCACAGAAGTATCACTGCCAAGTGAGAACTCAAGTGTTCCCCAATAGCTCAATGGTCAAGAACAATAGCATACATGGGTTTGAAACCCACCTAGGTGAGACATGTTAATTACAGTATCTACCTTCCATGGTTTGCATCATTATCGCGTTACAAGCCCTAATAGCTGAAAGCCATCATTTGTCATTAATTTATTCTACTTACCTTATTAAGGTAAAATCTATGATAGAGTTTAAATAGAGGTCCATGGAATAATTCTTGATATGATTCACAAGTAGCTTTAGTGTCTTATTATTTATCGCTATTTTGGATATTTAGCTTGCAGAAATTTGGTTGTTAAGAGTGGGACACTATTGTTATTATGAGGTTGTATCTCTCACTGTTGGTGAATCTAGGACTGTATTAGAGCCATTTAAATATTGTGCATCACACTATTAGTAATTAAAGTTTTAGCTTATTATTGTTCGATGTAGTGTTATTTAACACTCAAGTAGGGTCTTTATGTATTATTTTGGGAGGTTCAGATAGTTGCACTGCTTCTTGGCTATGTTAAAAATGAACTTTTCGTGAACGCACATTAAAAAAGAAATCAGCTTCCCATGACTGAAATTGCAAGTTCACTAATAACATCTCGGAAACGCTTGGTTTTGTTCGGCACATGCATGTATCATGTCATTTTATAGAAATTGCATTGACAGCAGTAAAAAACTTTTAAATCACCTGACATGTCTTTTTTTTTTTCTTGTTGGTAATTGAGTATTAGAAGTGCTAAGATCCCAATATCAATACGTAAAAAGAAAACATACAAATTTAACACCATATATGTTCCAAAAACGTGATTTCAGAAAACAAAGGCATTATTCTGTACAGTGCATTCGCATCCCCCAGCAGCCATGCGATTCCCATGCAAACATTAGAGAACGACGTCTATCAACCCGCATCCTTACCCTACACATGTATTGGTATCACTTGAGTAGGGTATGGACGGACGAAACGGGTCAATTTAAAAAAATTTCTCCTAGCCACCAAATGAAGCACACTCAAGAAAGTGCTCCCATCTAGCGGCAAGCATCTTAACTTCCTTTGTAAGCTGGTGACAAGTAGCAACTGTGAGTCGTATTCGTTTGTGTGTTATTATTGAATAAGTTCGTGCTGTTTCAGGTAAGTTTTGATTTTTTGTTTGTTTTCAAAATAGTATTAACTTTATATTGAACTGGCTGTGATAACTGTTTTATTAATAGATTGAATATTTGCCATAAACGAAACTGATATAATATTATGAAAGAGGTGAAGTTGTTCCGCGCTTTTACTGACTCGTACAGGTTTGCCAACATAGAAAATTAAATGCTGCATTTCGGGCAAATAGGGTCACTTAAATGCAAGTGAATAGGGTCAATATTTTCCACGTATTTACCTTTCAATAATTTATTCTATTTTGCTTCAAATTACAGATGGGGAAAACCACCTCTCAGTGGACCGAGGATGATATGCAAAGAGCAATTAAAGCTTTCCGTGAGGGTAGAAGCCAGCGCCATGCAGCTGAGTTATTTGGAGTTCCGCATTCATGCCTTCAATGGCGACTGCAAAATGGTATAGACACTACAGCAAAGACAAAGGGTGGTCAACGTCGACATCATCATCATCATCTTGCACAGTTTCCAGCCACTGGCCGGGTCTGTTTGGAACACAAGCCTCTCCAACGTCTTCTGTCTTCCCACCATCTCTCAGCCTCCACCCTTGTCCAGTCTTCTCCTCTCTTCTTCACGCTTTCTTCCACCCCCTTCAGCCACCTGTCTCTCGGTCTCCCTCTTGGTCTCCTTCCTTCCCACTTCGTCTCGTGTATCCTCCTGGGTATCCTCTTCTCCTCCATTCGTTTTACATGTCCATACCATCTAAGTCTAGATTTCTCTACCATCCTGTATTGGTTCCTCCTCCATTAATTCTCTGGTCCTCTCATTTCTTATTCTGTCCCTCTTTGTAGCTCCAATACTGCTTCTCAAGAACCTAATCTCACTGGCCTGTATTTTGCTCTTCTCCCTTCTTTTCATAACCCAGGTCGCCGAGACACATGTCAGGATAGGGACATAGAATGTCCGATATATGATCTTTTTGCTGTTCTGAGGGACATCCTTGCTCCATAACATGCTTCTCAGACTCCTCCGGAATGCTTCTGCCGGTCTCCCCCGCCATTTATTTCTCTATCGTTTCTTCCATTATCTTGTATCAGGCTTCCCAGATACTTGAAACTCTCCACTTTCTTAAGCTTTTCCCTACCAATTGTTATTCCTGGTGTGGTTCTTTCCTTCTTCCTTGTGGTGATCACCATCTCACTCTTATTTATGCTAAATTTCATCCCATACCCTTGTATTATTCCTTCCCACACGTCCAACTGTTCCTGTACCTCCTCCTCCTTGTTTCCCCAAATCATCAAATCATCTGCAAACACCATTGCTTTCATCTTTCCTTCCCCAATTACTTGTGCCACTCGGGTCATTATGTCATCCATCACCACAATGAAAAGTAACGGTGACAGTGCACTTCCTTGTTTCAGGCCGTTTCTCTGTTCCAACCAGTCCGATCTCTCTCCTCCTACTTTCACACAGCTCACGCTTCCCTTGTACATCTCCTTTATCCTCCTTATAGTCCATTTTTCTACTCCTCTATCCTCCAGGGACATCCATACTTTGTTTCTGCATACACTGTCATATGCTTTCTCAATGTCCAGGAAGGCCATCAGTAGATCTGTTCCATACTCATAGTGCTGTTCTTGTAACTGCCTTACAGCAAAAATCAAATCCACTGTAGACCTTCCTGCTCTGAAGCCATGTTGTTCTTCCCTCATCCCTCCTTCTATCCTTGTCCTAATTCTCCTTTCCAAAACTTTCTCAAACATCTTTGCACAATGACTCATCAGTGTTATTCCCCGATAGTTTCTGCATTCTGTTCTACTACCTTTCTTGAAGTTCGGGACAATTATTCCCTTTTTCCAGTCCTCTGGGGTCTTCCTTTCCTTCCATGCTGTCTTCATCACTCGGTACAACCATTGTATCCCCATCTCTCTTGCTGCTCTCACTATCTCCACACTCAACTCATCCACACCCGGTGCCTTCCCTCCTTTCATCTTCCTCACTGCATCTTCTACTTCTTTCCATGTTAAGTCCTTTTCTGTTTGCAGTTCATCTTCCTCTTCCCCGATTTCTTCCTCCTCGCCGTGGTTTCCATTTGGGTTCAAAGTATATTTGATAAAGACCAAGAGAATGAGTTTGTTTCTCGAATCCTGAAACTGTCTGGTTGTGGGTTCCCGTTAGATTCAATGGATGTAAGAAAGCCTTTGAGTTTGCAGAAACCAATAAAATAAAGCATAACTTTTTGCAAATTACCAAAATGGCAGGTAATGAATGGTCCAAGGGATTCCGAGAACGAAATCAAAACATTACTTTAAGAAAAGCAGAGGGACTTTCTTTAGCTAGGTGTAGCGGCTGAAACAAAAAAAGTGTGGCTGAATTCTTTTCATTACTGAAAACAACGCAGGAAGACCTTGGCCTAATTGACAAACCCCAGGTAATATAGAATGCGGATGAGTCAGGTTGTCAGTTAAACAATAAGTGTACAAGGAAAGTATTCGCTAAAAAAGGCTGCAAGGTGGTTTACGCACAGACTTGTGTAGAGGGAGGGGAATTTGTTACCATCTTAGCTTGCGCCAATGCCGTCGGAAACTTTATTCCACCTATGGCTATCTTCAAAGGAAAATGATATTAGCCCGAATTTGAGGTGGTTTTCCTAATGGATCGCTGACAATAATGACAGAATCTGGTTGAATTAATGAAGAGGCATTCCTTACGTGGCAAAAACATGTTCACGCTCACCGCGTTCCTGAGCCTTGCATTTTTTTGTTGGACGGTCATGCGTCTCATAAATCTTTGCAAGCACTCCAGTTCTGTGAAGGAAATGGTATACATATGATATGTCTATCAAGCCACACAACCCACCGCTTGCAGCCATTGGATAGGTCATTTTTTAAGCCACTAAAGTCGTATTATGACAACGACTGTATGAGCTTCATGCGCAACACAAAAGGAGAAAGGAAGATAACCGGCCATTGCTGAAAGTGGATTCTGTTCTACAGGTGTTTATCCCTTTAATGAAAATGCAGTGGCTGAACATGAATTCCTGCCTGCTGGTTCCCTTTCCAATGAGATTTCACAAGAAGTGTTGCAACCAGAGCCTGACTTACCCTCCATCAGTCCAGTTCACAAGGACAGCAATGAATCACAACATATTTTAGTGTCATTCCAAGAGTTATTGCCATTTCCTCACAAGTTAACACCAAAAAGCACAGAGAGGAAGCAAAAGTCAGTTCTTTTAAAGTCTCCAGAAAATATCCAAGAAACCAAAATGAGATTGGAAAGAAGAAGTCCCTTCTCAGCAATATAATCCAAAGAGACTGGAATTTACCAAAAAATTGCATAAGGCTAATACACCATCATCATCATCAGAATCATCCGAATCGAAGGAAGAAGCGGATGGGGGGGAAAATGACACCTCATGTGAACTCTGCAGGATCAATTACAAGGATCCAATGTCAGTTAAACTTGGTGACTGGATTCAGTGTCAAGGCAAGGGGAGAGAATGGTACCATGAGAACTGTGTTGGTGTTAAAGGAAGAACACGTTTTATTTGTGGAAAATGTGTTGCTCTTGAGTGATATTTGAAATTTTGGATTGACCCGATTCGCCAGACGCTGTGACCCGATTCACCGCACCTGATAAAGGCGAATAGGGTCATGGAGGACTTTTTTATAAACAGTGAACAATATTTATGAACTGTTATGTATTGATGTCTGTAGCTGAAAGGTGGCTCTTTGAAGATATGTGCAATAATCAGAGTTTATGGTGACGAGTTGACTGCAAATCATAGTTTTTCTATTTTTGATGCGATTCCCCTGACCTTACCCTACATTTATACATTCTTGAAATCTTTTGATGAAATTTCCATTCACCCGCTGAGGTTTTTCTGCAGTAATCTTCAAAATTTCTGTTCTTATATTGTTTTTCAATTTGTCTATAGTGTGAAGATTATTCCAATACACCCTATACAAGGTGTCCGGGTTAAAGGTGTAATAATATAAAATACAAAAGATTTAAACTACAAGTAAAAAGGAGTATCAGGAAAGAAAACTAGAAATGCTGGGGAGAGTTCACCAACAAAATTGAGCAAGATAGTAGAGGAAATCAGAAACTACTGTATAGAGTAATAAAATCGAAAAGAGCAGACCAAGAAAAAATCAAGGCATTAGAGAGAGAAGATGGTTCCATAGTACATGATGAAGAAGGTCTTCAGAAGGTGATGTCTAAGTATTTTGAAAAGCTTTATAATGGGGATGACTTCCCAGAGGAAGAACGAGATAAGAAAATGGAAATAGATGGAGAAAAAGAAGAGAACCCAATAACATGGTTGGAACTTGAAAGGACAGTGAAAGCAATGAGCAAAGGTAAAGCAAGTGGAAAAGACGAATTCAATGCTGATATGATTAAGGCAGCAGGAAGCATTGGACTACAGTGGCTATACCAAACCCTCAATGCCATATGGAAGGATGAAAGGATACCTGAAGATTGGCAACAAGGAAGCATTGTACCACTGTTCAAGAAAGGAAATAGGAAGAAATGTGAAAATTATAGAGGTATAACATTGTTATCACATGGGCTAAAAATAATGGAGAAAGTCATAGGCAAGAGACTGAGGGATATAATAGAACCTCAGTTAGAGGAAGAACAGTATGGCTTTAGACCGAATAGATCAACAATAGACTTGATATTTGCAGTGCGAATGATAATGGAAAAGCATCTAGAAATGAACAAGGAAATCATCTTTATATTTTTGGATGTGGAAAAAACCTATGATACAGTTAAAAGAAAATATGTATGGGAATGCCTAGTGAAAAGGAATGTACCAAAATCACTAATTAACAAGATAAAAATGTTGTATTATGAGAGTAAGAGCAGTGTACAAGTGGGTAGTGGTGATTTTGAAACATTCTATACAAAAAAAGGCCTCAAGCAAGGAAGTGCACTGTCACCATTATTATTTGTTATATTGATGGATGAAATCATAAAACGTGTAAAACAGAGTATCAGTAGTGATGAAGTGAAGGCCTTGGTATTTGCAGATGATGTGGTGATTTGGGGAGAGGGAGAAAAGGAAGTACAAAGGAGATTGGACATTTGGAATGAAAAGCTGAAGGAGTTTGGAATGGTAATTAGTAAAAAGAAAACTGTAGTCCTGCACTGTGGAAAAGAGGAAAAGAGAAGCCAAGTGAACATAGATGGAGAATGGTTGGAGAATGTGGAACAGTTCCCATATCTGGGTAGCATTGTTAACGGAGGTAATGAAATCAACCCTGAAATTAACAACAGACTAAGTAAAAGCACAACATTCTATCATCAAGTCAGAGAGCTTTTATGGGATGACAAAGTGCCCAGGAGAACGAAATTAACACTATATAAACAGTACTTCATACCAATTGTAACATACGGACTGGAAACGCTGGTAACTAACAAACGACAAGATAGTAAGATCCAAGCAGCAGAAATGAAATTTTTAAGAACATCTGTAAAAAAGACAAGAAGAGATAGAATTCAAAATGTTAAAATCAGAGAGGAGCTAAATGTGGAACTGTTAGTACAGAAGATACGGAAAGCAAGACTGAGATGGTTCGGACATGTGAAGAGAATGGGAAAGGAACGAGCGGCAAGAAGGGAGTTGGAAAGAGAAGTTAAGGGTAAGCGATCAGTTGGAAGACCAAGAAGAAGATGGATGGATCAGATTCGGAAGGACATCGGAGAAGCTGGATTGGATGTGGAGGAAGTAATGGAGCAGGAAAAGTGGAAGGACAGAAACGAGTGGAAGAGGCTTGTTAACCACACCCGGGCGACTGGAGTGGGACATTGATGATGATGATGATGAATATAAAATTTAATAACTTGAGAAAAATGGAGATATTTATTGGCGGTTTGCTTCTACAACTAGGGTAACTCAAAATGTTTTCCGTGTTTGCCTGCAGTGGTACAACATGCGCATGCGCGTAACTGCATTGTTCACGAGAAGCACGCCCGTAGCCATGTGGACTCCACAGCAGAAGGCGTTCTGTGTGCTTTCGCTCGCGGAGCTAAAATCCGCTACACTAGTACAACGTGGATTTCGGCGTGAGTATGGCTTGTTACCAATTGATGATGTTCAATTAAGAAATGGCACAGGCGCCTTCGAGAATCTGGGAACTTGCTGTCGATGTCGGGCCGCCACGCCAAGCACGCAGTTTCAGAGGCTACTATTGATTTAATCCGTGAGTCCTTCAAGCGGAGCCCTCGTAAGTCAATTCTACAAGCAAGTAGGCAGTTACAGTTACCTCGTTCGACAGTACACGATGCCGTCCACAATAGGTTGCGCCTACGGACTTAAAAACTACAGCTTCATCAGAAAATCAAACGTCAGGACAGGCTGCTACGGAAGGCATTCGCGGAGATAATTCTGGCAAAAATTGATGAAAAACGAGGCATTCCTCGATTCGGTCTGTTTCTCGGACGAGGCTACATTCCATACTTCCGGCACAGTAAACAAGCACAATTGCCGCATATGGGGAACTCAACCCCCCCCACGTAGTGATAGAGTCGGAACGGGTCTCTCCGAAAGTTAATGCGTGGTGTGGATTGTTGAAGGACAGGGGTATTGGCCCATTCTTCTTCGCGGATCCTACAGTTAACGGAACACGTTACCTAGACATGTTGGAGCAGTATATTGTGCCACAACTTCCTCGTGATGTGATATTCCTGCAAGATGGTGCACCATAGTGATGGTGATTTCTTGAATCTTGAGTTCCCAGATCGCTGGTTTGGGTGAGGTAGTCCATTAATTGCTTGGCTCCCTAGAGGCCCCGACATTAAGCCACTTGATATTTTCCTGTGGGGGTTTGTCAAGAATCAAGTGTAGGCTACCAGACAACAGTTCGTGATCTACCAGATCTGCGTCATCGCATTCCTGCAGCTATCGCTAATGTTAGGTCTACAATGCTGCAGAACACTTGGAGAGAAGTGGAATACAGATTAGATGTCTGTCGCACCACTAATGGTGCATATATCGAGATGTATTAGGTATGTAAAGAAACATTTTGAGTTACCCTATTCGTAGAAACAAACCGCCAATAAATATCTCCACTACTTCACAAGTTATTAAATTGTATATTATTATACCTTTAAACCGGACACCTTGAATTTTAGAGTTCCCCACAAATAGAAATCGCACACAGTAAGATCGGGGGAACGCGAAGGTCATTATTCTGTCCTCAAAAACTTCCTTTATATCGTTCAAGGAATTAGTCGAATTAGCCACCAAAATATCAGTTTTTGCCCAAATCAAACTCGCAAAATGCGAGTGGCAGGGCCTACCGGCCGGCTGCACCGGTGCGGGCGGCACCACCGCAGAGTCGGTAACACTTTTGTTGTCATTTTGAAGTGTGCTCCTCTGAGCAGTGCAAACATGCAGTGGTACATGCCGGACGAGGTGTTTGATGCCATTTTAATCCTAATTCGACTAATTCGATGTCGCTCTTTCGATAGGTGTTGTCAAAAAACCGATTTGGGTAAAAAAGTGCCAAAACCATGGCACGAGAAGTTGATTTGCACGTTATGTGCGAACTTCACACAAAAACCAACAAAACGAAAGTTTTAGAGCTTGAAAAGTACTTTCCAAAGCAAGTGTCAAAATGAATATACAGTGAAACCTCGTTAGTTCGTTTTTCAAGGGACTGAAAAATTTGAACGTCAAAAGCGGGAAAACGTACTAATGGAAAATAATAATTAAACCTCAATAATTTGTATCAGTAATAAGGGAAATGTAAAAAACGCGTTAATCAGAAGTGCCGCGGTGCGGCGCGTGCTACTGTCTTCCTTTTAAGAGTCGCCTATACCTGTTAAGTCGCAACCCTCGCCCGCTTGTTGGCAAGGAATGTTATCTCAGAGTGGTCGGTCTCACATTCCACTAGGGGTGGACAAAGAATGCTTTCAGGGCTGACGAAAATGCGATCGTACTACGTGATGCGTGGCGCGTGCTACTGTCTTCCTTTTAAGATACGCCTATACCTGTTAAGTCGCAACCCTCACCCGCTTGTTGGCAAGGAATGTTATATCAGAGCGGTCGGTTTCACATTCCACTAGGGGTGGACAAAGAATGCTTTCAGGACTGCCGAAAATGCGATCGTACTAAGCGATGCGCGGCGCGCGCAACTGTCTAATTTTAAGAGTCGCCTATACCTGTTAAGTCGCAACCCTCGCCCGCTTGTTGGCAAGGAATGTTATCGCAGTGCGGTCGGTCTCACATTCCACTAGGGGTGGACAAAGGATGCTTTCAGGACTGACGAAAATGCAATCGTACTAAGCGATGCGCGGCAAAATGAGCGATGTGATAAATGAGGTACTTTTACATTATTGTCATCAGATAAGAATCGGGACTTGAAAATTACGACGTGATATGCGATAAAACGTACTAAGGAAAGTGTTAACGAGGTTCTACTGTATCTTGAAAAACAAACGAGTTACAGCACAAAGTAGGGCTTGCTGCGAACACCCTATATATGTAACGCCCTGTATTTCCGGAACTTAAGATGCCAAATTCGTAAAATGTGGCTTGAGCAGCCTAATAACTCCCTATGGTATGACTTATTAATCTTAAAAAAATAACTTTTCAAAAAAAAAAAACGAGCGTTCATTGGTTAACTTTTGGTCCACCTTGTGTTCTAAAGTTAAGTTTTGTTTATCTTTGGGGGTATTTTCTGGTCCTCAACGGGTTAAATTTGATTTGGGATTCTGGGGTTATTGTTAGTTTCCTTCGACTTGGTATTTAGATTTGTCGGGCATTGGTCTTCATTAGGGCAAATCTCTTTCTGGCCTGTTTGTTATCCGAGAGGGATTATTGTGTCAAGATGGATCTTGTGAGGGTAAGTTTGTGTGCGTTTTCTCGGGTCGTGTGGTCAGAGACTTGAGGTCTTTTATTCTGGCGGAGCTTG
Source organism: Meconema thalassinum (assembly GCA_946902985.2). NCBI lineage: Eukaryota > Metazoa > Arthropoda > Insecta > Orthoptera > Tettigoniidae > Meconema > Meconema thalassinum. Next base: position 473,692,569 of record OX336391.1, read on the forward strand.
TGTTTGAAAGAGTGTTTTGTTGTGTGTTTTGTTCCCTCTCGGAGAGAAACTAACTTTCCCCTGTCATGCCTTATCCTGCCTCTTTCTGCTGGGCTTGGGGCGACTTTGGCTTCCTGTTCTCTTTTCTTGCTAAATTTTGGGAGGGGGGAATTTGTTTGGTTTGGTCAGGCTAGGTTCTGCTTTGATTCTTGTTCGGCTTCATATCTTGTTTTTTTTTTCCCATTGATGGATTCTCCGCTACTTGGGAAGGGTTTTGTGTGAATGTATGTTGAGGGGCGCCCAGGGAAGGGGGGGAAATTTTGGTTTTGTTTTGTTTTTCAGGGTAGGTTAAGTTTTGTGCCTCGCTTTGATGTCGTTCTGTACTAAATTCTAAAAACCCTTTCTGTCAATTTAAATGTAGTTGGGCACATTAGTTTTAGGTTTCTTTTGTTCTATCTTGTCATTGCATTTTATCCTGTATACATTGTTGTTCCCTAGACTCCCTTTCATTTCTTAACAAACTATCCCTAGGCACCTATCCCCAACACGGCCTCGTTTAGGGTCCCCGTCCACCCCCTGGCTCGGTCCAGAATCCTTCTTCCTGTCTCGATCCTGTGGGTTAGTTTCTTCGGGGCAAACTTCGTAGGATCGGGGTAGGAAAAGAGTACCACCCAGCGGAACTGATCGGAGAGAGGTAAGTATGCTTGTGTTTTCCTCTTATTCCTGCAAGCATGGCAACTCTTGTCACCTGGTTGTCTATTCCGTTCCACTTGCCTGGTTGGTGTCGTATTTGGAAGGTTACAGAAGTGTTACAAAATCAATTCCAATATCATATGTTTTTCTCTCCTTAACAATGTACAGTAGAACGTCGTTTATCCGGACCAATTGGGACCGGAAGTGTTCCGGATAACGATTCTTCCGGATAATCGAACATGCGTTCAATTCATAGGGAGAACCACCATGCTTCTCATTTAGCTGCAACTTTTTCTCACATAACAAAGGTCCAGAAATGGGATATCCCTTACTTCTTGTCTGAATAAACCATAAGTATGCCACTTCTTCCAATTTTCCATCCATAGCCGATCTCATGATTTTTCTCTTTTTATACCCTTCTTTACTATCTAACTTCGATGCATAATTACAAATTTCACTTTTTCGGTTCTTCAAATCATTAATTGTGGATTTTCCAACACTATAAGTTCTCATTAGACACTGCACTCTCTCACCTTTATTCAGTTCATTAATGAACTCCATCTTATTCTCAATCGATAAAACATTGCGATTTCCTTTTTCATTTTTGCCACTCGTAGAAGCAATTTTCACAACGTAATACTGTACAGTTTTACGCACACTGACATACTGTAACACGTTGAAACATTGTAGAGTAAGCAAACTGTACGAGACAACAGAGACAAAAATTGAAAACGAGAACCGACTCACTACTGTAGGCAGCGCGCACTTCCGCATAACAAAAGTAAGGGCACGGCGCTGTTCCATCTATTCTTTTTTTGCTCGTCCGGATAAACGACTTTCTACTGTATCTGGGAAAACAATATTTCCGGAAACGAGAGGTTTCACTACATTCAAATGCAGTAATTCAGGCCACCCACAGGTCAGAATAATACATTTTTGAGCCAGTTGCTCACAGTATATCCTATTTAATTGGCAATCTGGTATTGCATTTACTGGATATAGAGAATTCTATTGAAGTATATGGGTATTGCAACTTACAATGAATTTGTGCCAATAATCCATGTTACTAGTCATTGACCATATATGTGGAGTAAATACAGTGTTGCCATTTATACAGAGGGGCTTCCATACATCTTCAGTGACTAGTTTAGGAGCACGCTTCTTCTTTTGCAAAGTGCTACCACTTTTCTGGCTATTTATTCCAGCAACAGGGACCACAGCTCCATCAGCAGTAGCAACACTAACACTGCAACAAAACAGGAAAGTTCGTTGATGATTGATGGAGGTTTTCATTTAAATGGGCAGTATATCAAGGTCATCTGTAGGAAAGATTGGAGACAGTTAATTAGTTACACAAGTTTATAAACAAGATTTATCAACATACATAGGTCGATTCATAAGTCAGGGCAACTATTTTCTATTTCCCAAAACAGTGCCAAATTGCACAATTTAATACATACAGGAGAACGTATGACACCAGAAATTCATGAATTTGGCACCAGGTAGAGCACCGTGCACCAGCCTGGCCATGAGCACAAGCCCAATATCAGTCGTCTGTTGACAGCGGTGCGCTTTGGAGGTAGCTAAATGTGAACAGTGTGCTTACATCAAGATAGCCTTTCTCTGCGGCTGCAATGCATGGGAATGTCATGCTGAGCTACAGCACCAATACGATAATCGTATTATACCCTATCGTACAGTGGCAAGGTGGATCGGAGCCTTCAAACAGGGAAGAGAGTCAACTGCTGACCGGATTTCGCAGTGGACATCCTGTGTCAGTGCACAAAGATGTATCAGTGGCTGTGGTCGAGCAGTGCCTCCAAGGAGATAGGTATTAGACTGTGATCGAATTGGCTTAGCATAATGTATTCCTACATCTTCGGTGTGCCACATTCTACAGCAGGACTTACATGTGCGGAAGATCATTGTAAAGTGAGTGCCACATCACTTAATGGAGGTAGAGAAGTGGAGGCGATATGAGACGTGTCGCATCAATCTGGAACTCTTTCACCATGAAGGCAACAGCATGCTGACCCACATCATTGCCATCAACAAAACATGGGAACAAGCATACAAACCCGAATTGAAGTGCCAATTCAATTAATTAAATGTTTTTTTCACAAGAATTTATTTTGCTTCCAATACTAGTTCATTTTATTACAGTTAAAATATCATTGTGCACATGTTTTAAGCTTACTAAGCTCTTCTTTAAAAACATTAAAATATGCAATCATATAGTCAATAAGTGGACTTCATCCTTTTGAATTGGATGGTTAAAGAATCAATTACGTTATCAGATGCTTTGCAACTCGCATTCATGGGAATTGTGATTCAATAGTTCGTATTGTTTGAATTTATGACAAAAAGCAAGCATGCAATAAAATGTTTCATCAAGAGGTGAATGCAGCAGTGATTCCTCAATTCGCATATACAGTACATGAATTAACATTGGCACCCAATGGCTAAGTTCTCGACAACCTGAGATGTTCGGAAATTTAACTCGGTAGAAATCACGAAACGTGAAGTACACAAACATCGGCAACGAGACACTATTATGACAAGCAGCAATGCCCGAGGTGAGCAGGAGCGGACACCATAAGACTCGGGTTTTCGAACAACAGGTAAGTTTATACCCTTTTTACAATATAGTGCAGTGTACATCTTCAGGGGGTGGGGAGGGGGCCCTGGTGGCGCAGCGGTCAAGTTGTTGGCCTCTCACCAAGGTGGACCGGGTTCGATTCTCAGTCAATGCGTGCGAGATTTTCGAAGTGAAATGCCATGTCCTGTGGTTTGGATTCAACGTAGAAAGGAGGTGCCATAGCTCATGATCGCAGGATTAACAGTCACGAAAAACTACAAGCTTCCTTTCCTTTAAATCTTGTGTACGGCTGGCTGCGTGGCTCAGCGGTAACGCTCTCGCTTGCTATGTCCAAGGTTGCAGGATCGAATCCCGGCGCAGTCACCAGGAATTTGAGGGTGCGCAAATGCAAGGGAGCCATGTCAGTATATTTATTCCCACGTTAAAGATCCCCTCAGGGAAAAATTCCGGCACCCCGGCATCTCTAAAACCCAGTCGTTAAAAGGGACAAAAACAAATAACATTATCATCATTATTATATATAACTTGTGTACAACGACATACTATAGGCCACCAGTTTAAACAGGAACGATTAATTTAGAATTTAATTAACAACGTAATGCCTGAATTTATTCACAATAACAATTCAATAGATCACAGGCAACATACTTAACCCCCTTAGCGAGTACGGCGCAACGGTGCGCCCACTAGCCTGCTACGTTCACAGCGTGTACGGCGCAAGGGTGCGCCGTAGAATTTGAAACGCCCGCTACGTGGACTTCGTAATAGTTACTTATTTGGTCGTAAGATGGCAGGAAGAGGCAACTTTTGGCTACACTTCGAGCTACTTATTATTGCCAGGAGGTGTCGCATATCTTCACAGTCATTTATTTTTCAGATCTCTGCACACGTGTCCCGCTTTTGCGGACCGTGAGTTTGCTTGTAAACATGGCAGGTCATGGCACAGTTATTGATGACAAAGAAATAGCTAATTTGCTCGATATTAGTGCCAACGAAAGTGATTCAGAGTGTGACAGCGATATAGAGCATGAGTTCGCTATAACATCCGGTGAAGATAGTGATGCTGACGATGTAATTCGTGATGGAACGCCAAGAAATACGAACACATTAGGCGACTGTGATATTGTCCCAGTATTGACGTGCCGCTGACCAGGGATAACCAGGTTATTAATAGTTTATAATATTATGTTATATGTTGTTCTTATTGTGTGTGTTTTTTGAAAACTTTTTCCACTGCGTTTGGAAATTATAGCGAAATGCATATGACACCGCGCTTACCATTGGGAGTAGGCTAGAAATAATGCACGTTGTGGGTGCAGCCCAGAGTTTCACAATATCACGCTTGAGGGGTTAAACTACATTATTTTTAATAATAATAATACAGGGTTATTATTATTAAAAATAATAATACAGGGTTCCCGTGGGGGTTTGCCTGTTCCTCTATCGGGCGCGTCCCAGGTGGCAGATAGGGGGGCTCGCCGGACTTGTCCGGAGGGTTTGAGGGAAATAAAATACCTCTCGCGGACCAAAAACAGGCCCCTTGCCAGGGTTATGGTGAAGCTACGTTAGGCCTAGCAAGCCAGTAGTGGATATGAAACTGCTTTTAAAACGGGAACGGGCCTCGGAAAGGACAGATCTAAAGGAAGCAGACCTGGCTATGGAAATGGACTACGAATCGGAACTTTGAATATAACTTCATTGACGGGAAGAGTGGAGGAGGTTGTGGATATGATGGAGAGGAGAAAACTGGATGTACTCGGACTGGCAGAGACCAGATGGAGAGGGGAAGGAAGAAAAGAACTGAGAAATGGCTTGCAGCTATACTGGATAGGACATGAGGAGGGGAAGAGAAATGGAGTGGGAATGGTGGTGAGAGAAGGGCTGAGGGAGGAAGTAAAGAGGGTAAGTGATAGAATAATTAGAGCCAGAATCACTGTGAAAGGTAGAAACCTGGACATTCTGCAAGTCTATGCACCACAGGTGGGATGCACAGAAGGCGAGAAGGACGAGTTTGAAGAGGATTTGCAGAAGCAGTTAGTGGGGAGAGACCTGATAGTCATGGGAGACCTAAATGCCCATGTCGGAACTGATAGAGGTTTTGAGGAAGTGATTGGTGGTGAAGGATGGGGAAACAGGAATAAGGAAGGAGAGAGATTGTTGGAACTGTGCAAGATAAATGGGCTAATGGTTGGAAACACATGGTACAAGAAGAGAGAGAGCCATAAAATTACTTGGTACAGCAGGGATTTGACTAGGAAATCAGTGGTGGACTATATTCTATGCGGGAAGGAGACAAAGAAGAGTATCACGGATATACAGTGACCACCGTCTGCTGGTCGCCAAGGTGAGAGGACTGAAGGAAAAGAGGAGAACTGAGAACCAAGAAAGAAGAATAAGGACATGGAAGCTGAAGGAGGATGGAATTAAGGAGAAGTTCCAGATATTAGTGAGGAACAAATTACCGAAGGATGATCCGAAAACAGGTGAAGAAGAATGGAATAGGTTCAAGGACGGGTTGGTAGAAGCAGCGGAAGTCGTGTGTGGCAGAACTAGTGGAAAGAAAAGGTGGAAGGAAACACCATGGTGGAACCCCAGAACTAAGGAAGCAGTGAAAAAGAAAAATGAAGCATTCAGGAAATGGTTCCAACAGAGGACAGACAGAACAAGAGAAGAATACCAAGAGCGGAAGAAAGAAGCAGGAGAAGTAGTGAAGGAAGAGAAAAAGAAATGGCTGGAGAAATGGACAGAAATGATGGAGGAGGACTGTGATGGCAGTAAGAAAGTGTTGTATGGAATGATAAAGGCAAAGAGAAGAGATACAGGGGAAAATGTCAGAATGGTGGACAGGAATGGAAAGGAGGTCGAAAATATGGAAGAAGTAAAGGTTATCTGGAGAGAATACTTCAAGGAACTCCTAAATCCAACTAAAACCAGCGTAGTGGACATTGTGGAGGAAGAAACAGACAGTGACCAAGACATTTCAGAGAAGGAATTGACATGGAAAGAAGTGGAGGAAGCATTAAAGAAGATGAAAGGGGGAAAGGCACCGGGAATAGACGAAGTGAGTGTGGAGATGGTGAGAGCAGCAGGGGTGATCGGAACACAGTGGCTCTTTCGAGTAATGAAAGTGATATGGAGGGAGAAGAAAATACCAGAGGACTGGAAAAGAGGGATAATAATACCCATATTTAAAAAGGGAAGTAGGAAGGAATGCAAGAACTACAGGGGAATTACACTCATGTGCCACTGCGCCAAAATATTTGAGAAGGTACTGGAGAGAAGAATTCAGACAGAAGTTGAAGATGGGCTGAGGGAAGAACAGTATGGATTCAGGCCAGGAAGGTCAACAGTTGACCCCATCTTTGCAGTAAGACAGCTACAAGAACACCATTATGAATATGGGAAAGATCTGGTGATGACCTTCTTGGATATTGAGAAAGCATATGATAGTATTAATAGAAACAAGGTATGGGAAGCAATGAGAGCAAAAGCAGTGAACAAGGAGACAGTGGCAAGAGTGAAAGCAATGTACGAGGGAAGCAAAAGCTGTGTAAAGGTGGGAAGAGAGAGAACGGAATGGTTTCAACTGGAGAGTGGTCTGAAACAGGGAAGTGCCCTCTCACCCCTGTTATTTATAGTGATGATGGATGAAATCATACGAAAAGTGGTAAATAGCATTGGGGAAAGGAAAATGAAGGCAATGTTGTTTGCTGATGACCTTCTGGTATGGGGAGAGGATGAGGAAGAAGTACAAGAGCAATTAGATGAGTGGGAGAAGGTAGTGTTATCATATGGGATGAAGTTCTCAGCACAAAAGAGTGAAGTGGTCATCACAACGAGGAAGAAGAACAGACTGGATATGGGCATAACACTTGGAGGACAGCAGTTGCAGAAAGTAGAATGCTTCAAGTACTTGGGAAGCATAATTGAAGAAAAGGGAGGCAATAGGATGGAAATAAATGAGAGGGGAAGGTGTGCAGATGGATTTTTCAAGAGTGTTAGGGGGATGATATGGAACAAAGATGTACCACAAAAATGTAAAGGAATCATCTACAAGACCTACTTTGTGCCAATTTTGACATATGGTTCAGAAACATGGGTGATGAAGGAAAGGGACAAGAATAAAATACGAGCAGTGGAGATGAAGTTCCAAAGGAGTAGGGTAGGAGTGACAAGAATGGACAGAGTAAGGAATGAGAGAGTCAGGGAGATGGTAAGAGAGGAACCATTGCAAAATAGAATAGAGCGATCTAGGCTACAATGGTATGGACATGTGAGGAGGATGCAAGAGGAGAGGATACCGAAGGAGATGTTTGGAATGGAAATGACGGGAAGGAGGCCAAGGGGAAGACCAAGGGACAGATGGACAAAAGGAGTTAAGAAGAGTGTGGAGGAAAGAGGAGTGTGCTGGGACACAGTAAATGACGAGAGATGGTGGATGGACAGGAAACGATGGAGAGTCTTATGTTCCAAGCAGACCCGACCAGCGGTTGGAAACTGCTCAAGATGATGATGATGATGATGATGAATACAGGGTTATTCAAAATGATTGTCGGGGTTACAAAAATTCATAACACACAGTGCAATTGACGTTGGAAGATGAATCGTGTTTTATTGTGTACTGTAACTCAAAAGTTTTTTTTTTTTACATGCATTACAAATGCTCGATATGTGCGCCTCTGGTCACTCTACACACATCAACTCGAAAGTCCATCTCTTTTCACACACGCCCCAACATTTCAGTGGTGATGGTGTCGAAGGCGGCTCGGATACACTGCTTCAGTTGCAGAATATTCGCCGGTAGAGGAGGAACAAATTACCTGATCTTTGACATACCCCCACACGAAGAAGCCACACGGTGTTAAGTCTGGTGACCTTGGTGGTCAGGGTATTAGCATCTGAACATGTTCCATTCCACGTCCGATCCATCGTCTTTGAAGTTCTTGATTTAAAAATGCTCTAACTTCCCCTTGGAAATGAGGCGGTGCACCATCCTGTTACAGCACGTAATCGTCCTTGTCGTCACTCAACTGGGGTAACAGCCATTCAGTGAGCATGTCCAGGTAAATCAGCCCTGTGACTGTCTTTCCACGGAAGAAGAAGGGGCCGTAGACCTTCGTCTTTGAAACGGCACAGAACACATTCACTTTTGGTGAGTCGCGCACGTGTTCCACATAACATTGGAGGTTAGTTGTCCCTCAAATTCGAACGTTTTGTTTATTCACCTTACCACTCAGATGGAAAGTGGATTCGTCACTGAAAACTAGTCTGTCATGAAACTGACTGTCTTCTTCTTTTTCAAAACGTTGTTGCGGTTCCATGCAAAATTTCCAGCGTAGGACTTTGTCATTGCCTGTTAAAGCTTGATGCAGTTGTAGGCGATATGGCTTTACAAGCAAACACTTTCGTAACACACGCCATACGGTGGTTTGTGGAACATGCAGTTCCTTGACGCCTCTTGTGGTCGATTTCTTAGGACTACGGATATAAACATCCCTGATCCGATACACGTCTGCTTCTGACACACGGTGACGGCCAAGGCTTTCCCCTTTGCACAAGCAACCGGTATTTACGAATTGCGCATACCATCTGCGAATAGAGTTGTCGGAGGGAGGGTCTTTCCCGTACGTCGTACGAAAATGGTGCTGGACTCTGGTGATGGACCGGTGTTGGTGAAATTCCCGAGTACAAAACGCCTTCTCCTTACCGCTGACCGCCAGTTTGTCAAATACTGCTGTTAATGCCATCTGGTCATTATGCATAGTACTAAATCGATGTCGATCAAAACTTAGAGACTTAGTGTAACTGTTACTGGAACAATAACAATGATACGTTATCCACTGTTTCTACAAAAATTCACGAAACCCGACAAACATTTTGAATAACCCCGTAATAACAATAACACAACAACCATCAAAGTAAACTATACTGTCTGTAAAAGTTTTGAAGTGTTACGGCCCCAGTCATTAAAAGGGACGTAAATCGAATAACATTATTATTATTATATATCTTGTGTACAACCACAATACAATAGGCCACCAGTTTAAAAAGGAACGATTAATTTAGAATAAAACTAACAACATAATGCCTCAATTTATTCACAATAATAATTCAATAGATCACAGGCAACATACTTCAACTACATTATTTTTAATAATAATAATAAAAATAATAATAACAATAACACAACAACCATTGAAGTAAGCTACACTGTCCGTAAAAATTTTGATGTGTTACGCAAGTTTTTACAAACTTATATAATCTAATCATTGTATATATATTTGTACTAAGTGTAATTCATAAACACATACACTAATTAAGCCTAAGTGAACAGGATCTGAAGATGAACGCTTGACGTTCGAAACATGTCATCCAATTAAACACCACCTATTTTTGTACATAAAAGCATGTTACTTTGTGTTAAATAACTTATGTAATATTTTTCATGTAAGGGCATACTTGCTTTCCCGCCTAATGTAATTTGTTGTGCATAAAAGCTTGCTGTGATAAATATCTCATAATATTCCTTTCAAGTTGGGGCATTTAAATACTTGTTTTCCCGCCTAATGTAATTGGACACAATTTGTGTTGACCAACTGCAAAGCTTTCTATAAATGAAGCAGAGGATGTTCAAAGTACATAACTAGCTCAAATTAACCCAGCTATAAACAACACCATTCATCAACAGAAAGTACCTGGAAATCACAATAGAAGAGTACAGAAATTACCAGAACGCAATAGAGAATTCACAAAATGGTTGTTCCATAAGAATAGTTGTCAACAAATCACCCAGATACTTCAGTTAACATTTAAAAATGCCAATAACTGATTGGGGTCCTGCAGGGTGAATCATGCAAAGTCATATGAGGATTTACAATCACAGAGGAAAATTATACAATTGCCTGGAACTTGCAGTTAAATACTTTTGACAATCAAATACTGATTAATGAGACACATCTAGATGAAGTTTTCAGTTTTCCCACAATTTCAAAAGACGATAAATTTGAATCATATCCATACTCGTATAAACTAGAGTCCATAAAAATAACACCCAGCATGAGAATGATTTCATTTGACATTGAAACACTCACACCTCCACGCGGGAGTTGATTTAACTTTAAACTAGTTGAAACCCGTCAAAACATGACGGTCAATAGAAAAATATTTACAGAAGAATTTTCTTATATAGGCCTACTGTACATTCATTGTACGATTATTTTTTTGGCTCTATTGAAACTATATGGGCGTCAAAAGATTGCACTCTCAACATTGCAAAATACTGCTGGCCATGACTGAAAAATTGATGAGGCAAATTGAGACCTATACGTTCCAGAGTTTGAGCATTATTGATTGTGATAAAGTATGCCAAACAAATTGGAAAATATTGCCTCTTCAAAGAAAATGATAGTGTTTTATCGGATGGTGTTAAATCAAGTCGAAGGATTAGACCTCTCTGCCTAATTTTAACTGCACTTATTATTTCCAAATCCAAGCAATATGGTTGCATTTACAAGCCCTTGGGAAACGTTCAGATTTCTCAGGTCAGGAGCATAACTATGGGTCAAGCGTTTGGAGTATGTGGAGGCAAGTCATTTAGTTCCAAAGAATTCAAGAACTCGGGAGTCTAATACAACTGGCCACAAACCGTTGCTTATAATTTTGGAATATAACGAAGAAATGCGATGATATGCAATTCCATACATTTTACAACAATATGGACGGTATGCATGTGGCACAGTAACATTGGCACCAAATGAAACGAAGGACATAGCATTGTACTGCCGATTATTCTCTCTGAAATTCCTTGAGATAACATCTCCAGTGAAAAATAATTGTTGCAGCTTGTCAAATATTTTATATTTAGTCAGATAAATTTTACCATTACAACAGCAAAGGTCAAAGTAACCAAGTGTAGATTTCTCGAAAGAGAAATACAGTGCAGAACAATGTTTGCATTTGTTCGTCAAGGACCCTACACTGTAACGGCATAGCATCTGGAATTGTTTCTGAAATGCCATATTTATATTGGATTTTAAAAGTGTCTTCGTATTTTTCTCAGATTTCCCACTTTTTTGCGGCCAATGTTCTATTTCGTCAAATGGGTTTATTTATAGCAGCATTTCTCCCCAAATTAACGTCATATTAAATAACACTATAGTGGCCTGCATGAACGCAGCCGCCAAATATTAAATGGCAAATAATACTTCCATTGCCAAAATCAACAGCGTGGTTAGACTCATTGTTATGTACTCTCAACAAATAATCTATAAACAATAATATTCACTTATACTATGAAGTTCCGAGACTTCAATTCTCAAGTTGGTTCCTAATGAGAATACGATGAGACTGATCGCCAATAATAAAATCCTTGCAAGTTTTGCAATTTTCTTGCAAACGCAACTCAGGATGACGATCTTCATTTTGAAATAAACAGAATGAAACTGCTCTAAATAATCAATTTCCATCACCTGTTGAAGGTACAATACTTTGCATTTCCATGACAGTAAATTATGCAAGGGAGCATAGAATCACTTCGCCAACTACTGGAATGAGCATAGACTCACTTCGCCAGTCACCATAATGGAGGGAGTTTTAGAATTATATGTCCAGTGCCTGGCAAAGATCGTATTAACATTCTGAGCTATCGACCCGGATTCCAGGTTCGATCCCTGTTCTGCCAAGAAATTGAATTCTGGTCTGAGGGCTGGAACGGGGCGCACTCTTGAGGCAAAACTATGAAGAGGAAAGTTTGATTCCCATCTCAACAATCTTGGATGTGGTTTTCTGTGGTTTACCACTTCCACTCCAGGCAATTGTTATGGGGGATCTGAATGCCCATGTAGGAAGAGAAAGACAAGGTTATGAGAGTGTTCTAGGACCAGAGGGTTGGGGCGGAAGAAATGAGGAAGGAAAGAGACTGTTGGACTTCTGCCAGAGGAACAGCCTGCTAGTTGGGAACTCCTGGTTCAAGAAAAGAGAGAGCCACACAATCACAGGGTACAGTGATGACTTGACCAGGAAGTCGGTGGTCGACTATACACTGTATGAGAAAGAACTAAATAAGAACATCACGGACATCAAGGTTATACCATCGGAGAACCTGGATAGCGACCATCGATTGCTGGTAATGAACCTGAGAGGGAGTAAGGAGAAGAAAGGGACTGAGAACCAGGAAAGACGCATAAGGATATGGAAACTGAAAGAAGGGGATAGAAGGGTCGAGTACCTCAAAATGGTAAAGGAAGGAATTCCAAAACAGATGAAGAAAGAGGGGTGGAAGAGGAATGGGCTAGATTTAAGAAGACACTAGTAGGTGCAGCAGAAGCAGTATGTAGGAGGACAAGTAGTAAGAAGAGGTGGAAGGAAACACCATGGTGGAATGAGAAGACAAAAGATATAGTAAGGGAAAAGAATAGGGCCTATAGAAGGTGGTATGAAAATAGGACGGTAGAGACAAGGGAAGAGTACCAGGAAAGAAAGAAGGAGGTGAAGAGAGTAGTGGCTGAGGAGTGAAGAAAATGGATGGAAGAGTGGACAAAGATGATGGAGGATAGTGAAGGTACAAAAAAGGTCCTGTATGGGATGGTAAAAAGTAAGATGCGGAAGGATCCTACGGATTATGTTAGAATGGTGAACAAAAGGGGACAAGAGATAGAAAGTAGGGAAGAACTGAAGAAAATGTGGAAAGAATATTTTGAAGAGTTTCTGAACCCAAATGGAAACCACGGCGAGGAGGAAGAAATCGGGGAAGAGGAAGATGAACTGCAAACAGAAAAGGACTTAACATGGAAAGAAGTGGAAGATGCAGTGAGGAAGATGAAAGGAGGGAAGGCACCGGGTGTGGATGAGTTGAGTGTGGAGATGGTGAGAGCAGCAGGAGAGGTGGGGATACAATGGTTGTACCGAGTGATGAGGACAGCATGGAAGGATAGGAAGACCCCAGAGGACTGGAAGAAAGGAATAATTGTCCCGATCTTCAAGAAAGGTAGTAGAACAGAATGCAGAAACTATTGGAGAATAACACTGATGAGTCATTGTGCAAATATGTTTGAGAAAGTTTTGGATAGGAGAATTAGGACAAGGATAGAAGGAGGGATGAGGGAAGAACAACATGGCTTCAGAGCAGGAAGGTCCACAGTGGATTTGATTTTTGCTGTAAGGCAGTTACTATGACAGTGTATGCAAAAACAAAGTATGGAAGTTCCTGGAGGATAGAGTAGAGAAATGGACTATAAAGAGGATAAAGGAGATGTACAAGGGAAGCGTGACCTGTGTGAAAGTGGGAGGAGAGAGATCGGACTGGTTGGAATAGAGAAACGGCCTGAAACAAGGAAGTGCACTGTCACCGTTACTTTTCATTGCGGTGATGGATGACATAATGTCCCGAGTGGCACAAGTAATTGGGGAAGGAAAGACGAAAGCAATGGTGTTTGCAGATGATTTGTTGATTTGGGGAAACGAGGAGGAGGTACAGGAGCAGTTGGACGTGTGGGAAGGAATAATACAATGAAATTTAGCATAAATAAGAGTGAGATGGTGATCACAACAAGGAAGAAGGAAAGAATCACAACGGGAATAACAATTGGTGGGGAACAGCTGAAGAAAGTGGAGAGTTTCAAGTATCTGGGAAGCCTGATACAAGATAATGGAAGAAACGATAGAGAAATAAATGAGCGGGGGAGACAGGCAGAATCATTCCGGAGGAGTGTGAGAAGCATGTTATGGAGCAAGGATGTCCCTCGGAACAGCAAAAAAATCATATATCGGACGTACTATGTCCCTATCCTGACGTATATGCCTCGGAGACCTGGGTTATGAAAGGAAGGGAGAAGAGCAAAATACAGGCCAGTGAGATGAGGTTCTTGAGAAGCTGTATTGGAGCTACAAAGATGGACAGAATAAGAAATGAGAGGACCAGAGAATTAATGAAGGAGGAACCATTACAGGATGGTATAGAGAAATCTAGACTTAGATGGTATGGACATGTAAAACGAATGGAGGAGAAGAGGATACCCAGGAGAGTACACGAGACGAAGTGGGAAGGAAAGAGACCGAGAGACAGGTGGCTGAAGGGGGTGGAAGAAAGCGTGAAGAAGAGAGGAGAAGACTGGACAAGGGTGGAGGCTGAGAGATGGTGGGAAGACAGAAGATGTTGGAGAGGCTTGTGTTCCAAACAGCCCCAGCCAGTGGCTGGAAACTGTGCAAGATGATGATGACCTAACCAGTATACACACTCAACCTGCAGTTTAAGTCCTTCAATACTTGGCATATTTAATATAATTCTATTTCAATGCATATTGTAAAAACATAATTAATATTATTGGAGACCCCTTTTAATTCTCATAAACAAAGATCTGAGTTAGACACGGCCGAAAGCGCCATTTGCCTTGTTGAGAAAGGCCAATTTGCGCATGCGCGGGAGTGTCAAATATTACATATTTCTTTAATCATTTAAAAATATACCGTAACATATATTTTCCTTTTAAAGAAACTCTGCAAATCTGCCTGCCAAGAGCTTTCGTTAGAATGCCTTACGAAGCCAATCGGTTAAGTCGGTTTCACACTTTAGTGTTTTAAATATAAGGATACCCCTTGCCACGGTGGGTGAGTGGTTATAGTGTCGGACTACCAACCCCAAAATTGCAGGTTCGCCCCTGGCCATGGTAAGTGGTTTTTGAAGGCGACAAAAATCACGATACTCATGTCATACGTTGTTGGCATGTTAAAGAACCCATTTGAATTCAGTAGGCCGTGTTCAATGGCAAAATTAATCTCGGGATTTTCCGCCAACACAAAGTTCCTCCATTCTCTACTTGAAAGCGCTGTAGTGTCAAGGAGTTTAGATATCTAACCTCCTTGACTTTCATAGCGTTCAAAGGAACGACGAAATTCGACATGCAAGCTACCCTCTGGGTGTCAATTAACAAAGCTTGCACCAGGCACCCGAGGCCATACGATATTATTATTACCCCTTGTCACAAACCTACAGAATGTACTACTGCCTTCAAATACAGGCCACAAGTAAATTTAACATTAATTTCCGAACTTCAACTGGGTGCCAAGGTTGATTATATGGATCTTCCTGAATAAAATCAAATAACTGTTACCCGACATTGAGACCCCCTACCCCACGTGTGGGGCATTATGCATGCATTCGCTGATGTTACCAGGATTATGCATGCATTCGCTGATGTTACCAGGATCATGCAAGACTGGAATAAACACTGATATCTTTGTAAACCACCATATATTCTGGCTGTACTGTACTGGACACTGTTTACACACATGTCATCGACCCTTTAAGATGCACCTGAAATAATGTTTTTGTACAGTACCTTATATGCACAGATTCTACGCTCTTAGAGCAACAACACTTCTGGTCAGTTTGATGCCAGGCATTCAGCCTCCTATCATCTTTACACTTGTACAGTATGTACAGAATATACTAAGTATGTCCAGAAAGTAAGTTGCGTTTGGTAATAACATTAAATTGTGTACAGATACAGAAAAATTATTTATTGCACAAAATTCTACAACCCTTAAACTACTTTTCCACATAACTGCCGAAATGTTGCAGGCATTTGTCGTAGCGTGGCACGAGTTTTTGTATACCTTCTTCATAGACGTGTGCAGCCTGTGTCTTCAACTAGTTGTACGTTCCGCTGCAGCGCAGTTCCGCATATGCGCGGTAGACGCTCTGTATCAAGGAGAAGAAACGTGCGCCATTTGGAGATCGCTGTCAGCCACGTATGCGTTGTTGTGCATGTTTACTCGTACAATGTCGGTGTTGATTGAAAATCCCGCCGCTTGTGAAATCAGATCTGTGATTAGTTTTCTGAATGCTAGGAAAGTGAAACCAATTTAAATTTATCGGCAAATTTGCGAAGTGTAGGACAAAATGTGATGAGTGATTCAATGGTGAGAAGATGGGTCCGACAGTTCAATGAAGGACGTAGTGAAGTGCACGATGAAGAACGAAGTGGGCGTCCATCTTTGGTTACAGAAGAACTGGTTCACGCGATTGATGACAAGATCCGGGAAAACCGCAGGTTTACAATTAGTGCTCTCGCTATGGAATTTCCCCAAATCTCACGATCACTAATTCATGAAATTGTTTTCGAAAAAATGAACTTTCGTAAACTTTGCCGACGTTGGGTACCAAAGATTCTTACGGAGCAACACAAAACAAAACGGATGGGTAGTGCACTTCAGTTTTTGACCCGTTACAAATAAGGCGGCGAAGAATTTCTGACACAGATATTCACAGGAGATGAAACTTGGGTTTCTTACGACACCCCTGAAAGTAAGCGGCTATCAATGGAATGGAGGCACACTTCATCCCCAGCAAAGGTTAAGTCGAAACAAATCTTGACACCTCGGAAAATGATGTGCACAGTGTTCTGGGACTGGAAAGGCATCTTAATCATTGATTTCTTACCGCGTGGTCAAACAGTCAACGCAGATGCTTACTGCGAGACACTTAGGAAATTGCGCCGCACAATACAGAATAAGCGCCAAGGGTTGCTGTCAAAAGGTGTTGTTTTTCTTCACGACAACCCACGACCACACACTGCAAATGTGACGAAAAACCTCCTACAGGCATTTCGCTTGGACGTGTTTGACCAACCTCCGTACAGCCCTGGCCTCGCTCCTAGCGACTTTCATCTGTTCACACATCTCAAGTCTTTCCTTGGCGGTCAACACTTCAACAATGACGACGAGCTGAAAGAAGATGTTTCCAACTGGTTGAAGACACAGGCGGCAAACTTCTATGAAGAAGGTAGCCAAAAACTTGTGCCACGCTATGACAAATGCCTGCAAAAGTTCGGCAGTTATGTGGAAAAGTAGTTTAAGAGGTGTAGAATGTTGTGCAATAAATAATTTTCCTGTATCTGTACAAAATTTAATTTAATTACCAAAGGGAACTTACTTTCTGGACGTGCCTCGTATATACACGTTCCAACTGGTTTACTTTCTTTCTCCTGGAACTGTTGTTTCACTTCACACCTTCTCCCCATGACTTCACAATGAAATGTTTATGAATGGTGATTATCCTTTTGGGCGTGGTAAAGCATTACCAACGGCCTATGGTATTTGGACCGAACCATGAAATACAATGTAGCTACCAATAGCCCCTAAGAGATCAGTGGTTTGCTAGAGTCTCTGCTTGTTCGTGTTACGATACCATGACCAGTAACCACGACACTGATTCGCAAGTAGACATGGACTTTGCTGTAAAAGCAAGAAGACTATTTCTGAACACTGAACATGCCATTTTAAACACTGGCATATGAATATCCTTCTACCCAGGGCTGAGCATTGACCAGCTGGACCTATTTGGTGTGCGCCCGCCCCAATCGGATATACGTGGCAACATAAAAACAACTGACGATCGTAATCCTCATGGCTCCGAAAGTCATCTCAGTACTTTTCCACTGGTAGGTTCATGAGAGTTTACGCTATTTATAGCCCAGGAAATACCTAGACTTGACACAACAAGTTGAATTATCGCTTAACATTTCCGGGTGTGTCAATTTTCATGCTTCGAAATTCTGATTCATTTTCATTTCAGTACAACCAGAAATTGAAACTTTAACATTACCGGTACTAGTTAAAATAAATACATTAACCAAAATGAAATAATTCTTCTACTCAAGAAATAATACAGTCTTTATATCCCTGTTCCCAAAACGTAATAAATCGCAATAACCCCGTATTTTATAATATCAAATATCCAAAAACCGATAATTGATAGACAACGAATCTAGTCGGCCTGGAACATCCGAAAATGAATCCGTCCACAAAAATACACTCAGGCACAATAAAATACACTGCTCCACCCCCGACTTTAACCCAATATAATAATAATAATATGAATAAAATACCCCAAACTAACTGCACAAGGCAAAACCCCGAGGGTGAGCTTATGTAACTGAATAAATTCGGTTACAACATATTGAATATGTATACAAACATACCGGTAAAAGAAGCGATAAGCGTAATACAAAGCAATTTAAGAGAGAATAATTAAAGAAAAGAAACAGAAGAAATAGTTTAAATTGCTCAAAATCACGCTCAACCAGAATGTGTTCCAATTTCAAGGTAAAATATACTAACAAGTAACAGGTATAGCAATGGGATCACACCTTGGGGGCTGAGTAGCCAACTTATTTATTCACAGTCTAGAGAACAAATTCCTTGACGGTTACACATCCTAAGATACATTGGAGTAGATATGTGGATGATGTCATTTGCATACTGTATATTATATGGAGATAATGAATGAAAAAACATTTCTCCAAACAATAGACAACTGGCACCAACACATCAAATTCACGATAGAACCAGAAAATAACCAGCGCATAAATTACTTACACATAACAATCCATTGAGCGGTCCAAAATCTAGCATATTCCATTAACCACAAGGCAACACAAACCTTCCACACTGTTAACAAGCGCTTCAAGTACGCAAATCACACAAATTCATCAATTCAATGGTAAATAAGGCTATCATTATACTGATGTCAATCAACAACTTCAATAAAGAAATTGAAACGATAAAACAAGTGACCATAGAGAACAATTACAAGCCGAATACAGTAGACAGAATACTAATAATAACACATAATATCATATGGCCTTGGGTGCCAGGTGCAAGCTTTGTTATTTGACACCCAGAGGGTAGCTTGCATGTCGAATTTTGTTGTTTCTTGAAGCACTATGAAAGTCAAGGAGGTTAGATATCTAAGCTCCTTGAACACTATAGCGCTTTCTAGTAGAGAAAGGAGGAACTTTGTGTTGGCGGAAACTCCCGAGATTAACATTGAGGGGTTTGAAGCCATTTTTTCAGTGTTGCCTTAGTAAACTCTTGAAATTTCAGGATTAGGGCATAACCCAGCTCTCTTGGGTACATTCGTGTTGACCGACTGAAAAGCACTAAACTCTTGTAATTTCATGATTAGGGCATAACCCAGCTCTCTTGGGTACATTCGTGTTGACCGACTGAAAAGCACTAAACTCTTGTCCCGAGATTAATTTTGCCATTATGAACACAACCTACTGAATTCAAATGGGTTCTTTAACATGCCAACATCGTATGACATGAGAGTCGTATTTTTTGCCGCCTTTCAAAAATCACTTGCCACGGCCAGGAGCGAGCCTGCAAGCTTGGGGTTAGTAGTCCGACACATTAACCACTCACCCATGGTTGCAATCTAGAATACTAATGAAACAACTAAGGAAAACAGAGGATAATTCAGCAACCCAAAAAGAAAGTAATTATGTGTGGTTCAACTCTGTGAATAGAAACACAAGCAAAATAAGGATTCTTCTTCTTCTTCTTCCTTAGCGTTTGTCCCGTCTTGCTGCAGGGTCCGTTATATGGATACATTGTAACCATTTGTTTCTGTCTCACGCCATGTCAGGATGAAGGTGTTGGTTCTTCAGATCTCCATGTAGCATATCATCCCACCGTTGCTTCGGTCTTCCCTTAGGTATCTTGCTGAAGACTTGTATATTGTAGCCAGTCTTTGCAATTGTGTCTGCTTCCGCTCGTAAAACATGCCCAAACCAACGCAGACGGCACATCCGCATCTTGTCACTGATTGGTGCAACCCCAAACCGTTTCCTGATGTTGTCATTGGAAACATGATCCAATTTGGTGACACCCGCTGTCCATTGCAACATCTTGGTCTCCATAACACCCAAGCGACGTTCTGTCACTGTTGTTGTCGGCCAACACTCGCATCCGTACAATGCGACAGGACGGATGACATTACGATAGATCTTTGTCCTTCATCCTTCGATCGCAGGTGACTCTAGTTGTCGTTCGCCACTTCATCCAAGCTGCGCTGATTCTCGTATTGACCTCTTCTACAAAACTTCCATCATTAGTGATCATAGAGCCTAGATATTTAAATATTTACGTGGCAAGTCTTCTCCGTCCACTTGGATAGTGGAATATTTTCAACAAACCAGGACTCAATATAATATTCAGAACAAACAACACACTTAGTAAGCACATACATAACAGCAACCTCATCATCATCCGAAACCATCTCCAGTCAGCCAGGTGCAGTATATGAGCTAACTTACACAGGAAATAAATAACATAAAAATGAATTACTGTACCTCTACCCCACAGTATAATACAGGGTCTTTATATTTGCTTAGCAAGGACATTCTCGCTCTCCCGCTCCGCCAGTGACGGCTCAGTTGCCGGCGACCGCGCAGGCATATGTAGGCCTACGGCAGAATACGGTGCTTAAAATCAGTAGCTACCATGCAGTTTTACTCGCCATGTTTTACAGTAGATGCTGAAAATGTTCCTCAACCGCTACGAAACACAATCGACATCTCCTTATGAAGTTTTCAGTTACTATGGTTAATTTAGCTTCAGTAAGGAAATAAAGATTTTTAGGTCTATTTTTATTGTTTATTGAACCAGTACAAAGTAGGGGATTGCCTGTAGGGGCGAAGTACAGTGGGGACTTCGTGTGCCCCGGGACCGTTACGGTAGCTGTGAAGGTCCTACAGGAACCCTGAAAAGTGACGGCTAACGGGGCTCTGGTGAAGCTACGATAGGCCCAGCAAGCCAGTAGTGGATTAAACCAAATGCTTTCAAAAATGGAACGAGCCTCGGACAGGATGGATTTAATAGACGACGACACGGCTGTACACACGGACTAAGATTTGGAACTTTAAACCTAAGAACGCTGACGGGGAAGGTGGAGGAGATAGTGGATATGATGGAAAGAAGGAAGTTGGATTTATTGGGATTGGCAGAAACAAAGTGGAAAGGGGAAGGAAGGAGAGTACTGAGAAAAGGCTATAGACTGTACTGGAGTGGGAACGAAGAGGGAAAGAGGAATGGAGTGGGAGTAGTAGTACGAGATGGTTTGAAAGAAGAAGTGAGGAGAATAAGTGATAGGATGATGAAAGTGAAAGTAGCACTGAGGGGAGAGACCGTAGAAATAGTGCAAGTATATGCTCCACAAGTAGGCTGCGCTTCTGAAGAGAAGGAGGAGTTTGAAGAGGAATTGCAGAAGCAGCTGGTAGTAAGAAATATGATTGTTATGGGGGACCTCAATGCCCATGTAGGAAGAGAAAGACAAGGTTATGAGAGTGTTCTAGGACCAGAGGGTTGGGGTGGAAGAAATGAGGAAGGAAAGAGACTGTTGGACTTCTGCCAGAGGAACAGCCTGCTAGTTGGGAACTCCTGGTTCAAGAAAAGAGAGAGCCACACAATCACAGGGTACAGTGATGACTTGACCAGGAAGTCGGTGGTCGACTATACACTGTATGAGAAAGAACTAAATAAGAACATCACGGACATCAAGGTTATACCATCGGAGAACCTGGATAGCGACCATCGATTACTGGTAATGAACCTGAGAGGGAGTAAGGAGAAGAAAGGGACTGAGAACCAGGAAAGACGTATCAGGATATGGAAACTGAAAGAAGGGGATAGAAGGGTCGAGTACCTCAAAATGGTAAAGGAAGGAATTCCAACAGATGAAGAAAGAGGGGTGGAAGAGGAATGGGCTAGATTTAAGAAGACACTAGTGGGTGCAGCAGAAGCAGTATGTGGGAGGACAAGTAGTAAGAAGAGGTGGAAGGAAACACCATGGTGGAATGAGAAGACAAAAGATATAGTAAGGGAAAAGAATAGAGCCTTTAGGAGGTGGTATCAAAATAGGACGGTAGAGACAAGGGAAGAGTACCAGGAAAGAAAGAAGGAGGCGAAGAGAGTGGTGGCTGAGGAGAGAAGGAAGTGGATGGAAGAGTGGACAAAGATGATGGAGGAGGATAGTGAAGGTACAAAAAAGGTCCTGTATGGGATGGTGAAAGATAAGAGGCGGAAGGATCCTACGGATTATGTTAGAATGGTGAACAAAAGGGGACAAGAGATAGAAAATAGGGAAGAACTGAAGAAAATGTGGAAAGAATATTTTGAAGAACTTCTGAACCCAAATGGAAAAGATGGTGAGGAGGAAGAAATCGGGGAAGAGGAAGATGAACTGCAAACAGAAAAGGACTTAACATGGAAAGAAGTGGAAGATGCAGTGAACAAGATGAAAGGAGGGAAGGCACCGGGTGTGGATGAGTTGAGTGTGGAGATGGTGAGAGCAGCAGGAGAGGTGGGGATACAGTGGCTGTACCGAGTGATGAGGACAGCATGGAAGGAAAGGAAGACCCCAGAGGACTGGAAAAAAGGAATCATTGTCCCGATCTTCAAGAAAGGTAGTAGAACAGATTGCAGAAACTATCGGGGAATAACACTGATGAGTCATTGTGCAAAGATCTTCGAGAAAGTTTTGGAAAAGAGAATTAGGACAAGGATAGAAGGAGGGATGAGGGAAGAACAACATGGCTTCAGAGCAGGAAGGTCCACAGTGGATTTGATTTTTGCTGTAAGGCAGTTACAAGAACAGCACTATGAATATGGAACAGATCTACTGATGGCCTTCCTGGACATTGAGAAAGCATATGACAGTGTATGCAGAAACAAAGTATGGAAGTCCCTGGAGGATAGAGGAGTAGAGAAATGGACTATAAAGAGGATAAAGGAGATGTACAAGGGAAGCGTGAGCTGTGTGAAAGTGGGAGGAGAGAGATCTGACTGGTTGGAACAAAGAAACGGCCTGAAACAAGGAAGTGCACTGTCACCGTTACTTTTCATTGTGGTGATGGATGACATAATGACCCGAGTGGCACAAGTAATTGGGGACGGAAAGATGAAAGCAATGGTGTTTGCAGATGATTTGATGATTTGGGGAAACAAGGAGGAGGAGGTACAGGAACAGTTGGACGTGTGGGAAGGAGTAATACAAGGATATGGGATGAAATTTAGCATAAATAAGAGTGAGATGGTGATCACAACAAGGAAGAAGGAAAGAACCACAACGGGAATAACAATTGGTGGGGAACAGCTGAAGAAAGTGGAGAGTTTTAAGTATCTGGGAACCCTGATACAAGATAATGGAAGAAACGATAGAGAAATAAATGAGCGGGGGAGGCAGGCAGAAGCATTTCGGAGGAGTGTGAGAAGCATGTTATGGAGCAAGGATGTCCCTCAGAACAGCAAAAAGATCATATATCGGACGTACTATGTCCCTATCCTGACGTATGCCTCGGAGACCTGGGTTATGAAAGGAAGGGAGAGGAGCAAAATACAGGCCAGTGAGATGAGGTTCTTGAGAAGCAGTATTGGAGCTACAAAGATGGACAGAATAAGAAATGAGAGGACCAGAGAATTAATGAAGGAGGAACCATTACAGGATGGTATAGAGAAATCTAGACTTAGATGGTATGGACATGTAAAACGAATGGAGGAGAAGAGGATACCCAGGAGAGTACATGAGACGAAGTGGGAAGGAAAGAGACCGAGGGGAAGACCGAGAGACAGGTGGCTGAAGGGGGTGGAAGAAAGCGTGAAGAAGAGAGGAGAAGACTGGACAAGGGTGGAGGCTGAGAGATGGTGGGAAGACAGAAGACGTTGGAGAGGCTTGTGTTCCAAACAGACCCGGCCAGTGGCTGGAAACTGTGCAAGATGATGATGATGATTGAACCAGTACACTATACAATATGATATGCAGTACACGGTAGCTTTATAAAACAACCAATTAGCTCGGAGCTCACGTCTACCGAGGCAAAAGCGTGAGATACGGCCGGAGACCACAAGTGCCAACCTGTAACAGCCGGCTATTGGCCGGGGACCGTCTCGAATGTATTTCAACTTCTCATGGTTTGTTATCTGCTTTCTTCTTATCCATTATGAAACACGCAATAAAATAGGTCGTGACTGGACGTGAACACTAAGAACAAGAAGACAATAATGCGCCTACGTGAGAAATAAACAAAGGAATTGGGTGAAAGGGCAGCGGGAGTGAGACACGTCACCTGTGTTGCGTCATAGCTCAAGCCACTTTTATACCGTCAAAACACGATAAAATCATCTACAATGTCACTGTCAATAACTATCAGAGAATATGAGGCAATATCGCGTCGTGTTTTCCAGATGCCCAATTTTATAATGGAAAAGAATAAAATCCGGTTCGCTAACAAATAGTTCAATGGAAATTTGATCGATGTAAGCGGGAATAGAGAACGTATTAAGGGGATATATCAACATGTATTTAGTAGGATTGGAACTGGGACTTGAGAAAGGAGAGAAAGGGCAGCGGGAGAGAGACAAGTCACCTGTATTGCATCATAGCTCAAGCCACTTCTATACCGTCAAAAAACGATAAAATCATCTACAATGTCACTGTCAAAAACTATCAGAGAATATGAGGCAATATCGCGTCGTGTTTTCCAGATGCCCAATTTTATAATGAAAAAGAATAAAATCCGGTTCGCTAACAAATAGTTCAATGGAAATTTGATCGTTGTAAGCGGGAATAGAGAACGTATTAAGGGGATATATCAACATGTATTTAGTAGGGTTGGGACTGGGACTTGAGAAAGGGCAGCGGGAGAGAGACAAGTCACCTGTGTTGCGTCATAGCTCAAGCCACTTCTACACAGACAAATCACGATAAAATCATCGACACTGTCACTGTCAATAACTATCAGAGAATATGAGGCAATATCGCGTCGTGTTTTCCAGATGCCGAATTTTATAATGAAAAAGAATAAAATCTGGTTCGCTTACAAATAGTGCAACGGAAATTTGATCGTCGTAGGCGGCAATAGAGAATGTATTAAAGGGATATATCAACATGTATTTAGTAGGATTGGGACTTGAGAAAATCATCACGTTAAACGGGAAAACGTGGTAACCGAGAACGTGCTAACGAGATTCCGCTGTATTTTAATCACATGTATATTATTTTCAGGTTAATTTTCACATGTCCCAGTAATTGTGTTGACCAACTGAAAAATAATATCAATAGTCACATAGCTTCTCTTAAAGGCAATCAAGCAACAGGTGCAACACCTAACGAATAAGCAGTTGGATTTCGTGGAGCAAAAAGACAGGCAAGAAAGTGTAAAATGAAGCACTCTGGAAGATATGCCAATGTTGGATGAGTTTTTGATGTTATTAAGTGAACATTCACAATCAAATACAGTATGCTATTAGAAAAAACAAGGACTCAAATATTAAGACAAATTTGATAAGGCTATTGAAATGAACGTATTTTCCTTTATCGAGCTCCACGTTGAGGCACAATATTGTAACCGTACGTACTCTTTGTGGTATTAGGTGGAGTTTGGGGGCCCTGTGTTTGTATTCACACTAAGGCTGTTTGTTTGAAATAGGGTATTTTTATATATCTACTTACATATTGACATACACTTCACATCATGTTCTCTCTCCTTGTTATCAATCTAATTCTCCACATTTAATATCCACTTCATTCATTTAAAAGCATTTCCTTTTTATTTCCTCTCACGTATAACCAACAATCCAACCAACATAATATTTAAGCAGAGAGTAAAACACATTACTCATTCCATTCTTCTTCTTCCTTGTCATAATCTACATCCCTTCATCATTTTACTTTTCTATCTAATCAACAACCATCTGAATAGCCCATCTTACTTTTCTAGCACTCTCCAATTCCATCCAACCAAGAACACAATAATCTCCATAGATTTTCTAAACAGATACTTCACTTACAATCAAAAGCTACACTCCTATTTAAAAAAAAAAAAAAACACTCCCGTAAAAAGAAAATCTAAATAGATATAAAACTTAACTAGAAGACCCGGGCTGCTCCGCAGCATTCACTTCAACAATCCTACAGCACTTCTGTCCATATGACATTTGCATGTCTTCATGCTAGTGACCTGAACAGACATTTACGGTACCGTCGCTTTTTGGGTAAATGATGAAGTAGACTTCAAATATGTGGGTGTCTGCCTGTCCTCTGTGTATGTGTCCCACTATTTACCCTGTGTAAGCTTAAAAGGCGCACGGACGTCAGGCCGAGGTGAACAGCTAACTCCAAACACATAAGCTATACTCTTCCCTGAAGAATTAACTCGACCCGACTCGGCAGTTGGATGCTGGCTGAAGCTAGGGTGATAGGTCGCTCGCAAGCTCCTCACTCACTCTGAAGCTAGTAATTTAAATTTCCACTGAATGGAGATTGCTGGAAGAAATGAAAACGTAAAAACACTTACAGTGGTCGATGTGGGAGCTGTCGCGGACTTTCTTGCAGAACTTTTCATGCTGAACAATTCTCAGAGAATATTGTTGGTTTTTTTTAAGACACATGGACGTTAGGTGTTTCTTCAACTCAATTCACTGAAATCATAAATGCTCGGCTTCTTTTGGTCATAAATAAATGTTTTTCTACCTAATCCTTCATCGAGAAATCCTTTACAGAATGGTGGAAACCGCATCAAAATCCATCAAGTTGCTCTCGAGATTACCCGTTACATCCAAGAGTTGGGAACTTTGTTTTATATTAAGCAGATAGAGATATCCACACAATTTAAGGCTACAGCGGTACAATTTGGTGTTTTGTCTACTTATGAACAGCGGTAGAAATTTAAAATAAAAGATGGGTCTCTTATATTTGAATTTAGAGATGTAACTCTTGGTTAACATATAGAGGTGCGCAAATTAATAGAATTAAATAAATATTTTTAATTAGTCGAAATTACTTTTATTCAAAATCATTTTATTGACCAACTTCTTTTGTTGTCCTACTTAGTAGTGTTTCCTCTCCCGTGGAATTACACATTTTCCCATAAGGCATTGTGTCTGGAAACTTTCAAATTATTGGATTCCGAGGGATATCTGAGCTGGGTCCATTAATTTTTCATTGACTTTAGAATTCAAGTCAGGTGATTTCAATGCATATTTCATGAATCTTTGAATAGTTCAATAGCGTTCATGTTAAAAGACCCCAAATCCCTCCGCTCTAAATTCACACGTAAAGTAGAGTGAAGTAATAAAAACGAAACGTGTGGCATTTTGCATTTGCAAGGCTCCTCTGTTAGTGGAAATTCTAAAAAATCATTTTAATTTGAGTTTCTTAAATGAAAATATAATTAGGAGTCTTGGTTAAACATTTGAAGTAATTTCATCGCCTTGTAAACATACTTAGTGCATTAAACCGTGAAAAGTAAAAATGCAATTTTGGAAAACTGACATCGAATCTAACAATTTAATCATCTCTGTAAAGACAGCTATCGCCTCCACCCCTACAGATAGAATAGTAAGTAAAGGCGATTGATGAGCAATGAAAAGATAACTCGCACAGAAGGAATTAATATTTATTAAGCTGTAAATTTGATTGAGTATATCTTTGTTATAGAACTGAGGGAATGAAATAACAGGATGTAGGCACCGATGTAGGACAATAGTTTTTTTTTAACCATTACCACAGGACAGTTATCGTATTAGGGATGCGGACATCCTTGTATAATTGTTATTTAATCTGTGCCCCGTTTGGTGAGGTCTGTACTCCTCCGCAACATTCGTTTCAAAATTCTAATAGTACTTCCTGCCATTCCACATTTCCTGTTCGCTTGCCTTTTGGTTCTATTTGAACTTTGACGTCATGAAAGGATTTTGCTCGCGATAGTGCGGCATACAGTAAAGTTGTCCGTGGCTAAACACCGGTTGAGGTAAATAAATGCCTACTTGATGTAGTGTTTGACCTTGAGCTTTATTGATAGTTACACAAAAAGCAAAACGTACTGGAAACTGCCTCTTTTTGAAGGAAAATGGCATAGAAGTATCTGATGGCGTAAGGTCAAGGCGAGGGAGTAGGACATTGTTTCCAACATTTACGCCAGTAATAATTTCCAGGTGTAAGCAATTGTCATGCATCTTCCAAACCAACAGTCTAGTACCGTTCAACAGACCTTGGGTAACATTAATATTTCTCAACAAAATCACAATTGAGCCTTCTTTTAGTCGAAGGATATGAGGTGGCAATCCACTTATGCCTATGCTGTCCAAAAATTCTATTGGGAATTGTAGAAGCTCACTCTCATATTCAGTAATCAAATTATTCACACTGATGTAAGTTCTCAATGATCCTGGGATTAGGTCAAAAATTTGTCATTGATTTCTTTACAATGTTCATTATTAGGTGCTAAAATCGCTATTTTTGAAAAGCGTGAAATATTTATCAGCGTGGGACTAATTCTGAATTTTCTCCATCGACGTGAGGGTATTCACCGTTACCAATTTGTATGAAGAAGTTTGCAAAGTCACGTTGATCTGTATCCGCTCACATATCTGTATCCGCTCGCATAAGGACGAATGATGAAACGAAAAGAAGAGAGTTTGTAGCTGGTGAGACCAAAGACTATATAACAGAAAGATCGGATACACAATACAAAATGGCGGTTCCAACATTCGACTGTAGCGGCATCTTCGTGAAATTAGTTGTCTTTCGTATACAGTATTTGTTGTCATTCAAACAGATGTTGACATGACAGTGTCATTAGCAAAATGACTGCTGATTGTGCATGAGCATTTCAGTCTCAAAGTAATCCATTTTTGAGAAGTTTTAATAAAATTATGTGCACAGAATCCCCTTCTACTTATTGTATGGATACATGCGACATTAGCGCCCGAGTGGAACAGGTAGAAGTTAACGATATCATGTATGGTTACATGCGACATTAGCGCCTGAGTGGAGCAGATAGAAGTTAACGATATCATGACGTAATTAGGGAACTCTCTGTTAATATCAAGTTAGATATATTATTGGGGTGGCGTTGAATATCATGATACCGTGTTAGTCGTTGTCGCCTAGCGACAATATGCCCGTCAAGTCATTCGATATTCCATTTTCGTGAGACCTTGAAGGGAGTAATATTCGCAATTAATTTAATACTCTAATTATATAATCAAGTAAGGTGGGTATCAATCGACGGTGCTTGACGGGCATTACATTTTAAAACAACAAACATCGTCGTAGCGCAAATACTTCCCGAAATATTTCAGTTTTAGAAAAGGGTGAAATTTTTTGAAAACTATTTTAATATATAAGATTTATCATGGCCCTCTTCCACCTCACTGATGTACTATTTCAAGGAATCTCTATATCTCAAACGCTAAGGCCTGCTATAAAATATTCCATCAGCAAAGAGTAGCCATGATCCTAACCTAAAAACACTGTTGCATAACTTATTGCTGACCGCAGACTTCACCGAATTCTCATCTGATGCCGATTTTGACAGTGGCATATTCAAACTTTATAATTCTACAATAATATATTTATATAAATCTTTCTTCAGAGGGAATATCACAAAAACAAATGACCACTAACACTGCTACCACACACACTAGTTAGTTAGTTAATTAGTTATTGTTGCTTAAAGGGGTGGAACTGTTAGGTCATCTGTCCCACTTAACAAAGATAAAATTATACAAATTTGGATTAATTTAAAATTTTAAATATGATATTTTTCAAATCTGTAAAATTAATAAAACAAAAAATAAATTTAATAATAATAAACATAAATCTATAGGATTTAATGGCAAGCCTCCGTGGCTTAGGCGGCAGCACGCCGGCCTCTCACCACTGGGTCCGTGGTTCAAATCCCGGGCACTCCATGTGAGATCTGTGCTGGACAAAATGGAGGCGGACAGGTTTTTCTCGGGTTCTCCGGTTTTCCCTGTCAAAATTTCATTCCAGCAACACTCTCCACTATCATTTCATTTCGTCTGTCATTCATTTAATCATTGCCCCAGAGGAGTGCGTCAGGCCTCGGCAGCTGGCACAATTCATATCCTCGCCGCAAGATAGGGGCTTCATTCATTCCATTCCTGACCCGGTCGGAGACTGGAAGCAGGCTGTGGATTTTCATTTCTATAGGATTTAATAAAAATCAATTTTGCTTGTGATCCCTTCCCCCTTTAGAATTATTGCAATTCCTGGATTTTTTGAGCCCTGCTGAAGGAAATAAAACTGGTTTTCCACCCACACCATGGTGGTTGGGAACCCTACCTGTTAAACACACACAACAATTGGATTTCACGACAATAACAATGCAATTGATGCTGCTATCTACTGGAGTTTATATAGGCCTACATACTTTAAGATGCCTGGAAATTATAAACATTACTATACCATCACCACAACCCTATTATTATTAATCGTATGACTTTTAGTGCCGGGAGTGTCCGAGGACATGTTCGGCTCGCCAGAGTTTGTAGCTGCTTCTATGCGGACACATGGGGTGAGCTACAAGTACCGTCGAGTGTGGAGCGTTGTTTGGGGAGGAAAGTGTGAATGTAAGGACTGGGATGTGGAAGGTAGCGGCTATGGCCTATAGTTAGGGACAAACCCCAGCATTTGCCTGGAAGAAGATGGGAAACCACAGAAAACCATCTTCAAGGTTGCCGGCGGGGGATTCGAACCTCCTCGCCTCCCGGATGTGAGCGACTGCCTGCAGCCACGCCGTTACAACCACAGCTAACTCACCCGGTACCACAACCATCACAACCACCAAAAATGTTAAATGGGAATGCCTGCCCTGGACCCTCCTCGAAACACCTCACGTGGAGTCTGCAATCGCCCTGCTGTACGACTGGCTACTTTCTAGCATGAAAGACTTTGTGCCGGTATGGCACCCTACCAACAGAAAGTACCAGTTCCAGATTTCCTATGAAACTCGGCTGGCCATGGGAAACAAGATGAAGGCCTGGCGGCTTTGGAAGGACTTCGCCAACCCCCAAACTCGAAATACTTTCAACACGCAAGACGTCTGCTCAGGAGAGACTACATGGGGCATATAGAAGCCATCACTGAGAACGTCCGGGAAAACCCCAAGCGCTACTGGTCCGTCATCAACTTGAGGAGGAGGACCGAAAGGATTCCCGCCAGCGTAAAACTCCAGGGAACCATAGCGGATGGACCAGACCACAATAAGCTATTCAACAGGTTTTTCTTTGAAAATTTTTCCACTCCCACCCAAAATCAACCCCTTCCACCGGTAGAAACAGCAGCAAATTGCACTTTACTGAAAATAACAACAACACCAAATGAGGTCCTCAGTCTACTTCAATCTCTCTGCACCAACAAAGCTACTGGTCCTGATGATATTGGTCCCATCTTCCTGAAAAACACAGCCACTGTTCTCTGTACACCCCTTTTCTAATCTATTCAACAGGTACTTTGCCAAGGGCTACTTTCCCACTGCCTGGAAACAGGCCAACATTGTCCCTATATTCAAATTTGGGGACAAAACAAACGTATCATCCTACCAACCAGTCTCTACACTACCCTCACTATCCTTTATATTTGAAAAAATAATCCACCAATGTCCCCTGTCTTTTACCTTACTGATACGTGCAAGGGCACTTCTCTACCATTTCAAACATATATTTAATCAGGGACGCTGTTGTTGAAGTTTTGAATCGTCCGCTTGGTCGCTCAGTACTGCCTGTCACCACAAGATGGTAGCTGCAGTCGGACTTTGCAAAGATACAAATAGTTCCTGTTTCTCTCCAATAGGTGGTGCGGGCTTCGCCTTATACGCATGACTTAATTGAAAGACAATCATATTCTTCGTCGTAAAACAAAAGCCGGTGTATTCATGATACCGCCAATTTATGAACTTATTTATGACATTGTTGTTTTGATGTGTCGCTTCGTGATTGGACAATATTATTTTTACATGAAGACAGTTCGATAAATGACGAGCGATTCTCCGCCATTTTTGTGGAGTCCATTGGCTGTCGGGTAAAAAACATCAAGCCGACGACTGGTCGAAGAGTGTCTATCCGTTGCGCTGGGGGCATTGCCCCTAGCTTTTTCCAAATGTAAATACTCATTCAAGAAAAAGGAATTGCCTGTTTTCTTCAGGCTGTAAATTTTCATCGTTCCGCCGTGAAGAGGAAATGTGCAAGGATAATCGCAACTGGATGTGATCAAGTGCTTGTATCTACACGACGCATCGGCGTGTTAGCCATTTTTGTGAAGTACATGTAATAACGTAAAATTATATGTTAATTATTTTATTGTTATTGTGTCTCCACGGAGAAGGATGTAAGGTACGTTTTTTTTTTTAATTTAATTTATTTAATTATTTTATTTTGGGAGCTCCAAGTTTGGCCGTGTACGAATGTTGATCTTCTGTTGTGTTCTCGCTTGTAGGCCAAAAATTTCTTTTTCGTTTTAATAACGTTTCCTTATATATATTAAGTTTCTTATTTATTTTTTTGTTTACCTTCTGGAGACACATTTATTAATTTATTTCACGTTTAAATTATTATTTATATTCCTTTGTCAATCTTGGGATTGACATTGTAATTTATTCATGATCCGGTGCATTTCTCGATTGTAATAGCATTTAGACCTAATTATTTTCCGCCGTCATTTTCTTTACGCTAATGTTTAAATTTAATCTTATTAATTGTTTGCCGTAATTTTGATCTGGCATGTTTTTGGTGTGGCCATAGCTTTTGTTTACCGTGATGCATTGTGGTCTCGTTGTCAGTCCATTTGGCGCGGGTCTCAAAAGCATACGTGTTTTCTGTTAGCTCAATAATTTTTTTTTAAATTGTAATCTTGTTGATGTTAATTTTGTGATTTCGGGTAAATGTCCTTGTGTGTTTCGCCGGCGAGCATATAATTTTTTTTTTTATTTCTATCCCATTTAATTTTTTTTTTAAGTTTAATTTAATTTTCAATTCTTTTGTTTTGGCGTGGCCTGAACATCTGCATGCCGGATCGATATTGCATTACCTTGCAATTCATCAAGCCCGTTCTGAGTATGTTATGCATGTAATATTTATTTTAACCTTTGGGCTGTTAAATTTTATATTATTTTAAATTAAGTCTTTCGTCTTCTTGGCTTTGCAAGCAAGCATGTTGGGCGCTATCTGGCCTTCTTGTAAAATATTGGTGGTTGATGCATGTTCTTTCTCTGGTGAAGTTCTTATTTAAATTTTCAATATTAAACCTTTTATTCTTAATTATATTTTTTTAAAACCTTTGGTTGTGGCCTTATTTCACCGACGGCAGTTCCGTTGGTTTTTGGGGGATGTTTGTACGATAGCCTGTGTGTGTTGTCCCCTTATCCATCTTCCTTCCACTCCTTTGGAGCTCTTCTGTTGGGACATGTCATCTGGAGGTGATGTTGCTGCGGAAGTGACCCGGACCCCTGAATACAGGTAAGTTGGCCCATCCACGTTTCCCGTACTCGTCCCATTCTGGTAAGCAAAGCGTTGGTTATCGAGAAGCCGACGTGCTGCTGGCCAGTGCCGTCCAATGTTAGGGGTAGCATTTTGGTAGCAGATCCTGCTCATGTTCACTTCCGTAACTATCCCCTCCCCAGTACCCACAGGCTGTTTTATGGACCCCTCTGATGCCGATGGGTCAGTTGTTGGTGGGATTTTGTCAGGAAAGTGCACTTAATGTTGTGTAAAGCTAATCCTTGTCGTTTGTTTTGTTTCATGGTTGCCTCTGAATGTACATGTGGAATGCTGTATGTAAGTGTCCTGTTATAAGCGAGGTGTTTCCTGCTGTAGTTTTATCCTGTTTGTGTGCAACATTCCAACTTAAGAAGCAGCTCGGTGAGTGACTGACATGTGTTCTTGGCATGGGAAATGGGATTTCTTGGTGTTCTGATGGCCTATATGCTGCGTGTGAAGGCATCCTGGAGCCCCGTCGGAAGCTGGTAGCCTGATGTTTTGTGCCTATTTTTGTAAATTAGCTCCCTGTTCTCGAGCCAAGCAGGTGGTGACGTGTGCAGTTCTGGGCTACGTTGTGCATGATGTTTTTGTCGAAATTTCAGGTGTCGAGGCAGTGTTGGTGTTTAAGAAGACTATTGTGTTCCACTATGTTTCTTTGCATGATATTCTGTGGTGATATGCTGTCCTCGTAAATTATTTATTATGGAACTGTCACGCCTATTGGTGTTATGGCAAAGTGTAGTCCGATTAAAAGGGCTAACCTATGGAAATCTGCCCGCCCTATGTCCCTATTGTGGTGCCAGAAGGCACATTTAACATGCATGTCACTATTTTTTGGCTAGGAATCCTTCCCAAATTCATTCAAGGTAAGTGTTTGTTTTGAGGTGTTTTTATCGCAGTGTGCGATTTGTAATTTTTTGTTCATAAACTTACATTATACTGCAATCGTTCTGGGATAAGCGTATATGTTGTGCAAATCATGTCTGTATGCATGTGTTAACGTTAGATTTTGATTTAGATTTGTAGGGTGGGGTAATTTAGGGTTTGTTTTGTTTGCAAAAGTAAGGTTAGGATCGTATTTTTATTAGTTGCTTTCCTTGTAATTTTGAACTGAACATAATATGTAGGTGTGTTTTACGTGGAGATATCTACTGTCTGGGGTTAGCTAGGATTAGAAGTATGGGATTCTTTCTTGGTTTGATCCCTGGGCAGGGTGTATATAGGACTTGCACGATTCAAACTGGCTTGGTAATGGACTGGCCTGTTCGATGAAATGCAAGTATGTGTCATGTAATGTAATGTAATGTAATTGTAAGGGTATTGTGTTTTTAATTGTATTTGTTTGTGTTATGATATCTCTACGACTACATAACTTGCATATTTGAGTATTAATGGGAATTATTTTTGTGGGTGGTAAAAAATTATGTATCGCTATTATTGGAGTGTGTTGTGCGATGAATATGTTGTTGTGAATATGAGGTCTCAGTTCGTGAACAGCCATAATGTAATGTTCTTTCCGGCTTAATTAATTAATATAGGGTCTTCAAAATTTACTGGGATTAAATTTCTGTTGGACATTATGGTCATCAGGTTCTGTAAGTCAGCTTGTTTTACTTTTAAAGCCAGTAATCTGTTGTTGCTGGAAATCTGGGTCACCTGTTGCCTCATGCTAACCGTAAATTTACATAGGCCTTCTGTTTTAGTTCATGCTATGGCAATCTCGGTCATCAGCCACTGTAGTTGAGTAAAATTTTCTGCTTTTGATTAATAATCCTAAATTTTTCGGCTTTATCGTTTGGAATGGTGCGTAAGTGTTCTCTGTTAGCCTTGTCTTTCGACAAGAGCGGCTTGTTTCTCATCTAACCGTATTTTTGGGCCATGTTAGGCATCCTTTGGTTGTACGTGTTCGTGTCTTTAACCTGAACGAGGAAACCTCATTGTACCTCGTGTACTGTTGAACTTTGTTCTTTTTATGTTGGATTTTTCTCACCCAGGCGGATGTCGGCTGTATTCTCATCGGGTGTCGAACCTCAATTTCGTTCCTTGTGTGAGTGTATTGGTGTTTGATTTTCTGCGCTGCCATTTTCTCCTTCGTTCTTGTCGTTACTGTAACTGCGTTTGAATTCCTCAGTGTCCCCATGCCAAGTAATGCGTGCGGTCACGAACCAACTATGTAGAGGCATACATGTCAGATTAATTAATTTTCTTTTTCAAAACCTTGAGGCCAACCAACAAAATTTCTAGAGTGCATCTATCACACATTAAACGAGGTGGAGACGTTTCTAATGAGGAAATGCTACCATAAATTTTGTAAAACGAATTTTGTATAATGTAGAGTATCCCTAACCTTCATTGAAGCCTACAGGCATCTGTTCCTTGTGGAATTTTGAATTTAATTGGATTTGCAAACTCTGATGGGATACAAACTGTATTGTTGGGAAGTTCCCATTGTAATGATAAAGTGTAAAAGTGTACCTAATTTTGATGTTTCATAGGAGATGCTAATATGTAAGTTGGGCTCGGTGGGAGACCTAACTCATGGTAACCTTGTATTCCTGTTCCCTTTGGGAATTTTAGTGGTCATTCCTCTACCGTAGTTCCTTCGAAATGTATAGTCATCTATCTCATGTAATCTTGTAATGTACTTCGAATCTGTAAAAAGGTAAACTTGTTAATGAAATTTTGTAAGCACGGATCTAGGGCTTGGTCAAAAATTTTCTTCATTTAAATTCAACTTTGTTTCTCTTTTGTTAAAATGCAGTAAGATTTAATACCTCTGTAAACCTTTTTTTGAAATTAGATTAACTTCTATTTTTGTAAATGGCTGCCCACGCGTCGAATCATATCTTGCACATTGCTTCCACCTACTGCGTCTAAAACGACCTACATTGGACTTGTTGAAAATGTATCTAACGTGTCTCGGGCTCTGAAAGCACTGCTGGTGCTGGTGTACTACGTTTCTGAAGATTTTCGGACACAGTGATGCTGTTGACTAAGTAGTTTGCGAGGTGATCAATTATCCCATCACTGATAATCTGACCCTGCATTCTTCCTAACCAAAACGATGCGGTTTCATCCATCAATTGGAGTTAACTGGTGAACATTATCTTCGGGAAGCATCTCTGGTGAATCGACAAGTTAACGAGGACCGTCTATGCCTTGGCATATTCGTGAACGGTGTTCACGCTTAAGGGAGGGAGACTGATACGTGCAAGGGCACTTCTCTACCATTTCAAACATATATTTAATCAGGGACGCTGTTGTTGAAGTTTTGAATCGTCCGCTTGGTCGCTCAGTACTGCCTGTCACCACAAGATGGTAGCTGCAGTCGGACTTTGCAAAGATACAAATAGTTCCTGTTTCTCCCCAATAGGTGGTGCGGGCTTCGCCTTATACGCATGACTTAATTGAAAGACAATCATATTCTTCGTCGTAAAACAAAAGCCGGTGTATTCATGATACCGCCAATTTATGAACTTATTTATGACATTGTTGTTTTGATGTGTCGCTTCGTGATTGGACAATATTATTTTTACATGAAGACAGTTCGATAAATGACGAGCGATTCTCCGCCATTTTTGTGGAGTCCATTGGCTGTCGGGTAAAAAACATCAAGCCGACGACTGGTCGAAGAGTGTCTATCCGTTGCGCTGGGGGCATTGCCCCTAGCTTTTTCCAAATGTAAATACTCATTCAAGAAAAAGGAATTGCCTGTTTTCTTCAGGCTGTAAATTTTCATCGTTCCGCCGTGAAGAGGAAATGTGCAAGGATAATCGCAACTGGATGTGATCAAGTGCTTGTATCTACACGACGCATCGGCGTGTTAGCCATTTTTGTGAAGTACATGTAATAACGTAAAATTATATGTTAATTATTTTATTGTTATTGTGTCTCCACGGAGAAGGATGTAAGGTACGTTTTTTTTTTTAATTTAATTTATTTAATTATTTTATTTTGGGAGCTCCAAGTTTGGCCGTGTACGAATGTTGATCTTCTGTTGTGTTCTCGCTTGTAGGCCAAAAATTTCTTTTTCGTTTTAATAACGTTTCCTTATATATATTAAGTTTCTTATTTATTTTTTTGTTTACCTTCTGGAGACACATTTATTAATTTATTTCACGTTTAAATTATTATTATTTTCCTTTGTCAATCTTGGGATTGACATTGTAATTTATTCATGATCCGGTGCATTTCTCGATTGTAATAGCATTTAGACCTAATTATTTTCCGCCGTCATTTTCTTTACGCTAATGTTTAAATTTAATCTTATTAATTGTTTGCCGTAATTTTGATCTGGCATGTTTTTGGTGTGGCCATAGCTTTTGTTTACCGTGATGCATTGTGGTCTCGTTGTCAGTCCATTTGGCGCGGGTCTCAAAAGCATACGTGTTTTCTGTTAGCTCAATAATTTTTTTTTTAAATTGTAATCTTGTTGATGTTAATTTTGTGATTTCGGGTAAATGTCCTTGTGTGTTTCGCCGGCGAGCATATCATTTTTTTTTTATTTCTATCCCATTTAATTTTTTTTTTAAGTTTAATTTAATTTTCAATTCTTTTGTTTTGGCGTGGCCTGAACATCTGCATGCCGGATCGATATTGCATTACCTTGCAATTCATCAAGCCCGTTCTGAGTATGTTATGCATGTAATATTTATTTTAACCTTTGGGCTGTTAAATTTTATATTATCTTAAATTAAGTCTTTCGTCTTCTTGGCTTTGCAAGCAAGCATGTTAGGCGCTATCTGGCCTTCTTGTAAAATATTGGTGGTTGATGCATGTTCTTTCTCTGGTGAAGTTCTTATTTAAATTTTCAATATTAAACCTTTTATTCTTAATTATATTTTTTTAAAATCTTTGGTTGTGGCCTTATTTCACCGACGGCAGTTCCGTTGGTTTTTGGGGGATGTTTGTACGATAGCCTGTGTGTGTTGTCCCCTTATCCATCTTCCTTCCACTCCTTTGGAGCTCTTCTGTTGGGACATGTCATCTGGAGGTGATGTTGCTGCGGAAGTGACCCGGACCCCTGAATACAGGTAAGTTGGCCCATCCACGTTTCCCGTACTCGTCCCATTCTGGTAAGCAAAGCGTTGGTTATCGAGAAGCCGACGTGCTGCTGGCCAGTGCCGTCCAATGTTAGGGGTAGCACTTACCATATATTTCAACCATCCAGCATGGCTTCCTTCCTGAAGGCTCGTGCCTCACTAACTTATTTATTTATGTCTTTTGCAGTGGCGAAGTTAGGGCTCATGGCCCTCTCTTACACTTAACCACATAGTTATAATAAAATACACAAATACTACCATTGAATAAGATACGTAAACTAGAAATTAAGTTAGAATAATACAGGACATAAAAAATAATAATAATAATAATGTTATTGGTTTTACGTCCCTTTTAACTACTCGGGCTTTTAGAGACGCCGGGGTGCCGGAATTTTGACCCGAAGGGGATTTTTAACGTGCCAGTAAATCTACTGACACGGCTCCCTCGCATTTGTGCACCCTCAAATGCCAGCTGACTGCGCCAGGATACGAACCTGCAACCTTGGGCTCATCAAGCGAGAATGTTACCGCTGAGCCACGCAGCCAGCCTCACATAAAAAATAAAGATAGCAATGCACATCAAACAAAGAAACATATAAAACAGTTACGTGAAACAATAATAATAATACTAATAATAATAAGTGATAGAGTTAGACCTAGTAAATAACTGGGTATTTTAATTTTGAATCGACAAAGTTATTTATATACGGTACCATAATGGCTCAATCATGCTGTCTATCATACATCACCAGTCACACGAAACAATCAGCGGTGTTCAAAAGGAAATCTCTGCAAGCAGTCTTAAATTTTGTATAGGTCTTGCATTTCCTTACGTCAGCTGGGAGTGTATTCCAAAGTCGCGACCCAGTCACAACGAAGGATTTATTGTACTTAGAAAAGTGGTTAACGGGAATAGCGAGGGAAGAGCCAGATCTAGTATTAATATTATGAAATGAGGACAGGAAATGAAATTTCGAAGAAATATACAGTGGGAGATTTTCGTCTAGGGTTCGATATACCGACGTCAAAATATGAAAATTTCGACACCCTTCAAGTTTCAGCCAAGAAAGAGCTTTGTAGCTAGGGGCTACGTGAGAATCGTAATTCAAGTTGAAAGGAAACCGAAGACTAGAGTTCAATGCTCGTTGCAGTTTTTAGTTTGTTCGCTAGTTGCATCAACAAGGACCACGTCGCAATAGTCAAGTATTGGTAGTATCAGAGTCTCAATAAGTTTTATCCTCACGTCTTGTGGTAAAATGTGCTTATGCCGTTTGAGTGGGTGTAGCGTCGCGAAAATCTTCCTGCAAGTATTACTTACATGTGCAGACCAGTCAAGAGTTTCAGTCAGAATTATACCGAGGTTTTTCACTGTTTTACTAAACGGGATTATGGTTGCATTTTAAAGTCACAGGAGGGATAGTGTAGTTTTTATACATGGAATTCAATAATCCCTGCGAATCGATTATAATAACTTGGGTCTTTTTGGGGTTGAGAATGAGAGCGTTATCACTAGCATACACGCTGAGTTGTTGCAGGTCGGTGTTTACATCTCGTATCGCGTTCGCTATATCTAACTTGGCCACTATCCACAGCTATGTGACACATGCCATTGCAGAAAGATCCCAGCTCGATATCCGCTACGTAGATATATTGAAAGTATTTGATTCTATAGACCATATCCTACTACTCCACAAAATCGCTGAAAGGTTCAATATACATGTTCATGGCAATCTCCTACACTACTCTCCGGCTTTCTACTGAACCGACAACAGAGAGTCACAATATCAGGCACTTCATCCCCTTGGCTACCTGTGCTCTCCGGCGTCCCTTGGGCCAATTTTATTTTCATTATTTATGGACGACCTACCATCCGAACTCTCTGACACAGCGGATACCCTACTCTTCGCAGATGACTGCAAGATTTTCAAGGAAATTAAGACACCAGCCCAAATCCAGATAAATGCAGCTTTTTAACAATTACCCTACACAATGCCCCAGTACCTACAACATATTCCTTACTTGACAGGCCCATTACCGCAGTTGCGCATCAGCAAGATGTCGGGGTCGTATTCGACAACCAGCTAACCGGACCATTTTTATCATTTATTGATAATTCATCTGCTCAAATGGAAACTACATCATATTCCCTTTGGGAATATTCAAAACCTTAACCAGCTAAGATTTAAAGAACACATAGACTACAACATTCTTTATCCAAAGCCATGAAATTCCTTGGCATGCTCTGCCGCTTCTCAGAAATATCAAATTCCACAGCTCTTCGCCTCTATTACCTCTCGATAATCCAGCCCATTGCAAACTACTACTCTCCCATTTGGACAACTTCTTACCTATCAAACATAGCTAAATTAAACAGAATTCAATCCTTCTTTGCAGCCATTGCAAGGAACAGAACGCCAAGGTTTAGACACTTCACCACTCAGCAGGTACTTTCAGCCATAAACATCCCTCCCCTCAACACGACACGTAACTGACCTGTCCTCCTACATTCAATTTTAAATGGCCATTACCGTTCGGACCACCTGCTGTCACTTTTCAAACTAAGAGCCCCTTCCCGGTCTACCAGGCTCAAAGATATTCTGCACATTCCACACACTAAACATTCCGTAATCCAAAGATCCTTCCAAAACCGCATATCAACCCTGTACAATAGCATTGCAAGTAAATGCGAGTTGAACATATCCACAAACAAGAGGACGTTCCTGAAGCAGGCAAAGGAGAACTTAAACTGTATTTAGAACTGACATCTTGGACACTGACGACACGGCTACGAGAAAGGACATTCTATTGGCTCTTGATCTGGACTTGTTTTGTTTGGTGATTTGTTAATATTATTTTATATTTTACTTTTGTTATTTGTACAAGCGTGAAGGGCCTAGCATAGCTGCAGTTTGTGCTTTGATTAATAAATTTACTTAAGAAGTTTTGATTGGTATCAAAGGTATATCCAGAGAAAGCAAACTATGGAAGCATTATGGCAAGTATGTTCAGTTCAGAACAGAAGGAACCCATTGTACTTGCATCAATAAAGATAAAGATAAATGTATCAGAAAGATTATTCCAATGTTAAGATTAACACCCATTCCCTCTCATGTACTGCTATCACCTCATCCCCCACTATATTGTGACTGTTCCGGTCACAATGTTCCCAAACCCTTATTTGGTTGACTGCAAGAGAAGTCAGGTTAGGGTAATTTGTTCATACCATTTCTTTTCTTGTTCATCATCATCATTTAGGTTGTAGAATTTCATTTTATTTAGTGTATATATATCTTGTGTATCTCGGGGACTCAGTCAGGAATATTTCATTTAATTTGTATGGGAGATGTCAGTATACAAGACAGCGGATTGTGTAGGTAAGCTACAAGATGTTGCAACAGCAGGAAACTCTAGGCCAAATTTAGATTGGGCCGAGAATAACTTCCCTTGTCTTGAAGAAAGCTTTGTGTAAATTGTGTAAGGTTCTGACGTCAGAGAAGAGTTTCGCGCCACGAGTTGTAAGAAATATACATGGGTTCGAGATTATTGGTGTATTTTGTATGGGTTGGAGGGTATCATGACCCTGGCGGAGAAAGACGAAAACATGTGTTTACAAGATGAGAGGTGGGATTTTCGTGTATAGCGGGGCTTCACTTCTATTGTAGCGTCTGATTGGAAAGGTCGCGTTCTCGTAATTTGGCGTAGGCCTATTTGGAGAAACAGTTTTGTTGAAAGCATGGCTTGTGAATGTACTCGAAACGGCTACATATCACAACGATGTTATCTCTGTTAGCACAATTCAAG
This sequence comes from Meconema thalassinum, assembly GCA_946902985.2. Taxonomy (NCBI): domain Eukaryota; kingdom Metazoa; phylum Arthropoda; class Insecta; order Orthoptera; family Tettigoniidae; genus Meconema; species Meconema thalassinum. The sequence continues at coordinate 473,734,800 of OX336391.1, forward strand.
TTGGGTACGGAAGCACATTCATTTCTCTCGCAGAGATGTGGCTATGTAAACCAGTAAACATCTCTAACCTCAAACCACGTGTGGAAAATCTTAGAAATGCTGGGGAGAACTGATCTATCGAGCATGTCTCGTAGATTATCTGCTAGATCGTCGATGAGTGAGTAACAAACATCTTTATATTCCAACATTCATTTTGGGTCACATGTTTTCGTCATTGCCGAGGAGAGAAGATAGTAAACCATAGTCTGTTCGACGAGAGTCCCCGCCATATGTTTAAAGTTGATATTAATACACATATTTTGAAGGTTATAATTAGTTTTCTTTATAGGGAATTACACCTAATAGTTGAACGCCCAAATGATACCAGTTAGGTTGACCAAATGTGTGTCCAACACTCCACGACCCTGCCATTTCAATTGTGTGGTATATGATGAAGTACTTCCGATCAAAAATAGGAGGATGATTTTGGGAAGTTTTAAATCAGTCGCCCAAGAAGGGCTGGTAAAAAGTTACAACATAGCACCTCAACGTGGGGCAAGAGTAGGGAAACCTAGCAGGTATCATTAGGGCACATATGCACACAGCCGATAGACACCTTAGGAGTATTAGGGTTCACAGTAATTTGTTTTGTTTTAAGGGGTATGTCCACATCAGACAATTTAGAATTAAGGTCAAGGGTTGTGTGTAAATCAAACAGTAAAATGTCAGGTAATCAGGAAACTGGGGGAAGTGGCAGTGAGGAAGATGTGGAAAAGACAGTGGGAACATATGTTACCATTGTTACTACTGAGTCGCAGCTGATCGCTGAAGGTAGTAACTTAAATGTAAATGGGGGGGGGGGGTTATGAACGATAGTTTGATCCAAATGCTACTGAGTGAAATAAAAGAGATTAAGAAGCAAGGAGAATCTATGAGTAAGGAAATTAAGGAGCAGGTAGGCTCTGTAAATGAGAAGGTAGAGTCAGTGACCAAACAGATAGTAGAAGTGAAGGAATTTGTAAGTAAGGAAATTCAGGAGAGCAACAGGGCCACGAACACAAGGATAGAGAGTCTCAGCAAAGAAATACGGGACCATAAGTCTGTCCTTAATAGTAGAATGGAGAGTATGAACCTGGAATTAAGTGGGAAAATTAGCAAACAGGGAGAGGAAATCAGGGCAGAAATGCAGGGGAATCAGGCTGGGATCACAAGTAGGCTAGAAGGAATGGAAGGCCATCAGAACCAGCAAGATGTGGAAATAACGAAAATTAAGTCAGAGATAGCTAGTTCAAGGGCAGAAGTACAGAATGTAACGGGAAAGTGTGATGAGATATGCAACACTGTAAGTGGGAATAAGAGGGAATATTTAGATAGAGTAGGTGCCGTTGAAAATAAGTTGGGAGAGATTGAGGGTCTGAGAGGGAAGCAGGTGGCATTGACCGAGAAAAACGAAAAGCTGCAGGAAGAGCTGATAAAGGTCAGGAGAGAGTTGAAAGAGCGACCGATGAGTCAAAGGGTTGTGATGCCATCTAGTTTGCTACTCAGGGACCCTGGTCTGCCACAATTTAACTCAAGGCAGTTCAACCCTATGGAGTTTTTAAAAACCATTGAGAAGAAATTCAGCAAGGATCTAGAAGACGGGGTTGTCGAATGGGAAACAGTGTTGGAGATCTTGTCTAACTCATTTCAAGGGGATGTGAAAGCATGGTTCCAAATATACAGGCCTAACATGAATAGTTTAAGGGAATTCAGGGATAAATTCAAAGCTAAGTTCTGGGGGGAGGGGGTACAGTCCAGGGAAAGGGAAAAATTAACTTTTGGGAAATATAAGGAGAGAGAAGGGGTATCCCTGACAGAATATTTTTTGGCACATGTACTTATTTGGAAGAATTTGGATGGGCTGACCTCTGACAGTGATGTGGTTAGGGTCATGTTGAAGCACTTCCCACCTAGAATTCAGGAGGCAGCTTGTATGCAGAAGGTAAGGACGGTAGAAGAGTTGGAAGAGCTTCTTACGAGCTTTGACGTTTTAGGCAAGCAGCACATGGAGAGGCCAGAGGTCAAACAGGAATTTAGGGGCAATAGGGGGAATAATCAGGAGTTTAATAGGGGTAGATTTAATCAGGAGCAAAGAGATTATCAGCAGAGGCAGGAAAACTATCAGAGAGGTGGGGGGCGTCAGGATAATTCACAGCGACAGGAAGGTAACTATCAGAGAGGTGGGGGGCGTCAGGAAGGTGGTAACGAAAGAGTACAGGTGAACCAGAGGAGACAAGAACAAGGTGGTCAAGGAGCTTTAAACTCCGAACGGGCTGTGCAGGGAGGTCAGTCAGGCAGTCCGTAAGAAATGAAGTCAAGCAGTGTGTTATTGTGGGTGAGGAGGATTTTATGCCTATGAGTCGGGAGGATCTGCTAGCTGACCAGCAGGAGTTCTCATGTATCGGGGAGAAGGAGGCTTTTATGTCAACTGTTGAGTTGAGCATACTAGGTAAGAGAGTGCAGGCATTGGTGGATTCGGGGAGTGAGAGAAGTGTCATCAGTAAGGGATTTTATGATACTTTAATCAAGGACGGTGGTAAGTTGGAAGAAATTCCAGTTAAGTCGACATATGTGGTAACTGCTGTTGGTAATAAATCCCAAAGAGTGGGAAAGCAGGTATTGTTGCCCATGAGGTTTGGTAATGAAGTTGACCACAAGACTTGCTTGGTAATTCCTAACCTAATTTATGAAATGATTTTGGGGATAGACTGGCTTAACGAGCATAGTGCTGTTATTGATTTTGACCGGGGTGTCATCAACTTTGTGAGGGGGAATATAAGCCAGGAGATGAGAATGAAATGCAAGAGTGTAGATAAGACAGTAAAGGCATGTGTTACTGAGGTCACTGTAGGGGATATGGCAGAAGGTAAGGCTGACGATGAGGAGGAAGTTGTGGATTTATGTCACATTGCTGTGGAGGGTGATAAGTGTGATCAACTCCAGCAGGCTGTGGATAAGAGTGGTTTAAGTGTTGAGGAGAGGGATAAGTTGTTAGAGGTTTTAGAGCTAAACCAAGAAGTTTTCAGTGACAAGCCAGGGCTAACACATGTCTATACGCATCAGTTCGAAATTGTAGATCATTCTCCATTTTCAGGACCCAAGTACCCGATACCTCACAAATTTGCTGATGCTGTGGAGAAAGAAATAGGCATTATGCTGAATCAGGGTATTATTGAGCCTTCAACTAGTGCATATCTGAATCCCTTAGTTGTGGTTGGGAAGAGTGATGGCTCGGTCAGGTTGTGTATTGATGCCAGGCAGCTCAATTGTAGGATATCTGGGGACCAACAGAGGCCAGAATGTGTTGAGGAACTGGTTCAGAAATTCAATGGTAAGCAATGGTTTTCCACTATGGATCTGAGTGCATCATTTTGGCAGGTACCGTTGAGAGAACAGGACAGGAAGTTGACTGCGTTTAGCTTTAAGAGTGGTTTGTACCAATTCAGGGTCGTTCCTTTCGGAACAAAGACCAGCAGTTCAGCGTTGATTAGGGCCTTAAATCTAGTGTTAGGGAGGGACACACACGAGTTTGTGACAATGTACATAGATGATTTAATTGTTGCATCTTACACATTAAAGGAACACCTGGATCACTTAGACATTGTTTTGGGGAAATTAAGGGACGGGGGATTTACAATTAAACTTAAGAAGTCTCTGTTTTGCACAACATCAATCACATTTTTAGGGCATACTATCACAACACAAGGGGTGTCTCCCGAACAGTCACGATTAGACAAGATTCACAACACTGCTACACCACGTAACGCCAAACAATTGAGGTCAATATTAGGGGTTTTCAATTATTTTCGTAGATTCGTAGTTAAATATTCCTGTCTTGTAGAACCGTTTAGGGAATTGCTGAAGCAGGGTACTAAGTGGGTATGGACCCAGGTGCACGATGAGGCTTTTAAGGAGTTGAAGAGAGGCTTTGTAGAGACTGTCATGCTTAGGTATCCTCGTCTGGATTGTCCCTACATTTTGATGACTGATGCGAGCATGCAAGGCATCTCAGGCATTTTGTGTCAGGAGGATAGTGAGGGCAATCTAGGGATTGTCTCATTAGCAAGCAGAGGGCTAAGCATGGCGGAGAAGAGATATACAATTACTGAAATAGAGATGTTAGCAATCGTATACTCTCTAGGGAAGTTTAGGAGTTATGTGTTGGGCAGTAAGTTGCAGATACTGACTGACCATCATGCATTACTTTTTATTGGATCCTGCAAGCTCACTTCAAACAGGATGTCAAGGTGGATATTGGCTATAAGTGAATATAACTTTGAGGTAAGGCATATTAAGGGTACTGAGAACATTGTGGCTGACTTCATGAGTAGAAACATTGGGGGTGATGAGGGTCATCAGGTACTGGAGGTACAGGAAGGTGTTGTTATCTGCGTAACCAAGGTAAGCGAGTGTGATTATGAGATACGCTGCTTAAGGAATCTGCTTGTAGAGCAGGAGAAGGATGAGGTCTTAGGTGATATCTTGACTCAGTTGAGAGGTATGGATGTGGATAGTAGAATTAAGGTTGGAAAGTATTGGTACAAGTTGGAGTGTGGTTTCTTGGCTAGGCTGTGCCATGAAGGTGCCTGGAGAGTGTGTGTGCCAAGCTCATTGCAGGTAACGATGATTTGGTATCATCACAAGGCTTTAGGGCATTTTGGATCAAGCAAGGTTCTTTTTGCTGTTCAGCAGCATTTCATTTGGAAGAACATGGGAAGGCAGATTAGGAAAGTTCTGGCAAGTTGTGACTCGTGTCAACGGTGTAAATGCCCAACGAGGTTTCTTGAGGGACCTCGGCAAATGGTGATCACAGAAAAACCAAGGGATTTACTCTGTGTCGATCTGTATGGTCCATTGGTTAAAGCTCAGTTTGGATATCAGTATATCTTCGTGGTTGTTGACGCATTCAGTAAACTCGTCAAACTGTATCCCCTGAGAAAAGCGACCGGGAAGGGTTGTGTCCTACAGATCACTGATAAGTATGTACCTGAGTTTGGGGTGCCTCTCAGGATACTATCAGACCACGGTAGTCAATTCACCTCAAAGATCTGGAAAACCAAGTTGAGTGAATTGGGTATCAAGCACATATTCTCATCTATTCGATATCCTCAAGGGAATTTGTCCGAACGAGTTATGAGAGAATTAGGGAGAGTATTTCGCACCTATGTGAGCAATCGCCACAATGCGTGGTTCTCCAAGTTAGGAGATATTGAACGATGGTTCAATAGTACGTTCCATGAGAGTGTAAAATGCACTCCCTATGAAATTCAGTATGGTAGGAAGCCTACCAATGAGCTTGCTAGAATGCTAGGTTTGGTCACGGGAGAGGAGATTGGGAAGGATGTTTGTATCCAGCTGGCTAGGGACAACTTAATCAAGGCAGGGAATAAGCGTAGGCGCCAGCAGAAGCGGGTAAAGTTTGATTCTTTTGAAGTAGGCGATCAGGTGCTTCTGAGGGTTCCATTTCCGTCTTCAGCTGTAGATAAGGAGATAGGGAAGTTTTTTCATCTATTTCAGGGGCCTTTTAAGGTGGTTAAACGTATTGGTGAGTGTGCCTATAGTTTAACGGACCAGGATGGTAAGTCTGTCAGTACACATAATATTAGGAATCTCCGTAGATATCACTCTGTAAAATAATATGGCATGGACTCTTAGAGAATCAGTCAACATAACGTGATGGCATGACAAAACTCAAGAGATGTGACGAAGAATGCTAACCAGCAAAGTGGCATCGAGTGTTAGATGGATAGATGGTATGATAAGGCCTGTGCAGGCAAATACCATGGCTTGTGAAGCGATAGGGTCTCATGATGAGACGAAGAAAATGAAGTGGTAGACCTAAGACACTTGAGAGAAATCAGTGAGGCTAGGAAATGGACACAATAAGACATTCGAGAGAGTGAGAATGGGTGAAAATTTGACAAGTGTGTATGTATATATGTCTTCCAGGGTTTATTTATGTAATAGTGTAATTCTTTGTGTTTTCAGTGCGTTGCTTGTTTGAGTGTTTGTGATCCACACTTGTTTCACCCGTGTGAATCACATGGGGGCGTATTGTGACTGTTCCGGTCACAATGTTCCCAAACCCTTATTTGGTTGACTGCAAGAGAAGTCAGGTTAGGGTAATTTGTTCATACCATTTCTTTTCTTGTTCATCATCATCATTTAGGTTGTAGAATTTCATTTTATTTAGTGTATATATATCTTGTGTATCTCGGGGACTCAGTCAGGAATATTTCATTTAATTTGTATGGGAGATGTCAGTATACAAGACAGCGGATTGTGTAGGTAAGCTACAAGATGTTGCAACAGCAGGAAACTCTAGGCCAAATTTAGATTGGGCCGAGAATAACTTCCCTTGTCTTGAAGAAAGCTTTGTGTAAATTGTGTAAGGTTCTGACGTCAGAGAAGAGTTTCGCGCCACGAGTTGTAAGAAATATACATGGGTTCGAGATTATTGGTGTATTTTGTATGGGTTGGAGGGTATCATGACCCTGGCGGAGAAAGACGAAAACATGTGTTTACAAGATGAGAGGTGGGATTTTCGTGTATAGCGGGGCTTCACTTCTATTGTAGCGTCTGATTGGAAAGGTCGTGTTCTCGTAATTTGGCGTAGGCCTATTTGGAGAAACAGTTTTGTTGAAAGCATGGCTTGTGAATGTTCTCGAAACGGCTACATATCACAACGATGTTATCTCTGTTAGCACAATTCAAGTTGGGTACGGAAGCACATTCATTTCTCTCGCAGAGATGTGGCTATGTAAACCAGTAAACATCTCTAACCTCAAACCACGTGTGGAAAATCTTAGAAATGCTGGGGAGAACTGATCTATCGAGCATGTCTCGTAGATTATCTGCTAGATCGTCGATGAGTGAGTAACAAACATCTTTATATTCCAACATTCATTTTGGGTCACATGTTTTCGTCATTGCCGAGGAGAGAAGATAGTAAACCATAGTCTGTTCGACGAGAGTCCCCGCCATATGTTTAAAGTTGATATTAATACACATATTTTGAAGGTTATAATTAGTTTTCTTTATAGGGAATTACACCTAATAGTTGAACGCCCAAATGATACCAGTTAGGTTGACCACATGTGTGTCCAACACTCCACGACCCTGCCATTTCAATTGTGTGGTATATGATGAAGTACTTCCGATCAAAAATAGGAGGATGATTTTGGGAAGTTTTAAATCAGTCGCCCAAGAAGGGCTGGTAAAAAGTTACAATATATTCAGTAGTTCCATTAAAGGCCCTCTCGTGAAGCAACTTGGCAAATCATCATCATCATCTTGAGCAGTTTCCGACCGCTGGTCAGGTCTGCTTGGAACATAGGCCTCTCCATCGTTTCCTGTCCATCCACCATCTCTCGTCTTTCACTGTGTCCCAGCACACTCCTCTTTCCTCCACACTTTCCTTACCTCCTTTTGTCCATCTGTCCCTTGGTCTTCCCCTTGGCCTCCTTCCCTTCATTTCCATTCCAAACATCTTTTTCGGTATCCTCTCCTCTCGCATCCTTCTCACATGTCCATACCATTGTAGCCTAGATCGCTCTATTTTACTTTGCAATGGTTCCTCTCTTACCATCTCTCTGACTCTCTCATTCCTTACTCTGTCCCTTCTTGTTACTCCTACCCTACTCCTCTGGAACGTCATCTCCACTGCACGTATTTTACTCTTGTCCCTTTCCTTCATCACCAGGGCTTCCATCCACTCGCTCGTCCAAAAATAGTGAAATAGTGAGTGTTTTTTCTTCAAAAAAGTGAAAAAAAGGTGAGTTTTTGTAAGAAAAGTGAGTAAATAGTGAGTAAATTCATAGCATTATTCGCATTTATGGCCGTATATCTGGTTCATAATTTTAACTTTTGTTGATATCTGTAGGGTCAATTAAGGGGGGGGGGGGGGGCTTGGGTGGCTAAGCTCCCCAAAACCAACCATAGCCCCCCAAAAATGTGACAAAACTGTATTGAAATAGACAAAAAATTTAAGAATGTGTATCTGAAAAACAAATTAGCCCCCAAAAAATGTTAACCAAATTGCGCCTATGTTAATATCTCTGAGTACTGTTTGTGATTTTTCATGTAGTTAGAGGACACTTGGAAATAATGGATAGGAAAATCAATGCAACACTCAAGAAATTTAAATTGTTACAATTTTCGACGAGCGCTGCATGTCTCCGGCTTTAGTTTTGCAGTATGGAAGCTTTTCATGCTTTCTGGCCGTCTGGCTCACTGCTGGCAACGCATTGCCAGGCACCGGTGGCAGAAAAATGAACTACCCATTCATGGGTATATTTTGGGTCACTTCTAGCAATCTGATTGTGCACGAGACCATTTTTAACGCAGAATGTGACCAGTTTTGTAAAAAAAAAAGTGAGAATAGTGAGTAATTTTATCAAATAGTGAGAAAAGTGAGGCTGCTTTGAAAATAGTGAATAATAGTGAGAAAAGTGAGTCGCTGGAAGCCCTGTTCATCACCCATGTTTCAGAACCGTATGTCAGAATTGGCACAAAGTAGGTCTTGTAGATGATTCCTTTACATTTTTGTGGTATATCTTTATTCCATATCATCCCCCTAACACTGTTGAAAAATCCATCTGCGCACCTTCCCCTTTCAATTATTTCCATTCTATTGCCTCCCTTTTCTTCAATTATTCTTCCCAAGTACTTGAAGCATTCTACTTTCTGCAACTGCTGTCCTCCAAGTGTTATGCCCATATCCAGTCTGTTCTTTCTCCTCGTTGTGATGACCACTTCACTTTTTTGTGCTGAGAACTTCATCCCATATGATAACACTACCTTCTCCCACTCATCCAATTGCTCTTGTACTTCTTCCTCATCCTCTCCCCATACCAGAAGGTCATCAGCAAACAACATTGCCTTCATTTTCCTTTCCCTAATGCTATTTACCACTTTTCGTATGATTTCATCCATCACCACTATAAATAACAGGGGTGAGAGGGCACTTCCTTGTTTCAGACCACTCTCCAGTTGAAACCATTCCGTTCTCTCCCTTCCCACCTTTACACAGCTTTTGCTTCCCTCGTACATTGCTTTCACTCTTGCCACTGTCTCCTTGTTCACTGCTTTTGCTCTCATTGCTTCCCATACCTTGTTTCTATTAATACTATCATATGCTTTCTCAATATCCAAGAAGGTCATCACCAGATCTTTCCCATATTCATAATGGTGTTCTTGTAGCTGTCTTACAGCAAAGATGAGGTCAACTGTTGACCTTCCTGGCCTGAATCCATACTGTTCTTCCCTCAGCCCATCTTCAACTTCTGTCCAAATTCTTCTCTCCAGTACCTTCTCAAATATTTTGGCGCAGTGGCACACGAGTGTAATTCCCTTGTAGTGCTTGCATTCCTTCCTGCTTCCCTTTTTAAATATGGGTATTATTATCCCTCTTTTCCAGTCCTCTGGTATTTTCTTCTCCCTCCATATCACTTTCATTACTCGAAAGAGCCACTGTGTTCCTATCACCCCTGCTGCTCTCACCATCTCCACACTCACTTCGTCTATTCCCGGTGCCTTTCCCCCTTTCATCTTCTTTAATGCTTCCTCCATTTCTTTCCATGTCAATTCCTTCTCTGAAATGTCTTGGTCACTGTCTGTTTCTTCCTCCACAATGTCCACTACGCTGGTTTTAGTTGGATTTAGGAGTTTCTTGAAGTATTCTCTCCAGATAACCTTTACTTCTTCCATATTTTCGACCTCCTTTCCATTCCTGTCCACCATTCTGACATTTTCCCCTGTATCTCTTCTCTTTGCCTTTATCATTCCATACAACACTTTCTTACTGCCATCACAGTCCTCCTCCATCATTTCTGTCCATTTCTCCAGCCATTTCTTTTTCTCTTCCTTCACTACTTCTCCCGCTTCTTTCTTCCGCTCTTGGTATTCTTCCCTTGTTCTGTCCGTCCTCTGTTGGAACCATTTCCTGAATGCTTCATTTTTCTTTTTCACTGCTTCCTTAGTTCTGGGGTTCCACCATGGTGTTTCCTTCCACCTTTTCTTTCCACTAGTTCTGCCACACACGACTTCCGCTGCTTCTACCAACACGTCCTTGAACCTATTCCATTCTTCTTCACCTGTTTTCGGATCATCCTTCGGTAATTTGTTCCTCACTAATATCTGGAACTTCTCCTTAATTCCATCCTCCTTCAGCTTCCATGTCCTTATTCTTCTTTCTTGGTTCTCAGTTCTCCTCTTTTCCTTCAGACCTCTCACCTTGGCGACCAGCAGACGGTGGTCACTGTCCAGGGCTTCTGAAGGTATTACCCTTATATCCGTGATACTCTTCTTTGTCTCCTTCCCGCATAGAATGTAGTCTTGGCAAATGAAACTTTATAAAACAATCGTTCATCACTGATTAAATGTATCAAAATTCCAGATGCAAAACCCTTTGATAAATTAGATCAACTGGTAACATAAAAGAGTAGAAATGTAAGAAAATGTAGACTGCTTTACATCAAGAAACGTGATCCTTGCAACTTGTTAGAGCAAGAGATGTTCCATTTGTTCATAATACAAAATTTTATTTGAATTTTATTTAGCATACAGAAGTATCATATTATAGCACGTCTTAGCAAATTTTTAGATTCTTATCAAAACCTAACATGAGAGAAATCACGAGGCTAAAAAATGATAGTAATTTCCAGAATAAAATCCTTCAAGCTGAAATGTTTTCTCATTTCCCATGGACTCAAACGTAACATTAGCAAATAAGGCATTACAGTCTTATAATGTTGACACCTAACAATACCCCTCACCCAGCCTACATACATACATACATACATATCCCACATCGTTCCATCTATTAGATGGATCGGCGAATGAGGCCCCTCCACCAATTTTTGTCTCTGTACTTCTCTTCTTCTTCTTCAATGCTGTCCAAGTCCTGGCCCAATTGTTAGATGTCATTTCTCACCATGTCTGCATATCTCCTTCTTGGCCGTCCTCTTTGTCTTCGGTCATGAACCTGCAGTTCATACATTTGTTTTGGAATCCTGGTAACATCCATCCTTCGCAAACGGCCAAACCACATGAGCCTTTTCAAGGTTATTTTATCCTGTAATTTGTCGACCTGAACCAATTCCCTGATATACTCATTGCGAATTCTGTCTTCTTGTCTTACCAATCATGGCTCTGGCAAATCTCATCTCTGCTGCCTGAATCCTCCTATCATCTTTCTTCCTCAGGGTCCAAGTTTCACAGCCATAGGTCAAAATTGGCACATAATAAGTCTGATAGATCGCTCGTTTACATTGCAGAGGCACTTTCTGGTTCCATATGAGGTCTTGAACAGCTCTATAAAATGTACCTCCAGCCGAAATCCTGTTGGTGATTTCCTCATCAATGGTACCTGTTGCTGATATCACACTTCCCAGATATTTAAATTTTTGAGAAAATCGAAGCTGTCTGCCATTGTTCGCATTTGCGAATAAATTAATTTTTCAAGTTTTTTAGTAGTGAACTCACATCAGTCAGACAGCTTTTGATTTTCTCTAACCTCTAAAAATACCACGTGGTAGTAATCTCTTTTTTGTAATTGTTCCTTTATTTCAAATTAAATATAATATAAATTACTTATTGGTAATTCTATAATACATGCTCGAATTCGAAGACATTTTTTTTTTAGCACTGTTTTAGTGACACATGTTTAAGTTCTTCACGTCAAGTAACCTCAAGTTGGACTGACAGCCATTACTGCGCTCTTATTGGTCCGCCATTCCGCCTCGAACAATAGCAGCACGTCTTCCCCACGACACATCGTGGATCCTTCGAGAACATGTTCCTGTTTCCTATTTAAACGGCCTGTTGCGCCGACTTCTTGTGATTCTTTCTGCAGTCGTCGAACTGTTCACCAGTCTCCATGTACCATGACTTAAAACCGCACCATGTGGAAGTCTACTTAGTTTTTCTGCGCAAAGAAGATTTCCTAAGGGCATCTATTCTTCATAACCTATGGAGGTTACAATCGTCGCTTTCACAGCGACAAACTTTTCAACATAAGCAAAAGTTAGTGAAACTACAACGTTTCGTCATGAATTCACAACAAAATTAATAGGCTTAAAAACCTACGGTTGTACATTTTCAAGCTTCTACAATGGAATTTCAGTCTGCAAAATAAGCTCAACAGTGTATTATCAACTAGTGATTAGAGCTTATAAAAGTGCATGCTGTAATGCTCCTTTTTCTAAATTTTGTCTTCATAAAGTATGCTGCTCATGATGCATACTTCTGTTCTGTGTGCCATTGTACTATTTGTGTGGACCAACACCTATCAAAGATAAGTAACATTTCTTGTATGTACTTTAAAATATTTTTCTGTACTTCAAATGAAGTCGTTCAAATTAGTTCTCCAAGCATTTCTGCTTTGTTTAAATTTGTATAACTACACTGAGTTTAGGCATCTGTGTTGCCTCTTGTAAAAATGTTTACGTGACATTGCATTTTTCATGAACCTCCGAAGCAAGATTGACATAACCGCTCTCTTTTGCCACTCATATTAGGTATCACATATCGGCTTGCTTTTGCAGTTTTGTGTCTTGATGGCTTCTCCCTTTCTTTAAGGATTTTTCTTTCATAAACGTTACGGCAGGATTTGGCCCCTGTACGTCATAACCTTTTTAGGGTTATGTTTTTCTTTCAATGCATCTGTAATGTTGCTTACAAATCTATGTAAAGGTCTGCGCACACCGGCGCGGGATGCGGGAACGGGAATGTCGCGAACATTTGCGCACTTGGCGGGATATGCATCCACTCAGACAGCTGCGTCACAATCCCGCGCAGATGGCGGGATTGCTGCGTTTTCCCGCGTCCCGCATCCATTTAGCAATGGCGACTGAACTGTTAATAGAGTGTGTCAGGAAATATCCTGCCTTATATCAATAACATGAGTAATGAAGATTAAGAAATATAAGGAATAAAGATAAGCTCAGGGAAGAAATAGGAAAGGAACTGCAAGTACCTGGTTAGCATCAATTTAAATAATATCACTCTTTGTTTCTGTGTTCATTTGCCACGTGGTGATGAACCTAAAGAAAACCGAACTGAACTACCCTAAAACAAAATATAAACTGCACTATCGCATCGCATCGCAGATAGCGTGGCAAACCTCTCTCACGATAGCTCCAACAGTTGTGAATCCAACACGAAAACTGTGGCCAATTGTCGAGAAAGAATCCCCAGTAGCCAAAAATCTAATAGCAATAGCAAGGCGAGATAGCTTCCCGATAATTGGTATATATTTTCCTTCATCAGACGAATTCATTTCGGAACTGTTTCCCGCGCTGGTCAGAATACAAAGACGATTTCGCAGCGACTGCGGGTATCGTGTCAATCCGCTCCCGTTCCCGCATCCCGCGCTGGTGTGCGTAGACCTTAACTCTTTCAGTCCTTTCTTTTCTAAAGAGGTGCTTTACCTTATGTCAAGGATTAATTTCTTGTGTGTCAACTATCTTGGATTCGGGCCCCAAGTGTTTGAGAATTGTGAGGTTTATTTTCAAGACCTTGTCCTTGCTGGACCAGGTGTCCATGTATTTAATTGTTCTTCTAGTGTCTTGGCCTGAACCCCCAAGCACTTTTCGTGCTAGTCAAGCATTTAGAAGTTTGTTTTGGTGTTTTGGGCTATGCCCCCAAGCACCAGCTGTGGTGGTTAATTGAAGTTGGTGGTTATGCCAACCTCATGCTTCGTAAAGGCAATCAAAATTCTTTTAAAAGTGTTTTTGTGAGAGAGATATATGTTTATATATGAATTTATTTACACATGTTCCTATATTTACAATAAATATACATATGTTAAAGCAACCTGCTCTCTCTCTATCCCTTTTTCAGGCTTGCTTTAAATGTTGTCATTCTTCAACCTTAATGCTCATCCTAACCTTAACTCTAAACATGTATTTGAGTTCTTTCTGATACTGGAAGCCTTTAATCAGCTGATCCTTTGGTGCCAAATACCACCAGCCATCAATTTCAATGGAACCTTCCGGTTGGCCGTTTCTCTGCATAACTAGCACCTCATTTTTTCTACACTAAACATAAGACCCAGCAACTAAATCTAAATCAACATACATGGAATGGTATTACGGGGACATGCAGCTCTGTCGGACTCTGCACTCATATACTCACCTTCCAGCATTGCATGAGCTCGAGCTGCACCTTGAGTCGGCCTTAATTCGACCCAGCTTCATGGCAACTTTGCCTGTAGCCGTCATCAGTACAGCTACTGCTTCATCCTCCCTAGCGCCCTTCAGATCCTGACCGTTCACAGAGAGGATCTGATCTCCCTTCATCACCCGCCCATCTGCTTCCGCAATTCCTCCGTGTACCACACCAGATATGAAGACACCAGGACCATTCTTCAAGCCTGCGATGGTAAGGCCTAAGCCTTTGCCAAGTTCCTTAGTCAGCTCCACTTCAAGGACATCATACATGTCTTCTTCCTTGGCAGATGCTTCATCTCTGTATACCATTAAAGAAAGCTTTCAAGTCGGTCAATACAAATTGTGCCCAATTACATTGGGCGGGATACAAGTATTATATACACTAACCTGAAAAAAACAAGTTATTATTACAAACTAACACGCCTCTATATACACAATGGGTTACCTACTTAATTGTATGACATGTTTCGAGCGTCAAGCTTTCATCTTAAAGGTGATCACAACACAAAAACACATATTTCGTTGTTTATTGCTAAATATGCAACATGGAAATTTAATAACAATGCCATTAATCCGGTGCCTCTACGTCCAACCGTTCTCAAGTTAAGTGCAAAACAAGTAACTGCTCGTGACGTCACTGCGCCCTCGAGTCTACATAGCAGCCTTGTTGCTGTGCATAAGCTCGGGCAGTCTTTTCCCGCACTCCATCTGCTGCTGCCGTGTTCTTCTGTTGCGATTGTTAGCGTTAGTCGAAAGACTTATAATGGATGTAAATAACATTCGTACGTATCAGTTTGAGCCAGAATGAACGACATTTGCGGATGTCCATTCAGATAGCGATCATGAAATGGATATAGTAAACACTACAGGTCGAGCCGGCATGCGAAATTGGTGTAAGTGTAATGAGTGTACCATCATGGATACGAATGAAGAAAGTGTTGTGAATTAGACAATGTAAAAGCAGTGAAATCTGAAGAATTTATGTGTATAACAAGAAATCCCTCGTTTTCAAGGCTTATTTTAGACCTCGAAGTGTTAACAATGGCAAGGCATAACATGAGCTTTAAAAAAATGAACAGGGCAAAGAAACATTTACTGACAGCTTTAAATCCAACAAATAGAACTTGGCGATTTATTTGTTACAATCCCCCTGGGGATCACATTTAGTGGGACGTGGTAGGTGACCACGGGACCCAGCTGAGTCCGGCATTGCTTCCACTTACTTGTACCAGCCTCCGCTCCGTCTTCTTTCTTGTCGACCTCACTTGGTCAACTCTTGTTCTCTTCCGACCCCGACGGTATTAAGGTATCCGAGGCCTAGGGAGTCTCTTCCTTTCCCGTCTTTATTGGCCCTTGTCTCATCTTTTCTGATACCCTCCTTCTGCGAGGGGTCAGCCTTCTTTTTATTTTCTTGTTATCTCCTGCCTTCTGCTCAAGGCCCTCAAGGAGGCAGGGTGTATGTAGCCCCACCAATTCTGGTGCACCCTGGATATTGCTACACCCTCAGGGGCTCACGGCTGGTGAGTTCGGGAGTTGGCGACCCCGAGGGATTCCTGAGCTGGGTCCGGTTTTCCCCCTTTTATCCATTACCTCTGGGGCGGACCCTCTCCTCTTTCACTTTCCTATCTGCCTTTTATGGCTCTCCTTCCTTCCAAGTCCCTCAATCCACTTTCTTCGAGGGTTGAGGGCATTTATTTTCGTCCTGTCCTATATTTGCCTTATTCCCCTTTTGTTTTCCATTTCTTCTTCTAGTATATAAGTTAGTAGTTTGTTTTAGTTGTAGTTCACCCATCAGGGGCCGATAACCTAGATGTTAGGCCCCTTTCAATGACAATCATCATCATCATCATATTTGTTACAAGCAGTTCACTTCCTGGGTAAATTCATGGACTGCGATTGGTAAAAATAACAATTGTCATGCCATCATGTGTTGTCAACATCATAAGAAACACATTTCCGGAACCCAGTGGCACCTATGTGGGCTTCAAGCTGTAAATTCAAACAAAGGAAGGTAGATTGTAGTTTTACGTGACCGTGAATCGTGTGATTATGAGCCACGGGACCTCCGTTTTAGTTGGATTCCGAACCACAGGACATGGCATTTCACTTTGAAAATCTCACATGCATTGACCGGGGATGAAACCCAGACCACCTTGGTGAGAGGCGAACAGCTTGACGGCTGCGCCACCACGGCCACCGTAAATTAGAACAGTAGAATTATGTAAGTGTTCTAAGATTGTTTAATTTACGATAAATATAGACATATTATTTTGATATGCAGTACGGTACATCATTTATTGTTACATGTGCAATCGTGAGAAGTACTTCTTCATCAGGTCGTCCTAGGAAGGTCGAGAAACTCCCTTCGTCTTTTAGTCTCATACCTTTCCGTCCTGCTCTACTCAGTTCCTGACGAGGAACCCCACAGTGTACTTTGTGAAGCGGCTTGCGTATGAATTAGCATTCCAGCACGAGAAGTGTCGGCGCCGGACACCTTATTGAAGGAACAGCTCCTAGCTTCAATTTTGGAGCTTGTAGCTTTTCCATAGGCATCAACTTCATTTTTAAAAGTTGCGTTTCATCATAATCTGTCTTTTTTAAATGCATTGAACACACAGTAGCCCTATTACCAGGAGAAAAATGTTTCCTCTTGCAAAATTGTACCCAACTGCTAAATCTACATGGCGACTTACTTTGATTTGGAATTATATGGAAATGTACTTCTTTTTCTCTACAGTTTCGGTTTTTACTCGTTCTGATGTTACAACCGTATACACTACACGAAGGCATTTTGCCAACTAGATATCACACTCGATTATAATAAACAACACTAATCAACGGAAGAGTGGCAGCGCGCGTATTGCAACAATCAACTGAATGGAGCGGATAGCTCACTCACCGCTTACGGCGCAGTGACGTCACAGCTACTCGTGTTTCCTTCGTTTACCGGCCTGTGGAGTGGCATAGAGCAAAAGCAAATATATATTTGAACACTGCCTGATACATACTTTGATTTTGAGGCAAGTTGACTTTTGTGTTTTGGTCTCCTTTAAGATCCTGTTCACTTAGGCTTAATTAGAATACGATGTTTATGAAATACACCTAAACACAAATATATATATATAATGTTTATGACATAAGTTTGCAAAACTTGTGTAACACATCAAACTTATTTACAGACAGTATCGTTTACTTCTATGGTTGTTGCGTTATTATTATTATTATTAACGTTGTGTAAGTATGTTGCCTGTGAAATATTGAATTGTTATTGTGGATAACTTCAGTAGTGATGTTGTCTACACTATTTTGTTATTATGTTCTAAGTCAACCGTTCTTATTTAAAATAGAGGCCTAATTGTATTGTAATACACTGTGTGGTGAATATACAAATGATACACTGCACTAAATGGAGTTAAAATTATTCCAACTTATCAAGTTTTAGAAACTGATCCTTGTAGAGTCCGTCCTTGTTGCACACGGCCACCGGATTGACGCTCTGGTTGCTATTTCCGAGTACTAGTCATTTATGTTGCGTCAATTGCTGCCCCGCGCCATCTGTCGTTGCTACATAAAACCATTACTTGATTCTTTTTTTGTTAGTTTGTTTCATGGCTGGCAATGACCTATCTGTATGAATGTATGCAAAGTTGAGAAGGATGATCCCCGCTATTAACCACCAATCTCTTCCTTCCACCTCGCATAAACTAATGAGTCATGTAAGCACTGCAGGTCATTTAGGGTTCTTGAACTCGTTAATACTGCCGAAATTTACGCCTCGGTTTACTGGGACTACGGTACAAAGTACATCCTTCTAACTTAGCACTTTTCCCCGTTATCCCCCAATATTTAATCATTGCCTGGCTATTTTCATTATGTTGTTACCTTACTGTTGATGGGGTTGTTGCCTAATAGTGTAAATAGGGATGAACTGTCCAAGAATGTGTGTTCATTTAGATTATCAGGGTTGTTTAATTTAGCTAAATGAATTTCTATGGCTTCCTTTATGTCAAGTTCCCTACCTTTTGTTTCATAGTGTATGATTCTGAGGTCTGTTTTTAGGTTCGTGAAGCTATGCCCAGCGCCATACATGTGCTCGCATACTGCTGATAGCATTTCTGTGTTCTTTTAACATGTGTCCATCCTCATTCCTGTCTGTCCTACGTAGTATGCTCAACACCCTGTTTCTTGGCATGACAATACGTACACTCCTGATTTTGAGTATGGGTTTTGTTTATTTAAATTGCTGCATGGTGTCGAGTGGTGACCTGTTTTTAAACTCCCATATATTTCCCGAACGAAATTCGACAAAATCTCTCTGAGACTAGAGTTCGCAAAACGAATGGCTGAAAAATTAATTTAAAAGCGTGAATTAAGTTTCTCTAGCATACAGTAAGTCGAAACACATAGTAGTGACAAATGAAGTCCATCTGGATTGGTCATTATCAAGATCAGACACTATCCAGATTACGACGAAGTATAACTTATGATCGTGAAAGTTACAGGTATCTTGTCATACACGAACGGTGCCGATCACATCCAATTGCATACCGTACTCACGACTTCCCCAAAGTTAGACTGGGCTCCACCGTAAACTCGCGACCACAGACTAGAAACTGCGAGAATTAAGTAAATCCGCTTGCGAGTGGCGCCGATACCTATTGACCAAATTCGATCATGCCCGAATGCGAATTTGCCACCTTACACTTTGCTAGGACAACGGGAATCTCGTCAAATGGCAAAGAGCGGGGTCGATGACGTACATAGCAGCACTTCTCCACGTCTGTCCGCGAGATCTCTTCAAACGGACGGTGGGCGATCTGGATTGTGTAACATCGCAACATTTTAGTCTCGAGGAGGCCGCGAGGATAACGGGAATCTCGTGAAACGGCAGACCGCGGCGTCGATTGCAAAACATCGCAATATTGTTCAGGCTCTAACTGCAAGAACAACGGAAATCTCGACAAACGCACCGCGGGTGGCACCTATTTCGTTACATCTCAATATTCCTCCGTGTCTGACCGATAAAACGGAATCTCGTCAAATGGACCATGAACTGCGCCAATTGCGTAACATCACAATATTGATCGATATTTCACCGCGAGGATAATGTGAAACCTGTCAAACGGCCGAGAGCTGTGTTGATTGTGTAACTTCGCAATACAGTACCTTCCCACATTGTTCCCCAGTACCCCGCTTCGACCTCGAAGCCGTAGGAACAGCAGAAATTTTGTTCAAGTGACGGACGGCGACGAATCGTAGGCGAAAGGTGAAGTAGCGTAATGGTTCCTACTTCTGCTGAATATCCTTCCCCATGATCAGTGGCATTGCCTTTCGTAGCTTTTCAGTCGGTCATCACGATTGTGCCCAATGAATGGGCAGGGTACAATACATAAATATGTAAATACACTACTGGAAAAAAATGCATGTATAAGTTAATTATCACAATTAAATGGGGCAATTTAGGATTACGCATTTCGACCCTCAAGTGGCCAACGTCAGATGTGTTAAAGTTAAATTTTGACCGACTGAAAGGCTACAAAAAGACAACTTGTATAGGCAACACTGAAAAAGAATGGCTTCAAATCTCTACATCACTAGAGACAGTCAAAATTCTTGAATGAAAGGGGCTAAAATTCTCGGTTAATGAGGGTAAAAATTCTTGAGTGAAACTGAATTTTTCACATGCTTTATTAAGTTATTATGTCAGTAATAATTAGTTATTGAGAGTTGTACGCAGACAACAGTTCTCAGAAACGTAATATTAATTAACTTTGTGACCTTTCCACAGACGGTACATGGATCTTGGTGACCTTCTCTCACACGGTCAAAGTTCTACGCAGACAACAGTTCCAAGTTTATCATTGAATTGTTCGTTCTTCTATTTGTCAGCACACATGAGAACTGTGCAAAAAAAAAAAAGATAGTCTTAATCCTCTCCTATAGCGTCTGCCACCTATCAAGTCGTTTATGAACCATTTTAATTCATACCATCTAGCGACAACATTCCAAACCTTGTGGAATTTTTCAGATATGACAAGGCAGGAAACAGTTCTGTTTTGGAACTTGCTCAATAAATATTATGAAAAAACAATCTAATATTTTCAAATTAAGTTAATTTATTTATTAATTGCCGAAAAATTCCGGTTTTGTTCATGAATAACGATTAAAAAAAGATGCAAAATTCACGAGTCTTAGATTTGTTGCGATTTTCATGATATTTTTATGTGAAACATGTTCTAAACCAATGTTTATTTGTCTTAATTATTTTCGCGAAATCGCATGTCGCGATTTATGACTGTCTCTACCAATCACATTGAGCTTTGCAAATGTACCCATTGACATAAAAATATCAGCTCTGCATAAAAATAACTGGTCTCCTCCGTGAATAACAATGCAGGCTGTAACCTAACATTTGTGGGTTACAGAGGCTCCTTGTTTCTTTCAATTAATTTATTTAGTTTTTTTTGTTTTTATCAGTTTACCAGCCATGGCCACCTGTTGGTGGGGGACCATGGAGAGTCTTATGTGTTGTGGCACAGAGATTCTTTGTATTCTTCCATCAGTGGGTGGCAGGTGGCTTTGACCTGTTGAGGTCAAGATTCCTTGACATGGCATGGTTGCCATGGGGATCAGCTGTTTAGTGAGGTTTTTGGAGAGAAGATGGATGCTGCCATATGCTGAATGAAACTAGGCCTAGTAGGTATGTGAATGGAAATGTTGTATGGATTGATGCCAGGGAAAAATGGTAGCTGTGCTTTTATAAAAAGAGATGTGGGAATTGGTCTCTCTGGTCTGGAGATTGGTGTTATAGTACAAGAGATGCAGGTAGTGGAATCCTGCTTATGGTGTTAGACAATGTACAAGAGATTCAGGTAAATGGAAGCTGGTCTACATGTGCATAAAGAAAGGTAATAAAGGCATTGTTTTTCTTATATTCCTTGCGTGTCCAACGCTAGATACACCCCGACGATTATAAATATATAAACAGAGAAGTTTCTTTATCACCCAACTGTGGTTGTTGTCTGACTTGGACCACCGTGAGAGCTTTTATTATATGATTCAAAAATCATTTCATTGGCGCCCAACTTACCGGCACGAATAAGGAAATAAGTTAAACATGGAAGTTTCAATGAGGTCCATGCTGAAGACGCTTCTGCTCCGCTATGAAAAGTACGAAAGGATGGAGGAGAGGATTGCCTCCCGGATGGCTGGTTTTAAAGAGAAGTTGAAGGAGAAGCTTGATGAGGTCAAAGAGCAAGTGGCTAGCCTATGTATCATAGAAGAGAAAGTTGAGAGGCTAGAATCTGAGTGTGTAGCTTTGAAGGAGGAAGAAAAAGGGAAGTTGGAAGAACAGAGAGTCGAGGTCATATGTGTTGTAGAAGAGAAAGTTGAAATGGTGGAATTTATGAGTGTGTCTGTGAAGGAGGAGAAAGAGGAGAAGAAATGTGAAGTACGTGATGCTAGGGGGCGTGAAGAAGTGGAAAAGATAAGGTCAAGGAAGCTTGATGAGGTCAGTGAGCATATGTCTGAGAAGCTTGACAAGGTCAAAGAGCAGGTGGTTAGCATATGCATTGTAGATGAGAAAGTTGAGATAGTCGAATCTGAGAGCGAGTCTGTAGAGGAAGAGGAGGAGATTTGTGAAGTACGTGATGCTAGGGGACGTGAAGAAGTGGAAACGATAAGGTCAAAGAAGCTTGGTGGTAAATATTGGAGACCATAGCAGGCGAAGAAGAGAGAGCAGTGGCAGAGGTCACTGCCGACGTAACAGAAGAGGATGTCAAATGGAGGAGGGGAATAAAATTGAAAACAAGGAGAAAGATGAGATAGAAGATAATGTGAAGAAACGTTGGAAGAGGAGGATAGGCAGGAGAACAAGTTGGAGGAAGAAATGGACCAGATCGAAGGCAATGAGAAGGAGTAAGAAGAGGAAGAGATGTCAGGCAGATCGAGATAAGAAGAAAAAGGAGAAGATAAAAGGGATAAAGGGAAAGAGAACACTCAGCTCTGTCAGACTGCACTCATATACACACCTGCCTGCATTGCATGAACTCGAGCTGCGTCCTGAGCCGGGCTTAAGTCGACCCACCTTCATGGCAACTTTGCCTCTAGCCATTGCCAGTACAGCTACTCCTTGTGCCTGCGTAGCGCCCTTCAGATCCTGACCGTTCACAGAGAGGATCTGATCTCCCTTCATCAGCCGCCCATCTGCTTCCGCAATTCCTCCGCGTACCACACCAGATATGAAGACACCATGACCATTCTTCCTGGCTATGATGTTAAGGCCTAAGCGTTTGAGAGGTTTTCTAGTCAGCTCCACTTCAAAGACATCATACATGTCTTCTTCCTTGGCAGATGCTTCATCTCTGTATACCATTAAAGAAAGCTTTCCAGTAGATCAACACAAATTGTGCCCAATTACATTGGGCGGGATACAAGTATTTATATACACTAACCTGAAAAAACAAGTTATTATTACAAACTAACACGCTTTTATGTACACAATGGGTTACCTACTTAATTGGATGACATGTTTCGAACGTCAATCATTCATCTTCAGATCCTGTTCACTTAGGCTTAATTAGAATACAATGTTTATGAAATACACTTAAACACTCTTTCTTTATTCGTGTCAGAAATTCAACTTTACATACAAATATTTAAAAAAGAATGTGAATAATGAATACAGGATATCTACAGGTCCATTATACAAACAAATCACATATTGAGCAACAAATTTGGGACCTAGATGATTTTTGCCCAGTATTGGGCGACGTCAATAGCGCTGGAGGAGGCACTAATTTATGCTTACATGCTTTATATTACATAAGTTCGTAAAACTTGTGTAACGCGTCAAACTTATTTACAGACAGTATCGTTCACTTCTATGGTTGTTGCGTTATTATTATCTATATATTTAAAACGCAGTTTGTACAGAAAGAATCTACACTCGTCAGACTTCACACATCAGCTTCCTATACTTGCACTTTGTACTCAAATCTACACTCTACTGACTTCTTGTTTTTAGTCCACGACATCCTCCCATGACTTCCACAACAGATGATAAAATGAGTTAATGATCCTCCTGTAGGGTGTGATACATTCAACAACCCATGGTCTATGATGGTTGGTGCTTAAGTTTAGGGGCTGCGACAACGCGATCATGTAGCCCCGTGTACTTTGTGTGTGTGTAGAATCTGCCTGATAACCGGTGTTAATTGTGATGACTTTATTAGTGTGTGTTATCTGCTTTTTAATTTAAGTAATGCAACTTAGAATTTTTCAAATAGTTCCTACTTTTGCCACCAAGCGCCACCGTCAACGACTACTAGGCCAAGTTCAGAACTTAGCTACCAGACGCCACCACAGTCGGCTCTTGGCAACGAACGTAGAGACCTACGAGCGTTGTTTACATTCTTAACCTATCCAATTTAGCTTCACACAGGTGCAATTAGTGGAAGATTCTTTAACATGCCATAAATCTATGACATGGGACCGCCGGCTTTACTTCCCCTCCGAAGGAAGGCATACTGAGGGATTTTTAACGCTCTTAAAAAATCCGACGGCTTCGGCCGGGTTTGAACCCGCTATCTTGGGCATAGAAGCTCAGCATGCTACCAACTACGCCACCGAAGCCACCCATGGTCTATGAACATAACTATATTTACCAAATGTAGTCAAAACCCTGTCACGTCAAACGACCCTGAGCACTAGTAGATCTGGACTCTGCCAATAAAGCAAGAAGACGAAGACAGAACCCTCAACATGCCATTCTAAACACTGGTGCATGTATATCCCTCCACCGAAAGCTGTGCTCAGTCCAGCTGGAACTAATTGGCACGCGCCCTCTCCAAGCAGATATGCATGGTAACATCAGAACATTTGACAATTATAATTCGCCCGAGCTCGCTCTGACATCACTCAGTACTTTTCCTTCGGAAAGTTCATCAGAGTTCAGGCTATTCATAGCCCAAGTATTTCCTGGCTTGACACAAACAGGTCGAATTATTGCTTAAATTTTCCTCATATGCCAAGTTCCAGCTTTCGGATTTCTGATTCATTTGTACCTTACTGTACAGCCAGCAATTGAAACTTTTAGCATTACTAGTTAAAATAAACACATTAACCCCAAACCAAAATGAAATAATGCTTCTAGTCAGATAATAATACAGTCTTTTATATCCCTGTTCCCAAAACGTAATAAATCGCAAAAACCCCGTATTCTATAAAATCAAACATCCAAAAACCGATAATTGACAAATAGCACGTTTAATCAGCCCGGAACATCCGAAAATGAATCTGTCCACAAAAATACACTCAGGCACAATAAAAAACACTGCACCAACCCCCAGTTTAACCCAATATAATAAGATATAAATAAAATACCCCAAACTAGTCGCACAAGGCGAAAACCCGAGGGTGAGCTTATGTAACTGAATATATTCGGTTACACTCTATACAAATTATAATTCCAACTCGTATCTTAAATAACTATAAACCGGCCGCGGTGGCCGAGAGTACTAACGCGCTACTTTGTGCCTCGCTAGCATCGGGAGAGAGTGGGTTAGAATCCCACCCCGGCCGTCCTGAAAAAGGTTTTCGTGGTTTCCTATTTTCACCACCAGGCAAATGCCGGGACGGTTCCTTTCAACAGGTCCACGGCCTATTTCCTTCCAATATCCCTTCCCTGATCCATCCTGAAAGAAAAAAGTACATGGCCATTGGCTGCATTAATAAAATTATTAAATAACTATAAACTTTAATTACCGTATAATGTAGGAAAATAGCCTGCCGCCACTATTCCCTTTAAACTCTAAAACAATCTGTACAATTATATACTACATTGCTTATATCAAGAGTCTCCACACTTTCAAATGTTCAACTTTCACTTCCATAACTCATACGCCTCTTTATGCACAGAACTGCTGACTTAACTCCCTCCCCCTCTTTTCATTAGTCATAACTTGGTTCTCTGAAACCATACAATAAAGTATCGAGCTCAGGCATATGGTTGAAATTATGAATAAAATGAATAACAATGACGATAAATGTTGCTACTGGACAATTGCCTCATTCGAGCATTTACTTTCCACAAGAAATCTATAGTTGCCATAAACTGTCAACATATGCATAATCTTCTCCATAAAACATCCTTTCTTTCCAAATAAATGTGGCATAAACCTTCACATTAACACATATCCATATTTTCACAACTGAACCAGCTTCAGTTTAAAATACCATGACTACTATCAGATTTTTTATTATGGATACTCGAGTTTAGGCCTTAATTACAAACAAACCAACAGGCCTATTGAAAAATGAGTTATATCAATATTTTCCTTGTTTAATTCTGCGTTAGACTATATAAGCCAATTGAATCTGTGTTTTTTGAAAGGGTGTAATCGACATTTTTTGACATTTTCACTTTTTTAGCTTTTTGTTTTCCTTTAGGATACAGCCATCTAAATCCTTTGAAAGGACACTTGTGCAAGCATTCTTTCCGTATAAAACTCATGTTCATAAATATTGAGTTTTTTGAAAGGGCGGACATGCGTCATACCCAAAGTACACGGGACTATATGACCGTGTTGTCACAGCCCCTAAACTAAGGAACCAACCAACTATGACTTTCTTATGTTGTAAGTGTTTCCCTGTGCTTCAGATTTGTTGCAATTTTTGTGTGTAGCAAATCCATTCCATCTGAATACAATGTCTGTGCTTTAGATTTGCACTAACATCTTAGTATTGCAAAAAAAAATGTTGGTCCTAAACTGATATTTAACAATGATTTATTATATTTTATGTCCATCTTTGCAATATATATTTGTGTAAATATCTGTCTCTAGCAAGAGATTGCGTTTTTGAACAATTTAATGAACAATTTTGTGTCTAATTCTTCAATTTTTTTAAGGGCGTAGTTGCACGATTTTCTTTCGCGCATATCCTCCGGATAAAAATTTAGAAAATGATTTGAGAGAGTGGAACATGTTTCATAAAAGCATGTTAGTCACAAAATCCATTAAAATAAAAATTAAATTAAAAATTGAGCCTTTGGGGAAGTTTTATTTAGATTCCCAACAATTTCCCTTCGTTCAAAAAACACTGATTCAATTATTCTCAAGTTTATTAATTATTCTTTTATTTGTGGTTCTATAAAAAATTGTCAGGGTTTTTGACGTATTTTCTAGGAATCGCTCACTTAAAACTATATACATGGTAAACTACTTAGCTGAGGGTAATGACATTTTTATATGTTATAGGCACAAGTATTGGTAGTGTAAATCCCAAGTTTGAATTTTTTTCAACTACCCAATAAAAAGTTCTTATACTTTTTCTGAAATAACATTTTCTCAGCCCAGAATAACATACAACAGGAAACTTGGCCTCATTTTGAAGCTCTCATTCCTTATTAACGGACACTGGGACCACCGTAAATGTACAGGGTCATGACGAATTTATGAAGAGTAATACTAATGGGAAGTTTTATGCGTTCGGGCTAGTGTGATTGAAAACCGGATTTGTGAAATTGGGTGCAGGGTTGCCGCATTAGTAGTTAGTTATTGTTGTTTTAAGGAGCGGAACTACGAGGTCATCTGCCCCTCTTAACACAGATTAAAGAATACAAATTTTGAATTGAATTTAAAATTTTGAGATGGACATCTAAATTTAAAAAGACCAAAAATTAATAAAACAAAAACAATAAATTAAATAAAAATTATAAAAATAAACAAAAATTACGGAAAAACAAAACATTATCATTCAAAAACGAACAAGTCGTTGAGTCAATGTTCACTGGAAAATTTAGAATGCTGGCCCTAACCCACTCTCACTTATAAAGCGGATAACGCGATCAGCAGCCACCGCGTCATCGGCTAATATAAGTTTGAGTGTCATCTGCAAACCAAGGTTTATTCGTAACTCAGCAAGATCCACACACTCGGTGAAAATGTGGGCCACGGTGAAAACGGCTCCACAGGTACAAAGTGGGGGGGGTCTTCCCTTCTCATTAGGTACGAGTGGGTGGATCCTGTATGACCTATCCTTAGCCTACACAAAATAACGGACTCTCTCCGGGCCCGGAAGGAGCTACGCCACACGCGAGTAGTTCCCTTGATCGCTCTCAGTTTACTGGGCAGTGGGTCAGCTAGCCACTGACTCTCCCAAAAAGCCAGAACTTGTAGGCGTAACTGAGAGCGAATATCTCTAGCGGGTACCTCCATTGGTCGAGGTGGTAGTGATACCGCCTCTTTTGCAGCTTGATCAGCTAACTCATTTCCCGCAATTCCCATGTGGCTTGGAAGCCACAGAAAGGTGATTAGAGTGTCAGCGTGGCACAGCCCGGCTAGTAGGTCGTGGATTCGCTGCACTAGGGGGTGTTGCGGGAAACATGTAGCAATTGACTGCAACGAACTCAAAGAGTCGGTGCACATGAGAAAGTGGATTCGTGCATCCTGTAGTGCAAACTGCAGAGCTTCATTGATGGCAACAAGCTCCGCAGTAAACACACTACAGGCCTCAGGCAAAGAGATCTTGGTATTTGCACCATCAATAACATAAGCACAACCCACCTTCTCGTTCACCTTCGAACCATCCGTGTAGAGAATGCCAGCGTCCGGAAATTGGTGAACTATGCTGTGGAATTGCCTCCGGTAAACGGAGGCATCCATGTTCACCTTAGGACCTCGGTGCAGATCTAACCGAATTTCCGGACGCGAGACTTGCCACGGAGGCACCTCGCTAGGTGGCCGGATCATACAGGGACCTACAGCCACTCCTATTTCAGTACACGAGCTATCAAGTCTAATACCAACCGGCCGAGTGGCACGAGGCCGGTTGGCATACCCCTGGTGGTTTTGGGTAACGAAGAGAGCTTGATAGGTCGGGTGTTGCGGCATTTGACGCACATTGGCAGCATATGTTAATAGCATATGTTGGCGTCTATAACTTAAAGGTGGAACACCCGATTCGGCGAGTAGGCTGGGTATCGGGCTGGTCCGGAAGGCACCGGTAGCCAGCCTAACGCCACTATGGTGGATACTGTCCAGCCCTTTCAAGGTTGCCGGCCTTGCTGAACCATATGCCGCAGAACCATAGTCTAGCCGGGACAGGACGAGGGCTTGGTAGAACCGTAGCAGCACCGCACAGTCAGCCCCCCACGTAGTGCCACTAAGAAACTTGAGCATGTTCAGTTTCCTGAGACACGTGATTTTCAATTACCGCATATGGTGCTGCCACGTTAATTTCCTATCAAAATGGAGCCCCAGGAAGTGGTAAGTGTCAACCAACGGCAACGCAGCATCCCTGAGATGTAGTTCAGGGTGTAAATGTAGCCTCCAGAGCCGACAAAAATGGACGACAGAGGTTTTCGCTGCTGAAAAACAAAAACCCCGGTCGTGAGCCCACCTGTCGACCCGGTTGATAGCTAGCTGCTATTGCCGTTCCACTACTGCCATACTTCCAGAGCTGTAATGCAGAGCTAAATCGTCTACATACAGCAATGGAATTACCGCGGACCCAGCGGCGGAAACAATGCCATCTATGGCAATCGCGAACAAGGTGACACTCAGCACTGAACCCTGAGGAACTCCATTTTCTTGAATATAGTATTGCGATAATCTCCTACCGACCCTTACACGGAAGAGTCGGACGGACATGAAATTCGCAATGAAAGTCGGTAGATTATCACGGAGTCCCCACTTGTGAAGGGTGGAAAGGATCCCGTAGCGCCATGTGGTGTCGTAGGCTTTCTCGAGGTCAAAGAAGACCGTGACTAGGTGCTGCTTTCAGAAAAATGCCCCCTGTATGGCACTCTCAAGTCGCACCAGATGGTCAGTGGTGGACCTATGAGAGCAAAATCCACACTGGTACTCAGACAGGAAACCTTTCTCCTCCAAGAACCACCCCAGTCGACGGTTCACCATCTTTTCGAGCAGCTTACATGGGCCATTTGTCGAACAAATGGGCCTATAGCTGCTTACAAACTTGGGATCCTTTCCAGCCTTAGGAATCTGTATCACGGTTCCCTCTCGCCATTGAGATGGAAACTCCTCTTCAATCCATATACGATTGAAGAGGATCAACAGTTTTTTTTATACTGGATTCGCAAAGATGTTTTAACATTTGATTATGTATGTTATCCGGTTCAGGAGCCGTATCCCTGCACAGTGCAAGAGCATTGCCGAGTTCCCATTCTGAGAATGGTACATTATAGGACTCCGAAGCAGCAGTGGCCAAGGACAAGGGGTGAGTCTCTGCCTCCCGCTTCAGAGTCAGAAATGTAGGATCGTAACTCCCGGAGCAGGATACATCGGAGAAGTGCGAGCCAATGCTGTTGGCAATGGTGAGATGGTCAGTGATGATGTCTCCATTGATGGACACTCCGGGTATCGACAGTGATGTCGGGAGTCCCGAGATCCGACGAAGCTTAGTCCACACTTGAGATGAAGGAGTGCGCCGTCATAGACGACACATACTTTTCCCACGTCGTTTTCTTACTCTCCCGAATCAGATATCGGGCTCTAGCACGCATCCTTCTGAAGGTGATAAGGTTGGCCATAGTGTTTTGCCTCCGATAGCATTTGAAAGCACGTCGACGATCTTTAATGGCTGATGCAATCTCGGCTGTCCACCAAGGGACAAGCTTCCGGCGTGACTTGCCGGATGAGGAAGGTATTGTTTCCTCAGCAGCAGCCAGAATACCATTCGATATGTGAATGGTATGATCGTTGACACTCTCAAAGGTATCTTCGGCAAAGACCGCACGTGCCGTGAAAGTTGGCCAATCAGCCCGACGGAGAAGCCATCGACTTGGTAACTCGATGGCTCTCTGGTTCAGAAGAGTAACGATAATTGGAAAATGGTCACTATTACAAAGGTCATCATGTACACCCCACTGTAGCAGGGGAACCAGCGCACGACTGGACAAGGTAATATCGATACTTGAATAAGTACCATGTGCAATAGAGAAGTGCGTAGGCTCTCCTGTGTTCAACAGACACAGGTCCAGCCGCCTGATCAGCCTCTCAAAATCTCTCCCTTTACTGCTAGTGGAGCGGAGCCCCAGATGGTGTTGTGGACATTAACATCTCCCAGAAGGAGAAAAGGAGGGGGAGCTGAGAGACTAGATCCACCAGCTGGTCGTAATCCGGCTGAGAATCAGGCGGGATGTACACGTTACATACTGCAACTGCCTCTAGCTGAGTACGCAACGGCACCTCCTCACTAAAGAGGCTAGAGTGGACGAGAGTGCAGACGCCACCAGCGGCCACAGCTCCATCCACCCGGTCTTCAGAGAAGAGTTTGAAGTGACGCATTGTTGTCTCATGTCCAGGACTAAACCTGGATTCCTGAAGACAGACAATGGTTGCCGAAAACGAAGATATTAAAAGTCGTAACTCAGCGAGATGAACAGAATAGCTGTTACAGTTCCATTATAATTGTTGTTTCCTATGGCTAGCCCGGATTCCAATCCATCAGCTTTCTTGCGTTCCAATAGAGTTGTGTGAGGTTTCCTGAAGTTCTAGCAGTCACATCAAGTTTGTTGCAATGTAGCAGGTGCCCCTTATCCATTTTACTTCCAGGTTCATGACAAAGTGTGCATTCTTCAGATCTCAGGATGTTGATTCGTTTCAGATGAGCTGCAAGGCAGTCGTGGCCAGTGTTAAGTCTGAAGAAGGCTACAGCTTCTATTGTAATAGTGCCATGGTGTGGACTTAAGTAGAAGTGGGTCTTCTACTTATGCTTGACCGTTTGCCACCCTTCCCCATCTCTAGTTGGAGATGATGGGGCAGGAGAGCACACCTCAATCTCCACATTTCCTTCCGAAGACGAAGAAAATGGAGCAGGCGCTCTCTTGGGTTGCGCGCGGTCGTCATCGGACCTCACGAGTCTCGCTCTTGGGGAAGAGCGAGAGCGGTGTCTAGGGACTTTCTCCCTGTCCGAAGACTGGGTGCTAGTCCCCGACACGCCCCGAGCATGCTTCTTTCTAGACTGACGCAGACGTCTATTCGGGGAAGTAGGTGGTCCCTTCCCCACAGACGTCAGGTCCTTGCAAAACGCGGCCGCTCCAACTGGCACCGCTCCTTTGGTGATAGTAGGAGCGGAATGGCCAGCAGATGGCTGAGCAGACTTGTATGCAGGAGAGGAAGAGAAACGGCGCTGAACCGCCCCTCTCTTCTCCGCCAGTGACTTATTTTTCCTATAGGGGAATTCCTCCACTCTAATGGGTTTGGCTTCTGTGGGCATCACTCCCTTGATGGTCGAGGGAGCGGAAGGCCCAGCAGATGAAGGAGCCATCCCATCAGCCGGAGGTCGAGTGCGACGGCTCCGCATCGTCTCCCTCTTCTTCACTATCTTTGTCTTATCAGGTGGGCTGGATGATCCAGCCCCGGTCGCAGAAGTCTTCTTTGCCTCGTTGGCAGGGGAAGACTTCTTCTCCGACCGTTTCGGAGAGGAAGATGACTTCTTCTCCGATTGCGCCGGTTTAGATGGTATAACCGGCGCCTTTTTCACAATGGCCGAAGAAGGTTGTGCGACCTTCTTCGGGCTGACAGGTCTCGCTTGGATAGCGAGGGGAGACTTTACGATCTCAGAGTAGTTCGTCGTCGAGGGTACAGCACGGGGAACGAAAGTGGCAGGGGTGATAGGTGGCGTCACCTTAGCCGCGAAAGATACCGGAAATTCGGGTGCAGTCATATCACGGTATCTCTTTCGAGCGTCGTGATATGAAAGCCGATCCAATGTTCTGATTTCTTGGATCTTTGCTACCTTGCAGAACTCAGGGCACTGCTTCGACCGCGGAGAGTGACTTCCTTGGCAGTTAGGACACGTCGGGGGAGGCGTACACCCCACACCGTCATGTGTCCCCTTGCCACACTCTCTACACACCGCCTTGGCAGTGCACTTGGCAGAAACATGACCGAATTTCTGGCAATTGTAGCAGCGCATAGGTGGAGGGATGTATGGTCTAACGTCGCAATGGTACGACGTGACCTTGACCTGCCTAGGCACTACATCACCCTCAAAATGGAGAATGAAAGCGCCAGTATCGACGCTATCATTTCCAATTTTCCGGGTGATGACGCCTCGCTCCCCCAGATCCCGCATCAATTCCGCGTCGCTGTTTAA
This sequence comes from Meconema thalassinum, assembly GCA_946902985.2. Lineage (NCBI taxonomy): Eukaryota > Metazoa > Arthropoda > Insecta > Orthoptera > Tettigoniidae > Meconema > Meconema thalassinum. The sequence goes on from OX336391.1 coordinate 473,767,112, forward strand.
AATGAGGTCACGATGGAATATAACTCCACGGACCTCATTCAGCGTATCGTGCTTCTCAACCTTAACGGGAATTTCGCCGAAATGCGTGCATTCTAGCAACGCTTCGGTTTGCTGCCGGTCAGCGGTATGCAGCAGGAGCTGCCCGTTCTGAAGCTTGGAATTCCAGTTAAGGTCGCGATATTTCCCCTCGATTTCCTCTGAAAATAGGATCGATTTTACCTGTTTAAAATCTCCCCCGTCTGTCCTGGTAGCTACCAGGTAGCGAGGTAGCGAGGAGACCTGTCAACAGGGAACTTCTTATTAAATGCCTCATCCCAAGGCGTATACACCTTGGGATTCGGTCTACACTCCAGAGACGGCTTTTTAAGGGTGCCACCCTGTACAGGTGTCCGTGATCGCTTACTTGGCATCCCGGACGAAATCCTCCCCGAATACTGCCCACTCAGAACGAGGGCTATCACTGTGGGCGCCACCCAGCCAAGGCAATACCTACCTGGCATATCAGATATTGCCCGGGGTCCCAGTGCCTCGAACAGGCACTTCCCCCTCGGCATGCACAGGATTTATGCAGCTCCAGTATTCGGCCATGCAGGGACCTTCGTTGTAAGGCGGATACTACTGTAGGGTACATGGCGCACCCACCTGACGGAATGGGGCATACCGTCTAGGCTTTCTGGCCAGATGGCCAAGCTGGTGGCCCTTCCCCTAATAGCATGCATGTTTATTTCTATTGGTCAAACCAGAGCTGGGACCAGAAAACGAAAATCGACCTTTATAAGGCCCCCTCTAAGTCGCCTTTTACGACAGGCAGGGGATACCATGGATGAATTCTGCCCTCCCCATCCACAGGGGGTCTGAACAAATAAAAAACTGGCAAGTTATTCGGCCATGTCGGCCCTATTAGTCGCCTCCTACGACAGGCAGGGCATACCGTGGGTGTATTCTATCCCGTGTTAAGTTGTAGTAGTCGCGGCTCGCAAAGAACGAACACAGCTTTAAGTTTTCTTTCAACCTTTGATCTACTTTCCTCGTACATTTCCATCACCTTTTCACATAAGTGCTTTGGCTCTTCAATGGCAGGTTTAAAAATGGTTTGCTTCCTAATTTGGAAATTTTATACTACACAAATTTTACATGGGATATTTACATATCTTTACAATATTTAATTCAGTCAGTATTTTTCGTCTGAAGAATCGCTCTGTTCCCACCGCTGTCATTCATGTTAATTATGACTGGCAAAAATGAGGGACATTTTCAGACAGTCCGTCTTTCTCCCAGTAGTGGTCTTAAATTCTTTTAGCGTGTTTAATACATTGTTTCCAGAGTTCGGGAGTAACAGTACGTAAGGCTTCTCGGCAAAAAACATTCATTGCTTCTATACTTCTACAATTTGGAAAAAAGTTAGCCTTATTTGTTCTTGCTATTTTTCCTTTAACGTAAGCAAAATAATTTCGATTGGATTGAGCTCGCAATGAGCCACTGGTAACCAAACAAGCTTTGCATTCAGTCGAAGTCGTTTGGTTAATTGTTACAGCTTCTTCACCGGAGTTTGAAAATAAGGCCTGGCAAGGACATTCAGCTCTGATTTAGTCAGCTTATTGTAATTGCCAACTCCAAGTGGTAGCGATATATTCTTTGATGTTATCTAGGTTATAATGTCAGGTTTCAGCCACGACATGTTCGGGTTTTTAGTTGCAGGATCGACCAGAAACAAATGGCACTGAAAACTAGAGCAAATTCAGAATGCAAGACAATGGTGGTCTCGGAGGCATCTGGAAGTGATGTTATGTGGCCAATATGCAGTAAACAGGAAGACTGAAAAAAGCATGCGGGCATAGCCAGGCCACTCGCATTCCATTACACAACTGCCCGGGACGAGGGTACCCGGCAACGCTGCACTCGAATTCACCAGCCCGATTTTAATGGCACGAGCCAGAACGCACAAAACGTCCCATTAATATTACTCTTCATAAATGAGAACTTAACCCCCAAGAAGAAGCTACTCCACAAAAAAACGCGTGATCAGCTGAAACCCTTGGGAGTCAAATTCATCTGGATTCGAAATGGAAACATCTTCGTGAAAATCAGTGAGAATCATCGTACTTCCAAAATTGAAGATGAGAAGGACATTAGTGCAATTGTCGTTCAGTGCTCCTCATCCTAATCATTCTGTCGAATAATCAGCTGTAGCTTTTTGTTTTTTCCATTCCATTTATGGAAATAGGTTATAACACCATATCCGACTATAACCTTGATAATGAAGGTAATAAGGATCAGTTCAGGAGCTTAAGAAGTGAAGGAAAATTTGATTATTTTAAGCTAATTATCAGTCAATTGTGTTTCCCTGATGTTATAGGAGTTACAGAAAGCTGGTTTTCAAATGAAGAGGTAAAGTACTACCTGCTAAACAATTATGACCTACTACATATATCCAGGAATGAGGTTAGGGGAGGTGGTATTTGCCTCTACACTCATAAAAATTATAGTGCCAAACTAATACATACCATTAACAGTACCACACACAGTGTTCTTGTCTCAAGTCTTAAAGTAAAAAATATGCACGTAAACTTTGTCTTAGCTTATAATCCACATACCACCAATGCACCAAACTTCCTCCCTGATCTGGAGCTTGCCCTTACTAAATGTAACTCTAACAAAGTCATCTTGTTTGGTGACTTTAACTTCAATATACTCAACAAAACAGATCATTATACTGTACAGTACCTGGATATGACACTCAGCAAAGGTTATACATGTATAAATCCCAACCTACCAACTAGGCCTAGCAGTAAGTCTCTTCTTGATCATTTATTTCTGAACTTCAATGCTAACACCAAGGTGGCAAATATAGTTAATGATTTTAGTGACCACAACATCTTAATATTACATCTGGAATTACCTAACATTAAAAAAAGAAGGGATAATATTGCTACTACTTATAAAAGAATATCATATGATAACATATATCACTTAATGTTATTAAATCCATTTCAGTTTTTAGCGGATGATACTGTAGAGATGTACTCTGAATTAGCTGATTATGTTAAAAATGCCTGAGCATTGTCATTTACAGAAACTATCATACAACCAAAAAAAAGTAATTTCCCACCTTGGGCTACAGAGGAATTCATTAACTTAACTCACAGAAAAAGTGTCCTATATGCAAAGACACTAAAACCTTGGTGTCATCCACTCACCACAGAAGAGTATAAAAAATGTAATAATAAAGTAACAACACTTCGAAGAGAACTTAAACGAGATTACTTTAACAATAAGTTAAAAAATAATTATAACAATCCAAGAAAAATGTGGCATGTCATAAATGAAGCACTAAATAACAAAACAAAACCAGAGTCTATATCATGTAATAAATTAACAATTGATGGCAAAGATATGATCGAATCAGAATCGATAGCTAATGAATTTAACAAATTCTTTACAAATATAGGATCCAACCTAAGGCCAGTAGACCCACACAGTCCCAAAACATCTATGATAAACAATGCAGGTAGACTGTATAATTTTACTCCCACATCAAAGGAAGAAGTAATAAAAATAATTGATTCTCTAAAATCCAAAAATAACCCAAATGATGATATAAACAGCATGGTACTAAAAAAGTGCAAACAGATACTAGCCAAATCTATCTCAGATTTGATCAATAAGTCTTTGGAAACTGGCATCTTACCAGATCCTTTGAAAATTGGTAAAATAGTTCCTGTTCATAAGAAGGGATCTAAAGATGATCCAAACAACTATAGACCTATAACTATATTGCCTGATCTGTCAAAAATCTTTGAAAAAATTATAAAAAGCAGGCTGGTGAAATTTTTCTTTCAATGCAACTACTTCTTTAAACACCAGTATGGGTTCCAAGACTCTCTAAGTGTACTTGATGCTTTTTTTGATATTGTCACAAATTTAGAGAAATCGCTAGACGAAGGCAATATTTCAGCAGGTCTATTTGTGGATCTACAGAAGGCATTTGACACTGTCGATCATAATTATTATTGTATAAGCTGCATGATGCAGGCGTCAGAGGAGTAGCGCATAGTTGGATCAAAAATTACCTAAGTAACAGATATCAGTATGTACAAATAAACAACGTTAAAAGCGCTCTTACTAAGAGCGTCAGTGGTGTACCACAAGGATCAGTTTTAGGCCCTCTACTTTTCATAATTTATGTGAATGATATCAATAATTGTTTGCTACAGGGACACTTAACACTATTTGCTGATGATATCAGTTTAATATATAGCACAAAATCCAAACAAGAACTTGCAACAAAAATAAATGATGATTTATAAGTCCTGGACAACTGGTGTAAATTAAATGGATTGCTGCCTAGTACAAAAAAGACAAACTATATATATTTCACTAAACCTAGCAACAGCAAAGAAACCATGATTCCTGTAACACTACATAATACAGTAATTGAAAGGGTCTCATCAATAAAATATCTCGGCCTGAATTTTGATGAACATCTGAGCTGGCAAGAACAGATATACAAAGTTAAGCAAAAAATTCTTCCTGCAATAGGAGCAATCCTACAAATTACAACATGTTCTTCCATCTCATATATTAAAAACACTGTATTACAGTCTAGTACATAACCATATAACATATATGTGCAGTATTTGGGGAAGATGCACTACCACATTATTAAATCAAGTAAGTACTCTCCAGAAAAGGGCAATTAAAGCAGTTTAATCCCTTCCCTTACTTACCCATACAGCAGATTTAGTTCGAATCTCAGGAATCCCCCTTCTAGAAACCTGTATAAAAGTATCTGCTTCTCTGTTCATACATAAAAGTGGAGAACTCTCGTATAAAGGCACAATAAAGTTTCCTCTTCAAGGACAAAACTATGAGTATAACACCAGAAATTCCAAGAACCTTGCAATTCCCAGGGTCTACACCTCTAAATACGGCACCAAAAGCATATTTAACCAGGCTATAAAGGATTATAATACTCTCCCAGCACATATAAAGTCAATAAATCCTGTCTTAAAATTCAAGAAAGCCTGCAAACAATTCTTCACAACTACACTCTGATACTTCCTAATTTATAAAATTAATAAAACCTTGAATAGTAACTTACTGTCATTATAAAATACTGTAACTTTGTTTTTGTATGTTAAATAATATTTAATATTCCTTATTATATAACAATGTATAGTCCTACTATAGGGCCTTGCCCTCTAGGACATCCTCGGTATGAAAATAAATAAAATAAATAAATAAACGTGACCATTAATCTGTAGATTATGAGCCACGGGACCTCCTTTTTATGTGGAATCCGAACCACAGAACATGGCATTTCACTTCGAAAATCTCACATGCATTGACCGGGAATTGAACCCGGACCGCGTTGGTGAGACTCATTCATGTAAGAATCGGTTCCAAAATTTGACAATCAACTGTTGCCTTCTACTAACTCAAGTGTCTACCTGACGACAAGTTCCTCCAATCATCTTAAAAACAAATCTAAATATCGCACTCTCTAGTAGAAATCTAACTATCTTGACAATCTTACTAAAATCCTATCGAGTCACGAAAATCTCCAACACATAAATTTAATAAATGGATTTAATCGCACACAAAAATTCTAAAATACGTTGAAAAATCCTAAATAAACGTTAAAAATCCACTACTGAAAAATACCAAACGTCGGAAAATACGATCTAAATCTAAATTCAAAAATTACGAAGTCGAAAATACTCATTAACAAAAAATATAAAATATTGAAAAAGGTTTCTCATGGAAATTCAAAATACTCTACAACAAAACTACATAAAGGTTCTTCTTTCTACCTTGTGATGGCTTCAACTGCAGATGTATGATATATCGTTAAGATATACAGATTCGAAAAAGATGGTATATTGGCTTTCACGGCCGGTGAATTGCTGAGTTTTATACAGATTCGCTTTCTGATCTTCTCCGGGTTTTGCCTCGTTCTCTCCAGCCATTTGAGAACTGCATCTCCGCTTAATCATTCTGGACTCTAACTGGTCTCGCCACACCTTGTCCCTAGTTCGCGTGAACTGGGATAGCCCTTGTTCAAAACCTCTTCTCCTTTTCTTCATACTGCTGCCTGATGTTATTGAAGTCATTGGTAATTACATATTTTCATCGTGAGAGTAGTTGAATAATATTTAGTTCTCATATAGATATATTTCTGAGTACTTAGGTTACTCCAGAGTTTTCCATGGTTGTAGTCGATGTCATCTGGTTACAGTTGATCTTCCATACTCTTAATGTACCTATGTAGTGCTCCCCTCTGCATATTTATTCAGTCATCTCCACCCTCATCTCAAAATCACATGTCATTCCTTTCACTGGAGAAATAAGTTCCTTCTGAATAAGTTTTGGAAAACTTGGTGAATTTTCTTCGTAGCTTTGTTGTAACGTTAATGTTGTAATGCTTCAGCTTTGCAAAAATGTATGCAATCTCGTAGAATGCCTATATAAATTCGAAAAGCGCAGAACAAATTTGGGGTAATTTATGAAAATCCCTCGTAATATAATTTTCAATGTTCGAAGAAATGTTTATCGGGAATACTTCTAAATAATGTTCGTAATATTTAACCATATAATATTTTTCTAGATGAAGTTCAGTAATATACTCTTATATTTCTGTTCAATCCTACTAAAATGTTTAAATCCATTAGACTAATTTTTTCTTCTTTCTAGAAAGACCACAAGTCCGCACTTTGTAATAATCGCAAGTATGACTGTTCATCACGGCTTGACCGTCGATGTGCTTGCAATCCCGTCAAAATATATCACCAGAAGACCGTGCCCTGGATTCGAGCTTGACAAATAAGTCTGCTCTCTTCCAACTTCAGAAGTAAAGAGCCTCGCTCAGAATGGCACGTTCCTTTACCATAGGAATATTGGCGCTCAAACTTCGTAAAAATATTAATTTCATCCATAATATTCTCCTTAATCGAATTCCAAAAATTTGATAATTATTGTATAATTTTTTCTCTATTCTCAGTGAAATCAAATATCTTCTGGTACATCTTTAACAATTATTATACTCTAATTATTACTGCCTCGTTTAAACTCGGAATTCTTTAACATTATAATCGTGTCACGTGATCCTCACACCTCTCCATCGCTGGCAGTCGTTCGACTCGTGTCAGGCCACGCTTCTTGTTTTGTTTTCCTTGGCCGCAAGTGTCAACTTGTATTCTTCCTTTTTTATTTTATTGTCAACCAGAGCTGGCTGCTCGATCGATAAATTTCACCTCGCCACTAGACTAAAACCTGTGTGACCAGTTTTTAAGTAGATTTCATTGCAATGGGTACCATGTTTCGACTTCCGGAAAAAATCGACATATCTTCGCATTTCACATCCCTCAGACCCCAAAACCACCGTCAGTTAAAAAGTTTATATATGTATATATATTAATGTTAAAAGACAAAAATGGCGAGTTAGCTAATAGTAATAAAAGAAATACAGAAATTTTAGCAGAAACATTCAACAAGTTGCTAAATTGCGAAGATCCACCAGAACTGCTTCAAATAAATACAGACACCAGTATTAAAATACCATCAGAAAACATAAATCTACCCACAATCCAAGAAGTCTACAAAGCGCTGAGAGAGCTCAAAAACTACAAAGCGAGTGGAGAAGATCAAACATTTGCAGAATTGTGGAAATATGCAGCAGAACCAGTAAAGATTTCATTACACCAATGCATAGTGAACATTTGGATCAAAGAAGAACTGCCAGACCATTGGACTACTGCTATAATACATCCATTACACAAGAAAGGAGAAAAATCAAATCCTGACAACTATCGAGGAATTTCCCTTTTGGATATCACATATAAAATCATGTCACGAATTCTATATAATCGTTGTAAAGATCAATTAGAACTGGAAATAGGAGAATATCAAGGTGGATTTCGGCCATGGCGAAGCTGCCCTGAACAGATAATCACCTTAAAATTAGTAATGGACTACTACAAACGTAGACAAAAACAGCAAGTCATAACCTTCGTAGACTTCAAAAAAGCTTATGATTGTATACATAGATCTTCATTGCTGAAAATACTAAGGAATTTTGGACTTCATCCCAAATTAATAAAAATTCTAAAACTAACTCTAACAAACACCAAATCTAAAGTAAAATTCAGAGGAGAAATATCTGAACCGTTTACGATTAAAACAGAATTAAGGCAAGGAGATGGTTTATCGCCTCTACTTTTCAATTGTGCTTTGGAACATGTAATGAGGGAATGGTACAGGGAAAATCCTAGGAACATAAGAACTGGAACCAAGAAAGATCAAATAGACTTAAATTGCTTGGGATTCGCAGATGACTTAGCGTTACTGGCTAATAATATTCAAGAAGCCAAAAATCAAATAATAAGCCTACAAAATATAGCACAAAAAATTGGACTTCAGATATCATTTGAAAAGACAGAGAGATAATGGTAGCAAATCCACTTGTAATCAATCACATAACAGTAAATAACAAGAAAGTTAAAATAGTGAAGCAATTTAAATACTTAGGAGAAATTATAACTTACAACTTGGATGAGAAACCTGCATGGCAAGAAAGAACTAATAAAATGATAAAAGCCCAAAAATTAACATGGTCTACATATAAAAGAAAATGTCTATCAATCGCAACAAAATTAAACATTACAAGACGGTGGTTCAACCAGAGGTGACCTATGGAAGTGAAACTCTCTTTAAAGTTACTCAGAAAAACAGAATCGACAAAATTTTTAAAAGTAGAAAGAAGAATAGCTAGAACATGAATAAATAAAAAATATCAGAAAGATGGACAGTGGCGGATAGTACCAAATGAAGTGGTATACAGAGAACAGGAGCCCATCACTGATACTATTCGGAAGAAACGGCTTTCTTTCTTTGGTCACATCATGAGGACACCAGAAACCAGGTTATCTAGAAAAATTGTAGTGAAACTTTGGAATATGAAACAAGTAGGATGGATTAAGGAAATTAGAGAAGATATGAAAGAATTGGAAATAACCTTGGATGACTTGCAAAACAAAACAACAAAATTTAAAAAACTGATATAAAGATACGATTTCAGTCTAAAATAGACAAACGTAATACAGTAAAAAGGGTATTTACAGATGAGGAATGCCTGAGAAGATCAGAGCGAATGAAGAGCTACTGGGCGACTCGGAAAGGAAACTTACTGAAGAAGAGGACCAAGAAATGATTGACTGAAGTGGTCCAATGAGGCCGTAAAAGCAGAAGAAGAAGAAGAAGAAGAAGAAGAAGAAGATGTGTATATCACTTTCTTGTGGACATGATAACTACCACAATTTGCACCAATCAAATTTTCATATGAGAGTGTCACAGCATCGACCCTTTTCTTGACGCGTTCTGCAAATTCCAGCTACAATAAATCGCATGTTACAATGCATAGACTTGAAATATTCATATTATAATCTCGCACAGGAAATTCAGGGCTCAATATGATCAAGTTCTTCTCATAATTACAATGTTCAATTGACTTCTACGGCACAAGTGTTTTAACAGCAAGATTTATCAAGTCATCCTACGATCTGACTTCTTCTACATAAAGTCCAGTCAACTGGCGTTGAAAAAGGGGCTAGCCTACGGAGTTTTAGGGGAGTTTTGAAAATTGGTACATTTATAGACGTGCTCTTTCCGAATTTCTACTTTGCTAACAATTTTTTTCCTGAAAACCGCTGCCATATTAAAAAAATGACGCTCCAAAACAGTTTTTCGACGCTATTTTCTTTCTGACTCACTTTACGGTGAAGATAGTTATGTAATAAATGAAGCTAGAGAATATTTCCTATAATTTATGTCTGAATCCTTTTTTGTGAAATGAATAGTTTCGGCGTACGAGCGCCACTAAGTCTACTCCAACACATGTATTTCGTATATCAACGTAAATATTTACTACGCATTGAAAAACCGGCCTACTATGGCCTGCCTATGCCTAATGGTCTGTCGTAGGTATCACTGCCAGCGGGATCACATCCCTCCTGGCTGCTTTAAACTGCTTTCCAGCCGCCAGTGCAGGTATAAAGGAACACTCTCCATTGACCTTGTGATCGCTTCTACAAAACACCTGCCGTCAGAGCTCAAATATTTTGCCTGAACTGCAGTACGAGTGCGTCGTTCAACAGTGTCGGTCACGCATTTTCAGAGCCATGGCTTCTGAGGCAGGGAACTGTTTCATTTGTGAAAATCCATTGCAAGGAAGTGAGGTGATTGCAGTGAAGGGAAAAGGACTGGAGACATTTCGTCAGTCAAGTGTCAAAAGAAAGGATAACAAGAGGACACTCTCGGTGGGATAGAAATCAGTAGTGGTTCACGACACGTGCCGAGAAAGCTACAACAATGCGAGATCAATCTCTGCATTTGTACGTAGAGGAGGTGATGTCACATCTGAGCTTCCACAACTTCAACCTCAACATTCTCATTCAAAGATCATAGTTTCTAGTGCGCTGTTGAGATAATAGCAGAGTTTCTATCGAAACAGAAACGGATGGCTCCGCGCGATCGAAGTATTGTGTATACTAGGTAGTGTGCATAAATTAGGAATGAAAGACAGTACTGTATTTCAAAAATTGCTAGAGCCCTTAATGATGATTGGGGTCGAGCGATTATTGAGTGTCTCGAGCATATCAGCGATTTGGTCGCAGCCGATGCACAGTATCAAAACTCGTGCATGAAAAAATTGTACCAAGCGCCAAGGTCTGGAAATATTTAAAAAGAGAGGTCCGTTTGCAAACGAGATTGAGATTGCAATGCAGTATATTTACTCTTATTTCGAGGAGAATTCTGAAGAGTATCAGTTTTCTCTGGATAAACTGATGACCAAAATTGAATGTGATTACCGCCCACACATAGGAACCGTGAAGGCACATCTCTTGAAAAAATACGGTGACGATATTTTGATCGCTGTCACTGTCAATAAAGCTCCTGTGGTTTGCTTCCGAAACACAGGGTATAAATTACTGACGGAAGCCTGGTACAACCAAAAAAATGATAACAAGACTGAAGAACGTCGGCGCATTGTCAAGACAGCCATAACAATCATTATAGAGGATATTCGCTCCACGGTCTACCAGACAACATATTATCCTCCATCAGATAAATTTTTTTGGAAAACAATATGTGCAATATGTATTGTGACGTGTTTCACGCCACTTAGCTGACATAAAAATATGCCTAACATAAGATATTCTATTCCTGCCAAAATTTACCCGTCCCTGTATTTCCAGTTGGAGCGAACGCTTCATAAATTCCTTCACTTACCAAAATCTCTGAAGAACATTGTGGCCTATGCCGACAGTTGCAAATTCGAACTGTGAACACCTTGTAGACGAAATCTTCCTGGATATAACATCGCACTCGCAGTCTAAACACGCGAGGTATAACTCTGGACCTGATGTGCACTGGTTCTGGAATTTAGGGTTTCCTAACCTCAAAGATAAACTTATGGAATTACGCATTTAAATACGTCAATATCAGCTGTATCGATTGTTCCAACCACGACCATCGCGAGATGTATCGACCGCCGGAGATGACAAGAGACGTGCGCATAGCGACCGACCAGGGTGACCAACTCTCACGGAAGCGAACACGGAAGTGTCTTATGGACTACGTTCAAGAAGCCAGGGGATTCTAGTGTGCATGTGTGCTACTACTGCTCTTTAGAAATTATCGTCCCATTTTGGTATATGTTGATTGTTCGCGTTGGGACTCTTCCTCTTGGTGCCTGACTTTCATAAAGGAAACATCTTCCGGGGATTTGGATACCCCGGGCATATAGGACAGGTATCAGCCTCCTCGTGGGGCGGTATTATTTTTTTAGTTGGTTAGTTTTACTTAACATGTAGTGGCACAGGTAAGTTCCAGGAAGTGTGATATTTTATTTGTTGTTTATCTACTTATTTTTGGGGCTTTGTTTTTTCTTTCTGTGTAACTGCGTCGTGGAAATACATACCGTGGGTATGGCGCAACAGGTTGAGCTTCGGCCGAATAATGGGTTGATGTCTCCCACTGTTTAATATCTAAATTGTTTATCAATTTTTCTTCTTCGGAAGTAGTTTCCATAGTGGGAAATCTTCTTGTTTTGGGGCGAGGATTTTCTTTGTTACGCAACAGTAGGCGTCCTTTTGGTTTGGGTCCAAATATTTTTATTTATATTTTCTCCTGTGATCACGCTTCTTGGAAATTTCCCAATTACAGCCATGTAGAGTTTTTTATTATTTTAGTTTTAAGGGGTCCCTGTTCCTGGTATTGCATCACCTTACGTCCACGTGGTGGTTGTAGTTTACGTGACGCTCTTGCCTTGGTTTTCCTCCTTTACGCCCCAAGTGCGTTTCATTTTTGCATTTCCCATACCTTGTATTTCTGTTTCACCTTGGGATTGGTTCAAATCCCAAATTTTGGGAGTAGCGCCCTGTGGTGCAATCGTACCTTGGTGTACCGTTAGCTTCCGCCATTTTAAGAGTAGAGTCTAGTTCGCGTCGGGCCCTATGGCGGTCGAGTGATACCGTCCGCTCCGTTTTTCTGGAGCCTGTAATTAGTAATGTAGTCATTTCACCTGTTTTTTCTATTCATTTTCTTTTACGTTTATCCTTGGTATGTTCGTGCGTGTTAGTTGCTCCTAATTTTCATTTCGTGTGTAACTTTGTAATTTCTCCTTTCATTGTGTAACCTCACGGTGGCATTTTCAAGTTATGTTTGTTCTGGGTTTGTGCGTGCACGTGTTTCCAAGTTCAACTTTGTGTAAATCCATTTGCCTAGGGATAACTTCCCTTGTGTACCTGATTACTAATTGCAAGATATTACCTTTCTGTGTACCTGTTCATTTCATAATTCGGTTGGTGTCCCAAAGCATGTTAAGTGGTGTGTCGTGCCACATGACGTCAACGACATTTATCATCCTCTCAAGTACAAATTCTCATGAAACAACTCTGTTCTCCAAAGTGTAGTTCCTATTTTTATTTTGATACTTTATAATACAGACCCCCTTTATATTTTGATTACTACTTTATTTGGCCTTTAACGTCCCATCCCCAACCTCAAGACAGCTGCGGTGGAATGATCCTCACCAGGTAAGTCTTCCACTTTTCAAGCTTGTGGATAAAACGACGTACTTCCACTCTTGTACATCTGAGGGTGTCACCCGAGTACGTCGTCAACACCGGCCGCCGAGGCAAAGCCATCAAGTCCCGTAAAGGATGTCTTGGGGTCGCCGTTGGTAAGTTTCCTTCAGGTTGGCAGGCCCTCTAGGGAGTTTGTCGAGCTGAGCGGGAGCGAGAGAGTAAGAAGATAGGGGGTGACATGTATTCATCGATAATAACGCATTTTCGCAATTTGTTTTCGACAATGCTGATTTCAATACACAGACATTAGATGGTCAGAACATTTTTCATGCCATGGGTGGTATCTAATGTATAACGCCTAAAATTGCTATTGCTCTCGATCAAAAAAACGAACGATTGAAGCGAATGCCGTCTGCCCAAGTTGAGGGTAAAATTTGGCACCGTTGCATTTGAAACATTCGAGAAGAGAAACGTAACGGGGCTGAAAACAATTGAGAGTTGAAAACTCGATAGAATTCGTTCAGAACCAAAAGTGATTATGTCGTCCGCTTCGGATTTATTGTGGCTGTATGGAAAATGGGTTGACCTGCCTAACATACCTGGATGGAGTGGATTTATGAAACGAGTGACAGAGGAACTTCCTTTCCAGAAAAAAATTGTGGGATGCTTGCCCTTCATTAATGCTCCGCCGAGTAATCACGACACAATTTTCACTGTTCTCTTATCTGCTTCTGAAAAATGTGAGTCATTAAACCAGCACACTTGTTTCGTCACATTTGAATAGCCCCAGTATTTCAAAGCACGGGACATTGTTTCCTAGTGCGTCGAGGACTCCAAATTGAGTGATGTCGTTGTAAGACTCTGTGGATACCATTTGTTAATGTCGTTCATGAGATCCGTCGGATACATAATGGCTGGAAGAGGATTGAAAGAGCTATTCAATAGCATTTACGCATAGAATTCGATTGAAAAAATTATGACAGGACATGCGTATACGTGTGCGGTAAGAGCGCACACACTGGCTCACCTTTCAAATGCTAAAATTGTTATGCAGTCGATAGGTTTCACACCCAATCATCTGCAGAATTAGAAGAAATTCTATACAATCCCGACAAGTCAGTGGTACTCGTGGCGGACCAGAAAGAATGCTACAAACAACTTTCCGAGAAATTAGAGGATCAACGTGGTTCTACAGCGAAATTATGGGTGCAATATTTCAGAATGGTCACTCTTGTAAAACAATTCATTAAAGCAGAAAGAATGGGAAATTGGAACCTACATCTTGACACTGTCCAGAAATTGCTGCCTTATTTTCATGCCAGTGGCCAATTCTTATATGCAAAGTCTTGCCACTTATATTTGCAAGATATGCTTGGTTCGAAGGAAAGAATGTCAGCCAAAGAATACACATGTTTCACGAGTAAAGGATACTTTACAATTAGACGTTCCGAAGAATTTTGGTGTGGTACGTGGTCTGATATGGAGATTGAGCAATCGTTGATGAAGACGATGAAAGTCCTTGGCAGTCTTACTCATGGACGAGGAACCAAGGACAACGTGCTTACCAAGTGGACTTTGGGATTGGCGTTCCTGCACAATGTTTGCGACAAGGTTGAACAATTTTGCAACGTAGCTTTTTCAACTTCCGAGCAGCATGTCGAGATGACAAGCTCACGGATTAGTCATGACAATGGCGACGTACAAAAACTAATGGATTGGTTGTGCCAACATTTTCCTTTTCCAGAAATAAAAGAACTCATGTCAATAAGCACTGGAATTATCAGAGATGAGAAAATAAACTGCCACATGTCTCAAGAAGTGGGTATTGATAGCATTTCAAAAATCGTCGGTGAGAATTTCCATTGAACTCTGACAACATTTCATTTTTCCGTACAGACAGATCAATTCTGATAAAGAAGATGAATGTTCCGCCCAGTCAATACATTTTATTAAAAGCAAACTATGTGCTTATATAAGGTACATGTTTCAATGCCTACGAACAAATGGCATCTTCTTCAGCCTACTGATAGAAGCTTTTATAAGGAAAAGAAACCTTGTCACTAAAATAACTTATGAAAATAAACTGAAGTGAGGATTCAAGTGAAAAATCCGAACACAAATTACAGTAAACATAGTAGAAACAGTAAAAACACACTGTCAAAATTAAAACACCAGTAAGTTAACACTAAAACGACATAAAAAACACCAAGTTCATAAAATCACTGCACATGGTATAATTCGATTGTGTTCTAACAGTAGATATGTAGTTATAAAAACTTCTCAATTATAAAAATTTTAATACTGTAATTTGCAGTGGAATCCTTCTTCAAAAATAGTCAGAGGTTTCCATAAAAACTTGTTGTCAAGACTTGGCGGAAATGCGTGCCATTTGATCTGCCAATGTGCCTCTAACAGGATAAAAGTAAAAACTCCAAGGAGAAAACCCCACTTGACGTTACATACAGTTAGGAACAGGGCTCCGAGTGAAAGCCGAAGTTAAACGATTGTCTTTGCGTCACCACATGGTAGCTTTACGATTGGCTACGAAGTGAGAAGCTTATTATCCTCTCTGTTTCAAAATAAATCATGTGATTGTGCCAGAGCTTATCTATAGTTAGGACTCTTTACTATGTAAAATACAGTAGTGTAATATTCAACATTATCATATTCTCAGAATACATTACATTGAAGTACCTCCATTTTCTGCTTGCTGCACGTCGGCTTATTGGTCTAGGGGTATGATTCCTGCTTTCGACGCGAGAGGTCCCGGGTTCAAACCCCGGAAGTGCCCTGCATTTTTTTACTTTGTTTTATCTCTTGAAAAGATTCAAAAAGTGTATAATAGAACCTTAGGAACGTTCTTTTTTTATCGGGTGAGACTTTTACTTATACCGGTAATATAAATACATAGGTTGAGGTAAACGCTTCTTTTTTTCCCGTCGGTTTACCCTCCAGGTTGGCTTTTCCCTCGGACTTAGGTTGGTTGGTTGCTTCCTCAGTTTAGGGGCTGTGACAACGCGGTCATGTAGCCCCGTGTACTTTGGGTGGGTGTAGAATCTGTCTGATAACCGGTGTTAATTGTGATGTCTGTAGGCCTATTAGTGCGAGTTCATCATCATCATTTTCCGTTTTCCAGCCTAGGCCGGGTCGGAGCAAACATGAGTCCCCTCCACTTTACTCGGTCTGTCCACCACTCTTCCTCAAGCACTGAACGCCACTCCATGTTCCGGTTTATCACGCTGCACTTAACAAGGTCCAACCACCGACCTCTAGGTCTTCCCCGTCCTCTTTTTCCCGTCATTTGCCTCTCCATCACTTGTTTTGGCATTCTTTCATCATTCATCCTCTTCACATGTCCATACCATCTCAATCTGTTCTGTTCCAGCTTTTCGTTCAGCTTCTGTACATTCACTTCCTTTCGAATGTCTTCATTTCTCACTCTATCTCTTCTAGTCTTCTGTAACATACTCCTCAAAAACTTCATTTCGGCTGCCTGCATTCTACTTTCATCCCTCCGGGTCATAGGCCAAGTTTCTGCTCCGTATGTCAATATTGGTAAGTAATAAGTCTTGTACATCACTTCCTTAGCCTTCATTGGTATGTCTTTATCCCAAATTAAATTCCGAACTTGATAGTAGAAGGCACTCCCACCTTGTATTCTCTTGCTAATTTCCATATCCAGTCTTGCATTTTCCATCAATTCACTTCCCAAATATTTGAAGTGCTCAACTACTTCCAGATTTACATCTCCAATTTTAACAATTCCTTTCCCTTCTTCCTTATGTCTTGTCATCACCATTGTCTTACTCTTTTCTACACTGATTTTCATTCCCCATTTCTCAATATTTTCCTTTAAAACATCCAGCTGTTCCTGGACCACTTTCTCATTCTCTCCCCAAATCAGAACATCATCCGCAAATAAGATTATGTTCATTCTTGTACCTGTGTATGCTTCCTTTGTTGCCTTCAGTATATCATCCATCACCATTATGAATAACAGTGGTGAAAGCACACTCCCTTGTTTCAAACCAGTTTCAATTTCAAACCATCCTGTTCTACCTGCTTGGGTCTTCACACAACTGCAACAATTACTGTACATTGCTTTTGTCATTTGTATCATTTCATCTCCAATACCTTTCTGTTTTAAGCTTTCCCAAACTCTGTCTCTAGGGACACTATCATATGCCTTTTCTAAGTCAATAAAGGTCATTACCATGTCTTTTCCATATTCCCAGTGTTTTTCCATAGTTTGTCTTACAACAAAGATAGGTTCCACTGTTGATCTTCCCCTTCTGAACCCAAATTGTTCCTCTTGAATTTGGTTTTCAACCCTTTTTCGGATTCTTTCTTCTAGTATTCTCTCCATGATCTTGGCAACATGCGAGATAATAGTAATTCCTCTGTAATTTCCATACACCTTCTTGTCTCCTTTCTTGAATATTGGTATAATAATACCTTTCTGCCAATCTTCTGGAATTTGTTTTGCTCTCCACACACTCTTGAGTACTCTTGAAGTCCAATATATTCCAATGGGTCCTGCAGCCTTTATCATTTCTACTGCCACTTCATCCACTCCCACAGCTTTTCCCATCTTCATCTTCTTAAGTGCGAGTTATCTGTTTTTAATTCAAGTAAGGACTGCAGACATTGATTTTTTTTCAAGTAGTTCCTACGTTTGCCGCCAAACGCCACCATCAACAACTCAGAACTTGGTTACTAGACACCACCGCAGTCGGCTCCTGGCAACGAACGTTGGAACCTAAGGGCGTTATCCAAATTTCAACCTATAATTTAGCTTCACACAGCTTTAATTACTGGAAGGTTCTTTAACATGCCATAAATCTATGACATGGGACCGCCGGCTTTACTTCCCCTCCGAAGAAAGGCATACTGAGGGATTTTTAACGCCGGCTTCGGCCGGGTTTGAACCCACGATCTTGGGCATAGAAAAACAGCATGTACCAACTACGCCACCAAAGCCGCTACCCTTCCTTGGACTCAGCGAGGGATCCCACCATAACCGCCGCCAGGGCAGTGTCCTGGAGCTTGAAACACCTGGTTGGGGGATACCACTGGGGAGGTGGGGCCAACCTCCTTACCTCTTCCTTGTCTATCCCTCCCAATCTTCTCCTCACTTTCCATCCCTCATGAGGTCCATGTTCGCTTTGCAGGTGAGGCCGCCTTGGCGAGGTGCTGGTCCCACCTCCCCAGTTTTATCCCTCGTCCAGGTGTTTCAAGCTCCAGGACACTGCCCTGGCGACGGTAATGGTGGGATCCCCCGCAGAATCCGAGGGAAAAGCCAACCTGTAGGGCAAAGCGACTAAAATAAAAAATTGCATTTGACCTCAAACTATGTATTTATATTACTGGCACACAGCAAGTACAAGTCTCGCACGAAAAAAAAAACGTTCGTAGGGTTCTTTTATATACTTTTTGAAGCTTTTCAAGAGATAAAACAATAGTAAAAAAGTAGGGCACTTCCGGGGTTTGAACCCGGGACCTCTCGCACTCAAAGCAGGAACCATACCCCTAGACCAACAGGGCAACGTGTATTGTGCAGAAAATGGAGATACTTCAATGTAATGTATTCTGAGAATATGATATGTTGAATATTACACTACAGTATTTTACATTTAGTAAAGTGTCGTAAATATAGATAAGCTCTGGCACAATCACATTATTTATTTTGAAACAGAGAGGATAATAAGCTTCTCACTTCGTAACCAATCGTAAAGCTACCATGTGGTGACGCGAAGTCAATCGTCTAACTTCGGCTTTCACTCGGTGCCCTGTTCCTAACTGTCTGTAACGTCAAGTGAAAACCACGACGTCATTATCATCCAGGGTGTCGAGCGATGATCTTTCTTCAAATTCCCGTATTTCCCGTACGAAAATCCACCAAATTCCCGTATATTTTAGAATCCTCTAAGACTACAAATCGCATACCGAATGGCTGAAAAATGAATCTTAAAGCGCGAATCAAGATTTTCTGGCGTAAGTGTAACTGCATTTTTGGAGATACTTCCGCAGTCCACTGGTGATGGTGAGATTTAGGCCTAATCCGTAGCGTGAGCAAAGCGCGCGCGCTCGAGCGAACTCCACGCAGATGGGACGAGATGCTAGGAACACAAATAAAATACCGTTTACCTGAGAAGAGCTGATATAAATGACTGTTTTACTGAGGAGGGTTGAGAGAGTAGAGAATAGGAGTGTCACATAATAAATGTTTACGGGAAGTGAATTGTATGGTCCCGTAACCGTATAGAGCTTCCACCAGTTAAAATGGCACCGAAGTTTATGCATAGCGAACTTCCGGTCCGCGAATCTCCATTTGATTTTCATTGGCAGTGAATCGTTCGTTCGCAGGGCCGTGGAGAGCGGCGACGGGCCCTGGGGCTGGAATCTGCCGGGCCCCCCTCTATAACCAATTTCTGTAAAATTAATTTATAATCCTCGCAAATTTGCACAAACTGATTTTGCGCAATTTCTTTTTAGCACAAAATATTTGTCACGCAATCATATACAAGAACTTAAAAAACAGCAAGCAATAATAATAATAATAATAATAATTGTAGCATGCTGAACTGCTATGCCCAAGATCGCGGGTTAAAACCCGGCCAAAGTCGTCGGATTTTGAAGAGCGTTAAAATCCTTCAGTATGTCTTTACTCGGAGGGGAAGTAAAGCCGGCAGTCCATGTCATAGATTTATGGCATGTAAAAGGTAGGCGTGTAGCTTATTTGGTTGGAAACACACTATCAAGTTCCAACGTTCGCCGCTGGGTGTTAATGACAGTGGCGTCTGGTAGCCAAAGTTGGAACTACTTGAAATTGAACTTGTTGGGAGCCCTCGGGCGTTCAATTGAAATGTCCTGATGTGACTATTGGCTCCAATTGAAATATAATAATAATAATAATATTTAAGCCAAGACTATGGGGGAGTGGACACCGGGGATCTATGAAATATCACCAAGCTTAGAGTAGGGTCCGAGGGTCTCCCTCCGGAAAAGTTTGCAAAAATTAGGTCCAAATTATTGAGTTATAGGCCATTTGGGTGATTATTTTTTGGAGTAAAAAAAGTTCGGTGACTATTGACATTTAGTAGCTATAGAAAAGACTCTCCGATATTGAAGTAAAAGCTCTCCAATCTTCAAGTAAGACCCCGTGGTGTAGCGCACCAATGACCGTGATGGGGGTGTACAGCAAGTCTGCAGATTGGAGGTTCGAATCCTGGTGCTGACAGCGGCCATCCTGCGTGTGGTTTTTCACACTCCCTCCTGACAAATGCCGGGATAGTACCTTATTTCAAGTCCGGGGACACATACCCTACTCCTAACCCGAATAATTACATTAATAGTCACGACGGCTAATGCATTCCCAGTCGGCAACTAAGAATATGGCATGCGATTGATCATGTCACAGAGGCCATAGCATAGCACAGTGCATACCCTGCTTTTCGTCCATCAGTGGGTGATTTTAAGAGGGTTTATGTTTTTATTCTCCAACAAATAGTTACAACAATGTTGCCAATAAACCTCTCTTATTATACTACAACCACTAGCCTCCCGTTCATTCCACACAATACGCACGTTTCTTGGTTTTCTATTTTGTTCGCTGTTTGAGAATCTTATAATTTACTTCATTAATATTTGTGAAAACTACTGCTTTACAGTCAACTTCATTCAATAATTTGGAGGCCTTCAGAAACAAACCGGAAAATTAATGGCTCAGCAAATACTAAATTATATCTACAGTACTGGAATTTTATGTTTTACAGTACTGAGAAGTTAAAGCGTATCACGAAAAGGCTTCATTCGCAAGGGAAAATATCTCTTCGCGTCCAGAAAAATAAGTGCTTTGCAGATCGATAGGCTATATTAAGAACAAAGTTCCAAATGGTTCCGCCTTGTCAATACTGTTTATTAAAATGTCGTGATACAATCACCTGTCTTTTAACACATGGTACATGTTTCGATGTCTGACACTTATTGACGTCTTCATCAGCCTAAATATTTGGGCAGCACTTAAAACATTCCCTTTACATACTGGGTGTAGTTAAAAATTGTACATAAAAACACACATAGATCACTGTGACACATTAAAAAGTTGTTAAAACATTTTCTTATGTTAAAAGCTCAATAAAATCCTCAGCCGGGCTTGGCAGTCTTTCTTGGTTTATTTCTAATGTTAGCTTCAAAAGCCCAAGCAAAGGGTGACCATTCCCAACTGGAAAGAAATGAAACTATGTATGAGAGAAAGAAGTGGTAGATAAAATAATACTTTAAAACCCCTAAATGTAATATAAAGACTTACGATGTAATGCGGCAATGAGCTAACAGAGCCGTGCTGAGTTGGACGGAGACTGTGCTGTACTGAAACGGTGTGTCAACATGGAAGCAACAAGCAAGACAATAGGGGCGGAAGAGGAGAGGGGTGAGAGTTCGGGAGTGTTTTGGTGAGGAGTGGGGAAGGGGAAAGGGGTATGGAGTAAGTTTAGGGGAAGGTAACATGGATCAACGGTTGGGGATTTATTTCTATGGTGGTTTATATTTTGTTTTGTAATGGATTAACGTTTCATAGAGTACGTTGTTTTCGAAATGAATCTCATTAAGATTCGTTAGGGGGGCGGTCTTTTGGGCTAAATCGATTTCAATTTCTTCTAAGATGTTCATTGTAATTCCTTTATTTGCTCGATGTAAGATTCTCATATCGTTGTTAATGTCTCTGAACTCATGTTTGGTATCTTTCATATGATTTGCCATGGCGGAAAATTTATTGTATTTAATGGCATTAAAATGCTCACCATATCTTGTTATAAATGCTCTACCTGTTTGTCCACAATAATTAGTGTCGCATTTAGCACATTTCAACATATACACACCTGATTTACTGAATTTGTTCGTATGGTTCAATTTATTAGTATTGAATAAAATATTATTGTTTGTGTTGGAAGTTCTATATGCTATTCTTAGTCCGCACTTTTTGAAAATATTTGAAATACTATAAGTTTTGGTGCTGAAATACGTGAAAGTCGCGTATTTGGGCTGCTCTTTTTGTTCCGGCGTTAGGCGGGTGACCGGTTTGTTTTTAAGCTTGCTGATAATATTGTTGACAAACAGCGATGTGAATCCGTTTACCTTGGCAATCTGTTTAATGATTTTTATTTCTTCATTTAGATCTGTTTTGCTTAAAGGAAGGGAAAAGGCTCTGTTGATCATACTATAAAAGGCGGCTTTCATTTGATTGCCCGGGTGGTTAGAGTCTTTTCTTATTGTCGTGTGGGTCTGGGTTGGCTTTCTAAAAACTTTATAGGTTAACCTGTTATTATTCAAACAAACTGTAGTGTCAAGGAAGTTGATTTTACTGTTTACGGCTGATTCAGAGGTGAATTGTATGCTTTTATCCAAACCGTTTAATTTTTGCAAGAGTCCTTCTATGTTTAAAATAGTATCATCGATTATTACAAACACGTCATCCACGTATCTTCCCCAATAATGTATACCGTCAATTTTTATTATTAAAAGAAAAGCGCACAATGTGCAAATACATGTTTGTACATAAATGATCAATTATGCTAATGCCAGTCCTATTATTGAGGTTGTCCTCATTTTGCAGTTTTGTGCGTGGTACCTTTCACAATGATCGTTGCACAGGTCACACACACAGTCTTCATTCGGTTGGTGGAAATTCTTGGTTTTGCAAAATCTATAGTGAAATCCATGGGTGGCGTAACGTGTTATTACGTGTCGTAGCTCGTAATTAGCTTGTTTCCAGTCTCCTGTCATTATGGCATCTGTGGAGTAAAAGTCGGACCAAATGGCATTTCGTTTCTCATTTAAGGTTCGGCGTGCATTCTCATAGGCTTTGGTGTTTGGTAGGTAAAACTGTATTTTGATGTCGTCGATGAAGTAGTCCTCCTTAGTTAATACATATGTCAACCTTGAAGGTGCAGACTTTCCTATGCCTAAAATCCTCTTAAGATATCGGGCCTTGACTTTTTCTATTATCATCAGGTCGCTGAGTGTGAGTTTTTCCCAGGTAATGCTAATCCCATAGGTTGCTATTGGTGATATGGCTGTTCTGAACAGTAGCATTGCTGTACCCAATGATATTTGTTGAGGTTGTTCGATGTGGTAGATGGCTTTTATTGCTGCGGCCGCTCTTTCTTTAACGTGGATATTGTAGGATGTTAGAGTAGTTTGGAGGGTGACTCCGAGGTACTTGAATTTCGGCACTACTTCTAGTGGTTTGTTGTGAAGAGTCATTGTGTTTTTAAGTGAATGCCTTCCTCCTTTCCTGAAGGTCATCTGTTTGGTTTTGCTGTGGTTAATTTGTAGGCCATTTCTTTCTGTCCATGATGTGAGCCTGTTGAGGACCTCTTGGAGCTCTTCTATGTTTTCTGAACCTATTGCCATGTCGTCCGCATAAAGTAAAAGTGATGCTGATGTATCTATGATTACTTCTGTGATATCTGCTGTCATGATGTTGAATAATATTGGGCTGATTGGATCTCCTTGTAGGATTCCGTTTGTTTGGGTTATGTTTTTGGATAGGGCTATGCTATCTGATATTTGGACATAGTTATATCTGATGATATTCGAGATTATGATTACTAACGGATGTGTAGCCCCTAGTAGGTGATTGAGTTTCCGGACGAGCGTCGTTCTGTCAATTAGGTCAAAAGCCTTACGGTAGTCTACGAAGACCACAAAGTATTTCTTTCCTGGGTGCCTCATTGTATCCTGGGCTTGTTCAATTAGATATTTCACGGCATGTAATGTGCTTCTCCCCTTTCGGAAGCCGAATTGACTCTCCGGTATCTGGAAATCTATTTCTTCTGTAAGCCTGTTTGTTAAAATTTTCATGAATACTTTGAAGGATGTATTTTCGAGAGCTATACCTCGGTATGAATCAGGGTCATCAGTTTCTCCTTTCTTGAACATCACTTTGATTGTTGACGACCTCCATTGCTCTGGAATTTCCCCAGTGAGTATGCATGTGTTGAATAGTTCTACCTAGTAGTCTAGCATGACAGGCAGAGAGTCTTTTAGGTGTTCATTGCAAATGCTGTCAGGACCGGGGGCTTTTCCATTTTTTGCTGTTATTGTATCAATAATTTCCTGTCTTGTTATGGGGGTGTAATTTACTGTCATTGTTACTGGAGTTAATTCAAACGCTGTTGACTGGTATTGATGATTGAGAATGCTTCTGAAATGGTTTTCCCATGTTTCCATGGAGATATTGCTCGTTACTGGTGATTTTGGTTTCCTAAGCATTAGGAATGGGTCATTTTGAGCGTTTGCAGCGCGTCTCTTGGCATCTTCTTCAATATAATCCGTTCTCCTCTTTTTGATTAGTGATTTATATTTCCTTCTTTGTTCGGAGTATTGTACCAGGTGATTCGGTTCCGATGTGTCCTTCGCTCGATGTAGTGCTAGCAGGGTCTTTTTCCGTTCATTATAACAGTCTTTATTGAACCATGGTTGTGATATCCTTATTTTCGTTTGAGTTTGACATGATTGAAGGGTTCTTGTACATATTTCCACTGCTTCAGTTAATTCATGCCGTTGAATTGTTTTGCTTTATCTATTTCTTCACTGATATGCCCTAGTTTCTCTATATCTAGTTTCCTGGATATTTTATTCCTTGGCGGTATGGGTAGTTGGTCTTGGCAGAAGATTTCAAATGTAGTCGAGATTGGTAGATGTTTCCTAATTGGGGCCATGGCTGAAGTCCATAGTGCTTTTTGACTGAGTTTTTTAATGTCTGTTCCTCTGTAGAAGACTAGATCTATGGCGCTGGTTCCCTTCGGGGCAATGTATGTCTTCATATTGGGGCTATTAATAAGGACATAGCCTGCTTCTTCCAGTGTCTCCTTAATCAGTTCCGTTTTAATGGTTGGTTTGTCTATTCTTGCGTTTATGTCCCCTGCGAAGATTACTCTATCATCTAATTTTGTTTGCGATAAGACCTCTGTTATTCTTTCGATTATGTCCTCTATTGACATTTGCGGTTGAGCATACATGCCTATGATTGATAGTAGGGTGGTTTTTACTATAATTGTGTTTTCTTTTTTTATTATTTCTTTTATTGTTCCTAAATTCGGTTTGAAAAAGATGGAGACCCCTCCTGCTGGTCTTCCTTCTGTCTGACGGGCGAATGAATGAGTCCCGTAGTATCCTTGAATGTTGAAATGCTCTGTTAAAAATGTTTCAGTCAGTATGATGACGCTATAATCGCTTAGTGTCTCTGTTGGGAAAAGAGGTAGGGCATTCTTTATGCCTTCGATGTTCCATAGGAGCACATGTGTATATTTATTGTAGTTCTTCTCCTTCATCACGGTGTGACCTCCGAAAACGAAATCGTCTTACGACTGTTCTGTTTGGCCAGTATTCCGGTCGTTCTGTATTTTCAAGGAATTGGAAAGGAAAACCTATTTTGAAGGCCTTGCTGTTACCTCGCGTGTGAAGTTCTTCACAATAGACGTTGTCGTTGATTCCATTTCTCTCTAGGTACCTTTTAACCATCTCTTCTGTGGCATTTCCTTTCAAATTGCCTAGGTAAAGCCATGCCATTTTGTCTGCAGCTTGTAGATCGTCCTCTTGTATCCTTGTTCCCCTGATGGATTGTTTATTTCTTTTATTTGTTACATTTGTCCATTCTGATTCTCTTCTATAGTTATGATTATTATCCCTTCCGTCTGGATTGTTATGGACCTCTTCATTACCTCTGCGTGTAGGCATTGCGTTTCTGTTCAGTGTCTGATTTATTTTCTCTTCTATAATTATATTTATTTTGTTCGTTACGAAGTCCATCATATATCTCACGTTTTCTTTTATATCCGCCAGATCCTTATTTTCATTGTGCACGGTTTTGTTTTGCTGTGTGAGTGGGGTTATCGATTCGGATGAGTGTGAACTTTGTATTCCGCCGTCAGATGGGTGTAGTTGCTTGCTACTGCTGCTTTCAGGTTATGGGTTGTGCCCATCAGATAGCGCTAGTTGTACCGAGGTCGAGCTGTCTTCTCCCTCTGATATTTCATCTCTTTGGTATTCCATAACCTCCCTTCCAGGATCGGTCTTTTCGTTGTTCTTGTCATTCACTACATTAGTTATTACATCAGAGCAGTTTCTCAGTTCGCTTACCGCTTTTAGAATGTCTTCCTTCTTCTCATTCTTAAGGTAGCGACTCGTTTCTGCTATATTAACTATCGTTTTGAGAGCATTCTCAATCCGTGTTTTCATCTCGTCCGCCATTTTCTATTTGTCATACCGTCAATTTTGCCTACAATTTCTTCGTGTTCCAGATGGTCAAGATATATGTTAGCTACTAAACCAGATAGCGGAGATCCCATTGAGAGTCCTTCTTTTTGTTTATAGATCCTATTATTAAAAGTGAAAAAATTATTTGTGAGTGTGAATTCTAATAGCGTCATGAATTCGTTAATTTCTACTTTTGACAATATACTGTTGTTAGACAAATTTTGTTTAATGACCTTGAGCGATGGTGCAATTGGGATGTTTGTGTACATATCTTTCACGTCTACGCTATGCATGGAGTGTTTGCTCATTAAGGTAAGTTTCATGGTTTCTTCGCAGAAATTGAGTGTGTTTTTCAGGGATTTATTTGCTTTAAAAATGTAATGTCTTTCAACGAACTGCTGACAAAATTTGGCGGTTCTGTAAAGGGGACTGTTTCTGAAATTAATGACAGGTCTTATTGGAATTCCTTCTTTATGAATTTTGGGGAGCGCTTTCAAAGTTGGTAATCCCGGGTTCATATTGGTTAAATTACTAGTTTGTTTTTCATTGATAATAAACATGGAGGTTTTCAAAATATTTTTCAATTTTCTCTGTATAGATTGGGTGGGGTCTTTCTTAACCTCTTCAAAGCTCGAGCTGCTGAGGAAATTGTGTGTGTTGTTGACATATACCTCCTTATCGATCAGCACGACCGTGTTACCCTTATCTGCTTTAGTAACAATTACATCGCTATTATTTATTTTCTCTTTCAATTCTTTAAGTTTATTTAGACTCGAATTCTTGTTGCTTTTTGTGTTAGTGTTAACTATTTTTTGAATTTCTTTGTTAGTCGTGTACCTGACTTCTTTTTGTTTATCAAGAGGAAGCCTACGTATGGCTGTTTCTGCTTCCACTACTAAAGTGGTTAGCGTTCTGTCATTGAGGTCACATTCCCAGTTGTGTTTGGGCCCCTTGCCTAGAATTTCGAACAATTTTAATAACAAACTTTATCGTGCACACCTAGAAGCTTCAAATCTATCCAGTAAGAAGGACTGGGATAGATATTCATTCACTGTAAATCAAATCTTATTCACGAAAATCAATAAGAAAGTACAGTCCCTAGAAAATAAATTCAGAAACCTACAAAATAAATTCAATAAAGTCAGGGATGCGAATGAACAAGTTAACAATAGTCAGTTTACCCCAGTGCAATTTTCACCACCTGTCAAAAACTTATCAAGTGTTCCATTTGACGATAATGAACTCGAAATTCTAGGCAAGGGGCCCAAACACAACTGGGAATGTGACCTCAATGACAGAACGCTAACCACTTTAGTAGTGGAAGCAGAAACAGCCATACGTAGGCTTCCTCTTGATAAACAAAAAGAAGTCAGGTACACGACTAACAAAGAAATTCAAAAAATAGTTAACACTAACACAAAAAGCAACAAGAATTCGAGTCTAAATAAACTTAAAGAATTGAAAGAGAAAATAAATAATAGCGATGTAATTGTTACTAAAGCAGATAAGGGTAACACAGTCGTGCTGATCGATAAGGAGGTATATGTCAACAACACACACAATTTCCTCAGCAGCTCGAGCTTTGAAGAGGTTAAGAAAGACCCCACCCAATCTATACAGAGAAAATTGAAAAATATTTTGAAAACCTCCATGTTTATTATCAATGAAAAACAAACTAGTAATTTAACCAATATGAACCCGGGATTACCAACTTTGAAAGCGCTCCCCAAAATTCATAAAGAAGGAATTCCAATAAGACCTGTCATTAATTTCAGAAACAGTCCCCTTTACAGAACCGCCAATTTTGTCAGCAGTTCGTTGAAAGACATTACATTTTTAAAGCAAATAAATCCCTGAAAAACACACTCAATTTCTGCGAAGAAACCATGAAACTTACCTTAATGAGCAAACACTCCATGCATAGCATAGACGTGAAAGATATGTACACAAACATCCCAATTGCACCATCGCTCAAGGTCATTAAACAAAATTTGTCTAACAACAGTATATTATCAAAGGTAGAAATTAACGAATTCATGACGCTATTAGAATTCACACTCACAAATAATTTTTTCACTTTTAATAATAGGATCTATAAACAAAAAGAAGGACTCTCAATGGGATCTCCGCTATCTGGTTTAGTAGCTAACATATATCTTGACCATCTGGAACACGAAGAAATTGTAGGAAAAATTGACGGTATACATTATTGGGGAAGATACGTGGATGACGTGTTTGTAATAATCGATGATACTATTTTAAACATAGAAGGACTCTTGCAAAAATTAAACGGTTTGGATAAAAGCATACAATTCACCTCTGAATCAGCCGTAAACAGTAAAATCAACTTCCGTGACACTACAGTTTGTTTGAATAATAACAGGTTAACCTATAAAGTTTTTAGAAAGCCGACCCAGACCCACACGACAATAAGAAAAGACTAACCACCCGGGCAATCAAATGAAAGCCGCCTTTTATAGTATGATCAACAGAGCCTTTTCCCTTCCTTTAAGCAAAACAGATCTAAATGAAGAAATAAAAATCATTAAACAGATTGCCAAGGTAAACGGATTCACATCGCTGTTTGTCAACAATATTATCAGCAAGCTTAAAAACAAATCGGTCACCCGCCTAACGCCGGAACAAAAAGAGCAGCCCAAATACGCGACTTTCACGTATTTCAGCACCAAAACTTATAGTATTTCAAATATTTTCAAAAAGTGCGGACTAAGAATAGCATATAGAACTTCCAACACAAACAATAATATTTTATTCAATACTAATAAATTGAACCATACGAACAAATTCAGTAAATCAGGTGTGTATATGTTGAAATGTGCTAAATGCGACGCTAATTATTGTGGACAAACAGGTAGAGCATTTATAACAAGATATGGTGAGCATTTTAATGCCATTAAATACAATAAATTTTCCGCCGTGGCAAATCATATGAAAGATACCAAACATGAGTTCACAGACATTAACAACGATATGAGAATCTTACATCGAGCAAATAAAGGAATTACAATGAACATCTTAGAAGAAATTGAAATCGATTTAGCCCAAAAGACCGCCCCCCTAACGAATCTTAATGAGATTCATTTCGAAAACAACGTACTCTATGAAACGTTAATCCATTACAAAACAAAATATAAACCACCATAGAAATAAATCCACAACCGTTGATCCATGTTACCTTCCCCTAAACTTCCTCCTTAGGGGCGTGGTGGCTCAGCGGTCTAGCTGTATGCCTCTCACCAAGGCGGTCCGGGTTCGATTCCCGGTCAATGCATGTGAGATTTTCGAAGTGAAATGCCATGTCCTGTGGTTCGGATTCCACGTAAAAAGGAGGTCCCGAGGCTCATAATCACAAGATTCACGGTCACGTAAAACTACAATCTTCTTTTTTTAAACTTCCTCCATACCCCTTCCCCCTTCCCCACTCCTCACCAAAACACTCCCGAACTCTCACCCCTCTCCTCTTCCGCCCCTATTGTCTTGCTTGTTGCTTCCATGTTGACACACCGTTTCAGTACAGCACAGTCTCCGTCCGACTCAGCACGGCTCTGTTAGCTCATTGCCGCATTACATCGTAAGTCTTTATATAACATTTAGGGGTTTTAAAGTATTATTTTATCTACCACTTCTTTCTCTCATACATAGTTTCATTTCTTTCCAGTTGGGAATGGTCACCCTTTGCTTGGGCTTTTGAAGCTAACATTACAAATAAACCAAGAAAGACTGCCAAGCCCGGCTGAGGATTTTATTGAGCTTTTAACATAAGAAAATGTTTTAACAACTTTTTAATGTGTCACAGTGATCTATGTGTGTTTTTATGTACAATTTTTAACTACACCCAGTATGTAAAGGGAATGTTTTAAGTGCTGCCCAAATATTTAGGCTGATGAAGACGTCAATAAGTGTCAGACGTCGAAACATGTACCATGTGTTAAAAGACAGGTGATTGTATCACGACATTTTAATAAACAGTATTGACGAGGCGGAACCATTTGGAACTTTGTTCTTAATATAATTCAGTCAATACGAAAAAAATGTGCGACTCTCAGAGTCAAAAATAAAAGATCGATAGGCTACCGTTCATTGGAGTAAATGGTGTAGAAATGTCCAATAATAATAGCCACTGCACCAGCTCAAAACAAAATTGTTAATATTCGACAATACTTCATCTTAATTTTCTTCTGAATTAAGCAGAGTTCAAATATTTGATCTTAGGGAAATCTGCGCAGTTGCTTACATGCAATATATTTATTTCTCCATCGCTATGCTCACCACTGATGTTACTTATTGTTATTTTAAGGGGCGGAACAGCTGGGTCATATGTCCCTACCACTGACATTCCATGAGAGGAATTGGAAAACAAAGTTGAGTGATTAATTGCCCTAGTTTAATTGTCATTTTCCTCCTGGTTAATTAAACACTCAGTACAGAAAAATACTGGAATGTTACCTTAGTTTCAGTCTTTGGATACATATCCCAACTCCCGTACCAATACGGTAGTAATATACATTCTCAATAAATCCCTTAATCAGAAATGATTTGCGCACGAACCCAAGTAGGCTACCTAGGATTGTTGTTGAATGAACCAGTAACAATAATAATTATAATCTCGTTATATTTCGATATACTGCACCTGAACATACAGATTATGCAAATGTTAACATTGTTTTCTCAATTCAGTATACGAGAAGAAGAACAATTTCGCATGCATTTCTTCTATCTACGTTTGACAACAGAATCTTCCCACCATTTCTCAAGATTGTGCGAAAGTGAATTACTAGGGGCAGATGACCTTGCTGTTCCGTCCCTTAAATCAACAATAACTATAAAGTGAATTACTGTATGGACGCTACTTTAAAATGTATTTCACTTAACCTGCCTGCACGGCATAAGATACGTCTAGCTAGGCGATATATTCATATCAGACACTATCACCTCTAAATATCTAAGCTGGACGTGACGCACCGAACTTGAAACTCCTGTACTAGCTGACCAAACACACCAGGGCAGCACAGGCTCTCGTGGTCTTGGCGAAATAAGTGAAGGGATGAGAAAGTTATTTGAAGGATTGGAGCATAAGCCGAATAAGCTAAATTTAGAATAATGGAATGCTCTCTCTGTCTTCAGGTATATTCTGAGAACAATACATAGCTAAGCCCCATCGTCTAAGTTGGCCACTTTGAGACAGTTTTTCTTCCTACAAGCGCTTTGTAAAGAAAAATATTGTCCACTTGACAGAATAAGTTTTCAATCTTTATGTTCGACCCTGACTATTATGTATCTGAAAACTGTATCATAATGAGACTCATTATAACATTATTTTTCATTATGATACAGTTTCTCCCACCAATCAGAGCTCAAGAAACAGTCGTTTGACCAATTAGATAATTAGATGCGCTGAGTACCACGGCCTTCTAATGTAAATCACACTGCCTTGCCTAGTGTAATAGTAGAGTAATCGAGGTGGCCATGGTAAATACAAGGCATTCCCTGCGTCTCATGCGCTCTGTTCAGTACATAAAACTGGCGAAATCTCAACAGATGTTTATGAATATTTATCTTCGAACATAAAATAGTTATAATAATTATAGTCGAACATAAACAGTCGTATGCAACTCGCCTATAATGGTAATTAAGACTCTCGTATGGAAATTATAAAACTTGCATACGCTCGTTCTATAAAAATACTCGTGTCTTAATTATAGCCATTATAGGCTCGTTGCATTGTAACATTGTTCACAGACAGTTCATTGCATTCACTAAATGCTTGCCAGTAGCAAATTCAAGTCACATAAAGGCAATAATAAATCAATGCCAGATCGGGCCCATCCTCCTAGGACGCCGAGCCCCCCTGGGAGGGTTGGGCCCCGGGGCACCAGCCCTGCCTGACCCCCCCCTCTCATCGGGCCTGTTCGTTCGTGATTATCTTCTTTATTATTTCGGATTGTGGTTTTGTTTTTAGGCGTTCAACTTATGAAATAAGAACTAGAGGGTTGGCCTTTCATGAATATTCCTAAGAGAAGTGTCTCCTAAAAGAGTAATTAGTAAAACTTCGCATCAGAGACGACCATAACAAACAGCTTGCCTACAAAGTCTGCGATCTGCACATTTCAAACGGCAGTGGTTTAACATATCTTAGACAACAATATTAAGTTGGTGCAAATTAAATATGTTATATGTGAGAATATTATTATAATTTGCTATCCGGTTCTTATATTAGTATATTATGCAATAACGTGGCCCGTTTAAATGCTGAATTGTGACGGATGCTACGAGTTATAGGCTATTCGCCGTACCGGTAGGCCTAATATTCACTAACAACGCATCGTTTCTTCTGTAATATTTATTTAATCATTATAATCATAATAGCCTATCTATTAACCCTTATTTAACCAATAATCATTTTATAATTCTATACATATCCCAGGTATTGCAAGAAAGCGATATTTGAAAGCACATGCGGTTCCACCTTAAAATCCAGCCGTGCCCAGTTTTCAGTACCTATGGAAAATATTACCCTAAGTTAATAAACCAAACAACTGGCGACATTTTTTTTTTTTGAAATGCTCATTTCCATCTTCACCCTAGTCTACGTAAAGTACCATACGGTAATCACTGAAAGGGTAGGGGGGATATGACCTCAATTTCACAAACGAACGAACCTCTTCTTGCATGAATTATGGAACCCGAATCCTAATGGAGGTATGGATTGTCTGCATTTAGAAATATGTTAGTCAATAATTTAAAACTAGATGCCAGAAAACTAAGTACAAAAAGCCGCGTGCCTACTACGGTGTAAAGTTGCTCCGTGAAAAAAAAAAAAGCACCTCGCCAAGATTATACGACGTGCATACAGTTAAATACAATCATCCAATTGGAGAAACACTTTCTTTGTCACGATCTTATACGCAATTCAAACATAAACAGCTGTAATTTACGGGAAAATGTGCAACATTTATTACTCCTGTATATATTTTAAATGTGATCACGTTCGTCACTTGGAAAATGTCTTGCAGTCAACTCCCAGCAAGACTCCTTCAGCGTTGGAGCAAGCCATGGATCAGTTTTACTGTTAAAGTGTGCGATCGGTAACCTTTTTCACGTCGCTTCGGGCTGCTTTAATTGTGTGTCCGTTTCGTTAAAGATAATTCAGTACTTGAGGAGTTTCTGCAATTTATTACAATTAATGATACGGATAGTCATCAAGTTAGGCAGATTTTGAGAGTAAATAGAAATGGCAGTGGGAACACTGAGAGCAAAACACCATCTTTCTCTCGCATAATATCAATATTATGAGCAACAACGTAACTATGGTCATGATGATATCACTGCATTGTTTCACTTTTAATATTTAGTTACTGTTTTCCATATTTTTCATTTCTTCATTGTGTCGAAAAAGTAATAAGGCCTAAAATAGTTTTCATGCATAGAGAACGGTTATTTAATTATTGTTTTTATGAATATTAATCGAAATGCCATCTTAATTATGATGATAACTGTTGTTTTCAGGGGCGGAATAGCAAGGTCATCTGTCCCTTTAATAATGTGCTTAATTACCCTATTATATTAATGACCCCCCCCCCCCTCCCCTAGAAGGAAATCCTGCGTACGCCACTGGATATGTCCGCTATTACACGCGTAAATTATGGGACAAATACAGTATTGCTAACCCCGTGCATTCGGTACTGACAGCCTTCCTGTCACTTTGCCCCGCTTTTCCTCTCCGCAACCCACGGTCGCCACATAACAAGACCCTACGTCCAACCGCCACACGGCAAGACTTCTGAGCATGCTTCTCACCTACACTCTGTATTTCGAAGGAAACAACGCGAAGGATATGTCGGGAGCTTGGAACAGCTGAGCTGCGTTGCCAAGTTTTTAGTGTTGTAAATCAGCTGATTCGAATAATACACAGCGCTACACTTCAGACATTATTTCAGTACAATTATACGTAATATATTTTTAAAAAACGATCCCGAGTCAACGCCGAGGACATTTAGACAGAGAAATACGATACTTTTAGATGAATAAATAAATTACACACCAAAGCTATGATACCTTTATCATAGGTATTCAATTCAATAAATACGACAAAGTGGGCAAACACTCTAGGCTACAGCTAATGAATATTAAAAAAAACTCACCATGAAATGATTATCCTTTAACATGAAACAAGAGTCTGAGTGGAGGTCGTTCACAGCTTACTACAGTAGTTGACAGATAACACCATGCACACTCACTGAATCGCGACTCTCTACGGTTAATATTAGCTTTCGTGATAAAGCAAAAGTAAAGTTAAGGTAAAGACATATTTAACACTGAGCACTCAAACAAGCCCCTCTGTGGCGATATTATTGCCGTGGTTTTATATTGTCGAATTGTAGGCGGTATTTTGAACACTATGACGGGAAACAATAGCCTGTGCTCTATTATCGATTGACGCAAGCGAACTGACACCAAGAAATAAATTATCCTCAGTCACTTGGCAAGGGTTTCTTTGACACCCTCCATCCCTTCACTGTCCCTATCATCATCACCACCATCATTGTCTTCGTCAGAGCTTGATGAACTGCCAAGGTTAATAATCATTTCATCCACCCCGATATCCAGACCGCCTTCAGTATTTCTTTCTGTACATGCTCTACGGGATGTGTCCAGTCCTCGGGTCGAACGTCGGCGAAGTTAAGTAACGAAACAATGACAATGAAAGGAAATCCGACACAGACAGTGATTAACAAGCGACTGAAACTATGCCTGCCCATACGAGAAGAATTCTGTCACTTGTGTGGTGTATTTTGCAGCCACATGTTGGTGACGGGTGTTCGATAGTAAAATGTCGAGAGCTGTGAGGTATTGTTTGTAGTTTTTGAAATTTATGCATGTGTGACGCATTTGCATTGAGTGTTTGAACGGACTTTAAAACAATTTGGTATGTGCATCTCCCCTGCGAAAGAAGACCACGGAAAGGCTAAAAACAGTAAAATTCCACAAGCGACACGCCACGAATACTTTTTAATTTAGATTTATTTTATCAAAGTAGATAATCGAAAATAAAATAATGCAAAAGGAAATTAAATAAGTCACTTTGACAAATACAAGATTGTTACTAGGAACTTCAGTTATACGCAGCACAAAATTAAGTTCTTTTGAGAGTACTTTTTTTCCCAATTCCTGGAGATCTGCCACCTTAGCCGTCGCTTCGCACCCGTTTAGCTTCCTAGAACACGGCGTAGGAGTTTCGTGCAGTATGGACTCTTGCTCACGGTTTTCTTTTCTACTCCGCCAGCTGCCATTACAGCGACCTGAACAGTAAGCTTTCCAATCAGACTTGATTCTTTGTGATTGACGATCATGCACTCCTCTCTAGAGCTGCACTGTTGTGATACGAAGACAGTATCATTTGAACGAAGCTTGTGGGATCGTTTTTTTGGCAGGAACTGAGGAAGGTGCTGAAGCCACTAATTCAGACCACAACACGTCGAGCCGTGGCTCCTTTCCGTCGACCTGCTTCAAACGCGCAGTGATGGAGGGTAGTCTCAGAAGTGCGGAGTAGCTGCTCTTGATGCGGTCAGCCATTGCGCCAGAAAGCAAATTCTTCTGATCACAAATAATTTCCAGGGCAATGACGATCCTAACTTCTTCCACCTTAGGAGTCTCAGCGACCCCTATTGGGTCTAGGCAGGAAATAGCACGGGTCTCTTGTGGGCAAGAGATGACCTCTCTTTGATTTCTTCAGCCATAGGATACACATGTACAATTCTCGGCAGTTGGTGCGAAATTGCAGCACATACGTGTCTGGAATTTTCTGAGATCTTGAGCTGTTAGCTTCTTCAAGGGCTGCTCTTGTCGAGAAGCCTAGGTCTCCTCTGTGAATAACAATGCGGAACGATTCCTGTATGTCATTGTCAGCAACGAGCGCGGCGCGCGTAGCCCTGCGCGGAGAGGGTACGGCCGGCGGTCGGCCAGGCAAAGCATGCATTCGACGTTGGCTGGGTAATCATCCCGCTTAGCGCTCGATCGGTGGCGCAAATTGCGGGTGGCAGCGCGGTCTGCAGGCGAAATAGAAGACCGAGCGGGAGGACTCTACCAAGCGTTCGGGGGCTAAGAAATCCGGCATTATGAGACTTTTTAAGATTTCCCGTATCAAGTGGGAATTTCCCGTATAATTCCCGTATTTTTCCCGGGTCACTAAAATTCCCGTATTTCCCGTATCGCTCGACACCCTGAGTCATATCAGAAAAATCCCAAACTTTCTGCAATAGAAAGGGTACATAATATATAAGGGAAAGCCTGGTGTAAGAGCTATGCCAAATTGTCCTCAATTCGGTACTGGATTTATAGTAGACAAGAGAGTACTCGATTCTATTGTGGACTTTGAATCCTTCTCAGGTTGACTTTCCACCATGACAGTTAAATCAGCTAATAAGATCTGCATGCTAGTCAATGGAAATCCACCAACCAATATTACCAATAGACAGAGCGTTGATAAAGTAGACGAATTCTGGAACTTTTTAGACGATGTTCTTCAGAGAATCCCAATAAACCATGGGGACTACTATACATTGCGATACGGCCGGGTATGAAATTCCCCTAAAACAAAATGGCGGCTTCCGAGACGTCATCAACGACGTCACGAAATACTCCTCTGGCAAGCTTACGGGAAAAGCCTGGGTAATAGGTTTTTTTTGGGTGGGGAAACACAAAAACTGTCAATTTTCTTTATGTATCGAAATCTATAATTGAGCTATATAGTTCAATTAAAGATTCCGATACATTTTTAAAAAATCGCAAATTCAGTTTTTTGGGTGGGAAAACACAAAAACCGTCAATTTTTTTATGTATCGAAATCTATAGTCGAGCTATATAGCTCAATTAAAGATTCCGATACATTAAAAAAATTCGCAAATTCACGTAATAGGAGTTTTTTGGGTGGGAAAACACAAAAACCATCAATTTTTTATGTATCAAAATCTATAATTGAGCTATATAGTTCAATTAAAGATTCCGATACATTAAAAAAATTCGCAAATTCACGTCATATATATCCGGGAAAGACCTGGGTAATAGGGTTTTCTGGGGCGGGGAAACACAAAAAAAGACAATTTTTTTATGTATCGAAATCTATAATTGAGCCATATAGTTCAATTAAAGATTCCGATACATTAAAAAAATTCGCAAATTCACGTCATATATATCCGGGAAAGGCCAGGGTAATAGGTTTTTTTTGGGTGGGCAAACACAAAAACCGTCAAATAGACCAATGAATCGAAATCTATAATTGAGCTATATAGTTCAATTAATGATTCCGATACAAAAAAAAAAAAAAACGCAAATTCAAGTCATATATTATAAATTTCCGTATCGAAATATATAATTGGCCTAAGTAGATCAATTACAGATTCCGACACACCGTAATTTCAGTTGATATTTTTAATTTTACGCATCGAATTCTATAATTGGCCTATGTAGATCAATTACAGATGACGATACACATCGCAATTAGCATAATTTCATATTAATAAAACATTGCATCGAAATCTTTAATTGAGCTATATAGGTCAATTACGGCTTTCGATACAATGTCTTATAAATCATCATCATCTTGTACAGTTTCCAGCCCCAGGCTGGGTCTGTCTTATAAATATAAAATTAAATTAATTACGATGGTTAACATCATCATCATCTTGCACAGTTTCCAGCCACTGGCCGGGTCTGTTTGGAACACAAGCCTCTCCAACGTCTTCTGTCTTCCCACCATCTCTCAACCTCCACCCTTGTCCAGTCTTCTCCTCTCTTCTTCACGCTTTCTTCCACCCCCTTCAGCCACCTGTCTCTCGGTCTTCCTCTCGGTCTCCTTCCTTCCCACTTCGTCTCGTGTACTCTCCTGGGTATCCTCTTCTCCTCCATTCGTTTTACATGTCCATACCATCTAAGTCTAGATTTCTCTATACCATCCTGTAATGGTTCCTCCTTCATTCATTCTCTGGTCCTCTCATTTCTTATTCTGTCCATCTTTGTAGATCCAATACTGCTTCTCAAGAACCTCATCTCACTGGCCTGTATTTTGCTCTTCTCCCTTCCTTTCATAACCCAGGTCTCCGAGGCATACGTCAGGATAGGGACATAGTACGTCCGATATATGATCTTTTTGCTGTTCTGAGGGACATCCTTGCTCCATAACATGCTTCTCACACTCCTCCGATATGCTTCTGCCTACCTTCCCCGCTCATTTATTTCTCTATCGTTTCTTCCATGATCTTGTATCAGGCTTCCCAGATACTTGAAACTCTCCACTTTCTTCAGCTGTTCCCCACCAATTGTTATTCCCGTTGTGGTTCTTTCCTTCTTCCTTGTTGTGATCACCATCTCACTCTTATTTATGCTAAATTTCATCCCATATTCTTTATTATTCCTTCCCACACGTCCAACTGTTCCTGTACCTCCTCCTCCTTGTTTCCCCAAATCATCAAATCATCTGCAAACACCATTGCTTTCATCTTTCCTTCCTCAATTACTTGTGCCACTCGTGTCATTATGTCATCCATCACCACAATGAAAAGTAACGGTGACAGTGCACTTCCTCGTTTCAGGCCGTTTCTCTGTTCCAACCAGTCTGATCTCTCTCCTCCCACTTTCACACAGCTCACGCTTCCCTTGTACATCTCCTTTATCCTCTTTATAGTCCATTTCTCTACTCCTCTATCCTCCAGGGACTTCCATACTTTGTTTCTGCATACACTGTCATATGCTTTCTCAATGTCCAGGAAGGCCATCAGTAGATCTGTTCCATACTCATAGTGCTGTTCTTGTAACTGCCTTACAGCAAAAATCAAATCCACTATGGACCTTCCTGCTCTGAAGCCATGTTGTTCTTCCCTCATCCCTCCTTCTATCCTTGTCCTAATTCTCTTTTCCAAAACTTTCTGTAATTCAACTATATAGGCGAATTACAGATCCCGAAACGGAATTTTAAAAATATGTCATAAATGTAACCCTAAATTAAAATATTTTCGTATGTACGGCGTGCCAAATTGAGGTAGGCCGATAAATAAAATTACATGTGACGAAACACAATACGTTTCAAAGTTTTTTAATACTCATTTCTGTTATTGAGTTGTCACCACCCAAAATACCCTATAACCAAGGCTTTTCCCATAATCTTGCCAGAGAAGCATTTCGTAAAGTGGTTGATAACATCACAAAAACAGCCAATTTGTTTTTATAATATATTCATGCGCAAACGATCGCGGTCTGTAATAATCGCCGGTTGACATCAATACATTAACCTAGCTGCACATTGTAATATTCTTATAAAACATTGTGGTCAATAATGTCATTGTGTAGTTTCGTGTTTTTTTTCCCAAGTTGACTGCAAATACACAAACACAATGCCATTATAAAACATTGTGGTCAATAATGTTGTTTTTGCTGGGGGGGCTGCGCCCCCCACCCCCTCCGATAGGTTGGTATTTTTATGTTTTCCAATATTGGCTGCAAATTCTGTTTAATAATGCCTCACAGACATACTATATGAAACATCAAAAAACAAGACCTATAGTCCGATAGGTCTAATACAAAACATTGTCATATCTATTTTGCAGGTGTTCATGTAAATGCCAATTTGTCTAAATTTTACCCATCCATTACTATTTAAACAGGCGTATTCCCCAACACCGTCCCTGACGTAATATTATCGTTTAGAAAACTTTCCTATTCAATGCATTAACCCTCCAAGTGATATGAGTCGTTAATAACGACTCATTTATGCCTTTGTGAAATGATCAAGTCGTTATTAACGACTCATTTCTTTAGAGCCGTGTTGCTAGGCAACCATTTCATGAATGTCATCGAACTTTGCACTAACCGATATTTCAGTTCATTGGCTATTTCGATCTACCTTGCTGAATTATCGAATAGTTTTTTTTTTCTGTCTAAACAAATCTTGACTTCACTCGTTGAAACGCGCATAACGGCAAAGTGCCTGGCGGGGGACAGGCTCGCGCCGCTGGCGAGCGGGCTAGCGAGGGTCTCAGATACATCCAAACTAAACTCTCTGTACTAGATTTAGCAGATGGAATTCAGCCTGAACATCCAAGACTTAGCCAACAAGATGCACATTGTATTCAACATTTACCTGGGCGAAAAGAATGATTATGCGTAGTTTGTTCGGAAGATCCTGCCATAAAAAGAAAGCGAAGCAACTTCTGGTGCCCTAAGTGTAATTGTGGCATTCATCCTACTTGTTACCATAAGCTGAAACACTTCTACAGGCCGATAGTAAAGGGGAAGAAAAGAAAAACTCCTGCGAGTGACTCGGACTAAAGAATTATGCCCGAAGAGGAGATGTACATTGTTTTAGTTTTTTGTACATAAGTTTTTGTTCTTTAGTTTTATCGTAAATATGCACTCTTAGTCTTTTGTTGCTAACAAAATGGAAAACAGTTTAGCCATTTACCTTTTGTTTCGTTCTATTGTAGTTTTGAAGCTACGTGCAGTTTTAAGTTGAAAAATTGTTTTTCAAAAGCGAAAATTTGTAATTCATCACCCCCAATAAAATGGAATCAAGATATGTATCCAATATTATTACATAATCACATACTCTAGTTTATACCGAACAAAAATATATGTCATATGATATATTTCACTGTCATTTCTGTATTGTTATGATTTTTTTTTTAAACTTGTACAAAGACGTTAAAGTCGCTCATCACTTAACAAGCTTTTAGTTATCACTTGGAGGGTTAATTCTTTACGAGAGGGTTCTTTCACCACACAACATGAAATAAAAGGCAAAACTATTGGCCTGGATAAATATTATTGATGCGTGACTTCCCC
This sequence comes from Meconema thalassinum, assembly GCA_946902985.2. NCBI lineage: Eukaryota > Metazoa > Arthropoda > Insecta > Orthoptera > Tettigoniidae > Meconema > Meconema thalassinum. The sequence goes on from OX336391.1 coordinate 473,808,310, forward strand.
CACTGTGCGTGACAAAAAACAGGGGTGTTATCTATTAGCTAACGCGGCCCTATCAATCCACCATTGGTGTGGACGAAAATATTGGTCTAGGCAAAACCATTGTGAAACCCTCTTGTGAAGTTTTACCTTAAATGCAATAACCAAAATATATATATGAACAACGTAAAAACTCACCGATATATCCCAAATGCTGTAGTATTCCTCATGTACAAGGAGAAGCACTAATTTTCCACCACAAGTAACGGATTTTATTTTAATGCAACAACTTCAGGATTTAAACAATTTTAATACAAATCGTCAACACAATCGAGCACACGACACTGCTAATATCGAAATCTTGTTCTGTAGGTTATACACGGGAATATTTATTTTAATATTACGCTTAGAAAACGCTAACGAGTGACAATACAAAAATGGCGAACAGACTCCAGCAAATTTCCGCGGCGAACTGACCACGGAACTGATGTAGAAATCAGCTGACAACCCACTACAAGCAACCAATAGCGTTACTGATAGCAATATGTCAGCCGTGAGATCACGGTGACGTCACTGATCTCCCTGAAATCTCAATGTACAGTTCAACCTATTATCGTTTAGACAAATGGCATTATCTATGGCTTTAGAAGAGTACAGTGCAACATTCCTATTAAATGCAACAACCAAAATAAATATATAAACAACGTAAAAAACTCACCGATAGATCCCAAATGCCGTATTATTCCACATGTACAAGAAGCACTAATTTTCGTCGACCACACGTTCCCTCACATCACAAGTAACGGAATTTATTTGAATGCAACAACTTCAGGAATTCAACAATTTTATTACAAATCGCCAACACAATCGGACACACGACACTGCTAATATCAAAATCTTGCTCTATAGGTTATTCAGGGAATAATAATTGTTCAAATTACGGTTACAAAACTCAAATCGGTGAAGAAAAAAAAAGGACATCCTTTTCGGACAACACTGCGCGCGAAACTGACGTATGAATCAGCTGACTCCCAGCAATCAAAGCGAGTCAATATCGATACGTGCCTTGACATCACGTTGACGTCACTGAGACCCCTAATAATTCCCTAAACGCCGGTGTATCGCAAGGTATAGATGAACCAAACCATGTTAAGATCTTAATGGGTGATTTCAATGCCCAGATTGGCAAAGAAAAAGAGTATAAATACTGAGTTGGTAAATGGTCAGGTCATATGCAAACTAACAGGAATGGCGTGAGACTAATAGAGATATGCAGGAACCATGATTTATTTTTAAATCAACATTTTACAAGAATAAATTATCAAAAACTAAGACTTGGATTTCACCAAATCCACTATTGGGTGAATTTCAGTTGGACCACGTACTGATCTCTCTGTCAACACGACGCAAATCATGAAATTTAAAGTCCTCAAAGGATTAGATCTGGACTCTGACCTTACTCCACAAAATTCTCTTTGGACATTATCCCAAAAAGGAGGAAATTCGCTCCAAAATTACCACCCCGTCGATATGATGTCCATCTTATACAAAATAGTATGGAATTTACGCAAGACACACAAAAGTTAATCCCACAGAATTGGCAGCAACTTCAAGCTGAACTTCTAAAAAAGGCTGAAAAATTGCACCTCTAACCAGGGTACGGAAACATGCATGGTGGACTGATAGTGTGACCACCTCATAAACCTAAGACAACAAGCATGGCTGAACTGGATGTGCAACAAGAATGAAAGGACGCTACAATATCTTCAAGACGTTAGGAAAACAGTAACAAAATCGCTAAGAATGATTCGTAAAAAACATGAAAACACTAAATTAAAACATATAGAAGAGGACTTCAAGAAACATAATTCTAGAAATTACTATAGAACATTCAAGCAGAAATTAACTGAATACTCCCCCCCCCTCTCCAGTTTCAAAACGACCTTGGGCACAATGCCCATTCCAACTCTGAAAATTGTGCACTTCTTGTAGATTATTTTGGTAAACTACTCAATTGTGAGAAACCCCAGGAAACATTTCAATTTTGTCATACCCTACGGAATCCTGATTCGGAACCACCGGACCTACAGGAAATTCGGGAAATAATCCAATCCATGAAAAACAACAAAGCGTCGAGAGAGGACCAGATCGTTGCAGGACTATGAAAAAATGTAGGTGAAAATCTCATCATCAAACTCAAAGAAATCTGGCAAACTGAAAAAAATCCTCAAGATTGGAAGATGGCGATCATTGGAAATGATATTCATTTCGGTTCCGTAGCGACAGTTTGAAATCTTATTCAGATGGGGATCATCCATCCAGTATACAAGAAAGGTAGCAAAACGAATCCAAACAATTGCCGAGGGATCTCATTACACTCGGTAACTTATAAAATTTTGTCCAAAGCCCTTTTGAACCGTGCCTATCTTCAACTGGATCCGCAGATTGGTGAATACCAAGGTGGGTTCCGGAAAGGCCGATCGTGTACAGAGTAAATTATCAATTTGAAAAACTCAACGTCTTACTTCCGTAAAATGTCAAACAAAAATTATGTCATTACTTTTGTCGACTTTGCAAAGGCTTATAACAGCATTGACCATGAATCCCTTGTTACTGTACTCTCATAATTTGGACTAGATCACAAGACAACATCAATCATCAAAGATACCCTCTTGAATACAAGTTCAAAGGTTAAATTTATGGGAGGACTGAGCACAGAATTTTCAATAGATACAGGAGTGCGTCAAGGAGATGGATTATCTCCATTGTTGTTTAATTGTGAGCTTGAAAAAGTTGTCCGAGAATGGAGACGAGCTGGTGCACCATCCCATACACTAGGACCAAAACTCGCAGGCATAACACTCGACTGTTTGGCATTTGCAGGTGACAAGGCATTAATTGCTCCAAACATTTCTGATGCCCAGAAACAACTTGAATTACTCCAAGAACAAGCAGCAAAAATCAGCTTACGGATTTCTTTTGACAAAACAAAATTTATGATGGATATTAAAACTGCTCCGAATACACTCCGCATTGGTAATTGTAAGGTCTCCCGAGTGAAAGACTTCAAGTATTTAGGTGAATGGATCAAAGAAACTGGCAACGAAAGAAAATCTATAGAAGCAAGACTACAGAAAATGGAAACTGCTTTCCATTTGACAAAACAAGTTTAAACAAAAAAAATCCTCTCTTGGAATTGTAAAATTCAACATTATAAAACAGTAGTCTTACCTGCAGCCCTTTATGCAGTGGAGACACTTAATCTACAACATAAAACACTGCAAAATCAATTGAAGATTAAGGACCGCAAAATCATGCGAAAAATGTTGGGACTAAGAATCAAAGATGGAATTTACTTTCCAAAACCTAATGCTGACGTCTATTTGAAAATTACTAAAATCACAGACACAATCCGTATGAGAAGGATCAAATTCATGGGACATTTGGACAGAATGGACCCAACTAGGTTAACACACAAAATCTGTATGTCTTTGCAGAAAAAGGCAACAAGGTCCAATTGGTACAAAAAGGCAGAAAAGGACTTGGCTGAATTAGGTTTTCCCAATCTGAAGGATCAAGAGGAAATTAGGAAAAATTACTCATACACGGGGTTTTGAGGGAGAAGAGAGAAGATCTACCAGACATGTCTAATCGCAGCTCGCTCAACCATTGCGCATTTAGAGGTATTGGGCAAACATCAAGGTCAATAAGTGTTGATTCCGTGTGGTCCTAGGAGACCCATTCGTGCAGAAGAAGAAGAAAAAAAAAGAATGTATAAAAAGTGTTTAGGGAAATAAAATAACCCCAGTAAGTAAATAAAGACAAATGAAAACAGAAACTTACCCCATTTCCGTATACCTGAGAGCCTAAACAGAGGGACAGAGAAGAGGAAGATTGTAGTTTTACGTGACCGTGAATCTTGTGATTATGAGCCACAGGAGGTAAACAGAGGGACAGAAGGCCAGGAGAAGCAGTGCAGGGGCGAACTATTCATGCCAACTGAATAGAGGGTAGGAAGGAGATAGTGGGGCGGGAGGAAGGGCGGGAGTGGGGGGAGGGGTAGAGGAAGGAGGGAGGGGTTGCCTGGGGTAGAGAACAGCTATGTATGCAAGGCCTTCATGGCAGTTTGTTATTGTTTTTTGTTTTGCTTGAAACGTATTCCGTGAATGTGTCGAACAGCATATTCAGCTCATAGTTAATTTCATTGAGATTGTGTGATGGGAGATATTCTTAAGGCATTATTTATTTCCATAGCTTCCAGAATGTTCATAGAATGACCGGACCACCGAAATAAGAATTATCCGCCAATTAGCCAAGGTCAATGGTTTCAGCGGTCACTTTGTTTCCAACATTTTAAACAAAATTAAGGATAAGCCCCATACTTTTTTGATACCTGAACAAAAAGAAAGACACAATTATGCAGTATTTACTTACTTCAGTGCTCGCACTTACAGTGTTGCCATGATGTCCTCAAGAAACAAGGGTTAAAAATTGCTCTTAAAACATCAAATACTAATACTAACTTAATTTATGTTTTAATTCCAGCATCATTAACCCCAAAGATACATTTTGCAGGTCATATGGGGAAAATACTAACGCCATTAATTACTAGTGATTTTCTGCCATGGTGTCACACATATAGAAATTTCATCATAATTTTGCGGGGATCGAAAAGGACCTTGAAATCCTGCATTATGTAGACAAGGGGATTTCTATGAACATTCTGGAAGCTATGGAAATAAATAATGCGTTAAGAATATCTCCATCACACAATCTCAATGAAATTAACAGCTTGCCACGGTGGGTGAGTGGTTATAGTGTCGGACTACCAACCCCAAGATTGCAGGTTCGCTCCTGGCCATGGTAAGTGATTTTTGTAAGGCGACAAAAATGACGACACTCATGTCATATGTTGTTGGCATGTTAAAGAACCCATTTGAATTCAGTAGGCCGTGTTCAATGGCAAAATTAATCTCGGGATTTTCCGCCAACACAAAGTTCCTCCATTCTCTACTTGAAAGCGCTGTAGTGTCAAGGAGTTTAGATATCTAACCTCCTTGAATTTCATAGCGTTCAAAGGAACGACGAAATTCGACATGCAAGCTACCCTCTGGGTGTCAATTAACAAAGCTTGCACCAGGCACCCGAGGCCATACGATATTATTATTATTAATGAAATTAACTATGAGCTGAATACGCTGTTTGACACGTTCACGGAATAAGTTTCAAGCAAAACAAAACACAATACACGGCTGTTCTCTACCCCAGGCAACCCCTCCCTCCTTCCTCTCTACCCCCCCGGCCCCTGCCCTTCCTCCTACCCCACTATCTCCTTCCTTCCCTCACTTCAGTTGGCATGAATAGTTCGCCTCAGCACTGCTTCTCCTGGCCTTCTGTCCCACTGTTTAGGCTCTCAAGTATACGGAAATGGGGTAAGTTTCTGTTTTCATTTGTCCTTATTTACTTACTAGGGTTATTTTATTTCCCTAAACGCTTTTTATACATTCTTTTTATTTCTATTGCAGAAAAGTTGGGATTTTTCTGATATGACGTCTGGGTTTTCTCCTTGGAGATTTCACTTCTATCCTGTTCAAGTCACATTGGCAGATCAAATGGCACGCATTTCCAGCCAAGTCTTGTCACCAAGTTTTTACGGAAACCTAGGATTACTTTTGAAGAAGAATTCCACTGCATTCTACAGTGTTAAAAATTTTATAATTGAAAAGTTTTTATAACTAAATCTACTGTTTGAACACAAACAATCTGACTATACCATGTGCAGTGATTTTATGAACCTTGTGTTTTTTATGTCGTTTTAGTGTTACTGGTGTTTTAATTTTGACAATGTGTTTTTACTATGTTTGCTGTAATTTGTCTTTGGATTTTTCATTCATCCTCACGTCATTTCATTTTCATTAGTATTTTAGTGACAAGGTTTCTTTTCGTTATAAAAGCTGCCCAATACTTCTATCAATAGGCTGAAGAAGATGCCATTTGTTCATAGGCATTGAAACATGTACCTTATATAAGCACATAGTTTGCTTTTAGTAAAATGTATTGACTGGGTGGAACATTCATCTTCTTTATGAGAAGTTCCATAACGTAAAATGTAAACGGAATGATAGAGTGAAATCACTTGGCGTTATGAATGCAGGCGTCCGGATAGATGACGACATTATCCCGATTGATTAATCATTAATTTTCCAAAGAAAGTGCATCGCAAAAGAATCTGATAAGGAACTTGAAACTTTCCTTACATACAAATTTGTTCCGTTTCCATTACCGCTTTTCAATGACGAAGGTATTTGAGACATATTCTGGACATGTCATCGACGGAGGATTCTTATTGCACCGAGTCGTTTGGAAACAGGGTGAATCGTTTTCATCCATTTGTAATAACTACGTCGCATTCGTTAAATCAAAATATACAGTACATCCAATGCCATCATCGTATTCAATGGATATCCGGGAGATGTAGCAGGCCATAGTACCAAACATGCGGAGCGATCCCTACGATCACGGAAACATTCTTCAGTAGATATACTTTGTGATGAGACAATGATCCCAACTGTGTCGCAAGACAAATTTCTGGGCAATGATGCCAACAAGTACCACCTCATTGCAATATTGAAAACAAAATTTGAAGCTGCGAACTACATGGTGGAGCAAGCCACGGAAGATGCAAATTCACTAATAATCAATACGGCAATCAGCGTTTCATCTATATTCGATTCAGTTATAGTTGTCGGTGAAGATGTAGATCTTTTTATACTTTTGACGGCTATATCGACATCTACGCGTTCAAACATATGTTCTGAAACCAGGGAAAGGAACGATTTTGCAACGGATATACTCAACCGAAAGTATCATCGATAAAACAGCTGCAGATAACATCTTATTCTTGCATGCCTTCAGTGGCTGTGATACAACATCGACTCTTTTCAATCAAGGCAAAATGAAATGTGCCCATGTACTCTGCAAGAACTGAGATGTAAACGAGCTCGTCCGGGTTTTTAAAAACCCAAACGCAGACCCAGAAAGCGTTGCTGAGGTTGGAGAACGCTTCCTCCTTGTGTTGTACAGTTGTGGCGTAAAAAGTGTGTCGTTGAACACCTACAAATATACATGTTTCACGAAGTCAGCATTTAAAAATAAATTTAATATTTCATCGCTGCCACCGACAGAAGCAGCAGCACGACAACATTCCTTCCGAACCTACCACAAGGTTCAGCAGTGGTATGGATTTGGAAAATATGCAGAGCAGTGGGGATGGAAGAAGAGCAAGAATGGGCTAATTCCTGTCACCACACTCGAGCCCCCAGCTCCAGCAAATTTGCTGAAACTAATTTCTTGCAAATGCAAAAAAGGATGTCGAGGAGCCTGTGGATGCAGAAAGGCTGGACTAAAGTGCTCCGTTATTTGTGCGAATTGCAATGGCACCTGCGATAATTCGGTTATTGATCTGCGAGACAGCGATGACGAGGAAGACACGGAGACAGTTTTTCAGCAAACCTTCAACGAAATCGAGGAAGAAAGTGATAAAGTCGAAGAAGAGAACTTGGGAGAACTTTCTATCCGTGAGGTTTTGCACAGTTCTGAAGACCAAGAACTCGCAAAACCTGGTCCATCAGGGATAGCGAAGAGAAAGAGAATGCACTAAATTGGTCACATGTGGATTACGCCTACTGGGGATACCACTAAAAAAAAAAATCACCATGAACTCTACCTCATGGTGGTGTGGAAATGAGTTTTTTGGCCATGATACGCATGGTGGAGTAGACATTGCGGCGCTCGTATGTCGAAACTACTAATTTCACAAAACAAAAGGTTGAGACATAAATTATAGGAAATATTCTCTAGTTTCATTTATTACATAACTATTTTCACCGTCAAGTGAGTCGGAAAGGAAATATTGTCGAGAAACTATTTTGGAGCGCCATTTTTCCAATATCGCAGCGGTTTTCAGGGGAAAAATTGTTAGCAAAGTAAAAACTCGTTAAGACAACGTCAAAATCTATAAATATATCAATTTTCAAAACTCCCCTAAACTCCTTAGGCAAAACTACCAAATGATTGGCTTAATAAGTGCTTAGCTTCAAGACTCCCCAAAAACGAACTCTAACTTTTCAACCAATTACCATTTCTCATTATTTAAATTTTTGCTTGCTACACATTTTCTTATATTGTGCTGACGAAAAAAACATGTAACTTAGTTCAAAACATGTACATTTTGTAACATAGTAGTATCCATTCACATTCACAGTTTTATTAATTAGCTGGACCAATCCTTTACAGAGATTTCCTACAAGTTACAAATTTGGTGGACTGTATAATGACTTATATCTAGAGATGAGAAAAATTCGCGATCGCGAATTTCGCGAATTTTTAAAAGAAGTACTACACAGGTGATAATATGTTATAATAACCCTTAAAATGGTGAATAAAATTGCTTTTGAGCTCGCGAATTTTCGCGAATTCCGCATAAAACGCGAATTTTGCATGAAAACTCGAATTTCGCATGAAAACGCAAATTTTAGCTCTTTTCGTTTTTTTTTCTTTATGGTGCACTTCCGATAATTCGCGGCAAATAATGCACGAATTTCCGCGAATTTTTGAAAGTCGCGAATTACCTGCAGTAATATTTTTAAGCCTAGCAAAAAGAAAACTATTGGTTAAAATATTGTAATGTATTTTAATAACACGCAGAAAAAAATAATTATAATACTTGATAACATAGTATTGTAAGACACACTATGTGGATTATACCAATATTTAAAAAAATCCTCTCGGCACACCGGAAGGCGGAGGTAGATTTCACCGGGCAAACTAGGGGATAGGCTATAATAGGCAAAATATGCAGGTTTTCGTAGAAGGATCAGACCTCATTTATTGCGAGAAAGTATTTTACAATTGGAGCTCAATTCACTTTTCTTTCGTCTTACTATGCATAATTTTAACATTTTATTGAGTTAGGGGGATGGGTAACCTTCTTGTCATTTGGGGTCCATTTTTATATTTGTGGTCACACCGTCCTTATGCAAGGTTTGGAACTGATGTGTAACTATCTAACAGTCTGTTACTTCAAATTTTATCTCCCGCAGAGATGTTGGTTGGTTCCTCAGTTTAGGGGCTGTGACAACGCGGTCATGTAACCCCGTGTACTTTGGGTGAGTGTAGAATCTGTCTGATAAACAGTGTTAATTGTGATGGCTGTATTAGTCTGTAATTCAGGTAAGGACTGCAGACTGTCAATTTCAAGTAGTAGTTCCTAATGTTGGTACCAAATATACCGTCAACGACACCTAGCTGTGAACTTGGCTATTAGATGCCACTGCAACCAGTAACTTGCAATGAACGTTGGACTTTCCCTCTGAAGGAAAGCATACTTAGGGATTTTCAGCGCTCTTTGAAAATCCGACAACTTCGGCCGCCTTTTTGAACCCGCGACCTTGAGCATAGAAGTTCAGCATGCTACCAGTTACGTCACCGAAGCCGATTCACACTTAGTCAGATGGAAATCTGAATCTGATCTCGTGCAAGTGCGTTGTCATGGCAACGTCTGATGGCTCATCCCTCATCAATTTAGTAGTGTTGCCATGGCAAATCATTCCGAAATCATTTTTCTCATTCCTTGGCAAAATGGTGATCAAAAATTCTTTCAGACAAAAGTTTTAGGTAATTATTAGGGGAATATTGTCCATTTTGTACGGTTTTGATATTGTGCCTATTAAGAGAGATATGATTAATGTTTCCCGAAAAACCCACATTTTCCCACCCCATTGGCCAATGGTTGGTGCTATCAAAAAACTTTTTAAACATAAATTTTTGGCACTTATCCGACACATAATATGAACTTTGAAGGGATTCGATATTTCACATATTAAGAGAGTTATAGTGATATTTCACTTTTTCGAAAAAAGCCCCCCATTTTTACCCCCTTCGACCGATTTTGCCCATTAACGAACTCGACCGAGATTTTATAGGGATACATATTATGTAAAACATTCAAAGTGATTGGTGCAAAATTACGGCAGTTATCGTGTCCACAAGAAACTGATATATATATAGATAAATATATACATAAATTATATATAAACTTTTGAACTGACGGTGGTTTTGGGGTCTGGGGGATGTGAAACTCGAAGAAATGTCGAAATTTTTCGGAAGTCGAAACATGGTACCCATTGCAATAGTTAGCTTTCTAATGAAATCTACCTAAAACTAAGAGAAATGACTGTCATCACTTTTTGTTTCTTAGATAGTTTATTTTTTCTAATTTTAGTTTGTACAATTTTGAAGAAAACAATATATGAGAACGAAAATTCATCTCGATTTTCTGTATAAGAGATAAGTGTGACTATTGACTGTGGGAACTTTTGGGATTTCCGTTGCATCACTCCTTCACTCGACATGTACTGGATCTCAGTTTACCTCACCGACAGTCAAATTCCGTACAATATCCTCATCGCTTTCATGTCTGAAACCATGATCGTCTTTATCGAAGTCTAACTACTGAATGTCACTTTCTTCTGTATCTTGATATTCATCCAGGTTTTGCCCTAATGTCATCGTAGTGAGACCACCTTGCCCGTTTGAAATATGGTCGTCACAGAAGCTGACAAAGGCTTGTTTTTGTTCGAGTGTAGTAGCGGTAATTTTCTCTCATGACTTGACTGCATGGAGAGCATCCACAAATACTTCACTGAAGTATACTTTGAAGGATGACTGAAATGTGTTATGTTATCCATGATATTAAAAAAATCCCGCCTAAAATTTAACATTTTGAAAGTACCGAAAAGTGCACTTGAAACCACCGAATTTGCCACTTTAAAATACCGCTTTCTTCACTCTGAAATCACCGAAAAATTCCTATCCCTACTTATATCAAATTTACACGATTTTAAAATATGGTGCATCGACGTGTGTTGGCAGCATGTCCAATGGCCATTGCTCCCTACAAGTTAGTGGGTGCAGCCTGAAGTCTCTTAACAACAACCATTCCCGAAGGTGGCCAACTGCCAGCAGGGTATGACCCAACACCAATGTTAAAACAATAACTACATAATTCCTCACTATCTTGCCAACACTACCAAACACCTTATCTAATTTGTATCTTCAACTACATAGCAAAAATGTTAACTAGTTATTAACCAGTTTTTTAACTATTGTTGCAATATTTATTGTAAGAGTTTCGCCAATCATCCAGATTGGATATCCTCTCAGTTAATTACTTTGTTTTTCTTCAATGAGAAATATGATTAAATATGAAACCACTTAAAATACAGTTCATTAAAACTTGAATATTTTCAGAGCTTAGGGTAGAATGACATTGTGGATTTAAGAAAGACATGAAGCTCATGTGGTAGACAATGAAAGTAATTACATTACCTGCTTTGATTTGTTGACATCACAGTAGTATTCGGGCAAGAAGATGCGCTAGCAATAGTGGCATGCTGAGAATTGTTACTGGGGTTTCCAGTTAAATTCTTAAGAGCTATAAAAGATGTTATGCGTGCTTCGCTGCGCCCCTTCCTGTTGTTGCTTCGCTTTTTCTTACCCATTATCCTTTGGAGGAAGATTTGAAGTTTCAACAAGAGCTACTGGAATCATAGAGACAACTCATTCAGATGTTGTTAGTTTCAGGTTAATCCCCGCAATTGTTAAGAGGTTCATTTCAATGCAATACAAATAAATAGATAAATATGGAATAACAAAGCTGAGAATATAAACACTTTTACTCGGCTAATCTAAATAGAATATACTGTGCAATTTGTATTTACAGGTTAGCGTAACTTTCTTCTTTTATCAGAGGAAATATCCAGGAAACCTTCAAATAACCCTCCACTCAATGATCATTTCGAAACAAACCGGCGATAAGAGGAACGGCTCAACACGACCAAACTCATATCGAAATAATTTATTCTATTCAAAATCATTAGGGCAAAACATCAAATACAGTACTTCTATATTTTCTTTACTTTTCTTCATCAAGGAGTATTTACTATTTATAAAACCAAGGAGCATATAATAAGAGAGATGACACTCAATGCTAATTTTCTGGACGCTTATATTGGCTAGAATTTTGTAGAATTTCAGGTCCACGTGGCAATGTTTGGGCTACAATGGCTACCAATCTCGCATATAAAGTAACTACGATTGACTGTGATCATTACGAACGCACATTACTACGTTCGGAACCGATTTTTAGTCTGACATTGAATCAAAAGCATTCGTTATTGCACCTCAGGAGGCGATATCGTTCCAAAAATGAAATACCAATGATGAGTTTTGGTGTGACATGTTGGTATGATTTCCAAATCTACGAGAACTATTTTTCCATTTATTTGCCTATTTGAAAGCCTACCGGTGCTTTTAATACAATATAAATGTTCTTAATAATGACTAAAAGCTGTTAAAAATTATATAATCGAGAGTAATTAGAGTTTGCTTCATTATACCATCATAACCTCAAAACATTCGTAACCCCTCCTCACCCCCAACCATGCTGCACTTTATTCACCAGTAATGTAGCTGCAATGAAATGCTATGTTCATATATTTCATTCTCCCATAAATTCTACCCCCACCCTCCTGTACCACATGAGATCAATATAACCTCAATATTCTATACATTAATGTGGATTCAGGATGAGGAGTAGGTTTCGAGGAATGATAATTACTTTGTGAAAGACAGATTTCATTTATTTGAATACCGCTTTCTGCATGTTTACATTTTGTCTTTTACATTTGATTGTACAGCTGAAAACAACCTTCAGAGATGTGAATACCAATGGTTAAGCTCGTTGAGAACACAGAAACACATGAGATCTTGAACGTGGTCAGTAGGCTACTTGGATGGTTGATGGCACACTGTTTTAAGCCACCCGACCGCCAACTCCAGCCTCGGAAACCCTCTTTGGAAAACTGGACAAGCCCCGGGTGGAAGATAAACTGCAAATGTCCAAAGCACAAGTCGAAGCAAAAATTAAATTTCAATCCAGGCCTACACAGATAAATGCAATGCATGTAGTAGTATTATTGCAAATCAACACCACATATATGCAAATGGTCGGTAATCTGCCTTTCAATATAGCAGAGGCAGAGTGGGGGAATGTTTGTTTGCAGTAGGACTGTGAAGAGGAGCAGCACACGGAGTTGCTCTTCTGCCCAGTCCTAGTGTAGGCTGGGCGCCTGATACTTGTTTCATTTATTACCCCTTATCTTCATGAAGCTAGAGAAGGTCTCAAATGACGAATGTGATAAAGCTGAAACAGATTTGTGAGTAGAAAAGTTTGGCCAGGGGTCTCTTATAGTTCAGAAGTTTTCAACACTGTAGCACGACCACTTTTAACACAAGTTGTTTTGTTGTTGCTTTTATCATTCGAGGGGCTTGGACCTGGTGGTCATTGAGACCCATGTACTTAGGTGTGTGTATTTTTTTTACGATAACATGTTGTAATATGGTGACTGTATTAATAATATATTTATTACAGCCAATGGCCAAAGCAAACAAAATAAGAAATATAACTACATAACTAGTCACAACAAATTTCCTTCAAGGACTTATTCCTCTTCATGCAAGTAGCAAGGTGATAACGCTCACATGTTTTCACGCAGAGAGAACAAACACAGTTTATATCAGGTGTGTGAAACTGTAATGTGCGGCAAAATCTGTGGTGGAAACCATGTACCGCATATCGGGTAACAAGAAGACGCAATTCGTAATTGGCAACTGACCACTCTCTGTTTATCATAGCGTCAGTAGAGTAAAAATCGCTCCAAATCTCTGCTTTCTTGTGATGATGCTCTCGCAATAGTTCTTGATATGGTGACTGTATTAGTGTGTCTTTGTACTTTAGGTGAGGATTGGGAGGGAGGCAGCCGTGGCCATAAATAAGGAACCACCTTGGCATTTGCCTGCAGTAGACGTGGTAAACCACTTCCAAGATGGCCTAGTTGGGAATCGTAACCACCTCGCCTCAGGATTGCCACATGAGGCTTAGCATACCCTGTTTCAGACCTCAGATCAGAATTACTTTTATGGGCAGGGCCAGGAAACAAACCCAGACCTCTGGGGAAAGAACCGAGAATGCTAGCCACTACACGAGGTGGTCAAACAAGAATTGTGTCCCGGCATGTATCTAGGCCTAATGGGTAAGACTAGGGAGTTGTGTGTCTACAAGGTATAGGGGAGCTGAAAACATGGCAGCCTTTCTTCCTGGAACTACAAACTGTCATTCACTCATTGAGAACAGTTTCCAGCTAGACTGTAAAGAACCCATTACAGATTTGGGTGCTATTCAGCACCTAGAACAAATACTAGGTACTGAACTCCATTGTCATGCACAGGAATACAATGCTAACTTTCTTACATATTTCGAGTGATCAAGCTAAAAGAACTTTAACCCTCAGTGTAAGAAAAATGTCCCCACGATGCCAGAACAACCCTTGTTCTCTCAGCTATAAAATGCATGTTAGCAGGCTCCACCATCAAATAGGGAGGTACAATTTGACATGCTGCATACATAAAATGATGATTACAACACAGTAAGACTGAAACCTACAATGAAGCAGCACTCAAAAGGAGCTACGGGCTAACGTACACTACTGAATGAAGCCCTACTGTACTCCTAGGCTTTTACATCGAACAATGTAGTAGGCCTACACCTTGCAGGCTCTAGGCTAAGCATTATAGAGGACCAGAGGGAAGATAACAAAGTAGCCAATAAAGCCTACTATTATTTTGCTGGAGGGTATCTGTATTAATATCTTCTAGCAAGTACACAAACAAACAATATTAACATATATTTCTAGAGCCAACAAACATTCTTTGTCGACTTCATCGCCCATGCCTAGGACTGTATCAATCCTTGCCTTATTCCCTGGTGCATAGGACACCAGAAGTCACAGCCATGCAGACTGTATGTCAAAATAGGACCAGGGTCCAAACCTGGGTGCTTCCATCACAAGTCACTTTGTATCTTTAATACTGTACTTGTAGTATTTGATTAAGACAGCTGCACGCGTGCATAGATAGGAAAATTATGGACATGGATAGGCCCTACCGCATATCAAACTACTTAAGTAGCCTACCGTTAACTAAACTAAAGCTGATCCTGCACAAAGACTTGACAGAAGTCTTCAGCAAGATGAAAACAATTGTTTGGTACATTTGGCAGCAATAAATTACATATTGTCCAATATGTACAAGACTATCGTACTTATATTCGGATTTTTACGATACGCGAAAAACAAACAAATAAAAGTAAATCCATAAATTCTGATTAGACAGCATAATTATATCGACAGAAACTATGACAAAGGTTTACATCTTAGCAATTAAAACCTACCCTACATATCAATTATGTTGTCCCACGTTTAGAGCGAACGTAGCTGTCGCCATTTCTAATAACACCGCTAGTCACTTGTTACTCAATTTAGTATTGGATCCAACATAATACAGATTAAGTCACTAAAAATGGAGTATACTGCAACAGCTGTCGGCATGCGGGCCCAAACAGTAAACAAAACGCACATGGCGGTCTTTGTATTGATTCGAATCGCCCATAACAGTGTCCCGCGCCTGTATAAAACTTTATTGCAGTCGAACGACCATAGAGTGTAACAGTTTGTTGTTGTTGTTATGGTTGGACACAGATGCTTTTTCGCCCAATTGGCAACTCAAACTAACACTTGGGGCGCTGCGGTCGGTCTGGATAAGTAGGGGTTAAAATACTCAATAACATGCGTTTGATATGGAACACTTTTTATTTTTCGGTTATAATCAGTAAATGTGGTCTATAAAGTAATGGCAGTGTTATTTTTAATTGTATATATGTATAACTGTGCGATACACGTGATCTAATTTGTGTGTTCCACTGGATTTTTTGGTGTCATTTGCATATTATCAAGCATCAGTTTTTATGGTTGATGTAGATCAGCTGATTCAAATTTACACAGGGCTACACTTCGGACATTATTTCGGTACTATTATGTGCAATATAATGTAAATGTCGATCCTGAGTCAACGCCGAGGACATTCAAATAGAGAAATACGGTACATAAACAAATAAATAACACTCCGAAGCTGTGCTACTTTTATCATTCTGAGACTAGCATCCACGCAAACCAGACGCCACTGTTCCAAGCTCCGACTTATATCGTGAATTGATGTCAAACTGATGATCCGCCAGCCTTTCCACCAAGCCTACACCTCGTAATCGCTAAGTTCTTCGATATTCGAGCTATTCCACTACGAGTCATATAGGCCTAATTTGCCTCCCCGTGGGCACTGTAGAATGAGTGATACCGCTACCATTCAAATATTCAACACCAAACCCACCTTTTAACCATCCAAATCAAGCAATTCCTGTCGCCCCCCCCCCCCCCCCCCCCCCCGAGTTTTAATACAAGTTAAACTCATCCATTCTCCCTACCAAGCAGCCAATAATTAATTATTTAATTAATTATTCAAGTAACTTCAATCTTACCAGCGCGCCCATCGTAACAGCTGTTTTTAAACTGAATAACCTTCGCTGGCTTTACGTCGCAGGTCTTCTGTCTGTGGAAAGGTATTATTAGGTATCATCACATTTCGGCTATTGCTAATTGCATCTTTTGGAAAGTGATGAAAACGTATATCCGCAGCCCTCTTATACATCGACTTACAGCAGTAAACTGAGCAATACACTTTGCTTTTACTCATTTTTCACTCTATCAACGAGTAAAACTTATTACTTATGTATAAAGTCACGAACAATTTACCACGATCTGTTTACCAATACAAGAAACCATATACAAACAGTCACCACGTGACAAATGTACCCTACTTGGTAAGTTTCTCATTTTTACCGCTAGATGTCATATCAGATAGCTGGAGTTGCCAATAGCTATAACAGTTTAGATTATATCATTGAACTCGAGGTCAAATCCCTTAAAACAGTGGCCGTGTTGTAGTACAGGAGGTTTAAGTAACACACTACTTGCGTAGGTAATACCTACAGTTCAATGGATTACATGTGCATGTAAATATAATTGTTCTTTGCTATATTCCTATAGTGATTTTGTGCGCTTTTGGCACACAGTGAAATGGTAGCGCTCACAGGTCTTCCCGCAGAGGCTGCATACACATACTGGTGAGGGATCGTGAAAACTGTTTCTCGTGCATATTTTGTGATGGAAACCGTGCATTGAGAGCCTAGTTATGGCGCTCCTTAGGTCCTTGTTTTCTCCCGTCCAGTTCCTGCCCAGCATCGCATCTGTTGTATAGAAATCGAGCCAGATGCCCGATCTCTTGCTCTGTCTGTCCCGAAGTAGGTCTGACTTTTGTTTGGTCGCTAGTAGCTGTTGTCGGAACCTCAGAATCGGGGTGCAGGTCTTCTAAGAGGAGCACGTTTTTGTAAACTCATAAGCCAGTCTTGAAGGAGTGTATTTGATATGCCTAAAATTCTCTTCAGGTATCTTGCTTTAACACATTCGAGGGTCAGTAGGTCTCTATTTGTCAGGTTGTTCCATATGAGCTCAATGCCATAGGTCAAGACTGTTAAGAAAGACAATTTAACTCTTATTTACTTATTTATGTCGTAAGATCTTTCACCGGCATATGTTGGCAACTATGTACCAAAGACAATGCAGACGTAAGTAGTAAGGGTTTACTTCCCTTTGGATATTGCATCATCATGACCAGAAATTGCGTAATCCTGATGACGTCATGGGTCCTTAGAGCGAGCACGTGGTCCAGGAGCGAGCATGTGCACTGCACGTGTTAGCGTGGGAAGGGGGTGACCTCTTGGCTTGTTTATGTGATGGTGATAAAAAGTTAATGGGTGTTGACGTCATGGGGGTTGTTTATTAGGATGCTAACTCGAAATTCAGACTCCTCTTCCACTCCTACAGGGGAGTTTCTTGGTTCGATTCTGTGTTTTGTTATTTAATTCCCGGGACAGCGTGTGTATCATGGCTATTAATTATTGATTGATTATTGAATTATATTTTGGTAATTGTTAAAGGAAGTGTAGAGAGTGTTGGGTGTCATAACTTTTGAATGAGAGTGTGCGGTGAGGCGCTCGACATAGCAGGCTCGCTACCAGACATGTGGTGTGCAGCTGTTCCGTTTTTGCTCGCGCCGTGCGGCAAGCCATGAGACCGGCCACCGCCCCCCCCCCCCCCCCCCCCACACATGTGGTGCATGGTTGTTAAAGTTTTTGCTCGCGCATGCTAAACGGCATATATTACCAGAGCGTGGGAGTGGAGTTGTGTTACTCCTTGTCGCTATGTTATGTCTGTTTAATTTAAATGATGTTAACATGTTTTTGTGTTCTGGCTTGCTTCATGATCTCAATCCGGTTAAAGTGTTTTATATGACATGTATAACTTTGAGTGTGTGAAATGAATTTCGATCTGTTTGTTTTTAGATTCCCAGACGTCATTAGTCAAGTCTGTAATTTTTAATGCGAGAACGAGATTGGATGTCGGTTCCCAGAGCTCCATGTGAAAATGTTTAAAATAGCTTTTTGCAGTTTGATATTCACAATATATAAGAGCACATAGCTATGAAGTAACACTTAGTTTCAAAGTAACTCAGTTAACAATCAACATGACCATGTATGGAAGTCTTCTTGTTAAGCTCCAGCAGCTCTATGAGATAAAATCTCTGAGAGAGCAATCAGAGAGGCTGGGGTTAAACTTCGCCGTGAGCGCGTTCAAAGTGGAAGAGGATGTGTGGTTCAACGGGCTTACTAATCTACAGCAGGACATGTACAATTGTGAGCTATTAGAAATAATACGAGACCGCCAGCACTGTCGAGAGTTGACGTCGGATGGCGTAACCCCCCACATATTGGGGGTAATCATTCAGCGGCTGGAATCAATCAATTCCGACAGTATTGAGCTGCTCGATTTTCCGCCGCTGGAGGAAGAGAGTGTGGGGGGTGAAGATCGTGCAGGCATGGATGGCATGGATGCCGAAGAAGGTGGAGAAGAAGAAGAAGTCCAAATTGTTAATTAAATGGACGTTGGACAGTGGCTGTTTAAAAAAAAATAATAATAATAATAATAATAATAATAATAATAATAATAATTTTGTGTGGTGTAAATTTTTTTTAAAAATATATTTATTTGATCATTTGTGGTTTACATTAATTATATAATATGAATTAGTGAAAAATGATATCTTCGTTCTTAAAGTGGTAAGTAGTTCTTTTTCCAACAAGCTGCAGAGAATTGAAGATGCTGTGTTGTTTGCAGAGTGGAATATGCTGGTCTTGTGCACGGGTAAGTACAATCATTCTTTTCTTTCTTGCGTGTGTTGGTTTTAGTGAGCTGAAAAATATATATAGAGACACATTAATAATAATAATAATAATAATAATAATAATAATATCTTTGTGAGGAATAAAAAATAATAAAAAAACTTACACTGTTCTAATTATAAGATATTTTTGTTGGGGATCCATGAGTTGTGAGTTGAATCGAATCCAAGCCAAGATACGAAGGCTCGGGTTCCTTTTCTACGTAGTACTTTGTCGACTAAGTAAATATTAGGATGTTTTGTTCGTTGTAACTCTGCTTCATAGAACGCCCCAAATATTGGGATATTTTTATTATCTTTTAAAAGATATGTTCGTGGATTAGTATTTTGAACTTTATAAATTGTAAATAATTCTGTTGTCCAATTAGCTTCGTACCCCTTAGTGAAGTGTTTCTTGATTTTTGATATTCTTACAATGTCACCGATTTTATATTTTGGTTTTCTTAAAGTTTCATTATATTGTGTTGGCAAGCGGGGTGGATTGTTTCTTTTCACATCATTAGGTTTCATGCCAATGCTGCGATGTATTTTGTGATTATACTTTACTAGTAACTCAGGCAAAATATGTACCCATCGGTAAGAACCTCGTGTTGTGAATTCTTTCCACATCGATTCCTTAAGAGTTCGATTAAATCTTTCTACCACACTCGCTTTAATGGAGCTGCCAGTGGAATAATGCTTTAGATTTTGTTTCTGAGACCATGTTTTGAATTCACTGTTATAAAATTCCGTTCCTCGATCGGTGTGAAAATAATTGGGCAATCTTTTACTTTGAGAATAAACAAATTTTAAGCTTTTTACAATCTCACTTCCTTTTTTGGTTTTAAGAGGAATTGCCCATGCATATTTCGAGTAAACGTCAATAATGGTTAATAAATATTTAAATCCATTATTCCATTTTGCAAGTTTGGACATGTCCACAAGGTCAGCTTCATGGAGGTCATCGATTCCTTTGCTAATAACATGGCGTCTTTTAAACTTTTTTCTAAGGGGTGCGTGAAGTTCTTTTGCAATTTCTCGTCTGATTTCGTTCATAGTTATTTTCCAAACAATGTTTTATAACATACTGTGCATTGTTTTACAAACGTTGGAATTTTTATTCAATATATCCTGCATTTCTTAGTTCTTCTTCTATTGCAAAGATTTCGCTGTCGAGTCCTGTGTGACCTGCAGCTTTCGATGCAATTAATTTTTTAAGTCTTGATACCAATTTGTTTGGTTCATTCCAGTGAACGAATTCAATATTGTTTCCGCCTTCAAATTTCCAAATGGCTTGTGGCGCGATGTGTTTTTTTTTGACCATATCCAGTATGCATCATAGTATTTGCTTCTTCATTTTCATCTGCTGTTTTTATAATTCTATCTATGTCTTCAGTGAGAAGGGGTTCAATTATATGTCTATACTTATAAGATTGCGTTCCTCTTGGAGCTGCATTGCTTGTATAATTTCTTTTGTGCACGTTTGAAACATTTAATAATTTCAAATATGAACTTAAATCACTCCTATCTATTAGAGTGGGGTCTGGTACTTTCCTTTGAATCAATTCAAGTAGACCTTCTGTAATAGGAAATTTTTCACCACCAACTTTTATCCACTTTTTATCAAAGAAAACTCGTTCGCGCCCCAAGTATTGTTTATCATTTCTTATCGTTATACCATATGTTCTATCCACGTTTTGTTTAATGAACGGATCAAAGTAGCGGTTAAGTAGTGAAATTATTTTGATGCTATCTCCATCTTCTTCGTCTGAAGTAGCAGTGGATTCAGAATCATCATATTTTCCTTTTCTTTTTCGATTTTCTTTATTTTGAGTCGACGTATTAGCAATAGCTACAAGTTGATTTAATGAACTTGTTACTGGTTTAAAGTTAGTCTCTATATCTAATTCTTTTCGTCTAACATCATCTTGAAGTGAAAGATACTTGTCTTTAACATCTTTTTTTAAGCGAGAAAGTTTATCCTTTACTCGACTTTCAGCTTTAATCTTCGAGCTCTTCTCCATGACTAAACGGAAATTGTGGTTGTTTTACTTATTTATAGTATATTCAAAATCGATTTGAAGAGGAAGATCATCAGTTTTATGTTTTTTCGGGTCTCTAAGTCGAAACTGAATTTCATCTTGCTCTTCAACAACAATATCACTGCCATCCAGTTCAATCTCTTGACGTATATTTAAAATTGCATACACAATTGGAGATCTTGGTGAAACAAAAATTGGTTTTAATACGCCTTTGTAGGGAAGTTGGTACTGTATGTTATGATTATGAAGCGTGTATACTGGTGAATGGATTGATGGTGTGTTGGAGAATTTCAGAATAAATTTCGATAAGTTCTTTTTCTTTATTTCATCTTTTAATATACCATATTCTTCTTTGGATGCAGTAAAACTTTCGAGTGGTTCTTTGTTAACCATTTGCTCAATTTTTCCCAGTTCAGTTTTTAACTTGTTATATTCTTCTTTGGATTCAGCAGCATAACTTTCAAGATCTTCTTTTTTAACAATATTGAGATTGTTAGCAACACCCTCCATACGAGTTTGTAAATTGCTTAAAATTTCTTTTAGTTGATTAACTTCAGTTCGTGAAGCAGCATAGTGTTCTACAAACCGTTTATTTGTCACGTCTTGGTCGTTAACAGGAAACTCAACATTTGTTTGTTTTTGATGTTGTAGATTGTTTACAGTTTGTTTCAATTGATCAAATTCACGTTGGGAAGCGGCATATTGTTCAACAAACGTCTTATTTGCAACATCGTTATCGTATATGGGATTGTTTACGTGAGTAATTCGTCTACTCATCATATTTAAAGTTCCACCATCGTCTACGTTTAAAAAGTTTTGTTTATTAAATTTAGCGATTAAGTCTTCTAGATCTTTTCGAGAGGCAGCAAAGTTTTCTAAGTAATATTTGTTTATTGCATCTAACGAATCGATTGGTTGAGATATGTTTGTTATTCTTCTATTTAACATATCTACAGTTTCATCATCTCTGTTTATATTCAAAAGAGATTTTTTAATTTCATCGAGTTCATTTGTTACATGAGTTTTAAGAAAAGAATATGTTACCGCATCTTGATTTTGAATTGGGTCTTTAACATTTCTTATTCTTTTGTTACCCAAGTCGAGAGTATCTTGATCATACGGAAAGTGATCTTCTGAAAATTCTCGCACTAAACCATGAATGAATTCTACTCGTTGTAACACTTCGGTTATTCGGGTCTCAAGATATTTTTTTATATTCGATGTATGTTGCTGCATTGCAATAAGGTTTACTGCATCATTTGCAGATGATGGTAAAGCTAAGCCTGCGAGACGTTTGTTTTGAAAGTCAAGTTCTTTTTTCTCTATTTTACAAATTGAAAAAATTAAACCTTTAAGCTCGTTAAAGTTTCGTTGTATGTCTTCTTTAGACTCGATTTTATTTAGCTCATTTAATAACTTCACTACATAACCTTTGTTGCATGCATCTTCAACATGTATTGGCATTCCAACATTTTTTAACCGTTTGCCGTTAATACTTAGATGTCCGTCGCTTGTTGTTGTTGTTAGTTGATTTCCATATTGCACTAGCTTATCATCAACATATGATTTAGTTGCAATATCATGTCGTGAAGTCGGTCGTCCGATAGACACATTATTGGTTTTGTTAAACGATGTCATAGTTAAGTTGTTAACCACGCAAAAGCTATAACACGAATGGCCATTTACCTCTTTTTGAAGTCATATTTATAACTGAAAATAAACATCAAAACCATTGCGATATCGACCATTTTGTAAATCGCTATCTTTATCGATAACCAAAAAACCAAACTTAGAGTTTTGCCAACAATACGAACAAATATCAAAGAACTGTTCATAGCTCATATCTGTATTTACATGATCGTTATATACGTGACGCAAGTTTGTTCCGTCTTGTTTAAAAAGAATTAAAAGATAAGCGTTATCTCTAATTAGATGTTTAGGTATACAAGAATATGTTTGACAAAGATAAAATACGTCAACGTTGTGATGACGACCTCTACTGAAATAATCTTTCATGTGTTGTTGTTTATTGCTGGCTACATCATCAAAAACAAATATAGAGTTTTTCTAGCCATTTCTGGAGGCATTACTTCATCATTATCGGAAAAAAATCACTTTTTATTTCTTTTATGGAGTCCAAAAACTTTTTTAATTCAACATATTTACTTTGAGCAAGTGATTTAGAATAAATATAAACGTTTTCAAAACGAACTCCATTTTTATGACACAATAAATTTAGCATTACGTTTGTTTTGCCGCAGTTCGATGGACCGCAAATGATACATCGAATTGTGTTCAGTAGTAAAACACCATGCTTTCTTTTTTCACTTTTACTCTGGTTTTCAGCATTAGTAAATGAAATTACTGGTAGAGTGTTTGACTGCTTAACAAACTTCAACATGTCTACGTTTACGTCTGAGAATGCACACTGCACAAAAAATCACATCACATCAACATATATTGCTTCCACACGTATCATAACTTGTATTATATGGAATAATAGTAGGATTTTCAGGATTTAAATCAACGTTGCCGACGTAAAACCCTCTTATATATGGACAATATGGCGCCCATTTTTCATGATCATTTAAAGGATTATCGTTTTCCCTCCAATTTTCAATTTCAATCTTACAGAATATACATTTCACCTTATCACCATGACCAGTATAATAAAATCCTGCTGGTGCTAAACAAAATTCGTTTGGACAGGGAAGAGGCCAATTTTGAAAAGTTTTAAGTCTTTCATATTCGCATTTCAATTCTATGCTAGGAGAAATATTGTTTACGTAGGGACAAGAAAAAGCCCATTTCTTATGCTCTTCAAACGGATCATCATCTTCTTCCCAATAACTAAGTTGCAGATTACAGAAAGCACACCTAACCATATCCTTATATCCAAAATAGAAAAATCCTGCAGCTGCTAACCATGCAGTGTTCGTAAAACTGTCTGAAGACCAGGTCTTAAATGTTTTTAGCCGATCTCTTTCAGATTTTAAATTCATTTCTTTTTGACTCAATATCATTTGCATTAACTGTTTTTTGGAATACTTTACACAATTAAAATACTTCATGATGCTGGTTTACTTCACAAAGAAAAGATGTTCACCACACAAAGCTAAATGCGAACTGACATGAATCAACAAAACACGTTGGCTAATATGCATGTGTTGGGTTGGCCGAGCGGTCTAAGGCGTTAGACTTAAGATCTAATTTTCAGAAATAGAAAGCTAGGGTTCGAATCCCTCACCTGACAATATTATTATTTTATTTACATGTAGAGTGAGGAGGTAATTGATCATTACTAAGAACTTTCATATGAAATGGTACAAAAGACATTTTTTTTCTTCTTTATTCATTTAGAATTACAATTAATACAATTTTATTTCTCTTGAAGTAATCTCATTCTTTTTTTAGTTGTCCAGATGAGTGTGGGTGTGTTGAGATGATCTTCTTCTTTTTAGTTGTCCAGATGATTATTTTCTGTAGACAAAAATATACACTGTGTTAAAAAGCAAACTAAAAACAAAATATGTATAGCTGTCAACGACACTAGTAGATTTAAATTAATCACCTTTTATAGATAGCGATTACAGTTGTCACATTTGCAGCGAAGATGAAACAGTTGAAATTTCCTCTTTAGATGATCTGGTAGATGTTCCCACTCTAGACGAATTCGTTGTGGTTCATATATAGTCAGCACGTTTATAGGAAAGTAGTTCCAATCAAACTTATTAAAACCTCGAAGTCCACTGTTTCGAAACTTGTTTATTATCGAACACACGATTTTCATGATGCCATCAGAAGAATTTAACCAATGTTAATGTTGAACAGCATTGACGTTGAATTTAGCACAACTATTGCTTCCCATTGCTAGAGATGGTAAATGTTTTGGACAATCTGTAGGTAAACGATGGCTATGCCTCAACATTAGGTCTGACATTCCATCAATCGTATTAAGATCGAATAATGAGTCTGGGGAAAGTGCTTTTAGTGCAAACAAAGAAAATTCCTGTGGCAAATTATATACAACTAAATAATCATATTTATTCTTAATAGACTCAAAAAAAGAAGAAAGAGTTTTTTCACAATATGCTGCAACCCATGTGATCACGGGGCTGAATGAAGGTATATTGCCGTTATTTAACATACAGTAAGCAAGTTCCAAACTGCCGTTTGGTAGCTTGCGAATGTCTGCAACTATTGGTTGCTTCTTATTCCACGTGCCAGCATCAGTAGAAGGAGAGTTTGTTGTTGTCAATTCCATGATTGCAACTAAAGTGAGAATACTTGATTACTTGCTTGCTTATAACTTAGCAAATATTGGTTTAGATAATTACTTCATTCGTCAATGGTCTGTAAGATATTTGACGATCATGAATAAGAACACAATAAAGAGTTGTATCTTCAGGTATATTCTCACTTGTCTCGATTTCAATTCGCACATCGACTGAAGATGTCTTCACTGCTTCCACTTGTTCGAGACAATTAATTACAATAATCGGACAAAGAGACTTAAATTCATCTCGTGAAACCAGAGTCTCTGAACGAACATCATCGATCTGATAATATACATTACGAAATTTAACAAACATGTCATACAACTCGCTGTAGTCATTTATGGCAATTTCAGAAGTTGGCATTTCATAGGGATAAAAAATTGAATTTAAAAAAACTCTTATAGATTTAATGTTACAATGGTCGAAATAGGAAGAGCATGTGTTTAGTAAATTTCTTCTAGTTTGAAAACCTAATAAAAATTGACGCGGTTTTTGAGTTTCAGAAGTAGTCATGACAGTCCAACTATATTTAGTTGTTCTAGGAAGGGAAGGCAAGACATGAACATCCCACGATCGAAAACCAACCTGAATGGGAATATTTTTCTGCATTAGTTTTAATCTTTTAATTTGTTCTTCGTCCGATAATAATAAAACGGGAATTTTTAGATAAACTTTAAATAACTTGACCTTAGAAAGATCGTTTTCGGTTGTCGATTGCAACGCACGTGCGTCACTTGACGATCGGAGAAGTATTACCTCATGCTTGCAGTTTAAAATCGGCTTTCTGTAATCCTCTGCTATTCCTAACAGGTTGCTTAAAGGAAGTATTATATGAAAACGTTTTGTGTTACTATCAACAATATTTGCTTCACTTGCTGGTGTTGTTAAAGAGGGAAAATAACCAGCATTTTGTAAAGCTGTATATTCGTTTTTTGAATATGATGCAAAGGTTTTTATAGAACTTGTTATACCTAGATGCCGTGTACGATCAATTTCTTTACCATTTAACGTGATGCGAATTTCGCTAAAAAGATTAGCCCCAAAATTTTGGTCAGGATGTGCTGTAGTAGAAGCAGCCGGATTTATGTTAGAAGTAATAATTTGACCTTCTAAGTGAAGAACACCTTCTGATAATAAAACTATGTTTTCTTCATTTTGAATCGGTATTCGAATTTCATCATTATTTTCGAATTTATTAGCTGAATAAGGTTGATAAACTCTTTCTTCTCGTCGCACAACTCTGTTGTCAACCTCTCTTTTATCTGTTATGTTAAACATGCTAAACATGTTAACAGCTTCAACTATAGATAGAAACTAAATAAGATTAACAATTGCATATATATTTATATTGAAATTAAAGTACGCGATAGCCTAAAGACTGTAAGAATTGTTTGTTGTTACTCGATAACTGTTTCTTAGATTTCAAGGTGCGATGTCGTTGTTTGTTTTTTTTTACAAATTTTAGCTGATTGATTTATATTATTTTTTCGAATCAGAGTCGACTTCTTTTTTTTCAAACTTTGAGTATTATATAGTATAACCATATTTGTGATTGTTTTCTAGTATGCTTACTCAAGTAGAATGAAAACATAACAGTATTTCATTACTTTATATAGCAAGATATCGTGCTGGACGAATAATTAATTCTACAGTTAAATCTTCATCTTGCAAATCAATGAGCTGTTGAAGATGATCTTCAAGTTGCACAGATACATGTTGAATAAGCTTGGTGTTCATGGGCAAAAAATTAATCGTTGTTGGTTGTACAACAATCGGGTAACCAGCAGGAACATGAGCTTTAAAATTATATAAAGAGTGTGTTGGTTTATGGTTCAAATAAGAACTCGTACCAAGCACAAGGTTGCAACATACTCGAATACTATTAACAGTGTTAATTTTAATCATATATTCAGAATGATGAGTTGTGTTTGCGTTGAACTTTCTATGAGAAAAGCCTAACAAATCTGCAATAGAATCTGCAACACCAAAATCTATAGCAAACACTTTCGAATGTAGTTTACAATGATAAAAGACTTTATCATAATTAATATAAAATGATGGGAATTTGTCTTTGTCGCCTAATAAATGTTCAACTAATAATTCATTAATCTTTTCACTTAATTGTTTTAACGTATAGCTAGCATTGGGTATTATTAAAATCGCTCTATCCGCTTCGTTCAACTTTATAGCCAAAATGTTATTATTCTCGTTAATTGCAACTTCATTATCGATTCTATTTCGATGAATTTCAATTTCTCTTTTATTCTCTTTAGGGTAAACTTTCTTTTCAATACCAAAAGGCCCTGCTACACTGTTGGCTACAGTGAAATCAATATTAAACAGGGAAGACAAAACGAGACGGTTGTCTCTTTTTCCATCTATATCCTCTTCCACATACAATTTTGTTTTTTCTAAATGTTCTGGTATAAGTTTCGACAATGAGTGATAACTAAGTAAATCATCAAAAGCTGAGGCTAGATCTTCAAATTCATAAATACCCGGTGGTACCACTAAATCAATTGATAAAAAATTAGTAAAATGAATGCGAAATTTATTATTTCTGTTGGTAACATTTCGAATAGAATTAGATGTATACAATCCTGCAAGTCCTATTTCAAAAAACTCTGCTCCTACAAGATGAATCGGGTTCTCCAATGTAACATCAATCTTCGAGCCTTTACCTTCAAGAGTTATCCGTCTTTCGAAAGCCATCTTTGAAATGTTTAAAGACGGTCTGTGTTTCCCTTATTTATACAATACAAGAAGACTAAACATAAATGTCCACAAATCGAAGAAGTAATCGATTGATATGAATGAAAATTATATTGTAGATAGCAATTTTTAAGATATGTTAAAATTTCTAATGGTGGTCTTAAATTACCAATACTATCAAAATAATGCACATATTTACCATGTTTACTGAAAGCTACCCAATGTGAACCGGATTTATCCATCGGTTCAAGGTTAACAATACAGTTTTCATTTTTTCGAGGATATCTTGGTAACGTATCTCGCATAAAGACTCCTCTAAAATTTGGAATCTTTAATTGATGTGCGTATTTAGCTAAATCGAAATTACTTAATGCTTTATTTGGTATTTGGTTAATTATCTTTTGTATGCAGGAGGATTTAAATAAATGCCTTGATCTCCTTTTCCTCGCATTGCTTCTATCATTCGATTGTGTCTTTTCATTTCTTTTAGTTCTTCTTGAGCAGCTTTCGCCTTGTTTATAGCAGACGCCACCCCTGCTGCTCCGCCTGCTAGACCCCCCAAGCCCGACAAGGCTGCAAATATCGGAAGTAGGGGTAATATACCACCTTGCTTTTTCGATGTTCTTCTTTTTTTTAATCTTTTCTTGTTTTTTTTTATTATTTAAGTTTCGCTTACCTCCTCCAATCTTAGACTTAGCTTTCATGATGCCACCCACTGTTAGTGCAGCCGCTCTCTCTCCAAATGATGCGTCACGGGATTTTACACGAGACCAAGCTTTTGAAGCTAAAATTTCATCAGCCTCTCTTCTTTTGTTTGAATCTTTATGCTTTGCGTAAGCAATGTCGTGCTCTTTGCACGCTTTATCTAATATATTTATTCCTGGATCACCACGGCTCAATCGCTTTTCTAATTTTGTTCCTGGTCCACAATATTCATATCCCGGGATGTGTAATTCCACGGGTAAATTATCAATAGTTTTATTAAGTACACGACTGATTAATGATCCACTTCCTGTTCGTTTATATTGAGTGGTAGAGTTGCTCCTCTTACAACGCACCATTACTGAATGATATGTAATATAAAGTAATTATACATATATAATTATATTTCTGGAAAATGGGAATGGTGGGGGGAGGTGTTTTTTTTTAAATAATACACACAAAATTTGGGTTATTATTTATTCTTGTTTTTCATAAGCAAAGGAACACACAAAAAATTACTATTATTAACAGCATAAAAGTGTGTGTGTGTGAAAGAAATAAAGTAAGTGAGATGAACTGCTTTAATCTCAATTTGTTTCTAATCATTTTTCAGAGAAAAATGACCAAACGGTAAAGTATCAATTCCGTTTTCAGTTATGTGTCTTTTATCTTCGTTTGATGAAATTGCCAACTTATTTTGCCGAACAGTAAATACAGAATGAGATTTTGAAATTATACAAACTTGAACTTTGTTGACTTTATCTCTGTTATAAAGACACTTTCGATACTCATCAATATTCATACTTTTACTCACACTCTTCTTAATGCCTTTAGCCTTACACAAGCTATTCATTTCATCACACAATTTTATTGCATACATTTTGGGTCGTAACCCCACAAATTCTTCAACAATCCTTCCAGCATTTTCATCTTTCATTAAACCAATTTCACCTTTATTTTGTCTCACAATGCCAAAAGGATTGTTTGTTTCATAGTTTCCAGTATCAAACAAATTTGAATGCTGTTTCATGAACTCATAAATATCATAATAGAATATATACATAAAACTATCGGTGTCTGTGTATAACAACCTCACATTTGATTCAGGATTTGCTAAAATAACATTGTAATGAAAGTCATTCATTTTACATTTAGACAAATCTAATATAGATGCACCAACATATACTGGTTGATTGTGAAAAATCTTTAGTCTACTCATCTCGATGACCATACATTGTTCATCGAATATAATTCTATGTTTAAAATTAGCCTTAGCTATTAAAGACCTAGCACCACGAGCTCCATGCCATTTGGTGACCCATTTGATGTCCCTTAACTTCCTCACATTCATCAGTGAACGACCAAAAATTGCATTATTCATCAATTTATAAAAATTCTTTTCAAAATCATTTTTGGCTTGTTTTCGTTTCTCTGTGTTCACATCAATATATGGTTTTAGCCATTGGCTCTGATTGAATTCAATTATTCTGTGAATACAATCTAATTTCATTCCTAGTTGAATACATTGCTTTAACAATCTATAATGCAAAACATAACGTTCTTTATTATCTAAGGTAGCCATTAGCTTTGTCAACTTTTCGGGACATAGAGGGTAATCTGAATGTTTGTCATGTAACTCTTGAGGATAAGTCAAATCTACTTCCAAAATATATCCAATTTCTGAAGTATCATCAATAGTTAAAACATCAAAGCCTTCAACATTTGCAATCCATTTAAAGCCACCCGTTGGAAGATATTCCATCATCGCATATCCATACAAATTATTAACGTCAAAGTACATTATGTAGGACTCTTGCTTTTTCTCATCATAAGTTTTCATATACTTATTATTAGCAATCGCATGTCGTGTTATACACTGAACATTTCCTCCTCGAATAGATCGTTCAAAAAAGTGTAACATATCAATATCTTGAAGCAATTCAAGTTGAACGTTGGTTATCTTTTTCATAGCACACCAAGACATAGATGGAGCAGTGTAAAAATGAGCTGCATCAATGCCATAAGTTTCCATGCCATTCGATCTAAAATTTTCAAAGACATCCGCCAAAAGAAGTGTGTCAACTTTTAAATACAAATCGGCGTATTCTCCTAATGTTTGACAGGAAAACGTTTCCCACACCGATTGAGCAAACTCATACTCTTCATTCGATATTGTTTGATCATTAAGGCTGCTATAAAACTTGGATATTTCAGGTAATTTAGTTTCGTTAAGAACATCCATACTCGTGACGTATTCATAGGGAAACACACCTTTTCTCGCAGTAAGTCGAAACTGTGCATCATCATTAAAATAACGTCGTGTTATTTGCTTTGAATCTTCGCTTAACGAAGATGAACATTGATCTAGTGAACAGGACAAGAAATTATATGTATCGAAAAATCTTAACTGAATGAATCCATTCTTAGCCCGTACATACTTTGTAAACCCTTTATAACGTTCCATATTCATCGCTAACAATTTTATATGACCAGGATTATGTAACACCTCTCCATCTTGTTTCTCGCAAATTTCTTTAATTATAAAATGTCCATCATAGGCTGTTAGATTATGAAATGCTATTGGCAAAACCTTTGTTACTTTGTAATTTAAATTACAACTATTGTGTGCGCTTCCTCTATATTTTCCAGTTAAGTGACAATGATCGCGTACTTTGACTTCATTAACTGCAATCGGTTTCTCGCAAATGTGACACATTTTACTTGACAAAAATAATCTTTCTTCATTTTCGGTCATCTTTAACATTGGCTTAACCGATAAGTAATATGTTTGAAGTTTATCCACAATACTATAAAGTTCCTTTACAAACAATTCAATGCAATTATTTCCCCTAAAGAGCTTGAAACTGCACAATTCACTATCAAAATTACAATGAAGGTATAAAGAAATGCTGTAAGGAATATGTTTATGTGTTAAAGTAGAGTTATGAATGTCACTATTTGGAAAACAGGAGGAAATTGGAGACAAGAGGCATTCAGTGTCTGCATATATTATAAATGGAACTGTATCTTTAACTCGGAATTCTGTAAAATTAACAAATCTTTGTTCATCAGTCGGCATTATGCTTTTTGCAACAGGAAACTGTTTACAGTCTGCAAAGTGAACATTTAACTCATCCTCAAGAAAATAATATGACAAACAACGTCTACATATATAAATCCTTCTCTTAGTGCTAGTGAGGCTTGAACGCACAAGGCGAGCAAGATTTCTAATTAAACAAAAGTGATAACTTTCACTGTTTCCAATCTGCAACATCAATAAGTCTACACTCCTTTCATATACTTTATCTGATACATACAAAGGTACAATAGTAAAAGTTTTTTTTCCTTTTACTTCGTTTGTTCCCATACATACCCAATTGTTTTCATCATATTGTGCTCCATACACATTTACAGAAATATTGTTTTGGTTTTCAAACTTGTTTAAATATTTCATTTCCATCGGAATTGGAATACCATCTAAATTTAAAACATCTCTGTAATTAGGATAGGAAGAAAGATGATTCACGTTTCGAGTTTTTGGATACAAACCAGCAACCACACTCCACGCAAAACAAGCTTCCTTTGTATCATACAAATTTAGCACTGCATGTTTATTGACTATTACATCAGGCAATCTACTAGTATTGGACATTCCTACTCGAAATCCAACATATTTATTTATATTAATTCTCAAACTATGAATTTTTTCTAAAGCCCACCCGGAACCATTTGCTTCAAATTCGCTCATTTTTGTCAATGTACCTTCAATGATATTCTTATTATAAAATTCATTTAAATCAGTATACTCGAAAACTACCTCATTTTTGATAGCAAAATATTTTGTTTCTGATATGTCGCGAAGCACGTATTGTGCACACAAAACTGAATTCACCTTTAAAGCTTGTACAGTTAACGCTTTCTTAACATACTTTGTAAACCAAATATTAGCATTCGCTAAAAATTCGCGAGGATCCAAAAACTCATTCTTAACATTTGATACTGCAAGTGTGTACACTCTAGAATTGAATGCCGTTTCAATTAACTCACAGCTCAAGAAAGATTCATCCTTTATTTGAATTGTAATTTCTTTGAAATTCACAGCTTGTTGCAATATGTGCTCACTAATAACTCTCCAACATTCAATCAACTCATCACTGTTCTCAATCAACTCGGTTTGAGTGTTTTCCCCGATTTGGTATGATACTGAAATAGCACCGTTTAGTTCACTTCGAAAATTAGAAACACTTTCAAATGCATTGTCCAATTGGTTTCTTATATTTTCACTGTTATTATGTAATACAATATCGACCTTTCTACGTTTGCTAGGAGGCGAGGTCATTGTTGCTGTTGTCTAAGCAAATGTCCAATTTGCACTAAAGTTAATACACCACCACCAACAGTTGGTGTACCATCACTGATGTCTAAGCATACGTCCAATTTGCACTATTGTTAATACACCACCAGCAGTTGCTGTAACATCGGTTTACCATAAACCTATAATCTTTTAAAGTATATTCAAGCCATTGTGATAAATTACTGCCTGTAATCTCCAATGAACAATGAACAGCCTCAAAAGGAAATTCATCCTGAAGTTTACCAAGCAAATTGTTTCTATACACATTCAATTTTGTTACATCGTAACACGTCATGGAAAATTCGATTTTGAAAACTTCATCAAATGTATTGTATCCGAAGAAACAAATAAAATGTTCATCTTCACATAATTCTTTCAATAGATATCTTAGAACTGTTTCTGTCACCTCTCGCTGACTATCCTCTGATTTGCTAACATTGGTAACGTAGACTGAAAATGTTGAAATTCCACTCGAAGATGTCCATTTGTTAAAACAAGCTTCTTTCTCATTACGACTCACCTCGTTATCATCTTCTTCCTCTTCTTCCGGTTGTTGAAAGCATACACGATGATACTCTATTAGCGGGTGCGATCGATGTTCAGTTCCACTCAGGAAATTAACAGTTTTCCACTTCATTATGCTGGTTGTTTTATTAGTTTTTTAGATAATCTGAAAAATTAAACAAATTAAGAAATAATTAGCAACTAAATATATCAATCGTTATATCAATCAATACATAATATATAATCCAATACTCACCAAAACATGTCGATGTGAGCGGTTCTTCAACCCAAAATACACCGTCATCAGTTTGCCTTCGAGTACTGTTTCAAAATGACTTGATGTGAGCGGTTCTTCACCCCCAAATACACCAGCATCAGTGTGCCTCCCATTGAGTTTAGTTCATCGATCTCTGATGTGCTTAATTTTGAAAATACTGCTGGTAGAAATACACTTGTTACTTCATCTTCAATGTTAATATCCACAACTATTTTTCTTCCAAACCTCGTCTGTACGGGGCGAATAATTTGGACCACATATGGTAAATCAATGACTAGTTCAGCTAGTTTCTTATTAGAATACTCAGTACAAGATGATAAGTTATTGAACTTCGTTAGAGCTTCCATCACACAATTTGTTCCTCGTCGTTGACTTTCTTTATTTCTTTCACACACACACTCTTCGCGCAAAAGTAAAAGTTAAACTCTTCCATGCACTCATCCATTTATATATCCTTCACCCCCACCCACACTCCAGAAACCATATGCTGCAAACTAGCTTCTAACGCAATCATTTCTTTTTTTCCACTATTGCTTAAAGAAGTCAAAGATTACATTCTTAGCCAATGACGTTAAAGGTCAACTCTGTCTCACGCGAACACAGCAGACGAGATCAATCACACTGCTGCACATGGTCAAACTTGCACGGGTGTCAAATGACGGTTAGCATCCAAAGCAAAAAAAAAACAATAACAGCAGCACACCACATGTGTGGATGGGAACCGCCTCCCCGCTCAGCCCACCCATCGCGGGCAAAAAAAAAACATAACAGCTGCACACCACATGTGCGGATCGCTGGCACTGGCACGGATGTCAGATGACAGTTAGCATCCTAATAAACAACCCCCATGACGTCAACACCCATTAACTTTTTATCACCATCACATAAACAAGCCAAGAGGTCACCCCCTTCCCACGCTAACACGTGCACCGCACATGCTCGCTCCTGGACCACGTGCTCGCTCTAATGACCCATGACGTCATCCCATGACGTCATCAGGATTACGCAATTTCTGGTCATGATGATGCAATATCCAAAGGGAAGTAAACCCTTACTACTGACGTAATAAAAGTAAATCGATACGGTACCAGTGTAGTTGGTATCGTAGAGCCAAAAGGACGTTAGCCAAGATCTGTGCCTGTTCATTTATTTGTTTCTACCACATATAACCCACAGGAAATAATACTCTTATAACAGGTTATGGTGTCCAGAACGTACGGATAGTTTTTGTGAGTGAAACGGGAATCAATACTGCGAGATTAACGGAATATCGGAGGAAGAATAATGACTTTTTAGCGTAGGCCTACTTTGAACAAAAGGAAAAATGAACGACGAGGAGAGACAAAGAGTCAATGATGAAAGATACCACATTCCACTTTTCGACGGTAAGAACTACAACAGTTGGAAATTCAGACTTGAAGTTCTACTGGACGAAAAGAAACTGATGTCGCACATCACAGAAGAAGTTCAGTATACTGAAGCACCGGCGGGCGAGACAACGGCAGCTCGAACGGCCAGGGAAGCAGCTAATGAGAAACTCCGGCAGAAAGATAAGTATTGCATTAGACTTATTGTGAGTGCTATAGCTGATGGTCATTTGGAATATTGCCGAGGACATGATACAGCCTTCAAGGTCTGGAAAACTTTAGCAGACACTTTTCAAAGGAAAGGAATTGTCAGCCAACTTCAGGCAAGGAAAGCATTGCTTGCAATGCGACATAACCCTACTAATGAAACTTTGGAAAATCACTTTCTGAAGTTTGACAGACAAATTCGAGAACTTAAATCTGCTTGAGCAAATGCTGATGAGTTAGATGTGATTTGTCATTTGTTATGGACCATGCCAACTGACTATAGTATGGTTGTAACCTCTATTGAAACCATGTCAGCAAACGGTGAGAACTTAACCTTTCCTTTTGTCAAAAATAGACTTTTGGATGAAGAATCTAAAAGGAATCTGCAAGGAAAACAGATACCACAGAGGAATTAGTCAACAACTGCTTTCTTTACTCGACCAGGACAAGTAAAGAATGGAGGAAAACAGAAACATCAGTACCAGGAGCCGAAGACTACTGCAACACCAACATACACTCAGCAACAGTCCAAGGTATTTTCTGGAGCTAACAGTAATACTAAGCCTGCTTCACATTCTTACAAGTGCCACAACTGTGGGGGCAGTGGTCATTTACGGAGGGATTGTCCCAGCCCACGTAAAACTCCTTGGCAGCCTACAAAGTTTTCAGGGATGCAAACTGGTGCTGCCAATGTCACTCAAGAGGAGGAAGAGGAATTTTGTTTCTCAGCTTTATCTGACGTAATAGACTCAAGAATGAATAAGGCTGGAAGTGATGAAGTGATATGGTGGCTTGATTCTGGAGCTTCAGAGCACATGATTAATCAAGCTGATTTCTTTCAGACAAGTGTAAAGATTGATCCTATGAAGATTAAAGTAGCAAAAGCAGGACACTCAGTCACATCAACACAAAAGGGAAACATGAAACTTTTTGCATTGGTGGAAGGAACATGGAATACTGTGATCATTCCAGACGTGTTGTACATTCCAGATTTGGAAATAAATTTACTGTCTGTGAGAAGACTGGAAATGAGTGGATGCACAATCATTTTTGAAGATGGTAAGGCACTAATAATGAAAGGAAATTATGTGATTGCAGTTGCACATCGGATCAACAAGTTGTACAGGCTAACACTCCATACCAGGAAGGAAATTGCATGCCTAACACTTGGAAGCGAGGACTTGTGGCATAGAAGATTTGGTCGCACAAGTAAGGCAGGGCTTCAGAAACTGCAAACCCTGGTGGATGGTATGAAATAAACTAAGGTGAAGGAAGTGTGTGTAATATGCTGTCAAGGAAAAATGTGTAAGCTGCCACACAACCAAACAAGGAGAAGAGCACAGAGGCCACTGGAACTAATCCACAGTGACCTGTTTGGCCCAATTACACCAGTCATATAATGGAAAAAGGTACATTATAACTCTAATAGATGACTTCACACATTTTGCAGCTGTATATCCTCTAGAAAAGAAGAGTGAAGCATTAGACTACATCAAGATCTATGAAGCAATGGCAACCGCACATTTCAAGAGCAAAATAAGTCGCTTCAGGTGTGATCGAGGTGGGGAGTACACCTCAAACGAGCTGAAGACTTTCTTTCAAGAGAAAGGAATACAGTTGGAATATACCATGAGCTACACACCTGAGCAAAACGGAGTAGCTAAAAGGTTCAACAGAACTATCCTGGACAAAGCAAGATGTATGTTGCTGAGCTCAGGACTACAGAAGAATCTTTGGACTGAAGCAGTCAGCGCAGCAGTGTACCTTATCAACAGGAGCACTTCAAATGATTTATCAGACTGTGTTCCAGCAACTCTCTGGTATGGGTATAAACCTGATGTCAGCAAGATCAGGGTATTTGGTTCTCCAGCTTACCTTCATACTCCCAAACAACTGAGTGGAGGAAAATTTGACAGTCGATCGAGGAAACTTTACTTGGTTGGGTACTGTCATAATGGTTATAGATTGTGGTGTCCTGACACCCAAGAAATTATTGAAGGGAAGGATGTCATTTTTGATGAGAGTTCTCCAGGTGAAAGGTTTATAGATATTGATCCATCACACTATGAAACTAATAAGAAGCCTATTTCAAAGGACGAAGGTACCGTGGAAGATCCAATTTCTGAAGATTGCGAAAATTCAGGGGATGATCTGGAAGCCAATGACACACCGACAGAAGAACGGAGGCGTGGAACACGTGTGAGGAAGAGACCGCAGTATCTGGATGATTATGAGGTTACCCTAAGTGAACTTGCTATGGGTGCAGTAGTAGATGATGTTCCTGAATCTGTCAAGGACATTAAAGGTCGACCTGACGCTACAGAATGGCGGAAAGCAGTTCAAGAAGATATGAATGCACTGCAGGAAAATAAAACCTGGACACTGTCAACGCTGCCACGCGGTAAGAAGGCAATCAACAACAGGTGGGTGTTTCGAATCAAACATGATGCATCCGGAAATGTTGAGAAGTATAAAGCCCGCCTTGTCATTAAAAGCTGTCCGCAAGAACGGGGCTTAGACTATTTTGAGACGTATGCACCAGTGGCCCGCCTAGTGACTGTGAGAGTATTGTTGTCTGTAATTAATCATCATGGATTGCTTACTCAACAACTTGATGTGAAGAACGCTTTCCTTCACGGCAGTATCAAGGAAGAAATCTACATGACTCAACCAGAGGAATTTGAGCAAGAGTCAACTCCACCTCTGGTTTGCAAGCTGAACAAAATACTCTACGGATTGAAGCAGGCCCCAAAGGAGTGGAACTCTAGATTCAATGATTCCATTCAGAAGCATGGTTTCAGGCAATCAGAATATGATAAATGTCTTTATTTTCATGACACACTTGCTATTACCCTACTTCTTTATGTTGATGATATTATTGTAGCAGGTAGTTCAGCTGCAGCTCTGCAGGAATGTAAGAAGGCTCTCATGGCAGAATTCAAGATGACTGATCTTGGAGATCTCAGGGAATTTCTGGGAATCAAAATTGATCGCTCAGAGAGAGGAATGTTCTTAAGCCAGCCCCAATACATCCAAAACCTTCTGAAACGTTTTGGAATGGAAGACTGCAATCCAGCTAAAACTCCCATGGAGGTAGATCCAGCAAAGGAGCCTGTTGGTGAATGTATCCTTTCTGTCAGACCTTACAAAGAACTAGTTGGATGTTTAATGTATCTCATGTTGACAACACATCCTGATATAAGCATGGCAGTGAATTTCTATAGTAGGTTTCAAAGTAATGCTACTGATGCGCAATGGGATGGGCTTAAACGTGTCTTACGTTATCTGAAGGGAACAAGCGAGATGGGACTCTTATTTCAAAGGCAATCAGGAACAAGTGCTAACCTAGTTGGCTATGCTGATGCAGACTGGGGGGGTAATGCCAAGAATAGGAAATCAATTTCTGGTTTCATGTTCGAAGTCTATGGTGCTAATGTACTTTGGGTGACTAGGAAACAAACTGCCGTTGCCCAGTCATCGACTGAAGCGGAGTACGTTTCTCTCGGATGTGCTGTAATGGAACTCATTTGGTTGAGAAATCTTGTTTTGGACATAGGTGTTGAACTATGTGGACCAGTTGTCATCTTTGAAGACAATCAGTCAACTATTTTCTGTCTAGATAAGTGGGAAGAGAAAAGGCTAAAACATGTTGATGTCAAGTATAATATTGTGAAAGATACGTATCGGAAGAATGTTATCAAGGTTCTTCATATTCCTTCAGGTGAGCAGAAAGCAGATATTCTCACCAAACCACTGACTGGTAACCATTTCCAGACTCTTCGAGCTGGCTTGGGCATTGTTAGTATGTAAGCAACTTGTAAGCTGTTAAAGCTGTGAACGATTATTTTTGTATTGTGATCATTAGTTTGTTAAACTCATTTAATAGATTACTATCTATGTTAAATTGAGGGGAAGTGTTAAGAAAGACAATTTAACTCTTATTTACTTATTTAGGTCGTAAGATCTTTCACCGGCATATGTTGGCAACTATGTACCAAAGACAATGCAGACGTAATGAAAGTAAATCGATACCAGTGTAGTTGGTATCGTAGAGCCAAAAGGACGTTAGCGAAGATCTGTGCCTGTTCATTTATTTGTTTCTACCACATATAACCCACAGGAAATATTACTCTTATAACAAAGACATGCATTATCTTTGCGTAGAAAAGTGTCATTGCAGTGTCTAGAGCTAGTCTTGTCGGATTCTTAATGTCGTAGAAGGCTTTGATGTCAGCTGCTGCCCTCTCCTGTATGTGAATTCTGTACGATGAACCTGATGGTTGTAGAGTGATTCCCAGATACCTGAAGGAATTTACAAACTTTAATAAGAACTTTATTGCAGCCAATGGCCAAATTAATAAATTAACTTTAAAAGACATAAAAAACAAAGATTTCCTTAGTCTTCATTACAAAACATTTTAAGTGTGACCCGTCTTTGTTGGCACAACATCACGTGATATCTATCACACTGCTCCCCACACAAACAGATGCACTGCTGGTCCGGCTGATGATATTTCTTCTAGGTGCATACTTCAAAGTGAAAACCATGCACCGAAAATCTCGTGACTACAATACATTTGTCCATTCAGTTGAAAGCATCACGTCAGTGCCGTTAAAGTCGTCCCATATGTCTTCTCTCTTCCTTTTCAATTCTGTCAGTAGAGTGGCAGTAGCGGCTCTTCAGGTGCATCAGGTACAGTCCTGCAGCACTAACATTTCTCAAAACAATTGTCTATAATTTTCTAAATCCCTATATTTTCTCTTTAAAACCTACCGTATTCGTTAAAAAGAACGATGAGTGCGCTTTATATGTTGTGATTACACAACCGGTGTATCGCTCATACTTATTAGTAATTAAGCAATCCCCGCAGTCCGTTTCCTTCAAGATTTCGCCTTGCGTGCTGAGTGCAGCCCTCCCAATGCTCACAGCAAAACGGGCTGACTTGTGACGTATAACTGAACGGTTGCCATGACAACGCGCCAAACCGCCTGCAGTATGTATACAGAAGTATTCCGCTTGGTGCAGCCTTTCGAGCAACAGGAATGTTTGGCTGCCTCGCACGAGCTGTGACGATATTATCCGAATGCACCCGAATATATAACCCGGGCTGTTCGCTCCTTGACATGGAGGAAATAACGGAAGGAGATGCCTTCGCTGCGCTACCTAGTGCAAGCTGCTGAAGCCAAACAGCGCGCCCAATTTGGGTAGCAAGAAAATGTCAGTTCCTATGCTTTTAAAGCCGTAAACCACTCCAACAAGTCTTGGATTTTAGTGACATAAAACTTCAATGACAAGCCAAGATTTTTTCTTGGATAGGCAGAATACACTCTATACATCACGGTACTTGACACAAATAAGCTGCGTTATCGTTTTAAAAGCGAATTTAAATAGAATTATGAGAGCAACTATGCAAGGCTAGTTTTGTAAGAAAGACGCGGCAAAACGTAATAATACTCTGAAATACTGATTAAATTGATAACAGGTGTCTTAAGGTGCGCGTTATACCAAAGAAGGAACATCTTGGGAACTATCATAATGATGCCGAACTAATCACGGTACTTACACCAAATTGATTTTTAAGTTGTTATTTTTGGTGTTGAGGCATTCATCAGTTTTTAAGCCAATTTTGAGCACAGCCACTTTCACTCATTATTCGTACACATTTTGATATTCACGAATACGAACCTTAAAATTAATAAACAAATGTTAGTATCTCAATCACGCTAAAACACAATCACGCAAAGACATATTTACTAGTATATTTTGTCGAGAGAGTTTTGGCTACTGTTCCAACAGCTGAAACAAGAAGCTTGTTATACATTTGAACGAGTGGTGTACGAAGTATTCTTTTATAGTAAAAATTGGGCAGTTAAATTGTGATTCGTGGCCGTGTGGCGCATTAATTGTGAGTGAAGTGTAAATAGAATAAGCGCTTTTGAAGAGCATACAGTAGCACAGCTAAAAGAGAGAGCTCATGGCGTTTTTATAGGTACTGTGTTTAATAATAACATAATTATAGGTGTATGTTTGGAGAGGAAGTGCGTTTGAAATTCAGTTATGTTATAAGTATAAGTACGTGTATGTAGAGTGAGAGGCCGTTCTTTAGGTATATTAGTATTTAAATCTTTTCTTATAGTGTGAAATAATAGTGTTCCCTCCAAGTCGTGTTTTAACATGAAACCGTCCGTAGATTTAGTTTGTATTTTAGGAGAAACTCTGTTTTCTAAATGGAAGGAGGAGGATAAATATACATTTTATCAAGCAATCATCCCCAACCACTTTTGACATACCAGATTTCATCCTAACTAGATGACCCAACACACCTATTCAAAATGTAGACGTTTACTGCACATGAGCGTGTGTAGGGCTGCACCGAACTTACACCCCACGAGCCGCCGCTGGTAGAGTCTCATATCCAGGTGTAACGGGCAGCAGTAGGTTCAGTCTCAGATCTTCAACAAAATGTGGCTCTCTAGCTAGCAGGTAAGCCAAACGTGATGGCGTGTACTTTGAAAGGCAAAAAGCTCTCTTGAGGTAGATGGATTTTACAATCTTTAGCTCTTCCGCCCTGTAGTATATTTTGTCTTTTACAGATGGTCTTACTCCCCTTCTGAAAATCATTTGCACTGTCTTGTCGGTATTCAGCTGGAGTTGGTTATTCTCGACCCATTCCTGAAACCTATCTAGAATATCTTGCAGGGCCTTCTTATCATGCGAGCCTAGTACGATGCCATCTGCATAGAGGTACATTTTCACTGAATCCTTTTGCAATATGTCAGTGACGTCAGACATGTTGATGTTGAATAAAGTGGGCCATACACGCTGAGATATTTAGGTAGGACTAATCGGGTCTCCTTGTAAAACACCGTTGGTCTATATAATGTTTCCTGAAGTCAATGCGCCATCTTTGATTATAATTTAATTGTAAGTTAGCAGGGTTTTGATAGCAGCTGTTGTTGGGCTATCCTTTCCTGTCATATTTTCATGTTTCTTCATCATTATCTGTCTGCTCAGTAGATCAAAGGCTTTTGTAAAATCTACGAAAACTGCGTAGAATTTCCTAGAAGGGTGTCTTAGAGCGTTTTGAATATCTTCCAGGAGATTGCCAACCACATGAAGAGTTCCTCTTCCCTTCCTGAAACCAAACTGTGTTTCCGGTATGAAGGCGTCTGTGAGTGAGTAAAGTCTTTTCGTCAGGAGTTTGGAGAATATCTTAAAGATGTTGTTCTCGAGTGCGATTCCTCCATATGCGTTGAGGTCCTCTATGTCTCCCTTTCCTTTGTATAACAAGATGATGTTCGACTTTCTCCAGTCGTCTGGAATTTTTCCGGACGTAAGACATTTGTTAAACATCTTCATCCACAGCTGGGCGAGTTTTTCAAGAGTGTCTTGGAGGTTTTCGTTGAACACCTCGTCTGGTCCTGTAGCTTTCCCTTCTTTAGTTTCAAAGATTGTGCATCTTACTTTGTCCTCGGTTATTGGTTCAAATTCTGAGTTTGATGTCTCTTCTTTTCCGTAAGCTTGTTCTAAATTGTTCTTGTTGTGAATCTGGGTGAAGTGTTGCTCCCAAACATCCATTGGGATTCCTGTCACTCCTGCTCTGGATCTCCTCTTGATCGCAATAAAGGGGTCACTTAGGGTTTCTTCCGCTTGTCTTTGAGCATCTGCTTCCGTGTAGTTTGATGTTTTGAGCATATTTAGTTTCCTGTATTCTTTCCTCTTTTGGTTGGTTCTTAAGTTTAGGGGCTGCGACAACGCGGTCATGTAGCTCCGTGTACTTTGGGTGTGTGTAGAATCTGTCTGATAACCGGTGTTAGTTGTGATGATTGTATTATTTTGTGTTATCTGTTTTTTAATAATTTAAGTACTGCAACTTAGAATTTTTCAAATAATTCCTACTTTTGCCGCCAAGCGCCACCGTCAACGACTACTAGGCCAAGTTCAGAATTTAGCTACTAGACGCCACCGCAGTCGGCTCTTGGCAACGAATGTAGATACCTAAGAGCGTTGTTTACATTCTTAACCTATCCAATTTATTTTTATAGATACTCTATTTATTTTATTTTCAATCACTTATTTCAACTGATTTCAACAGAACAAACACAATCAGTATTTCTCCATAGATTACATTATAGGCACTGCTAACTATATATTGGTTCTTTTTCTACTGTTCGTTTTCTTTCTTTACTCACAGCTACCTATATCATGTCCACAGCTACCTAAATCATGTCTCCTGCACCTACACCACTCCCGCACCAGTAACATAGTTACGCTTGTTAAAGCAGGAATAAAACTATCACCATACACTAACAATACAATTAAAATTACTGTAAGCACTATTGAAAACGAACTGGCAATCTCACAGTACGTCCAGAGTGTGATGTCTTGATGATGGTAGTGTCCTTCTTATTCGCTATGGCATGAGGTGGTACTGCAGTGTCTTGTTGATGGTTGGCTGGGCTTGAAACAGGAGAAGGATCTGGGGTCTCTTCATCTGGTGCCAAGATGTAGGCTAGTTTTATTCTGTCTATCGATACATTTACTTCTTTGCCTTTAATTAGTAGTGTGAAGAATTTCTCCTATCTCTTCTCAACAGGAAAAGGACCATCATAAGGTGGTGTCAATGGCTTCTTTACTTTGTCATTCCTCAAGAAGACGTGAGTACATGACTTGAGGTCTCTATATACAAATACACTTCTGGTAGTTTTATGATAAGATGGAATAGGCTTAAGTGCTGTCATCTGCTTTTGTATGTGGGAGACGGAGGTGTCTGGGTCAGTTGTGGTTGATGGCATTTCAAAAAACTCTCCAGGTAGCTTAATAGTCTTACCATAGACCATCTGTGCAATAGAATAGTCAGAATTGCTCTTTATGGCTGCACGCAACCCAAGAAGCACTGTAGGCAAAACCTCTGTCCATTTATGGGAATTATGTGCTCTGATGGCAGTTTTTAAGGTGCGGTGTAGTCGTTCAATCCTTCCATTGCATTGTGGGTGGTAGGCTGTAGTGTGCTTCAGTCTAACACCACACAACACTGCTAATTTCTTGAAAAGTTCGGATTCAAATTGTGGTCCACGGTCTGTGATAATTACACTCGGGACTCCAAATCTAGCAATCCAGTTGGAGTAGAATGATTTAGCAACTGTGTCTGCTGTGATATTTTGCATTGGGATGACTTCC
This sequence comes from Meconema thalassinum, assembly GCA_946902985.2. Taxonomy (NCBI): domain Eukaryota; kingdom Metazoa; phylum Arthropoda; class Insecta; order Orthoptera; family Tettigoniidae; genus Meconema; species Meconema thalassinum. Next base: position 473,853,196 of record OX336391.1, read on the forward strand.
ATCCAAGAGGTATAGTGGTCGATGCATGTTAAACAATAAATGTTCCCATCTGATGGTGGCAGTGGGCCAACTAAGTCCATATTATGTACAACACTAAACCTTTCATCAGGTTCTGGAAATGAAATTAATTTTGACTGTGTGTGTCTTGTCACTTTGTTTTTCTGGCAGTGGATGCAAGCTTGGGCCCATTTTCGAACATCAGATTTTATATTCGGCCAAATGAACCTAGTTGTCATCTGCTTCACTGACGATTTTACACCTGAGTGTGATAAGTTATGGTTCTGTTGAAACATCTGTTTGTGGAATGACTCTGGGATAAATGGTCTTGCATTATTCGTTGAGATGTCGCACCACAATGCCTTAACCGCTGTTAATGCGCACTTCTTGAATGTCAGTGATTTACTCTCTTCCATCAGCTGTTTTAATTCTTCATCTTGCAGTTGCTCTCTTGCAATTTCATCGTAATCAATCACAGAGATTTCTTCCGTCCGAGATAGAGTGTCAGCTACAATGTTGTGTTTACCACTAATATGTTGAATATTGGTAGTGAATTGAGAAATATAATGGAGGTGTCGCAATTGTCTTGGGGATGCTTTCTCGTTCTTTTGTATAAATGCATAGGTTAGTGGCTTGTGATCCGTGAAGATGGTGAAATCTCTTCCCTCCAAAAAATGTTTGAACTGTTTCACTGATAGGTAAATGCCTAAAAGCTCTCTGTCATATGTGTTGTAAGATTTCTGTGTTTCGCTCAGTTTCTTTGAGTAGAAGGCAATGGGTCTCCAACCATCATTTTCATATTGTTGCAACACAGATCCAATGGCAATGTCAGATGCTTCTGTAAACAGGCCTAATAGATTGTCTGGGTTAGGAATAGTTAAGAGTGTTGCATTTGATAACTCTAGTTTACATTTTTCAAACATTTTCTTCGTCTCTTCAGTCCATTGAATTTTTCTGCAGTCTCTCTTTCTTGCACCTTTTAGGTATTCATGGAGCACTGCTTGTGTTTTGGCAGCATCTTTGAGGTAGCGGCGGTAAACTTTAACCATGCGGAGAAACGTGCGGAGTTCTTGCACTGTTTCTGGCAGTTTGTAATTCAAGATTGTTTGAACCTTTTCAGGAAGAGTTCTAGTACCCTCAGCTGTAATGAGGTACCCTAGAAACTCTATTCTGTACGCCCATCACTGATTTGGAGGTATTTATTCGGAGGCCTTACTTGTTTAACCTGTCCATAACCAACTTAAGATGGTTCTTATGCTCTTCGAATGATGCGGAGGCTACCAGAATGTCTTCCAAGTAAGGAAATATGAAATCCAAACCTCTGAAAACTTCATTTATGAATCTCTGGAAGGTGGATGGAGCATTTCATAACCCAAAACTCATGACATTGAACTCATACAATCCGAAAGGAGTTATTATTGCAGTTTTGCACGTATCCTCTTCGGCTATAGGGATTTGGTAATATGCTTTAAATAAGTCGATTTTTGAGAAAACCGTTTTTCCTTTCAAGATGTGTCGAAAATCTTCTATTATTGGTACTGGGTAGCGGTCTGGAATTGTCCTCTCGTTCAATCTTCTGTAGTCACCACAAGGTCGTAACGACCCATCCTTCATACTAGCCATGTGCAGTGGACTCGCCCATTGAGATTTTGATGATCGAACTATTCTGTTATCCAGCAGGAACTGAAATTCTTGTTTGGCAATCTGGAGCCTCTTCGGATCTAACTGTCCGGCTTTTGAGAATACCGGTTGACCGTTGGTAACTATTTGATGTTTAATATCATGTATTATCAGGGTAGGGGTTAAGTTTGGTGTTGTTAATCTTGGATATTGTGCAAGAATGTACGAGCGGCTAGGTACAGAGCTGATCCACTGTTTGATTGGCTAGGGGCTGCTGGGTTCTTATTGGTTGTTGGTGGAACATATCTATATTCCTTGGACTTTAAGCTGCTCCTTGCTTTTTTGTTCCGAAGCGGTGCAGCGCTCGACGGCGCTTTATGCAGCCACCAACCAGAAAGAAAGGCGCCTTGGTTTATTGGTCAAAATGGCGTCGCATTCGCTTGCTTTGAAGCTGCGGGCGTGCCGATTAAAATCCTAGGAAGGCAGATTTTGAGTTTGTGGTTGTAGTTATATGTGTACATGTGATTTTATATTGATTGATTACCTTTAGCCAGAACATTACATCTAGGAGATTGTGTGTGAGAATGTTTTAATATTATAGGTGAGAGCCCTAGACCAGTAAGAATGATTTTCTACAGAAACCAACGAACGTTTTTGAAGTTTTCTATTGCGGAATTTCACATGATAATTACGGTATCTAAAGCATGCAGTACCGTAGGCCGCTAGAGGTACGGTAGCACATTTTCATATACCCAATGATATTACGAACTATGCATTTTGATACGCAATAACACAAGGTAGCAACTACTTCTGTAAATGAAGGCAACTTCCGCGTGTTACATATTATATCCAACCGAAAAAAGTTAAAAATGTCAAGTAAAAATCTACCCACGTAATGCCATAACCTCATCAAAACTCCCCAAAACATTCTCACACACAATCTCCTAGATGTAATGTTCTGGCTAAAGGTAATCAATCAATATAAAATCACATGTACACATATAACTACAACCACAAACTCAAAATCTGCCTTCCTAGGATTTTAATCACAGAACAATATTTTAATCGGCACGCCCGCAGCTTCAGAGCAAGCGAATGCGACGCCATTTTGACCAATAATCCAAGGCGCCTTTCTTTCTGGTTGCTGGCTGCATAAAGCGGCGTCGAGCGCTGCACCGCTTCGGAACAAAAAAGCAAGGAGCAGCTTAAAGTCCAAGGAATATAGATATGTTCCACCAACAACCAATAAGAACCCAGCAACCCCTAGCCAATCAAACAGTGGATCAGCTCTGTACCTAGCCGCTCGTAAGAATGTCACTGTATTTGACATTTGTATTCATAGAGCTAAAATAATCGCATTCTGAAATTACTGTAACTTCGCCCTTAACACCAAGCTGAGTTACACCGTCAATTAATTGTTTATTATGCAGGTCCACAAGTAAACGGAACTGTTTAAGAAAATCTGATCCAATTATACCTTTGCTTATTTTAGCTACCACAAATGGCCACTGGAATTTTCGCCTTAGTCCCAAGTTCACAGTCAATATTTTGATACTGTTGTGAATGTGCTTCTGTAATTTTGTGAATGTATTTCTGTAATTAAATTTGATTTTTGTAAGTTGGCACCCTTGGAGCGTTGATGAGCAAGATGGAACAGGTCTTGAGTAACAGCATGTAATGGCTGGATAGTGATGCTCTTTGGGTACAATAAAAGTGATTGTTCTCGAATTGTAGATGTAACACCCCCTCCTAACAGCAGAATACGACCGAGCCCATTTGCGATATAACCCAGATGAATGTACCAAGACTACAGTATCTAGCATAGGCCTAGAAATAATACACTGATACAAACTGCGGTAACAACTTCTATTAACAATAACACTTACATACATTACATGACATTTAAAAGGCATGAAAAAAAATACAACATTCTTTGGTACTTGCCTTATATTCTAAACGACAGACCGACGTTCACAGTAATCCAAGTTTCCAAACAAGCAGTGACAACGGCGTATAATCTTTCACGACTTTCCTTCACTTGCATCGACTCGCCTTGTTACTAATATTCCTCAAATCGTCGGTAGTTCCAATATAAAGCTCATTCATGTTCCAACGCATGTTAATAGGCCTGAATACATTTATCTCTTCCGATAATCCAAGAGCTTTCAAAGCAAACATTATCAATCCGACGTCCACTCACTCTCATAAAATACTCAACTTCTTCACAATATCAATATCAGCTGCTCGATACATATACATACTTAAACCCATGTCAAGATGTCGTAATTCATATCTTTTAATATAATACTTGACTATCCTCGGCAGCAAAATTTTATAAACGTCTAAGCCCTGTCATGGCTTCCTGAGAACTTCTCTTGTTCACTCCTCGGCTGACGGAAGACTACTGTTACCGTTTTCCAACAGAAGATTCATAAAACAAAAACCAACAGCAACAACTCCAATACATCATCCAAGGTTAAGGCTACCAAAACAACCCACCACATATATCTAGTCCTATTTTATCACTCCCGGCTAACATGATTCTTACCCGACAAGTCATATTTAACATCTCAAAGTCAATGCAGATTGTACCACATAATACAGTACAGATTATTTACTCTCGGAGACACGAACTATCACCGTATCTCAGGCCACTTTGATACATAACAGGCCTAGCAGCAAACTCCACTACTGTCTTCTTCCATGGAGATCCAAGTCTAACCAAACTATTACAAGATCTCGGCACACTTCGTACTTGACATGCAACATAATAGTTAGACAAATGATAACTAACTCGGCGTTCTCCCACAGGACCGGAACATCAGCTGCATTCAGTAGAAAGACAAATATAAGTTCTTATCTTTCGGTGTAGCTCTCTAGCGGGAAAACAGAGAACCGAAGTCATCACACCAGGCAATCAAAATAAAACATATCGAAAGACGTAGCAATCGTAAAATAGTGACGTAATACCGGCACAGTAGACATGAGTTGAAGAATTGATTTGTAACATTTTGGCGACCATTGACAGGATTGTATTGAAAAAGTTGGTTTGGTAAACAATTTCCCTGTTTTGTTTTGTTTTGAATTTGTTGCCTTGCAATGGCCACGATTGAAAAGTTGAAGCAGAAGAAGAAGAGAAGTGCGTATCGGGCAAGTGCGACGAAAGCTATTGGAGCGGTCGGAGTTGAAGCCGATTTCCAAAAATTACGTGTGAAAATAAATACTCTACGAACAATTGCGAATACCTTAAAAGAATTGGACGAAAGCATCTTGAACGAGTTGTTGAATGTTGATGGAAACGAGAAACAATGCATTGTGTTACCGTTCAAGAAGACCTTCTGCAAGCACGTCTTGAAGCCGAGGATAAAGTGGAAGTATTAAAACCTAGTGTTGCCAGTTGTGTTGATGAGGGAGATAATTTCAGCGTACAGAGCAACGTGGCTTCGGCATCGTCATCCATGTCGTCAGAGAGGTTAAGGCTGCCGAAAATCATGCTTGAGGTATTCGACTTGGGTCCAGGTAACTGGATAAATTTTTGGACACAATTTCAAAGGATTCATGAGGATTCTAACATTACGAATGTTGATAAGTTTAAAACTCAGCAATTCTTCTAGGTTTGTGCCGTGTATTGCTGAGTTTTAATTCACCGGCCGTGAAAGCCAATATACCATCTTTTTGGAAGCCTTCATAGGGAGGTTAAGGCTGCTTGAACTTTTAGTTCTCGTAGTCAAGTGGTGCAGTTGCACCTTATATAAAGGGAGGTGGCGCGCAGTTCGTTACTCCTGTGGGGGTCCGGGCGGGGACACCAAGAGCCCGCCGATGAGCCTAGCTTGGTGTCCTAGGCGAAACCCCACACAATACACGGCACAAACCTAGAAGAATTGCTGAGTTTTAATTCACCGGCCGTGAAAGCCAATATACCATCTTTTTGATAAGTTTAGTTACTTAAAAATGTCAGTGAAGGGACAGGCTAAGAAGTTAGTTGACAGTTATCCACACACAAGTGAGAATTATGTTAAAGTCTTGGAGCATTTAAAGAATCGTTTTGGTAAAGATGAGTTGGTTATAAATTGTATGTATAAATATTTGTTGCAATTGGTTCGCTCAGATTTATCGGTGACTGACCTGTATGATAATATAAGTACTAAGTTTAGATCCCTAGAAACATTAGGCATGAATTCTGATAGGGCAGCAATCTTAGTTCCACTCATTGAAGGATGTCTCCCCATTGACGTTTTGAAAATATGGGAAAGAAGAGCAGCAGATGAGGACGATGATGGTGGTAATAAAATTGATAAACTTTTGTGTTTTCTGGGCAAAGAAGCCGAGAGTGAACAAAGACTGCGTAATCATGCTAAGGTGAATGAGGTTGATTAATTCACTGCGCCCAGAACAGAGCCAACAGCAGCAGCTCTCGTTTCTTTCACTCCTACTGTCAGGCAGAATCGGGTTAGTTATCAGCAAACAGGACGACCACACAAAGTAACCCTAACCTGTTTGTTTTGTAATGAGAACCATCCCTCTTACAAGTGTTCTAAAGAAATGTCGGTTGAGGACCGTCGTAAAACCGTAAAAGAAAAACGAGCTTGTTTTGCATGCTTGCAGGGAGGTCACTCGAGACAGCAGTGTAGGAAAAGAATAGATTGTGGTAAATGTAAATGGAGGCACTATGATACCATGTGTGTTGGTGAACCCAGTAGAATAGCATCGTTATTTGCAGGGCCTAGTGGAACTGTCATTTTAAAAACATTAGTAGTACAATTGCGTGGTGTCACTGTTCGAATTTTACTTGATACTGCTTCACACCGCAGTTATATTTCGGAAGCTATCTGTGAAAAATTGGATTTGATCGAATGTGGTCGTGAAAATATTTGTCATGTGCAGTTTGGTGGGAGTGTGTCATCTGAAATATCACATCCAATTCATGAAATTGAACTAACTAGCTTACAGGGTGATAACAGTTTTGTTATTAAGGCACTTAGGGAGAAGAAGATTTGTGGTTTGATACCACCTGTGAATGATCCGCATGTGTTACGGAAGGTGGCTGCACATGGTATTACATTGACAGATGATGGAGTTAACCGACCTATTGATGTGTTGTTACGAGCGGATGTTATGGGCGAACTTGTCACAGGTGTGAAATATATTGACTCTAAGCTGTTAGCATTTGAGACGAAGCTTGGATGGTGTCTCCTGGGTACCGCAGAGAGGCAAGAAGTAAGCAGTATGACAAACTTTGTGACCTCTTTGCTCAATTTACACCATCCTTTATGGGACTTAGAAGTTATTGGAATTGAGAAACAAAAAGGTCGGATGTAGATAATAGATGTTTGCGAAATTTTGAAGACACAATTCGTTTCGAAGGTGAAAACTGTCGGTATGTAGTAGCATTGCCCTGGATTGATGAGCACCCCCTCTTCCCACTAATCGTGAAATAGCTGAAAGTCGTCTGAAATCAACAGTAAGCCGTTTAGTTAACAATGGACTCTATGATGCATATGATACTGTTTTTAAACAATGGGAAACAGATGGGATTATTGAAATAACATCTGATGAAAACATAGGGCACTTTCTACCTCACAGACCAGTTATAAATTATGGGAAAACAACTAAAATCTGCCCAGTCTTTGATGCATCGGCGAAAAGTATTGGAAACGTCTCTCTAAATGATTGTTTAGCAGCGGGACCCAACTTGATTGCTAGTATTGTACCTATCCTATTACGTTTCAGATTACAGGAGGTCGGTGTTGTGGGAGACATAAAACAGGCTTTCTTAATGATTGGACTGAACCCTGAGGATTGAGAAATGTTAAAATTCTTGTGGTGGCGTGATGGGCATATTATAACGCTGCGTCACTGTCGTGTAGTTTTTGGAGTTGTGTGTTGAAAGACTAAAAACTTCCTTTTACATGGATGATTGCCTTTGTTCATTTCAGTCCCTGAGTGATGCCAAGGAATTTGTGTCCGAAGCTACAAATGTCATGTCTCAAGCCAGTTTCCAACTCCGTGGGTGGGTTTTGTCAGGAGATGATGTGACACAAAATGTCTTAGGTGTCAAATGGCATGCTTTAGATGATCTGTTGGGATGCAACTTTAGCTTCGATCCAAAAGAGAAAATCAATGAATTAACTAAGAAGAAATTGCTGTCGATTATAAGTAGGGTGTTTGATCCATTGGGTTTGTTATCAGCACCTTTACTCCATTTGAAAATTGCATTGCAAATTGCATTTAAGCTCAAACTACACTGGGACACACCCCTTCCAAAAGAAATTCAAATGAAGTGCTCGTGGTGGCTTACTGAAGTTGATTTGATTGACAGCATTGTGGTGCCTAGATGTTTAAGAGGTGTCTCTGACACAGCTTGTTTACATGTATTCAGTGATGCCAGTCTCCTTGGACTGGGCACTTGTGCCTTTATGAGGTATGAAAACAAAGATGGCTTTAATGTTCGATTTGTTTTAGCTAAGTCCAGAGTTGCACCAATGGAAGACATGTCAATCCCTCGTAAAGAGCTTGTAGCGGCAACACTTGCAGCAAGGCTTGGTTCTGTTATTAGGAAATCTACTAATATTTCTAACATTGTGTACTGGTCTGATTTTATGATTGTTCTTTACTGGATCAAGAAAGGTGAATGGAAGACCTTTGTTGGAAACCGGGTAAAGGAAATCTACCAGTTGACGTCACCCGAGCAGTGGCGATTTGTTCCTGGTGATTGTAATCCTGCTGATGTACTCAGCCGAGGATGCTTGTTGTCCGAATTTGTTGCATCAAAATGGTGGGAGGATCCTCTGTGGCTCCTAGAGAATGAGAACAAGTGGTTAACTGTGAAAATTGCCCCTACAGAAGAGGAATCTAAGAAAACGGCTGTTAATTTGTACAACACAGGCGATGTAAGAGAAAACATGTTCACACACTTTGCTTCTTTCTCGAAAAATGTGCGTGTTGTTGGTTGGATCTACCGATTTCTTGAGAAAGCTAGTGGGAAAAGTTCAAACTGTGGAGAGGAGTTGATGGGCAAAGAAGTACGACATGCTGAATTGAAATTAGTACGGTGGATTCAGAGTAGTTACCCTCTAGATGTAAATAATTTCAACATTAAAACTGATGATGATGGCTTGATTCGAGTTCATACTAAAATATTATCTGATGTGTTCACACCCATGTTCAAGGAATCCATTTTACTACCTCAGTGTGAACTAGTGGAGTCCATGGTGGTAGAATGTCATGCGAAAATGCACCATGCTGGAGCAAGTACTGTGTTAGGAGCCCTGAGAGAAGAATACTGGATAGTCAGAGGTAGACGATTAGCCCGACGTGTTGTTAGTAAATGTGTTCATTGTCTTAGGCACAAAGCCCAACCAGTGAGAACGCCACCTGTCGGGTTACCTAATAACCGTGTAAATCTTGGAAAGGTGTTCCAAGTATGCGGAGTCGATTTGGCTGGACCTCTTTTCATAAAAGATGGTAATAGGGTTTGGATTGCCTTGTTCACCTGTCCTGTATACCGTGCAATCCATCTTGAAGTGGTAGAGTCGCTCTCTACATAATCGTTTCTACATGCTCTTCGGAGAATGATCGCCAGGCGAGGCAGAATCACAACTATGTACAGTGATAACGGTACTAACTTTGTAGGAGTTTGGAATCTCATTAAGCAGACTACAGTTGAACGTGAATTGAAAATTCAGTGGCTATTTAATATTCCCACAGGTGCTTGGTGGGGTGGATTTTTTGAGCGGCTTATTGGGGTGATTAAAAGACTGTTGAAAATATCCCTTGGTCGTGCGTTATTGAATCTTTGTGAACTAATGACCTTGATTACCGAAATTGAGGCTGTTATGAAAGCGCGTCCCATTACCCACATGTCTGAAGATGTTAATGAGTTGAGACCAATAACGCCTGCTATGTTTTTGCAGGAGCAGTTTGAGACAAAGGTGCCTGATCTTGACGAAGTGGATGAAAAGGGTCTTTCTGCTAGGGTGAAATATGTAGCTGAGGTTAGGATAAACCTAAAAGAACGTTTTCGTCAGGAATACCTAGGGTCTCTGATGTTAAACACTGCTAAGTCTTCTAAGAATGTCATGATGGGAGATGTTGTATGGGTTGTGTCTGACCAAAAGAAAAGAATTGATTGGGAATTGGCTCGAGTGCTTGAGATCTTCCCTGGTAAAGATGGAGTAACTAGAGTGGCAAAGGTAAAACCGGTTAAGAGTGAGTTGTTGCGACCAGTCCAACGTTTGTGCTTGATGGAGATTGGATCTCCTAATGAAAATAGTGATGGTTCTTTGTGTGGTCCCAATGCTGTTGATTTGGTGCCTGATTGTGACTATAGTAACCCCTCTCAGGGAGTTGAGAGTGAAGCTGTTGCTCTGACAAGAAGGGGCAGAGTTGTTAAAAGGCCAAACAAACTGAATTTGTAAATATTTGTTAATTCCATGTTTATTCCTATGTTTGTATTATTTTGTGCTTTTAGTTGAAACCTACCGTTTCAAGGTGGGAGAAAATGTTGTGAATGTGCTTCTGTAATTTTGTGAATGTAGTTCTGTAATTAAATTTGATTTTTGTAAGTTGGCACCCTTGGAGCGTTGATGAGCAAGATGGAACAGGTCTTGAGTAACAGAATATAATGGCTGGATAGTGATGCTCTTTGGGTACAATAAAAGTGATTGTTCTTGAATTGTAGACATGACTTGAAGAATTGATGTGTAACAGATACCATAGATTGGTATTTCTGTATTGTTGGCTGCATACAGTTTATAGGAACTATCTACATTGTCATGCTTTGTTGCTGGCCAAATTGAAACATCCGCTCCACTGTCTACAAGGAACTGCATTCCCGTTTCTTTATCTCTCACAAATAACCGGGATCTGCGGCACAACTCGTGACCTTCAGCAGCGGAACTTGCCGCTAATTCTACTGCTGTTTCTCGTCTTCCGGATTCTTCCATCCGCACGGTTGTTTACATTCATCTGGGTAGCATCTTGAGCCAAATTTAAAATGATAGTAACACAATTTCCCTTCTCTACTTTGCCTGGGGCTACGATGTGTTGCTCGTGAGTGATGTCTTCCGATTGGGATAGCTGCTATTTGTTGTTCCAATGCGGTAATTTTCGCTACGATTTCATCCGGTGTTGCACTGTTACTTGAAGAGCACTGACTTGGGGGTTTTGTGGCACTATGCAGTTCAGTACGTGGATTCATTTCCAGTATTTTGTCTGTCATTATTGCCATTTCCTCCAATTCCTCATCACTAACTAGCAATATGTTTTTTACTGAGTTTGGAAGTTTGTCTAGCCATAGTGTTCTTAAGACTTTGTTTGAAATATCTGCGCCTGCCAGGGATTGCATTTTGCGCAGCAGCTGACTTGGTTTGAGGTCCCCTAAACCAATTCATGTCATTAATCGCTTTATTTTCTTATCTTCACTTTCTTTGAAGATGTTGAGGAATCTTTCTTTTGCCGCGGCATATTTACAGGAGTTATCACTACTAATGATGTCCCATATGTTTTCCACATATTTCGGTTCTAATTGCGAAACCAAGTAATTAAATTTAGTCTCTTCAGATGTTATCCTGTTAATCGTAAATTGTGCTTCGATCTGGTAAAACCAAATGTCTGGTTTATCGGCCCAGAACGGTGGAATTTTAACAGACACTTTACTAACCTCAACTTCACTGGTAGCGCCATTAGACGTTCGTGCAGCATTATCACTATTATCAGTCATTTCTCGAATCACGTCGGGGTCACCAATTTATAGATACTCTATTTATTTTTATTTTCAATCACTTATTTCAACTGATTTCAACAGAACAACAACAATCAGTATTTCTCCATAGATTACATTATAGGCACTGCTAACTATATATTAGTCTCTTTCTACTGTTTGTTTTCTTTCTTTACTCACAGCTACCTATATCATGTCCACAGCTACCTAAATCATGTCTCCTGCACCTACAGCTTCACACAGGTACAATTAGTGGAAGGTTCTTTAACATGCCATAAATCTATGACATGGGACCGCCGGCTTTACTTCCCCTCCGAAATACAGATATGTACTGTGCCCAATCGGGGATGGTACAAGGTCGAACACACAACTTTTTAAATGAAAGGATATAATCCACGTTAAACCAAGAAGAAACTTTTACAGAAAGGTAGCTATGGAACAAAGATTATGAAGAAGCAGATGATTGACACATCATCAACTCTTCTCGATCATGTAGTAGTAAACAATGACAAAATGCAGCTCACAATATCCAATGTGGATACAGACATAAGTGACCACAATATAATCATCACAGACACTGTCTGGCCATACAAAAGAACCCATTCTCATAACAAAATTTCCACTTCGTCGATTAGTCCTAATTGTAGCCTATGGCTAACGAAACAAACGATAATAATGATATCACACAAACTAGCTAGGATATTACGATCAACAACATGTACAGCGCTTTTATTGACCAAATGCAAGGAACTATAAAAAGACGCAAGCACAATTCCAACAATCAGAAAATATTGTCAAATACAGATGATGCAAGTCCATGGATTACATCTGAATTGATAATATTGATTAAGCGACGCAACACACTACACCAAAAAGTCAAGATCAGGCAACACAAAGATATCATCTCCATAAAAGAAGAATATATTATGTGCAGAAATGCAGTAACATCATTGAAAAGGAAACAAAAAGCAGATTTTTACTCACAAAAGCTAAACTTGTATGATAAAAAAGTAAAGAAAACATGGGAAATCTTGAATGAAATTATATATAACAAAAGGTATAGCTCTAAATCTTGCACATCTCTTATGATAGATAACACGGTCGTTGCAGATAAACAGGAGATTGCTAACTCATTCAATGACTATTTTACATGCATAGCCAGCAATCTTGCATCCCAGATAACTGATCAGGACTGTACAAGTCAGAATGCTAACTACCAGTCAGAATCACTCTTTCTATATCCAACAGATCACGTTGAAGTTAAATTTATAATTAAGAATCTAAAAAAATAAAAAAGTTGTGGTGTAGATGGGATTTCAGCTAGTGTGGTTAAAACGTTTGATGATCAACTAATAACGATGCTTGTTACTATAATTAATGAATCTATGACTAGTGGCATAGTATCACAAGCTCTAAAAATTGCTAAAGTAATACCAATTTTCAAAGGAGGAAATACAAGTGATGCAGGGAACTATAGACCTATATCTATACTACCAATTATTTCCAAAGTCCTGGAAAGCATTGTTAAGGTGAGGCTAGTGAAGTTTCCGCAGAATAACAATTTTTTTATAGAGCCCAATATGGTTTTGTTGAGAACTCCGGTACAGAACTGGCTATTACTGATCTTATTTCAATGCTTCAGGAAAGCATTGACCGCAACGAGATAGCAGCTGGGTTATTCATTGATCTGGCTAAAGCTTTTGACACAGTAAATCAAGAAATTCTATTATCAAAATTAGAGAATGCTGGAATTCGAGGCGTTGCATTGGAGTGGTTCCATAGTGGAAGAAAGCAATATGTTGCCATGAATGGCTATCAAAGTGCGGAAAAGGCTGTATCGTGTGGGGTTCCTCAAGGGTCTACCTTGGGCCCTACGCTGTTTCTAATATATATAAATGATTTAAGTAAAGTTAATTTAAAAGGTCAAATTATGCTTTACGCTGATGATACGAATGTTTTCTAAACTGGTAGCAAAGTGGGTACAATAATCAATAATATGGAAGAAGACTTAAACGCAATAGCCAAGTGGCTCAATATTAATAAATTGACTTTGAACGTCACGAAAACAAAATATATGATAATGACAAAACCCAGTATGAAAAATATTGAACATAATCATATATATAGCAACAACACAATAATAAACGAGGTCGAACATTTTAAATATTTGGGGCTAATCATTGATAAACATCTAAGCTGGGTAGCACACGTTCATTATATTGCGAAGAAGATAGCTCCGGCATCTGGGCTGTTGAGAAAATTGAGATACTTAATCCCTAGAAAACTTCTAATCACAGTATATTACTCACTCGTACACAGTCACTTGCAGTATCTAAATGTAATTTGGACTCAGTGTAAAAAGACAGCCCTGCATGAACTTATGGTAATACAAAATAGAGCGATAAAAATATATATAACCTACCCTTTAATACACACAGTCGAGATTTATATGCCAAGAGTAAAATAATGCCAATGTCAATGTGTGCAGTATTAAGGTCAGCAATACGAATACACAGAATTAAGCAAAACAATGTGCTGCATAACAGTGACTACACCCTAAATTCCGACTTTCATACTTATAACACGCGACAAGCAGATGACTTCGCTCTCTTTCAAATCCGCTCGTATAAATTTGGTAACTGTAGCTTTAAGTTCTCAGCCATTCAATCTTACAACCATCTTCCAAGCGATTTAAAATCAATTTCCAATCTGTCGACTTTCAAATTTAAATTAAAGAGACTACTTTGGAATCGGTACCTAATGAAGTAGGTAGCCAAATTTAGTGAATCATCATGTCTCATTTCACTCTGCATTGATAAACTTATTATTTTAATTATTATTTAATTATTATTTTGGGGAGCGTGATGGCGCAGTGGCTTAGCTTCTCGCCTTTCACCCGGACGGCCAGGGTTCGAATCCCGGTGACAGCGGGGTGGAATTTTCACGTGGAAAATCACGTGGCGTCAGGAAGGGCATCCGGCCTTAAGTCCCCGGCCAAAACCAAAATGAGCCTGGTTGGCTCTGGCGACCCCAATTAATTGGGAAAAACCGAAGAAAGTATATTTAATTATTATTTTACTCTTTATTTTTATGTTATTTACATTGTACATTTTCTTTTGGTAAGCTAATTACAGTGTTAGGTCTAGTATCATTGTCGAAAATTAACTTAATCACGCAGCAAATGTGTATGTAAGGTATATATGTATACAAAATTGTAGTAGACGCCAATAAATTTGTATTGTGCAATTCCTATGTAAGAGCCTCTGGCTTGTTGGAATTAATTGTTCAATAAATGATGATGATTCAGCAGTACACGAATACAGAGAATGGGGAATCGCCCGTTTTGGAGCCAGATAATTGCAGAGAACAATTTTGCTGGCCACTGAAATGAGAATCAAAAGGCAGATTATTAAGTCTCCCAAGGAACGGGATTTTCCAATATTTAAAATTTATAATATACGCACAGATAAAAAGCGCTGACTCAGATGACGTCATATGACGAGAGCGCAAGGGTTCGTGGAAGAAAGTAGTTAGTCGGTTAGGCCCCGGAGCGTGGATAAAAAAGTTTTAATTAATTATAAACAATCAGACGATCGAATCTCGATCAACCCAAGATAAATCGAACATTTAGAATATTCCTCGCCTATAGGGAAACTTTCGAAGATGATTGGAACAGGGAATCAAAAGTTAAGCTCGCAAAGTAATTAGGGAACTATGTTTTATCCCAAACTAAATATAAGGGCTCCTAGCGAAGTCGAAGTCAGTCAGTTGAAGCCAGTCATTTGAAGACCGCGGTGGAGGCACGTTACGTGAATCGAGTTGTGAACTCATGTTGGAGTTACGCTGGTTCGAGACCTCGATACAGTAATATCATATTCATTCGAAGTCATTTGAAGACCTCGGTGAGGGCACGTCACGAAAGTTAAGTCATTTCATACGCCGTGTAGAGACTCTTTTACTAAGTTCAGTCTATTTGTGAACTCCTGTTGGAGTAACGCTGGTTCGAGACCAAGCTATGTCAAGCTACGTTATAGTGCGTTAGGCTACGCTACGCAAAGTATATAAAGGACCTCAAAATGAGGCATAGAATGATAATAGTCATAAATTTGACCTCATAGAAGGCCACGTTGTATTCATCAGTTTGTGGAATCTAGTAAGGAAAACATAGGTTCGAGACCACGATACGAGAAATTGTGAACTGTAGGGAAAGCTACGCTACACCAAGCGAAGACATTATAAGCAGAGGTCTCAGACGGGAGCCTTATTTTCAAGTCATCGCACCATAAAGTCTAATAAGTTGAACGTCAGAGGACATTGGTTGAAAAGGAAACAGAATACTTAAAGGAATACGAAATAGAGAAGTGTTAGAGCTAGGAAGTATATGGTCCTCGTGGGAGGTCAAGTTAGCACGAAAACTATAGGTTCGCGATAAAGGCAACCATAGAACGAAAGGATAGAGCTACAGTGGAGATAGACCAACAAGTAGTAGTAAAGAATTAAGGAAGGCTCTATAAAAAAAGAACAGTTCAAACAGACACTACAAACATTGAATTCGAAGGGTAGGAGATACAGGTGGAGAAGGAGACACACGTTCGATGCTGGAAAGAGGTGGCAGAGGAAAGAGACTTTCACGATAGGAGCATCAGTAGGACACATCGTCAGCGGTCGAAAGAGCGTTCGTCAGCGGCTGAGATATGATCCGTGTGAAATAGCGTTTGTGTAAATAGGTTATTTGTCTATCCCAGTGTAAGAAGGGATATGTTTTATCTGTGTAAAGTGTTCCTTTTTAAGAGAATGTGTCAGTGTAAGAAGAGTGTTGAGAATATGAAAAGTGTATGTAAAATTGGTAAAATGTATTGCTAAAGAAAATGCAAGATGGGTCAACCCATCATAAGATTTGGTCATCCACCTGAGAGGGAGAAGGGGTAAGTAATGATACTTCATTGCAATATGTTGCGTTACGCACGACTAACTAAATGAGTGATAATAATGAATGGAATTGTAACCATAAAGTAAAAATGTGATTGAGTAATAAAGGTATTATATAAATGATAAAATCAGTGAAACCCGGGAAAAAAGAATGAAACATAATTAATAAAATCTTGAAGGAGGAAATCGTTTGCACTTTTGGACCAATGGCAGGTCAACATGCCATGTAAATATTGAGTTTTATACGCCAGAATAATAATATCGAGTTTTATACTCCAGAATAATTATATTGAGTTGTATACTCCAAAATAATAATATTGAGTTTTGTATTCTACAATAATAATATTGAGTTTTTATACTCCAGAATAATAAATGAATAATGAATTGTTATAATTGAAACAGTAAGTGGATAATGGAATTTTATAAATCGGAATAATTAAAGTATTGAATGAATAGTGGTGGTTGTATACCGTAATAATTGAAGGGTTGAATAGTGGTTGTTGTAAAGAAATTATGAAAATATAGGCTGTTTTGCCATGTTAAAGGAAACTAAAGGTACCGATAAGATGTAGTGGAATAGACCGTAATTGAAGGCAAGCGATTAAAAGTAGTGAAGTTGATAGGTGATGAATATCCAAGCATATGATTGTGCCAAATAAAGGGCAAGTAAGTTGAAGTAAACTCAAGCTAGGAGTAATTATGCATTGTTAGTTCATACCCATTTTTCGAGAGATCAGTCTACGGAGACGGTTCATCGAATGAATTCTGGGTAGCGACCAAAAGAGTGGATGTATGGGATTCCCACTAAAATAGCTGTGTGTGTTATATTGTTATTGAATCTGCATTGTAAGTCTGGATGAATGTATTTGTGTACGCAGAAGGCCGAGACTTTGGTGAAAGATCCTCCCTCGAGTCGTTCGTGCAATTAATGGGCGGGCGAGCATGGCGTCTCGGACCATGCCATTTTCTTCGTGTTTTTCTCATGAACTCCTGTTGGAGTAACGCTGGTTCGAGACCAAGTTATGTCAAGCTACGTTATAGTGCGTTAGGCTACGCTACGCAAAGTATATAAAGGACCTCAAAATGAGGCATAGAATGATAATAGTCATAAATTTGACCTCATAGAAGGCCACGTTGTATTCATCAGTTTGTGGAATCTAGTAAGGAAAACATAGGTTCGAGACCACGATACGAGAAATTGTGAACTGTAGGGAAAGCTACGCTACACCAAGCGAAGACATTATAAGCAGAGGTCTCAGAAGGGAGCCTTATTTTCAAGTCATCGCACCATAAAGTCTAATAAGTTGAACGTCAGAGGACATTGGTTGAAAAGGAAACAGAATACTTAAAGGAATACGAAATAGAGAAGTGTTAGAGCTAGGAAGTATATGGTCCTCGTGGGAGGCCAAGTTAGCACGAAAACTATAGGTTCGTGATAAAGGCAACCATAGAACGAAAGGATAGAGCTACAGTGGAAATAGACCAACAAGTAGTAGTAAAGAATTAAGGAAGGCTCTATAAAAAAGAACAGTTCAAACAGACACTACAAACATTGAATTCGAAGGGTAGGAGATACAGGTGGAGAAGGAGACACACGTTCGATGCTGGAAAGAGGTGGCAGAGGAAAGAGACTTTCACGATAGGAGCATCAGTAGGACACATCGTCAGCGGTCGAAAGAGCGTTCGTCAGCGGCCATTTTCTTCTTGTTTTTCTTATGCCAGCATTGCCAATTATTGTTGCCTAAGCGGGCGTAGTACGCTGTGAGCAGGTGCTCCTATTACCGACCATCCGTGTGAAATAGCGTTTGTGTAAATAGGTTATTTGTTTATCCCAGTGTAAGAAGGGATATGTTTTATCTGTGTAAAGTGTTCCTTTTTAAGAGAATGTGTCAGTGTAAGAAGAGTGTTGAGAATATGAAAAGTGTATGTAAAATTGGTAAAATGTATTGCTAAAGAAAATGCAAGATGGGTCAACCCATCATAAGATTTGGTCATCCACCTGAGAGGGAGAAGGGGTAAGTAATGATACTTCATTGCAATATGTTGCGTTACGCACGACTAACTAATTGAGTGATAATAATGAATGGAATTGTAACCATAAAGTAAAAATGTGATTGAGTAATAAAGGTATTATATAAATGATAAAATCAGTGAAACCTGGAAAAATGAATGAAACATAATTAATAAAATCTTGGAGGAGGAAATCGTATGCACTTTTGGACCAATGGCAGGTCAGCATGCCATGTAAATATTGAGTTTTATACGCCAGAATAATAATATTGAGTTTTATACTTCAGAATAATTATATTGAGTTTTATACACCAAAATAATAATATTGAGTTTTGTATTCTACAATAATAATATTGAGTTTTTATACTCCAGAATAATAAATGAATAATGAATTGTTATAATTGAAACAGTAAGTGGATAATGGAATTTTATAAATTGGAATAATTAAAGTATTGAATGAATGGTGGTGGTTGTATACCGTAATAATTGAAGGGTTGAATAGTGGTTGTTGTAAAGAAATTATGAAAATATAGGCTGTTTTGCCATGTTAATGGAAACTAAAGGTACCGATAAGATGTAGTAGAATAGACCGTAATTGAAGGCAAGCGATTAAAAGTAGTGAAGTTGATAGGTGATGAATATCCAAGCATATGATTGTGCCAAATAAAGGGCAAGTAAGTTGAAGTAAACTCAAGCTAGGAGTAATTATGCATTGTTAGTTCATACGCATTTTTCGAGAGATCAGTCTACGGAGTCGGTTCATCGAATGAATTCTGGGTAGCGACCAAAAGAGTGGATGTATGGGATTCCCACTAAAATAACTGTGTGTGTTATATTGTTATTGAATCTGCATTGTAAGTCTGGATGAATGTATTTGTGTATGCAGAAGGCCGAGGCTTTGGTGAAAGGTCCTCCCTCGAGTCGTTCGTGCAATTAATAGGCGGGCGAGCATGGCGTCTCGGACCATGTCATTTTCTTCGTGTTTTTCTTATGCCAGCATTGCCAATTATTGTTGCCTAAGCGGGCGTAGTACGCTGTGAGCAGGTGCTCCTATTACCGACCAATTAATAAATCTCCGAATAAATGTATAGATGAATTAATTCGCAAAGTGAAGTTATGATGAATGAGAAGTGAAGTAATTGAAAAGGTAGGAATATTATAAAGAATTTGGATACTCATTGAGACGGGAAATGCGAGATGTAGTTGAATGAATGGAAAGCCTTAAGAGTTGTACGGATCGTTTGTTGTGATCATAAATATTGTTTTAACAAGCTGGTTGGGGAAGTCCGACCTTGCCTGCAGACCGTGTCTTGGAAGGGAGAATAAGGGTCCTTTTATGAGGAAGCGGCATACACAATGGCAAGTGGTCTGAATAGTAATTAACGGAGTACAAGTAAAATTATTTAATGACAAGAGCTACAGTGCTCAAATTTACATTTTAATTGCTAAGGATTAGACGAGTATTTCTTGCTAAAACTGAAATGAATTCTTTCAAATTTGTCGAAAATGGTCAAAGATGATTATGTAAAAAGTAAGTGATTTCCTCACTCTAAAGACAAATCAGACGGGTAAATATACAGTGTGGTCCACCCGCCCCTTATTATTTAGTTTTATGAAACCCAACTAACATCTCAATTCTCCCGATGGTCGATATTGCTCTGCGCTCTGACTGTGTGACAGCAATGTAATTGGGTCATGGGTCTAGCAAAGAAAAACCGACCTTAAACTTTTCCCCGCCAAATACTATGGCCCATTCTACTAACATATGACTCACTGCTCCTTGAAATAACACACATACACGTAATACGATCGAGTTAATAGCTTACGCCACGTGATCTGTAATAGTAAAAGGTTAAATCAACACCATAAACCGTGATTGAAGACTTTGAGATGGACTCAAACGTTTGAGGTGGGACGGCTACAGGAACTTCAGCACGTTTAGCGTGCGTTGTCTACCATGTGATTGTGGCTGAGAGGATTAAAGCCTGACCGTACCTAGTGGGAGCGAGCGGCTAGAATGCTGCTTCGAATCCAGTAGCAGGCATACTTTTTTGAACGAAAGCCCACATTCCATTTTAGTCGGGATGTAACTACATTGCCACATTTATTGCCTTACGACTCATTTTTGTGAAGAGTACGTTGAATTTTGATGATATATTAAGAAAATACGATCGAATTGGTACGATATGCCACGTGACCTGTAATGGCAGAATATTAAAAAACTGGCATGAATATTAACATAACATATCGAAGTGTTGCTCCGGAGGTCCGGGTTCGATTCCCAGCTCTGCCAAGAAATGTAATACATGTCTGAGGGCTGAAATTGGGTACACGTAGCCTCGTGAAGCAAATATGAGAAGAAGTGGGTTTGATTCCCACCTCAACCACCATAGAAATGGTTTTCCGTGGTTTCCCACTTCTACTCCGGCCAAATTCCGGGACGGATTCTATCTTAAGGCCACGTCCGCCTCCTTCCCAATCCTTAATTGCAAATACACACATAATTACAAGCCCGCAATAACTCAGGTTATCAGACAAATTCTACACACACACACACAAGTAAACGGGGCTATGTGACCGCGAAGTTCTAGCCCGTCAAATTAAACAAAACAACATATCGAAGGATATTCTGATCGCCAGTGCTTGCATCGAAGGTTTTTTTTAGCGTATGGCTTTTAGTGCCGGGAGTGTCTGAGGACATGTTCGGCTCGCCAGTTTTGTAGCTGCTTCGAGGCGGACACCCAATCGGTGAGCTACAAGTACCGTCGTGTGTGGAGTGTTGTCTGGGGAGGAAAGTTTGAATGTAAGGACAAGGAGTTGGAAGGTAGCGGCTGTGGCCTATAGTTAGGGACCAACCCCGGCATTTGCTTGCCTGGAAGGAAGATGGGAAACCACAGAAGACCATCTTAAAGGTTACCGGCGGGGGCATTCGAACCTCCTCGCCTCCCGGATGTGAGCGACTGCCAGCAGTCATGCCGTAACGACCACGGCTAACTCACCCGGTTGCGTCGAAGTATACGTATTCCTTAGAAATTCCCATGGTATTATTAGCATACTTTCGTTTTTTGCAAAAAATGAAAGTAGTCTTATGAGATCTACACAGGGCCAAAACTTGTGTGTCTGTCTGTGTGTGTGTGACTGTGTCTCTGTGTGCGTGTGAGTGTGTGTACTCTGAATGTCTGCCCCCTCTATAAATTCGAACACGGTGAAACCGAATTGAACGAAATTTGGTACAGAGGTAGCACTACCGTAGAACACCTCAGTGTCATGTTTTATACCGCCACCATCTTGACGGAAACGTAATGGTGGCCACCCAAATGTTCAAAGTGTAAATCAAATTACGACTAACTTAATCATCCGATCTCTACCAAATTTTGCAACAACATATACTTGTATGGCGAGCGTCGTTTGACTGAACTACAAGGTCATCAGCCCATTCGTTTGCTCATGACGGCCATGTATGTGTGCAAATCGATTCCCCCTATCAATTCAAACACGGTGAAACTGAATTGAACGAAATTTGGTGCAGAGGTAGCACTAGTAAAGGGCACTCCAGTGTCATGTTTCATATCGCTGCCATCTAGACGAAAACGTAATGGCGGCCATCCTAATGTTAAAAGCTTGAATCAAATTACGACCAACCTAATAATCTGATCTCTACCAAATTTTGCAACAACATACCTTTATATATAGAGAATCTTTTGACCACACTACAAGGACATCAGGCCAATAATGTGCGGATAGCGGCCATGTATATGTGCAAATCGATTCCCCCTATCTTTTCAAACACGGTGAAACCGAATGGAACGAAGTTTGATACAGAGGTAGCACTAGCAAAGGCCTCATCAGTGTCATGTTTTATATCGCCGCCATATTGACGGAAACGGAATGGCGACCACCCAAATGTTAAAAGCTTAAATCAAATTACGACCAACCTAATCATTTGATCTCTACCAAATTTTTCAACAACATATCTTTTTGTGGGAAGCATCTTTTGACTGAACTACAAGGTAAACAGCCCAATATTTTGCAGATAGCGGCCATGTATGTGTGCAAATCGATTCCCCACATCAATTCAAACACGGTGAAACCGAATTGAATGTTTTTTTTTACAGAGGTAGCACTAGCCAAGGGCACATCATATTCATGTATAATATCCGCATCTTACGTTGTATTTCAAGAAGCTACTACAACCAACATTCAATTATACTCTTTGAAACGGACAAAGAGTTATAACAATACCCATGCATTTAGGAGAAAGTAGGCAATACGTTCTTTACCGAATATCTTGTTTTGTTATTAATTTTTTACAAAAAGTCATAGCATATCTTTAGGCCCGTATCACACGACACTCGCTGGCAAGGAAGCTGCTGTGATCGCTGGTACAAAATCCTGTATGATTCTGTTCTATTCGTCAGTACACCTGCTTGTATGACCGAAGTGTATCACACGCTAGCATTTTGTACGCTAAGTTGTATGAAATAAAACAGA
Source organism: Meconema thalassinum (assembly GCA_946902985.2). Lineage (NCBI taxonomy): Eukaryota > Metazoa > Arthropoda > Insecta > Orthoptera > Tettigoniidae > Meconema > Meconema thalassinum. The sequence goes on from OX336391.1 coordinate 473,875,964, forward strand.
AGGGCTGTCGTTTGAGGGCATTATTTGCAGTTCTGTCGCCTTAGTAACGTAAAGCGGTCGCGAAACTTGCTTTAAGTAAATTAGAAAACATGCCAGGTACCGGTACTGAATGAATGCATTCCAAATCAATATTTAAGATCTAACTGTAATAATTGATTATTTTACCATACGCGTTAATAAGAAGCGCAAATAAAACCTCCAGAGTGTGTTGGAAATGTGTGCAAGTGTTATTGCGTCCGCCCGCTCATTCGAAGATCCCGGGTGCAAGACTATCCAACGGCATATATTTTAAATTCCTTTTAACTATTTTATTATACCCTCCATACCTCGTACAGCAAGATTTCAACTTGGTTTTGTTCACATTATCTACGAAGACGATAGGGAAAGTTATTTTCTTGTCTCATTTAAATGGCTATTTTCCCTAAATATTGTTAACTCTAGAACTGCGGACCGTCTTCCAGGAAGACGGTGTGGTGTTTAATCAAGTGCGACCGTCTCTCTGAAAGACGGTCTCGGTATTCATATATAGTGCTACTGTTAGCCATCAGATGGCACTAATTTCAAGTCATGCTGGTTCCCGATGCTTTTATCTTTCGTTGTGTTACTCTTTGGCAAACAAATGGCAATAAGCAGGCTATTATTTGGCTGCAGAAGTGGAAGTGCTTTCATGTTGACATTGAAGTTGCATTGAGCAAAATGGCAGCCAACAAGCCTATGTAGATGATTCAGAAATTGAGCGCTTTTTTTTTAGTAAATAACAGGAATTATTTAAAACTGGTTCCTGAAATAGTAACAAAAAACTGTGAACTTTTCATTTATGATGTGTCTGACAAACATTTAACTTGGCAATATGGTTTTCTAGAGCAGAAAAGTCAATTTTTATTTTTATTTTTATGAAATATTTTTATGATTAATTCAAACTGATGAGTCTGAATGATTCACCTCTATAAAAATAATATAGAACAGTCTTTCTGCTTCCTATTGATGTATGGTAAGTTATAGGCCTATTCATGAACACAGTTTTTTTTTTACAGAAAAGGCAGAAGGTGAATTTCTCATATATATGCATAATGGAGAAATGTCATACTGTAAAAATAACTTTCTTTTCTAGTAAATAACAGGAATTATTTAAAACTGGTTCTTGAAATAGTACCAAAAAACTACGAACTTTTCATTTATGATGTGTCTGACAAAAAATTATCTTGGCAATATGGTTTTCTAGAGCAGAAAATCAATTTTTTATTTTTTTATTTTTATGAAATACTTTTTATGATTAATTCAAACTGATGAGTCTGAATAATTCACCACTATAATAATAATATAGAACAGTCTTTCAGCTTTCTATTGATGTATGATAAGTTATAGGCCTATTCATGAACACGGTTTGCTTACAGAAAAGGCAGAATGTGAATTTCTCATATACCGGTATGTGCATAATGGAGAAATGTCATATTGTAAAAATAACTTTCTTTTTTAGTAAATAACAGGAATTATTTAAAACTGGTTCCTGAAATAGTAACAAAAAACTGTGAAGTTTTCATTTATGATGTGTCTGACAAACATTTAACTTGGCAATATGGTTTACTAGAGCAGAAAACTCTTATTTTTTATGAAATACTTTTTATGATTTATTCAAACTGATGAGTCTGAATGATTCACCTCTATAAAAATAATATAGAAGAGTCTTTCAGCTTTCTATTGATGTATGATAAGTTATAGGCCTATTCATGAACACAGTTTGCTTACAGAAAAGGCAGAAGGTGAATTTCTCATATAGGCTATGTGCATAATGGAAAAATGTCATATTGTAAAAATAATTTTCTTTTTTAGTAAATAACAGGAATTATTTAAAACTGGTTCTTGAAATAGTAACAAAAAACTGTAAACTTTTCATTTATGATGTGTCTGACAAACATTTAACTTGGCAATATGTTCTTTTAGAGCAGAAAAGTCAATTTTATGTTTTATTTTTTATAAAATACATTTTATGATTAATTCAAACTAATGAGTCTGAATGATTCACCTCTATAAAAATAATATGGAACAGTCTTTCAGATTTCTACTGATGTATGATAAGTTATAGGCCTATTCATGAACGCAGTTAGCTTACAGAAGAGGCAGAAGGTGAATTTCTCATATATGTGCATAATGGAGAAATGTCATATTGTATAAATAATTTTCTTTTTTAGTAAATAACAGGAATTATTTATAACTGGTTCTTGAAATAGTAACAAAAAACTGTGAACTTTTCATTTATGATGTGTCTGACAAACATTTAGCTTGGCAATATAGTTTTCTAGAGCAGAAAAGTCAATTTTTTATATCTATATATTTTTTATAAAACACTTTTTATGATTAATTCAAACCGATGAGTCTGAACGATTCACCTCTATAGGAATAATATAGAACAGTCTTTCAGCTTTCTATTGATGTATGATAAGTTATATTCATGAACACAGTTTGCTTACAGATACTAAATTCCCATAGTGTGTATTTTATGGGAATGTACTGCAGCATTTGACGGATAAACCTGCAGCAGTTCTAGGGTTAAAAACCATGGATGGATACTATTCGTTATAATTATTATTTTTAGTCGATTTTACCCTCCATGTTAGGTTTTCCCACGGACTCAGCGAGGGATCCCATCATTACCGCCTCTACGGGCAGTGTCCTGGAGCTTGAAACATCTCGTCTGTGGGATACAACTGGGGAGGTGGGATCAGCACCTCGCCCAGGCGGCCTGCAAAGCGAAAAGGGTCCTCTTCAGGGATGGGAAGGGAGGGATAGGCAAGGAAGAGGGAAGGAGGCGGCCGAGGCCGTATGGTAGGTAACATCCCGGCATTTGCCCGAAGGCGAAGTGGGAAACCACGGAAAACCACTTTGAGGATGGCTGAGGTGGGAATCGAACCCCCTCTACTCATTTAGACCACCCAAGGCTGGGTAGACCCCGTCCCAGTCCTCATACCACTTTTCAAATTTCGTGGCAGAGCCGGGAATCGGACCCAGGAAGTCCGGGGTGGCAGCTAATCACGCTGACTACTACGCAACGGAGGCGACTCTATTCGTGATAATTAGAATTTTAATAGTTCAATATTTATAATAATACGACACGTTCTGTAATTACTGACTTGCTCCGAGGCTCAGCGGTAACGCTTGCTATGCCCAAGGCTGCAGATTCGTATCCTGGCGCAGTCAGCTGGCATTTGAGGGTGCGCAAATGCGAGGGAGCCGTGTCAGTAGATTTACAAGCACTTTGAAGATCCCCTTCGGAGCAAAATTCCGGCACCCCGGCGTATCTAAAAGCCAGAGCAGTTAAAAGGGACGTAAAACCAATAGTGTTATAATTATCTGTATTAACTGCATGTTTGAGGCAGATGACCTCGTAGTTCCGCCCCATAAAACCTCACTAACTATTATTCTAAGTGTATAGCAAGCGCTTTTCGTACAGACGCCGTTGAAAGAAATTATAGTTTCGGTCTGATGTATTTATTCGCGAGCCTACCCACATAACAAATCTATTTGTTATGTGGGTCCTCTGAGTCGGAGTTTTCCTTTAAACAAAGGTGGTCAAAATTTCGAACACTTGCTACGTTGAATATTCAAGATACCTTGCTTTCGTTCTACAGATCATTATGTCGTCGTCCAATCTGGCTGCGTACCATCAGATAAGTACGGTGCTTTTTTTTTTTTTACCCTCTAGGTTGGTGGTTCCCACGGACTCAGCGCGGGAACTCACTACTACCGCCTCTATGGGCAGTGTCCTGGAGCTTGGAACATCTGGTCAGGATGGATACAACTGGGGAGGTGTGATCAGCACTTCGCTCAGGCGGCCTGCAAAGCGAAAAGGGTCCTCTTCAGGGATGGGAAGGGAGGGATAGGCAAGGAAGAGGGAAGGAGGCGGCCGAGGCCGTATGGTAGGTAACATCCCGGCATTTGCCCGAAGGCGAAGTGGGAAACCACGGAAAACCACTTTGAGGATGGCTGAGGTGGGAATCGAACCCCCTCTACTCATTTAGACCACCCAAGGCTGGGTAGACCCCGTCCCAGTCCTCATACCACTTTTCAAATTTCGTGGCAGAGCCGGGAATCGGACCCAGGAAGTCCGGGGTGGCAGCTAATCACGCTGACTACTACGCAACGGAGGCGACTCTATTCGTGATAATTAGAATTTTAATAGTTCAATATTTATAATAATACGACACGTTCTGTAATTACTGACTTGCTCCGAGGCTCAGCGGTAACGCTTGCTATGCCCAAGGTTGCAGATTCGTATCCTGGCGCAGTCAGCTGGCATTTGAGGGTGCGCAAATGCGAGGGAGCCGTGTCAGTAGATTTACAAGCACTTTGAAGATCCCCTTCGGAGCAAAATTCCGGCACCCCGGCGTATCTAAAAGCCAGAGCAGTTAAAAGGGACGTAAAACCAATAGTGTTATAATTATCTGTATTAACTGCATGTTTGAGGCAGATGACCTCGTAGTTCCGCCCCATAAAACCTCACTAACTATTATTCTAAGTGTATAGCAAGCGCTTTTCGTACAGACGCCGTTGAAAGAAATTATAGTTTCGGTCTGATGTATTTATTCGCGAGCCTACCCACATAACAAATCTATTTGTTATGTGGGTCCTCTGAGTCGGAGTTTTCCTTTAAACAAAGGTGGTCAAAATTTCGAACACTTGCTACGTTGAATATTCAAGATACCTTGCTTTCGTTCTACAGATCATTATGTCGTCGTCCAATCTGGCTGCGTACCATCAGATAAGTACGGTGCTTTTTTTTTTTACCCTCTAGGTTGGTGGTTCCCACGGACTCAGCGCGGGAACTCACTACTACCGCCTCTATGGGCAGTGTCCTGGAGCTTGGAACATCTGGTCAGGATGGATACAACTGGGGAGGTGTGATCAGCACTTCGCCCAGGCGGCCTGCAAAGCGAAAAGGGTCCTCTTCAGGGATGGGAAGGGAGGGATAGGCAAGGAAGAGGGAAGGAGGCGGCCGAGGCCGTATGGTAGGTAACATCCCGGCATTTGCCCGAAGGCGAAGTGGGAAACCACGGAAAACCACTTTGAGGATGGCTGAGGTGGGAATCGAACCCCCTCTACTCATTTAGACCACCCAAGGCTGGGTAGACCCCGTCCCAGTCCTCATACCACTTTTCAAATTTCGTGGCAGAGCCGGGAATCGGACCCAGGAAGTCCGGGGTGGCAGCTAATCACGCTGACTACTACGCAACGGAGGCGACTCTATTCATGATAATTAGAATTTTAATAGTTCAATATTTATAATAATACGACACGTTCTGTAATTACTGACTTGCTCCGAGGCTCAGCGGTAACGCTTGCTATGCCCAAGGTTGCAGATTCGTATCCTGGCGCAGTCAGCTAGCATTTGAGGGTGCGCAAATGCGAGGGAGCCGTGTCAGTAGATTTACAAGCACTTTGAAGATCCCCTTCGGAGCAAAATTCCGGCACCCCGGCGTATCTAAAAGCCAGAGCAGTTAAAAGGGACGTAAAACCAATAGTGTTATAATTATCTGTATTAACTGCATGTTTGAGGCAGATGACCTCGTAGTTCCGCCCCATAAAACCTCACTAACTATTATTCTAAGTGTATAGCAAGCGCTTTTCGTACAGACGCCGTTGAAATAAATTATAGTTTCGGTCTGATGTATTTATTCGCGAGCCTGATTTGTTATGTGGGTCCTCTGAGTCGGAGTTTTCCTTTAAACAAAGGTGGTCAAAATTTCGAACACTTGCTACGTTGAATATTCAGGATACCTTGCTTTCGTTCTACATATCATTATGTCGTCGTCCAATCTGGCTGCGTACCATCAGATAAGTACGGTGCTTTTTTTTTACCCTCTAGGTTGGTGGTTCCCACGGACTCAGCGCGGGAACTCACTACTACCGCCTCTATGGGCAGTGTCCTGGAGCTTGGAACATCTGGTCAGGATGGATACAACTGGGGAGGTGTGATCAGCACTTCGCCCAGGCGGCCTCACCTGCAAAGCGAACAGGGGCCTCATGAGGGATGGGAAGGGAGGGAAGATTGGGATTGATAGGCTAGGAAGAGGGAAGGAGGCGGCCGTGGCCTTAGAGTAGGTACTATCCCGGCATTTGCCCGAAGATGAAGTGGGAAACCACGGAAAACCACTTCGAGGATGGCTGAAGTGGGAATCGAACCCCCTCTACTCATTTGGACAACCCGAGGCTGAGTAGACCCCGTTCCAGTCCTCATACCACTTTTCAAATTTCGTGGCAGAGCCGGGAATCGAACCCAGAACCTCCGGGGCGGCAGCTAACCATGCTGACCGCTACGCTACGGAGGCGACTACGGTGTTTTTGAGGACCAAATAAAAAATCACTCGATGGAACAGATAGATATGCGTCCATAATACATCCACAATAAACGACATTGAGCAAAAAAATTGTACTAGTTCAAGGTTCGAACCTACTACAATGCGACTTCGTTGACGCTACTCTAGCAATTCTTGATTTAGCCACCACAGCTACCGAGAACCATGGTGTATTGCTGGCACGTACTGAATCTATTCGTAGACACTTCCTGTCCAAACGTAAGAAGGTGTTATTCGGAGCTCTGATCGTTTCAATCATGCATTATATTTGAGGTCATTGAAAGAACACTGCCACTATTGATTTCTACTATATTCGCGAGGATGTACTCAACGGTAAAGTTGTACAATGGACGTAAAGGAGCAGGTACTAATGTTTTTAGAATGACTGTGATATACGCGTTAGTTGGGTTGCCTTTCTCCAAAAAAAATAAGGGGCTGGTGGACCACACTGTATATGATGAATTTGAGTTCATATGGGAATAAGCCCACTGACAAATGATAAGTAGTAGAGCGTAATGTAACATAACATACCTTAACCCAGTGGCATGAGAGAGAATGGAGATATGGAGGACGGGATTTGATCCCAGACATGTGTAATGTGTAATATGTATTGTGTTATATCCAAAGGCTTGATGGAAGTGAGAGTTAGTAAGTTATTGTTGTTTTAAGGGGCGGAACTAAGACGTCATCTACCCCTCTTCACACAGATTAAAGAATACAAATTTGGAATGGAATTTAAAATTTTGAGATGGACGCCTAAATTTAAAAAGACCAAAAATTAATAAAACAAAAAAACAATAAATAAAAATTAAAAATTATAAAAATAAACAAAAATCACGGAAAACAAAACATTATCATTCAAAAACGAAAAAGTCGTTGAGTCAATTTATACTGGAAAATTTAGATTGGCAGTGAGAGTTGTTAAGCTAAAAAAATGCTAAATGCAATGGTGATGAATAAATGATTAAAGTCAATACCCAAAAGGGAATAAATAAGATAAATATCCCACAAGCCTTAGGGAAACATTTGTTTTTGTACGTGTGATAGGCACGCTTTATAACTTAAATAAGAACAATTCCCAGTTAAAGATAACATGGAGGGAATTAAGCGAGATAAAGTGTAGGATGATTTTGGACAGTTTATCAAGACTTTTTGATGTTTTATTAATGTTTTTTTTGTTCTATTGATGGTGTAACATGTTTTTCTAGGGGGTTTTATGCCACTAACACAAGTTAGTTGGACTATATCATATTTGTTAAACGCGGCAATAATCCGGCCAAGTTAAATTATTTCAGTTTATTCAATTTCATATTTCATATTATTATTATTATTATTATTATTATTATTATTATTATTAATAATATTTATAACGTCATTTTTTGGAGCTTTTAAATTTGGAAGATTACAGATAGGATTTCTACTAGTAGAAATCCGTATCTATATTGGATGATTCCAATATAATATTGCACGGCAAATCATTTCATACGTAAAGTCGGGATTTTATTCATTAGGGTTAAGAGAGAGTGGTGTGTGACACACTGGGTATTTCAATACAAGAATAGATTGGAGTACAATAAAATTACGAAATCCGAGGGAACACTTCAAAGCAAGAAAACGTGTATGATCTACGTCTTGTCCGGATACGGAAATATAAATACGGGGAGGCAGCCTCATGGCGGGAATAGCCACCTGAGGTGACAGCCAATCAAGGAAGAAGAAGCAACGAAGCACGGGCATGGCAACATACGTGACGCACGCGGATTGGTCGAAGCAGCGAGGGCGCAGTGTTAAGCTAGACCCTGGTGGGAGAAGATAGAAGATATAGTGGACGCGCTGAGTGAAGGAGGACATTCATTAAGACTTTACGCTTGGAGCAGTGAGGAGGTACTTTGTTCGTTAGTCCCAAGTGGGACAATTTAATTCACGCTTACTCCGCTGATCACATCAGATCATGAGTTCCACGCGTCTTGGAGTGTTTAGCCAGACGACGTGTTGTGGTTCATGGAATAGACTCCACCACAAGCTGTAACGATTACTTTTGATCAACGAGGAAGAATCTGACGCCGTCAACACCTATGCAGAGCGTCCGACGCTGCGAGACTTCAACCACGTGGAGTCAATGTTTCCGTTGGTAAGCACAAGTAATCTACGACACACACTCTCTGTTTTTCAATAGGGCTATATAAATTCTTTAAGCATTAATTTGGAAATAAGTTAAATTCACGTTATTCTCCCGACAGGCGTATTAAGTAATTTTGCTCGTGGCAATGTTTAAAGTAGTGTGCTCCGTTAACAGTGTTAATTTTATTCATGTTGCCATCATATTTTCTAAGTGTATTACATTCAATTATTACCATGTAGATTCTTTAATTCCAGTAGGTAGCAATAGTTATAATACCTCATCCTTCTCCACAATCAAATGTTGTCTGGGTTGATGATTCAATCATCCCACGGCCTAGTCATTAAGAGTCTCTCATATGTTCTACTCACGCTAGGGGTCGATATTAAATATATAAATTTAGCTTGGAACACAGTGTATCCAGCTTGGCGCCCAACATAGATCAAACTTAGCAGTAGTATTTTCTGGCGAATAGTCCGCCCAGGTAAAACACATTACATTTGTTCGCTCAACGTGGAGCTTAACGAATACCATTACATTTGTCGCTACCAACATGGGGCATTAATAGAAGACGTTACAATGGATTTATTGGATTTCATTCCAAATGTAATTATTGGTATGAGATTGTTTACTGGATACTTCCCTTAAGGAAATTAAACTATATTTTGAGTTAATATGTGAGTATTCTTGTAGCCTTGTTGACCTTCAGGTGCCACCATATCTGAATGCGCGGTCATATGGTGGGAGGAACGTTACACCCCCGAAGCCGTGAGTTTAGCCAGGTTATGACCAAGCATTCTCCGTCTATAAACGGGCACAAGGGGATTTTATAAAATGTGTTGGATATGTGCACCGGATCACAAGATAAGTCGGTCATGATTAAGTCTAGGAGTAACATTCAGAACAGGTATTTCAATGACCGCATTATAGCCCGCAAACTCTAAAAGTAAATATATTTAAGATACCCCCCCCCCCCGCCTATATCTTAAAATTGCGCCCAAGTTAGGGGCGGGTTTTCCGAGGAAAAACAGGGAAAACTCGAGCTATCCAAGGATTAAACAAAAACGATATTTTCAAAATCTTATTTTTCTAATATCTTGCTTAATGTTTATTGTGATGATGAATGAAGAGAGATGTATACGAGTACGTAATCTACATACCCACTAGCGACTTAACTTCATAGTGAAAAAAGATAACATTACACATGTCGGTCGAAGACCAGTGAGTGTCTCATCTGCATGACCTTATTTTGGATGGTAGTAGCCCATCTTATTCTCACATTTATTTGGAAAAAGGATGGCTATGAGTGAGGAGATGAAAAATCTCCTGAGGGAGGATACAGAGAAAAATGCTCTAAAACTGAAGGAGAGTATTAATGAAGCTTTAGACATTAAGCTTCAGGAAATTAGGGAAGACTATAAGAAAAATCTTGAGGTAATGCAAGAAAGCATTAGTAAGGGAAATGTAGAGTTTAAAGAGAATTTTAAAATCATGAACACTAGGTTCAGTGAAATGGACGATAGACTTGAGGTCGCACAGGCAAGAGTAGATGCTAGCATCCTGAAAGTGCAGGAAACTATTAATGAAACTATTAATGGTGTAAGAAAAGATGTAAATCATACCTCAGATGCGTAGATGAAAGTAAACGAACGTCTTGACGGGATAGATGAAAAAATCGATAGAATCAAAATCGAAACAAAGGAACAATTAGATTGCCAGGCCGAGGGGAAACAGAAAGCATTTGAAACTAAGCTAGATAGCAAAATGGAAATAATAAACAGTAACTTTAACGAGTTGAAATTAAGCCTGAACGAACAATTACAATTAAATATACGAAAATGCGAGGAGTCTAGACGAGATCTGAACGAAAAGATTGATAAACAATCGGGAGAGATCTTAGACACAAACAAACAACACCGAGCTGATATAACTCAGGTGAAAGGGCAAATAACAGGGGTCATCCAACAGATGGATCAAAGATTTGAGGAAAACGACAAGGTATGGGTAGAGAAATTAAGCAAAACGCTAAGGTCGCAAACAAAGTGTTTCAAATTCAGGGTCGAAGTATATTTGAACAGGGCGAAGCAATAAATAAACAGAAATTATTAATTGAGGATATTCGAGAGAGTATAACTCGTATAAAGGGTAGCACAGGGAATACTGACAAGAGAATAGATCAAACACAAGGAGATTTAGCTCATTTAAAGAAAATCCAAGACGAAACCCAAGTTCAAGTCAAAACTATAAAACGGGACATGAAGGATATTCGGAAAAGTTAGGGAAAGACTTGGACACCTTGCGAGAAGAGATAGAAGCAGGGGTGGTTGTGAAAGTTGAGGCTAACCATCAGCAAGTAATGGAAATTAAGAAGGAAGCAGAGGATGGATTAGAGCATATAAAGGAGAACCTTAGAGAGGAAAAGAAGGAATTGTTCAAAAAGACTAAACACACAGCGGAACGATTAAATAAAAACGAGCACGAATCACTTACTCGGATTGAAAGATTAGAAGCACGTATAAATCAATATGACACTAGAACGATGGATATGCAGGAAGCAATATTGAGAAATTCTAAGTCAGAAATAGGGAGTCACGAGGATCTTAAGGATAACTGGGGAGAATCAGAACCCCAACACAATTTTAAGAATGTATTAGAGGGAGAAGGTCAGTACCGCACACCAGGACCACCTTTATTCACCTCAACTCCATATGCAAATGCGATGCAAAACCAGATAATCACGTTAGTCAGACCTGATTCTGAGAAGAATAGGAAATATTCGGGGAATAATTCGTCAATTACTCCAAAACACTGGCTTAAGGAAGTGTCAGAATATTTAAAAGATACCAAGGTACCTGCAGATAGACAGTTACGCTCAATAATGATATTGATGGATGGTGATTGTTTATTATGGTTTAGGAGCTTCAGGTATATTTTGACACCGTAGAAGAATGTAAGGAAGCATTTTTGAAAAGGTATTGGGCGGCAGACGTGCAACAAAATTTAAGGTTAGATCTTTATTCAAAGAAATATAGTACTAGCACGCCGACGAAGTACTCATAGTATTTTACTGCTCAATTATGCAAATTCCGTGAGTTAGATTGTGCCCCCAAGCGAGAATGTATTGTGCTTGCCGATCACGAAGCAACTTCCATACGAAATACAGCGACTATTGGTTTCCTCAAATGCAAAAACGGCAATTGAAGTCGAAAATGTTCTTCGTCAGTTAGACATGACGACATCGCACATGTTACCACGTCAGATTAGGACGGTGGAGCATACTCATATGGCAGATAGGAAGACCGAAATTATTACAGAAAGTAGCTCGGATAAATCTACAAGTACCGAAGGGATTGGAACGGGAGGAGATTTTGTAAGAAATGAACCAATGAAATGGCGGACGTCATATCAAGGGAATAACAATTACCAATGAAATTCTAATCCAGGGAATTATAGAGGAAATGGCTACCAAAGGAAAAACTATTCAGGAAATTTCAATCAGAGAAATTATCAAATTAATAATTACCAAAGGGGAAATTATCAAGAAAATTACGTGCCAAGGCAGTATGATCAAAGGGGGTCAAATGGAAGAAGACCACCATATGGAAGACCACACCAAGGAAAAGGTGGGAACAAAGGAAATAATAGGAATTATCGACCAAGGGATCAAGATCCTGATAATGAGGCCGAGATTGAGGAAAGGAGGGTCATTACCCAACGATATTATGACGAAAGGGGTCATGAACCAGAAAGACAGCAGCATGTCAGCTGGGGGATGCTATAAAGAATAGGACCTCACCTGATATTCACGACGATAGAGGCGCGCAAAGTCTCGAACTGCAACAGCAGAAGAGGGGATCCGAAAGAGAGGATCCGGGTAAAAAAAACGCCAATTTTTAAAGAATTAAATCTCAGCTACGAAGGAGGATGGAACGAAATTCAAGTAGTGAATTGGGTCGCTAGGCCGGAAGAGCTAATCGAAGAAATTATGGAAAAACCAGTTACGGTAAAGCGCGAACTATCGATAATTATGATTAGGGTTGAAGGAATTTTAATACGATGTTTATTAGATACAGGACTACTATAAGTTTTGTGACCCAAATACTTGTGAATGAGTTGGAAAGAAAGGGGCGAGTATTAAAAATCCCCACATCAGCTGTGAAAATCAAGGGTATTATCCCTGATAAAACATTAATTTGCAAGTACCAGATATTTTTGGATCTGCAGATAGGAAACTTGGTAGTATCACACAGTTTCATGTTAGTAAACAAGCTGCCGTATAACATGATTTTACGTATAGATTTTATAAGAGAATACAAAGTGATCATTGACTTATCCCAAAATTGTATACGCTTTCGGGAAGAGGATGATACACACGGAACAGATGTAGCGTTGCAGAATGTCGAACATAAGTATGATGAACAAATGTGGCATATCGAAGAGGAAGGTAGTCAAGATATGACCGGGGAGGAACTGTTATCTCTGTATCGTTTAACTCCATATTTGAATTTGTTAAGTCCGTATTGACAAATTCCAATATGGAGTTAAACGATGCAGAGATCAACAAGGCAAGGCAAGCCAATAGGTTGTACAACAAGTATGTAAGAATATACAAGTATTGATTGACGGAGATTTAGATGACCTAGCGATTATCACTAGGAACAAAGAAGAAATTAAGCATGATGTTGAGACATTATACAAAATAGCATCACAAGCAGGCCTTCAAATATCATTTGAAAAATCCAAGTACATGCAGAATTTTCAGCAAAAGAACAAGAAAGAAAAAATAGAAACAGCGTATGGAGCAATATCACAAGTAGAATTTTTTAAATGCCGTGGAAAAATAATTCTTCCTTCAGGATTGGACAGTTTGGCTAACACGGAAGGAGCCTCAAAACTTCATAGAGCATTCAGACAAACATGGGATAACTATAATAAAAGAGTAATGTCACATAATGCAAGACTGAAACAGTACAAAACAGTTGTACTACCGGAAGCTCTGTATGCTTCAGAAACCATAGCTTTAGGAGGTTATACTAAAATTGCAAATATAGAAAAGCAAGAACGTAAAATTCTTAGAAAAATATTCGGCCCCACACAAGAAAACGGAATTTGGATTAAAAGACGAAATTCAGATCTATACCGTCACACAGATAGTTTCAGCAACACTGTACGAAGAAGTCGTTTAACATTTTATGGACACCTCTTCAGGATGGATGATTATAGACTTACAAAAAGGTTATTCAATGTAATAAATTCTCAGAAGTCAAGGATAGCCTGGCTGAATGAATCAAGAGAGGACCTGCAAGAGTTGAACATTGGAGAAGATATTTTGAGAAACCTCAAAGTCTTCAGGACCGCAGTAACAAAGCACAAGTTTAGGGTGAAAACTAGTGGCAGGACTGGAACCAAGTGGACAGAAGAACGGAAGAAGCAGCACAGTGACTTCATGAAGAGATTTTGGGAAGATAGGAAGGCGAATATCATCAAGCCGAAAAACAAGTTCAAGCACGCTCTATAATGGGCAAAACGCAAAAAAAGAAGAAGAAGATTGACGGATAGTCCATCTGAACTAGGAAGTGTTATTCCTAGAGAAGGAATTTAATACACTTACCGTTGATTTGGAGAAAGAAATGGAGCTTGATTTTGATAAATGTTTATCAGAGAAGTTGGAAGAAGCAAAGATTTCCCCAGAGGATAAGGAAACTTTAAAGGATATAATTATGAAACAGAAAGACGTGTTTGATTCTAAACCTGGAAGGATTAAGAACTTTAAATACGCATTTCAAGTGAATGACAGGACTCCATTTCGCCAAAAGCCATACCCCATAGCTGAGAAGCACTTTAAGCAAACCAAAGAGGCCTTACAGAAAATATGGAGACCGGAGTGAATGAAAAGGTGGCTACACCATATGTGAGTCCATTGGTAGTAGTAAATAAACCTGATGGCTCAGTACGTGTATGTCTGGATGCCAGAAATTTGAATCAAAGGATAATTTCGGAAAACGATTCGGCACCACCCATAAGAGAAATTTTATGAAGGTTTAAAGGAAAAATATTAATCACGAATGTGGACTTAACAAATTCCTATCATCATTTAGAATTAGAAGAGAAACTAAGCTTATTGACTGGGTTTCAATTCGAGGAACAGACGTTCTGTTTCAGAAGATTGCCATTTGGATTGAAAACAGCTGGGTCAACTCTAATACGAGCCCTAGATAGAAATATTTCAGACGAGGTAAAGGCATGTACAATTAGGTATGTGGACGACATCCTATTGACATCGGAATCAGTAACGGAACATATGGGAAATCTGAAGAAATTATTACGGGATCTACAGCAAGCCAATTTTAAGATTAATTTGAAAAAATCAAACTTTTTCCAGCGTGAAGTAACATTTTTGGGTCATGTGATAGACCAGTATGGGGTTAAGCCAAACCCATGTAAATTGGAAGCCATTAAGGAGTTTCCACGGCCAACTAGGGTCAAACATGTAAGACAGTTTTTGGGACTTATAGGGTTTTTCAATAGTCATTGTCCATCGTACACTAGTACGGTTTCGCCATTGCAAGATCTTCTTAAGAAGGGGGGGGGGGGGAAATGGAGATGGACAGACGAATGCGAGGACGCATTTAAACAGAGCATGTTATTGAAATTTGTGAAACTAGGATATCCAAATTAAAATGAGAAATTTATAATCCAGACGGATGCATCACAGATTGGCATCGGAGCCATGCTGTATCAGGAGACTGATAAGCAACATGGTGGAAGGAACTACTTAGCTTTCACTTCGAGACGATTAAAACCACATGAGAAGAATTATACAATCAGTGAGATCGAACTCTTAGCAATTTTGCATTCCTTGCAATACTGGCGACAAATTGTTTATGGATTCCAGATTATACTTAGGACAGATCACAAAGCGCTGACTTTCCTAATGAAGCCGGATCTATCTAGCCAAAGGTTGACACGATGGGCATTATACATACAGCAGTACGATGTTGAGATCGAATACTGTCCTGGGAAGGAAAACATGATCCCAGATTTTCTGAGCAGAAATCTGGAGAATACGGAAGAAGTACATAATATCCATATAGATGACAAGGATCAAGCAACCATAGAGGATTTAAGGAAGATAGGTGAAATGCAACGACATGACCCATGGATGAGGATGATGATTTCATACTTCGAGGGAAAACTCGACAGGACGTCACCTGCATTCGTTGAGGCTGAAGCCATTTCAATTGAATATCAGTGGTACAACAGGCTTCCTCATAAATATGCAGATGCAGATCACACACGTTTGAGAATTTCGGTACCTGCAGGATTACAGAGGAAATTAATTTGTTTGTCACACCGAACGTTTGGACACATGGGGGTGGACAAGACACGAAAAATATTACGAGGAACATTCATATGGCCTAAAATGGGAGAAACGATGAGATAAACGTTAAAGACGTGTGATACATGTCAGAGAGTGAAGCCTAACTCTTTCTTGATGGGGCAGAAACCAATTCCACTTTTGCCACAAAGACCATGCCAAATATTATCAGTGGACAAATTCGATCCATTATCCAAAGCGAGAAGGGACAACAGACAAATCATGGTATCCATGGATGTATTTACTAAAATGGTAGTATTGTGTGCAATACAAAAGACATCAACGAAACAGGTTCTGAAGAGGTTGAAAGAACGCGTGATTCCGATTTTAGAAAAACCCTAAAACTTACTTTCGGATCACGGAAACTGTTTCACGAGCTTGGAATTCTGTATGGAATTAGACTCTTTGGGAATTAGACAAATACATTCGAGTATTCGACACCCTGAAGCTAACCCAGTAGAGAGGGTGATGAGAGATGTGCAAAAATATTGCAAAATATATTGCTCAGAGGAAAATTGGAAGTGGATCGACATACTGCAAACGATCGAATTTTGTATGAACAATACGGTGCATGAGGCGACTGGAGAAGTGCCTATTAGAATGCATTTAGGCCAACGTCCAGAGAGACCATGCAATCAAATCATACCCATGGACAATCAAGTTGGAAGAGAATTGAGAATTCGCAAAACTTATGAACTTTTAAAAGCTCAATCAGAAAAATGGCAGCGACGAAACCGCAACAAGCGATACCATCGACCATTGATAGTCGGAGAATTAGTGTTGGTAAAACGACCAGCCATATCCGATCCTGAGAATGGGATTTATAAGAAATTTCGGAAAAATTACCATGGAACTTATAGGAGAATTAACGATTTGAAGAACAATGCTTATAAGGTGCATCATGATGAAACAAAGCAGAATATGATAATGAATGCGGCGAACTTAAAGGTTTATCATCCTCCAGAGGAGTTTGAGACAATTAACAATCAAACCCTAGTAACTGAGAAATGCGACGAAACCGACGAAAGAGAAAGGAGATGGCAGCAACTAGACTGCGAATGTCAACTGAAGGAAACATATGAAGAATTGAAAGAATTAGCCAGAGGCATCAAGGAGGAGAATGACGAGATGAGGGAACATTATGGAGATGACGAAATTGGAGTAAAACAGATAGGGGCAAGCCTAACCCGGTGATAAAATGATAGTACAAGAAAAAGGGATGAAATAAGAATGAGAATGGAATGTGAAAAGTTTTAACTGAAACGGGTAAAGATACTGCGTACCCATACAGTATTCTGTATGAAGCGAACCAGAAGACATAGGGTGTTCGAGATGCTAAAGAACCACAGAAATTTGGGAGATTTTTTATAAATAAATTTCCTCAAATTTTCTACAATTTATTTATTTATTTATTTATTTATTTATTTATTTATTTATTTTAGAAGGGGAGATTTGTACCCAATCGGGGATGGTACAAGGTCGAACACACAACTTTTTAAATGAAAGGAAATAATCCACGTTAAACCAAGAAGGAACTTTTACAGAAAGGTAGCTATGGAACAAAGATTATGAAGAAGCAGATGTTATATTAAAACAGGCAGGACACGATAAATACCCATTAACTATGCCATGTTTTATAGTAATATAAACACGAGAAGCAGTTATGCGTGCTCTTGAAGGGGGAGATTTCGTTGAGGCGAGCATCACTTAAAACTATTCGTGCCCAGCGCGTTTGGAAGTGTTTATGACCCTATGACTCTTAGATAAGAAGGGGACTATTCTTTTAATATTAATGATAATTACAGCTATTGAGCGAGGGCCCAAAAATTACAATTCAGCAGTACACGAGTACAGAGACCGGGAAATCACCAGTTTTGGAGCCAGATGATTGCAGAGAACAATTTTGCTGGCCACTGAAATGAGAATCAAAAGCCAGATTATTAAGTCTTCCAAGGAACGGGATTTTCAAACATGTTTATAACTTATAATATATGCACAGATAAAAAGCGCTGACTCAGATGACGTCATATGACGAGAGCGCAAGGGTTCGGGGAAGAAAGTAATTAATCTTTTAGGCCCTGGAGCGTGGATAAAAACGTTTTTAATTAATTATAAATATTCGTTTCCTTACTGGATGATACAGTTTGTAGATTGTGTGTTTCATGTCGCTAATGCCTCACATGCAGTTACCCCATACGATTCATCCTGCCATACTAGGAACTACTAATACAATATGAAAGTTCCCCACTGACGTCTCGGACATAAATATGCCTCTTAGAAGTAGCATAATGCACTGGAAATATAGTATTGTCGCTGGCATGTGTTCTACTCAAGAATACACACTACTATGGCTAGTGAAAGTTTCAACACTTTTTGACGTAATGGCGGCTTGAACCATGGACACCGCTGGACATGGAAATATCAGTCCGCGTGTCAACTACAAATTGTTCTGTCTATCCCAACTCGACAAGTTGCACATAGGTTTAATACAACGTTTAAACTCGCAGTGGAAATTGTCACACGTTATACGTTCACTCGTGATTACACGATAATTTGACCGGCGAAAGTACAGCTCGCTTCGCGGTGGCACTGATACCGTGGCTTGCCGAAAATATGTATCAAACTCACTCTCGCAGCCAGGCCTAGCCGCAGAAAGTGCTGGTCGACTGTTCATGTACATATTTCAAGCGGAGTGATACTCGCGAAGAGCTAATAGCCAAGTGAGAATCTCTTTCTCCGAGCACATGGCCGAGGGAAGACACCATCCCCCTCTCCTCTTTGTCATATATCGATATGTCAATATATCGTCTGTAGCTTGGATTAAATACATGTTATTACTTTAATTCACTTTCTAGGTTACAGTTTATATGTACAATAGCATTCTGCTATAGAAATACACATTCCAAAGTCTTCATAATTTTGTGAACAGCTCTTATTTCCTTCAAAACAGTAAAAACAATTCTCAAGTTGGGGTCGATACGAGACATTGCGTAATTGATGAATTTATTGATTGGCTCGTGCTTCGGCCGTCCATTCGGAAATGTTCGTTGCCTGCCATATGGAAACGAATGACTTTCTCTTACAACTTCTCAGCTGCGGAGAATGACGTGTCTTGTGACTGCAACTACGTCACACCTCCTGACGTAACTGTACACATTAACTGGACTAAAAACCTTACAAAAAAGCGGTACAGTACATTGGCGTACATTTTAAGTTATACGTTTGCAAATTAGTAGAAAGAATCAGTAGGCCATTGATGTGCTTCGAACTCCTTATCCCAGAACAAAACTATATTCTACATTTTAGCAATATTTACCACTTAATGGAATGTATTCCATTTATCTTCAGATTAAGTTATTCATTAGCCTTTTTTAATTAAATATATTCTACCTAGCCTAATCCCTTCTCCCTTCGCCTCTATATGGCCCTAGGCCTAGGGCATAGCAATCACAATAACTCAATGCTCCTCCTAGATTCTACACAGGAGGGAGGCACACAACCACGAGTATGAACTATGATGCGAAGGGTATCCCATCCTCTTAATGCATAAAACTCACCCAAGGAAGGGAGAGAGAGAAGAAAACAGAGGTTTGTATCAGCACGAGGCAGATTAAAAAATCTCTCTGGGGAGTAGTGGGCAGGGATTGATCCATCTCTAGCACGCAAACTTGGTGAATTAGGAGTGCCTACTGGTTCTAGCGGGAACAGTTGGTGTTAGGACTAGCAGCAGTTCAGTAAGCAAAGCTCAAATCATACACAAAGTTTTCTTTAACAAATTATTATTCAAATAGAACACTTAATTTATAACATAAAATTAAACATTTGAAAATACAAACGTTTGCAGAGCATTGGAAATGCACTCTGGAATGTGTCCCATTGTAGAGATAGTAAAATTCAGTTTCTTTCATGTTCTCACTCAGACCAGGGCACTGGAAGCTGTTTCACAGATGTTTTGGCAGAGAATCCTGTAAAACTGAAAATCACACACTAAGGAAAGCCTACCCTCATGTCGTGCAAAGTATGAACCGTCTTCAGTTTATAGATTAATAATCTCATTTATTACCCGGTTAGGCGAGGTGCACACTGGAGAAACCTGTTTCATGCAACTGGATTCATGAAATGGGTTTCAAGAAACCACTCGTATTGGAACATGCACACAGGAGCAATGGTTTTCCATCAGTTAGGAGGGTGGGGCCATGGTTTTGTCTTGTTGGATTTCATGACCCCACCTTCCTAACGAGGACCATGAGCTCAAAGAATAATGAACCCGAATGATAACTAAATGCAATTAAATTATGGTAACCATGCCTGTAGCCTTCAGGGGGAAGATGGCCTCATTGTTCCACCCTTTAAAACAACAAGAGCAACCTGTAACCTTCGTATTATGCTCACGTGATAAACCACTATCGCATCCAAGCAGCAAACCCTACATGCCAGCACGGTTCAGCTGACAAAAACCAATAGAAAGGAAAAGGACACCCACATAATAAATAATAACCCCCGGCACTACAGCCCATGAAGGGTCTAGGCCTACCAAGTGACCGCTGCCCATCCCATTTGGCCAGCAGATATTGGGGTGATGCGTGGTCAGTGCGTCGGGTTCCCTCGGCCGGTAATCTTGGTTTTCGTGGCCGGGGTGGTGTATTCTGGGAATACACGGTACGAGAGAATATAAAGTTTAATGCTCTTTTCTTGTTCATTTCTTCCTCTTTATCAAACACCAACAGTGATCTTCTATTTTCTCTTTGATGGTCATGTCTCTTATGTCATTGTGAGTCTGTTCTAGATATATATCTTCCATGACCCACCTAGCGTCATCTAGCAGCGAGTCTCTGAAGCTCCTCAATTCTTCCTGGTGCAAGAGGACTTCCTTTTCCATTTGGCCATCAGATCTCGTTACCATCGCCAGCTATCATCTCCTTGATCAAGAGAACTTCGTCTACTCTTTCACCCACCAGGCTGTGCTAGTATCGCCTGCTATCAACTCTTTGAAGACCATTTCCTCAAGAGAATTTAAGTTTACAATATTGGTCATGCTTATATGTTTTCCTTTTCTCTCCTACCCCCACTCTTTTCCCTTCCTTGGACCCTCCGCGCTTCGCTGAATGGGTCTCACTTGTAAGTCGGCAGTTGACTCGGTCAGTCAAGGCTCAACTAGAGCCAGTCTCCTCAAACCAAGAGGCACTCTCTACATTCTACGCCATGTTGGCACATTAAGTATTCGTCAAAGGAAACTTCACCTTCGACATGCAACCAAGATAAGTACAGACTTAAGGTTTTAACCTCATCTTCATCAGTTTTATTATCTACATGCTTTTATTGATCATTTTATAGACAGCGTGAGATTACTTGTTTGGGGCGGTAATCATCCTTCGCGGGATTTGCTATGTTGGGCTTTTGTCTGTCTAAGCCAACCTTAATAGAAAGTAGCTTTTCTTAAGCTATTTAAATGAGAGATCTTCTCACAACGTGGGATATTATCTAATACCCGCTGTCCATAAAATATTAAGCTAGTTCCACCGCTGGATTAACTTTGGCCCCATTCTTCTATTAGGATTGTTCTGGAACCTTCCAGATTCTGTACTCTATCTACAAGTCTTGCCGTCATGTATTTTTCACTCACTTGTGGGAATACTATTTAAAATGAGGAATCTTCCTTATAAATTACTGCAATAGCTAAATTTTCTTCCACCGTTGGAATGTTCTATGGCGCATTTAATTGTAATTCACAACTTTCTCAAGCAATAGACTCTCGCCTACCTAGTGCAACCAGTTATTTTTCATCATTGCAATAACTTTCTTCCCATAAACTTTCGTGTTACTACAGTGAACTTTTCATCCATTCAACAAACTATAGAGAGAACTAGTGCTTGTTCAACATTTCTACCGCGTCGCGATCGTCCGATTACCATAAATAAGGCCATGAACATTTATCCTAAATCCCAATTGATCTTTCCTAAACCTTCTACTAACAAACCATATTAATAAAATTGTAACTCGAGATCATTTTCAATGAGGTGTCACTCTAAAGACGTGCCCTCCCACCTTTGCTTATATCTCATTAATTAATTTCTGCATAGCCACGTGTTTCATACACGGTTCAAGCTTACATTGTTTCACCCTTATAATCAGGGAATACAATTCTTTCAACTCAGGAGTGAGTTATTTCTAGGTTTCACGAAAGGGAAACTTGCCCCATTAGTCTCGTGATTCCTAATTAAACATAGGAAGTCTATAACCTTCCTTTTGACTTTCTCTTCAGGTTTCACAGTAAGTGACCTGCCCTCTTTTGTATAATTGTTATAAAAGTAATTCTGCACAAATATAAGAAGTTATAGGAACTTCTATCTTATTCTTAATGTTTTTCTTATTGTTATTTTCGAAGTGGTTACTTTCTCTAGAATGTTTTCTCAGAAATTTCTTATAGTACACACCTTGTACTCTATTTATTGTTAAACTTTCATTACCTTAATTGTCTTTAAATTTTGAATTTTTATCTTCGCTATTTTAAATCCTTGCTAGGATTTTATAAAGGTTTGAAACCTAATAAATTGTTAACTGCCTGGAGCAAACTTTAAATGTTAGGAGGTCTGCGACCCCAAATTGTTACTAAAAATTGAAACTATATACTTGTCAAATTTATTAGACTTTTTTGCATTGTTAAATAAGTTCAAACTTTCCTTTTCGACTCATCATTTCTCTAATACAACGGTTAGGCAAGATCCTGTCTTCCTTGGCTCTTCCTACTCAATGCCATTAAATCTATTGATAGGGCTTTCACCACTCGTTGCATTTGAGCAAGAACTCTTAGTGGTAATCTCTTTAAAGTTTCTCTTAGCTTTAATAGCTAATTCTAACTGGCCAGAAAGGCAAGTAAAGCTCGCTACGCCAGCTACCTGCTTGTGGAGATCCTCTCCGAAAACTTATGCTTGGTTTTCCAAAAAATAAGTGTTTCTCTTTGTCTAAACTTTTAGCCGGCTCCTTGCTGAGTAAAAGCTTAACCATTTCCAAATGCAACTATTGGTTCACTTACCAAAATTACTCCCCAAGGAATATTTTTTTCTTTCACAATCCTTCTTGGAAGCACTTGGTCGCTTTTTAGGAACTCCACAACTTCGAAAACTGGAAATATCAAAATCGATGCAAATTATTGGCATTCTTCGAATTACTTGGTCAAAAAAGAATTCCTTTGAACAGATCTACAATAAGTCTGTTACTCTTGCCAGACCATCACCCTTCCCCATAGTACGCATATGCATGCTTGAGAGGGAATACTCTAAAGCCATTCTCTTGCAAACCGCCCAAGTCCTAGCTGCGGTTCCCGTTAGCTTCGACCAGGTCCTTACCCACTTTAGGTGTCAGAGAACGGATTTGCAGTGGCAACCGCCTCTAAGTGCATTTAAAGTTAAATTCATATCTTTTGTGGGACTCTCCTCCTATTTTTCTATCCTTTTTCTCCAGTCCGAAACCCACCTCCTTTTCTTTATCATCTTCCCTTGGTGGTTAGGTTATTCCCCAGCCAATTATCTACCCAAAATTTGGTACCAGAAACCCGGGAGAGTCCATTTGTCATTTTTTCTGTTTAAAAGATTATTTGACAATACCTTGCAAATTATTGATACTTGCTTTGAATCTTTCAGCTATAACTACATCGTGCAAAGCCTGTGAAGGGGAAAGAGGCCGCTCCTGTCACCTTTGGTGTGTCCCTTTCTTTCAACTTATTCGCTGCTGCCAGCTTGACAGCATTTCCAAGGTTCCACAGTTTCGTGAGTTACATTTTAATCTATTTTCTTTGACATGGCTCCTACTGAAAAGGATAAGGATGAAAAACTTACTTCTAAACGAGCATCCTATAAAGGGCAAATTACCCGATTCAGAAAGTACATTAAAGAGTTAGATCCCTCAGAAGCTCAATTAGACTTGTTGAAACATCGTGTAAGGGATTTTGAACGTTCGTATGAGAATTATTGCAACATCCAAACTGAAATAGAAACTTGCATGCTCAATCAAACCGAAGATCGAGTCGAAGTAGAAAACCAATATTACGAAGGCAAAGGTTCTGCTTTCAAAATAATACGCCAACTCGAAGAGGAGCAGAAAAAGGACGCTTCTGTTCTTGGTTCCCTTCACGAACCACAAACTTCGTTTCGTGATGGTACTTACAAGCCCAAACCAATTTTACCTAAAATTGATTTACCCCATTTCTCTGGAGATGAATCTACTTGGGATTCTTTCTATGAATTATTTTGCTCCCTTGTTCATGACAATGAAGACATTCAAGTCGTTTACAAGTTTCATTACTTGAGATCTATCCTCCGAGGTCAAGCTTTGCAGTTAGTTGAAGCACTTCCTCTAAGTGCCGAAAATTACCCCATTGCCTTTAACAAGAAAGATACGGGAATTTACGGTTACGTATTCAACGCCATATGAAGGCTCTATTCAACCTACCTGCGTCACAGCACAATGACGTCACTAGTTTGCGTACTCTAGTTGACACTACACAACTTCACGTTAAGGCTCTGTCGGGATTAGATCAACCTATTGAACACTGGGATACTTTCCTAATACATTTAGTGGTTTCTAAAGTTGATGCTGCTACCCTCAAAGCTTGGGAAATTGAACTTTCTAAAGAAGACGACTACTCTTACGAGCATTTAGTCACTTTCATAAATGCTAGATGCCAGCTCTTAACCGCTTTAGCAAGCGCGGATTCAAGGAGAGGGTCACGGGGGTCATGACCGCCCCCCCCAAACGGAGACCAATTTTTTGCAAACTCAATAAAACGAAAACACAATAACCAGACAAATAAAAACTTAACAGTTTTTAACTGAAAAACAGATTTTTTTCCATTTTATTCAATACTGAAAATATCTTTATTGCAATTATTATGTTCTGTTACAACTGTACATATTTACAACTTCATACCTATTATATAAAACGATTATTTATATAACAAATCAATTCGTCTCTTTTGTTTAGTAAATCTTGCGATTACCGAATCGATGTTTATAGTGATGTCACGATGAATGTGCAGCAATGCAAGTCCGGTGAGCCTGTCTTCTGCCATGATTGCTCTTAGCCAAGTTTTGAGGCGACGGAGAGTTGAAAACCTTCCCTCTGCAGTGGCTACACTCACAGGAAGTGTGATGAGGATACGTAACAGTTTATTGATGGATAAATAACCTCGTCACACTCATCAAAAATGACAACAATCGAATCGGGGATCTTGCCGCCGTTTTCAACAATGCGCTCCCATTTTGCGACCCACAATTCGTAATCGGCAACAACTGTTGAAATGTGAGAATCCAAAAGCTTCTGGCCCACTAATTGTTGTGCTGAGTATATATTGGTTTATAAAAAAATACATTTTTTGTTTGTCATATATATATACACGGATAGGAATTCGGGGCTTTTTCACACCAAAAAATTTTGCTGACGTCCAAACTGCAAGCTTGGTTGGCAATTTAAGCTGTGACTTTGTCCCTTTGTCGGTACCAACTCGACTTGCCGAAACTGTTACGTACCGTGATACTTTTCTCGAAGCTCGATGAAAAAGTCGCAAAACACGCCGTTGCAATTTGTACGAATATTTTTGATGCGCTAAACGCATCAAATTTCTATCCATGTAGCTTGCAAAAAAAATTGGTCTGGTTTTGTACGTTTGGTTATTTTGCGATATTTTTTTTGCGTTTTTAGTGATACCATTTTTCATAAGAATTTATATTTTCTGACCCCCTCCAGAGCCAAACTCTAGATCCGCGCCTGCGCTGAGTGGGTCTCACTTATAAGTCGGTAGTTGACTCGGTCAGTCAAGGCTCAACTAGAGCCAGTCTCCTCAAACCAAGAGGCAATCTCTACATTCTACGCCATGTTGGCACATTAAGTATTCGTCAAAGGGAACTTCACCTTCGACATGCAACCAAGATAAGTACAAACTTAAGGTTTTAACCTCATCTTCATCAGTTTTATTATCTACATGCTTTTATTGATCATTTTATAGACAGCGTGAGATTACTTGTTTGGGGCGGTAATCATCCTTCGCGGGATTTGCTATGTTGGGCTTTTGTCTGTCTAAGCCAACCTTAATAGAAAGTAGCTTTTCTTAAGCTATTTAAATGAGAGATCTTCTCACAACGTGGGATATTATCTAATACCCGCTGTCCATAAAATATTAAGCTCGTTCCACCGCTGGATTAACTTTGGCCCCATTCTTCTATTAGGATTGTTCTGGAACCTTCCAGATTCTGTACTCTATCTACAAGTCTTGCCGTCATGTATTTTTCACTCACTTGTGGGAATACTATTTAAAATGAGGAATCTTCCTTATAAATTACTGCAATAGCTAAATTTTCTTCCACCGTTGGAATGTTCTATGGCGCATTTAATTGTAATTCACAACTTTCTCAAGCAATAGACTCTCGCCTACCTAGTGCAACCAGTTATTTTTCACCATTGCAATAACTTTCTTTCCCATAAACTTTCGTGTTACTACAGTGAACTTTTCATCCATTCAACAAACTATAGAGAGAACTAGTGCTTGTTCAACATTTCTACCGCGTCGCGATCGTCCGATTACCATAAATAAGGCCATGAACATTTATCCTAAATCCCAATTGATCTTTCCTAAACCTTCTACTAACAAACCATATTAATAAAATTGTAACTCGAGATCATTTTCAATGAGGTGTCACTCTAAAGACGTGCCCTCCCACCTTTGCTTATATCTCATTAATTAATTTCTGCATAACCACGTGTTTCATACACGGTTCAAGCTTACATTGTTTCACCCTTATAATCAGGGAATACAATTCTTTCAACTCAGGAGTTAGTTATTTCTAGGTTTCACGAAAGGGAAACTTGCCCCATTAGTCTCGTGATTTCTAATTAAACATAGGAAGTCTAGAACCTTCCTTTTGACTTTCTCTTCAGGTTTCACAGTAAGTGACCTGCCCTCTTTTGTATAATTGTTATAAAAGTAATTCTGCACAAATATAAGAAGTTATAGGAACTTCTATCTTATTCTTCATGTTTTTCTTATTGTTATTTTCGAAGTGGTTACTTTCTCTAGAATGTTTTCTCAGAAATTTCTTATAGTACACACCTTGTACTCTATTTATTGTTAAACTTTCATTACCTTAATTGTCTTTAAATTTTGAATTTTTATCTTCGCTATTTTAAATCCTTGCTAGTATTTTATAAAGGTTTGAAACCTAATAAATTGTTAACTGCCTGGAGCAAACTTTAAATGTTAGGTGGTCTGCGACCCCAAATTGTTACTAAAAATTGAAACTATATACTTGTCAAATTTATTAGACTTTTTTGCATTGTTAAATAAATTCAAACTTTCCTTTTCGACTCATCATTTCTCTAATACAACGGTTAGGAAAGATCCTGTCTTCCTTGGCTCTTCCTACTCAATGCCATTAAATCTATTGATAGGGCTTTCACTACTCGTTGCATTTGAGCAAGAACTCTTAGTGGTAATCTCTTTAAAGTTTCTCTTAGCTTTAATAGCTAATTGTAACTGGCCAGTAAGGCAAGTAAAGCTCGCTACGCCAGCTACCTGCTTGTGGAGATCCTCTCCGAAAACTTATGCTTGGTTTTCCAAAAAATAAGTGTTTCTCTTTGTCTAAACTTTTAGCCGGCTCCTTGCTGAGTAAAAGCTTAACCATTTCCAAATGCAACTATTGGTTTACTTACCAAAATTACTCCCCAAGGTATAATTTTTTTTCACAATCCTTCTTGGAAGCACTTGGTCGCTTTTTAGGAACTCCACAACTTCGAAAACTGGAAATATCAAAATCGATGCAAATTATTGGCATTCTTCGAATTACTTGGTCAAAAAAGAATTCCTTTGAACAGATCTACAATAAGTCTGTTACTCTTGCCAGACCATCACCCTTCCCCATAGTACGCATATGCATGCTTGAGAGGGAATACTCTAAAGCCATTCTCTTGCAAACCGCCCAAGTCCTAGCTGCGGTTCCCGTTAGCTTCGACCAGGTCCTTACCCACTTTAGGTGTCAGAGAACGGATTTGCAGTGGCAACCGCCTCTAAGTGCATTTAAAGTTAAATTCATAACTTTTGTGGGACTCTCCTCCTATTTTCTATCCTTTTTCTCCAGTCCGAAACCCACCTACTTTTCTTTATCATCTTCCCTTGGTGGTTAGGTTATTCCTCAGCCAATAATCTACCCACGGGTTACTGTCTCACAGTCACACAGCTACTCAATTTTCCCCCCGACGCAGAGTGCACTCCGTTCCAACCCTCACGTCAGTTTTTAAAATCTCTGTAGGAGTTGGGAATCTAACCCGGGGCCTCCGGGTGAGAGGCATGTGCGCTACCCCAACACCACATAATAATAACATAATACTAACTTAAATAACTGACCTTGCGGATCATATGAGCAAAGAGGTTGCCTGATTCCCCACTCCCCTGTTTTACAAGGTAAAATCTACATGTTTTGTAAACAACTAGGTTCGTAATGTCCAACCAACAGCAGGCCACGTGTTTTATTCCGAAGTCCGAACTTCATGCTTCAATAGCAAGTTCATATATTTACGTAGAAGAGGGGTGGCATTGACCGAAGAATAAAATTAAAATTCAAGACACGTGCAACTGACGCGACAGAAAGCCGTTTATCTGAGTTTCTCGAAACCCGTTTTTACGAAATACATGCAAATACAGTTTCATGAAACGCAGTGTGCACAGCCCTGTGATAATCTTCTATATCTGTAGCAAGCAACTTCAGTTTCACGAAACCAGTTGCATGAAACAGGTTTCTCCAGTGGTATCGTGGATGTCGATACGTTAACAGCCAGAGTTGAAAATAGTTGTTCACCCCCTCACTCTGGAGGATCACGTTTATATTAACTTGGAATTTTTGTATACAAAATAAAAGCAAAAGAGAGCAAGAAATACAAATATATTACCCGTAAGAGCAGATGATCATGAAGTTAATCGAACTATTGAAGTCGAGTTCAAGAAGAAAATAAAGTTACATTGTCACAGAGAACATGTAAGGACAAATACGGATGTTTTAGATTCCTAGGATGTAAGTACAAATGTATATGTACTGACAATAGAAATAAATAATAATGAGTAGGGGTATACGGACTGTGTGCACTTACTGTATGATTTTCATACCTTGTTTCATCTTCTGCGGGACATATTCAACTGAATTACTAACCCTGGACACTACTGCACCGGAAATGTGTGTTAAATTACTTAAATATGTGTTTTATTGCTCATTCAACGATGACAGCCATGTTCGACAGTGCATAAGGTCCCTTCAACTGTTACTAAGACGCGCACATTGACATCACCACAGTTGCCAACATGTGGGATAAAAATACACCACACAGGTCTGGTCTGAACAAAGATTATTGATAGATAGATAGATAGATAGATAGATAGATAGATAGATAGATAGATAATTTTTATTAATTCCATTTGATCAAATACATGCATACAATACATTTTTGATATAGGACAGTTTAGAATTTACATCTATAAAATAAAAGTACTAATAGGAATATACAATAATACTAATACTATAACTATTTATAACTTATTATAATAACATACGGTATCTTAAGACATACAATCTTATTGGACAACTATTTACACCTTATTCTATTATCATAATATGAAAACTTAATTCTATAAATACAACAACTTACAGCTAGGTAGCCTATTACAATTAAAATAGAAAAGTAAAATATAATTATAGAGATCATCGTTTCTATACACTAAGATATTCAACTACAGAGTAAAAACAATGGCACTGCAGATAAGCTTTCAACATTCTATCAAAGGTTTTTATTTTTGGGGCAAGTTTTATATACTGGGGTAGTTTATTGTATAATTTAACTCCTGTGTGATAAGTTCCTCTTTGATATATGCTTGTGTGTGTGTGTGTGTGTGTGAAATATGAATGTTTTGATTTTGTCTTGTGTTATGCCTATGAACATCAGTTTGTTTTAAGAAAAACATCATTATTCATTAAATTATTTTTACAAAACATAATACTTTCAAAGATATATATACAGGACAGAGGGAGAATGTTTAAATCTTTAAACAGAGGTCTACACGATTCTCTAGTGTTTACATTTGCCATAAATCTAATCACCCTCTTTTGTATCCTAAACGTGCTTAGTACATCTGGCGACATACCCCAAAATATGACCCCATATCTTAAGTATGAATGGAAATAAGCAAAATAAGTATTTCTTAATGTGTGCATGCTAGTGCAGATTTTCAAAATACGTAACGCAAAGCACATCGAGTTCGGTTTAGTATTCATATATTGTATATGTTTATTCCATTTCAAGTCATGTTGTATCCATAGTCATAAAAACTTTGTTTCTGATTTATTTTCTATTTGAGGACCATTTAATGTTATATTGGGATTCGCAGGATTCCTATTCTGTATAGTGTGGAAATTTAGACATACTGTTTTTTTATAGTTGATTATGAGGCGATTATATTGTGACCATTTGGTTAACTCTCCTGTAACGGAGTCAGCAGACTGCTGTATGACCTGTTTAGTTTCACCTTTTATTACGAGTGTTGTATCGTCCGCAGACAAAATTTCCTTATGTGAATGAACGTTCTGTGTTATATCATTGATATATAGAACGAAGAGTAGTGGGCCCAAAACCGATCCCTGGGGTACTCCAAATTTAATAATTCCCTCATTGGACAATGTTTCATTAAGTAATTTGTTTCCATCACCCTTGTGTCTCAAGCTTACTATTTGTTTACGCCTTGTTAAGTAAGACTCTATCCATTTATTAGCTAGACCTCTAATACCATATTGATTTAGATTTGTTAGGAGGATTTTATGGTCAACAACATCAAATGCTTTCGATAAATCCAAGAATAGGCCAGTTACATATTCCTTATTGTCAATTAATTTCAGTATACTATTAATACATTCATAAATTGCTGTCTGTGTAGATTTTTCCGTTCTGAATCCATGTTGTGAGTTTGATAATATTTTTTTTTCTTTCTATAAAACTTATCAGTCTCCTATACAAGATTTTTTCCACAATTTTTGCGATACCAGTTGGTAAGGTAATAGGACGATAGTTATCTAATTCATCTTTTGAACCGTTTTTGTGCACTGGAATTACTCTTGATAACTTCAAAATATCCGGGTAAGTTCCAGCACAAAATTTTATTTTTTTAGCTCTTTTATAACTATTCTTATCTCTTCACTTGTGACATGATTTATAAATAAAGAATCACTACATACATTTATTTTATTATTAGCATTTAGTGTATTTACCTGTGATTTATTTAATAATTTTTGTGAAATTCCCAGAAAATAGTCATTGAAAGTGTTTGCTATTTCCTCTGGATTATTTATCACTTTATTATTTCTGGTCACTGTAATGTTCCTTTTTATTTTAGCAAATTTTCCAGTTTCTTTCTTTATCACGGACCACATAGCCCTGTTTTTATTAGATGATTGGGAAATAAAATTATCATTATGCATTTTCTTTGGTAGTCTTATTACCTTATTTAATATGCTAGTGTATTTTTGCAGTATAAATTGAATTCAGGTGTTGTGTGGTATTGTTTATATAATTTGTGAAGAAATTTCTTTCTTTGACATTAATTTATAATCCCTGTTGTTATCCAATTGTTAGTTTTGTTATTTTGAACAGTTCTTTATCTAAAGAATGAATCTAAATGCATTAAATTTATCATTTAGATTTTCTAGTTCATAAATTTCTGACCATGTTTCCTTATTTAATAAGTCATTGAAATATGTAACATTTGTTTCAGTGAATGACCTGCACTTTGATTTTACTCCATTATCATTATTATTGATTGTTTCGGGTACTTCAAAACTCAGTATTTGTCCATGGTGGTTACTAAAACCCGGACAATAGACTTCTATTGCATTTTTGTCAAAATTTGTCTGTATTTATAAAAATTTGATCAGGAGTGGTTTTACTAAATTTTGTTATTCTTGTTGGGGTATTTACTGTAGGTTTCAGTCCATAGGAAATTAGTAACTGTGTTAATAATTCACAATTTCTATCAAATTTTGAGAAATCCACATTTACATCCCCACAAATTATTATATTGAAATTTACTTTGCTCATGTTATTGAGTAACAATTCTAATTTATCTATAAATGAAGGAAACTTTACTGACGGAGAACGGTATACGCATACAATTATTAACTTAAACAGCTGTATTTTTACGGCAGAGAATTCAAAATCCTGTTCCATAATTAGATAATCATAAGCTGTTAACTGTTCATGATCAAAATTATTTCTTAGGTAGATACAAGTACCACCATGGCTAATATTAGTTCTAGAGTATTTACTAGCTTGTATAAAACCAGGGAATTGAATTAATTCGAGTTGTTCCTCTTTTAGCCAATGTTCTGAAATACATAGTGCTGAGATGTCTTTAAGTTCATTTTTAAGCATTAGATCTATGTAATCAATTTTATTATAGAGAGACTGAACATTCTGGTGGTAAAGATTAAATTTGTTACTTTTGCAAGCTTGTGTTGGTGATTTATTTACATTATTATTATTATTATTATCATAATTTTTATTATTATTGTTGCTAGACAAATCCGAAATACCATTGTTCCACTCAGTTAAATTGGACATCGAAAGATCTGAATGCCAAACCTCACGTTTGGCTTCTTTTACAAGTTTCTCTGCTTCCACTCTAAATATATTACTGTTGAACTATTCTTACCATTTGAATTTACAATTTTGCAGAGTTCATCACTAAGATGCTCTTTTCCTAACCTATTTAAGTGTAGGCCATGTCGAGTGTGGAACTTCCTGGCTAATTTACTTACATCTATAATTTGGACATTTGGAAAACTCTTACAAATTTTACGAATTTTACAATTTGTAGTCTCTATTTCTACATTTACTCATGATTTGGGAATTAAATCGTATATCTGCGGAATGTTTACAATAATGACATTTGTGTTAAGCATGGATGGCAATGTACCCTTTAAATCTTTGATTACCTTTTTACTCTCATTTCTATTGACGTCGTTTGCTCCAGCGATGATTACTGTATAGTCCTTTGAAGTGAGGGTTGCACACTCTCCTATCATCTCGGTCGTGACCACTGCAATGGGTGCTCCTGGCTTTACTGTCGAAGTGACCTCCATTTCTCCGCCTCACTGTGCATGACAGAAACCAGGTGTGTATATGCAAACTCTGTAAAAAACCTTGAGAGACGTATCACTTCAATAAATGCGCCAAACGGACAAAGTCGGTTTTAATAAGATAGTACTATCAGTCAACACGTTTATTAATTATTACCCTTGTCATAATGGTTAATGTTTACGCATTTTAAAAATAATAATAGAAAAAATAAAAAAAACAATACCGCTAGGAGTAATCTCAGGGTACTCCAATGCATTCATGAGGTTTCCTATTATTATTACTGCAATGTGAACATTATGTAGGAGAGTGCAAGAACATATTTAAAAATGTTATAATAATTAAGTTAATGAATATTGTAAACCTTTTTTCTGGCCTTTCGGCTGCAATAGATGTTTATTTATTTATTTCACTCTCACAAAAAAACATTAATTACAGCAGTGCACAACAAACATTACTGTGCTTGACAAAAACCATGGGTGTATACGAGTGCGTAGCTGACGCAGCCCTCTACCAAATAATTATTGGCCTAGGCAAAAGCCGTTGGTCTGTATTTAACAAATTTTACTATTACAAAATGCACCATAAAGAAACCGGCGTTTAGCTGTACACTTGACCTTGAGAGCTCAGCGGTAGGAGAGAAAATGTGTTTTAGCTAATATCAGACACAAGACGCGCTCAGCGTGGCAAATGTTTGGTAGCACTGAATGAAAATAGAACGAGCGATAACATTCTCTATAGTACCTTATCAAACGATGAGAAATAAATAGGGAATGATGTTTTAATAGATGTTTCCTCCTCCGCTGTCTGTGACCCACCCAACCATCCCAAATAGGATCACGACTTATACAGGCAAAATTTCAGCTGTGGACGCCGCTGTTCACATCAATCATAATCAAAACAGTACTGCCAATCTCGCCCTTGCGGTACTATGCCACACCAACACCCAGCCATTCTAACCTTCGTTTTGTCCAATCCAATGGTTTTTGGCAATGGTCTCAGCCTAACACGTCCAGATCAATGGTTCTGTGTCAATCGTGCCCTGCTAGCCGCGCGTAGCCAAGGCCGCACCTACACCGGACCATTCTAACCTTTGTTTGGTCCAATCCAATGATTTTTGAAAATGGTTACAGCGTCACGCGTCCCGATGAATGTTTTTTTTATCAGCAGTGATTTTGTATCCTACATGTTAGCAACAATGTGTGCACCTCGGTGTGTGCCGCTAGAGTGCGCCTTGAGAGTTGAACAAGATGCAAGCGGTCAGAACATGGCAGCCGTTTTTAAAAGAGCAATAAATAAAAACACATATTTACGTACTTAAGCAAATATATGAGGTGCAGTAGTGACCAGTGTTTCTAATTTCAATACGTAATATCGCCCAGAAGATGAAACCAGGACACAAGGTACCAGTACGGTATGTAAAAGTCACATTCATGTCTGATGCAAGCAATATGTAGTAGTGCCAAATTCTGGTATAATGAAGGAAAGCCGTCTCCGCTGGTATGGCCATGTCTTACGGGCTGCTGAAACAACAGTTGCACACAATGGATTGGCATTGCGGATAGATGGGAAGAGACCAATAGGACGACCGAGACAGCGTTGGCTTGACACTCTACATGACTATTTAAAAATTGCCTAACTTCATCCTGACATGGCACACAATTGTGTAATATGGCGATAGAGAACCAAAAAAGCAGACCCGCTAATTTGTGGGACAAATGCTTAAGAAAAAGAAGATGTCTGATGCAAGTGTATAAGCCGTGTTCTACTCTCATTAAGAATTTATCAATAAACTTGGAACTAGCCTACTTTTTCTTACAGTACGGTACCACCTACGTTATATACACAGTTGCCTATTACTGTATTCGTGGGGTTGGCAATCCAGTATTTGACAATAATTCTCGCATATAATGGTGGACACAGCTGGAATTTTACTATATAAGTCATGATCTAAAATGGGGAAGGCAGGAGGGTTATGGACAGTGGAGAAATCTACATTTATTACCACATAATTTCCTGATTTATTTTTCATCATTAGAAAAGGTACTTAAACTAATTTCAATAATTTAGAAAATATTATCGTACGATGAGCTCTCATTCATCGCTACTACTGAGTGGACCCCTTTATAACCCACAGACCTGAATTAAATGTCTTGGCACAGGACTTAGGATCAGAGTCCAATACATACACAAGACATATCACCTATCCTAAGAAACTCGGGCTCAATTCAGTATTGCAAAGGCCATCATCTGTTAACATGTGCCATCATTTATGATCCTGTAATTAATTGTGGAGTTTACAGGAACCTGAACCAAATGAGAACGTGGTAGATTATCGGGCACTTATGGAGTTTAGGTGGTACTGAACTCGAAAATACCTACCCTTTATCTGTTGGAATCCCTCGATGGTAACTGGATCTTAGAACCTGAAAAGCCCCGACTAGAAAATTCCCCAAGTCCTAACAACATGTGAAGGGAGTATTAGGGTACTAGTGATTCCTAACAGAGGTGGCACTAAGGAAAACCAAAGCATAGCAGTGAACTGCTCTCAAAACACAAGAATCGTGAGAAATCATCATCTCAGGAGTGTGGGGAACTTTGGAAATACCAAACTATGGCCCTCTTAATGCAACCTCTTTATACTTCTATAAATCATCACATCGCATGATTCAAAATTTATTTCAAAAGAAAAATCTGACGAGAAGTCAGATTATCACGTCCGTGAATGGACACACAAAATCTCAAAAATACTGCATTAAGAAAATGCATTGGAATGCAACGATAATCACAATGGAGTCACATGCATTTGACCCTCAAATTAACTTGACAATTTAAATATGTTCAACAGGTGAACCAAAAAGCTAAGAAAAATCCTGAAGATCACCTTCATGGTTCTTCCGTTGATTTAAACATTCTTAAGCACGTGGATGAAATTAACATCACTTTACACATATACAATAAATGATTACCTGCCAAGTGCAATAGCCGCAGATACTGTAACTCTGCACCTCTCATCGGTGCTGTATCATAATTTATTAGTATATTTTGCTTTAGCAAAATTATTAAAGTCGGGTTCATCGACCAAGCGATCAAGCTTAGCCGATGTAAATTCCTAAATTTAACTCTCAAAAGGATTAAATACTTTCTCAGTATAACCATAATCTCTTAAATTCATTCAAAATTATCATTATTTAATTATTTAACCTATCATTTCTTTCATCTGCTTAAATCTTTCAGTAAGATGGGATCATAAGAATAATTAAATGGGGAAGACAAGAAAAGCTTCTAAAGGCTTGACAAAAATAGATCCACACTTGGAATTACCAATTCACCAACAAGACTAATATATGAATCCTATATTCCTCCTAAAACAGCCTTAAGCTGTCATAATTCGACTGAGATACAGTGAGTTATGTCATACATGACATTAACGATTGCAAAATACCAAAATAACATCACGAAGAATATTCTTAAGACTCTGCATTATACATTATGCTCCCAATGGCATCACGAAAATTTACGTACTTCCCTGAGTACTATTTTACACATATCATTATACGTCCACTGACGTTCATTACCATAATACCACTCACACGGTGATTACCTAATTCCTTTACAAGTATCCAGTTATAATCAGTTGTGTTCCTTAAATATGTATCTGTATAATTTCAATGCATCATAATTTAATCATGTGTGGATCCTTAATTAATTCAACAGGGCTACCTAAAGCTTGCCTTACAGAAATGTATTCGAAGTCACGTAAGAATACGCCTCCACTTAAAATTAATCCCTGGGATCTGTATCAAAGATTATTAATGTTCTTTAAACAATTCTCTTATATACGTATTCATTCAAAAACTTGAAATACTGAATCAAAATTCAGTCATAGTACTATCAATTAAATGTATCGATGAGCAAAGTGCACCAATAGTACTCGTGGCAACAAAATCAGAAGTCGAAGTCTATCAACCAAGAGTAGAAGCATCCCCTCAAAAGAATTCTCGAAAATCGCACTGGACCTACCCCATGAATCTGGGTAACGACTCATGCTGGCATCCTTTGATCCATTAGCATCCAGTACGACAACGATCCGTCCCAAGAGAAAATTCCCCTCTCAAAAGAAAGATCAAACTTCACATTCCAAAACTCTAATGAAATTATCCTCACAATATTAAATACATCTCCAAAGTTCTGAGATTGCACCTATCCAACAGGAAAAATAGTGCAACTAGAAAACTCAAGTCAGTGCTTGATAAAAAAAAACTCGAAGTATTCAAAAGAATGGAAAATATGGCTATATCACAAAATAACTAAGTTCCGTTCAGGAATAACGTAGTCTTCCTCCTACGAAGATTCTCTTCTTTACAATTAAGAAGGTCGCATCTAGTTATTGAATTAATTACTTAATAAAACTGAAATTACATAGCAAAAACACAAAATTTAGAAGCTGAGTGCACCTGTTAATCAGGTCTAACCTCGATTGAAAATTAAATCAGACATGACAAAATAATCAGGCCTAAACCTCACTTCAATCTATCTACAACTGGTAAAGCAAAAAGATGGCAATGTGATCAATCTGAAATATCACTACTTTGCAACGCTACGTGAATATACTGTCATCTACCTTGTTGTTGCTTCTTGAAGGCGGAATAGAGCATGGAAATGCCCTACCATCTAGTTCCATTACGAATAGCAGGATCAAACAGAGGCTCCAGTGATCGAACCCGGGGCCTCCGACTCCCTGCCCCTGGTCAACAGCTGGTACTCGGACTGCTTCCCCCTCCACCGAACGGCTCGAACCCGGCCCGAAAGAAATCACGATCGCGTTTACAACATCGCGATAATCGAGTGAAAACACGGCAGTAGTTTTTTCATCTGCAGTAACATGATTACGAATGTTCATGTTCCATATGCAAGTGAACCGCTTTGTGTGTACACTACACTTCGTTGTAGTGTCTACTGCACCATTTAGTGAGTAATGTCCACGTTCATATTTAGCCTGACATAGCTAAAATGTCAATGTTTATGAAGAACTTTCCTCCCAACACCTTTTGTTTTAATAAGGAGTACCTGTTTGTAATATTCACTTGAAGAAAGTTCGAAAGGTTGAACTGCATTAAAAAGTATCAGTAATCCTGGTGCATGTATAAATAAATACACCACTGTTAACAGTAGCGGCTTTAGTAAAGAGTTCCTTAGTATAACTGCGCGCTACTATCTGTCTATCCATACGTTTCAATCACTTGAAGTACAGTATGACAAAATGTTTTTACCGTGCACTGTCTGCATATAATGCCGGACATGCTTTAAGTTCCAAGCCCTTCTGTGTCACTGGACTGGATGTTCCTAGTGTACTCAACTCGATACGGCACTTCACTTGCTCGACGAAGCCACATATTAAACTGTAACTATACACTCGGCGGAGTTACAATACGTTCCGAATAGTTGCTAGCTCGGCAAAGCTCAAAATCCATCCATCTCTCTCTGTAGAGCCACGGCTTGCAGGAAAACACTCGTCTCCCACTCCGAAGTGTGCGTGGCGTATACATCTCCCAATACGTCAATATGATTTATGCATATAATTAATGCTGTAAAAGCTATTTGCACATAAACAAGAGTAGATTATCTTCCTCTTGTAATATCATGAACAGAGGCGGCTCCTTACCATGGTAGCAAGTTTGCGCTACAACCAAAATTCTGGGCATTATTGATTCAAATAATCGTATATCTTGAATGGAGGCGTGATGTATTGAATCTCATCACTCATAGTGGGTTGGGACGAGCGCAGTTCTTTACGCTGCACACGCAACCAAGGGCCAACTGTATAGTGCACTCCTCTCTGCAACCCAGGCAGTTTGTATAGGCCAGCATATGCGAAGACAAACCTAGGGAGTGTAGCGGATGCATGGGGGGGATTGGTGGGGTCGGAGCTCCGTGTGGTTGGTTAACATTCCATAGAGTTCAAAAGTAGATACGGTATATTCTGCTCGCGGGCAGTAGATGGCGCAGCAACATTAGCACGCTCTAGTGGTATACAAGCACAACACTTCGTCTTCTTTTAAGATATGTGCAGTATTTGCATGATTGAAAAACAATATATAAACAATATAAATCTTCCACAGATATTTATATTTGATATAGATCAAATTTATTTCAAACATACAGTGTTCATCTTTGTTTTGTGACTGACCGGTTTGCTACGTTTCAATTTTGTATCGATTTGACTTGTTATCTGTTTCGTTGTGAGAAATTGGTGATCGTGGAATTTTCTACCTGGCGAAACACACTGGAATTATGTGTCCGCAATTTTTTTTTTCTCGTCAGTTCCATAATACAGGATCGATACGTTTGTTATTTTTAAATTTTGGCATCTACATCGTGGTGGGTTGAATGTGAGTTGTTCAACACTAACCGTATTTCACAGTTGTCATCAATCGCTTTTACGATATCCGCACCATTTAAAGGGTACTTAGTTTGACATTTAGCATTATTGGTACGGTAGTGAGAACGAAATGAATGTGACTTTCTGTTGAACTGTACGATACGTAGCCTATTCGTTTCGTTTTACTGTCCATGTTTGGAAGTGTGCATATACCTTACCGTGTTTCGTATAATTTAGCAGGTTTGCATTATAATATTTGTGAATCTGATTCAACGTTTAGGTGGATGGTGATGTTTCTTCAAGCAGTTTCTATAAGGGTATATAATTACTGTAGGTAGGCTACAGCACTGCATTAGGCCTACCGGTAATAATTCAGATGATGAATTCAGTCCAGTCACTCTTAGGGCGACCGTTTTCCTTGCTTCCCTTAGAGGAGAAACACGAGGTTAGGCGACTAGGTAGGCCAAAGCCTCACCTTAAGATCACTCAGACTGTTAAGAAAAAAACGAGAAGTTTTAACAAAAATTTTCATCCCGACGTGTATGATAAATATGAGTGGATTTGTGGTTGTGAAGTGACCTATACCTTGTTTTGCTTCCCATGCAGTGGCGGTTTCTGGGTATTCGCCCTGGAGCCAGTGCACACCCATTCTTGAAAAATTGCCGTTCACATTTGAATTTTACGAATATAAAAAATAATATAAGATTTTATGGTAGTATAAAGCGTCAACAAATGTCCAGGATACCGCTTTTTTACATTTAAATGTACCGCGTTCGTTGCGCCTCACTGTACGTTGCTTGTGTGCTGGCTCTGGTATCATCAAATATCGCCGTTCGCCACCTGCAGCTTTGTAGCGAGCGTTAGGCTTGACGGCAGGAGAGGGGATGGCAAGAGGGGAGAGGGGATGTGTGTTTACTATAACAGAATCGGAGCCAAATCCTTGCCTGGCGAATTGTACTGCGCATGCTCCAATTATTATCCATCTCCTGTCGCATCTGATTGACGGACGAAGAAGCGATGACCGCTAGCGTGCAGGAGCTACCGCACTATCTGTTGGTGAATTGTTGTACCAAGTTTCATGCGCAGTTTGAAACGTTGTGTCTTTACGCAGCTTGTATAATAGCGCCACTGCCATTTGATTTTCAATGTGCATTTAAAAGCCACAATCGTACAGCCAACTGTATGATATTATATAGTCTACAGTTGTAACAGTGAATTCAGTTTCATTACATTTCTTTATAATTTACAGATTTTTAAGGTCCAGTAATTTGGAGGATTAACGCAG
Organism: Meconema thalassinum; assembly: GCA_946902985.2. NCBI lineage: Eukaryota > Metazoa > Arthropoda > Insecta > Orthoptera > Tettigoniidae > Meconema > Meconema thalassinum. The sequence goes on from OX336391.1 coordinate 473,916,635, forward strand.
CCTATTATCTTGTTGATCTTGGACGTGGCAAGTATTTGTCACAAGTGTGTTTCTAAAGTGTGGAATATTTGAGTGCGTGTGCATTATTACGTATTTGATAGCTTATCCTCCCAGCTTGGCTTCACCCACTGACATAGCTAGGATCATTCCTATACCGTCGTAAGGATGGTGTCTGGGAGGCAAACACTCTTTTTCAGCAAATGCAACTGGGGATGGTGACAGGTGACCGCAAACCTTGGGTCTAATTCAGGGTCAAAGAAGATATTTTGACCGTTGGCCTGAAAGGAACCGTCCCGGTATTTGCCTAGTGATAAAAATGGAAAACCACGAAAATCATTTTCAGCACGGCCGAGGTGGGATTCGGGATTATTATGGCTACTGTTCAGGATTTAAAAACTATTACATCGTCTCAACTTACTTACTCTGCAAGAAAAGGTGGCCATATAATAAGAAATTGAAAGACCTATTTCAAACCTGAATTTAATTCAAACATCCCTGTGCAAAGCGAAGGTTAGGAATCGCTTATCCCATGATGAAGTTATAGCAAGTTAGTATGAGTGGGCTTGTGGCTGTGAACTAACCAACATGATGTATTGTTTTCCGTGCTTAAAGTCATGCTACGTGCACAAAAAAAGAAAATCTCTCTCTGCACGCTGGAAGCGGAGGTAGATTTCACCGGGCAAAGACAAATGCTTCGAATTCACTAAATTTGCCAATTGTTGTACAGTATACCTACGAAAGTTACACATGTTTAGTATACAGCATCTTCTTATAATACCTGAAACATTTTGCTCATCCCTTGGTGCAAGGGTGGGTCATATCAAATATTCTTTCAGGCAAAAAATGTTGTTACATTTTAGAGGGGTATTGGCCATTTTAAACTGTTTTGATATTGTGCCTATTAAGGGAGGTATGATTTCTTTTCTCTAAAAACTCCATTTTCCCCACCCCTTTGGTCAAACTTACGAAGATAAGCATTTGGCCCTTATTCCAAAAATAGTACGAACTTTGAATGGATTCAGTTTTTAACAAACGATGAAAGTTATAGCAATATTTCACTTTCCCCTCATTTCCAACTCCTTGGTCCGATTTTGCCCGTTAGCGAACTCGACCGAGATTTTGAATGGTTATATTTTATGTAGGCCTATACATATACATTATATATTAACTTTTGAACTGACGGTGGTTTTGGGATCTGTGGGATGTGAAACGCGAAGATATGTCAATTTTTTCCGGATGTCGAAATGGTACCCTTTGCAATAGGTAGCTTTCTAATGAAATCTAACTAAAATCGACAAATGTGAACAATCTAAAGCCTACATGAATGCAGAATTGGAATTACAAGTACTAGGAAAGTAACAAATCAGACAACAGCTTCATTGTGCGTTCAGAAGGGAACATAGAACGGCAAAATATCGAGGTGTCGAAAAACCAACTCCAAGTGCCACTAGATGCATATCTAAGCATACAAAATAGAGTTATATTGTGAGGAGACAGTTATTTTGTATGCTTAGATATGCATCAAATTTAGATGTTTTTTTAAAGACTGCACACCCACAATTTTTCTTCACCAGCCGCTACTGTTCCCATGTATTTTGTTTGGGGGTGAAGATTCATGGACAAAGAATGGTGTGAGTGATCTGCAGCATCTTCATGACCGAGCTAAAAAGCATGCTTCATCGAAATTGCATATGAAGAATACCTTGCACTTGGTCATGTTTGCTAATGTTAATATAGCACAGCATATGGACACAGGATACCGAAGAGCAATAGAAACTCATAATCAAAAGGTAGCCCAAAATAGGTATGTTTTGAACATTATAATTAACTGTATTAGATTCTGTGGTTCATTTGAGTTGGCATTGCGCGGACATGACGAGTCCGATACATCAAGCAATCCGGGGTTTTTTCGTGGACTAATCAATTTTAGTGCAGAATTAGATAGTGCTATGAAAACTCATTTGCATAAAGCGACTGTATTCAAGGTCACCTCAAACACAATACAGAATGAAATTCTGCAGTGCATGCTTGAAGTTTGCCATGAGGAAATTGCAAAAGAATTTAAAGATGATGATGATGATAATTGTTGTTTTAAGGGGCCTATCATCTAGGTTATCGGCCCCAGAATTTAAAGAGTCAGAATTTGTGCCTGTCATAGCAGATGAAACAAGTGACGTACCGGTAGCATCAATGTATCAGTTGGTCATTGTATATAGATACTTGGTCAACTTGAAGCCAGTGGAGAGACACTGGGGTTTTATTAATCCTGAAGGGCAAAATGCAGAATCATGGGCTGCATGCATATCTGATGAACTCGAACGTCACTTTATTGGTTGTGAATATAAGCTTATTGCACAAACGTATGATGGTGCATCTGTTATGAGTGGTTCTAAACACGGTGTTCAGGCGATAAAATGTGTTCACGTTGAAAATAGCATATTTGTGAAATTTTTCATTTTTTTTTCATTTCATTTTATGGAGGACTGGTCTTTCTACTTTAAGAATATATGTCATTTATGTACATTAAACAAAAGCAAATGACCTTCAGAGAGGTTTAAAACCATATGTGCATTGTCTCTGAACTGAGAGTGGGCGTGGCATGTTGGCAGGTAACATTTTAATTCAATTTCTTGTGGCCAGTCAGTTTGAATTTAGCGCCCATAGTATGTTAGTTGCCTGAATTGAACGTAGTTCAAGTTTTTATCACCAGATGATGTCTATGTAGCATTCCCTCCAAAAGGAACTGAGAAAACTAGTCCAAGATAAGAAATTTGGCGGGAAGGAAAGTTGACTGGGAAACTCATAGGTAAAATGCAGAACTATGTTGGGATAGCTCTACGTTCAATTTCCAGCAGTATTCATGCCTTGAGAAATGCTGTTTGGGCTACTCTCTACAACTTGACTGAAACTCGAGATCCCACACATCACGGGTGTCCTGTTGGTAGTGACAGCTGGTGTGCATACCAGCGGGCAAAGGCCAAAAACAAACTGGAAGGATATATGCATAAACCAGGCATTTCTCTAGAGATTCTATAAAGCTGCAAAACCATTATAATATGAGAGACTGTGCGACCCATCTACTGTATATTGTCCCAGTGTCTATGGCCTAACACAGAACAGCAATGAGTGTTTCAATGGAATGGTGTGGCGGCGGTGTCCTAAAGGAACTTTTGTGGGGCTTGACACCCTCAGATTGGGAGTGATGCATGCTGTGTACTATTTCAACTGTGGGAATACTGCACACATAGAGAGTTTGACTAGAATGGACAAACATCCTGGATATTACACCATGACAGGAGCATTGAATACAGATCAGGATCAGATACCGAAGAGCTCTTACCACTCTCCCCCTTCCAACAGAAACAGGGAAGAAGGTATCTCAGAGGGAGGAGGAAATTAAAAGAAGATAAGAACACTAACAAGGAAGGAGTGACTTATCGAGGTAGACTGTTTTAAAGAGCCAAGTAGGTGTGTGGAATTTGTGTCTTCAAAACATATAATTGTGTAACTTCTTCCTTGATTTTCTCAAAACTAGTTTTTAAGCAGATTTCCAAATTCAAAACAAGATATCTCATTCAGTTTTTGACCTAAGATAATGAATAATATGGCAAATTAAAGGTAAGAAACTGGCAAATGTTGAATACTAGGATCTTCAGGATAATTTGAAAATCTGAAAAGTGGCCCACAATTGAAAAAAAAATTGCATAAGTAAAAATAGAAATAACATGAAATTTATTACCTGTCCACTGAAATAAAGTGTATCATCATACCTGTAGTATACAACAATAGGTATAATGGTAGCTTCAGTTTGATACCACGTGCAGGTAGATTGTATTATTTGTTGAGGAGATACAATGTTTTGAAAATTTTGCAAAAATGTTATTCTTTTTAAATTTTCAGCACTTCAAATTCAATATATATATATATATACAAATTGTTTTTGTTAATATGTATTAACGCTGAATCCACCATATAAATTTCAAAATGAACAAATAAGAATTGTAAAAGTTTACTTGCAACGTGAACACATACCTTAAGCAGAAGTGTACATCAGCTGAATACGTTCATTGTCATGCTCACCAGTTAAATTTAGTCATGTTGAATGCAGCCTCAATCAATACAAGTGCGAGGATTTTCTTTGTAAACCTTCAAGGACTCTGTTCCTTCTTCTCAAACTCTCCTCAAAGAACTGCAGTTTTAGATGAAATAGTTGGAAAACGTTTGCCTAGATCAATCCCCACTTGATGGAACTTCCAAACACGATCAGTGAATACTGTCTTTGAGTACAGAAGTGAGTTGATAGAATGTATGAAAGAAATTCAGGAAGGTGTTAGAATGAATAATGCATCATCTATTCTTCAAGCCTCTGGCTACATTGGTATTTTGAATGATGATAATTTTACTTTTTGGTTGTCTTTCTTCCATAAAATCATGCCACATGTGGACATTTTGTACATTCAGCTTCAGAGGCGTGACTGCTATCCGACAACAGTTCTGGCAAGACTAAACTCTTTCGATATAGAGATTCTGAAACTAAGAAATACCATCAATTCCACATCAGAGCAGTTTGGCATGGTCAAGAAACGAAAAGTAGAATCAGAAAGAAACAGACAGGCAATTGAAGTTTGTGATGTCATTTTGACTGAAATGTCAGACAAATTCAGCTTTCTTGGCCACTTGGGAGCAGCTGCACTCTTTCTTCCAGACAAATTTGCAGAATACGAGCTGCACTATCCGGATGAAAATGTCAGACTTGTTCAACAAGCTTACCCATTCATTGAGTGCAGGAAACTTGAGACAGAACTTTCAATTATTTACAGTACAGCAGAATTTAGACACATATCAGGTGCTCTGCCACTAATGGAATTCATTAGGGGCAATAATTTAAGTTCAACTTTCAGTGAATGTGTTAAATTACTGAGTGTAGTTCTGACTATCCCCATGACAACTTGTGAGGCGGAACGATGTTTCTCCACCCTGAAAAGGATTAAGACGTTCTTACGAAATACAATGTCTCAGGAGAGATTATCAGCCCTTGCTATGCTGTCTACTGAACGAGATTTCATCATGAAAATAAGGGACTTTAATGACAGAGTCATTCACATGTTTGCAAGGAGGAAGGAGAGACGTGTTGGTTTTCTATACATATAGGTGAGTTATTTGGCATAACCTTCAAGTCAAGGAGTACAAATAGTATAAGCAAACATATGTTGAAATTTCTGCTTTTCCTTAATTTGTATCTGTTTGGTATCTAATACCCCATTTAGACGTCTCGGTCGCGATCCCCATTATCTCTGATCTGGATAATGACCAATCGCGATCAACGGTATTTGTCACTGGTACGTGTTTAGACGTCCCATCATGAAACAACAGGATAATCGAGAAAAACAGCATGGCATCGCTAAGGTCTGCCAACTTTTGAATTCCAAGTGTTATAGCAGAAATTTACAGTAGTTTGTTTCCTCCAGTTTTGAAGTATTTCAGTTATTCTTTATACATAATTCAACCTGCTAATGCATATTCTTAAATATATACAATTCCTGAGGAGACGTGTAGGCAAGGCCTACTCTTGGTGTGGAAATAAAAATATTTTGAAATATTTATAAACAGGTCTAGGCTATTTATTGCATAAATACTTTCTTGTTCGTCCAGAGTAATTTGGTCCTATCGGAATCCCTTCTATGTCTATGACAATAAATGTATGTCTTTATTAATCGTCTTCATCGACTTTTCCCAACGCTAATATTTTTTTCAGCGTTTAAACACTGGTATGTTTGTCTCCATCCATCATTTTGTTTCTCTCAATCTTCATATATCTCTATCAACCAACATAAATACAACCATTATGGCCAACATTACTTACATCTCGATTTCAAAACACAAGATAATACAAAATGGCCATCATTTCCACTGCCTACTTCACTCACACAACAGGAGGATAGAACACACCGACGATCGCAATGGCCGTGAACGCGATTATCTCGTTGTGGGAACGGGATCGGGATGATCTTGTTGGAGGGAAAGTTGATCGCGATAATGTTATCCTGTTGCGTTTAGACGTCCCAACTTAATCTGGATTGGCGCCTGATCGCGATCGCAACCGGGACGTCTAAACGGGGTATAAGGGATGCTTTGGCTAATCTTATATCAGTGATCATAGTTATGATACTTTTGTGAACCACCAACTTTTAGATCCACCAGCCGCCACTGATCTTGAACTCCAATCTACTTCTGGCATCCTGAATACGTCTTATTTCATTTTAATGAGTGAATATATTTCTCAATCTTTCCACTCGATAAACCAATCAATATTCACTGCGCTTCCTTACGGCAGAAATATGAAACTTAGGCTGTTTGCCAAATAGCCAAAGTGTACACTCTTGCACACTCTCACTCGGAAGTGACTTCAGCGAGTGGTATTCCAAATACGATCGAGTGCAAGTGTACGAGCCGAGTGCGAGTGTACATAGCGACAAATTTGAAGGTGCAGACTCGGTTCGTTCACTCGGTGCAGGCTCTGTGATGTCGCCATTTTAACAGAACATCTGTATTCTCACTTGACATGATCAATAGTGAATTTCAGACGATACAAGGAGGGATACTTATATTTAATTGTAAGTAATTATCTTTTACAATAGCGGTGATTGTTTTTTAACATGTCTGGCTGCGTGGCTCAGGGGTAACGTTCTCGCTTGCTGAGCCCAAGGTTGCAGGTTCGAAACCTGGCGCAGTCAACTGGCATTTGAGGGAGCGCAAATGCGAGGGAGCCGTGTCAGTAGATTTACTGGCACGTTAAAGATCCCCTTCGGGGCAAAATTCCGGCACCCCGGCGTCTCTAAAAGCCAGTGTAGTTAAAAGGGACGTAAAACCAATAACATTATTATTATTATTGTTTTTTAACATACTTGCAATGTTGGATGAAATTTGTATGTTAGTAGTGTTCCATAACCTGCGAGGTTAACCAAACTTTCCATGGCCCTTTAAACATTTACTCATAATGTTTTCCTTTTTATTTTCTAGGGTCGATGACGGAGTATTACGTGAAAAGAAAAACTGAAACTTCTTTTTCAAAACGGATTTTGTTTCTCACTGGTGTGATGTGATTTGGCAAATTTGAACAGTCAGCACCCATATAAAATTGCAAAATAGGTAAGAATATGTGATTTCTGAATAATAATAATAATAATATTAATAAATAAACTGGGTTAGGCAATAAGTTTGTTTTTACAGCAAGGACCAATTAATTACTGTATTTATGCTAGCTGCATTTAACGTCTGGCAATTGGATGCAACATGTTGTGGTCATCAGCTTGCCACTCCTGCAGATAGTTAAGTTATTGTAGTTTTAGGGGGCGGAACTACGAGGTCATCTGCCCCTACTCCTGCAGATAAGTTCGATATTCCTCCCCATAAAATAACAGTTGGTTACTCCTGCGAGTGAGTGAGTCTTGTTATGAAAGCCGGATCTAGATCCTATAGGCTTTCATATAGCCGTGGTAGGATTTTTCGAGATCTCGGAAACTAAGCGTCGCCCAGTGTTCAAACCTATACCAATCGAATCGGAGTTGGAAAAAAAATCAATAAAAGTCTGTCTGTATGTATGTATGTATGTACGTATGTACGTATGTGCGTGACGTTTTTGCGTTTAGCAAAGTACAGGTCGTAATTTTCAAGATATCGAGTTGAAATTTGGTACGGTGAAAGAGTTGGGGCCTGTGACGAACTCTATTGTTGGACGTTAAAATCGGTTTCAGGGCCGGACCTTTTTTTGGGGCCCTGAATTTCATCCTATTTATTTGAATCGATATATCTCGGAAACGGCTGGTCGTATCGAAAAACGTTAAATGTACTGGTGTAAGATCCCCGCGATATGCAAATTTTTTACTCATAACGACTTTTGATATCACTCACCGTTTTCTTTTTTTGGGGCCCGGAAGATGTCCATTGTGCGTGACATATTTGTGTTTAGCGAAGTACAGGTCGCAATTTTCAAGATATCGAACTGAAATTTGGTGCGGTGAAAGAGTTAGACCCTGTGAGAAAACCTGTTGTCGGGCGTTAAAAACGGTGCGGGGCCGGATCTTTTTGGGGGCCCTGAATTTCAAACTTTTTTTTGGAATCGATATGCAAATTTTTTACTCATAACGATTTTTTGATATCACTCACCGTTTTCTTTTTTTGGGGCCCGGAAGATGTCCATTGTGCGTGACATATTTGTGTTTAGCGAAGTACAGGTCGCAATTTTCAAGATATCGAACTGAAAATTGGTGCGGTGAAAGAGTTAGACCCTGTGAGAAAACCTATTGTCGGGCGTTAAAAACGGTGCGGGGCCGGATCTTTTTGGGGGCCCTGAATTTCAAACTTTTTTTTGGAATCGATATGCAAATTTTTTACTCATAACGATTTTTTGATATCACTCACCGTTTTCTTTTTTTGGGGCCCGGAAGATGTCCATTGTGCGTGACATATTTGTGTTTAGCGAAGTACAGGTCGCAATTTTCAAGATATCGAACTGAAATTTGGTGCGGTGAAAGAGTTAGACCCTGTGAGAAAACCTATTGTCGGGCGTTAAAAACGGTGCGGGGCCGGATCTTTTTGGGGGCCCTGAATTTCAAACTTTTTTTTGGAATCGATATATCTCGGAAACGGTTGGTCGTATCGAAAAACGTTAAATGTACAGGTGTAAGATACCCGCGGTATGCAACTTTTTTACTCAAAATGATTTTTTGATATCTCTCACCGTTTTCGTTTTTGGGGCCCTGAAAATGTCCATTGTGCGGGAAATTTTTGGGTTTAGCCAAGTACAGGTCGCAATTTTCAAGATACCGAGCTGAAATGTGGAGCTGTGAAAGAGTTGGACCCTTTGAGGAAACCTGATGTCGGGCGTTAAAAACGGTGCAGGGCCGGATCTTTTTTAGGGGACCTGAATTTCATTTTTTTTTGAATCGATATATCTCGGAAACACTTGGTCGTATCAAAAAACGTTAAATGTACATGTGTAAGAACTCCGCGGTATGCAACTTTTTTAATCAAAACGATTTTTTGATATGTCGCACCGTTTTCATTTTTGGGGCCCTGAAAAAGTCCATTGTGCGTGACATTTTTGGGTTGAGCGAAGTACAGGTCGCAATTTTCATTATATCAAGCTGAAATTTGGAGCGGTGAAAGAGTTAGACCGTGTGAGGAAACCTGTTGTCGGGCGTTAAAAACGATGCAGGGCCCGATCATTTATAGGGCCCTGAATTTCGAACTTTTGTTTTGGAATCGACATATCTCGGAAACGGTTGGTCGTATCGAAAAACGTTAAATGTACAGGTGTAAGATCTCCGCGGTATGCAATGTTTCTACTCATAATGATTTTTTGATATCTCTCACCGTTTTATTTTTTTGGGGCCCTGAAGATGTCCATTGTGCGTGACATATTTGGGTTTAGCGAAGTACAGGTCGCAATTAACAAGATATCGATCTGAAATTTGGTGCGGTGAAAGAGTTAGAACCTGTGAGGAAGCCAATTGTCGGGCGTTAAAAACGGTGCTGGGCCGGATCTTTTTGGGGGGCCCTGAATATCAAACTTTTTTTTTGAATCGATATATCTCGGAAACGGTTGGTCGTATCGAAAAACTTTAAATGTACAGGTGTAAGATCTTCCGGGTATGCAACTTTTTTACTCAAAACGATTTCTTGATATCTCTCACCGTTTTCTTTTTTGGGGCCCTGAAAATGTCCATTGTGCGTGACATTTTTGGGTTTAGCGAAGTACTGTGCCCGTTTAGACCGGAGTCCGCACGACCACATATGCATTTTAACAATAATCAGTCAGCACGAGAGTCAAAATATCCCGGAGCGCCAGATGGGTTAAAGCAAATCGCAAAAACGACATCAAATTAAAAAAAATGCTTTGCTGTTTTTGGCTCAATGCAACAATAAGGATAGAAGGAGATTTAATTGGGAGAAACACATCTGGTAAAATTATCTCAGTTTATTTTAAAGTTAAAATCTGACTGCAAAAATGCTTAAAGCAGCATCACTCCACGTGTGGCGATCCACACTCTTATTTACACACAATATACAGAAATCTTCCAAACACATTTGACAATCTTTTTGGAAACACAAGTCCGATTAATAGTCCTGTGGACTGTGTTCCAAAATTATTAATATTTAATTCCAGTTCAAAATGAATTGTCTATACTGGAAATAACGTAGATCACTGTTTGACTATTTACATGATATTAACACTCGTAGAATAAATGTTTATAGAATTTTTAAACTTTCACTTGTTTTCCAGTTTTCAAAAATATATCGTTGAAAATATTATTATCATTTAAGCAACACAAATTATTAACACATATTAATAACATCTGAAAAGTATTTGACCATTGAGCATAGCATCGAAGAACTGTGCGAAGCACAACAACAATTAATTGTTCTTCTGACAATAAACATTCGAGAAGTGACTCGATTATGAACTTCAAGTTCCAAACAAAATATATGATTTCTGAATCATCAACTTGATCAATAAATGGTTGAACCATTCAACTATTAGATTTTCCACTTGGAATCATTATGAAAAAAATATTTATATTTATGGCCATTCTTAGCAACTTTCACAACTTGCAATTCTTCGACAGAATGCGGAAATTAGAATTGTAGTTTCATAATGAATTCATTCAGTTCATGGCACTAGGATTGAAAATATCCTTCAAATTATTCGTGGTTAAAGAATTATTTTTAATTGGCAGTGGCCCATTCTACTATTTGTGTAAGAACACAATATTACAACAACAACGGCAAAGGTCTTCCTCTGAAGAAGAATAAACTACTATCATGACAAATCCGGGTTCTAGCAAAATCAAAGTCTAAATGGAATTCGTAAACAAGGTCGAAATAAGAACTGATGGTTTTAAAGAAATAACCTTCGGGTCATTCATACGACGAAATGTGTGGCTCCAATACTCCTACTATAAACCTGAGCCATCGAACCTGCTATTTGATTGATGCTCGAAAAAACCTTCATTCCTGCGACTTAACATGCGCACCTGGGAATGGCATTTCAACTACTCCACACACATAAATTTGCTTCCCAAAATTTATACAATAAATCAAGCCTCTGCTTGTTATCAACACTGGAAGATTAATAAACTTACAAGTTTATTTTATTTTACCATTCAGTTCAACCCGTGAATTTACCATACTTATGAAAATCTTTATTTCACTTTCGAGTGTATTTACGTCATGATTTTATATAAATACAAAAAATATCCTATTTGATACAAATTTCAATTGCTTCCCGTTTCATGCCTCTCCGTGTTATCTGAAACATATACTTTGCTCATTGCAAATATCAACTGTTCAACCAGAACTGACATGTTGGTTGAATGCGGGCTTGCGCTAACCACTCTCCTTCGGAAAATCTCCTGTTCCAGACTAGAAATGTTTAAACTACTTCATAGGCTCTTTCTCAATACATATGATTATTAGAAAATATAATATCCAAGAATTATTTAGAAAAAATATGAGAATTATTATTATTATTATTAGTGGATTATTATTATTATTATTATTTGTATTATTTCAAATATGTTTAATTATCATCTCATTATGTGAGAATCCACATGTTCGAACCTTCGAATATGGAAAAAATATCCATTCCTTAACAAAAATAAATTTAACTTTTACAGTTACATCGGCTGATTACCGTGATTTCCCAAAAATATGAAAAATTCAAATAAATGCTCGAAATGCTCGGTCATCGATCCTAAACTGTTCTGAGTGCTGAAAATGCTCAGAATAACTCTAATAAGTCTTGCGTAAATCATTGCAAGCTTTAAATACGACGAAAAAAATGTGTTGGTCATCTGCAGAAAAATAGTTTGTTCCAATTAGCTAGGCATAATATAATTCAAATGTGGCTTACATTTCTTGATGGTCTTGAAGTGTAGTAAACCTGGTCTGTACCAGATTTATCCATAGACATGCCCTATCGGACAAGCACGTATAATCCTTGTATCGGCCGCCATTGTAGACCCACAAATCGTCTAGTCAGACATAGTGGTAGTATCTTTCGACGTTTGAATAAACTGTGGTTCCATTTTAATATGAGCTTCTATCAAAGCCATAACAGTTTGTTGAAATAGGGTCAGATCTAAGTGATCTCTTCTTAAATATGTCAGTTGTAACATAACTCACTGTAATCTCATCAGTACAAGAAAAACACTGACAGTCTAAGCAGTTAACGGCTGTTCTGAAGATCGTTCCCTGGGCATGGTTTGTATATCACCATCTGCCATGCGCTAGACAACTTGCAGTTTCCCTTGCGTAGACTAATGAACGCCACCGTTACAGACTAGTCTTCAGTGTACTGACAGATCGAAGTGGTTAACTAGTTACAAATAATGAAAACTGACTTGAAATGGATTTAAACATCCAAGTATTAAGTTACTACTGGACTGTGACAAAATATTATTTTCTAGACAAAGTCTAGCATATGTCCTTTTGGAAATATAAATATTTCCACCAATGTCTGTAGAAATACAATCACCTCAGTGATTCTCTTCACCAGAAACTTACTAAGTTCCAACTCGTTTGCGCAGCACTTCTCGTGACTATCACGATTTGAAAAGAACTTCTGCGTAGATACGGCAACCATGTGCCTTGGCTCAGCGTAGACGCAACTTGCTTGCCAAGTGCTTGTGTTGAAGTGAGCTGACAGTGCCTGCTCCAGCTGGCTTTTATTCAAAACGGTCAGGGTCACGCGTCATCGCCTGATATCTAGAAATCCTCATATCTCTTGAATCCCTGGTCCGATTTACTTGATATTAATTGCGTTCTCTTTCATTTGGCCGTGCCAGTAATCTGATCGCAGTCTCAAGTCTCTACTCCATAGTTAACTATTTAATCAATAAATAGCCTCCACCTCTGCTGTTACTCGCTACGTCACTTGCCATCCAACTATCGGTAAAATCCTTCGAAATGCTTCTCGAAGCAATGTAGCGCGATATTCAAATATCTGAACTTTCAAAAGCGGCTACAGCCTTTCCCTTGATATCTAGGTGTCTGAAACTTGGAATACCCATTCCTAGAGTTGGGCACATCCACCCCACACCTAGCAAAAAATAAAAATTGAAAAAGTTTTATTTTTCCAATCTACACATTAAATTATCTGGTTCTTGAATAATAGATCTTCAAATTCGATGCATTATAAGTTCCCACGATGTTACCAGTTCGTGTATTGGCTACTTCATAGCTTCCATTATTGTTTACTTCCACAATAATCAAAATCTTCAATTTCTCCAGGCTTAATGTCAAAAATATCTTGATACTCTTCCAAAATCTTCCCTAGCTCTGGGGACTCCTTCTCAGTGTAGACTTCTCTTCCTTCAGCTTCATGAAAAATCAGAGACCATTGAGCATCTCCCTCGATGTCTTCCTCTTCTTTTCCCTCGAAGTTAATCTCTTCGGTATTCTTGAATCTGATCGTCTCTGTCTTCATATCTATCACTGCTTGATATTTCTGAATGAAATCTGCTCCCAATATCATGTCAAAAGCCATGTCCTTCATTACAACAAATACATGTCGGAAATCATGTCCTCCTATCGTAATACATAAGTATAATTGTGTTTTACACAGAGATATTTTATTGGGTATTATTCCTTGGATCTTAATTCCTGATACTGGAATCTCCTCTAAATTCTCTTTGAGCTTCCACAGAATATAAAGCTTCTCACTCACCAGACAAAGCATAGCCCCAGTATCGATCAAAGTATCGACAGGCATACCGAATACTTCGCATGATATGATTGGCATTCTAATTCTCGTACCCATTTCTTTTCGTTCGTCATTCTGTTGAATTAAGTCATCATCCTCTGCTTGCCATTTAATAATTCTGGAAGTGAAAGTATTCAAAATTCTATCTTCTACTGTGAATTCGAAGTTTTTTTTTCATTACCATTCCCCCGGGATTGTTGTGTTCCCGATGGACCTGGTTCGTTGGGCCTCTGCTCCAAAAATTGCAAGTTATCTTGGTGTCTTGCTTCCAAATTTTTCCTTGTGTCCTTGTTAAACTCTTCATTGGACTGACGAGTATCTTCATTCCCTCTATTATTGTAGTTATTTCTACCATAGGATCTTCTTTCCTGGTACCTTCCTTGAGTATCTCGTGGTCTTCTCCATCGAGTATTGTATCGATTACCACCATCCGGTCTCGCATATGGTTTGTAACTGTATCTGTTACTGTACTGGTTCCATCCTCTCTTATTGGAATCTTCCCTCGGCGATTTCTCTTCTCGCTTCTCTCGAATCTCTCGAGGTGTCTGAGAATAACTATCAGCCATAACAGCATACACAGCGTTGTTATTCTTTACTCCCTTCTGATGGAAGAATTGAGCGTTTGTATGATCCAGCTTCTGTAATACTTCATCAAATTGTTCCATATTATAGATATCAGCAGCGATCAAAGTCCTCTGGACGTCTGCTGGAAATTGACGTATCAATGCAGTAATCAACTCGTTATCTGGCATCGGCGGATCTAAATGTTGGAGTTTAGACAGCTGTCCAGAAAAGTACGTAGAGTATCGAGTAGGTTGTGACGTCGAGAATCTCTTCGAATATAACTCTGCTCTAACTTGCTGTTGGGTTTCCGGGGACCAAAACTTCTTCAATAGCCCACGAGAAAACTCCTCAAAAGTGGTTAGAGTGGATCTAAATGCTCTAAACCACAGAAGTGCAGGACCTTCCAAGAACTTCCCTATCACTCGGATCTGTCTTTCTTTAGGGATCTTAGAATCTTTCAGGTAATCACCTGCTTCTCTCAAAAATTCCACGGGTGTTACAGAATCTCGCCCTGAAAATTTAGAAGGCTTATCCTCTATATTCTTAAACACAGTTATGGGGTTGGATTGAAATACTGTCCTGACCTCATCCTGTCTATCAGTCTCTCTAGCTCCTCCTAGATTTATCTGTATCTGTTCCTTTCCCCGTACATTTGGCATTTTCAACAGATGATCAGACTGTTTCTCATCCTTAATTTGAGTTTTCATAGCCTCAAGTTCCTTCTGGTTTTCTTCTGCCATTTTCTTAATTGCTTCAGTTTCTTTACAATTGTCTTTAACATCAATGGATATCTGGTTCATAACAGCCTCATGACTTTTCAATGACCCAGTCATATCTGATATGTCCTTCTGAGTTGCTTGGATATCTCTGGCAATTACTTCAATATGGGATGACAAAGATTCCCTAATCTCCTTGATTCCCTCTTGATTCTCCAGCTTGAGTGTGTCTTTAATTTCATTGACAACTGTGGTCTTGATTTCAGTTTGCAATTCACTAATCACACCTTCTCTTATTTCTCCCATGACAAGTTCTTTGAATTGTTCCGTTAAACGTTGAACAACTAAAATTCCCATCTCGTTACTCTCCTTCTTCACTCTGACTTCCAGGTTGACCATGTCTTCACCAACTTTCCTAAGACCATGTTCTATCCTATCAGCTAAGCTTTGGGATCGAAGATCGGCATCGCGAAATTTATCGTCCATTAAACTTGCGTTAGTAGCTAATGAAGTTTCGAGCTCATGTGTTTTATCGCATAATTTATTCATCTTACTCTCAAGTGTCATTTTCAAAATTTCGGAATTCTCTTTAAATTTACTTTCCATTGAATTAAATTTACTGTTTAAATTTTCCTTCAAGTTACCTTTTAACCTGCTTTCTAAAGAATCAGAATTTTCTTTAAGTTTATTTTCCAAAGAATCAGAATTTTCTTTAAGTTTACTTTCCAAAGAATCAGAATTTTCTTTAAGTTTATCCTCCAAACTTTCTTTAAGTTTATTTTCTAAAGACTCAGAATTTTCTTTAAGTTTATCATTCAAATTTTCTTTAAGTTTATTTTCTAAAGAATCAGAATTTTCTTTAAGTTTATCATCTAAACTTTCTTTCAAATTATCAGAATTTTCTTTAAGTTTACTTTCTAAAGAATCAGAATTTTCTTTAAGTTTCTTTTCTAAAGCCTCTGTATTTTCTTTCATAATAGCGGCTACACGCCGTCCAGCCTCTTTCGAACTCTCCTCCAAACTCCTCATCATCCTCATCATTTCTTCCATAATTTCAATTATTATTCAAAACTTAGGGGTATACAACAGTGGCAAACACAAGCTTATAACTAGAACAAGAAATATGAATAGCTAATTGGAACACTATAATAAAATGAGATTTGTCCTAATATCGACGTGATGGAAAAACAAAATTCTCTACTTTTACGAATTACATTTACCACAATATCACAAGAAAATATGCAAGTTCTCAAATATCCTCCACCTGGATTCTAATAATGTGTATGTCCAGTCATCGAACGTTTACTACTGAATTTACTTGACGCCCTAATGGTTAAGCCATTATCAAAAATAATCAAACCCATTCTAATTATTAACCAGTTAAATTTTTAATTTTCCCCACTAATTGGGTTTCCTACTAATTTATTCATCCAAACCAGACATCTCTCAACTCCCAAAATATTTCTATAAAAATTATCACAATTTCAAATCGGCATGCGATTGACCATGTCTAAATCGGGACCCACGTTCGAAGCCATTTCTCTCTCTATCTTATTTTATGTGCCCGTTTAGACCGGAGTCCGCACGACCACATATGCATTTTACCAATAATCAGTCAGCACGAGAGTCAAAATATCCCGGAGCGCCAGATGGGTTAAAGCAAATCGCAAAAACGACATCAAATTAAAAAAATGCTTTGCTGATTTTTGGCTCAATGCAACAATAAGGATAGAAGGAGATTTAATTGGGAGAAACACATCTGGTAAAATTATCTCAGTTTATTTTAAAGTTAAAATCTGACTGCAAAAATGCTTAAAGCAGCATCACTCCACGTGTGGCGATCCACACTCTTATTTACACACAATATACAGAAATCTTCCAAACACATTTGACAATCTTTTTGGAAACACAAGTCCGATTAATAGTCCTGTGGACTGTGTTCCAAAATTATTAATATTTAATTCCAGTTCAAAATGAATTGTCTATACTGGAAATAACGTAGATCACTGTTTGACTATTTACATGATATTAACACTCGTAGAATAAATGTTTATAGAATTTTTAAACTTTCACTTGTTTTCCAGTTTTCAAAAATATATCGTTGAAAATATTATTATCATTTAAGCAACACAAATTATTAACACATATTAATAACATCTGAAAAGTATTTGACCATTGAGCATAGCATCGAAGAACTGTGCGAAGCACAACAACAATTAATTGTTCTTCTGACATTAAACATTCGAGAAGTGACTCGATTATGAACTTCAAGTTCCAAACAAAATATATGATTTCTGAATCATCAACTTGATCAATAAATGGTTGAACCATTCAACTATTAGATTTTCCACTTGGAATCATTATGAAAAAAATATTTATATTTATGGCCATTCTTAGCAACTTTCACAACTTGCAATTCTTCGACAGAATGCGGAAATTAGAATTGTAGTTTCATAATGAATTCATTCAGTTCATGGCACTAGGATTGAAAATATCCTTCAAATTATTCGTGGTTAAAGAATTATTTTTAATTGGCAGTGGCCCATTCTACTATTTGTGTAAGAACACAATATTACAACAACAACGGCAAAGGTCTTCCTCTGAAGAAGAATAAACTACTATCATGACAAATCCGGGTTCTAGCAAAATCAAAGTCTAAATGGAATTCGTAAACAAGGTTGAAATAAGAACTGATGGTTTTAAAGAAATAACCTTCGGGTCATTCATACGACGAAATGTGTGGCTCCAATACTCCTACTATAAACCTGAGCCATCGAACCTGCTATTTGATTGATGCTCGAAAAAACCTTCATTCCTGCGACTTAACATGCGCACCAGGGAATGGCATTTCAACTACTCCACACACATAAATTTGCTTCCCAAAATTTATACAATAAATCAAGCCTCTGCTTGTTATCAACACTGGAAGATTAATAAACTTACAAGTTTATTTTATTTTACCATTCAGTTCAACCCGTGAATTTACCATACTTATGAAAATCTTTATTTCACTTTCGAGTGTATTTACGTCATGATTTTATATAAATACAAAAAATATCCTATTTGATACAAATTTCAATTGCTTCCCGTTTCATGCCTCTCCGTGTTATCTGAAACATATACTTTGCTCATTGCAAATATCAACTGTTCAACCAGAACTGACATGTTGGTTGAATGCGGGCTTGCGCTAACCACTCTCCTTCGGAAAATCTCCTGTTCCAGACTAGAAATGTTTAAACTACTTCATAGGCTCTTTCTCAATACATATGATTATTAGAAAATATAATATCCAAGAATTATTTAGAAAAATTATGAAAATTATTATTATTATTATTAGTGGATTATTATTATTATTATTATTTGTATTATTTCAAATATGTTTAATTATCATCTCATTATGTGAGAATCCACATGTTCGAACCTTCGAATATGGAAAAAATATCCATTCCTTAACAAAAATAAATTTAACTTTTACAGTTACATCGGCTGATTACCGTGATTTCCCAAAAATATGAAAAATTCAAATAAATGCTCGAAATGCTCGGTCATCGATCCTAAACTGTTCTGAGTGCTGAAAATGCTCAGAATAACTCTAATAAGTCTTGCGTAAATCATTGCAAGCTTTAAATACGACGAAAAAAATGTGTTGGTCATCTGCAGAAAAATAGTTTGTTCCAATTAGCTAGGCATAATATAATTCAAATGTGGCTTACATTTCTTGATGGTCTTGAAGTGTAGTAAACCTGGTCTGTACCAGATTTATCCATAGACATGCCCTATCGGACAAGCACGTATAATCCGTGTATCGGCCGCCATTGTAGACCCACAAATCGTCTAGTCAGACATAGTGGTAGTATCTTTCGACGTTTGAATAAACTGTGGTTCCATTTTAATATGAGCTTCTATCAAAGCCATAACAGTTTGTTGAAATAGGGTCAGATCTAAGTGATCTCTTCTTAAATATGTCAGTTGTAACATAACTCACTGTAATCTCATCAGTACAAGAAAAACACTGACAGTCTAAGCAGTTAACGGCTGTTCTGAAGATCGTTCCCTGGGCATGGTTTGTATATCACCATCTGCCATGCGCTAGACAACTTGCAGTTTCCCTTGCGTAGACTAATGAACGCCACCGTTACAGACTAGTCTTCAGTGTACTGACAGATCGAAGTGGTTAACTAGTTACAAATAATGAAAACTGACTTGAAATGGATTTAAACATCCAAGTATTAAGTTACTACTGGACTGTGACAAAATATTATTTTCTAGACAAAGTCTAGCATATGTCCTTTTGGAAATATAAATATTTCCACCAATGTCTGTAGAAATACAATCACCTCAGTGATTCTCTTCACCAGAAACTTACTAAGTTCCAACTCGTTTGCGCAGCACTTCTCGTGACTATCACGATTTGAAAAGAACTTCTGCGTAGATACGGCAACCATGTGCCTTGGCTCAGCGTAGACGCAACTTTCTTGCCAAGTGCTTGTGTTGAAGTGAGCTGACAGTGCCTGCTCCAGCTGGCTTTTATTCAAAACGGTCAGGGTCACGCGTCATCGCCTGATATCTAGAAATCCTCATATCTCTTGAATCCCTGGTCCGATTTACTTGATATTAATTGCGTTCTCTTTCATTTGGCCGTGCCAGTAATCTGATCGCAGTCTCAAGTCTCTACTCCATAGTTAACTATTTAATCAATAAATAGCCTCCACCTCTGCTGTTACTCGCTACGTCACTTGCCATCCAACTATCGGTAAAATCCTTCGAAATGCTTCTCGAAGCAATGTAGCGCGATATTCAAATATCTGAACTTACAAAAGCGGCTACAGCCTTTCCCTTGATATCTAGGTGTCTGAAACTTGGAATACCCATTCCTAGAGTTGGGCACAGTACAGGTCGCAATATTCAAGATATCGAGCTGAAATTTGGAGCGGTGAAAGAGTTGGACCCTGTGAGGAATCCTGTTGTCGGGGGTTAGAAACAGTGCAGGGCCGGATCTTTTTTGGGGGCCCTGAATTTCAAACATCTTTTTGGAATCGACATATCTCGGAAACGGTTGGTCGTATCGAAAAACGTTAAATGTACAGGTGTAAGATCTCCGCGGTATGCAACTTTTCTACTCATAATGATTTTTTGATATCTCTCACCGTTTTCTTTTTTTGGGGCCCTGACGATGTCCATTGTGCGTGACATATTTGTGTTTAGCGAAGTACAGGTCGCAATTATCAATATATCGAATTGAAATATGGTGCGGTGAAAGAGTTAGAACCTGTGAGGAAGTCAATTGTCGGGCGTTAAAAACGGTGCAGGGACGGATCTTTTTAGGGGGCCCTGAATTTCAAACTTTTTTTTTGAATCGATATATCTCGCAAACGGTTGGTTGTATCGAAAAACTTTAAACGTACAGGTGTAAGATATCCGCGGTATGCAACTTTTTTACTCAAAACGATTTCTTGATATCTCTCACCGTTTTCTTTTCTTGGGGCCCTGAAAATGTCCATTGTGTGTGACATTTTTGGTTTTAGCGAATTACAGGTCGCAATATTCAAGATATCGAGCTGAAATTTGGAGCGGTGATAGAGTTGAACCCTGTGAGGAATCCTGTTGTCGGGGGTTAAAAACGGTGCAGGGCCGGATCTTTTTGGGGGGCCCTGAATTTCAATTTTTTTTTGTAATCGATATATCTCGGAAACGGTTGGTCGTATCGAAAAACTTTAAATGTACAGGTGTAAGATCTCCGCGGTATGCAACTTTTTTACTCATAACGATTTTTTGATGTCTCTCAGCCTTTAATATTTTAAATTTATTTAATACACATTCGTGAATATAATGGCAGGCCTACTGGTATCTCGGTAATTGTTTGCCTATTATTTGGTATAAGTTAAGAATAGTGATGGGTGTCTGGTTGCCTGAAATCCCACAATAATTACAGGTCATAAAAACTGCATACCGGTCTAATACATTCATTTCCCATGTGCTATACTATATTTCAGATCGGTGTATTGCTCTAGTTTATATTGTAAAATTAAACGTTTTATGGCAGTTTACATGATTCTCGATTGCGACGAAAAGTATTGTGACTGCCGTACACTTCACGCTAGCCAGCAAAGATCAACAAATATTCCTTGATTTCCATCGTCATATAGGCCTAACTTACAATTTCGTAGTATAGGCCTACCTGCACACGAATCTTTTTCTTTCGTAGTTCCGCCCCTTAAAGCAACAATAACTAACTAACTAACACGAATCTTTTACTGGTAATCTTACTTAAATTCCACTAATAAATAAGTCTACGGTACCGTAGACTCGATTTACGGCTCGAGCCGGGCAAGTATGGGGGCGTGGTCAGTGCTTCAACTCTCCGCATGATATAGCGCTGACAGGGCGCCTCCTTATTACTCCTTGGACAACACAGCCCAGAACAACCAGATCAGTTCAGTAGTTAGTAGTAATACGGCCAGCTGTAGCGGTTCTTTAAACGCGAACCAGGCTGCGAAGTAAGGTCAGAATCTCAGTCTTTAGAATGCCCTGTCCATACAATTATACAGGAACCCTATGACCTAAATGTAAGAAATGAATTATTACATGAACTAAATGATGAAGGTATTATTCAGGAAGTGGTTAGTAAGAGCCCCATAGTTAAATTTAACGTGTCCGAGGCGTACACAGATGTTTTAATTGATAGTGGTTGTATGAAGGGTTGCATAAGTAGTGCATTTTATGATAAAATGAAAGGAACTGGAGTAAATTTTGAGGAGATGCCAATTAAAAGCACTTTTGTTATCACAGCTGTTGGGAAGAGGTCTAAAGTAATTTCTAAGCAAGTTTTAGTAGACATTAAAATTAATAATCATGTAGAGAAGCAGATTTGCCTTGTAATTCCAAATTTAGTATTCAGTGTTATCTTGGGTTCAGAGTGGCTAAGTAGAGTGTCTGGTAACTTATGTTATGATGTAGGGAGTTTGAAATTTAAATGGGGAGATTCTGAAGTAGAAGTAGCGTTCAATGACCATATTCAGAGAAGTAGTATTGTAGGTGTGATTTGTACTTTAAATGAGATATCGCCAACCGTAGAGCGGGGTTCTCCATGTTTAGTGGGCAGTGTGATTACGAACGGAAGTCTAGAGGACTCGTTACGTGAGGCTGCATTTCAGGGAAATATAGAGGTGGAACAATGTGTTCGGCTCTATGATGTGTTATGGTGTAATAGGAGAGTTTTTGAGGATCGCATTGGTATGGCCAATTGCTATACACATTCATTGAACGTTATTGATAGGTCAGTATTCACAGGACATAGATATCCTGTACCTTTCGCTTATCAGAGTGCAGTTGAGGCACAAATTAACCAGATGCTTGAAGATGGGATTATTGAGCACTCTAACAGTCCATATATTAATTCTTTGATCACGGTACCCAAGACCGACGGCACTGTTCGTATTTGTTTAGACGCTCGTTTGGTTAACAGTAGAATTAGTTCAGATCAGCTGAAATCTATGTCAATAGAGGAATTAATGCAAACATTTGAGGGGAAGAAGTATTTCACTTGTGTAGATTTGAGTTCCAGTTTTTGGCAAGTGCCACTTATGTACGAAGATAGACCATTTACAGCTTTTAGTCATAAATATAACCTTTATCAATTTTGTAGAACACCTTATGGGTTAAAGAGTAGTTCAGCAGCTTTAATTAGGGCTTTAAACATCGCATTAGGGGATGACACAGGAGAGTTTGTAACCATTTACATAGATGATATGGTAATTAGTTCACGCAGTTTTGAGGAGCATCTACGTCATTTAGATATAGTTTTTCAGAAGTTAGATCAGGCAGGGTTCACTTTGAAGCTGTCTAAGTCGTCATTCTGTCAGTCAGAAGTTACATTTTTAGGTCATAGAGTGTCGGGTAGAGGTGTGACACCATAGGAAGGTAGGGTTAGCATGTGTGGACAGTAGCAACAGGGCATCGTTACAGACACTGAGTAATATGCTAGTGGAGCAACGTGATGACGTTAAGTTAAAGGGGGCCACTTGCAAGGTTGGAAGCAGGTGACGCAGAAACATTTATAGTTTCCAAACGTATTGGGAAAACAGCATATGTGCTGGAGAATAGTGAGGGAAACAGATTATACGGAACGTATAATATACATAGTCTACGAAAATATGTGTCATAAAGTGAGTGTGTTTAGCTGGCGAGCCAGCCTATCAAATCAGTAAGTGTGGTGTCTGGTGCGTGGAAGATCTGGTCTTCAAGGCAGGCGTATCAGAAGTCACACAGGGGGGGGGGGTAGTATGTAAGTAAATGAGAGTTTTTAAGGTACAGGGAAATATGACGGGATTGTCGGATGCTCTTGAGCACTAAAATGTCTCGATACACCAAGGCCAGAATTTGGTAGCGCTGGTGAATTCCCATTTGCCTCCTAGAGATGGGTGAGCGCTTGAACAGGGTATTTTTGCTTAAGGCGTCCACGAGGCAAAAGATGGGCCATCAGAATGCGAGACAGTCCTTCATGAAACTCATACATATCAGCACACGTGATTTCTGTTTACGGCCTCGCCATGTAAGATTTGTAAGTGTGTAATTTAAGATAATTTGTACAATGGTATTATTTCTGTGTTGAGAACTAGTATTAAGTAGAATATGGTCTACGGGAACTTAACAAGACAGGGCGATTACGGCACAGAAATATTTGGTGTTATATGTAATGCGCACTTACTGTTTTTTTTCAGAAGTCAATCTTAATTTCGTCTTATATAAAGAGAGATTAAGTATTATGGTCACGAGGCGCTGCCACAATAGTGTGATCGTGTGCTCAGTGATAAGTGAGATTAAATTTCACCATAAGGAAGGAACCTCCGGTGAAATTAGAAAATTCTATGGTGATATAAATATATCAGAACACCTTCAATGCGTGTGATATGACATCATAAATACATAGTGCTCACACAGTAATTATGTCTATTTTTCCAACATAGAGAAATTTGAGAGGCGGAAATATCCGTGGAACACTATTCAATATGTAAAACATTGGACTGGTTGCAAAGTGCAATCCATAGTGACAACAAACTTTGACGCAAAGTGCGTGAAGAAAAATTATGAGTGTATATATCTGTAATTTAGGGTGATCTCATTTATGTAATATGTATTTTGGATGGGGTTTATTAACGTGTCTGGGATAATCGGATAATGGACCGTCGTCACGGTAAAACATCGGATGATCCGAGGCGAATATGTAACGTGTTTTTCGAGGGGTTTTTATGCAACTGGCATAAGTCAGTAGGAAGCCATTCTATATTTATTTACACGGCAAATTGTTCAGCCAAGAGAATTTTTTCATGTTAATTTATTATTATTATTAATTTATTAGAATTATTATTAAGATATTTCGGAGCATTTTATAAAAATTATAAGCATACAGATAGGTTTTCTAGGTCTTAGAAAACGCTATCAAGCAAATTATTACGAACGACAATATCATAGAAAATTATATGATTACGGAATTTTACGGAGTTTTGTCAGTTAGGGTATTTGAGAGAGTTGAGTCACGGGGAATTCAAATACAAGCTGATTCCTGTCGAGAAGTATTACGCAAGCGGTGTCGCATCGTCAAGAAAAAGCGAATATATGGAACGGAAATCGACTTCTCCCTCCCGCCGTGTGTAATGAACCAGAGGAGGGGAAGTAGCGGCGTGCTCAGCCAATCAGTGGAGACAACGTAAGCTGAAAGTCGGTACCATGGTGGGGGAGCCAACGGGTGCATATATCGTTCGACGCGCCGTGAAACGGGGACTATATGTGTAGAACTTAACGAGTACGGTTACTCGCGGGAGTCGCTCCGATGTTCCGTGGAGTGGAGGACTAACTTTTGTAAAACTTAACCGGTGTGGTTGTACGAGTGTTTGGGTCCGAGGTACGGACCATAGAATTATCTAATCTACCAGAATATCATCAAATAACGAAGAAGATGGCGACGTCCAGGAGACTGTGGGAAGCACACAGCATCATCCAGTACGAGGGAAATGCTTTAGCAATTTCCAGTGGTAAGCGCAAATGACGCAGAAATACGCAATCTCTCATTTCTCTTTGTTTTACATTTCATATTTCAGTAACTTCATAGCTTGGAAATAAGAGTAAAATCAATTTATCAGACTCCGTTTTCACGTAATTTTCTATCGGTAATATTAAAATCGCAACGCTCCAATTTAAATTTTAAACTTATTATTATTTTTAATTTTGCTATACTTGTTTTATATAATAAATTCATTTCTTTTACAATGCAATCTTTGCTTTCAGTAGGTAGCATTAGATATAGACCAATTCCTTCTCCGGATACAATTGTTTGTTGGGTTAATGATCAAATCATACCACGATCTGAGTGAATAGATTCTTGAAGGTGTTCTACCAGAGCTAGACGTTGTTAAATACAAATTTAGATTTCAGCATTGCATTGAGGTCTTGGCGCCCATTAAAACAACATAGCTTAGGCAAAGGTAAACAGTTACATTTTCACCCAACAGTTAGGGGCTAGCAAAACGTTTCAACGTTAGGTGAATTTAGTTTGAGAGCACATTTTAACTAATCTTTTTTTGTTGTTGTCGACATACGGGTTCATCGTAAGGATGATTTTGTTTGATACTGTGTGGTAGATATACCCATACTTGGATATCTGTGTGATATGTTGTAGACAATAGAATCGTCTGTCTGTCTTTCTATGTATCTTCATGTACGCCTATAACTCTTGTTCGGATGCTTGGTGCATCGTAAAATTAGGCATGGTAACCATGAGAGTCAATACACCAATCATTTATAAAACTCTTCACCGTACTTTTCATATAGTAGAAGGGTGGATATAGGGAAATACTTCTCAAAATACATGCTAAAAATGCGAAATAATATAAAAATTATCCTAGTAGGACGACCAAAGCATATGTTGCGCTTCACAATGTGAGACACAAAATTCGGGAGTCTATAAAGGGTCTCCGAAAACCACATTTTAAGGCCCTTAAATTAACAGTGTGTGCGATATTCCCAGAAAACTAACTTCGTTCTGATAAACTTATGAAGGAATGACAAACCGCTTACCATTGCAACAGTAGCTCAATTGACAATGTCTGGTGTTAACACCGAACACCGTTCGAAGAACGGGTACTTCTGCTAGTTCGTAATAAAACTAGGATATCTTTAATATCTTCAAAGAGTTCTTCTCCGCTCAAATCCTCAGGATACTTCTCTGCAAGTTCAAAACTTTTCCCCTTTAGAGTTTTCAAAACGTTTTCATTTGGGGTTTCGTTATGAATATATCCATCAAAATTACAGAGGAAGCCAAAACGTTCATCCAGTTCCTTGATATTGGCGAACCATTCACATAATTCACGTTTAAGATTACCTAAGATCACTAGTGTGCTCCGCTTTACTTCATCTTTCCAGGATAGTCCAACATCATCAGTGGATTCCCCTGGCATTTTCCGCTTCACTCTTTGTCTTCGTTCCGTGGGTTCTCTCCATTCCTCACACTTCTTAGTACCTTTTGATATAACATAAACCGGAAGGGTTTCTCTCCACATATTAAGCTGATCTTGGAAAGCTTGTAGACAAGTTATTGCATAAGTGAACGAAATGCCTTCGATTTGCAAAGTTTTCTGTGTTCTATCAATTTTTGGAAGTACCTCAACCCAGAAAAATAGCAGAGTTACAAAGTCAAATCTTTCTATTGCATTAATTAACAGCGCTGCACTCTGTCTGGTATCGACGGTTTCAGTTGTTGTGTCTCTCAATTTTTCTAGAGCATGAAGCACTCTATCTAACTGAGATGATAAGGCGTTCACGGCTTCAGCTTTAGAACTCCATCTTGTATCTGAGTGGCCCTTGACCAATAAGCTGACATGTTCCTTGAGGTCACTCCATCTGTGAGTCGAACTAGAGAAACATGCATACACTTGTTGAACTGTTCCAAAACGTTGCACTTGATTCCAACGATTTGGATTGATTTGAATCGTACCATCAAGTGTTTAGCCAATTTATTAACTACTGTAATATTTGATTCATTAATATCAAGGCTTAAGTTGATACTGTCAAATTCACATTCTTTCTGAGTTTCATTGTTTTCAGAGTTCAGTGATCCTTTTATAAAAGCTGTCATAAACGATTTCGAACTATCAAGTGCTTTGGTACGTTGCTGTTTCAGTTGTCTATTTTGAGGCCCACTTGCCTTATGTCGTTTCATAATGGAAACTGAAATACAATGAAACAAATTACCTTTTACTATTATCAATTATGATTCTTGGTGTTGATCAATAATGAATCTAGGTTAAAATTGCTTCAGCCAATAGCAAACGATATAGAGAGGAAACACTTTTTTTTATTGGTTTGCAGATTTTAACCTAATATTTTTGCTAGTGCTAATTGCACTTACTTGTTTCCTAGTTGTGCATGAACAGGAATTACTCGTACTTTTCAACTAAACGTGTAAACACACTGTATATTCACAATTCATTGATACACAACGACTGCGAAATAAACCCAACTCAACTCAACAAATGAATAAAGTAAACTAAGGATTAAGGTTAAAGAATACACTTCATGACTAGCAAACTAGCAATCGTCAATTCTGTTGTGACTTGATGCCCCCACCCCGCGCCGGCCGGCACCGTCATCAACCACGCAGCCCCTCTCCATCACTACTCTGATACCGGGTGAGTTAGCCGTGGTCGTTACGGCATGACTGCTGGCAGTCGCTCACATCCGGGAGGCGAAGAGGTTCGAATCCCCCCGCCGGCAACCTTGAAGGTGGTCTTCTGTGGTTTCCCATCTTCCATCCAGGCAAATGGCGGGGTTGGTCCCTAACTATAGGCCACAGCCACTACCTTCCAACTCCTCGTCCTAACATTCCTACTTTCCTCCCCAACGGTACTTGTAGCTCACCCATTGGGTGTCAGTCTCGAAGCAGCTACAAAAGAAACTGGCGAGCCGAACATGTCCTCGCACACTCCCGGCACTAATAGCCATACGCTAAAAAAATAAAATAAAATACTCTGATTCCGGCTCAGGCGCTCCTTTCACCCGTACATCGTAATCATTTCCTGTGTGCTCGGTGCCCACGAACTACATATTTCGTATTGTCTATAAATAGTTTAAAACTAAACGTTCATTTCTAAATAATATCACTGCAGTATTTAACAAAGTAATAAAGAAAATTTGACCATTAAAACAGTATATTTTTCCTGAAGAAAAAAAAACACCACCCTTTCTTAAACTAAAAAATAAATAAGTCTTTCGATTTTGGCGCCCACATAACTTTACGGCACCCGGGGCGGCCGCCCCGTTCGCACCCCCTTCGGTACTTCACTGGGTCCAATATCTTAAGGTACACAATGCACATGCAAAATTTGGTTGAGATCCAATAGATAGTATGCACGATACATGTATTTAAATATTAATTTATCAGCAAGCGTAAATTCAGGTTGGTGACACTGCCGTAAATTGGATGCTCAAACTGAAATATTATGATCTATATAATTATGTATTAATATGGAAGTTACCCGTGATTCAACATTAAACCCATCAGCACGCGTAGAATAATGTTGGCAGCACTGTCGTATATCGGTTACTGAAAATTCACCTACATTTGCAGGTACTATTAGTATGCAAAGTTTAGAACTGTTGGCCTGCATACTTTCTGATATATATAGATTAGGATACAAATGGTATGGAGTGCATTTTTCAGCAGTTGGCAGCCCTGTTGACACTAAAAAGAATACGTATTCATATCTGCTCCGGTGCGCAAATCACATACCAAATTTAGTTGAAATCCAATAAATAGTATGGAAGTTACAAGCATTTAGAGATTGGACTTATCAGCAGGCATTGAATCATGTTGGCAACACACTCATGTATGGGCTCCTGTAAATTAGACTGATGTAATATTATCTATATGTGTGTCACTTCTGAGATATCCAACATAGACCTCAATTTTCAATTGTATTTTCTTCAGTAGTTGGTAGCACTGACGTCTTTTTCAAATATGGCCGTAGGATAAAAATGTTGAGAATGAGAAAAAGGGGAGGATATGTATGCTAAAGCACAAGTATAAACAAGGCAGGTAAGTGAAATTAATTGGCGCATAGGCTATCGCGAGCCAGGAAGCCCCCCAGGGTAAAGACCCCCGTCACACCCCGTCAGGGATGAACAGGTCCCGTTTATTGAACATAAAGAGTAGGCCTACATACATAAATACATTTTTGGGCAGAATACAACAAAAAACAAATAGTACAGCAACTGTGCAAAAACCTTAGCACAGAAAGAATAGTTCAAGAGTGTCCGTAAAATATTCGTATCTGGAACGTAGCAATAACAAAGAAACACTTGTGCAAAAACAGGGAAAATAACAAAACACAAATATGCATAAATAAATGGACATTGCAAGTGCGAAAGTCGAGCACAGAGAAGAGAGAACTGTCAATCAAGTTTGTATAATGTTCAGTAGAGACACGTTTCACACAGGCTATACAGTACAGGGTGAGGCATTTAAAACTGTTTTTCGGAATATTTGGAAAAATACAAATCGGATTAAAAATAAGTTGCAATAAACGTTGTTTACCTCGAAGAGAGGCATCCAATAACATAAAGCTCGACCCCCCTGCACAACCCTCGGGAGCGAGAGGGGGAGTGACTTTGAAATCTTAAATAGGAACCCCCATTTTTATTGCAGATTTGGATTCTCCATGCAAAGATAATATGTAACTCTTGTATGAAACATTTTTTTCGCTTCATGATAGATGGCGTTGTAACTGGCAATCTCCCTGTAACCAAGCACTCCGAGATAGTGAGAGGCAAGGGGAATCGCCAAAATGAAGCACCCCGAAGGGAAAAAATTACAACTACGTCCACGTCGTTGTTCTTGGGTGACGATAAAAGAAGTCTAAGAAAGCATTGTGGGAGGGTTGACGTTGTCACATGATAGCTTTTTCAAAAATATCAAAGAATTTACTTTGATTTTCTTAATCTGATGTGTATTGGGGGAGTTCACTGGGGGTCGAGCTTTATGTTATTCTGTTTCTATTGAAACTTTTTAAAATCCGATTTGTATTTTTCCATATATTCCGAAAAGCAGTTTTAAGTGCCTCACGCTGTATATACGGGTCCCATAGCGCGCGCTCACCTACGACATCACGGTCTGACCTCCGGGTCTGCTTCCTGTGGAGGTCAGACGTTTTTTCACGATTTAAGCATAGGGTAAATATTTTGTTTCTTGTTGATTCGTTTTAAGGGTTTGGGACATCTTGGTTATCAGCCCCAAGTACGTGGATGGTTGTGCAAATTGTCTGAGTAGATATATAATGCCGATATTGCCCCAAATTCCAAAACCCTATGATTTATATGGGAAAAAGCTATAGTAATAGAATGTTGTATTTTATTAGCTTCTTTTTTTCCCCCCATGCGCACGGATTAATTATAATTTTTTCCAATCCCATGTTTTTTATATGGGAAATTAGTATAGTAATAAATAATTGTATTGTTTTTGCTTCAATATTCTTCCAAAAGGGAAATTGGGTAATTTTTAAAGGTGAATGGAGAGCGCGTTTTTCTCACGAAAAACAGTGTTATTTTACTCAAATTATTCCTCAACCCTAGGAAAAACACTAGTTTTTACGCTAATTATTTTTCATACTTGGGAAAAACAGTGGATTTTTATCCCGAAATATTTTGCAAAATTGGGGCAAGTCCCCAAATTGTATAAATTATTTTCCTACTAGAAAATGGAAAAAAAAAAGGTTGAAAGAACGGCCATTTTCTTTTACAGAGGAGGTGGTGACGTTGGCTCAAGCAGTAGCACATGTGCTATGTACGTGACCACATGTTAGCACGTCAGCTCATAAATTATGTTAATCAGTAGCACATGAAAGAATAATGGCTGCGAGAAGTAATCACTGTTAAGTTGAAGAGATGGTGATCTTTAACACTAACTTAGAGGTTTTAGTTGACAAAATTCTGGAATTATAGTTATGTATAGTTGTTGCAATTTTTTTTACACCAAAGCATCGTAAATATTTTCGTGGAACATTAAAAAAAAATATATTTATAAGCACTTGAAAATGACCACAATCCGTAGTTGATTTGCACTCGACTAGACTAAGTATATAAGAAAATCGAAGTTACTGCATTTATTGGAAATAAGCCGCAGAGTGCAGATGTGCTTCACCAAGACTGAGTAATGAAGTATTTGATGCGTTTTGCGGTAGGTACAGTTTATTTCCCATCTTGGAGATAGGTCTCTTCCTCCTATCGCCGACTTACAGTAAGCCCGAACCCTATAAACGGGTGTGCTAGGTCGTGTTGGGATCTCGCCCGAAAAATCCCCCCGGCTATAAACGTCGGATATCAAGCGGCAGTGCATGGGTGAGAGCTGTGAGATAGAAATGGAGGTTTTCGCATTTTTTTTTCTAATCAAAGAGATTTTTGAAACTTCATTCATCGACCGCTACTGAATAAAATCTATGACATGAATAAAATCATCTCCTGATTGTTTTTCCCTCTGTAAATCATTTTCAAACTAGAGAGACACTGTAGTTTATTTTCATTTTCAAGAAAAAACTTTGAATACCGGTCAGGGAGAATAACTTTGTGTTTATTTTCTAAAGTAACTACTAGTTTGGATCCATAAACAGTTTCGAGAATGTCTGCAGAAGAAATGCTGAAAGATTTGTTCTTTTTGAGCTCTACTAATTTTGTGAACGATGTAGAACTGTAATTGTTCAAACTATTAAGTTCAACTTCAAGTTTTTCGACTTGTTGTTCCATTTATATAGATAAAAATGTGTATCTTCAGTTTAGACTATAGTGAGCCCATGGTAGCGTATTTATTTTATTTTCTAGAACTTTTCTCTTGTTGTCGTGAGGACTTAATGCTATTTTATTTACTTCTACGGTATAAATTTCATGTTTCTCGGTTCTAAATAAATTTATTGTCCGATATTCTTCTTTGTTACCGAATAAACAATTTTTGTAATCTTCTAATGTAATCCTCTTTTCAACTACGCATTTCTTTGTTCCCTTAGATTTTGTATTTTCTTTTCCGGACACTTTGAATGCGTACATCTTTGATTTCAAACCAACAAATTCCTCAATAATTTGACCACTACATTCATCTTTCATTTTCCCTAAAACTTTTTTATTTACCCTAAGCATCTGATAAATATTATTTTCAGGATAGTCGCTTGTGTCAAAATGATCGATCATAGTATTCATATCTTTGTACACATCTTCAGTTCTTATGTTGTAAAAGAGACTGTCCGTGTCCCCATAGCATACTTCAATATTGTCGCCGTATTTGGGCTTCAAAACATTGTAATGAAAATCGTACATGAGTGTTTTTGATATATCTAAGATAATCGGCTTATTGAAATAAATGTTGGTTTTGTTCATATGGATAGCCACTAGATCTTCATTGAATATTGTTCTCTTTTAGAAATTTGGTTTTGCTACCAACTTTTCTAATTTTTCTATACTACTAATCAGTTTTATGTCAATTCGATTTCGAATATTTTCCATTGTCTTCCCAAAAACACTGTTGTAAATTAACTTGTAGAAATACTTTTCAAAATCGTTAGTTGCCTTCATTCTCATCTCTGTATTCAAATCAATACATTTCTTTAGCCAGTCTGACTGCTCAAATTCTAGAACTCGGTGATTTTTTTTCAGTTTCATTCCAAGAGCAAGATACTGTTTCTAATTTCTGTAATGGAGTACATACTTTTCTTTGATATGTAATGAAAATCCACAGCCTGCTTCCAGTCTCCGACCGGGTCAGGAATGGAATGAATGAAGCCCCCATCTAGCGGCGAGGATATGGAATGTGCCGGCTGCCGAGGCCTGACGCACTCCTCTGGGGCAATGATTAAATGAATGACAGATGAAATGATAGTGGAGAGTGTTGCTGGAATGAAATGTTGACAGGGAAAACCGGAGTACCCGGAGAAAAACCTGTCTGCCTCCGTTTTGTCCAGCACATATCTCACATGGATTGATATGTAATGTTGCTAGTAATTTTGACTCTTTAGTACCTGGTACGAATTTATTTTCTGGAGCGAGAGGAAAATCTTTGTGCAGGTCATGCAATTCTTTTGGATACTCTAGGTCCGCTTGAATAATGAATCCGAATTTAGAATGGCCAGGTAAGCTGGTTATGTATTTCTCATCAATAGTATTTACATCTACCCACTCAAATCATCCAGTAGGTAAACACTGAGACATAGCCCATCCATACAAATTGTTTGCATCCAAGTACATTAAGTAGTTGGATTCTTTATCGGGATCGTAGTCTTTTAGATATTTATTGTTTGCCTTTACATATCTTTTACAACACTGAGATATTCCACCTCTAATCCCTTTTTCAAACATGAGAATCATATTGTAATCATAAAGTAGGTCTAATTTTACTTTCGTCTTCTTTAACATTGCGTCCCCCTGGTGCAGTAAGATACCATGCAGGATGTAATTCATACGCTTTCATACATGTTCCTCTAAAATTCTCAAATACGTCTGCTAGGAGTAAAACATCAGTTTTGAGATACAAGTCATGATATTCGCCCAGGTTTGGATATCAAATTTTTTCCAAACTAGTTCTGCATGCTCATAATCTTTATCACTTATGCCTTCTTCAATTAATCGACTGTAGAATTCTTTTTGGGTGGTAGCTGAGTTTCTTCAAATTTACTCCAATTTTCCATGTAATCGTATGGGTAAACGCCCTTCCGAGCTAGTAAATCTACTTGGTCTACGCGAAAGAACTTTTTAATGTTGACCATTTGATAAATTCGACGCTAATTTATCCAAGCTAAATGCCATACATTAGAATGTACCGTCAAATGGGTATACTTTGACCGATTTTTTCATAAAAGTTGTGATTTCGTAAAATGATGCAAGTTTATTATCCAGCTGGACATTACAGTTTAGGGGCTTGTCCTCCAGCTAATGATTTCCATGATTAATTAATTTTTAAGAGTTATATTTCAAGAGAAAAATATATTTTAATGAGTGGTCAAAGTTATACCTTCTATGGGGTTATTTTGACCACTAAATGAAAATTACTGCTTAGGTCCTTTGTGGTCAATGAATTCCTACCGTAGGTGTAGTTTAACTGACAAAATGAGATACAAACATTTATTTATGATTTGAAATACTTTACATGCACTCACTCCTGATTACACAAACACGATAATGATTAAAAAATCGTGAGGTTTTCAATTGACAGACTAACACAATCATTTCCATACCGGTACCTAGGCTACATATTTCACAAAAAGCATTCAACTCAGAAGGAAACCTTGTAGTTCCTTTGGGAAGAAACGTAAACCTCGCTTCAATTGATCTGGTTTACTGAGAAAAAAAAACTACTTGATCTGATGATATTACGCTCTCGTCCTGCATATCTGGCCACACAAATTTACTGTTCTGTCGTTTCAGAAACCTAACAAGGAATTCAGAATCATTGATCTCCTGAATTTTACCCACAAAGCATTTGTCTGTATTGTGTACTGTTGGCACTTGTACAATTACAAAGTCATTAACTTTTACAATTTGGTGATCCTCTAAATGCACAGTATTGCCATTGTCGTCATCACAGTCGTCTTGTGTTTCAATTGAAATTGCATCTATATCACTGCCTTCTTTGGAAGAATCGCCTGTATTGTCTTCAAAGTCCTCCATACTTAGGCTTTTGCCGGGTGTGACATTTACTTTGGTTCTTCGTCTTCGTGGTTGTGTATTTTCACCATACCTCATGGTGCGTAGCACATCGATCAATGCATTAGAGACAGCAGGCATAATGTCAGTGACATACGAGTTTCTTTGTTGAGGAATATTGCTCAATACCTTGTTTGGATTAAATGGGCAGATCCTACACTTCCTGAAGCCTGAAACAAGATTTTCACTAACATTATCATTCTTGTCAGAT
This sequence comes from Meconema thalassinum, assembly GCA_946902985.2. Classification (NCBI taxonomy): domain Eukaryota; kingdom Metazoa; phylum Arthropoda; class Insecta; order Orthoptera; family Tettigoniidae; genus Meconema; species Meconema thalassinum. The sequence continues at coordinate 473,951,622 of OX336391.1, forward strand.
CCTTTGACCTTCTCAAACAAAGTTTTCAATAAAGTTGGGAAGCTGTCTTTTGACAATGTTTGTGATCTTTTCTTAAGACCACTCTTCCATTCATCCAAAATATGTCTCCAGTATTTTTTTAGTGGAGCATAGAATGATACACCTAGTGGCTGGCAGATGTGAGTGGAATTCTTGGGAATGCAAACAAAAGCAATATTGTTTTCAACAACTGCTATAATTACATCAGGAGTGAAGTGACTGGAGAGATTGTCCCCAATTAGTACAATTTTTCCCTCAATTCTTTTGACATGCGGGAGAAACAATTTCTTAAACCAGTCCGTGAAAATGTTTGAATCGAACCATCCAGATGAGCTTCTATTGTAGCGGGTTTTGCTTGGACCCCCTTCCATCCACGTTTGCCACAAATGTTCAGACTTGTACACTACATATGGTTGTAAGACTTCTCCCGATGCCGAATATTATGTATCTAGTTTATGTCCTCTATGGAACTTGGTCGGAGTGTATATATGCTTTTACTCTGTGACGATATTTAGTTGTAATTGCTCAATGTGTCAAGATATAGATCGAGATGTGTGTACATATTAAAGTGTTATAAAGTGCTTTATTCAACACATAATAGCTATAATGTGCTTTAATCAAAACATAATAGTTGGCGACGAGGAATTGGGACTTGATTCACCGGCACAGATATAGCCTATGCATCTCGTGCCCTAACACCAGCAGAATGTAATTACAGTCAGCTTGACCGGGAAGCGCTGGCAATAATTTTCGCCACAACACACTTCTACAACTATATTTTTGCAAGAAATTTCATTCTTGTGACGGACAATGAACCTCTGTCTCGTATTTTTCATCAGAACAAGGGCCTGCCACAAATGACATCCGCAAGGCTCATAAGATATGCATCGTTTCTCTCCGGGTTTGACTACACGGTAAGAGTGAAAAAAAAAGGGAAAGATAACGAAAACGTTGATTGCCTATCTCGAGCCCCTGTTGCATCTACCTCGCCAAACATTGAAACATCAATAAATGCAGAAGTTTCACAACTCTGTGCTGAAACGATTCTTCAAGTGTCAAGTGAAGCCATTACATACGAAACTATCCGTGATGAGACTATGTTAGACCCAGAACTTAGAGCCACCCTGCAACGTCTTCAAACTCAATCCTTGGATGAACCATATACAGTTGAAAATGGTATTCTATTACGTCAAGACCGAATTGTTATCCCAAAGAAACTACAAAGAATTTTTTTGGAAGAGTCACATTTAATACACCTCGGCATTGTGAAAACAAAACAGTTAGCAAGACGATATGTCTACTGGCCGCAATTAGACAAATACATTGAGAAACTTATCAAATCTTTGAAGAGTGCGCGCAGACTCGTTCAAATCCACCAAAAGCTCCAATACACCCCTGGGATGAACCAGAAGAAAATTGGGAACGCATACACATTGATTATGCGGGACCATTTGATAACCACCATTTCTTGATGTGTGTTGACGCGAAATCCAAGTGGGTTGAAGTCCGAATGGTGAAAGACGCTCCATCCACTGCAACTACTATCAGTCTGCTTGACAATATCTTTACCGTACATGGGTACCCGAATGTCCTTGTGTCAGATAATGCCACTATCTTCACGAGTGATGTATTCAGATCCTATTGCAAGGAGAGAGGGATTTTTCAGAAATATATTGCACCAGGGCACCCAGCAACCAATGGGCTAGCCGAGAGAAACATACAAACTTTGAAGAGACGACTTCGTGCTGCTGTAAATGACCCGGCACCATTATCGACTAAGTTACAGAACATCTTGTTTCAATACAGAGCAACTCCATTGACATGTGGACAGTCTCCAGCTGAACTATATTTGAAACGTCGGCTACGTATCCGGTTGGATGCTCTACTTCCAAACCAAAAGAGCTTGACTACATCCAATTTCTCACCCACTGTTCGCTCTTTCAAAGTGGGAGAGAAAGTGCAAGTCCGGATTCACCAGAAAAACCGTGATATTTGGCAGTTTGGTGTTATACAAACTAAACTCGGCCAGCACCACTATGATGTGAAATTGGATTCGGGACGATTTTAGGTAGATTTCATTAGAAAGCTAACTATTGCAATGGGTCCCAGGCTTCGACTTCCGGAAAATTACGACATATCTTCGCGTTTCACTTCCCCCAGACCCCAAAACCACCGTCAGTTCAAAAGTTTATATATAATTTATGTATGTATATATACAGTGTGGTCCACCCGCCCCTTATTTTTTTTGGAGGAAGGCAACCCAACTAACGCTTATATCACAGTCATCCTAAAAACATTAGTACGTCCATTGTACAACTTTACTGTTGAGTACATCCTCGCGAATATAGTAGAAATCAATAGTGGCAGTGTTCTTTCAATGACCTCAAATATAATGCATGATTGAAACGATCAGAGCTCCGAAGAACACCTTCTTACGTTTGGACAGGAAGTGTCTACGAATAGATTCAATACATGCCAGCAATACACTATGGATCTCGGTAGCTATGGTGGCTAAATCAAGAATTGCTAGAGTAGCGTCAACGAAGTCGCATTGTAGTAGGTTCGAACCTTTAACTAGTACATTTTTTTGCTTAAAGTCGTTTATTGTGGATGTATTATGGACGCATATCTATCTGTTCCAACGAGTGATTTTTTATTTGGTCCTCAAAAGGACCGTACTTTTCCGATGGTACGCAGCCAGATTGGACGACGACATAACGATCTGTAGAACGAAAGCAAGGTATCCTGTATATTCAAGGTAGCAAGTGTTCGAAATTTTGACCACCTTTGTTTAAATGAAAACTCCGACTAAATCAGACGACCCACATAACAAATAGATTTGTTATGTGGGTAGGCTCACGAATAAATACATCAGACCGAAACTATAATTTCTTTCAACGGCTTCTGTGCGAAAAGCGATTGCTATACACTTACAGTAATAGTTAGTTAGTGAGGTTTTAAGGGGCGGAACTACGAGGTCATCGGCCCCAAACATACAGTAAATACAGATAATTATAATGTTATTGGTTTTACGTCCCTTTTAACTACTCTGGCTTTTAGAGTCGTCGGGGTGCCGGAATTTTGCTCCGAAGGGTATCTTCAACGTGCCAGTAAATCTACTGACACGGCTCCCTCGCATTTGTGCACCCTCAAAAGCCAGCTGACTGCGCCAGGATACGAACCTGCAACCTTGGGCACAGCAAGCGAGAACGTTACCGTTCAGCCTCGCAGCAAGGCAGTAATTACAGAACGTGTCATATTATTATTCTGGGATAAATATTGAACTATTAAAATTCTAATTATCACAAATAGAGTCGCCTCCGTTGCGTAGTGGTCAGCGTGATTAGCTGCCACCCCGGACGTCCTGGGTTCGATTCCCGGCTCTGCCACGAAATTTGAAAAGTGGTATGAGGACTGGGACGGGGTCTGCTCAGCCTCGGGTGGTCCAAATAAGTAGAGGGGTTCGATTCCCACCTCACCCATCCTCAAAGTGGTTTTCCGTGGTTTCCCACTTCGCCTTCGGGCAAATACCGGGATGTTACCTACCGTACGGCCACGGCCGCCTCCTTCCCTCTTCCTTGCCTGTCCCTCCCGATCTTCCCCTCCCTTCCCATCCGTCAAGAGGAACCTGTTCGCTTTGCAGGTGAGGCCACCTGGGCGAGGTGCTGATCCCACCTCCCCAGTTGTATCCCCCAGACGAGATGTTTCAAGCTCCAGGACACTGCCCGTTGAGGCGGTAATGATGGGATCCCTCGCCGAGTCCGTGGGAAAACCTAACATGGAGGGTAAAATCGAATAAAAATATAATAATTATAACGAATACTATCCATCCATGGTTTTGAACAGTATTTAGGGAAAATAGCCATTTAAATGAGACAAGAAAATAACTTTCCCTATCGTCTTCGTAGATAATGTGAACAAAACCAAGTTGAAATCTTGCTGTACGAGGTAGGGAGGGTATAATAAAATAGTAAAAAGAATTTTAAAAGTCTGCCGTTCGATAGTCTTGAACCCGGGATCTTCGAAAGAGCGAGCGGGCGCAATAACACTTGCACACATTTTCAACACACTCTGGAGGTTTTTGTCGCGCTTCTTATTAACGCGTATGGTAAAATATTAAATTATTACAGTTAGATCTTAAATATTGATTGGAATGCATTCAGTACCAAGCATGTTTTCTAATTTACTTAAAGCAAGTTTCGCGACCGTTTTGCGTTATTAAGGCGAATTAACTGCAAATAATGCCCTCAACGACAGCCCTTCGGTTTTATTTCATACAACGTAGCGTACAAAATGCTAACGTGTGATACACTTCGGTAATACAAGCTGGTATACTGACGAAGAGAACAGAATCATACAGGATTTTGTAGCAGCGATCACAGCAGCTTCCTGGTCAGCGAGTGTCGTGTGATACAGACCTAAAGATATGCTAAGACAATTTGTTAAAATTTAATAACAAAACAATATGTTCGGTAAAGAACGTATAGCCTACTTTCTCCTACATGAATGGGTATTGTTATAATTCGTTGTCCTTTTCAAGGAGTATAATTGAATGTTAGTTGTAGTAGCTTCTTGAAATACAACGTTCTATACGGATATTATACATGAATATGATGTGCCCTTTGCTAGTGCTACCTCTGTAAAAAATCATTCAATTCGGTTTCACCGTGTTTGAATTGATATGGGGAATCGATTTGCACACATACATGGCCGCTATCTGCGAACTATTGGGTTGATGACCTCGTAGTTCAGTCAAGAGATGCTTCCCACAAAAAGGTATGTTGTTGAAAAATTTGGTAGAGATCAAATGATTAGGTTGGTCGTAATTTGATTTAAGCTTTTAACATTTCGGTGGCCGCCATTCCGTTTCGGTCAAGATGGCGGCGATATACAACATGACACTGAGGTGGCCTTTGCTAGTGCTACCTCTGTACCAAACTTCGTTCCATTCTGTTTCACCGTGTTTGAAAAGATAGGGGGAATCGATTTGCACACATACATGGCCGCCATCCGCACATTATTGGCCTGATGACCTTGTAGTGTGGTCAAAAGATTTTCTATACATAAAGGTATGTTGTTGCAAAATTTGGTAGAGATCAGATTATTAGGTTGGTCGTAATTTGATTCAAGCTTTTAACATTAGGATGGCCGCCATTACGTTTTCGTCAAGATGGCGGCAATATAAAACATGGCACTGGAGTGCCCTTCGCTAGTGCTATCTCTGTACCAAATTTCGTTCAATTCCGTTTCACCGTGTTTGAATTGATTGGGGGAATCAATTTGCACACATACATGGCCGCCATCTGCACACTAATTGGATGATGACCTTGTAGTTCAAACAAACGACGCTTGCCATACAAGTATATGTTGTTGCAGAATTTGGTGGAGATCGGATGATTAAGTTAGTCGTAATTTGATTTAAGCTTTGAACATTTGTGTGGCCGCCATTACGTTTCCGTCAAGATGGCGGCGATATAAAACATGACACTGAGGTGCCCTTTGCTAGTTCTACCTCTGTACCAAATTTCGTTCAATTAGGTTTCACCGTGTTCGAATTGATAGGGTGGGGGCAGACATTCAGAGTACATACACTCACACACACACAGACACACAGTCTCACACACACACACTCACACACAGACACACCATTTTTGGCCCTGTGTAGATCTCATAAGTCTTCTTTCATTTTTTGCAAAAATCGAAAGCATGCTAATAATACCATGGGAAATTCTAAGGAATACGTATACTTCGATGCAGGCACTGGCGATCAGAATATCCTTCGATATGTTGTTTTGTTTCATGTGAGGGGCTAGAACATCGCGGTCATTTAGCCCCGTTTACTTGGGAGTGTGTGTAGAATTTGTCTGATAACCTGAGTTATTGCGGGCTTATAATGCTGTGTGTATTTGCAATTAAGGATTGGGAAGGAGGCGGCCGTGGCCTTAAGATAGAATCCGTCCCGGAATTTGGCCGGAGTAGAAGTGGGAAACCACGGCAAACCATTTCATGGGTGGCTGAGGTGGGAATCGAACCCACTTCTTCTCATATTTGCTTCACGAGGCTACGTGTACCCAATTTCAGCCCTCAGACAAATATTACATTTCTTGGCAAAGCTGGGAATCGGACCCGGACCTCCAGAGCGACACTTCGATATGTTATATTAATATTCATGCCAGTTTTTAAATTTGCTGCCATTACAGGTCACGTGGCATAACGTACCAGTTCGATAAAATTCTCGTAAATAAATCAGCAAAATTCAACGTATTCGTCACAAAAATACGTCGTAAGGCAATAAATGTGGCAATGTAGTTACATTCCCACTAAAATGGAATGTGTGCTTTCGTTCAAAAAAGTATGCCTACTACTGGATTCGAAGCAGAATTCAACCCTCTCGCGCCCATCATGTACGGTCAGGCTTTAAACCTCTCAGCCACCAACACATGGTAGATACCGCTCGCTAAACGTGGTGTAGTTACAGTAGCCGTCCCACCTCAAAGTCTTCAATCACGATTTATGGTGTTGATTTAACTTTCTACTATTACAGATCACGTGGCGTAAGCTATTAATTCGACCGAATTGCGTGTATGTGTGTTATTTCAAGGAGCAGTGAGTCATATGTTAGTAGAATGGGCCATAGTATTTGGCGGGGCCCAATTACATTGCTGTCGCACAGTCAGAGCGCAGAGTAATATCGACCATCGGGGGAAAATGCCGTGTTAGTTGGGTTTCATAAAACATAATAATAAGGGGCGGGTGGACCACACTGTATATATATGTATATATATATGTATATCAGTATCTTGTGGACACGATAACTGCCGTAATTTTGCATCAATCACTTTGAATTTTTTACCAAATATGTATACCTATACAATCTCGGTCGAGTTCGTTACTGGGCTAAATCGGTCGAAGGGGATGAAAATGGGGGGCTTTTTTTTTCTTCGAAAAAGTGAAATATTGCTATAACTCTCTTAATATGTGCAATATCGAATCCGTTCAACGTTCATACTATGTGTCGGATAAAGCCAAAAAATTTATGTTTGAAGAGTTTTTTTATAGCACCAACCATTGACCAAAGGGGTGGGAAAAAGTGGGTTTTTCGGGAAACATTAATCATATCTCTCTTAATAGGCACAATATCAAAACCGTACAAAATGGACAATATTTCCCTAATAATTACCTAAAACTTTTGTCTGAAAGAATTTTTGATATGACCCACCATTATGCCAAGGGATGAGAAAAATGATTTCGGAATTATAAGAAAATGCCAAGAGCTATCAGTGGTTGCCATGGCAACACTACTTAATTGATGAGGGATGAGCCATCAGACGTTGCCAAGATAACGCACTTGCACGAGATCAGATTCAGATTTCCATCTGACTAAGTGTGAAGCGGCTTCGGTGACGTAACTGGTAGCATGCTGAATGTCTATGCCCAAGGTCGCGAGTTCAAAGCCGGCCGAAATCGTCGGATTTTCTAAGAGCGCTAAAAATCCCTCAGTATGCTTTCCTTTGGAGGGGAAGTTCCAACGTTCGTTGCGACGTGCTGGTTGCGGTGGCATCTAGTAGCCAAGTTCACAGCTAGGTGTCGTTGACGGTAGTACCTGGTAGCAAAATTAGGAACTACTGCTTGAAATTGACCGTCTGCAGTCCTTACCTGAATTACAGACTAATACAGCCATCCCTAAGTACACGGAGTTACATGACCGCGTTGTCGCAGCCCCTATGCTGAGGAACCAACTAAAATCTCTGCGGGAGATATAATTTTGCGTGAAGAAGTAACAGACCGTTACATAGTTACACATCAGTGTCGAAACCTTGCATAAGGACAGTGTGACCACAAGTATAAAAATGGACCCCAAATGACAAGAAGGTTACCGTTCCCATAAGACAATAAAATGTTTAAATTAAGCATAAAATGACGAAAAACAAAGTTTATTAAGCTCCAATTATAAAATACCTTCTCGCAATAAATGAGGTCTGATCCTTCTACGAAAACCTGCATATTCTGCCTATCCCCAAGTTTGTCCGGTGAAATCTACCTCCGCCTTCCGGCTTGCCGAGAGGACTTTTTTAAAGCGGCATGTTGACCACTTATTATCGACTCTCGTACCAAAGAAAGATAAACATGTCACTTTTGCTCCAACAAATCCTCCAGTGCGTGGTGTTCCAAATATACCAACACCAACCCAGTCAAGACTAGAGAATGATGGTATTCCTCCTGCAACCCACACTTCAGATGATACAAGGCAGACCATCCTGCAACCAGATGAACGCCCTGATCGAGACAGCCTTCCACCACCTGCTGATAATTGTTTAAGAAGATCAGCCAGAGACAGGCGACCTCCTCAGTATCTGCAAGACTATGTGCCCAAATGAATATGAATAGTTCCTTTTGTTTGTTTTTATTTGTTTTTATATAAGTGGGGGAGACTATTATGTATCTAGTTTATGTCCTCTATGGAACTTGGTCGGAGTGTATATATGCTTTTACTCTGTGACGATATTTAGTTGTAATTGCTCAATGTGTTAAGATGTAGATCGAGATGTGTGTACATATTATAGTGATATGAAGTGCTTTATTCAACACATAATAGCTATAACGTGCTTTAATCTAAACATAATACCGAACCACAAAACATCAATGATATGCTGGTTTTTCTACTGTCCTTGATCCGTTCCGGATACTTAAGTCCACGCTTAAATATACACTTTTTGACACCCGGGTCATCACATAGATTTGTTTCATCATAATTGAATACTCGTTCTGGAGGAACAAGAGCATCTCCATCTTGCATAGATTCTTGAAGATTTTCGAAATACTTCTGAATGACTGCTGGTGTGACAGCTGCCTTCTCCCGTCAGATATTCTGACAATTTCTAAATGTGACGCACTCTTTATGTCTTCCCAGAAATGACTAGGCCCAGTCAATTCCAGGTAGATTATTGCTTCCAAAGGCTTTAACTTTCCTTCCAGTCATATCCAAATAGGCCTTTGCTAAATATCGGAGGTCTTGGATATCGAAAGGAAATCCCCATTCACCTGCAGTGATTGCATGTTCCACCAAACCCGCTTCCTCTTCTTCTGAAAATCTTGTAGGCTTACCGATCTTCAGTTCATGTTTATTGTGCAGTCTATTGATTAAGGTACCCTTAGCAATTTTGTAGGCTTTAGCTGCTTTGGTAATGGACATGGTTCCAGTCTTAACATCATTCAATGCAGCTTAAAGGTTATCTTCAGTAGCACTATTATAACGCCTGTTAGAATGAAGTTTTTTTGTGCTTTCTTGGCATATTTCAACTTTAAAAATACCTGTAACATAATAACAATAATGATGAGTATATTTATAGAAGTATTACCAAACCTTACATTAGCTTTAAATGGTTACTGCGATTATTGGGGATACACTGACCAGCAGACAAAGTAACCCCTCATAACCTACAAAAGGTGCACGGAATAACAAAATCACTTTGTACACATTTAAAAAAATATATTTGTTTTCAAATTCGAATTCTGCAGTAATAAAGACTTATTTACATGCTTACACCAAATAAATAAACGTTATAATGACCAAAGATGACCTTGATATAAGTAGATTTTGCCGGACTAATTTTACCGCGGGAAATCAACACGCGTGTGTAATCGCTCACAGGTTGGCCAACTGTTAGACATTTATTAAATGAATTACTAACTTTGTGACATCTGGTTTGGAGTGTGCTAGCTTATGGATGCGAGACATGGACTTTGGGAAAGCAAACACATCAAGACTAGAAGCTGCTGAAATGTGGTTCTGGAGAAGACTGACAAGGATGAGTTGGAGGGAAATGAATTGTTATTTTAAGGGGCGGAACTACGAGGTCATCTGCCAGGGAAAAGAAGACTAATCAACAAATCTTGGATGAATTTCAGGAGAAACGGACCTTCCTTTATTCATTAATGCAGCGAAAAACTAATTTTTTTTTGCACATGTTTTAAGGCATGCACTCTTCTCCAGATTGTCTTCGAAGGCAAGATCCTAGGGAAGAAATCGAGAGGAAGACCGCATATCTTATACCTTAGAAATACAATCACTGAGCTGGTTTTTGCTTCCTACGTAATGATGAATAGAACTGCTGTGGCTGCAGCTGGTGTATTCTTGGAATACACAGTACGAGAGAATATAAAGTTTAATGCTCTTTGCATGTTCATTCCTTCCTCTTTGTCAAACACCAACAGTGATCTTCTATTTTCTCTTTGGTGATCATGTCGCTTATATCTTTTGTGAGTCTGTTCTAGATATATATCTTCCATGACCCTCCTAGCGTCATCTAGCAGCGAATCTCTGAAGCTCCTCAATTTTTCCTGGTGCAAGAGGACTTCTTTTTCCATCTGGCCACCAGTTCTCGTTGCCATCGCCAGGTATTATCTCCATGAGCAAGAGAACTTCGTCTCCTTTTTCACTCACCATGCTGTGCTAGTATCGCCTGCTATCAACTCTTTGAAGACCATCTCCTCAAGAGAATTTAATTTCTTATGTTGGTTATTCTGATATGTATTCCTTTTGTCTCCTACCCCCACTCCTTTCCCTTCCTTGGACTCTCTGTGCTCCGCTGAGTGGGTCTCACTTGTGCGCCGGCCGTCGACTCAGTTAAGGCTCAACTAGAGCTAGCCTCCTAACCTAACGAGGCATTTTTTTAGATTCCACGCCATGTGGTAACTTTAACCATCAAGGAGAACCTCACTTTCGCCATGCAGCAAAGTTAAGTACAAACTTCAAGTTTTAACCTCATCTTCATGATTTTAACGTCTACATGCTTTTAACGATCTTTTATAGGCAGTGTGAAATTACTTATTTGTTGAAATAATCATCCTTCGCGGGATTTTCCATGTTGGGCTTTTGTCTAATCAAGCCAATCTTGGTGAAAAGCAGCATTTCTTATGCTTGTTAAATGAGAAATCTTCTCACCACGTGGGATATTATCTAATACCCGCTGTCTATAAATTACCAAGCTAGTTCCTCCGCTGGATTAATTTTGACCCCATTCTTCTATAAAGATCGTTCTGGAACTTTCCAGATCCTGTACTCTATCTGCGAGTCTTGCCGTCAGGTATTTTTCACTCACTTGTGAGAATACTATTTAAAATGAGGAATCTTCCTTATAAATTACTGCAATAGCGAACTTTCTTCCACTGTTGGAATGTTCTATGGCGCATTTAATTGTAATTCACAACTTTCTCAAGAAATAGACTCTCGCCTACCTAGTGCAATCAGTTATTTTCATCATTGCAATAACTTTCTTTCCCATAAACTTTCGTGTTTCTACAGTGAACTTTTCATCTATTTAAAAGACTATAGTGATAACTAGTGCTTGTCCCACTTTTCTACCGCGTCGCGATCGTCCGTTTACATTAAATAAGGCCATGAACATTGATCCTAAATCCCAACGATCTTTCCTCAACCTTCTACTAACAAACCATATTAATAAAATTGTAACTTTTCTATAAGGTGTCACTCTACGAAGTGCCCTTCCATTTTGCTTGTTTATCATTAATTAATTTCTGTATAACTACGTGTTTTATACACGGTTCAAACTTACATTGTTTCTTCCCCATAATCAGGGAAAACAATTCTTTTAACTCTTGAGTGAGTTATTTCTAGGTCTCACGAAATGGAAACTTCCCCATTTGGCTCGTGATTACTACTTAAACATAGGAAGTCTAGAACCTTCCTTTTGACTTTCTCTTCAGGTTTCACCGTAAGTGACCTGCTCTCTTTTGTATAATTGTTATAAAGTAATTCAGCTTAAATATAAGAAGTTGTAGGAACTTCTATCTTATTCTTCATGTTTTTCTTATTGTTATTTTCGAAGTTGTCACTCTCTCTAGAATATTCTCTCAGAAATTTCTTATAGTACACTCCTTGTACTCAATTTAATGTTTAAACTTTAATTACTTCATTTGTCTTTTTTAAATCTTATAAAGATTTTAGAACATATATAAGGTTTGAAACCTAATAAATTGTCAATTGCCTGGAGCAAACGTTTAATGTTTTCTGAGGTCTGTGATCCAAAAAATGTTAACCAAATTGAAAATATATATTTGTTAAAGTTATCAACTTCTTTTGAATTGTTAAATAAATTAAGCGTTTCTTTTCGCTTTCTCATTTTTCTAGTACAGCGGTTAGGCAAGATCCTGTCTTCCTTGGCTCTCCCTACTAAATGCCATTAAATCCATTAATAGGGCTTTCACCACTTGTTGCATTTGAGCAAGAACTTGTGGTAATCTCGTTAAAGTTTCTCTTAGCTTTAATAGCTAATTCTAACTGGCCAGTAAGGCAAGTAAAGCTCGCTACGCCAGCTACCTGCTTGTGGAGTTCCTCTCCGAAAAACTTATGGTCAGTTTTCTAAATGATAAGTGTTTCTCTTTGTCTAAACGTTTAGCCGGCTCCTCACTGAGTAAAAGCTTAGCCATTTCCAAATGCAACCATTGGTTCATTTACCAAAATTACTCCCCAAGGTATAATTTTTTATCATTATCCTTCTTGGAAGCACTTGGTCGCCTTTTCAGGAACTCCATAATTTCGAAAACTGGAATTACCAAACCTGATTCAAATTATTGGCATTCTTCGAATTACTTTGCAAAAAAGAATTTCTTGGAACAGACATACAATAAATCTGTTACTCTCAGTCTTGCCAGACCACCACCTTTCCCCATAGTAAGCAGATGCATGCTTGAGAGGGAATATACTAAAGCCACTCTCTTGCAAACCGCCCAAGTTCTAGCTGTGTTTCCCGTCCGCTTAGACCAAGCCCTTACCCACTTTAGGTATCCGAGAGCGGATTTGCGGTGGCAACCGCCTCTAAGTGCATTTAAGGTTAAATTTACAACTTTTGTGTGACTCTCCTCCTATTTTCTATCCTTTTTCTCCAGTCCGAAACCTATCTCCTTTTCTTAATCATCTTCCCTTGGTGGTTAGGTTATTCCTCAGCCAATAATCTACCCAGCAGCAACAAGGCTTTGCCTTTAGATAATGAAGTCTGTCTGTTAGGTAGTCAGCCCAAAGGCTGGTTGGATCCTCAAAAGCACCGCCGTTACGTTATGTGAGTAGATACCCAGAAAAAAACCAAGGAAGTGCTATATTGAGGCGTTCTAGGCAAGAAGAGGAGTGAGGTAGTTAGATAATGAAGATGATATAAATATTATTGCATATTATACACAAATCAACACCCAAGCTCACACAGTAATCAACTCAAGAGATGTCTTGGCCAAGGATCATGTAACCATGGTAACTTAATTGGCTTGGGCCGACCAGAAGAATCCAGTTCTTTCCTCCATGGGGCCGTCGAGTTCGTTACCACCTCCTTTCTATAAGAAGAAATCTAGTAAATTCCCAATGGGTTATTTTTCATATGTTGGTGCAAAGGTGTAGGCAAGATTTCAGGCCAATAGGAAGCACCCTACGAAGAGACGTGGGCCTGACATGATCCTTGGCTTCGGCCGCCTGGCTTAGAGATTCTTAGTACATTTGCATTCGTCGAAATAACTTGAGAATTTCTGAAGACCAAAATAATTACTGAATTACCTCCAAAACGTTCCTTACGTATCCAAATCCAGCCTCTCAACTTCTGCACACAAGCGTACTGCATTGTAGAACCAGATAGAAAACTTTACAATATTGTTACGGCTGTGAGTTTGTGTCATCGCTCGCCGCATGAGTCACAACTGCCCCAGGGCTGGGCTGTGGCCTGCCTCCTGTATTGCGTGCGCCTTATGCAACAGGGCTACTAGGACAAAGGGATAGTCCAGAATATTCGTGACTGGACCAGCGATGGAAACCTCGAGAAGCCGTGAACCCTGGATGGATCTAGAAGCATTTATTGAGTCCCCGGCCTGCTATATAAGTGCGACCTGTCAAGCATTGGTTGTTGTGTTTTACGAGCTAGTGTGAGCGATTATTCTGAGCGACAGAAGTGTGGTGACTTGCGAAACCCCTAGCGAAGCTGATTCTCTTGACACCGAGGAAGTGATTGTGGTGCTTGTGAAACAGTGTATAGCAGAGTGACATACCTAGTGCAGCTATTTCCAGCGAGCGTACGGGACCGGACTCATTAGCGAAGAGGATTAACTGTGGTCTGTTGACAAGTGAAAGGGAAAGTATTCTCGACGTGAGGAAACTGGAGTAAGGTAATGATTGCTGTTGAGTAGTGTATTTTTCTGGCTGCAATAAAATTAATTATTTCTTTAAGCAGTAATTGGTATTGTGCTTTATACCCACCGTAATCCAGTTAACAAAGGTGCCACTAGGGGGTGGCACGCAACAATATCTAGGATGAGTATGATGAATTCTAACCGTTTCCAAAATGATATAGAGACTTAAGTCAGGTGACAATAATATAATTATTCCTGTTCCCAAAACATAAGAACATTCGAAGAATCTCCTTAACTATGATATGAAAATGAAAATCCACAGCCTGTTTTTCATTTTCATATCATATGATATAAAATATCCAAAACAAATAATTAAAAAGACACTGAATCTACTGGCGAGAATCATTGAGAAATGAAACCTAAGTACAAGTAAAATGAATATACCACCATACGCACAACCCAATATTTAACCCAAAACAAGTCTGTTATTGCTGCTTATTTTAGGGGCTGTGGCATTGTGTATTTGGGTGTATGTATTTAACCCAATATATTAAAATAGGTATAGGATAGACTTCAGCTGCACGAAGGCAGAAACCCGAAGGTGGGACCCAGTAACTGTTTTTTTTCTCCTCTTGTGCTTCGTTTTTAGGTTTGGTAATAAAGTACTTGCCCACCATTCTTCATTACATCTTCACTAGCTCTCTGTCGGGAACTTCAATGGACACAATATTAATGTATGGTGAGAAGTGTCAGTAGCAAGTGGAGGAAGGTGGGAGACGTGCCCTCTCAATTACTCACCGACTAACCTATTTTGTTGCAACTTTTTTAGCAAGTACTTACATTAGATTATGCCTTAGGTCCTTTTGGTCTATTCTTCTCTGAATAATACACCTTTGTAATCGGTTCGGAAAAAAAGAAAGGAAAAATGGAGAAAAAATGCATGAAGAGTGATGTTTTTAGTGAATTTTCTGTGATTATTGAAAACGGTCGTGTTGAGTATCGTTTTTCACGTAATTTTGGATGCTGAATCGAGGCTTCCCCTGCAGTTTTTTATTTCGGTAGTAAGTGTAACAAGATGTTTGTTGTTTCAGAATCAGAAGGAGATGAAGAGGTCGACGGCGGACGCCAGCGCAACCATTCCAGCGAATTTCCTACTGCTGGAACTTCTGAGAATCGAGAAAACGCTCACCCGAGAACGAGGAAAAGACAAAAACACGGAAGTAAAGCTCAAAAGCGAAAGCGAGCACGAAATTCAGGGCTCCCGTACGTGTCCTCTAGAGGAAAAGAAGTGGCCGGTAAGCTGTATCAGAACTTTGATTGTAAATGTAAAAAAAAGTGTGTGGAGAACGTACCTGAAGTGGCGAGGCGAGAAATTTTCGACATCTTTTGGAAGCTGAGCAGTTTTTCTGAACAAAACGTATTTTTATGTGGTTTGATTGTGCAACAGAAACCTATAGTAAGACGCCCACGAAATTCAACGAGAAATGCAAAGTCTGTTTCAAACAGCTTCAGATTCCAAGTCAGAGGCAATAGCGGTACTGTGTGCAAGCGTTTTTTCTTACAAACACTTCAAGTTTCGGATGGGCGAATGACAAGGGCAATACAAAAAGTACGAGAGGGTCAACAACCAGGAAGTGATGGCCGAGGACGCCATCCCCCCAAAAGTAAAACACCGGAGGCTGCCATGAATGGTGTGCGTGACCACATAGCATCTTTCCCATCGTATCAATCCCACTACAGTAGATCAGAGAACCCTAACAGGAAATACCTTCCTCCTGACATGAATGTACGTACAATGTATGAACTGTACAAAGAAAAGTGCACGGAAAAAGGTGATATTCCTGTTTCTGAAGCCATCTACCGTCGAACCTTTAGCAATGAGTTCAATTTGCATTTCCACCGGCCTCTCAAAGATACGTGCACCAGATGCGATGTGCTTGACAAGAAGATTGAAGTGTGTGAAGATGAAGACGAATCTACACAGCTGAAGGCTGAAAAAGAATTACACCTCAGAAAAGCCGAAAAGGTGAGAGAGGCTAGAGATTGGGACACAGTGAAAGCACGGGAAGACGAATCTTTCTATGGTCTGACATTCGACATCGAAAAGGCTTTGCCATTTCCTGTTTTGACGACGTCCGTGGCTTACTATAAGTGGAATATGTATTGTTATAACCTTGGCTGCCATGAACTTTGAACAGGTTTAGGCTTCATGTTCTGCTGGGATGAAACGATCGCTTCTCGTGGGTCTCAAGAGATTGGTTCCTGTATCGTCAAACATCTTGCAGCAAGAGCGTCATCTGCTAAGCACATAGTGTTGTACAGTGACGCATGTACGGGCCAAAACCGTAATATTAAGTTTCCTTTGTACCTCATGAAATACATACAGGGCCCTCAAAGCAATGCAGAAATTATCGATCACAAATTTATGGTAAGTGGCCACTCTTTTCTACCCAAAGACTCTGAATTTGGATCAATTGAATTGGACGCCAAGGACAAGTTGATTTATACTGCAGACGACTGGTACAGTATCATACTGAAGTGCCGAAGGAACAATCCATTCATGTTGACGAAAATGGGCCGAGAGGATTTCAAATCTGTTGCAAAGTTGGAAAATTGTATCACGCGAAGAAAGAAAAATGAGAACAACATTGCTGTTAATTGGTTGAAAATTCAATGGATACGAATTTTGAAAGATCAACCTTACACTCTCTTCTACAAAGAAACTGTGAATGAGGATATCCCATTTTCTAAACTAAATCTAAAGGCAGCAAGGCCCGGTAGGCGACATTCTCTGGCCAACGTTTCTCAAGATGTTTTGTACCCAAGGGGAAGGCCTGTTACCGAGGCTAAAAAGAAAGATATGCTTGATCTTCTGCGATACATTCCACCAGTGAAACATGATTTCTTCGTTTCCCTGCGAACCACTATTGAAGAAGGTGAGGAGCTTGTAGATGTTGGACCTCTGGAAATTGTGGAAACCACAAATCCTGATGAAATAGACTGAATCCGTTTTGCCATGTTAAAAAAATTAAGAATCCATTCGTGATAAAAAATTAAATTGTTTGTATTATTCTTATACTTTGTGTAATGTTCAATAAAAATGTTTTTGAGAAGTGCAAGTCAACTTTACATCATTTTGTTAATGTCCACAGTGGTGTAAGTCTTTGGTTTTAGGTCATACAGTGGTGTATGTCACAGGCTTTGGTAAGGCACAGTGGTGCAAGTGACTTTGGTTAGTGTGTGAGGTACACTCTTTGAGCAAAAAAAATTTCAAATCAAGCCTAATCACTAAGTTTGGACCTACGTAAAACCTCTAAAACAATACCATCTCAAAAACTTGTCTACTGAATTAACTACAATACCTTTTGCATTATGCTAATTTCCTAAAAACGATGATAAAGTGACTTACACCACTTTGACTTCAACCCCTTCATGTGTATTAGAGAAAGCTCAGTCATTTTACTGCCAGTTGGACATAGATGTGGAGTTCCAAGTGGTGATTAATTAACATTTCAAAGAAGGGTTTATTGAAGGATCCTTGAAAATAAAGAAGAATATTCTCCCTTTGCTAAACGATTGCAAGAAAGCTCAATCTTATTTGCTCTGTAAAAAGTATTTTCACATTTCTTCCTTTAAAGAAATGTCCACTATCAGCATAAAGGTCAACCATGGCTCTCCATCTCAGGCAAAGGCACCCAGTGCTTGCTTCCGAGATATCCCCACTGTATACTGTCATGTCTTGCTAGATAGTGAAACGGCTTTACCTTGCATGATGTTGTAGCAGCAGTGGAAACGAGTACCTTAATCCTGCGCTGGGCACACTTAACAGCACTAGGGGGAGATGAATATATAAAAGACCATAATAACGAGAGATCGAAAGGGAGAGAAATATATCAGAGGCAGACGTAAGGGCCAATCTTTCTTTGACGGGATGACCATTTCTTGCTTTCGCTTTCGCCATTTGGTAGACAGCTTGAGGCGCAATTTCATTACTACTAGAAGATGATCTGAATTCATATCCGCTCCACGGAATGTTCGTACTTGTTCAACACACCCACGGTGTGTACTGTCCCCGAATTCGTATAAAGAGATACGAGGAATTGATATGAAAGGCAGCCTTAAAAAGGAGAGCATTTAATTAATATTGGAAGAATGAATTTTGGAACAGGTCCATTACACAAGATTTATGTCATGAAGTATTGCCCAACAAGAAGCTTGTTAGCTGAATGTAATCTCCTCCTAGAAAGGGCGGATTTGATTGGATCATCCATTCGAGATAGACCATAGCCGGTTCTTGAAGAAAAAGGAATGGGATTGGAAGATCCGGTGAGCGAAGTTAGAAATGGAATGTTTTATTTTGTCTAGTAGGCTATTTAATGCATTTGGAAGCATTGACCTTGGGAAATAAATTGAAGACATTAATTAAGTTATAATCAGGAAATGTCTTCTGTGGATATCAACGCCAGAAGTATGTATGAGGATATTCATGACCGAGTTCGGGCAGGCAGCATTGAGTAAGGAACAGGTGATTCGAGAAGGCGAGAGAAGGATGACGTCAGAGTGTATCAGGTGACGTGAGGGAGAGTCTACTTGGTGAGAGAGAGGGGAGCAGTGTGCTGCGGAAAGGCATTACGACAGTGGTTGTTCGTGTGTGATGTTTAAGGAAGTGATATGAACGTGTGAAACATCGTGTCTAAATGTGCTAATGTATTGTGAAGCACGGAAGTCTGTGTGATTTTGAGTGGGTTTTGGAATATTCCACGGTAAAGACCGGTGGCATGGGGAGACAATGAATTGTCAGTCAGTACTGTGTAACGTATTCGTGGAGAATAGGAAAATGTGAATATACTTTTTGAAAAGTACTGAACGTGTATGTTTGTAAGGAAACGCCTTGAGACACGTTACTTCGGAACGATATGTTCGAGGAGGTAGTGGTGAGCAATAAAACGGAGAACATTATGGACACGTGGCCGGAAGGAGAATGTGATTTATTAGAGGAAGTCATGGTATTTTGTTAAATTATGCTGAGGAAAATGTGGCCTACATCATGAAAGTAAGAATTCCTTCGAGTGGAGTCACTTAGAACGATATGCGGAAAAGCAAAGTTCACGCAGCCACTTCAAAATTGCACAATAAAATAGAGAACATTATGAATTTTGGCCAACACAATTATGGAAGGAGACTACACGATTTTCTGGAGGGACGAGGAGAAGAAAACGCCAGGACGAAGACCAGGGATCGAACGAGGTGTCTGTCAGGGGGCATTCACGACTCTGCTGAAATCGGGTACATATAGGATGGATATTTATGGCTAGCCCATACTAGTGGGGCCCGAGTATATTACATATACCCAATGGAGGAAATGTGTATTCAAGCCATGTTTATGTAGGAGTACGACTTCGACCATATTTGAGGCCTGACGAATATGGTAGTGTCGTTTTGTTTGTTTTGATTTGATGAGGTTCTAGTTATAGGTGTTGACACAAAGATACAATTGTATTATGTGGGTGCAGGAAGGCTAAGAATTATGTAAGATTAGCCGACCGACACTTATAAAGAAAATGAATTATGAAAATAATGAAAAGGATTCATTTGACTGTGAGACGTCTGACTAGGATAGTTAGCCAGTACAGGTGTAGCCACGTATGGTTGATACTGGATTAACTAAGTTAAAGTTTAGAAGCCGGTTGAACGACTTTGGGAGAGCGTTCATTAATATAGGGTGTTGTTCACTAAATGTTTCGATGGCGTTGAGTTCCGATAGACCCACTATCGTAAAGAGTAACGGTTCATGTAGGGATAACTGGATTTTTAGACCAGATTTAAAAATGGGTAAGCATTCGTAAACCAGCATAGGGTGTTAATAAAGCGGAAAACTGTTCATAGGGAACCACTCTGAAATAAAATGATCACAAAAGGTATTCTTATAGACATATGTAGTGCTGCATTTCCCCACGTTTATCAAGAAAAGAAGAATATCTCTTCTGACTTGGAATCAATCCAAGCAATGTTTAAGGTGTTGAGGGAGACACAGAGTAAAATGGACAAGGATATTGAGGCCTTGCACCAAGGAAATCATCAAAATCAGAAAACATTGGAAATACATATATAAAAAAATGCCAATGAATTAAGAAAAGAAATAGCTCAAGTTCGGGAAGATTGTAAGAATAGTAATGATAACACAAATAAGTCTTTGAGTGTGTTACAAAATTATTCAATATGTACTCAAAACACTTTAGGTGAAATACGAACGAGTTCAGCTGCTATGAAGGAGACGTTGCAGACAACACAAAACACTTTAAAGGTAACACAGGATACTCTTGCTACATTGCAGGCTTCCATAGGGGAACTTCAAAACAGTGCAGATACATCACGTGATAACTACACACATCAAAAAAAGTTTTGCATCACCTCGGTTCCCAGATCTCCGGCATATAGACGTTGACTGTGTATATTGTATCCAAGATACAGTCCCTTTGACTGTTCATAGATGTCACTGAAACTGCTCAAAGATGTAAACAACCATGCATGAGCAGGGCCTATTAGACGGAGGGGGTACGACAGCCGATCAGTTCCAGTCATTCCACCAGGACGAAGGTACGCTGCTCATGTTGTCTGTAGTTCTACCATGCCTAGAAGGTCAATACCGCAGTTCGATCGCGTCCGCATTGTTACTTTGTGTCAAGAAGGGCTCTCAACAAGGGAAGTTTCCAGGCGTCTCAGAGTGAACCAAAGCGATGTTGTTCGGACATGGAGGAGGTACAGAGATACAGGAACTGTCGATGACAGGCCTCGCTCAGGCCGCCCAAGGGCTACTACTGTAGTGGATGACCGCTACTTACGGATTGCCGCTCGGAGGAACCCTGACAGCAATGCCACCATGTTGAATAATGCGTTTCGTTCAGCCACAGGACGTCGTGTTTCAACTCAAACTGTGCGCAATAGGCTGCATGATGCGCAACTTCACTCCCGACGTCCATGGCGAGGTCCAGCTTTGCAACCCCGACACCATGCAGCGCGGTACAGATGGGCCCAACAACATGCTGAATGGACCCCACGGAATTGGCATCACGTTCTCTTCACCGATGAGTGTCGCATATGCCTTCAACCAGACAATCGTCGGAGACGTGTTTGGAGGCACCCTGGTCAGGCTGAACGTCTTAGACACACTGTCCAGCGAGTGCAGCAAGGTGGTGGTTCCCTGATGTTTTGGGGTGGCATTATGTGGGGCCGACGTACGCCACTGGTGGTCATGGAAGGCTCCGAAACGGCTTTACGATACCTGAATGACATCCTCCGACCCATAGTGCAACCATATCGGCAGAATATTGGAGAGGCATTTGTCTTCATGGACGACAATTCTCGACCTCATCGTGCACATCTTGTGAATGCGTTCCTTCAAGATAACGACATCGCTCGACTACAGTGGCCAGCATGTTCGCCAGACATGAACCCTATCGAACATGCCTGGGATATGTTGAAAAGGGCTGTTTATGGACGTCTTGACCCACCAACCACTCTGAGAGATTTACGCCGAATTGTCGTTGAGGAGTGGGACAATTTGGACCAACAGTGTCTTGATGAACTTGTGGATAGTATGCCACGGCGAATACAGGCATGCATCAATGCAAGAGGACGTGCTACTGGGTATTAGAGGTAGTGGTGTGTACTGCAATCTGGACCACAAATGCTGAAAGTCTAGCTGTATGATGGTACAACATGCAATGTGTGGGTCTCATGAGCAATAAAACGAGCTGAAATGTTGTTTGTGTTGATCTCTATTCCCTTTGTATATAACGGTTCCGGAACTCTTGGAACCGAGGTGATGCAAAACTTTTTTTGATGTGTGTATGTTCTTAGTCAGCACACTTGAGGAGAACTTCAAGAGAGTGCAGCTACCACACGCAACACGTTAGCCGAACTTCAAACAAGCTCAGCTACCACACGTAACACGTTAGCCGAACTTCAAACAAGCTCAGTTGCCACAAAGGAGGAGTTTGTTAAGTTAAGACAGTAAATGTTGCAGCAATTAAATACAATCCAATCAAACAATGATGAAATATTGGAACAGTTAAAGGCTACTGTAAAAGCACTACAGGTAGAGGTAAGAAATAAAGCTGAGCTGGTGAGAGGAGAGATTGAAATAGAAATTGGTTAGGTTGTCAAGGAAAACATAGAAGTTTTAAAGGTAGAACTAATTAGTGAGGGTAAAACTCAATGTGAATCCGTTACAAAAGAATTGTCAAATAAGCTAGTGTTAGCGGAATATCGTCTCAATAAAGACATTAACAATGTTAAAGAGGAATATGATAAACAATTTAAAAGTATGCAAGCATATCAGGATAAGGTTATTGAGGAAATTAGGGAGAAAACGGAATCCGAATTGTCAGATATCGCAACCAAACTTAAGGAAGCCGATTTAAAGACGGAAAATATTAAATCGGAGTTGCAGTCGCAGATGAGTAGTGTAAACTTGGACTTACAAACGCAGGTTAACAACTTAAATTCAGATCTTCAAGTGAAGATAGCCGAATCTAGTTCTGGTTTAGAACGGAAAATGGATCAAATGGTAAACGATAAAGGTAAAATAGAATTAGAGATAGACCTTATAAAAACTAAATTGCGATAGGTTACTATAACTGGGAACACAAACATTACGAGGGACGAAACCGGTATATTTACCGCAGAGAGGAGCGAATGTCGATCCACGCTGGAACGATTGGAAGTGGGGGATAACTTGAGAGAAACTCGACCTATTGGAGGAATAGGAACTGTTCGCTTTTGTGAATGTATTTTTGTAGGCTATGTTTCCCCTACGGTTTGAAACACGTTCAATTTCTGCCCCATTATTTTTTCCTTTATAATTGCAGTATGAACGCGGTGTTCTGATTATTTATTTATTTATTTAACTTATGTTTCATCTGAACGGTTCTTCTTTATTATTCTTGTCAACTCACCTTTTTTCTGAAGTGTCTTTCTAGACGCACCATACTGTCACACTTTTTCATGAGGTACTGTGCTCATCTCAGCGGCAACCTTCGCAATGTGCTTGGGGCTGTGCGTTGATTGGCTGTTTGACACCCCTCCTTCATTCTGGAATGTTCGGCGCGCTGTCGTCATTTCCACTATAAATTCTCCGCTTCGCCGTCCTGCGGCCGAGTCTACATCTGCCTGCCTGAACCAGTCTGACCACGGCTGCCTGCCGTTCCACAACAAGGCCCTTCTGGGAAGGCCCTGTTAGTAAACATTGTGTGGCTGGATCCTTGCCAAGCGGCATGCTTCATCGCTCGGACTCTGTCATGCTAGGCGAGGCATGAGTCAACGACCTTCACCTCAGCAACTAAGTCAGCCCGCTAGCTCACTACAACTCGGCGATGAGAAACTATAATTGCTTGTAATCCGCCAGACAGATCATTACCAAGAGGTCTGTTCCTGCGGGGTACAATTCGCCAATGGAGCCACCATCTATCTTTCTCGGAAGGCATGCCGAGACATCTTAGAGGAAGCCTTTGTTTGGATTACAACCCGCTTCCTGCGGGCCAAATACTAAGTATAAAATTATCAAATCATTGGTAACGTGAACTTCCTTCACTTGGTTTATACATTCTTCAAGGCTAAGCCTTTTTCTTGCTTCTTGCTTGTTTTTTGGATATTTTTCTTGAAAATGCATTATTAATCGCCTTTTATATGGCCTTTTTATGCATTTTTATTGTAATTCCTATTTATTCTGAGTTTCCTGGAGAAACATTGCATTTTTTATTATCTTCCTTTAATTATTATTCTAAATGAAAATGTTTGTTATTACTTCAAAAATCAAATAAATGTATTGAACCTTGGTTATCAATGTTTGGTCTCTTCCTCGTCACTCTATTTAAATTTCATTGTGTGCCCGAATCCTAATCCCCCTTTTCCCAGTTGGGGTGCTATTCAATCACCCCTTTCCAGGAACAGAAGAGGATACCCAAAACGAAACAATTCGACCTATACTTCAGGATCGGACTAGTCGTGTGAGATATGACGTTCCAGAATTATTTCCAAGTAGTGGAAGACCACTTGTTAGAGCAGAAGGAAACAATAGGCAGAACGTTACTATCATCCGTAATATTGACCAAAAGCCTAGGCACTTTTCGGGAAATAACCAATTCACGCCCATAGAATTTATCAACGACGTTTCCGAATACTTTCTGGATAACCACATAGGAGAGGAAAGGCAACTACGAGTAGTTGAGAGGTTTCCGGACAATGATTGTTTACAATGGTTTAGGGCATTCAGGTGGACGTTCAGAACATTTGAAGAATTTGCTGAAGCATTGATAAGACGATACTGGTCAATCGAGGATCAACAAAGTCTTAGGGCAGAGGCGTACTCGAAGAAATATGCAAGTACTCATCCAACGAGATACTCGACTTACTTTACGACACAGCTCGCAAAATTTCAGTATCTTCAACCCCCTCTATCAGAGGTAGAATTAGCGCAAACGATAGCAAGACAACTTCCGGCCGATATACGTAGATATTTGGCATCGTCAGGAGTTAGTAATTTGAAGGATATGGATGAACTTCTTAGAAAACTGGACCATACTGTAACAGGTTTGACTGTCCCTAACTGTTGGGTGACAAATGTAACTGTTTACCTTTGCTCCACGTTGAGCGTTAAATGTAATGCTTCTACTGGCCCTGCCTTGCACTTTGAAATATTTACTCTGCCTAAGATATGTTGTTTTAATGGGCGCCAAGACCTCAACGCTATGTTGAAATCTAAATTTATATTTAAAAACGTCTAGCTCTGGCAGAACACCTTCAAGAATCTATTCACTCAGATCGTGGTATGATTTGATCATGAACCCAACAAACAATTGTATCAGGAGAAGGAATTGGTCTATATCTAATGCTACCTACTGAAAGCAAAGATTGCATGGTTAAAAGAAATGAATTTATTATATAAAACAATTATTGCAAAATTAATAATAATAAGTTTAAAATTTAAATTGGAGCGTTGCGATTTGAATATTACCGCTAGAAAATTACGTGAAAACGGATTCGGATAAATTACTGCTTTTACTCTTATTCCCAAGCTATGAAGTTACTGAAATATTGAATATAAAACAAAGAGAAACGAGAGATTGCGTAGTTCTGAGTCGTTCGCGCTTACCACTGGAAATTGCCGAAGCATTTCCCTCGTACTGGATGATGAAGAGAGCTTCCCACAGTCTCCTGGACGTCGTCATCTTCTTCGTTAGTTGATGATATACTTGTAGATATGATCACTTCATGGTCCGAACATCGGAGCCAAACCCTCGTACAACCACACTGGTTAAGTTTTACAAAGATAGTCCTTTACTCCACGGCGCGCCAAACGATATATGCACTCGTCGGCTCCCCACTCCGGTGCCAACTTCCACCTTACGTGGTCTCCACTGATTGGCTGAGCACCCCGCTTCCTCAGGCTCAATACACACGGCGCGCGGATGATGTCGATTGCCGTTCCAGAATATTTCGCCTTTTCTTGACGCTGCAAACCAGGCTTGCGACATGCTTCTTGACAAGAATAAGCCCGTATCTGAATTCCTTGTGAGTCATCTCTCTCATAATACCCTAACTGACAAAACTCCGTAAAATTCCGTAATCATATAATTTTCTATGATAATGTAGTTCGTAATAATTTGCTTGATAGTGTTTTCTATGACATAGAAAACCTATCTGCATGCTTATAATTTTCTAAAAATGCTCCAAAAAATACCTTAATAATAATAATAAATTACATGAAAAAAATCTCTTGGCTGAACAATTTGCCGCGTAAATAAATATAGAATGGCTTCCTACTGACTTATGCCAGTGGCGTAAAATCCACTCGAAAAACACGTTACATATTCGCCTCGGATGATTTACCGTGACGACGGTCCATTATCCGATTATCCCAGACACGTTAATAATCCCCATCCAAAATACATATTACATAAATGAAATCACCCTAAATTACAGATATATACACTCATAATTTTTCTTTACGCACTTTGCGTCAAAGTTTGTTGTCACTATGGATTGAACTTTGCAACCAGTCCAATGTTTTTCATATAGAATAATGTTCCACGGATATTTCCGCTTCTCAAATTTCTCTATGTAGGAAAAATAGACATAATTACTGTGTGAGCACTATGTATATAAGATGTCACATCACACGCATCAAGGTTGTTCTGATATATGTATATCACCATAGAACTTCCTAATTTCACTGGAGGTTCCTTACTTATGGTGAAATTTAATCTCACTTATCACTGAGCACACGATCACACTATTGTGGCAGCGCATCGTGACCATAATACTTAATCTCTCTTTACAATAGACGAAATTAATTTTGACTTCTGAAAAAAAAAAAAAAAAAAAAAAAACAGTAAATGCGCATTACATTTAACACCAAATATTTCTGTGCCGTAATCGCCCTGTCTTCCTAAGTTCCCGTAGACCATATTCTACTTAATACTAGTTCTCAACACAGACCAGTTCTCCTCACATAAATAATACTATTGTACAAATTACCTTAAATTACACACTTACAAATCTTACATGGCGAGGGCGTAAACAGAAATCACGTGTGCTGTTATGTATGAGTTTCATGAAGGACTGTCTCGCCTTCTGATGGCCCATCTTTTGCCTCGTTGACGACTTAAGGAAAAGACCCCGTCCAAGCGCTCACCCATCTCTTGGAGACAAATGGGAATTCACCAGCGCTACCACATTCTGGCCTTGGTGTATCGAGACATTTTAGTGCTCAAGAGCATCCGACAATCCCGTCATATTTCCCTGTACCTTAAAAACTCTCAATTACTTACATACTACCCCCCTGTGTGACTTCTGATACGCCTGCCTGGAAGACCATATCTCCCACGCACCAAATACCACACTTACTCATTTGATAGGCTGGCTCGCCAGCTAAACACACTTACTTTATGACACATACTTAATGTCATCACGTTGCTCCACTAGCATATTTCTCAGTGTCTGTAACGATGCCCTGTTGCTACTGTCCACACATGCTAACCCTACTTTCATCTGGTGTCACACCTCTACTCGACACTCTATGACCTAAAAATGTCACTTCTGACTGACAGAATGACGACTTAGACAGCTTCAAAGTGAACCCTGCCTGATCTAACTTCTGAAAAACTATATCTAAATGACGTAGATGCTCCTCAAAACTGCGTGAACTAATTACCATATCATCAACGTAAATGGTTACAAACTCTCATGTGTCATCCCCTAATGCGATGTTTAAAGCCCTAATTAAAGCTGCTGAACTACTTTTTAACCCATAAGGTACCCTGCAAAACTGATAAAGGTTATATTTATGACTAAAAGCTGTAAATGGTCTATCTTCGTACATAAGTGGCACTTGCCAAAAACTGGAACTCAAATCTACACAAGTGAAATACTTCTTCCCCTCAAATGTTTGCATTAATTCCTCTATTGACATAGATTTCAGCTGATCTGAACTAATTCTACTGTTAACCAAACGAGCGTCTAAACAAATAGGAACTGTGCCGTCGGCCTTGGGTACCGTGATCAAAGAATTAACATACGGACTGTTAGAGTGCTCAATAATCCCATCTTCAAGCATCTGGTTAATTTGTGCCTCAACTGCACTCTGATAAGCTAAAGGTACAGGATATCTATGTCCTGTGAATACTGACCTATCAATAACGTTCAATGAATGTGTATAGCAATTGGCCATACCAATGCGATCCTCAAAAACTCTCCTATTACACAATAACACATCATAGAGCCGAACACATTGTTCCACCTCTATATTTCCCTGAAATGCAGCATCACGTAACGAGTCCTCTAGACTACCGTTCGTAATCACACTGCCCACAAAACATGGAGAACCCCGCTCTACGGCTGGCGATATCTCATTTAAAGTACAAATCACACCTACAACACTACTTCTCTGAATATGGTCATTGAACGCTACTTCTACTTCAGAATCTCCCCATTTAAATTTCAAACTCCCTACATCATAACATAAGTTACCAGACACTCTACTTAGCCACTCTGAACCCAAGATAACACTGAATACTAAATTTGGAATTACAAGACAAATCTGCTTCTCTACATGATTATTAATTTTAATGTCTACTAAAACTTGCTTAGAAATTACTTTAGACCTCTTCCCAACAGCTGTGATAACAAAAGTGCTTTTACTTGGCATCTCCTCAAAATTTACTCCAGTTCCTTTCATTTTATCATAAAATGCACTACTTATGCAACTCTTCATACAACCACTATCAATTAAAACATGTGTCCGCCTCGGACACGTTAAATTTAACTATGGGGCTCTTACTAACCACTTCCTGAATAATACCTTCATCATTTAGTTCATGTAATAATTCATTTCTTACATTTAGGTCATAGGGTTCCTGTATAATTGTATGGACAGGGCATGCTACAGACTGAGATTCTGACCTTACTTCGCGTTTAAAGAACCGCTACAGCTGGCTGTAGTACTACTAACTACTGCACTGGTCTGCTTGTTCTGGGCTGTATATTACTACCACTAGGCTGTCCTCTTCCTTGACCCCTATTCTGGTTGTAATTATTGTCATTATAATTTCTCCCTTGATTTCCCCTGAAATCATTATTCCTCCCTTGATACTGATTACCATAGCCATTTCCTCTGTTCTGATTTAGCTGATTATTATTATTTCTATTTTGAGCGTTGGCCCCTTCGCCACCGTTCCCTTGAACTTCCCGATGCCTATTATTATAGTTACCCTGGTTCCTATTGAAATTGTCCTCATAACCCCCTCTCCCTAGTGCATCAAATGTGCTTAACCAATTTTCTACTTGTGATATTGTCATAACATTCTGGATACAAGCAGCCTCCTTGATCCTATTGGGAAAGTGCCTAAGTAACAACCTCACTACATCACTTTCCTCCTTCAAGCCATCCAGATATTTACACACTAATACCTGCCCTAAAAAGTATTCGGTCATGGTGGTGCTTCCTTTAGGGTTATATTTACCACACACTACTCCCTCACGATGCTGCGACTGAATAACCTCATTCCAGAACTTTTCGCAGAATTTCATTTTAAAATCATTAACATCAATAAACTTGTCTCTGTAGACAGCAAACCAATTCCTCGTTTCCCCCACAAACACTTGTTCTAAAATTTCAACTACCTGGCACCACTCAATACTACCATTTTCCAACCTTCCCCGAATTTATTTTCTATAGTATTCATGAACTGCATTGGGCACCCCTGTCGATTGCTGAACTTACCCAGTTCTACCTCCCTATGTGTGCTGTTCACAAAAACTGGCCTATTCTGACTATTTTCTTGCCTGATCCTAGCTTTTAATTTTAACTCTAATTCTGCGATTTTCTCCTCAGCCTTCCTCTCAATACTGTTAATTTAATGTTTCCTTCTGATTCTTCTACTTTATCATATAGCTTTGCTTGTTTCTCCTCAATCTTGCAAATGCTCTCTCTTAAATCATTTACTTCTGCAACTATTTGTGAGTGGACTTTCTCAATTCTACCCCCCCCCCCCCCCCCCCAGCTGTTCCTTAACCTCTTTAGTTGCTACCTGAATTTTGTCAATTTCTCCCCCCAATTGTTTTTTGACGTGCTGTGTTTCCAGTTGCACTAGTTCTTTTAAATTTTCAGCCTGTGTACTGATTCTAATTTCTAACTCCTCCTGTACTTTTCCTAATTTTCTGTCTACATCTGCAATAATCTCTTCCATCACCCCTCTGATCTCACCTCTAATCTGCTCAAATTTCTTATCTAATTTTAGATTGTTCTCTTCAAAATTCTCATTTAATTTATTGCTCATTTGTTTACTGTTTTGTTCTAATTTAGCATTTAAAGTTTCAGTACTCTCTCTATTTTCCCTACTGTTTTGTTCTAATTTGGCGTTTAAGGCATCTGTACTTTCTTTATTTTCCCTACTGTTTTGTTCCAGTTTAGCATCTAAAGCGTCTGAACTTGTTTATTTTCCCTACTGTTTTGTTCTAATTTTGCATATAAGGCATCACTACTAACTTTGTTCTGAAACATGAACTCGAGAAGTAAAGTTTTTAATTCTGGTTGCCCGCCTACACTCCCTGTTTCAGTATCGGGATTTACCTCCGCTACCCCGGTACTACCATCACTCGACATACTGCTCGTATCATCACTCTCCAGTTGATGACCACTACGTAACCTCATCTGTTTTTCTTTCTCATCCCCCATAATGATATACACTGATAAAGACAAATAACCACCCAAAGTACAGGCACAGAAATATATACCTTTCTCCTTCCACAAATGTTATTAGGTTTTCAGCCCCTCGTTGGTAGCGACAATGTAACAGGTTTGACTGTCCCTAACTGTTGGGTGACAAATGTAACTGTTTACCTTTGCTCCACGTTGAGCGTTAAATGTAATGCTTCTACTGGCTCTGCCTTGCACTTTGAAATATTTACTCTGCCTAAGATATGTTGTTTTAATGGGCGCCAAAACCTCAACGCTATGTTGAAATCTAAATTTATATTTAACAACGTCTAGCTCTGGCAGAACACCTTCAAGAATCTATTCACTCAGATCGTGGTATGATTTGATCATGAACCCAACAAACAATTGTATCAGGAGAAGGAATTGGTCTATATCTAATGCTACCTACTGAAAGCAAAGATTGCATGGTTAAATGAAATGAATTTATTATATAAAACAATTATTGCAAAATTAATAATAATAATAAGTTTAAAATTTAAATTGGAGCGTTGCGATTTGAATATTACCGCTAGAAAATTACGTGAAAACGGATTCGGATAAATTACTGCTTTTACTCTCATTCCCAAGCTATGAAGTTACTGAAATATTGAATATAAAACAAACAGAAACTAGAGATTGCGTAGTTCTGAGTCGTTCGCGCTTACCACTGGAAATTGCCGAAGCATTTCCCTCGTACTGGATGATGAAGAGAGCTTCCCACAGTCTCCTGGACGTCGTCATCTTCTTCGTTAGATGATGATATACTTGTAGATATGATCACTTCATGGTCCGAACATCGGAGCCAAACCCTCGTACAGCCACACTGGTTAAGTTTTACAAAGATAGTCCTTTACTCCACGGCGCGCCAAACGATATATGCACTCGTCGGCTCCCCACTCCGGTGCCGACTTCCACCTTAAGTGGTCTCCACTGATTGGCTGAGCACTCCGCTATACTCCCCTCCTCAGGCTCAATACACACGGCGCGCGGATGATGTCGATTGCCGTTCCAGACTATTTCGCCTTTTCTTGACGCTGCAACCCAGGCTTGCGACATGCTTCTTGACAAGAATAAGCCTGTATCTGAATTCCCAGTGAGTCATCTCTCTCATAATACCCTAACTGACAAAACTCCGTAAAATTCCGTAATCATATAATTTTCTATGATAATGTAGTTCGTAATAATTTGCTTGATAGTGTTTTCTATGACATAGAAAACCTATCTGTATGCTTATAATTTTATAAAAATGCTCCAAAAATACTTTAATAATAATAATAAGTTAATAATAATAATAAATTACATGAAAAATACTCTTGGCTGAACAATTTACCGCGTAAATAAATATAGAATGGCTTCCTACTGACTTATGCCAGTGGCGTAAAATCCACTCGAAAAACACGTTCCAATACGAGTAACAGTATCAATCCGAAAGGAAGAAACACTCGCGGAAAACACTGAGAGGTTAATGCCGTCATGATTGATCAAGTCCGACAGAAAATTCATCGAGAAGAGAAGGGAATGTAGGACCTATTCGCTACGGATATTATGAACGTCGAAACTTCAACAGAAACGATAATAGATATGGAGATTATAGACAGTATCGGCGATACCAAGGCAATAATGAGTCGTATCAGAGCAGACGTTACAACATAAACGATCAGTATCCACGGAATAACAATGGAAACTTCCAGAGCGATAATAGGGGATATAATCGTTACAAGAATTGGAACGATAGGAGTTATAATAGACCAGATTATGAGGAGAGGCATC
This sequence comes from Meconema thalassinum, assembly GCA_946902985.2. Classification (NCBI taxonomy): domain Eukaryota; kingdom Metazoa; phylum Arthropoda; class Insecta; order Orthoptera; family Tettigoniidae; genus Meconema; species Meconema thalassinum. Next base: position 473,983,792 of record OX336391.1, read on the forward strand.
GAGAATCGAAGGAGTACATACAGAGTTTGCGAGGGAAGGACGAAACAAAAAAGGTAAACGAAGATAGACCCAGAAATGTTGATTCGCGACCTGGTACTAGTCAACAGGGGGGCAGAGGAGAAGGCCACCCTGAAGAAAAAAAAAAAAAAAAACGCCGATAAACCGACAGAAGTAGGAGACAAGGATTCTGCACCAACTGACCTCTACATAATAAATGAAATCTACCACACTACGGACGACGACTTATTGTTTGAGGAAGAGAATTGTAAGAAGAAGACCCCGAACCGACGAGAGACGCCAGGATAGAAACAGCCAGGGAAAACCTGCAGAAAGCAGCGGACAAGAGAAAGAAGAGGACAAAAGGAAAACGATTTAGTAATCCACTCAGAAGAGGAGACCTCGTGTTGATAAGACGTCCTACCAAAGCGAATGTTTCCAAGAAGATATATGTGAAATTTAGCAGACTGTTTCGAGGCCCAATTAAGGTAGACATTGTCTATGGGAATAACTGTTATCGTATTGTCAAGATTGAGGACGAGCAGTTAGTTGGAAAGTTCAATGCAAAGAACCTCAGGAGATTTTACAAGAAGATAAAGTAAAGTACAAATTCGTGTCCAAGATGTTGGTTTATTGAAACTGAAGTTGAAAAGTATTTTTCACACTTTTGCAACCTTGGTTAGGAGGGAAATGTCCCCGAATTCGTATAAAGAGATACGAGGAATTGATATGAAAGGCAGCCCTAAAAAAAGGAGAGCATTTAATTAATATTGGAAGAATGAATTTTGGAACAGGTCCATTACACAAGATTTATGTCATGAAGTACTGCCCAACAAGAAGCTCGTTAGCTGAATGTAATCGCCTCCTAGAAAGGGCGGATTTGATTGGATCATCCATTCGAGTTAGAACATAGCCGGTTCTTGAAGAAAAAGGAATGGGATTGGAAGATCCGGTGAGCGAAGTTAGAAATGGAATGTTTTATTTTGTCTAGTAGGCTATTTAATGCATTGACCTTGGGAAATAAATTGAAGACATTAATTAAGTTATAATCAGGAAATGTCTTCTGTGGATATTAACGCCCAAAGTATGTATGAGGATATTCATGTCCGAGTTTGGGTAGGCAGCATTGAGTAAGGAACAGGTGCTTCGAGAAGGCGAGAGAAGGATGACGTCAGAGTGTGTCAGGTGACGTGAGGGAGAGTCTACTTGGTGAGAGAGAGGGGAGCAGTGTGCTGCGGAAAGGCATTACGACAGTGGTTGTTCGTGTGGGATGTTTAAGGAAGTGATATGAACGTGTGAAACATCGTGTCTAAATGTGCTAATGTATTGTGAAGCACGGAAGTCGGTGTGATTTTGAGTGGGTTTTGGAATATTCCACGGTAAAGACCGGTGGCATGGGGAGACAATGAATTGTCAGCCAGTACTGTGTAACGTATTCGTGGAGAATAGGAAAATGTGAATATACTTTTTGAAAAGTACTGAACGTGTATGTTTGTAAGGAAACGCCTTGATACACGTTACTTCGGAACGATATGTTCGAGGAGGTAGTGGTGAGCAATAAAATGGAGAACTTTATGGACACGTGGCCGGAAGGAGAATGTGATTTATTAGAGGAAGTCATGATATTTTGTTAAATTATGCTGAGGGAAATGTGGCCTACATCATGAAAGTGAGAATTCCTTCGAGTGGAGTCACTTACAACGATATGCGGAAAAGCAAAGTTCACGCAGCCACTTCAAAAATGCACAATAAAATAGAGAACATTATGAATTTTGGCCAACACAATTATGGAAGGGGACTACACAATTTTCTGGAGGGACGAGAAGAAGAAAACGCCAGGACGAAGACCAGGGATCGAACGAGGTGTCTGTCAGGGGGCATTCACGACTCTGCTGAAATCGGGTCGAGTACCATCTACTATTATGTGATCAATCTGTTTCCTCGTATCTCCACCTGGTGATATCCATGTTGCTTTATGTATTTCTTTACGTGGAAAATGTGCTGCTGATGACCATTCTTCTGTCATATGCAAATTTGTGATCATTTTGATACCATTTTCATTGCTATTGACATGGAGACTATCTGGTCCGATATTCGTCTTCACGTCCAACTTGTGCATTTAAGTCACCCAGTTTGAGATGAATAGCATGTTTTGGTAAATGATCTACAGTAGATTCCAATTCTGCATAAAAGTTGTTTTTCACCTCCTCCTCCGCATCTTCTGATGGTGCATGACAATTTAAAACACATATCTTATAAGGGGATGCTTTCAAGATCAGTGCACAAATTCGATCATTTATGGGCAACCACTTACTTACAGCAGAAGATATCTTATTATGTACAACAATTCCAACTCCCGAAGTCCATTCAGGTCGATCTTCGTTACTATTGAACATCATATATTGATTTCCAACATTCATGATCCCTTTCGGTAGTCTCGTCTCTTGGACTGCTGTTAGTATACACCCGTAATTACCCAGCACTGATTCCAGCTGCTTCATTTCTCCTGTCATGATTGACCTAACATTCCATGTACCAATTCGAAAATCAAGCAGTCCTTTAATAAAGCCTTTGTCGTCAACCTTAAGATCATTCCTGTATTTTCCTTTATTTCTTTCTTTCTTTCTTTCTTTGATAAGTGTAATTTAAAACTATCAGGATATCAGCCTGATGAGTTCGAGTCCAGTGGTGGGGTTGCCACCTACGGTTTCTGGACCACCGGATTTGTTATCAAAGTGCCTTCTTCTAGACAGTTTGCTTTCATGCAGCTTAAAGTGCCCCATCTACACTTACCCCAACCTGGGATCCAGGTTCTATGCCATTGTCCTTCTGTAGGATCTTCTGCCTTTAGGAACGGTTTCCCCTTCCAAGGACATAGAAAGTGCCCTAAGGGACCGTTTAGAAATAAAAAGCATGCAGTGCATACTACCAGGGGTTTTCCAGTGTCCTGCTTGAAGGGTTAAATAAACAAAGTGAATGAAGATAAAGAAACGACATATGAGTCAAATGTGATCAATTTCAAAGATGGAAGGAGTTGACGTCATGGGTCTGTTGATTGGAGCATGTAATACTGTGCCTCCTAATTTGTTTTTTTGCAAGTTTCAGAATTGCTATGACCCTTTTCTTCGACCTTTGTGCTGAAGGAGAAATGCCAGATTCTGAACCGTTCATCTCAACATCGTCACAAAACAATGTCTAGAATTTAAAAATAATTATTGTTGTTATATTTTAAATCTCCAGGAGTACTGATAGGTGATCTCCTGAGTTCTCGGATGCCACGAGTATATAATCTATATAACAGTATACAAAGTCCAAATCATGTAATACTGAATCAATGTATCGCTGGGATGTTTGAGCTGCATTTCCCAAACCAAAAGGAATACAAATGAATTTGAATAATCCAAATGGGGTGATGACAGCAGTCTTGGGTACATCGTCCGGGTGAACTGGAATGTGATGTTGTGGAGTCAATAAGCCATCTGTGCCCAAGGCAACTAATAGGTTGTAATGATGAATAAAATCTGCTCAATAATGGGTGACTACGAAGTTCCACGAAACATTTCTGTGTAAACCTAGGTCGATTGTTAGAAGACGTTCTCCATATGTTTTGAAGCATGTGCCGTTTGCCACGTCAAGTTTCCGATTAGAAATTTGGCGACGATCTGCTTTCGATGGAGGAATGACAGACAGATCTGAGCCAGTGTCCACTAAATATTTGTACCCGCTGGATCTGTCGCTAAAAACAAGGCGGCGAGAAGTTAGGCCTCCGTTAGTGTCGGGCATTGTACGAGGGCCATCCGGAAAGTAGTACCCGTTAGCGCCGCATGAAGCACTGACGACTCGGGTAGCCGCTGGGCAAGGTCAGGCCGTATCTGTGATCGTTTATAACGTTTAAACAAATTGAGAACCCTGCCAGTTGTCAAGTGAAGGCTGTGATTAAATTTCTTAATGCACGAAACGTTCGACCTTGTGATATTCATCGCCAATTAAAGAAGGTGTATGGAGACAATGTGATGGACGAGTCGTCTGTTCGGCGCTGGTGTCGCAACTTCAACCTGGGGAGGGGGAATACACACGACGAGGAGCGTTCAGGGAGAACGTCTGTCATTACAGACCAACTGCTGAGCTCAGTAGACGAATGCGTGAGGAACGATCGGCGCATCACAATTGATGAACCCTGTGAACATTTTCCTAATATGTCTTGCCTTGTTCATGAAATTGTCAAAGACCATCTGCATTATTCAAAAATCTGTGCAAGGTGGGTCCCTCGCATGCTTACTGATGAGCACAAAACCAAGCATATGGCTGCAGCACTGACGTTTCTGGGACGTTATTCCGATGAAGGAGACTCTTTCCTGACTCGCATCATTACTGGGGATTAAACATGGGTTTGTTATGCATCACTTGAGAGTAAACGACAGTCAATGGAGTGGCATCACGGTCATTCACCAACCAAACCAAAAAAAATTCAAGACAGTTCTGTCCACCAGGAAATTTATGGCAACCATTTTCTGGGATCGACGAGGTGTACTGCTCATTGATTTTATGGCCCGTGGAGACACAATTAATGCTAATGCGTATTGTGAAACATTAAAGAAATTACGGAGGCCAATACAAAATCGACGGCGAGGTCCATTGTCTACAGGTGTCATTCTTCTTCATGACAATGCCAGGCCTCATGCAGCTGCGATAACACAACAACTTTTGCAGCAATTCAAGTGGGACAAGATGGCTGCCGCGTATGTAGACAAAGTATACCGCTCTCTTAAAGATATCGAAAATGTAGACGAGGACAGTTCCGTAATTAACGCCAGTGATAAAATATCGTGTAGGAAGACACCTAGTATGTGTGACATTGATAGTAAACCATCAGAGGTACATTTAGGTGTAAATACGAGTGATATACTGTGCACACTGTGTGGTAAGGCATCGAGTGAGAGTGTGAAATCTCTACAGTTAATCATCGACATTTTGAATAGGGACCTTAAGCACACCCAAGAAGAACTATCTAAATTAAAAGCCGAAAACAGTGTACTCAGACATAACGTAAACGACCGCAACAATCCCCCGTCATCGCCGGACTCGTGGAATGTGGTGGTGGCAAATCGCGGACGGCAATGTAGGCCTAAACCACGTGTGCGGGAAACAGTTAGCCAAGCTGTTCCCACAAAAAATATGTACGATGTTCTTGCTGAAACTGAATCCGTCTCAGAAGAAACACCACATACAAGGGCATCAACAAACTGTAAGCCGGAAAAAGTGCGGAAGTTAGCCACGTACATAACCTCAAAAAGGAAAGTACTCCTCCTCAGTGACAGTCATGGGAAAGGATGTTCAGAAGAGCTCAATTTAAAAGTATCAAGGGACTTTGCGGTAAGTAGCGTCACCAAACCAGGCGCTAGAGTTAAAAATGTTCTGGAAAATTGTGTTGAAATGTGCAGAAACCTTACTCATGAAGATTATGTTGTTTTGTGGGGGGGTACGAACGATGTAGCGAAAAACGAAGCGAATGATGCAATACAAACCTACAAAGATAAGCTCCCACTACTTTCAGGTACAAACGTTATACTCTTAGGCATCCCACACAGACATGATCTAATGGAAGAATCGTGTGTCAACAAGGAGGTAAAGAGGACGAACAAAAAGCTTAGAGCACTATCCAGACTATATCAGCATGTTCACTTTCTTGATATTGATGTACCAAGAGAACTGTTTACCCGACATGGTCTTCACTTTAACACCAAAGGAAAGCAACAGATCTGTTCACAAGTAGCGGAGGAAATCAACAAAAAGTTCCACTCCCACGGACCAGTCATCCCACTACCGCATACTGCAAGTCCGACTACTGTAGAATCAGTGAATTCACTCGGTGGCGAGAGTTTTTTAGAACAGAGGTAAGTGCTCCTGCAAGAACTATAATCCCCAAGCTTAACAACAGTACAAATGCACAGAGTTCCTCAATCAGAATATTTCACCAAAATATACAGTCACTTAATAATAAACTAGTTCATATCGATATGCTTCTACAAACATCACTCAAAGATATCCACATCCTGTGCTTGTCTGAACACTGGATGAAACCTGAACAAATCAATCATGCTGTCATACCAGGGTTTACTTTAGCTAGCTACTACTGTAGATCAACATCAGAGCATGGGGGTGTATGTATCTATATCAAAGGAAACATAGAATTTAAGCCTATACCAATTCCCGATGACTTATGCATAGATAAACATTTTGAGGCAACAGCTATTTCTATCCCAAAAGAAAATTTAATTCTCATCTGTATATATCGTTCACCAGGAAATAGTGCAAAGTTATTTCTGAATAAACTAGAAGTGATAATAAATAAAATAAATAAATTTAATAAAAAAATAGTTCTTTGTGGAGATTTCAATATTAACTTTTTAGAGGAAAGTACGGAGAGAAGGGAATTGCTAAATTTGTTAAGCTCCCATCATCTAATTCACACAGTAACAGTACCCACAAGAATAACAAAAACTAGTGCAACCACACTTGACCAGATAATAATTAATGACAATGTGAACTGCAACTCTCTCGAAGTAATCAACACAGGTTTCAGTGACCACCGAGCTCAAATAATAACTCTAAATATTTCAAACCCAGTTTACAATGCTCAGTTTGATAAATGTCGAAGCTTTAGTCAGCACAATATAAACTATTTCAACAACTTGTTAAAAGGAGAAACTTGGGAAGGTGTGTACAAGTCAATAGATACAAACAAAAAATTCCAGGAATTCATTAATATTTTCCTGTATTATTTTGATATTGCATTTCCTTTGAAGAGTATCAGACTGAAAGTTTCTTCTCCATCAAAACAATGGCTTACTCTTGGAATAATTACTTCATGCAAAAGAAAGCGTTTCCTCCACGATTTTCAAAGTACGCACGAAACCTCCAATGAATTTAACATGTATTTCAAGACCTATAAGACCATACTTAACAAAGTTATAAAATTAGCAAAGAGAATGTCAAATGATAATTATATCCTGGAATCTAAAAATAAAACTAAGGCTATGTGGAATATCATAAAAAATGAAACCAGGCAAACAAAACCGGCAGTAAATAACATAACGTTATCAGAAGACTCCAAGAAGATCAATGACCTACAAAATGTCTCAAGAATTTTTAATGAGCATTTTGCTACCATAGCTGAAAAACTACTAAATGTAAACAATATACAAGCAATAAAATCAACACTCGCGAATATAACATTTAATGGAAAATCAATGTTTGTTGAAAATGTTACAGAAGCAGAAATCCACAATATTGTAAAGAACCTACAGAATAAACATTGCTCAGGAGTTGATAACATTCCTGATATACTAATTAAAAAATGTATCCAAAATATAATTACCCCCTTAACACACCTCTGTAACCAATCTCTCATGTCAGGAATATTTCCAGATATCTTTAAAATTGCAAAAGTAATTCCATTATTTAAAGGGGGAGATAGAGAAAACGTAACCAATTATAGACCTATTTCTTTATTGTCGATATTTTCAAAAATTTTAGAGAAGATAATGTACAACCGTCTAATTAGCTTCATAAACAAATAAAAATTGTTAAATGACTCTCAACATGGCTTTAGAGAAGGAAAATCAACAATGTCCGCAATTTATGAATTTTTAAATCCTGCTTTTGAGTCACTTGATGAAAGGAAGAGAGTATGTGGCCTGTTTTTGGACCTGTCTAAAGCTTTTGATGTGATAAATCATCAGATACTAATTGATAAACTCCATCAATATGGTATCAGGGGTATCGCTAGTAAGTGGTTTCAGTCATATTTAAATAATCGCCAACAGATCGTCGAACAAAAAAGTTTAGAAAATACCACAAACATATTTAAATATTACCACTCAGATCCTATGTTTTTGAAGTATGGCATTCCGCAGGGGTCCGTTCTAGGGCCACTACTTTTTCTCCTTTACGTAAATGACTTGCCATCTCAGATACCTGCATTTAAAACTGTACTATTCGCAGATGATACAAGTGTTTTGATGAGGGGTGAAAATGACACTGAACTTCAAAAATCAGTAGAGGAAGTAACAGGTCAGCTGTCCTTATGGTTCAACAATAATGGATTCCTTATCAACACTAGTAAAACAGTGGTTCTTAACTTTCACACAGCTCAGAATAAAAGTATTAATTCTCCCTCCATAATCTTAAATGACCTTAAAATTGGTAACGCCTCTTCTACTAAATTCTTAGGCCTTTGGTTGCAGGATGACCTAAAATGGAACTCTCATACCACTAAACTCGCCAAGAAACTAAGCTCAAGTTGTTATGCATTAAGAGTATTAAGACAATCGACTAGCTGGAGAACTGTTCTTAGTACTTATTTTGCTTATTGCTATTCGCTTATGAAATATGGAATCATATTTTGGGGAAGTTCACCTGCTGCTCACCAAATCTAACTTTTTGAAAATTTTAAATAGCGCTGTTGATAAATTTGTCCCATTTAAATTGCTGAAACAAAACCCAGACCCTGAGTATTACACACGAGAAATCAGGAGACTAAAACGGAAAATTAGGAAATTATACAATAAAAGACATGATAGTGACAAGTATATGTTGAAATTTAAGTCCTTATCAAGAGAGCTCGTCTTAAAAAAGAGGGCTGCTCATGACAGTTATATGCAAGGTTTACTTGGTTCGGGAGGGGGTGGGTGGAAAAAATTTTACAGTTATGTTAGGAGAAGAAAGGGAAATTCAAATAATTTGTCGATGATAATGTCCGGTGACGGTAAATTAATTACTGAGAAACAGGCCATTGCTAATGAATTAAATGTCTTTTACGGTAGTGTGTTCAATAAATCCAATAGCTGTGTGTTGGACCTTAACGACGAATCAGGGGCTCCCCTGTTCCAAATAAACCAGTCAGCAATTGTAAAGCTAATACAAAAACTGCGTTTCAATGTATCAAAGGGTCCTGATAATATTGTTAGTGAAGTACTTAAATTAGGAGGTAGGGCCGTGGCACGATACTTGGAGGTGATATTTAATGTGTCCATAAACAATGCGCAAATCCCAGATGACTGGAAAAGAGCTACGGTAGTCCCAATATTTAAGGGAGGGAGCAGACTTGAATTGGGCAACTACAGGCCGGTTAGCCTTACGTCCATCGTTTGTAAGCAGATGGAGCATCTCATTTGCGACTACTTGAGGGAACAGTGGGAAACATTATCATGGTTTAATGATAGGCAGCATGGATTTCGGAAAGGTTACTCATGCGAGAGTCAGATGTTATCACTTTTTCAAGACATTAGCGAATCGTTAGACCATGGAGTTTCAGTCGACGCCGTGGTTATAGATTTTGCGAAGGCATTTGATGTCGTGCCGCATGACATGCTACTCCATAAATTAGCTTCGACGAAGATTGATAGAAGAGTAATTTTATGGATCCAAGAATTTTTGACGGGTCGTTCCCAGAAAGTGAAAGTCGAAGGCATATTCTCGGAAGAAATTACCGTAACGTCTGGTATCCCTCAGGGCAGCGTAATCGGAACTTTGTTGTTTTTGGCGTTTATAAATGACTTACCAAATGGAATTCGCAGTGACTGTCGATTGTTTGCGGATGATTGTGTAATATATCGAAAGATACATGACTCACAAGACAATGCAGTGCTGCAAGAGGACCTGAACCTGGTCTATAAGTGGGCGATTGTAAATAAAATGAAAATAAACACAAGAAAATGTAGTCTTTTAAAAATAGGGAAAGTGCGGAGGCAGGATTTTCAATATAACATTGGCTCGGAAATACTTGTAGAAGAAGATTCTTGCAAATATTTGGGCGTTCACGTAAGGAATGATATGAAATGGAGTAGTCATGTAGGATGTGTAGTTTCAAAAGCTTACAAATCCCTGCACTTTGTAATGAGGGTATTAAAAGGAAGTAGTACCTCTGCTAAAGAATTAGGCTATTTGTCACTTGTAAGACCTATTCTGGAATATGCCTCGGCGGTTTGGGATCCATATCAAGTAGGGCTCATCAATGAGTTGGAAATGGTACAAAGAAAGGCCGCTAGATTTGTGCTCAGTGACTTTAATCCCAGGAGCAGTGTGAGCCGTATGTTAAAGAAACTTGGGTGGGAATCACTGGAGGCTAGGAGGATGAAATCTAGACTCTGCGCTATGTACAACACGTATACAAATCAACCAGCATGGGGTGAGCTTAGCAAACGATTGGGAAAGCCCACTTACATGGGTAGGAGCGATCATCCTTTCAAAGTTAAGGGCCGACCACAGCGAACAAATTATGGTAAATATTCTTTTGTAAACCGGGCCATTGATAACTGGAACTCTCTACCTGCCGCAGTCTTAGAGCCTTTTCCCAAACATATAGGTGTGTTTAAGAAAAGACTGACTATTTGTGTAAATACTCCAGTTTAATTGTTGTATAATTGTTATTGAATTGTTATGTATAATTATGTATTTTTATGTATAATTATGTATTTGTTATGTATATCCAATTTGCCACCGGGGGACACACCCCCCATTGCAAATAAATGAATGAATGAATGAATGAAAAATCTTTATTATCCAGAAAAGAATAATTAGAACAATGAAAGGAACTACTAGATTGCATACATGTAAGCCTCTGTTTAAACAACTGAAAATTTTACCTTTGCCATGTATTTACATCTTTGAACTTCTATTATTTGTCAAACAAAGCTTAGGAAATGAGGATATCTTTGAGATGAATTCAAATATACATAACTACCAGACCAGACAAAAGAACAATCTTCATGTACATGCTGCAAATACAACACTATGTAAAAATGGTGTATTCCATGCAGCTATAACGCTGTATAATCATTTGCCAAATAATATTAAAAGTACAGCAAATTACATAAAGTTCAAAATAAAAACTAAAGAGTTCTTGCTGGAGCACTGCTTCTACTCAGTTAAAGAGTTTTTAGAATATCAATAGTTATGTTTATGTATTCATAGGACTAAATGATGTAAGGTTATCCTTGTGTAGGCCCATATTATTATTGTGATTGTAAATTAGTATTAGTATAATTTGTGAATTGACGTGTCCTATATCATTGTACAATGTACATTATATGATTGAATGGATGAATAAAAAATACAATACAATACAATACAAAACCTTCGACCATTCACCGTATATCCCGGACTTGGCCCCTTCGGATTATCATCTCTTTACGAAGCTTAAAGACTTTCTGGCGGGAAAAAGATTTGACAGAGATGAAGAACTTAAACGAGGTGTGACTACGTATCTCAATACTCTGGCGGCGGAGGACTATGACGCTGGAATACAAAAACTCGTCACACGTTATGACAAATGCCTCAATTTGCTTGGTGATCATGTGGAGAAGTAGTGTAAAGTATGCTCTTTCCAACAAAAATGTGTATATTTGTTCGTATTTACTCCTGTGTCTTTATTGCACAAACGGTACCACTTTACGGATGGCCCCAGTAGTTTGACTGATTATCAGAATTGAAAAGAATATTAAAATTTCTGCATTTTCAATACGATTTATTGTATTGTATTGAAAAGGCAGACAATTTAATATTCTTTTCAATATACAGTAAAGTCTTGCAAACTCGGCCTAGTGTGGACCGAAGGGTGGCAGAGTTCGCGAAAATGCCGGGTTATCGGGAAATGTGTTAAAAAGAAGAAATAAGCCGTTGTTTTTGTTTAAAAGTAATGCAATGCAGTACATTTATTTGTTTTAACAGAAACACAAGTTTTAAAACGATTAAGCCACTACAATTACCGTACAGTACTTGAATATATAGTTCAGTACTGCATAGAAATCAAGGGAAACAAATTATCAAAGAAAACTTAGAAAAACTAGGCCTACAAATTATTTTTATAATATGTACACTGTACAGTATATGTAAAAACAATTCCTGTACGCAAATAGTTTTTTCACTTCATGAAAATTACCATTTACTTTCTTTTGCAAAAAAGTATGTAATGTTCTTTTGCTTTGAAACCTGTTTCTTGAAGCCGCGTCACAAAGGCGGCAAAAAAACAGAATGTCCATAGCGGAGAAGACGAAAGAAAACATAATAACGCTCTGTGCGGAAACACAAAAAACAAACAAAAATCATGATTTTTTTCTCCTGTCAGGGTGGCCGTAAAATCTGGAGTGCCGGGTTACCGAGTGCCGAGTTTGCGAGACTCTTCTGTATTGTGTCAATACGGACCACAATGAGTGACATTATGATTATCAGAAGTTTGGAGGTTAGTTGGTTAATATGAACATAGACTTAGGCATTTCTTTGCTCTCGAGCTGTATTTAAAATGGTACCAGCACAATGGCCCACGAGGATTGAAAATATAAAGTTTGTAAACTCCTTGAGTGATGAGAACTGTCACGTGAGGAGCAGGAACGGTGTCTAGAAGAACGGAAGTTTGATAGAAGTTCATTGACGGCGACTGTAAGTTGCGCGATATGTGTCTCCAGGTGAGAAACACAATTGATGTTCGGACCCGACGTTCGATCGAGGGAAATTGTTGGCATTGGTTGAAGAAAGGGACTGAGAACCAGGAAAGACGTATAAGGATATGGAAACTGAAAGAAGGGGATAGAAGGGTCGAGTACCTCAAAATGGTAAAGGATGGAATTCCAACAGATGAAGAAAGAGGGGTGGAAGAAGAATGGGCTAGATTTAAGAAGACACTAGCAGGTGCAGCAGAAGCAGTATGTGGGAGGACAAGTACAGTGGAACTTGGATAATTCGAACCTCAAGGACCAGTAAAAAAAATTCGAATTATCCACACATTCGAATTAAGAAAGTTCTTTGAAAAGGGTAGAGAAAAGATATTGTATTACGTTTACATAATGATTTACGTTCAACAAAGCATATTAACAGACAAGTTTCAAACGGAAAATAAAACCAAAATGTACTATTCACCTATTTAACGACAGTAGTAATCCAGCAATCTAGTTAAGTCATAGAAAAATCTACTATTTTTCAAAATAGTTTGAGATTTTTACCTGTTTCCTACAATTAAGTCTCTCAGCCATCACAAAAGAATCTAACAAATTTAAGGAATGGTAAACAGAACCACTTACGTCATTTCTATTTAAAAAAAAAACCCCGAAGTTTGTTGCTCGGGCTGCACCCGGAACAGTTTTTTCGGGAACTTACCCAACTGTTTGGCTTCCGATCGGCTTTTTACACTAAAAACTTTGAATTATCCAAAATATAATTCGAATTAACCACGATTTTTTAGCATTGATTGTATATAAAATGCCAGGGAACAAGAGAAAAATTTGAATTATAGAAGTTCGAATTAGCCACGTTCCACTGTAGTAGGAAGAGGTGGAAGGAAACACCATGGTGGAATGAGAAGACAAAAGATATAGTAAGGGAAAAGAACAGAGCCTTTAGGAGGTGGTATCAAAATAGGACGGTAGAGACAAGGGAAGAGCACCAGGAAAGAAAGAAGGAGGCGAAGAGAGTAGTGGCTGAGGAGAGAAGAAAGTGGATGGAAGAGTGGACAAAGATGATGGAGGATAGTGAAGGTACAAAAAAGGTCCTGTATGGGATGGTAAAAAATAAGAGGCGGAAGGATCCTACGAATTATGTTAGAATGGTGAACAAAAGGGGACAAGAGATAGAAAATAGGGAAGAACTGAAGAAAATGTGGAAAGAATATTTTGAAGAACTTCTGAACCCAAATGGAAAAGATGGTGAGGAGGAAGAAATCGGGGAAGAGGAAGATGAACTGCAAACAGAAAAGGACTTGACATGGAAAGAAGTGGAAGATGCAGTGAACAAGATGAAAGGAGGGAAGGCACCAGGTGTGGATGAGTTGAGTGTGGAGATGGTGAGAGCAGCAGGAGAGGTGGGGATACAGTGGTTGTACCGAGTGATGAGGACAGCATGGAAGGAAAGGAAGACCCCAGAGGACTGGAAAAAAGGAATAATTGTCCCGATCATCAAGAAAGCTAGTAGAACAGATTGCAGAAACTATCGGGGAATAACACTGATGAGTCATTGTGCAAAGATCTTCGAGAAAGTTTTGGAAAAGAGAATTAGGACAAGGATAGAAGGAGGGATGAGGGAAAAACAGCATGGCTTCAGAGCAGGAAGGTCCACAGTGGATTTGATTTTTACTGTAAGGCAGTTACAAGAACAGCACTACGAGTATGGAACAGATCTACTGATGGCCTTCCTGGACACTGAGAAAGCATATGACAGTGTATGCAGAAACAAAGTATGGAAGTCCCTGGAGGATAGAGGAGTAGAGAAATTGACTATAAAGAGGATAAAGGAGTTGTACAAGGGAAGCGTGAGCAGTGTGAAAGTGGGAGGAGAGAGATCAGACTGGTTGGAACAGAGAAACGGCCTGAAACAAGGAAGTGCACTGTCACCATTACTTTTCATTGTGGTGATGGATGACATAATGACCCGAGTGGCACAAGTAATTGGGGAAGGAAAGATGAAAGCAATGGTGTTAGCAGATGATTTGGGGAAACAAGGAGGAGGAGGTACAGGAACAGTAGGACGTGTGGGAAGGAATAATACAAGGATATGGGATGAAATTTAGCATAAATAAGAGTGAGATGGTGATCACAAGGAAGAAGGAAAGAACCACAACGGAAATAACAATTGGTGGGGAACAGCTGAAGAAAGTGGAGAGTCTCAAGTATCTGGGAAGCCTGATACAAGATAATGGAAGAAACGATAGAGAAATAAATGAGCGGGGAAGGCAGGCAGAAGCATTTCGGAGGAGTGTGAGAAGCATGTTATGGAGCAAGGATGTCCCTCAGAACAGCAAAAAGATCATATATCGGGCGTACTATGTCCCTATCCTGACGTATTCCTCGGAGACCTGGGTTATGAAAGGAAGGGAGAAGAGCAAAATACAGGCCAGTGAGATGAGGTTCTTGAGAAGCAGTATTGGAGCTACAAAGATGGGCAGAATAAGAAATGAGAGGACCAGAGAATTAATGAAGGAGGAACCATTACAGGATGGTATAGAGAAATCTAGACTTAGATGGTATGGACATGTAAAACAAATGGAGAAGAAGAGGATACCCAGGAGAGTACACGAGACGAAGCGGGAAGGAAAGAGACCGAGAGACAGGTGGCTGAAGGGGGTGGAAGAAAGCGTTAAGAAGAGAGGAGAAGACTGGACAAGGGTGGAGGCTGAGAGATGGTGGGAAGACAGAAGACGTTGGAGAGGCTTGTGTTCCAAACAGACCCGGCCAGTGGCTGGAAACTGTGCAAGATGATGATGATGATGGTTGACTGCAACTTTGTGATTAAATAACTGAACTTGTAGGAGAGAACTCTACAATTATATCCACCATGGTAGCTAACGTGTCCAAATCATCCTTACTTGCAGCTAATATGGTGCTGACTGTTACTGGAAGTCTTTGAATAAAAATAGTTTTTAGAAAGTCGTCGTTTACCAAAGTGCCGGCCAATGTTCTCATTTCCCGTACTATAGTCCAGGACACCTTAAATAAGTTACTAGAAAACCAACATGGCCGCCACATTTGGTGTTGCCAACTTACATCATTTAACACCAAAAAGTCAGCACACACATCCATGTAACACGTATCGCAAATGATCCAAACTAAGTAAAGGCTCTTTTACGAAAATACGTTTTACATGAAGTTGTGAAGCAGTCCTTGCTCAAGTTAGGGACATCTTGGTCATCAGTCCTCGACAGTAACTCTTAAGCAGTATTATGGTAGTGAAGTTAACTTAAATTATTTCTTCTAGATTGATTTTTAAAGCATCATATAAAATGCATAAGAACAGAAACATTAATACTTACTCAATTATTTTCGCCAGGGAGCTAAAGATGAGCATGTTCATTTCTTCTTATAGGCTATATTTTTATAATTAGTCCAAAAATGCAGACCATTCTGTTTTAAGATGAGTGTTCAGAGAAGGATTTAGGAGTAGGAGAGAAATATAATAGTAGGGTACATATTAGCTTATTATTTCTTTATTTTTGATAAGTACCGTACTAATTTCTTGCATGTATTGGCAACTCAAACTAACACTTGGGGCGCTGCGGTCGGTCTGGATAAGTAGGATAAAAATACTCAATAACACGCGTTTGATATGGAACACTTTTTATTTTTCGGTTATAATCAGTAAATGTGGTCCCTAAAATAATAACAGTGTTATTTTTGATTGTATATATGTATAACTGTGCGATACACGTGATCTAATTTGTGTGTTACACTGGATTTTATGTGTCAATTGCATATTATCAAGCATCGGTTGTCTGCTGGTATCTGTTTTTGAGCAGTTCGAGTCATGGCGCTGTTACTTTAAAAGCTATATTTGAGTTTGCTCACTGTACCATAGACTGTAGAAATTATTTGCTGCTTGGTAGGGCGAAGGGATGAGTTTAACTTGTATTAAAGCTCGGGGGACACAGGAATTTCTTGATTTAGATGGTTAGCTGGTGGGTTTGGTGTAGAATATCGGACTGGAAGCAGGTTCTCGCAGAGTAGATATTTACCCTGCGAAGTCAAATTAGGCCTATATGACTCGTAGTGGAATGGCTCGGATATCGCAGAGCGAGGTGATGGCGATTGGTAGGGTAATTGGAAATGAACTAGGGAGGGGGAAGGATACCTGATTGATGAAGCTTGGCTGTAGTCGGCTGGTGTAGGCCTAGCTGTCTTGGTACGGCTTGGCTCGGCGTAAACAGTGAACAACCCGTCCTGTCGTCAGTGAGTGCAGTGGTGAGTGGTCCAACCCGCTCCTGTTGCCCGTATTTATTTGGTATCGTCACCTTTTGGCTATTGCTATTTACATCTTTTGGAAAGTGATGAAAACATATATCCACAGCCCTCTTTTATGCATCGACTTACAGCCGTAAACTGAGCAATATACGTTGCTTTTACTCATTTTACACTCCATCAACGAGTAAAACTTATTACTTATGTATAAAGACACGAAGAAATTACCTCGATCTGCTTACGAATACAAGAAACCATATACAAACAGTCACCACGTGACAAATGTACCCTACTTGGTAAGTTTCTAATTTTTACCACTAGATGTCATATCAGATAGCTGGAGTTGCCAATAGGCCTACATATATGAAGGCAGAATTGAGACAAGCTGTTGAAAGCCTGTTGGCAAATCCCTATTGAGATGCAAGAAGATGGTTGATCCAATGCTTAGGCCTAAAACCATTCGAACTAGTCGTGGATTTTAGGGGCATTAGACTAATGGCAACTCGAAGATTTCATCTTGGAATGGTAGAAAGCAGCAGTTGGTTGATTTTGGGGCTTTGTGACATCATGGTCTTGTAGATCTGTGTACTTGGGCATGTGGAATTTGTTTGATAACCTGTGTTATTGTGATGGCTGGATTAGTGTGTGCATTTATTATTCAGATGAGGATTGGGAACGAGGTGGCCATGGCCTTAATTTAGGAACCATCCCGGCATTTGCCAGGAGTAGAAGCGTGGAAACCACTTCCAAGATGGCTAAGATAGGAATCGAACCCTCCTTTTCTCAGTTTTGCCTCATGAGGCTGAGTGTGCCTTGTTCCATCCCTCAGACCAAAATTAAAATTTCTTGGCAGAGCTGGAAATTGAACCTGGACCAACTGCCAAAAAATGCTAGCCGCACAACGCGAGATGGTTGGTAGAATAGTCTCGTGACCTCTCGTCAACCGGCTCATTAAAAGCCACTTGTAGAAAATTCAATGAATTCACTGAGAAATTGACGAGTTAAGTACAGGCGTTGAAAGGCAAGCTTTATCGACGGAGTAATATCTTGAAAATTATAATGATAAGATACCAACACAAAACAATTTTCTGTGGAGAGCTGAGTTATTTAAATTGCGAGAGCGGAATATATGAGAGGGAATTGAACTGAGGCAGCGTTGTCGCGAATGGGTAGGTCCTCTACACTTCCACTCATTTCTACATGATCATAATAATAGCATTATCATGACGAATACAATACATAGTGTTATCACTGACCGAGTTCAAGTGCGCCCCGCTGTTGGCCAGCGCTAGTGGTGCAGACCCCCAACGCTACAGTCAACCGCAGTCAGCTGTTCAAAAATGGGATACGCGCTGGCCTGCGCAAACCTCTTTACGAAGGCTGCGGTTACGCTGATTACATCAAATTTTCAGTGCATATTCTAAAATAAAATAATAGCCTGCCTTCAACCAAAAATGTTCAAGACCAAACGACATACGTAATAGAGGTAACACTTCAGGAGTGATGAACCAAGTAGAATACTTAACTTAGCCTAAATACCTTGTGTAATGATGAATAATAATTATGGAAGTGATGTCCTAATATATGCTTTCTCCTTAGCTGTCTGTAACCCACCCGCTATGCCCTTTTATAAAACGACATATACTGTAGTGAAATTTCAGATTAATGCTGTACCATGTATCACTCTTTTTTCTTTTTGCTTTCACTTTGATAATATATCATTTTCATACCTTATTTCATCTTCTGGTGGGAGGGAGGGACATTATCAATTGTAACTACTAACCTTGATCACTTCTGCACCGGGTATATGTGCTAAATCACTTAAACATGTGTTTTTATTTATTGTATATTTAACAACCGCAGCCATGTTCGACAGCATATTTGGTATGTGAAACTGCCGCAGTGAGCGATCACATTGACGTCATTAGTTACCAACATATCCGATACTAAATAGGCCTACATTAGACGACACATGTAATGTTGTAATTATGTGAGAAAAAAAAATAAACGAGCTCTTCTTGGTTAGACGACTGACTGGACGAAACCATTGGTCACTACTAGTTTAGACGACTGTCTGGACGAAAATTACCGACTGCACTACAAGCAAGGAGGTCTGGTTATAAGCCCCAGGTTAGGTTTGTTTTGTATGTAGAACAGTATTTACCACTGTAATGAACGCTGATCGCAAGAATTTCATGTTTCGAACTAATCGGAAAAAACCAGCGCCTCTCTGCCTCAAAGTTATTGGTCTAGGCACAAACCATGGGTTTGGATGAGAATTATTGATGCGTGTCTACCCCCACTGTGCGTGACAAAATCCAGGGGTGTTTGTATGGCCTAATGAATTAATAATTATTGGTTCAGACAAAAACAGCTTGCACAATCCACTGCGAACTGGTTCAAACTTGGCGCTATTTTGTTTCATGGTACCGCGCTTATACAAAGTAGTCCCGTAAGTGTGGGATTGGCAATACTGTACTTGTGCATAATTAACAGCGAAAATGGCAGACTCAGCTGGAATTCCATCTATATAAGTCGTGATCCTATTTGGGACATCCTGAGATCTGAAAAATGCACACTTTGTCACGAACCTGGAAGTAAAATGGATAAGGGGCACCTGCCTCATTGCAACAAACTTGATGTGACTGCTAGAACTTCAGGAAACCTCACACAACTCTATTGGAATACAAGAAAGCTGATGGATTGGAATCTGGGCCAGCCATAAGAAACAACAACAATGCTTTAATATGAAAAATTGAGGTAACGCGGGCCGCGTTAGCTAATATATAACACCCCCAGTTTTTGTCATGCACAGTGGTGATAGTCAAGCATCAATAATCTTTATCCAGACCAATGGTTTTGCCTTTTATTTCATTATTCACGTCCAATGTCCAAGCTGTGTAGTATAGGCCTACGAAATCTATGAAATTTTTAGTTTTCTATTACCGTATAATGTATAGCCTACAAATATCGTTACCTGTGTGCTACTAATTCTAGCGCAGCCATCACAGCATACAGTCACAATCATGTCCGATGCAGGTGTATAAGCCACTTTCTACTTTCATTCAGAATTAATAATACAAGTAGGCTATAGCTGCGACCAATATTTATAACTTATTGCAACCAGTGGCTTCGCCCAAACCGTGTCATCTAACCAAGTAGCGAACAATGACTTTGATTCACCCAACATTAGTACATCAGTAAGTTTCACCCAGACATTCAGTGGCGCAGTAACTTATGTCGAGAACCAAAAGAGAGCTATGAGATATTGTTGGTATTCTCTGAAAATGTGCATATGTGACTCTAGCGCAGTGCATATACCATGCACATGGAGTATATGGCTCTTCAGAATGATGATTGATTCATGTTGCACAACCCTTGAAGTTCGTTGAAGGGCATCACACTACTCTGTCGCAACCATGACTGAAACAAATAAAAATAGGCCTAATATAAATATTTTATCTGCCTACTACTAAGTAGGCTATAGGTCAGTAGCCAAGTACATAAGTTATAAGCTTCATAAATAATCACCAATACATTCACT
The DNA here is from genome assembly GCA_946902985.2 of Meconema thalassinum. NCBI lineage: Eukaryota > Metazoa > Arthropoda > Insecta > Orthoptera > Tettigoniidae > Meconema > Meconema thalassinum. Next base: position 474,004,051 of record OX336391.1, read on the forward strand.
ACCACCAACCGAGTGCGAATCATAGACTAGGCCCACTTCCAAGATTAAGAGTTACATGTGCAATGTATTATAATATTATGGCTGACGGCATTTGGAAGTCGAGAATAATATACATTACTATATTAGAAGGCGAATTGAACCTAAGAATACATTCCCGAGAGAACTTACATAGGCTATATTTTAGGTTATGTTTGAATTAGGCCTATACGGAAAATGCAGTCGGAAGACTATTACAAAATTCCCAAAGACCATTAAGGTTTTTTATTACGTTATTTGTGCTCTGACTGAATATAAAAATAAATAAAACAACGATTAAATAACTCTGTACTTTAAATTGTGTAGGTCTAGACTAGGTCTACTTACTTAAATTGTAGTGATCTTTGTAGAGTTACTCCAATCCATCTCCAATCTTGTTCTCGTATTTGTTAGGTGTCATGATGAATTCTAAATAAGAATTTATCCAAAAATTAATTAAATAAAAGCTCCGAAACATCTCAGACAAGTGGATTTGACACACACATATCAAGAGTCTATATTAACTGCATAAACTGTTTTAATCGATGTATATTACTAGTACTTACCTTGTACAACTTGTTACAATTCAAAGACTTGAATTTCCAAAGAAAACTGTGAAATTATTGAAATAATAAGTCATTAGTTACAGTCGTAATTATAATGTTGGCTGACTTTGTGAAAAATGCATTCTGGGAGTTATTGCCAGAAACATGTCGGCAACTGTGTGGTACGGAATTTTACTGGTATTATGGTCTTTGGAGATGGCGGGATTTTAAGCAGGGTTGACGACAATGTGCTCGCACCTGAAAACAACTTACCTTCAAGAAATGCAACCATAAACCAACATTTACGTAGGCATAGGGGACAGCTGTTAATGTTGCCTACCCTGTCTTGATCTAGTAACTCATTTAAGCTGTCCCAGACTATAGTTGTGATGGCTTTCTATCTCCTAATTCTAACTCAGTGAGCAATTTAGTAACTTTCCTGCCCCCAGATTCCTCAAATTCTTGTATTACACGTGCTTTGAGATCCGAAAATGGTGTAGAACTAATAGGCCGAGTCAAGAATTCTGAGATTAATTCGGCTACGTCAGCCACTCAAGACCCTATAACATGATTAAATTTGGTGTTCTCGTTCTTTATACCAACTGTGGAAAACTGGGCTTCAATTTGAAGAAACCATACCTTGACATTTTCCCCCCAGATTGGCGGACACACGTGCAAGTTCAGCTTTGTTGTTGTGCTGATTGGTTTCACCGTTTTCGATCATATTCATTAGTTTCCGGTCCTACAGTGCGATACAACCACTAGAATGTTTTCTACAATCATGTCACGGTCACCCATGTGGTTAGTTATTAATGATAACCACGTACAAAATCTTGTTCACTAACTAAAAAAATAAAATTTTATTTTATTTTTGCACTACCGTACTAGAAATTACAGAGTATATACATTACTTATAACAAGTGAAGTGCGATGTAACGGAATTTATTTGGTTACAGCATTCACCCTCACGTTTTCGGTTTGTTTAATGTTGTATTGAGGTTAGGAAATGGCTACCTCATGCTGGGTACTGCAAGGAGTCTAACACTAGTGCTTCTTGGATCCCTTGTGGTGTCGTAGCAATGAGGTAATAGGGGGCTTTGCCCAATGAAGTTTCATTGCAGGATATATGTTCCTTTTATGATAGTCGGTTGTTCAGATTTCTGCTTGTTGGAAAAAAGAACAATGAGAGAGGTTATCTTGTTGGGATGAAAAAAGATGGAATGGCTAGTTTTTATTGGAAGTGGGTTATATTAGATATGGAAAATAATGAATGTATAAGAAGGTTAGGATGAAAAAAGGAATAAGATGAAGTGTTTTGGATGTATGGTTATCTGATGTCTTGATGTATGCTGATGTAGAAACAGATGTTTTAAGAAAATGGAAGAAGATAAGAATGGAGCAGAAGAATATTAGGCATTGTGAGGGGTCTCTTCCTCATGGATACTGTGCGAGAGATGCAGGTAATGGAAACTTGCTTACATGTAGACAAACAAGTATTAAAAGTATTGTATTTCTTGTGTGCGTAACATCATCTCGACCCCGAAGATTATTATATTATTAGAAGGAAAGAATTTAGTTACATTGATCGCCCAACGTGTGTGGCTTCTTGTTGCTGGTTGACCCCAACCAATATAAGAAGAGATTTGTTACATTGAACGCCCAACGGTGGGGTATGTTGTTGTTGGTTTACCCTGACCATTACTACTATTTAAATTCATTTCAGCATATTATGCTTACAAAAATGTTCATGGAATATAAATGTTAATCATGGCCGCCACAGTTTAAATGGTGTTCTATGACCAGACAGGCTCAGTCCAAAGTATACCGATCAGAGATCATTAATCCAACCAGTTGCTCTGTATGTTGTTGAATGCTGGCCATCAACAAAGGAAATGAAATGATGACTTGTCATCATGGAAACAAAGATGCTTAAGTGGACATTTGGACTCACACTACACGATCATGTTGCAAACGACGAAGTCGGCAGGCTACATGGATTGTAAACAAGATGAAAGAAAGTTGTCTACAATGACACGGGCTTGTTCTTCGAGCAGAAGCAACATCATTGGCAAAGACTGGTTTTAGTTTATAAGTAGATGGGAAACAGTCATTAGGACGACCAAGACAGCGATGCATGAAGATCTCAGGCCTGCACCCTGATCAGGCACATCATCGTGTTAAGTGGAGCATAAACAGTGTAGCCTGCTAGCATACGGGACAAATGCTAAGGAAGAAGATGAAGAAGAATGGGTAGACAAGTAAAGTACCGTATTTGCTCGCGTATATCTCGCCCCCGCGTATATCTCGCACTCCATTTTTTTAGTTGAAAATTCAGGGGAAAAAAAAGTGCTCGCATATATCTCGCATTCATTTTTGAACCCGTCATATAAATGACCGTAATAACCTTGAGGTATAAACACGTTCGATTTAGTGCGCCACAAGTCCTCATTGAAAAAGACTTTATAAGCTCTTAAGGATGATTCAAGGCAGAAAAGGAACTCCAGCATTTATATTGGATATGATCGATCATCTTCCATATCGATTCCTCACTACATGTACGAGCGAGCTCGATCTTACCCGACTGCGGCTGAAGACACAATGTAGGCCTAAAGCGTGCTAACAGTCACGCCGGCGCCGCATCGCATGCCTGCGAAAGGTCTGTCCATGTTTGTACGTTCGTAGCGGCACTACAGTATAGCGTCAGTTTACGCAAGTTTGCATCAGTTCGTGTGATATGGTTATGCGACATTAAGAACCTATGAAAAAGACGTCATGAGCTCGTTAAGGATGATTCAAGGCAGAATTTAGAGCGCAGACGCGTAGCGATCGACACGATCGATATCTTCCATATCGATTCCTCGCTACATGCCCGAGCGAGCTCGAACTTAGCGGAGCGCGGCTGAAGCGTGCTAACACCCACGCGGCCCCGCTTTACATGCTCGCACATGGCCAAGCTCTGAAGCAACGCAATACGTAAAGACGAAATCATCGAGATTCGAGAAGACTGAACTGCGTTTCTCTGCGATGTAACAGTAGGCCTACTTGCGCAATCTTCGAAACATACGAGCATGTTGGTGCGAGTGGTATAGCACAGATTTCCTTATCTTCAAAGCCCAAACAATACAAGAGGAATACGGAAATTCCCCGCGTATATCTCGCACCGACAAATTTCACTCGTATTTTCGGCTCGCGTATATCTCACCCCCCATTTTTTTTGGGTTGAAATTTCAGGAAAAAAAGTGCGAGATATACGCGAGCAAATACGGTATCTGCCCTTTATGCCATATCTTTCATCATGAAAATCAACTCTCATCTGAATCTTTTCTAATTTATGACACCTGAGATTTCTCTTAAAAATATATTATGGATGTTTAAAGAAAGGTTGAAAATTTGCACCAAAACATAAAAATAAGCATGGTGGAAGGGATCACACATGGCATGATGGCTTAGTTTTCAGACCGGGCTCAACCCACATTAGCCCTGCTGATGAGACTGGGAGGTCAATTCGAACTCATCATGGAGTAACCCTTGTAGAGGGTTAATTGGCAGAGTAGTGATCAAGATAAAATGAAGTAACAGTGACTGATCTTTACAGTGGAATCTCGTTAGCACGTTCTCGGTTACGACGTTTACCCGTTTAACACGATGATTTTCTCAAGTCCCAGCCCCATTCCTACTAATTACATGTTGATATATCCCCTTAATACGTTTTCTATTCCCGCTTACAACGATCAAATTTCCGCTGTACTATTTGTTAGGGAACCGGATTTTATTCTTATTTTATTATAAAATTCGGCATCTTGAAAACACGATGCAATATTGCTTCCTATTCTCTGATAGTTATTGACAGTGTAGACGATTAGTGTGTTTTGACGGTGTGGAAGTGGCTTGAGGTATGACGCAACACAGAAGATAGCTGACGGTGTAAAAGTGGCTTGAAAGCTATGACGCAACACGGAAGATAGCCGACGTGTCTCTCTCGCGCCAGTAGAACATGCCACCTATAACACGTTCTTTGTTTCGAAATACACCACAGATTGGCGTGCGTATGCCGGCCGACCACTAGTGCTTCGTCCTTCCGTGAATGCGGCAGCGTGCGTTTGACGACCAGCCGCCCCGTCATCTGTCGCGTAGCGTGAGTTATATAGCCCGTGAGCACAGAACCTTTAAACAAGTAGGAGTCCCCGCAGCACGACCTGCTTTTGATGAGACGGTGGCGCAGCAGCAAGGGGCCAGCAAGAGGGGTTATAATCTCAAACGACAACTTCGTTGGTGGCAAGGCCTGCGGAATTGCATTTCGGACCATCGACCCGATTGCGAGGATATGTAGGAAAATTATAAAATGTTATTCTAGGCAATGCTGACACCATCACATGGTTATGAAAGCCGGACGTCCTCGGAAGTGGAAAATATCTTACTGCTGTAAATACATGATTCAACTTATTGAAAAGGTTAAAAAGAGTTATTATAGATAATTTTCCGTAGAATTCAATTAGACCATCAGTTGAATTTTTACCAGTTATTATATACATTTGGGCCCCATTTCTTTTTTCAAAATCCAAAAACATTTAATAACAACTTCAAGGCCCCAAAATAAGAGAACGGTGGGAGATATCAAAAAATCGATATGAGTAAAAAAGTTGCACACCGCGGAGATCTTACACCTGAACATTTAACGTTTTTCGATGCGACCAACCGTTTCCGAGATATATCGATTCCAAAAAAAAGTTAAAAATTCAGGGCCCCCCAAAAAGATCCGGCCCTGCACCGATCTTAACGCCCAAAAATAGGATTCGTCATAGTCACTAACTCTTTCACCGTACCAAATTTCAGCTTAATATCTTGAAAATGGCGACCAGTACTTAGCTAAACGCAAAAATGTCACGCACAATGGACATTTTCAGGGCCCCAAAAATAGAAAACGGTGAGAGATATCAAAAAATCGTTTTGAGTTAAAAAGTTGCATACCGCGGAGATCTTACACCTGGTCATTTAACATTTTTCGATACGACCAACCGTTTCCGAGATATATCGATTCTAAAAAACAGTTAGAAATTCAGGGCCCCCAAAAAAGATCCAGCCCTGCACCGATTGTAACGCCCAACAAATGGATTCGTCACAGTCACTAACTCTTTCACCGTACCAAATTTCAGCTTAATATCTTGAAAATTGCGACCAGTACTTAGCTAAACGCAAAAATGTCACACACAATGAACATTTTCAGGGCCCCAAGAAAAGAAAACGGTGAGAGATATCAAAATATCGTTTGAGTAAAAAAGTTGCATACCGCGGAGATCTTACACCTGTTCATTTAACATTTTTCGATACGACCAACCGTTTACGAGATATATCGATTCCAAAAAAACAGTTAGAAATTCAGGGCCCCCAAAAAAGATCCGGCCCTGCACCAATTTTAACACTCAACAATAGGATTCGTCACAGTCACTAACTCTTTCACCGTACCAAATTTCAGCTTAGTATCTTGAAAATTGCGACCAGTACTTAGCTAAACGCAAAAATTTCACGCACAATTGACATTTTCAGGGCCCCAAAAAAAGAAAACGGTGAGAGATATCAAAAAATCGTCTTGAGTAAAAAAGTTGCATACCGCGGAGATCTTACACTTATGCCCTTAACATTTTTCGATACGATCAACCGTTTCCGAGATATATCGATTCCAAAAAAAGTTTGAAATTCAGGGACCCAAAAAAAGATTCGGCCCTGCACCGATTTTAACGCCCAACAACAGGATTCGTTACAGTCACTAACTCTTTCACCGTACCAAATTTCAGCTTAATATCTTGAAAATTGCGACCAGTACTTAGCTAAACGCAAAAATGTCACACACAATGGACATTTTCAGGGCCCCATAAAAAGAAAACGGTGAGAGATATCAAAAAATCGTTTTGAGTAAAAAAAGTTGCATACCGCGGAGATCTTACACCTGTTCCTTTAACATTTTTCGATACGACCAACCGTTTACGAGATATATCGATTCCAAAAAACAGTTAGAAATTCAGGGCCCCCAAAAAAGATCCGGCACTGCACCGATTTTAACGCTCAACAATAGGATTCGTCACAGTCACTAACTCTTTCACCGTACCAAATTTCAGCTTAGTATCTTGAAAATTGCGACCAGTACTTAGCTAAACGCAAAAATGTCACACACAATGGACATTTTCAGGGCCCCCAAAAAAGAAAACGGTGAGAGATATCAAAAAATCGTTTTGAGTAAAAAAGTTGCATACCGCGGAGGTCTTACACCTGGTCATTTAACATTTTTCGATACGACCAACCGTTTACGAGATATATCGATTCTAAAAAACAGTTAGAAATTCAGGGCCCCCAAAAAAGATCCGGCCCTGCACCGATTGTAACGCCCAACAATAGGATTCGTCACTGTCACTAACTCTTTCACCGTACCAAATTTCAGCTTAATATCTTGAAAATTGCGACCAGTACTTAGTTAATCGCAAAAATGTCACACACAATGAACATTTTCAGGGCCCCAAAAAAAAGAAAACGGTGAGAGATATCAAAAAATCGTTTTGAGTAAAAAAGTTGCATACCGCGGAGGTCTTACACCTGGTCATTTAACATTTTTCGATACGACCAACCGTTTACGAGATATATCGATTCTAAAAAACAGTTAGAAATTCAGGGCCCCCAAAAATGATCCGGCCCTGCACCGATTGTAACGCCCAACAATAGGATTCGTCACTGTCACTAACTCTTTCACCGTACCAAATTTCAGCTTAATATCTTGAAAATTGCGACCAGTACTTAGCTAATCGCAAAAATGTCACACACAATGAACATTTTCAGGGCCCCAAAAAAAAGAAAAACGGTGAGAGATATCAAAAAATCGTTTTGATTAAAAAAGTTGCATACCGCGGAAATCTTACACCTATACCTTTAACATTTTTAGATACGATCAACCGTTTACGAAATATATCGATTTCAAAAAAAAGTTTGAAATTCAGGGCCCCCAAAAAAGATCCGACCCTACACCGTTTTTAACGCCCGACAACAGACTTCCTCACATGGTCCAACTCTTTCACAGCTCAAAATTTCAACTCGGTATCTTGAAAATTGCGACCTGTTCTTCGCTAAACCCAAAAATTACACGCACAATGGACATTTTCAGGGTAACCAAAAACAAAAACGGTGAGAGATATCAAAAAATCGTTTTGAGTAGAAAAGTTGCATACCGCGGAGATATTACACCTGTACATTTAACGTTTTTCAATACGATCAACCGTTTCCGAGATATATCGATTCCAAAAAAAAGTTTGAAATTCAGGGCCCCCCAAAAAGATCCGGCCCTACACCGTTTTTAACGCCCGACAACAGACTTCCTCACATGGTCCAACTCTTTCACAGCTCAAAATTTCAACTCGGTATCTTGAAAATTGCGACCTGTACTTGGCTAAACCAAAAATTTCACGCACATTGGACATTTTCAGGGCCCCAAAAAAAGAAAACGGTGAGAGATATCAAAAATCGTTTTGAGGATAAAAGTTGCATACCGCGGAGATCTTACACCTTTACGTTGAACGTTTTTCCATACGACTAACCGTTACCGAGATATAACGATTCCAAAAAAGTTTGAAATTCAAGGCCCCCCAAAAAAATCCGGCCCTGCACCGTTTTTAACGCCCGACAAGTGGTTTCCTGACAGGGTCTAACTTTCACCGCACCAAATTTTAGTTCGATATCTTGAAAATTGCGACCTGTACTTCGCTAAACCCAAAAATGTGACGCACAATGGACATTTTCAGAGCCCCAAAAAAAGAAAACGGTGAGGGATATCAAAAAATCGTTTTGAGTAAAAAAGTTGCATATCGCGGAGATCTTACACCTATACATTTAACATTTTTCGACACGATCAACCGTTTCCGAGATATATCGATTCCAAAAAAAAGTTTGAAATTCAAGGCCCCCAAAAAAGATCCGGCGCTGCACCGATTTTATCGCCCAACAATAGGATATGTCACAGTCACTAACTCTTTCACCGTACCAAATTTCAGCTTCATATCTTGTAAATGGCGACCAGTACTTAGCTAAACGCAAAAATGTCATGCACAATGGACATATTCAGGGCCCCAAAAAAAAAAAAAAAAACGGTGAGAGATATCAAAAAATCGTTCTGAGTAAAAAAGTTGCATACCGTGGAGATCTTACACCTGTACATTTAACATTTTTCGATACGATCAACCGTTTCCGAGATATATCGATTCCAAAAAAAAGTTTGAAATTCAGGGCCCCTAAAAAGATCCGGCCCTGCATCGATTTTAACGCACAACAATGGGATTTGTCACAGTCACTAACTCTTTCACCGTAACAAATTTCAGCTTAATATCTTGACAATGGCGACCTGTACGTAGCTAAACGCAAAAATGTCACGCACAATGGACATTTTCAGGGCCCCAAAAAAAGAAAACGGTGAGGGATATCAAAAAATCGTTTTGAGTAAAAAAGTTGCATATCGCGGAGATCTTACACCTATACATTTAACATTTTTCGATACGATCAACCGTTTCCGAGATATATCGATTCCAAAAAAAAGTTTGAAATTCAGGGCCCCCAAAAAAGATCCGGCGCTGCACCGATTTTATCGCACAACAATAGGGTATGTCACAGTCACTAACTCTTTCACCGTACCAAATTTCAGCTTCATATCTTGTAAATGGCGACCAGTACGTAGCTAAACGCAAACATGTCACGCACAATGGACATTTTCAGGGCCCTAAAAAAAGAAAACGGTGAGAGATATCAAAAAATCGTTCTGAGTAAAAAAGTTGCATACAGTGGAGATCTTACACCTGTACGTTTAACATTTTTCGATACGATCAACCGTTTCCGAGATATATCGATTCCAAAAAAAAGTTTGAAATTCAGGGCCCCCCAAAAAGATCCGGCCCTGCACCGATTTTAACGCACAACGATAGGATTCGTCACAGTCACTAACTCTTTCACCGTACCAAATTTCAGCTTAATATCTTGAAAATGGCGACCAGTACTTAGCTAAACGCAAAAATGTCACGCACAATGGACATTTTCAGGGCCCCAAAAAAAGAAAACGGTGAAAGATATCAAAAAATAGTTTTGAGTAAAAAAGTTGCATACCGCGGAGATCTTACACCTATACCTTTAACATTTTTCGATACGACCGACCGTTTCCGAGATATATAGATTCAAAAAAATAGGATGAAATTCAGGGCCCCAAAAAAAGGTCCGGCCCTACACCGATATTAACGCCCATCAATAGGATTCGTCACAGGCCCCAACTCTTTCTCCGTACCAAGTTTCAGCTCGATATCTTGAAAATTGCGACCTGTACTTTGCTAAACGCAAAAACGTCACGCACATACATACATACATACATACATACAGACAGACTTTTTCCAATATACCACGGCTATATGAAAGCCTATAGGATCTTTAGATCCGGCTTTCATAACAAGGTCACGTTGCATATTTTGCGGCGCATCGCTTTAGTACGATCGCATTTTTGTCAGCGCGCAGAATCGCTTTCAATACGATATGCGTTTATATGTTCCTGAACACCAGTTTGGATACGATCCGATGCCACAATTTTACCGTATGGACCTTGAAACTCAATACAATCTGATTCCCACAAATACGCATTACATTACCGAAGAAGTGGTGAAACCTAGTGATAATTTTGTTGCGTCGTATTGAAATAATGGAGGTGGCGCTCCAAAATAGGAGAACCTTTGTATAATAAGCAGAGTATAGGCAAGTGAAATGAAATTTCTACGAAGTAGGATAGGAGTAACAAGAAGAGACAGGGTGAGAAATGACAAAATCAGGGAAATAGTAAAAGAGGAGCCCTTGCAGGGAAGGATTGAGACATCAAGACTAAGATGGTATGGACACTTGAAGAGGATGGAATAGAAGAGGATTCCCAAGAGAACACACAAAATTCAGATGCAGAAGAAACGACAAAGGGGAAGACCAAGGGATAGATGACTGAAGGGAGTGGAGGAGTGTGTCAAAAAGAGAGGAGAAGACTGGACCAGAATGACGACGGAGAGGTGGTGGAGGGAGAGAACTATGTTCCAAACAGACGCGGCCTGGGGCTGGAAACTGTGTATGATGATGATGATGATGAGGTGGTTGTATGACAAAATGTTGTCTAATTTAATGGGAACCAGACATAATTTTGATACTCTCTACATCAGGCCACGCCAACGCGAGCACTTAGTGCTTGCACGCTCCGGTGTAGCACCGAGCGGCACCGGTGCTTTTCCCCTCCCACCCCTCTTTCCTCCCCGTGTAGTGGCGATAGAACAGTTGGATGATGAGCAAAGGATCACTGACCTTGCTTTCATGAAAGACATCACGGGGTATTTAAATAAGTTGTTTCCTATGGCTAACCCGGATTCCAATCCATCAGCATTCTTGCGTTCCAATAGAGTTGTGTGAGGTTTCCTGAAATTCTAGCAGTCACATCAAGTTCGTTGCAATGTAGCAGGTGCCCCTTATCCATTTTACTTCCAGGTTCGTGACAAAGTGTGCATTCTTCAGATCTCAAGATGTTGATTCGTTTCAGATGAGCTGCAAGGCAGTCATGGCCAGTGTTAAGTCTGAAGAAGCCTACAGCTTCTCTTCTTCTTCTTCTTCGTTTCCCGGTTCCAGTGATCTGGGTCGGGGCGTGAATCAAGGACCTCCATCCGAGGCCTCGACTCGCACACTATCATATTTAGGCTATTTGTACGATGGGTTCGCCACACCCAAAGGTCCTACAGCTTCTCTTCTTGGTGTTAATTTATATTGATCCCATTTAGCATCAATGATTTGCAAGGCAAAAATAAATTAATCAATACCATGTGTGACTGTATTGAAAGTTTCAAATTGCAGCTTGTGCTTTTCAAAAGTCAGCTTCAAGAAGGAAATTGTGAAAATTTTCCCTCTCTAAAATCCTTGAATTTAAGTACTTATGAAAACATCAGTGAGTACACAAAAGCGTTACAGTCATTGCATAAAGAATTTGAAGATAGGCTTGAAGAAATAAAACAAGTAAAACCGGCCCTCAAAAGTTTTTATGACGCCTTTTTCAGTGCACCCTGAGGATGCCCCATCAAGTCTCCAAGTTGAGCTGATAAAACCACAATGCGATGGAATTTTGACAGACCGCTATTACCATTACAATGGTGATTAGATTCCATTTTATAAGGGCGTTGAGGAACAAGAATTTCCGAGGATTTATGCCCTTGCCCTGAAATTTGTTGCTATGTTCGGAACAACGTTCGTTTGTGAACAAATGTTTTCAATTATGAATATTAACAAAACAAAAACAAGGTCAAGTTTGTCCGATGCTTCCTTGGAAGCTATACTTCAGATTGCAACTGGCAAAACGATTGTTCCAAATATCGGAAAATTAGTGGCTTCAAAGCGATGTCAAAGATAATCAAAGAATGTTAAGAATTAGTGCAATATATATATATATTAATGCCAAATTTGTGTACAGACAGAAATAATAGTTTTATTGCACTCCTGATATTGCACTAATTCTTGTTACTATTATTCGATAAGATACCGGTACGCCGCCTCACGCGTGCTGATTTGCCCAGCCCCATTCACGACCCCATTTGATGCTTTAATCATAGTTATATATCTGGGTATGTATTTTAAAAACACCCATAATGCTTATATTTAAACTATTCAGTTTTTTAAAAATCACTTTATAGCAGTTATAGGCTGTCATAGGAGAAAGAATACAAATACATAATATTTCTCACTATGGAAGGAAATGTTAATAGCAATTACAGTCAAATGTTTTAAAAATATGGTAATTAAAAGAAACTGACAAATATGTCTTGTCGGAACCCTTCAATGCAGCAACTGTTGAGGAATCAATGAAGTTCTTGGGAATTCTGAACTGTTAGTAGAAGTCAGCAAAAAATCTAGAGATGGTCCTCCTAGCTCCTAGCAATAAGTCAATTACTGAAATTTACATAAGGTAGTTCTTTCCTTTAAAATATTAGGTAGTTGATTCATACATAGCTTCTTCTCTAATTTTTATTCCTCAGGCTAGATCTTGTGTACTTCAATCTATTACTGGGGTCAAATGATATACCCTTCATTATGGTGTTTGAAGCCATTTTTCAGTGTTGCCTTAGTAAACATAATTTGATGTTTTTCAATCGGTCAACACGATTGTACCCAATAATTGTGGGTTATTCCCTAATCCTCAAAAAAAAATGTACACGAGATTAATAAATACACTTGGATGACCAGTTTCGATCGTAAAGCGATCGGCATCAGATCCATTACACTAAAGGTCTGTTTTTCAATCTCTGGATAAAAGTGATGGGCATCCACTCCCCGAGTAACTTTGCTTAACACTTTTATCCCTTTGGCATTCGAAACATGTTTTTCAATACAAAGTTACTGGACGAGCTACTACTCGTCGGAAGTATCAACGAACACCTACAGTACGGGTTATGTGATTGGTCAAAATTGAATTCTGAACGGTAAACGCTCATGCGAACTCTGATGTAAACTGATTGAAACACAAACCACATAGTCTAGTCTTCGTATCAGTATTTAAATAATAATAGAATGTAACAACTACAGAGGAATCACCCTCATTCTGCATGTAGCAAAGATATTTGAAAGGATACTTGAGGGTAGACTGAGGATGAAAGTGGAAAATGAAATGGAGGAAGAACAACATGGATTTAGAAAAGACAGGTCAACTGTTGATCTAATTTTTACCATAAGAAACATGATGGAGAAAAGGTGGGAATTCAGGAAGGATTTAGTGATGACATTTATAGACATTGAGAAGGCATATTACAGTGTACCAAGACAACTGGTTTGGGATGCACTGATAAAGAAGAAAGTAGACAGAGCAGAAGTGGAAATGATAAAAGCTATGTATAGGAAGTGTATAAGTAGTGTGAAGACCAGGGTTGGGCAAACAAACTGGTTTAATTTAGAAACAGGACTCCGACAAGGGAGTGTATTGTTCCCTATACTTTTCATCACTGTCATGGATGAAATCCATAAGCGAGTGAAACAGAAAATGGGAAGTAAAGAGACTAAGGCCTTACTCTTTGCTGATGACATAGTAATATGGGGAGAAGATGAAACAGAAGTACAGGAACAAGTCGATGTATGGAACGAGGAGATAGAAGAGTATGGAATGAAAATAAGTATGGAGAAGAGTAAGACAGTAGTGATGACGAGAAATAAGAGAGATGGTAGGGGGAATATTGAAGTAAATGGGAAAACATTAGAAGTTGTGAAAAGTTTTAAATATTTAGGGAGTATAATCACAGAAGATGGAAAGATAAGTGAGGAAATTGGTAAGAGAATCCAGCAAGCAAATGGGTTTTACCAGTGTGTGAGAGGTATGGTGTGGAACCAGGATGTTCCAGAGAAATGTAAGAAAGTCATGTACTCAACATATCACACACCTATATTGATATATGCAGCAGGCACATGGACAACAACAAAACTGGATGAAAGCAGAGTCCAGGCAGCCTAGATGAAGTTTCTTAGAGGAATAATTGGAAAGACACGAAGAGACAAAATCAGAAACACAGAAATTAGGGAAAGAACTGGATTGCCAAAGCTACAAGACAAGATAGAGATCAGTAAGCTGAAATGGTATGGACACATGATGCGAATGGGTGAAGACAGAGTCCCAAAGCGAGTATTTACAGAGAAAGTAACAGGAAAGAGGCAACGGGGAAGGCCTAGGAAGAGGTGGATGGATACAATGAGGGAGAGCATAGAGAAGAGAGGGGTAAAAGTAGAAGATATACTAGAAGAAGGAAGAGAGTGGTGGAGAGACAGAAAATTATGGAGGTCCTTGATTTACACCCCGACCCAGAACACTGGAAACGGGAAATGGAGAAGAAGAAGAGATGTTTTAATATGAAACATTGTAACTAATCGGCAATACCGGTAATACCTATGTTCCTGCACAATGGCTATTCAGATATTAACCCACATTACGGTAAAGCAGTTATCAACATAATACGGTACATATCTATGTGTTTATACGGGAACTGGGCTAGCCTTTCATGGACTACAGTACACATTCCCTTTATTGCCAAGTAGGGCTATTCATAACAAATTTAAAACGCAATTCCACGCAGGAACATAATCGGGGGAAAAAAAGCAATAGCCGCGGTGATAGCGTCTTGGTCTGAGAATTATGAGGTCTCGGGTTCGTTCGAACCCCAGTCGTAGCAATTATTTTTGCTACCAGATTATCGATTTAAACGATATTTATCATATCACAATAAGTCATTTTAACATAATTTACATGGAATTACGATTTATCTCATTTTTATTACAATATGTTGCAGCAAGCAGGATTTGAGAAATTTGATTGTATTGATCATCATTTCTAGTGGTCTATAGATAGGCTAGAGACTATGGTTTCATTCTTTCTCTTAATTTACAGTATAAAATAATATGTGATGTTTGTTAAAACAAGTGTGACAGTGGCATATCTCCAATTCAATCTATACATTTATCATAGTACCGGTATGAAAACGGAGCGTAAATTACAAGACAAGTCGCAATTTTAAGAATGTCCAAGCGGTGTAGTATACGAGATCTTTGAAATTTTTAATTTTCTATTGCTATATAATGTATACAAATAGTCACCTGTGTGCGTACCGAAGCTGATAATTCGAGCGCAGCCATCACAGCACTTCGATAAACGAAAACAAGCCAAGAAACAAAGATTCATAATATTAGAATACAAATCGTAAAGTGTTCATAGCTGATAGGAGAAAAACAAGAAGCAGCTACGGAGTGTCACTACTCCGAAGGTTTAATCCTTATTCAGCACAAATAGCACCGAGTAAATATGACCAACTTGCCCATCACATTTATTCCCTTGGCAGCGCTGCCTAGCGATTGAAAAACACAATACAGCGTATAATGCTGGGAGTAAGTTACTCTGAACTTTGCCGAGCGATTGAAACACAGGCCCAAAATCTATGTCTGAAAGTATGGGTGAAACCACAGATTTCAGTACCGTAACAAAACATCACATAGACTATAACTAACAAATATTGACGAGTTGCATTATCTTAACTAATACTGCAACTAAGTAAGTGTATAAATTGTAAATACTTTCACCCATACTTCCCGACATAGATTTTATAGCCTAAGTGTAATGGATCTGATGATCGCTTGACGATCGAAACTGGTCGTCCAAGTGTATTTATTAATCTAATGTTTTTTTTTTTTTTTTTTTTTTTTCAGGAGTAGGGAATAACCCACAATTGGGTACAATCGTGTTGACCGACTGAAAATCATCAAATAATGTATGCCCTTCAGACGAGTTAAGCTGATAGAAATTTATTATTATTAGCCTTTCAAAATACTAGTGCTGCTGAATTTGCGGCACCAGTGTTCGTTTTTTATACCAGCAGGAGTCTTGCGAGATAATGAGGGGGACACAGTGAAGACAGAGTGGCATCTGCACATAAGTCAAGCAGCACTGCGTTAACACTTGTGTTTTAGGCAGAAGTTATATTGTGAATTGTGAATGGCAAAATTAATAATGGGCGAATTAAGAATGGTGTGTTTCTAATTGTTTCACAACAGCACAGTTAAGCATAACAGGAGAACATGTCACTACAGAGAGGAAAGAAGCTTGTAGTTTTATATGACCGTTAATCTCATGAACATGACCCATACGCCCTCCACATTTACATGGAATCTAAACCACAGGATGTGACATTTCAACTCAAAAATCTCACATGCATTGGCCGGGATTCGAACCCAGTCTGACTTGGTGAGAGCCAAGCAGCTTGACCACTTCACCACCACGCTCCCTTCATCCGTGGTGAGGAGAACGATAACAAAACTACTGGAGCCGAGTCATATCCTACGCGTGCAACTGTACTAGTCAACCAAGTAGGCCAACAGTCAAACACAAGTAAATAAAGAATAGTTTCCACCTCGACTGCCGGCAATCGTATCTTGAAAGGCTAATACTAGGAACATCACAGGTACTATAAGTTACCTGGAGAAATTCACCTTGTCACAACAGTAACTTCAATAAAATGACCTGAATAATCTGAATTAGTAGAAGATTTTGTCACGGGGGCATTATGCAATAACAATAGATAAAAGCCTTTGCTCTTTACTTTATGTAGCCAATCATTGGCATTTTACCAGGACAATCTGTGATTGAAGATGATGGTGATGGTAGTCATGATGATGATGAAGATGATAGCTTTCTCACTGCCAACGTGTGCAAGTGGCAGGCGTAGTTTGTAAGAAAATTTGAAGATATACAGCATACAAGTTCTGTTTAGAAATGCAATCGTTGTATAGTCTCTGAAACAAAAAAAGGAACACTCTTGATAACTGCCGTTTTTCTTACTCTCTTTCTTTCTTCCTTTAGTTTTCAAGCTCAGACCCAAAACCTAAAGGAATGGATAAAATAACCACATAGCTCGGAAATGTCTGGAACCTTTGTATTAGGTAAATGCGCCTGAAGTTTTAGTTTTACATTTTCTGTAAACCGATTGCCTTCACGAAAAACGTATTCCACCAAAAAAGCTCTCTTCAGTAGTAAACATTACCGCCTGTATACTGTTGCACTCTTCCAACAATCTATCTAAACGCTCGCTTACTGCAATACACACCGACGATACACACACTTGCTTAATCCAATACCCACTGACGATACACACGCTCGCTTACTGCAATACACACTGACGATTTCGACAGCCCAAAGAACACACGTGTGACCTTCACTGTACCGCTCACCGTGCTGCCAACTAAACTGCTGATGCTACCTCTCGCAGCAGCAGGTACGCGCTGCAGAGAACATTCCCTGGCGCCCTGTATAATCTCTGACATAGCGTTAAAGATTCTCATGTTAACCAGTGTTTGGGACTTGGCAAAAAGGTTTACAAAAGTGCCCTCACATTCTTTGTTTGAGAGACTGTACATACTACCAAAAACTTAACGAACTTTACTTAAGGTCATAATAGCACAGTCTAATGGTATGCAGAAGAAAAATAAACACTTTATGAATAATGGGTGTGCGATAAATCACACAAGGCACCAGAATCAGTCGCAAAATGCAGTTAAAAAATACATCAAAGTTCTTCTCTGATAGTAATCTTGCAGTGTGTGTGTGTGTAAATTGTAACAACTACAGTAGATCCACACAATGGTCACATTCTTTTAAACTTGGCATCATCCACTATCATACAACATTATGCTTTAGCAAATGCTTCAGGTGGAAGTCCATCCATTTTCAACAGCTCTGTGAAAACCTGAAGTGCTTCTCGAAATTTCCATTTTGATTCTTCTAAACACCTAAAGAGAAGAGTAACAAAATTTAATAAAAATAACTTAATAAAGGTAACTTTAAGTCAAGATTTAGGACATATTGGTAGGTGTGACAGTTGGTCACATTTAATCTAGCCCCACACTTAAAATTATTCCCTTGAATTACTCATTACTCCTTGAAATATTACTTTACTAGCATTACCTGTCGCGGCTTTGCCCGCAAATATTGTAGTTGTGAAGAGTACACTTAGCAACATCTCAATCATGAATGCTATGACTTATTTATCATTTAATTTTGAATAATAATGACAATAATTTGGTAAAGACTGTAAACAATCATACAATAAAGACAATATAACTCAACATGGATAAACATCAAAATCTCACGAACATCATGTTGCATCGCATGTGTAAAATTTGACTCAAAATGACAACACGGTTTCCGACCACAAAAGTAAACTTAAAATAAATGAGATATAGGCTACTGTATTTAACACATTGACTTAACACAAAATCCATTTACCTAAATTCCTACGGGAAAAAAAAGTGATGATGATGATGATGATCAGGTGCTATCAAGTCGGCGTCGACTCCTAGCGACTGCATGGATGGACGGTCTCCATATGATTTGGTCTTCAGCCATATGCTTCAGATCCTTCACTGACATATTCATGTTGGATTTGATGGAGTCGATCCATCTCAATGCTGGCCGCTCTCGTCTCCGAGACCCTTCCACATCATACACTTACACAAATCAAAATCCTCTACGCCCACAGTTCCCCCCTTTCACCTCATAATATACACCACATCGAAAAACCCTTAGACACAAGTCTGCTTATTAATGATTAGTTCATATGTAGAGTATCACATCCCCAACTGAAACCAATCATGATATATTGTTGTGCCAATTACATTGTCACAAGGAACAATTTGATATTCAAACTCAGGAAGTATTTATTCTTCCAGCTACTCTGGGGGTTGAACCTAGGACTTGAGAATTGCAAAACCCTGGACTTATGTTCATGTATCTCTGCGGATTTGTACAACACCAAGTGAAACCAGAAAACTTTTATTCCCAAGACATTTATTTCCATTGTGTTTGAACTTGTGCACCCCTACTAGCATTGGACAGCCCTGTGGGAAATAAGAAAACTCTCAATTCCCACGCTAAAATCCACAGGAGTTTATATCACCAGCAACATTGTACTGCGTTGAGACCTAGTAGATGGCAAAGTTTGACAAAACTGTTCTGGTTGGTAACCAACGATGCCAACTTGGAATAAATTGCATTCCATTGTGCGCTCGATCGTCCGGGTGGTTCCGCGCCCCTATTAGGTTGGCAAACTCGCCTGAGTGACGCGAGTTTGGTGCGTATATGCTGGACTGAAGCAGGCTGAAGAGACGATCGGCGTCATTCAACCAAGTACTGCTAGAGAGTCCCAAGAACTAAGGCAATGGGTTGAAGATAAAATTTTGGAATGGGGCAAGCTACGACAAACTGCGTGTGCGATTTTCGCGATTCTTCGAGAACTTTCACATGAAAAAAACAAAAAGAAAAAAAAAACAAAAACTATAACTTTAGACTATTGCGTCACTTACTGCGCGTTATATTTTTCTTGTGCCAAGAGACTAATCATTTTATTTCAGGGTATCTAAGGCTTGGGGTGGCCGGGCGAATTATCTTGTTGCTTTAAAGCTAAGTTTTGTTCTTTGGTTGCTTTACTCTTTATTTCACGCCAGGGAAAAAGTTCTCCCCACACACGGTCATCCTAAGGTCTTAATATCCTGTTTGCGGGCACCATCATATCCTTCAATTTACTATTGAGTGTATAATCTGAAATGTCATTTTCTTTTGTATGTATTTTGGGCTGGGCAAACAGTTTTGATTCCTTCCTTTGTTCTTTGAAGTTAGGGTTGGAGGGGTATCTCGTGGTCGTAATCTTTGTTAGACAAGCCTCGTCCCCTTGTGTGTTCATTTTAGGCTGGCGAGTCAGACGATACAGTCGCAATAACCTTAAACATGTAACACCTTCTTGCCTACTGCATTTGTTATAGTATCTTATTTAATTGTTTAACTTGCTTGTAAATTTTGTAAATTTGATTAACATTTCTTGTGAATTTGGTTAACATTTCTTGTGAATTTTGATTTTCTTAATGTAATTCTTTCTTGTGAGTCATCGTGGGGATTCATATCCACGCTTGTACTTTCGGTGCGGGTGTCGTTTCGCATTTTAGCTTTCACCTCTCGTATTGTGTTGAGGTTTCACGCATTCCTCCTTTGGGGTTTTCATTCACCCTCCCCCATGTATTTTTCATTTCTAGTCAAGTTAGGCTTTGGTGTTTTTTTAATGTACCTGTGTATAAGTTTATTCAAGATGCCCTTTGTTCTTTGTGTACTTGTATGTAATGGTTTCTTATTTTAATTATATTTTTGACCAAGTTACCCCTTGCTCTTTCATTCCATGCATGCAGTCTATTTCTAACCGCACTCCTGGTGTCGCGCTAGCTGTCCACGCCACAGGTTAAATCTGGAAGTCCCGCTGTATTCCACGATATTTTGATCGTAGTGTCTTAAATCCTGGAATAAGGGCACTACTCAGCTCTAAACCTCGTGGCGAACGTCACTGGTTAAGGTTGGAGTGGCATAATTGTTATTCAATGAAATGCAGGTTTAACCACCTAAACACACCTTTGGAAGCTGAATAACCGAAAATTCTTCCTTAGTGGATGTTTTCAACATACAACGAACATATCCTCAAAATTTTATGTTTCTAACTTCAACAATTTTCGCTGGACGATGATGAGTGGGTGTGTCAGTCAGGACATTTTTTTTTACCGTATTTACTCAGCTATAGAACCCCCTCACCTATAGTAACCTCCCCCTTAATTTTTGAGAGCCAAAATAAAACATTCTTGGAAATCGCTTACCTACCCATCATTAATTATTGAGAGTCAAAATATAACATTCTTGGAAATTGACGAATTCTTAAAATTTTTTAAATTACAATTGAAATTCATTCTCTATTATAACAAAAATATTTTTCTTGTTATATTAGTTTGCTATTCAGACGATATGACCACCATTTTGCGGTACATGTACCGCATACGTGATTGGGAAGGATATCGAATTGTGTAGCCAATAGGCTTCATCGATGTCCAATAGAAGATGCCACACTATTGGCCGAGTAGAAACGCCATCCGCCAATGAAAGTTACGGTTGCATATCTTGCCTGCATTCTTCTGTTTCGTATTCTTTATAATGAGATTCGATTGTGTTTATGACAGTCTTCTTAGTTTAATTTTAAATACGTTTCATTTGTTGCAAACACCGTCGTCGTTTGTGTGACACGTTATTGGTATATTAATGTGAAATATGTGAATAATACCTACTCGGTTGGGTTTACAAATGTTAGTGAGATGTGATCTTTCAGCATCATCACACATTCACTAATTGATGCATTCCCCCTCCCAGTGTTCAAATAAAAATTAAGTTTCCATTTCCATGTCTGATACTTTGTCCATTTCATTCTATTTCTTTGATACTAGGATTTTTGCTTTGTCAGGGATAGTAGTGAAAGTCATTGGGGGGTAGGGAATAGTGGTGGTTATGGCAGTCTCATAATGGGTTGATTAAAGATGTAAACTTCATTTATTTTTATTAAATATATCGTACTATGTAGCATCAAAATAAAATGTCTTATTTTTACCCTCTCCCTTTCACAAAATAATGGATTTTTGCGAAGTTCGCATTTGTAGTACCCCCCCCCCCCATATTTCGAAACAAAAAATTTAGGAAAAAGGGGGGTCCTGTAGCCGAGTAAATACAGTAATATGATATGGCTAATTCTATTTAAAAATAATTATAACCATAAAAAAACCAGCCTCGTTTAAATGTTGAGTGTACATTGGGAATATATAACATATCTATAAGAAAGTGACTTTCTTCTGGTAGTTTGAGGCAACACAGTCTAGATGGTGCTTACAGGGGATGGTTATCTTAGTGATGTCAAATCAACTAGGCAAGATGCGCTATCTTGGACAAAAAGGTCCTCTCGGCACGCAGGAAGGCAAAGGTAGATTTCAACCGGGCAAACTAGGGGATAGGCTATAATAGGGTATGCAGGTTTTCGTAGAAGGATCAGACCTCATTTATTGTGAGCAAGTATTTTACAATTGGAGGTTAATTAACTCTTTTTTTCCTCTTTCTATGCATATTTTTAACATTTTATTGTCTTATGGGGATGGTAACCTTTTCATTTGGGGTTCATTTTTATACTTGTGGTCACACTGTCCTTATGCAAGGATTGGAACTGATGTGTAACTTTTTAACAGTCTGTTACGTCTTCACGCAAAATTATATCTCCCGCAGAGATGTTGGTTGGTTCCTCAGTTTAGGGGCTGAGACAACGGGGCCATGTAACCCTGTGTACATTGGGTGTGTATAGAATCTGTCTGATAAAAGGTGTTAATTATGAGGACTGTATTAGTTTGTATTTCAGGTAAGGACTGCAGACGGTCAATTTCAAGTAGTAGTTCCTAATTTTGCTATCAAATACTACCATCAACGACACCTAGCTGTGAACTTGGCAACTAGATGCCAACGCAACAAGCAACTTGCAACGAACGCTGGAACTTCCCCTCCGAAGGAAAGCATACTGAGGGATTTTTAGCGCTCTTAGAAAATCCGACGACTTTGGCCGGCTTTGAACCTGCTACCTTGGGCATAGACATTCAGCATGCTACCAGTTACGTCACCGAAGCCGCTTCCCACAGAGTCAGATGGAAAACTGAATGTGATCTCGTGCAATGGCGTTGTCATGGCAACCTCTGATAGCTCATCTCTCATCAACTTAGAAGCATTGTCATGGTAACTTCTGATGGCTCTTGGCATTTTCTAATAATTCCGAAATAATTTTTCTCATCCCTTGGCGTAATGGTGGGTCATATCAAAAATTGTTTCAGACAAAAGTTTTAGGTAATTATTAGGGGAATATTGACCATTTTGTACGGTTTTGATATTGTGCCTATTAAGAGAGATATGATTAATGTTTCCCAAAAAACCTACTTTTTCCCACCCTTTTGGTCAATGGTTGGAGCTATCATAAAACTTTTTTACATAAATTTTTGGCACTTATCCGACACATAGTATGAACTTTGAATGGATTCAATATTTCTCGTATTAAGAGAGTTATAGCGATATTTCACTTTTTAGAAAAAAGTCCCCATTTTCACCCCCTTCGACTGGATTTGCCCATAAATGAACTAGACCAAGATTTTAAAGGGATACATATTATGTAAAAAATTCAAAGTGATTGGTGCAAAATTACGGCAGTTATCGTGTCCACAAGAAACTGATATATATATATATATATAAACTTTTGAACTGACGGTGGTTTTGGGGTCTGGGGGGTGTAAAACGCGAAGATATGTCGAAATTTTCTGGAAGTCGAAACATGGTACCCATTGCAATAGTAAGCTATCTAATGAAATCTACCTAAAAGTACTGTATTTAAAGCACATATAGTATACTATCGACAGCACCATTCTACATGTAATACCAGTAAATCACACGATCACCCAACGAGCCCATCAAGAAAAGCAATGCAGTGTGTCACTATGTGAATATTTGAATGGTTGGATCAGAGCACCTGGGTCAACTGAATCTATGGCCTCATGTGAAGATCCTCATGTAAACCAATCATTTGGACGTGGCCAAAACAGTTGCCAAGTTTTGTTTTAACAACTGTACAATAAGATGGTATATTGGTTTTCACGGCCAGTGAATTAAAATTCAGCAATTTTTCTAGGTTTATGCCGTGTCTTGTGTTGGCTCATCAGCGGGCTCTTGGTGTCCGTGCCCACACAAGATATGGCAATAACCTAGAAAAATTTCTGAGTTTTAACTGTACAATGTATGAAGATAGATTTTAGATAGCCCAATTTTTATTGATATCTTAGAAATCAAAATTGTTAAGGTCCACCTACTTTCTGGCCCATCGGGGATTCATTTCAGTCAACTCAACCATGATTTCCGACATCTTCTGGCGATCGTCATCAGTCAATTGTTCAGGTGCAGCTATCGTCAGCCAGAACAGACCGGGAGAAGGACGTGGTTCCTTAAATGAGTCCTGTGAAGTATGGAATTTAAAAATGAAGTAAAATATACAGGCTGTCAAAATATGCATTGATCACTAGAGACTGAAAATATCAAAGCTCAAAACTACTCCCGTTTTGAAGTATACAGAATTTGATTATGTTAACAATGTGATATGACAGCTGAAACTTCAAACCAAGCATACAGCTTTATTTTCAATATTGGAAAAGGAAATAATTATTGTAAATAAAAATATAAAAATTGTTACTCCACAAAATATAGCTAACTAGCAGTACTGTCCGGCTTCGCACGGTGGATTTGTTTTATGGATGATAATGAATACTACTATGGAACTGGCATATGACTCTTAAATTAACAGAAAAATATATTTTAAAAATATAAATTTTTGTGATGGTAGTGGGGGTGATAAGTAGTACAGTATAATGGACGTAATATTCAGGTCATTTTCCCGTAATGATAATGATAATAATGAATAGGGAAACAGCTATTTACTAACTACAGTACTGCCACATGTAATTTACAAACGAATTGAAAAATATGATTAGAAAGAGGAGTAAGTGAAATAAAAGACACTGCCTTGGGCCTAGATCTCATTGGCAGTTAGAAAAGTAGAGACCAATAGTGTTGTCTTTTGTTGCATAGTGCCGTAGGAAAATATGCAGAGCACTTCGGAAAACTTCGGCTGTCCCGAGCTTCTGAGGTAGCCCGAGTGTCATTCATCGCCACATAGCGCTCAAGGATAAGGATCGGAATAAATGAAAGTAAATTTGAAAGCACCAACGCTTATTGCAGCTCAATGTACTGCACCAACACCATCGCACTTATACAGAGGCATAATATTTTCATGATAACTGTTTCAAGGAGCCCAAGAAATCCTTTTGCACTAATTACTCCTCGTAACTGCACTTTATAAGCAGCACTAGATGTAACTATTTTCGCAATTCTGCACCAGGACACTGGTAGGGGTGACGTAATGCAGCCCGCATTGCCAGCCAACAATATACTTATTAAAATATTCTTACAATTACACTACTATGGACATGAATGGTTCTAGGGCCTTAAAACATGGTTTTCAAGTTCATTTTGTCTGTTATTCTAAATGTAGGGAATGGAGAGGGTTGTCCAAAATATCAAGTGGACAGTGTTACCAGCAAAGATTAAAAGGGTAAGTATATAAAATTCGGTGCAATTAGGTGAAACGGAGCAGATTAGTGCTAAAGGGCCTAAATGCAGGGAATGGAATGGTCTGTCCGAAATTTCAAGTAGACAGTGTTACTCGTCGGGTTCCAAAGGGTAAGTACATAATGTTTGGTTCAGATCGGTGAACGATGTAGATCTATGCCAAAGGGGTTAAATGCAGGGAATGGAGTGGTCTATCCGAAATTTCATGTAGACAGTGTTACTCGTCGGGTTCCAGAGGGTAAGTATGTAAAATTTGGTTCAGATCGGTGAAACTGTGTAGATTTGTGCCAAAGAACCTAAATGCAGGTAATCGAGTTGTCTGTCCGAAATTTCAAGTACAGCAGACAGTGTTACTCATCGGATTCCAAAGGGCAAGTGTGTACAATTTGGTTGAGATGGGTGAAATGGTGTAGATTTCTGCCAAAGTGCCTAAATGCAGGGAATGGAGTAGTCTGTCCGAAATTGTAAGCAGACAGTGTTACTTGTCGGGTTCCAAAGGGTAAGTATGTAAAACTTGGTTCAGATTGGTGAAGCGGTGTAGATTTGTGCCAAAGGGCCTAAATGCAGAGAATAGAGTGGCCTGTCCGAAATTTCAAGTGGACAGTGTTACTCGTCGAGTTCCAAAGGGTGCAACCATTCTGATTGCAAGGCTCAGCTCTTTTGTTAGGTTAGAAAATAGCGCCTTCTGAGAGAGCTGTTTGCATCTCTGTGTGGCATGGCAGGTGGCCTTGCCAATGAAGTTTCCTTTCCGTGTTCCTTTTTTGATGCTATTTTTTAATTTTTTATATATATATCTTTGACTGTTTTTGTGGGTGTCCGTACTGGGGGATTTAATTATTAGTGAATATCTGTCCGGATTATCTTTGGAGATGGGTTTTGTTCCATAGGAGTGGCTGTTGGGATTCTCTAGGGAGATTATTGTGATGCATAAGAAGATGATTCTGATTGTAAGGAAAAATTTTGGTTAGGTTTAGTGGTGAGGTCTTAATATTAGCAAGAATGTCATAAGTTATATATAAAGAAATTTGTTGGTATAATTCAAGAAATAAAGAAGAAGTATTTTTACAAAGATGAGACCTATATTTAATGTGGAGTGAAGAGAAACGTGATAGTGTGTGTATGGAAGTGCCATATGGAACGCATTCTCCGTAGTGTAAATATACACCACACCCCAGCTAGCGAAAGACCCCATATTTTGGTTACATTATGACGCACCAACGTGGAGCACGAATGGGAGATGTGAACACAAGTTTGCTCCAAATGCTACTAAGTAAATTCACCGGTATGGAAGAGTCTTTAGGATCAGTAAGAGAGTCTTTAAGTACAAAAATAGGAGAAGTTAGGCAGCAAGGAGAGTCTATGAAAGTGCAAATAGAATCTATAGGTAAGCAGGTAGAATCTGTAAAGGTGTACGTAAACGAAGCGATAAAGAAGCAGGCTGAAGCAACCAATGCTAAGATTGAGGAGTTAGCAAAGAAGTACAAGAACATAAGACTGTGATGAGAGAAAAAATAGCGAAAAATAAGGATATCGTGGATAGCCTTAAGGAGGAACAGGTGACATTGATGGAGAGGAATGAGAAGCTCAAGGAAGAGAGAGAACGATGTGAAGAAGAACAAGGTTATATGGAGAAAGTGAATGAGCTATGTGCGATTAAGGAGCAGGAAAATTATCCGAGATGTGGGGGGCGTGAGAAAGCATGTGATTTGGAAGAAACTGAAGGAAAGGAGGCAAGTGAAAGAAAGGAAAGGGTACAAGAGAAAGGAGAAGCGGATAACGGAGAAGGTGAATTGGAAGAAACTGAAGAGAAAGGAGAATCAGATGAGGTTGGTAATGAAGACAGTAGCAATCAAGAAAAAGAGGCTAAAGATGAGGATGAACGTGGAAGAATGAGCCATGGAGAAGACAACATACTAGAAGAAGATAAGGTGAAGAAGAAACAGGGGAAAACAAAGTGGAAGAAGAGAAAGGAACTGTTGAGTAAGACAAGACAGACGAGGAAGAGGTGGAAAATGTAGAAAGGAAGAAGAGAGAAGTGGTTGAGAATGAAGACAAAGAGGACCAGGAGAATAGATAAAAGAATGAGTTGGAAAGCAAAGAGAAGGAGTAGGAAGAAGATGAGATAAGAGGAAGATAAGAGTGTGAAGTTTCAGACCAAAGGAAGAAGAAGAAGAAGAAGAAAGGGAAATATGATACTGAATAAGAAGAGACAGACCAAGAGAAGAAAAAGAAAGAAACATATGATACTGAATCCGAGGAGACAGACCAAAGGAAGAAGAAAAAGAGAGGTTTGGAATACAGGAGACGGGGAGGCAGGAGGCATCATAGAAGACGACGAGGAGGAAGGCGTGGGAGACGCAAGAATTACAGATGACGAAGGAGGCGTGGAGGCAGGAGGAGAAAAATGTATTATTTTCATTTATGTATTTTTAATGTATGTGATCCTCACGTGAGAATCACATAGAGGGGCGATTGCAACCATTCTGATTGCAAGGCTCAGCTCTTTTGTTAGGTTAGAAAATAGCGCCTTCTGAGAGTGCTGTTTGCATCTCTGCGTGGCATGGCAGGTGGCCTTGCCAATGAAGTTTCCTTTCCGTGTTCCTTTTTTGATCCTATTTTTTTTTAATATATATATATCTTTGACTGTTTTTGTGGGTGTCCGTACTGGGGGATTTAATTATTAGTGAATATCTGTCCGGATTATCTTTGGAGATAGGGTTTTGTTCCATAGGAGTATCTGTGCAATTCATTGATGAGAATATTGTGGTGCATGATGAGAGGAAGTTAAATACTGCTAGATTTAGTGTTTGAAGATCTGGTTATTGGTTATACATGAGAAGATATGAAAGAATTGTGAAGAGAATATAATAAAGGTTGGTTATATTTGTAGGAAATGAGTCCCTCATGGTAAATTTAATACCACCATACCCCAGAATAGATATGTACGGTTACAAGGGTAAGTACGGTATGTAAAATTTGGTTGAGATGGGTGAACCGGTGTAGATTCTTGCCGAAGGGCCTAAATGCAGGGAATGGAGTGGTCTGTCCAAAATTTAAAGTAGACAGGGTTACCTGCAGGGTTCCAAAGAGTAAGTATACAAAATTTGGTTCAGATCGGTGAGACGGTGTAGATTTGTATAAATAACAGATAAACAGACAGACAAATATTGAGCTTTATTATATAGAAGAAGAGGAAGAAGATTAAAATTCTTACACTATAATAACTTGGGTCTTAAAAATTACAAATTACTGCATCACATTGTGAAATTGAAGTTACATATTGCTTATGCATTGTTTCTAACCAAACACAAAATAAACTTCTGATCTTAAGTTTTGTCCATGTTATATACTTAGTTTTTATCAGATGAGTGAGTGAGCTGTAACAGTTATTTGTTTAACATATTGCTGACCGGATGCCTGGACATGTCACATCCCCTGTGGACCGGACATTTTGCTACCGAGAATATTCCAGTGCACTAGATTATAAAAAAGTACATAATTGTGGAAATAACCTAGATATTATCTTTCTAGTTGATATGAGTATACACATATCCCTAGCAGTGCTCAAGGGGGTGATGTATTTGGAAACATGACACAATGCGCAGTGGCGGCTTACAGAAAGAGCAGATGGAGTATATTTGAGGTTAGATTGGTCAACAATCAAAGTATGGTATGTACTTTGGTTGTTATTACATCGCCTAGAGACCTGAATATCACTCTCTCATTCAGTTTCCACTAATTCACTATAACTTGTGCCATTTGAACGATAATATAAACGATATATCTCATCGTCATCATCTGATTATACAAGTCCTCCATCATGTCATTGATTGAACCAACAGAAGGAAGTTCGATGTTTCGAAAGAAAATCAAAGAATAAAAGAAGGCCATGAATTGACGGAAGATGGCACATATACATCCACAAATGTCCTTCTCAATGTGCTAGACCGAAATAGTTCAATACATGGTCAAGAGATGTCGCAGGAAGACCGAAAAGAATGATGTGTATAAAACCGAGATTTCTCGGGGCCCGTCATCTACCGCAGGCGAGCGTACTACGAGATTTTTCGGGGCCCGTCTTCCATGTGTTAAAAGGAGATAAAATTCCACAGAGTTGTAGGCAATGATGAAGTTAAATCGCAGAAAATAATGTCCACTTTTTTGCATTTGATTAAAATCCAGGACAATTACGAGTCCTGACACAGGGACATTTACATGAAAACTGGTATGTCTGGCAGTCTAATACTTTAAAGGGAACCTGTCAATGATTTCATATCCAAACACCATATAATTTTTTTCAAGTACAGTATTTGTCAAGAAAAGCTTACATGCAAAATTTTAGATCTGGCTTTCCACTGGAAATTACTTTTAAAAAATCATCAAAATTGTTGTTTTTAGCCAGTGTATGTGTCAAGAAACAATAAACTCCTCAAGTAGAACACTGGCATACGACAGCCTGTTCGTATCATGAGTGGTTGCATCCTCTATATCGAAGTGTTTATAAATATGTACAGTAACATGATGTAATTATTTGTGCTGTTATACCAAAAAGGACAACATGCAGAACCCAATACTTAAAACGTCTGTGAACGTAAAACTAGTTTTTAAATACTGTAATTTTAGTGTTATTGTTGGCAGAGTTATTCAGGTTTATCAACCCTAGGACAGGGCTGTCATTATAACGGATTTTGTGCATTTTTATGGTTTATAATATTTTATTTTATTGTGCCTGTTTTTAACTCTTTAGTGTTATTATAGTAAAGGTTGTTATTAGAATATAAAATTGATTACTATAAAATTGTACATAATAATCATTTAATTTCTCTGTAAGAAAAGAGAAATGCAGTAAAACAAAGTATGGAAGTCTCTGGAGGATAGAGGAATAGAAAAATGGACTATAAGGAGGATAAAGAAGATGTACAAGGGAAGCGCAAGCTGTGTGAAAGTGGGAGGAGAGAGATCGGACTGGTTGGAACAGAGAAACGGCCTGAAACAAGGAAGTGCAATGTCACCGTTACTTTTCATTGTGGTGATGGATGACATAATGACCCGAGTGGCACAAGTAATTGGGGAAGGAAAGATGAAAGCAATGGTGTTTGCAGATGATTCGGGGAAACAAGGAGGAGGGGGTACAGGAACAGTTGGACGTGTGGGAAGGAATAATACAAGGATATGGGACGAAATTTAGCATAAATAAGAGTGAGATGGTGATCACAACAAAGAAGAAGGAAAGAACCACAACGAGAATAACAATTGGTGGGGAACAGCTGAAGAAAGTGGACAGTTTCAAGTATCTGGGAAGCCCGATACAAGATAATGGAAGAAACGATAGAAAAATAAATGAGCGGGGGAGACAGGCAGAAGTATTCCGGAGGAGTGTGAGAAGCATGTTATGGAGCAAGGATGTCCCTCAGAACAGCAAAAAGATCATATATTGGACGTACTATGTCCCTAGCCTGACGTATGCCTCGGAGACCTGGGTTATGAAAGGAAGGGAGAAGAGCAAAATACAGGCCAGTGAGATGAGGTTCTTGAGAAGCAGTATTGGAGCTACAAAGATGGACAGAATAAGAAATGAGAGGACCAGAGAATTAATGAAGGAGGAACCATTACAGGATGGTATAGAGAAATCTAGACTTAGATGGTATGGACATGTAAAACGAATGGAGGAGAAGAGGATGCCCAGGAGGATACACGAGACGAAGTGGGAAGGAAAGAGACCGAGAGACAGGTGGCTGAAGGGGGTGGAAGAAAGCGTGGAGAAGACTGGGCAAGGGTGGAGGCTGAGAGATGGTGGGAAGACAGAAGATGTTGGAGAGGCTTGTGTTCCAAACAGACCCGGCCAGTGGCTAGAAACTGTGCAAGATGATGATCATGAGTGTTATTTTCATTAAAGAAGAATTTAGTGTAAATCCAGGTGTCTTATGAAAACCGTGTTCAAAGATTGCTAATAACATAACTTAAAATTCAGAAATCCGGTGTTTGTTATTCTGCAATATAAGGTGACTTTCTTGTACTCAAGAATTTTATTTAATTATGAGATATGCAGTGAGTTTGGATATTTAAATTATCATACCGATATGTATCAAATTAGAATCAAACACCAATTGCAAACTCTGGTCATGCGTTTGAGATACCCTGTGCAGCTTTCATTATTAAATTTGGCGAGTTTCCTTCAATGTGGAGTCAATTTTGCCATTAAAAAATGCTTGACCAATGCAAAGTCGTGAATTTCATAATTGTTGTTCAGGGTTGATCTAAAATTCTGCCAATTTATGACATTTTACCAAGCTAAAATAGTCTTAACCAGCAACATTTATAACTGGATGAAAAACATTGTATTCAGGGATGCTTCCAAGTTTGTGTTTGAAGTGCACTATTGCTTCAAATGCACACCCTAATCTTTTAGACATAATTAGCCCGAAAGAAAAAGGGGTGTGTTACATTAAAGTAATTACGATAATAAGGTGTAGTCTCTTTACCTTGGCTTGTTTGGTGGTAGCATTGCTTATCAATAGGATTTCATTACATATCTTGTACTCCAAGTGGCCCACCTCGATGAGTACAAAAGTACGATTGAAGAAACGCATCAGAGGCATGGTAGCTATGGATGGTTCCCGGTAAACGCCACTCACTGTTAGAACGATGATGCTTTCCTGCAACACAACATACTGTATATTGTTTCTAGTAACAGGCTACCTTAATATGGGAACTTCCAATACCAGGAGGTGAATACTGATGAAAAGTGAAAACTTACCAAATTATGCAGCATGAGAGAGAACAAATAAATAAAATGGACAATAATGATGGCGATGATGATGATGAGATAGTAATGTTATTTTATATGTTCTCAAAAGAAAGTAGATGGATTAAGAAACATGATTTTTCTACAACAGTTGTCACATCATCATAATTGGATCTCGTAAATCATATCATGATTTTATCTGTAGCTTGCCATGGTGGGGGGAGTGGTTATCGTGTTGGACTACCAACCTTAAGCTTGCAGGGTTCGCTCCTGGCCTTGGTAAGAGATTTTCGAAAGGCGACAAAAATCTCGGCACGCATGTCATACGTTGTGGGCATGTTAAAGAACCCATTTGAATTCAGTAGGCCGTGTTCATAATGCCAAAATTAATCTCGGGATTTTCCGCCAACACAAAGTTCTTCCTTTCTCTACTAGAAAGCGCTATAGTGTCAAGGAGCTTAGATATCTAATCTCCTTGACTTTCATAAAGCACCAAGGAACACAACATTCGACATGCAAGCTGCCCTCTGGGCTTGCACCCGAGGCCATACAATATTATTATTATTCTTTCTTTCTCTCTCCGTTAGGGTCTTCTGAGGACCAGGAACCAATTTCAATGTTTAGTCCTTTGTTGATCTTCTTTCTTCTTCCTTCAGTGCTCCTTCATCTTTTCGCTGTGTCTCTTCTCTCTCTTCTGACCATTTTGAGCCTGTTTCCTTATATTGCCTTCCTTGGAGTCCTTCCATTCCCAATACCTTTTTTTTTGAAAATTTCCCTCTTTAGTGCATCATTGAATCCGAGGCCTGTTCCCTTCTTGAAAGCAAAAGTCTTATCCACTACTGGCTTGCTGGGCCTATTGTAATTCACCAGAGCCCTGTTAGCCGTCACTTTTCAGGGTTCCTGTAGGACCTTCACAGCTACCGTAACGGTCCCAGGGCACACGAAGTCCCCACTGTACTTTGCCCCTACAGGCAATCCCCTACATTGTGCCGTTGCCCGTCTCCCACGACATGCCAATGGAAGATGAAGGAGGTGGAAGAAAGCGTAAAGAGAGGAGAAGACTGGACAAGGGTGGAGGCTGAGAGATGGTGGGAAGACAGAAGATGTTGGAGAGGCTTGTGTTCCAAACAGACCCGGCCAGTGGCTGGAAACTGCA
Organism: Meconema thalassinum; assembly: GCA_946902985.2. Lineage (NCBI taxonomy): Eukaryota > Metazoa > Arthropoda > Insecta > Orthoptera > Tettigoniidae > Meconema > Meconema thalassinum. The sequence goes on from OX336391.1 coordinate 474,037,119, forward strand.
AGATGATGATGATGATGATGATGATGATGAGTGCATCATCTTCTCTTACATTGTTTCTTTCTAAATCTTCCTTTACTTCTTGAAACCAGGCTGTTGTCGATTTCTTTTTCCAAAGATATTTAAAAATCTGTTTGGTTAACCTGCTATCATTCATTCGATATAAATGTCCGAAAAATAACAATCGCCGCATCTTTATTGTCTCCGTTATGTTTTCAATGTTCCGATATATTTCTTCGTTACTGCTTAATTTCTAAAACTGTAGTTCTTAATGGACCGAGACTTTTGCGTATAATTTTTCTTTCTGATACTTCTAATTAATCCAATTTATAATTTAGTATTAGACATTCACTGGCATATAAGCATTCTGGTTTAATAGGGATGTAGCCGGAGAAAGTTCGCGCCAGATAGTGCTCGTGTAGTACTGGGTAAGCACAAGGCGATCGTCTTATGTTTCTTCCAGTCAGCTGCGAGGAATGTATAGATTGTGACCGAGATTTCTAAGCTAAAGTAAATTATATCTTCTCTAATTTCACTCCAAGACTATATTAATTAATTCTATAGGTATATACCCTAATATATTATGGACGATTTTCAGCGTTTAAGCGTTAAACATCTGCAAAATTAGCTACGGACTAGAGGCACTAAAACTAGCGGGAGGATGGAGGAATTAATAGCCTACAGCGATAAGAACAACATTCTAACACGCTTTATTATTCAGCATGCTTTCTCCTAAAGATTACAATTATTGAGTATTGTAGGCCTATATTGATAAATATATCTCCATAAGACTTAAATCATAAATAGAGATTTAAATATTCACCAGCTCCCCTTGCTTATAGACTTCGATTCATGTCTTTTCTTACGTTGATAGCTTACATGAAACTGCCGTGTTTTAAGGTAAACATAATCAAAGAAAGTTGACACCGGTAACTTCCGAAATTCATTGCAAGGTTTGGTTCTTATGTCATTTTGTCAATTTCTCAATAATTATCGTTCCCGTACCCCTTGAAAACGACTTCGGGGTACAATGTTTAAAAAGTTTGAGAATCCCTGCTTTAGGGCCACGAACTGTTTCCATTCATCTGACTATGTCTCAAGAATGTAGAAGTCAGTCGCTACCACATTCTCCATCGGGCAAATGGAAGTTGATGATTAATTCTGATTTCAAGAAACCAACTATAATACGATTGCTGCGACATGTATTATTGAAGTATTTGTCCGAGTATTGATATCTTTGAAAATGGGAGTCACAAATGTTACATTCACTTCTTCGTGTATATTGACGATTTCTTCCAGTACTTCAATGGAGATGATTTCTGCAGATTCCGATATTGTAGGCTTATCGTGGTAATCCGGCAATTTTCTCGTGTGTGGCCTCTTTCTTTTTTTGTTGCGTTCGTAGTCCACGGGAAAAGCGCCCGGTTTTAATCTTGCTCTCTCACCTTCAATTACAAACGCATAAATTCAGTGGTTGTTATCGAAATATCTAATCAGTTTATAGGTACAAAATATGAATCATTTCCCTTTGTACATCACACTTACCCAACACAGTTTTCGTAAAGTCATTAGGTTGAAAATTATGGGAACACACTTATATTTTCGGTCAGATTGTTCTCACCGAAATGTTTCCTTCTAATAGCATGTAACCATTTCTTCCTCATTTCTTTATTTTGTGGAATTTGTGAAACGAAAACGGGCTTCGCTGATTTTTGCAAAGAGGAACACTGCAATAGCTCGGCATAGTCACGAAAATAACAATTTAAACAACTTAAATTCGTGGATATCAGCGGCATGAGAACACAGGAGACAACTGAAGAGCGCCTTGCACTTACCCAGTATAACAGCAGTGCGCTCTATCGGTGCTAGTTCTATACATCTCTATTACTGTTCTATAGTGCTGTATTTTCAATTTCTTAGATAAACATTTTTGCTATAGATATTACTGGTTATACCATATGCTCTTTGAATTTTGTGCACTCTTTCTTCTACAGCAGATTTTTCTAAGCCATTCTTCTGAATTATTTCCCCCAAATATTTGAACTTATCTACACTCTTAATTTGACCAATTTTTGTTATTAGGGTTTCTGTTTTTTCTCCCTAATGTTATAGGTGATATATTCTGCTCCTTAATTTCTTATTCCAAATTCGTACAATTTTTTCCAATTTTTTCCAAGATACACCTGTATTTATTTTGAATGGTTTTGAAATTTCTCCCCAATATTTTACCTTTGAAATAGTGTCTGTGAGGGTTCCATGGATTAGGTTTGCCAGTTTAGATTGAACTCCATTTCTCTGATTACTTTATCTAGAGTTTCCCTGTCGACAGAATCAAAAGCCTTTTTAAAATCTATAAATGTCACTATTATGGTTTTAGAAGATAATTGTCTGTGTCAAATTATGGACTTTAGGTTGAATATTTGTTCTGAGCAAGATCTGCTTTTCTAAATCCACTTTGATATTCACCTAAATGACTGTCAAGTGTTGCTTCTACCCTGTTTAGTAGTATTACTGAGAATATCTTGTAGGCCACTGTCAAAAGGGATATACATCTATAGTTGTTAACATCTTGCTTATTAACTTTCTTATGCACAGGATGTATAAGGGCCACTTTCCATTCTTCCGGGATAGTTTCTGTTTTCCAGATTTCTTGAAAAATGATTTCAAGGTCACCTATGATTTTTGGTTGAGACCACTTTATGAGTTCAGCCGTAATGGAGTCTTCTCCACTAGCTTTGTTTTGTTTTAGGGTTTTAATTGCTTTTACAATATCCTCAATTTCTGGAAATTCTATCTTGTTGATTGATTCTCCACAGTTCAGAAGTCGATCAAAGTACTTTGCTAGTATTTCACAATTCTCGATATCAGTTAGATCTAGTCTGCCATTTTCAACTTTGAAGCAAATACTTGAAGCTTGATAACTCTTAAAATTATTTTTGAAAGTCTGATAGAAATTTCTGGAGTTCTTTTGACAAAATTATCCTGCATATCAACAAGTTGTGACGTTTCAAACGAACATTATTATTATCTCTTTAGTGAGTTTCTGAATTATTAACTGGATGGTCAACCTGGATGTTGCACTTCAGCTATTGTAAGTTTCTTCAAACTGTTTAAATGACTGGGTGTTCTGCGCTTCTCACCGTCTATACCATGCATGTAATACTTTTTGCATGTGCGACATGGAGTGCATAAGTAAACTCAAGTCAAGTAATTACTGCATCAGGCTTCTGTAAGATGGTAAAGAAGTGGAAGGATAGGATGATGCCATAGCTGGGCCCATATCGTTTACGAGATCAAACATACCAAGATCCCAGAGCTGAGCGAAAGTAAACCAGAGGGGACAGGCGTGCTCTGCAAGGAAGCAAGCCTAAACTGAGCCCTACACTGACTGTCACTCTATGTTTCAACACAAAACAGGGGTGGTTACGGGGAGAAAACACACAACATTATGTATAGAAATAAAAGAGGGAAGTAGGAGAAAAGTACTACTTGGAATTATAAGTACTAGCGGACCTGTGCGAGAAATCTCGCATGTCCATAAGTCTTACTTTCCCCAATAGGTTTATAATGAGTGACTTAAGGAGAAAGGTTGTTATGTTATTATTTCAACCAAATGATTATAGAACACCGTTTTCATTTCAGTTAGAATTCCAAGCTGTGCGTTCTCTAACTAAAAGGCAATCACTGAAAATTGGATCATCATAACACACACCAGTTATTCGATATTTATGAAAGCATCTTGGCCAAGATTTCCTGCTTTATCTTCTTGGCTGAGGAGCGTCCTTCTCCCTTATCAGGACAGCCCTCGTTGGAAAACTTCTTCACGACCCGCTTGCAGTGAGGCTTCCTTGTTCCTAAGTGCAACGATCAGCGCTAAACTCCTTTGCACGTTACCTACATGGGTGCTTTCCTTGTCCTGTGTGTAGCGCTCAACGCTAAACTCCTTTGCACGTTACCTACAGGGGTACTTTCGCTTTCCCGAGTGGAGCGTCAGCATGAGAGCGTGCTGTGGCTGGTTTCTTTCTTTGATATTTACGAAATTAAAATGCAATTCGTCACTGTTGATTCCATTTCTGTGCTGAGTCCATTGATTGAGAGCTTAGCCGTAACACTCGGTTATTCGACACATTTCAGTCAGAATTGCAAGTTGTACGTTCCCTAACTTAAGAAGGCAATCACTGAAAATTGGATCATCATAACACTCATTGGTTATTCGATAATTATGAAATTATACGATTTGAGTACCCAATCCATTGATTTAGTAATTCTGAAAACCATGGGAAATGATAGAAGAAAAACCTGTAAATGAATTAATGTTTAATAGTTCTAAGGTTTTAGATGCCGTAACACACGCCGGTTATACGATTTAGAGTACTCAATCCAATGATTTACTGTTTCTGAAAACCATGGGAAATGATCGATATTTATTTATTTATCGTATGGCTTTTAGTGCCGGGAGCGTCCGAGGACATGTTCGGCTCGCCTGAGTCTGTAGCTGCATCCAGCGGATACCCTAAAGGGTGAGCTACAAGTTCCGTTCAATTTCAAGTAGTTCCAACTTTCGCCACCAGATATCAATGCTACCTAGTGGTGAACGTTGGAACTTTGATCGAGCGTTCTGACGATATCTAACCTAACAAATTTTGCTTTACACAAGTTTAGTCTGTGAAAGGATCTTTTACATGCCACAAATCTATGACAAGGGACCGCCGGCATTACTTCCCCTCCGAAGGAAGGCATACTGAAGGATTTTTGACGCTCTTAAAAAATCCGACGACTTCGGCCGGGTTTGAACCCGCTATCTTGGGCATAGCAGTTCAGCATGCTACTGACTACGCTACCGAAGCCGATATTTATGAAATTAGAATGCAGAAGAAAAGCCTGTAAAATAAATTAACGTTTAATAGTTTTAAGGATTTAGACGACAACTCATAATTGCAGCATGTTAGAGCATCAGTATCTGCAAATCTCACACTTCTTACAAAAATTGATATTTATGCAATTCGAATGCATTTCGTCACCGCTAATTTATTAAATTATACGATTACACATTCCTTTTTATTTACTGTTTCTGAAATCCTCATCTCATCTCCATACTCTGAACAAAGATGTCGCACGCTGTACAACGCGAGTAAACGTGCTCCGCAATTCACCTGCCATATCAGCAAGATAAGATTCATTTGAATATTCGTGGGCATGCTAGTGTTCTACTTAATTTACTCGAATAAAAGTGAAGTGCTATGACGCTTAAGGCCGTAAATGAACGAATAACTAAGTTCGAAGAGCGAATGGCTGAATTCCAAGCAAGCTTGGAACAAGCCATGGCTGCTAGTGCGACCAGTGCTGCCAACCCCTGCGACACACTCACCGGCCTCCCTTCAGACTTTAAGGACTTTCGTGAAGCTATATCAAGTGAATTAGGCGAGATGAAGAAGGAAGTAAACCATCTGCAGGAACGCATCGACCAGCAGGACATTCAGATTGACGAGGCAGAGCAGTATAGCAGAAGGAACTGCCTTCTCCTTCATGGAGTAAGTGAGACCCCTGGGGAGGAATTGGGAACTTTAAAAACCAGACTGAACATCGAATTGTCTATGGACAGTATAGATAGATGTCATAGACTGCGCCGTATGAAGAGGACGACAGCTGAGGTGGTATCTGCAGGAAACAGGCCTATCATCATTAAATTTCTCAGGTACCATGAGAGAGACCGCATCTGGCGTGCCAAGCGAGCTCTTAAAGGTACAACTACTCGTTACCGAATCTCTGACGTCCACAAGGAAGGAAGTGTTGCGTAAAGCACGAGACTTCTGGGGTATGCGGCGGGTTTCAACGCAGGATGGCCGCATTATCGTCCATTTAGAAGACAGGAAGAAGCTAAACATTAGCACACCTAAGGAATTGAACTTTCACATGGGATGGTTAGGTGGATTATCAGAGCAATAAGACCATTGTGATGTGCCTACCAAACATTATTATTACTATTATTGTTATTTTTATTATTATCATTATTACTAGGTTTACGTGTGTGATTGTGTGTGTGTGTTATATTAACCAGCAAGCGGTCCAGTTCTCCAGGAAATCCAGGTAAGATTTTTTTTATGGTCTCAGTTAAAGTATGTCCGTTAGTCAGGTAGCTACGGTGTTTTCCAATGACAACGACCTTAGCTCTAAGAATAGAACTCTCCTCACCCCTCTCCCTACCATAGACGCCAGCAGCTTATTGAAACACGAACTTTTACCATATCCTCACACCCTCCAGTGTTGTCACTTAAACAGCCTAAGTTTGCCCGCACACTTTGACGAAATTCAGGCTATATTTAGCAAAACTAGTGTCCATTTGATAGGAATGAGTGAAAGCTGGTTATCGCCTTCAATTCCAAACAGCATGGTTCAACTTGATGGTTATAATGTCCATCGTCATGACCGCACTAATAAGAAGGGAGGAGGTATCATTCTCTACTGTAGAGATGACCTGAAGAGCCGTGTCATTTGTACCTCATCGACCGGCGATTTGCCGAGGACGGAGTTCCTGTTCGTTGAAGTAGTTGCTAGTGGACAGAAAATACTTATTGGAGTGGTTTACCGACCACCTAAAGTATCTTATATGGCCGAGTTTGAAACGTATCTACTTAACTTGCTACCAACGTACGAACATATCATTATATTAGGGGATTTCAACACTAATCTACTTACGAAGAATTACGATACTAAGAAATTAGAAGACATGTTTTCCTCATGTGACTTGACTATCCTTCCTTCAAATCCTACTAACCATGTACATACTACAAACAACATTTCCCACACCTTAATAGATCTCAAAGTGACTAACAACCCTCAGAAAGTGGTAACTCACGGACAGATTTCAGTACCGGCAGTGTCCACCCACGATCTTATATTTCTCGCTTACTCACTATGCGTTCCAAAATATAAACCTAGGTATATAACGTGCAGGAATATGAAAGATATCGATATGTATGAATTAAGGTACGATGCCTACATTCTTCCGTGGAATGACATTTTAAATCGGAAAGACATTGATGCAAAAATAAATAAATTTAATTCGTTAATACACAGTCTATACAACAAACATGCACCCAAAAGACAGATAAGAATATCACGCAAACCTAATCCATGGTTAACCTCTGATGTTAAACATGATGTCTCAACGTGATACACTCTACCGACATTACAAACGTACCCTAGACCCAAGTGACTATGAAAATTATAGAATAATGAGGAATAGAACTAAACAAATCATCCGTAATCTTAAGTTTAAATATGTTCGTGAATCAACAAGGAATCTAAATATGGCTAGTGCTTGGAGGCATCTCCGAGCCATGGGCATAGGCAAAACACGGGAACAGCTTCAGGTACCTGACATTCCACTTGACGATTTAAATACGTATTTCACGGAAGAGAGAGTTCAGTCTAATCCGCTTAACATACCTCATGTAAATAATGACCCATCATTTGTCCCACAAAGTCACCCATGCTTTGCTTTTCGTACTGTCAGCACTAATGAAGTTAAGAAAGTCTTGTATTCTATTAAATCGAAAGCTAGTGGTGTCGACGATATTCCTATAACTTTCGTACATAATATCATTGGCGCTATTCTACCCATTCTCACCCATATTTTTAATTACTGTCTCAAAAACGGCACATTACCTGCAATTTGGAAGTACGCTAATGTAATCCCACTTCCCAAGAACCCAGGCTCTAAACTTCTATCCGATTACCGTCAAATTTCTATTCTCCCCGCTCTTTCCAAAGCGTTAGAACGGTTGGTACATACTCAAATACTGGAATACCTGCACGCTCACTCTCTTCTGGATTCACTTCAATCTGGCTTCAAGAAGGGCCATAGCACAGCAACTGCTTTACTAAAAGTGACTGATGATATCAGACAAGCAATGGACGAAAGACAAGTGACAATACTCACACTCCTTGACTTCAGTAGGGCTTTTGACACGATACATATCCAGACATTGTTGAAGAAACTTGCATGCCTTTTCGGTAATGAGGCTTTAAAATGTTTCACCGCATATCTTACAGATCGCATGCAACGTGTAATAACACAAGATACTGCTTCACAGTGGCGACTCAGGAAGGCGGGAACCTCTCAGGGTTCTGTTCTTGGTCCTCTTTTGTTTGTCCTTTATATTAATGACATCTCCTCAGTAATAAAATATAATAGATATAATCTTTATGCGGATGACCTCCAAATTTACTGTCACGTTGGTATCAAAGATATAGCGAACGCGATACGAGATGTAAACACCGACCTGCAACAAATCAGCGTGTATGCTAGTGATAACGCTCTCCTTCTCAACCCCAAAAAGACCCAAGTTATTATAATCGGCTCGCAGGGATTATTGAATTCCATGTATAAAACCTACACTACCCCTCCTGTGACTTTAAATGCAACCGTAATCCTGTTTAGTAAAACAGTGAAACACCTCGGTATGACTCTGACTGAAACTCTTAACTGGTCTGCACATGTAAGTAATACTTGCAGGAAGATGTACGCAACGCTACAACCACTCAAACGGCATAAGGACATTTTACCACAAGACGTGAGGATAAAACTTATTGAGACTTTGATACTACCAATACTTGACTATTGCGACGTGGTTCTTGTTGATGCAACTAGCGAACAAACTAAAAAACTGCAACGAGCATTGAACTCTAGTCTTCGGTTTGCTTTCAACTTGAATTACGATTCTCACGTAACCCCTAGCTACAAAGCTCTTTCTTGGCTGAAACCTGAAGGCGTCGAAATTTTCATATTCTGACGTCGGTATATCGAACCCTAGACGAAAATCTCCCACTGTATATTTTTTCGAAATTTAATTCCCTGTCCTCATTTCATAATTTTAATACTAGATCTGGCTCTTCCCTCGCTATTCCCGTTAACCACTCTTCCAAGTACAATAAATCCTTCGTTGTGACTGGGTCGCGACTTTGGAATACACTCCCAGCTGACGTAAGGAAATGCAAGACCTACACAAAATTTAAGACTGCTTGCAGAGATTTCCTTTTGAACACCGCTGACTGTTTCGTGTGACTGGTGATGGATGATAGACAGCATGATTGAGCCATTATGGTATATAAATAACTTTGTCGATTCAAAATTAAAATACCCAGTTATTTACTAGATCTAACACTATCACTTATTATTATTATTATTAGTATTATTATTGTTTCAGGTAACAATTTTATATGTTTCTTTGCTTGATGTGCATTGCTATCTTTATTTTTTATGTCCTGTATTATTCTAACTTAATTCCTAGTTTACGTATCTTATTCATATTCATTCATTTATTCAATGGTAGTATTTGTGTATTTTATTATAACTATGTGGTTAAGTGTAAGAGAGGGCCACGAGCCCTAACTTCGCCACTGCAAAAGACATAAATAAATAAATAAATAAATCCATGCAGAATGATAAAGGAAAGATCTCAGAATGTTAAAATGACACTAAACAGGCGTCACAGCGACTAAGATGTGAAGTGGACAGCAATTATGGAGCGTATTTTCCTACAGCAACACTTCGTATAAATTATAGACATTTACGAAATTAGAAAATCTCGCTTGTTCATAAACCACACATTTCCCAATAGGTTTATAATGACAGACTTAAGGAGAAAGGTTGTTATGTTTACATTTCAACCAAATGATTATAGAACACTGTTTACATTTCAGTTAGAATTCCAAGTTCTACGTTCTCTAACTAAAAGGTAATCACTGAAAATTGGATCATCATAACACACACCAGTTATTCGATATTTATGAAAGCATCTTGGTCAAGATTTCCTGCTTTGTCTTCTTGGCTGAGGAGCATCCTTCTCCCTTATCAGGACAGCCCTCGTTGGAAAACTTCTTCACGCCCCGCTTACAGTTGTTCCTAAGCGCAACGATCAGCGCAAAACTCCTGTGCACGTTACCTACAGGGGTGCTTTCCTTGTTCTGTGTGTAGCGCTCAATGCTAAACTCCTTTGCACGTTACCTACAGGGGTGCCTTCGCTTTCCCGAGTGGAACGTCAGCATGAGAGCATGCTGTGGCTGGGTTCTTTCTTTGATATTTATGAAATTAAAATGCAATTCGTCACTGTTGATTCCATTTCTGTGCTGACTGCATTGATTGAGAGCTTAGCCGTAACACTCACCGGTTATTCGATACATTTCAGTCAGAATTGCAAGTTGTACGTTCCCTAACTTAAGAAGGCAATCACTGAAAATTGGATCATCATAACACTCATCGGTTATTCGATATTTATGAAATTATACGATCTGAGTACCCAATCCATTGATTTAGTAATTCTGAAAACCATGGGAAATGATAGAAGAAAAACCTATAAAAGAATTAATGTTTAATAGTTCTAAGGTTTTAAACACCGTAACACACGCCGGTTATACGATTTAGAGTACTCAATCCATTGATTTACTGTTTCTGAAAACCATGCGAAATGATCGATATTTATGAAATTAGAATGCAGAAGAAAAACCTGTAAAATAATTAACGTTTAATGGTTTTAAGGGTTTAGACGACAACACATAATTGCAGCATGTTAGAGCATCAGTATTTGCAAATCGCACACTTCTTGCAAAAATTATATTTATGAAATTAGAATGCAATTCTTCACTGCTAATTTATGAGGCCAATATGATGATGATGATGAAGATAGTTTTAAGGTTGTAGACGACAACTCTAGCATGATACAGCAACAGTATTTGCAAAAAGCATACTACTTACAAAAATCTATATTTATGGAATTAGAATGCAGAAGAAAAACCTGCACCCAATCCATTGATTTACTGATTCTAAAAATGAGATAGACGAAAAACTTTTAGAGAATTAACGTTCAATGTTTTAAGGTTTTAGACGACAACTCAAGATTGCAGCATTTTAGAGCAACAGTATTTGCAAAAAGCACAATTCTTACAAAAATCAATATTTATGGAATTACAATGCAGAAGAAAATCCTGTACCGTATCGCGGCATATTAACAAACCTGGAATATAATAAATCCATTGTTTAGACGGATGAGCTTAGTCATGTTTGTGCTGAGTCCATTGATTGAAAGCTTAGCACTAACACTCGCCGGTTATACGATTTGAGTACCCAATCCATTGATTTAGCCTACTGATTCTGAAAACGTACACATTCCTTTATTTACTGTTTCTGAAATCGATGCAAAATGATAAAGGAAACACCTCAGAATGTTAAAATGACGTATGAAAGGCGTCACAGCGGCCAAAATGTGAAGTGGACACCAATTATGGAGTGTATCTTCCTGCAGCAACAGTAACTGCAAATCTCACACTTCGTACAGTTTTTTAGAAGTCATTTTTTAAAGAAATTATAGATATTTATGAAATTAGAGTGCAATGAGTCACTGGCAATGTATATTCTCTTTCATTTGAATGCTCATTTTTCACGATCGGTCTCTTGTGAGCGCCGCAGGAGGGATGCATACTACTGAAATAATATATATGATATTCAAGAACCCAAAATCATCCAATGAGAGAGAGAAACACATACAGACTTAAAAGTTTTGTTACCTCGGAGAAGATCACACCAGCAGGCCATAAGTTCAATACCACACATGAACTGTAACTAAATGGTGAGACAAAGATGGATAGGGAGTGACACAAGCGTCTTAAGAAGTATAGAACACCAGTATGGTCTCGGTGAGAATTCCCAAGGAAGATAAGAATAAAATAATATCAATTATCATAGAAGTGAAGTTATTCCATACCACCACGCAACAAGCATATGCGTCCAATACACATGGGCAACAGAGAGTTACTCTTAACAATGACAACCGTATCACTAATAGATGTGATATGACAGATAGGTATGGGCCGTATTTTTTGGTGATAGCGATACGCGCAATTTTTTTTCATATCTTCTTTCTTGCCTATATATGACCTTCTAGGTGCCGTATTTTAGCAAAATAAACTCGCGAAATATCACAAAATCTGATTTATTGTGCGAATTGCAGAAATAATCACGAAATATACTCCACTTGGTATGAAAAATGCTAAATATTATTGTAAAAGCTCTCCAATAAACGTTTAAATGCTTCTGAGGAATTGACCGTGGTGGTTTCTTCTCATTTGATTGATAGTGCTGCATATTCTCTACACAAATGTCCACAAAGCCGGAAGTATGTGTATTCAGTACCGCGATCTGTAAGGCTAACGATGAAAGTCGATATCTGCTATTGAGTACATTAAAGGGCGTTGTGGTCGTAGATACAGCAGTGCGAGTTTGCGACTGATAAAACTAACTTTATCGGCAAACATCCAGCATTTAGGTATAAAAATGCCGAAATCTAAAGTCACAACAGTTTACTAGAGGGCCGAGGAACACAGCTGTGATGGGTTCTATGTATTCGATGCTGCAAGAAACATTCTAATGTGTAAATACTGCAATGTTCATATTCAATGGGAACGAAAATACACGTGCGTGCGATAAACACTGCAGGGATTCAGAAACTCATAAAAAGAAGATTTAATAACAAGGATACATTAAAAGAGTGGTCTTCAAAACCTCTTATCTCATAATTTGTTAGATTTACCCCATACCATAAGGAAGAATTCAGAAGAAACATCGATCATTATAACAATTTATTTTACGAAATACCCATAGTGTCAGTTTTAACACCGAAATCAACAGTTTTATTTCACCAAAAAATAAGGCCCTTACAGATAGGACAAGGGAGAAGAGATAAAAGAATTGAGGTTTGACAACTGTATAAATTTCCATGGAAGTAGAAAACAAAATTCAGCCTAATCGTGGTTTCCCCATTTTCACCACCAGGCAAATGCCTTTCAATAGGTCCATGGTCGATTTCTTTCCAAAATTCCTTCCCCAACCCATCCTGAAAAGAAAATACAGGGTCATTGCTTGCATTAATAAAATTATTATTAATACATGCCTTCAACAGGACATGTTTCAACGTTCCTTCATGTCGCCGTCCGCTGTACAAGGCTTTTCACAAACAAACTTGAAAGAAATAGGTAAAATATCATAATGTATACAGGGTGTCCCACCTAACTCTGCGACCTCAAATATTATCGAAATGAAACAAGATGTGAAAAATCTACTTACGCAGGAATGTAGCCACGTCAGGGGGTCACACGATGGGATTATATGCACAATTCAGGAAATTATAACAATATCACTTTCAACACAAAGTTGCCTTTTTTTTTAAACGGAACATACATGTTTTTTCCAGCAAAATCAAAAGTAAACATACAATTATTGATAACAGAATTGGTTACACTTCTCTAAACCTCGTACCTTCTGAAATAACTAACGTTGTAGAGAATGGCAATGGAGACACTGTCACGTTTAACACAAGTGTAGAACTGTGCACATAGTACAAAAGGTACAATTACCGATTTCCTAAACAAACGTGTGGCCTATAGCTTAAAGAAACGTCATGTTTTTAAATTACATTTAGCACGTAAAAGGCATTCACAAGTAAGCAGTAACATCTTAACTGATGAAACTGTGTCACTTCAGCAGATGTTCAATGTGACAAACGTTTGTGTTTGGAACAGTTACTCATGTAACCGCCAGAGGGCTGCACCATCAGATATGATTGAGAAGGCTGTGGATGACCATGTGTATGGTATCTTTGCGTTTCAATTGTCTCTTTATTATTAGTTAAGTTCCTTGGGCATCAAGAAGGATTGTATTATTAAAGTACGAGCCGAGATAAGCCTCTCCTTTGAAAATAAATATAAATGTGTAACTTATTGTCTGTGGAGAGAGCTTGCCTTCACAATTGGAGGTGAAACATTGGTCCTCTGGGTCGGGATAGATAATACTTTTACGTATTAGACATCAAAAATGCTCACAAAAAAGGTATGTGACAATTGATTTCAAACAGTGTGACAATTATCCTAATTATCCTGTTAATACTTCCTCTCTGCTCACAATCTTAATTATGGATGTCGCTGAAAAGAGAGGACTCATCAAAAAAAGAGCTGTAATAAAAGCTCGTCTGACACGAATTGTCAGCTACGTAGATAGTTTTCAACAAGGTGGCAACTTGAACGACATTCGTGTTAGGCAGAAGTTATTACACACTTCCAAGGAAGAGTATAACGTAGTACAAGGCCAGTTAGAAATTGAAGACACTGAAGAATCACATGATATTGATAGGGAGATATTTGAAGAACTGTGTTTAGAGATAGAGTCTAGGATGGACACCTTACTAGAACCCAATTCACCATCACAACCTGTTCCGTCTAACCCCCCAAAGATTGCATTGCCAACATTCAGTGGCATAATATCTAGCTTCAGACACTTCAGCGATACCTTCCAGTCACGGGTGATAAACAATACGTGTCTGACCGACATTCAAAGATATCATTATTTACTATCATGTTTATCTGGCGAGCCCCATAAATTATTAGAAAACTTACCTGTTACAGATAATAATTTTAGAGTAGCCTGGGAGTTGATCATCCAAAGATACGATAACCCCAAACTAATTGCGGACTGTCACATTAAGGACCTACAGCAAGAACTGAGTCTCCTAAAGAACTCAGGCAGTTACTCAACCAGCTGCTAAGTAACTTAAATGCAATAGAAGTGTTGGAGGTGGACACTCCCCTACACGAACTAATCCTATCACACATGGTTTTGGAGAGAGTCAATCTGAACCTTAGAAAGCAATGGGAATCCAAAACCTCCAGTACAAATATTCCTAGTTTGAAAGATTTAGTCAATTTTTTAGAAGGAACTGCTCAGACATTGGAGCTTATTCATCGCGACAAACAACTGATCCCTCATTAGAACTCTGATAGATTTTCCATAAGGTCGTTTCTCAGTACTGCAGTGTGTGCATTTTGTAGGCATTCCCACAAGCTTACAAAATGTTCGAAATTTAAGGATACGGATCTTTCAACCAAACTAGAAATCGTCAAAGTGAACAATCTTTGTTTCAATTGTTTGAGCGTTGGCCATAGGCAAGTAGAATGTACAGAAGGCAATTGCCGTATCTGTAACAACAAGCATAATACCTTGTTACATAGGGTCCAAGAGGGGCATCACAAGAGTACAAATTCAAGTGATTTCCGGCCTTATCAACAGACATACTGGACTGTGAAGGATAACTACAATCACGTAGACGTTCTTCTGTCAACAGCTGTAATAAGAGTAACGGACTATAGAGGGAAAACGTTCGAGTCCCGAGCGTTACTTGACAGTGCTTCACAAATGAACTTTTTGTCTAAATCTTTAGCTGACCGCATAGGAATAAAATTAAGTCGTCAGTCTATTCCTATAAGTGGCATCTGTGATGCCGAGGCTGCTGAATCATCACATATTTGTCAAATTCATGTCTCATCTAGGGTTACCGACTACAATGTGCATGCAGTTTGTGCAGTGCTGCCTCGCATTACAGGTCTGCTTCCAACAACACCCTTTCGATAGTTCTGATTGGCAAATACCTGCAGACATTGAATTGGCTGATCCTCAT
Organism: Meconema thalassinum; assembly: GCA_946902985.2. Taxonomy (NCBI): domain Eukaryota; kingdom Metazoa; phylum Arthropoda; class Insecta; order Orthoptera; family Tettigoniidae; genus Meconema; species Meconema thalassinum. The sequence continues at coordinate 474,052,619 of OX336391.1, forward strand.
TTCAATAAACCGGATCAAGCCGACCTTCTCTTAGGAGCATCTATATTCTTTGATTCGCTCTACAGTGGTCAATTCAAGCAAGAGAATCATCCTACTATACAGAACACAGCATTTGGTTGGTTGGTAGAATACCAACACAATCTATCAAGGTTGAGAAGAAACATGTAATGTCTTACCTTATCCGTAATGATGTACTTCACAAACAAGTTGATCAATTATGGCAACAAGGAAATAAGGATGGTGAAGCAGAGTCTTCGGGTTCCATGTCGGGCAAGTTGAGTGAAGAGTGGCTGAAGGAATTGCAGGCCAAGCAAGACGAGAGGTGAATCAAGAAGATGAACGGTACGGCGGACTCGACTGGTAACAAGACGCGACGAGACACGAGTCGAACAGGTGGCGGTGATACTGGCGATAAGAAGCCTTCTTCCGTTAAGGTTCTTGCTTCCCGTTTTGAAAACATTCACCTCCACACGGTGCCCCCCAAAGACCAATCCTTTGTGAATACTGCCGAGTGTGATTCGTGGCTCTCTAAAAGTACATTGAGCAATTCCGTCAAGTCCCCGACGTTCCCAGTTCCTACGACAACAGGCAATCTGACTTTGCCTGCCCCATCTCAATCTATGAACTATGATAGTGCAAATGACTTCCTATCTAGCTATCCAGCAAACTTATGTGAGAACCGTTTCGACAATGGTTTTCACACAGGCGTGTCATCTGTAAAGAAGCATTGGTCAAAAGACTACCTACCCCAGCTACAACAATGCACCTGGTGGACTTCTGATGCAGCGAACCTTCAGACTGGTACTCTGTGCTTTTGAAGGAAGACAACCAACCACCACTTGTATGGCAGACGGGGATCATGGTCGATGTTCACCCCGACAATGACAGCCTCGTGCGTATTGTGACAGTGCGCACTTCAAGGGGGACCTACAAGCGCCCAGTGACGAAGGTCTGTGCAATTCCGCAAGACAAGTGAAGTGCTTGAATTCAATATGTTATTTGATGCAAACGAAGATGGGACAGTGATCGAAAAGGATTATTTTGCTTTCATAAGATATGCTTTCTAGTTTCATTGTTGTAATTTATATAAATTACGGTGGGCTGAATGTTTGGAACAGTTACTCACGTAACCGTCAGAGGGCTGCACCATCAGATATGATTGAGAAGGCTGTGGATGACCATGTGTATGGTATCTTTGCGTTTCAATTGCCTCTTTATTATTAGTTAAGTTCCTTGGGCATCAAGAAGGATTGTATTATTAAAGTACGAGCCGAGATAAACCTCTCCTTTGAAAATAAATATAAATGTGTAACTTATTGTCTGTGGAGAGAGCTTGCCTTCGAAACAGTTTGCATCAATGCACTTCAGTAGACGGTGAACAAGAGAGCGTTGTACTGATCCCAGTGTTTCCACAGATATTTCCGCACACGCTGCAGTAATACGCTGTTGCATATTCGCTATTGTAGTTGGGACTTCCTGATTGACTCTATCTTTCAACGCACCCCTGAGAAAGTAGTCTAATGGCGTCAAGTCGGGGGACCGTGCTGGCCATCTCACAGGACCACCACGTCCTATCCACCAATTTGGAAACTTCGCATCAATTACATCTCTAGCACCACGAGCGAAATGTGCGGGGCACCCATCATGCTGGAACCACATTGATACACGAGTTTCCAATCCCACGTTCTCCATGAGAAGGGGTAACATGTCTTGAAGAAATGATGCATATCGCTGTCCGTTTAGTGTTCCCTGATTTTAAAAAATAGGGACTTACAATACGGTTGCCAATAATACCACACCAAACATTGATACTCCACTGTTGTTGGTTAGCAACCTCGCCAAGCCAGTGGGGGGTTTCCACGTACCAGTAGTGCATGCAAACAATCCAGCTGTGTGTAGGCCAACGGCATGCACTGCACTGTTGTTAAACGTCACGAACAGTAGCTCTTTTAACATCCTCTATAACTTTAGTTATTTCAGAAGGTACGAAGTTGAGAGAAGTGAAACCAATTCTGTTATCAATAATTGTTTACTTTTGATTTTGCTAGAAAAAACATGTATGTTCCGTTTAAAAAAAATTAACTTTGCATTGAAAGTGATATTGATATAAGTTCCTGGATTGTGCATATCCTCCCATTGTGTGACCCCCTGACGTGGCTACATTCCTGCGTAAGTAGATTTTTCACATATTGTTTCATTTCGATAATATTTGAGGTCGCAGAGTTAGGTGGGACACCCTGTATATGCCTATAGAAAAAATACAACACTTGGTAAAATAACAAAAATTTTAAAAATTGAAATATTTCATCCAAATCTGTATGGACTCCATATCAACATAAGAAGTGTATTCAACGATGTGACGAGGAGGGAGAAAAAAAAATATCACACTTTACCACTAGCAAGGCCACATTGTTTTAAATGTTCATTTTCAAGTCCCAAATAACCATCATTAAGGTGACACACCAGTCATACACAATTTCATTTGTTCTAACTCACGAGATTCATTAACAACCACGACAGTTTACAGAAAGATAACATCGGTTCGACCACCTCCAGTTGAATGACTCAGCATATCATCTGGCACAGACAGTCTACATTTCAAAAGAGTGAATCCAGAATAACATCACGCAATACCGGCACAGACAGCCCACATTATAGTGAACCAGAAAAACATCATATGGAATTGCTACTTAGCCCCATCGTATGTACCCGTATCGACAGAAGAAATGTATTCAACCATGTAACAAGGAGAGAGAGAGAAAAAAAGAACATATCTTCACTAGCAAGGCCATGTTTTAATTATTAATTTTCAAGTGACAAATAACCATCATAAAGAGGACACACCAGTTATAGACAATTTCATCACAAGATTCATAAACTACCACAACAATTTTCAACAAGAGATATACACCGATTTCGAATGAAATAATCCAATTTTTAACAATTTTGTTATTTTACCAAGTGGTGTATTCTTTTTTTTTTTAAACATGAGTGTTTCCGAAGAGGGCTTGTAAGCCTTGCTAAACATTATTAATTTCACACCTTTTCTGATATGTCTCCATTTCAGATTTTCAAAACTTAAAGTAATTGTACGTGGGACACGATCAGGCTGTATGAAGGGACAGCATAGAAAACATGTATCGCTTGGGGTAGTATTTAAAGTTGGTATGTATAATGAGAATTTTACTGAACTGCATTCTACGAATTCAGTTCTGTTTCAAAAGTTGTTATTTTCTCAGTGTTATTCCCTAGCCAAACTTCACTGAGATATTCCAGAAATCATTTGAGAAAAGAACTAGGTCAATTTAGAAGCCAAGAAACCTCTTCTTTGCTGGATCAAACCAAGAGCTGTCAGCTCTAGTTTGACTCTTGGTAATTCCCATTAAACTGTCATGTTTTCAAAAGTAACAGTTGAGATATGCAGGATCCTTCGAAACCCTCTTCATTTGTGTTATCCTACCCAAAACAAATATTAAACTTAAAGAAATGTTTCTTTTCTTTCCTCAGTTATGTATGCAGAAATGGTTCAGAAACTTTATTTAATGTGTATGTTGCTTGTTTTGCACTTTTAACATTTTATGGAAATGCTGTTCAATATATATAATAATGTGCATGCATATGAAAAGGGACCAATTGTAGGGTGTTACATTAACACAGTTTCTGGGTTGCAGTTATTTAAATAGTTGTTTTCTGTATTTGAGGTTGTTTATCTTCTAGAAGAATTAACTTAGAGTGTAAAAAATAGTTTAATAGCTTAGAAAATTAGCCAGGAAAATTAACTATTTCTTATCATATATTGACTTTTCCCTTTGATCTTGTTATTCAATCTGTGCTTAGTTTAGTCAGAATAATGCAAATATGTATCTCCTAAACTAAAAGCAAGGGACTGATTCCTTTTCCTATGCTTGCACACACGAGCCTTTGGTAGAAAGGGGCCTAATTGCGAGTTTTAACGGCAGATAAATAGAATCTCTGGTAATTGAGTTTAAAATTGCATGAAGCTTGTATTTCTGGTTTTATCACCATTCCCTACCATTAATGTCTACTGACACAGCTATTTCCTAGCCAGCTATTGTTGCACAATTCCTCCATTAGGTGTTAAAATATTTGGTTGAGCTCTGTGGCCCAATCTTGTCACGATACAGTCTTGCTCATCACATTAAAATGACATAAAAATCATAGTGATCAATAAAATGTCCTTTATGTAAAAATAAATTAAAAATTACTTCTAAATAATTTACCTAAAAAGAACAGTGTGTCGTGTATTCAGTGAGCCAATGTCTATAGTTATTTGATGGGTTTTATAATAGAAGATATTGTAACATATAACAATAATTTTTTCATGTAACATAAGTTCAGGGAAGCTGGCATGCACCAAAGGGCCTAAGCACTATGACCACCTGCATAGTATAGTAGTCCGTAGCCCCCATCCCTTAGCATACCTGCCAACCATTCCCATTTATTCTGAAACTTTCCAAATTTAAACCTCGTCTTCTGATCTTCTTAATTACGGTACTATTATATCTTCTGAATTTTGACTGCCAGTGATATAGTGTACAAAAAGAAGGTACTGCAAATAACTTCCATTCTCAAGGAGGATGTCTCAATTTTGCTTGCCAGTCGGCTCCACAGCTGGGAACTTGGGACGGAGGATCAGCTGATCGGTCTACCGCATGCTGATTAGTTGTGTTTTATGCACAAAATGGTGAAATGTTACAAGCAGCAGTATGACAGTGTATTTTTGAAGAGAGCAAAGTCAGCTAAGGACACAGTTATGTTCTCTTAATACCCAGTGATAATTGATGGGTTATATAGCAGTGTTTTACCTTTGGGTGTGGCGAACCCATCGTACAAATAGCCTAAATATGATAGTGTGCGAGTCGAGGCCTCGGATGGAGGTCCTTGATTCACGCCCCGACCCAGATCACTGGAACCGGGAAAAGAAGAAGAAGAAGTGTATTCTTTTTATAGGCATGCATGCATTTATTAATCTACATTGTGATATGTTACCTATGTATTTCAAGTTTGTTTGTGAAAAGCACTGTACGGCTGATGATGACGTGAAGGAACGTTGAAACATGCTCTGTTCATAGAATGTATTAAGGCTTGGTTTTTCAGAATCGACGCAAGCGAGGTGCGAGGCCGACGTTGCGTACTTTCGTCGCAATCACGCTGCGAGGCTTGTGGTTTCCCACGCTGCGAAGCAGATCAGTTGCCGAACACATGTCTTGTCCAATAGATCTTTCAGCCTGTGTGCTAGTCCTGGAACAGGAAGCGGATGATGAAGAGGAAATTATCCTGCATTGTTTTGGTGGAGAGGGCAGTGATGTCTTTAAACTTCCAACTTCAGTGCGATTATTTTCCATAAAGTGTCTTTTACAGCGTTGTTTCTGTACCTTTTGTATTGTAAATTATACAACACCGGGTGTATTCGTACTTCTTCCATCAGTTTCTCGTTCATTTCATCTGTAAAGCTCATCTCGTTGCTTATAGCACTGCTGTCACCTCGCAAAAATCTGGCAGGACGAATCAGTGTGGGGTGACGCTGCGAGGTCTCACTGCGCACCGCACTGCGTGAGAAACCACTACCACAAGCTTGTGTAGTCTGGATATGTGCGAGGCTCCGCACCCCGCATGCGTCGGTTCCGAGAAACCAAGCCTTAGTACTGATTAGGCTGAATTTGGCTTTCTACTTCAGCAGAAATTTACACGAGATAAGGTAGTTATAGACTTGCCTGACAAAGCAATCTTACAAAAGGGAAGTCTTGAGAAATGCAGAGAGAGTACGTAAATGAATTGACTTGCACAGGTCCCAAATAAGTGGGGAGGTAGCACTTGTCCAGAACTCGACCAGGCAAAAATAACCTAATGCAACGAGAGTATATGGAGAGGATACAGACAGAGCAGGGAGCAAGATATGGGCCTCTCAGAATGTGTGAGAAGGAAGGAAGAACAGAAGTATTTCATTTGTTCCACATGAGGTCCACAGCCATAAAACAAAGAAGGGACTTGCAGACAAGCATCCAAACACAACAGCATACTCAAAAACAGGATACAAATCAATCAAGATTCAGGCACAAGGGAACATCATAACGTAAAGTGAACATGCTAGCACGTGTAAGACCACACAGCAGCTCCTGCCACTAGATAAGGAGATACAAAAGGGAGATACTCACCTCAGTAGACACGTGGCATCATAAAGCGTGAAGAAAAACACACACAAAAGATGGTAAAAGATGTAGGTATTGGGGAAGACAAGGCCTTCCTTTCCCCAAAGAGAGGGAGCTCCTTGTTAAACGTGGCCACATCACATCATCACTGAGATTTAAAAAATTAAACAGGCTAATCAAGAACGGTCATGCAAGACCAATCAGAAAATAAGCGGTAATGTGAGAATTTGGTATTGAATACGATTTAGTTCTTATAATAAATTGTGTTTCCGACACCCACCCACAGTGATAATGATGATAATTGTTGTTTTAAGGGGCCTATCATCTAGGTTATCGGCCCAACCCACAGTGAACTAAGGTCCGGATATAGCTTGAACAAATTAATCCAATAACAGAACACTTTTCAACTTTATATAATTGCAATGAAATACACTAGGAATTTTGCTAATATATGAAAAAATATACTGGAATTTCATACCTTTGACTTAGTAGTCACACTACAGGAAAGGGCAGTTGACCTCGCTGTTGCGCCCTTTAAAACACCAATAATTAACTAACACTGCAGGAAGATTGAAGGAACGATAGCAAAAACTGAGACTCTGATTCATTGATGCTTATAACATGTTAACCATAAGAAATTGTTATACAACAAAGGCTCTCACCAATACAAACTTTTGTTGTAATGGACTTGAATTGAACAGTATCTAATTAGATCAGGTATGGCAACAGTGCATTGGAGTACTGAAGGAAAAGTGAGAGTAGAGACTATGATACAGAATAACTCACTGTGTAATTAACAAGATCCACAGCAAAGGACAAGGGATCATGTTCAGTCTTCGGTAGTCTGCAGAGAGCAGGTATTATTTCTTGAGGCCCATGTCTGATCAGCTTGTAGCTCTTGGAATAGTCTGAGGTCTTGAGAAGGTTACGACTCTCTACAGCATAGCTTGTTAACCTGTTGACATCAAACTTACATTACAGTTCCACAGTGAACACTATTCAGACTATAATGGAACTTTAAACCTAAGAACGCTGACAGGGAAGGTGGAGGAGATAGTGGATATAATGGAAAGAAGGAAGTTGGATTTATTGGGATTGGCAGAAACAAAGTGGAAAGGGGAAGGAAGGAGAGAACTGAAAAAAGGCTATATACTGTACTGGAGTGGGAATAAAGAGGGAAAGAGGAATGGAGTGGGAGTAGTAGTACGAGATGGTTTAAAAGAAGAAGTGAGGAGAATAAGTGATAGGATGATGAAAGTGAAAGTAGCACTGAGGGGAGAGACCGTAGAAATAGTGCAAGCGTATGCTCCACAAGTAGGCTGCGCCTCTGAAGAGAAGGAGGAGTTTGAAGAGGAATTGCAGAAGCAGCTGGTAGGAAGAAATATGATTGTTATGGGGGATCTCAATGCCCATGTAGGAAGAGAAAGACAAGGGTAAGAGAGTGTTCTGGGACCAGAGGGTTGGGGCGGAAGAAATGAGGAAGGAAAGAGACTGTTGTACTTCTGCCAGAGGAACAGCCTGCTAGTTGGGAACTCCTGGTTTAAGGAAAGAGAGAGCCACACAATCACATGGTACAGTGATGACTTGACCAGGAAGTCGGTGGTCGACTATATACTGTATGAGAAAGAACTAAATAAGAACATCACTAACATCAAGGTTATACCATCGGAGAACCTGGATAGCGACCATCGATTGCTGGTAATGAACCTGAGAGGGAGTAAGGAGAAGAAAGGGACTGAGAACCAGGAAAGACGTATCAGGATATGGAAACTGAAAGAAGGGGATAGAAGGGTTGAGTACCTCAAAATGGTAAAGGAAGGAATTCCAACAGATGAAGAAAGAGGGGTGGAAGAGGAATGGGCTAGATTTAAGAAGACACTAGTAGGTGCAGCAGAAGCAATATGTGGGAGGACAAGTAGTAAGAAGAGGTGGAAGGAAACACCATGGTGGAATAAGAAGACAAAAGATATAGTAAGGGAAAAGAATAGAGCCTTTAGGAGGTGGTATCAAAATAGGACGGTAGAGACAAGGGAAGAGTACCAGGGAAGAAAGAAGGAGGCGAAGAGAGTAGTGGCTGAGGAGAGAAGAAAGTGGATGGAAGAGTGGACAAAGATGATGAAGGAGGATAGTGAAGGTACTAAAAAGGTCCTGTATGGGATGGTAAGAAATAAGAGGCGGAAGGATCCTACGGATTATGTTAGAATGGTGAACAAAAGGGGACAAGAGATAGAAAATAGGGAAGAACAGAAGAAAATGTGGAAAGAATATTTTGAAGATCTTCTGAACCCAAATGGAAAAGATGGTGAGGAGGAAGAAATCGGGGAAGAGGAAGACGAACTGCAAACAGAAAAGGACTTAACATGGAAAGTGGAAGATGCAGTGAACAAGATGAAAGGAGGGAAGGCACTGGGTGTGGATGAGTTGAGTGTGGAAATGGTGAGAGCAGCAGGAGAGGTGGGGATACAGTGGTTGTACCGAGTGATGAGGACAGCATGGAAGGAAAGGAAGACCCCAGAGGACTGGAAAAAAGGAATAATTATCCCGATCTTCAAGAAAGGTAGTAGAACAGATTGCAGAAACTATCGGGGAATAACACTGATGAGTCATTGTGCGAATATCTTCGAGAAAGTTTTGGAAAAGAGAATTAGGACAAGGATAGAAGGAGGGATGAGGGAAGAACAACATGGCTTCAGAGCAGGAAGGTCCACAGTGGATTTGATTATTGCTGTAAGGGAGTTACAAGAACAGCACTATGAGTATGGGACAGATCTACTGATGGCCTTCCTGGACATTGAGAAAGCATATGACAGTGTATGCAGAAACAAAGTATGGAAGTCCCTGGAGGATAGAGGAGTAGAGAAATGGACTATAAAGAGGATAAAGGAGATGTACAAGGGAAGCGTGAGGAGAGAGATCAGACTGGTTGGAACAGAGAAACGGCCTGAAACAAGGAAGTGCACTGTCACCGTTACTTTTCATTGTGGTGATGGATGACATAATGACCCGAGTGGCACAAGTAATTGGAGACGGAAAGATGAAAGCAATGGTGTATGCAGATGATTTGGGGAAACAAGGAGGAGGAGGTACAGGAACAGTCGGAAGTGTGGGAAGGAATAATACAAGGATATGGGATGAAATTTAGCATAAATAAGAGTGAGATGGTGATCACAACAAGGAAGAAGGAAAGAACCACAACGGGAATAACAATTGGTGGGGAACAGCTGAAGAAAGTGGAGAGTTTCAAGTATCTGGGAAGCCTGATACAAGATAATGGAAGAAACTATAGAGAAATACATGAGCGGGGGAGGCAGGCAGAAGCATTTCGGAGGAGTGTGAGAAGCATGTTATGGAGCAAGGATGTGTCTCAGAACAGCAAAAAGATCATATATCGGACGTACTATGTCCCTATCCTGACATATGCCTCGGAGATCTGGGTTATGAAAGGAAGGGAGAAGAGCAAAATACAGGCCAGTGAGATGAGGTTCTTGAGAAGCAGTATTGGAGCTACAAAGATGGACAGAATAAGAAATGAGAGGACCAGAGAATTAATGAAGGAGGAACCATTACAGGATGGTATAGAGAAATCTAGACTTAGATGGTATGGACATGTAAAACGAATGGAGGAGAAGAGGATACCAAGGAGAGTACACGAGACGAAGTGGGAAGGAAAGAGACCGAGAAACAGGTGGCTGAAGGGGGTGGAAGAAAGCGTGAAGAAGAGAGGAGACGACTGGACAAGGGTGGAGACTGAGAGATGGTGGGAAGACAGAAGACGTTGGAGAGGCTTGTGTTCCAAACAGACCCGGCCAGTGGCTGGAAACTGTGCAAGATGATGAGATGATGAAACGGATCTAAATGCAAATTAAGCCAATAACATGTTTTTCAATTTTGGATACCTGCCATGAAAGGACGTATATTAGGAATTTCACCAAGAATATTTCGCTGCAGCAAGTCAGGATATGGGAGGTTTGAATCCCGGTGCTGACAGTGGCTATCTTAACTGTGATTTTGTACCGAGATTTTCCACACCTCCAGACAAATGCTGTGACTGTACCTTCTCACTTCAAGTCCCAGGGCACCTATCCCACCCCCAGCCCCAGCAGTTACAGTTATACATCCTACTAGTCACCTCCGAAGAACAGGGTATTAAACTGAAATACACCCAAGTATACAAGGCTGATGGCCACGATGTCCCAATAACAACAATTCAGAAGCCTGAGCCAAAATGATAGAAAGTCTTTCCCCAGTCTTAGTTCCATACCACAGTGTAGCTTATGAAATGTTGCACTATTTAGATCAATCAAGGTTCCAAAATGGGGAGTTCTGCCACTATGCAAGAAAAATAAAAAATAAAAATCAAGCACAACATTTTTACGAGTTCTTTAGTAATCTTGTAATCTAGAAAAATTGCTGAGTTTTAATCTTGTAACCATTTATCTTAATACATGGAGATACCATTCCACACCATCACGGCAGATTGAATGGAGTCGTTATGAAGAATGTATATTTGTAGAGATTTGAAGCCATTCTTTTTCAGTGTTGCCTATACAAATTGTCTTTTGTAGCTTTTCAGTCGGTCAACAGGATTGTGCTCAATGAATGGGCAGGCTACAAGATACACTGAAGAAAATGGAAACTGCAACACCATGAAGGCATTGGTCGTTTGTGTTGATTTTCAAGATATGGATCGATGTCATGTAGGTATGTAAACGATCAAAGTTTCAGACCAATTGGATTGTTGCTACAGGTCTCCCCACGTGATTGGTCGCGGAGGAATAAACTCCAGTATACGGACTCTGGTGTAGCGTAGTTAACTTGCAATCTGTGCAGTGAAGTGTTCCCCGTCAAACATGCCTCGACGACAGAGAAGAGCACGCTATCAGCAACTGTCGCCGTTTGAAAGGGCTCGGATAATTGGGCTGTGTGAGCTGGATTATCGCTAAGGACTGTCGCTGCACGTGTTGGCCGATAGGCATCTATGGTACAACGTGTATGGCAGCAGTGGTCAAATGAAGGTACCCACACTCGTAGACCTGGCACAGGCCCAGCACGACAGACAATTGTGAGAGAGGATCGCCGCATCATTCGGATGGCCCGGATGGAACCCCATGCAACAGCAGCGCAAATTCGAGCAGCTGTGGCACCCCACGTTACACAACAAACAGTTGGTAATCGCCTGCGTGCAGCGGGCTTACGATCCCGTGTCCCTGCAGAAGGTGTTCCATTGACCCCACAACAGCGACGTGTAAGGCTGGCCTGGTGTCGAGAGCGATCGACGTGGGTCGGCGAATGGCATAGGGTCGTCTTTAGTGATGAATCAAGCTTCTGTCTTGCCCGCAATGATCGCCGGAATCGTGTGCGCCGATGTACCGGGGAGAGGGGCCGCCCAGACCTTATTGTCGAGAGACACATAGGACCAACACCAAGCATTATGGTCTGGGGAGCTATTGGCTTTAATGTGAAATCACAATTAGTGCTTGTTGAGGGCACTATGACTGCTCGACAGTACGTTGATAGGGTACTCAATCCAGTGGTTGTCCCTATGATGGCGAACATTGCAAATGGGATGTGTCAGCAGGACAATGGCCAGGTTCACACTGCACGCATCTCCAGAGAAGCTCTCCACGACATCACAACTTTAGAATGGCCCGCCAGATCCCCGGACCTCAGTCCTATTGAGCATGTGTGGGGCATGATGTGTCGACAACTGGCCAACCGTCCTCAGCCACCCACAACTCTGGAACAACTGACCCATGCAGTGCAGCAAGCATGGGCCACAATTCCTCAGGAAGCGATCCAGGGCCTTATTGACTCCATACCTCGCGGAATTCATCAATGTATTGCAGCTCGTGGTGGGCACATTCTGTATTGATTGTTGTCCAAACTTGCGTCAGAGGGACCTGAAAGTGTAATCATCGAATCACAACCGAACACTCGTCCTGCATGTTCAATTGCAGCAATGTAGCACCACTCCTTCTGGGTGTTGCAATTTCCATTTTCTTAAGTGTATAAATGTGTAAATACACTCCTGGAGAAAATTACATGTATTAATTAACTATCACAATGAAATGGGGCAATTTAGGATGTCGTCCTGCTCACTGCTCAGCATAATCGTAAATTGTCCCCATTTAATGTGAACTAATATATGTGATTTTTCCAGGAGTGTATTTACATATTTATACCTAGAGGAACAACAGTTATGGATGGACAGGACAAATTGGAGACGGCTCATATATAACCGCACCAGGCTTGCTGGAGCAAAGGAATGATGATGATGATATCTTGTACCCCGCCCATTCATTGGGCACAATCTTGTTGACCAACTGAAAAGCTACAAAAGACAAGAATGTACATTTTGCATACCATTCTCCAGGTCGTTTCCCAACTTGCCCCGAACCATTTGGAGATTTTAGAGAGAACTTTGACTCGTCAGGCAACAATACAACATTAAACTGTTGCACAGTCCACTAGGCATGTTAACGAGTGAACTGACGACAAGCAGCACAGAAGCTGTCTAGTCAGATCTGGTCTCATAAGAGGTGGTTGTACCTGGAGACTTTGTTTGCAAACCGTCTTCTTACATTAACATCCCAAACATGCTGTAGTCGATCCAAGCTTCAACCACTGTGAACTGGCAAATGAGAAATCAATCTCAGGCTGAAATCTTCCTTCTTCTGCCAGATCGAGGTCGTGTATGATGTATCTATGGTAGCAGTAGAGTAATAGAGCCTATGTCCATCATCAATCAGGCTTACAGCCCTGACAATGTCATGGGTTGTCAAAGGCATTGCATCAACAAAACTCAGTGATGGCAAACTATTTTCAACTGTTGAAATTCATTTCCAAATGAAGGGAAAAATAACCAGCTTGTATGGTTCATTATGGTCTAGCACACCTGTTCAACACAGGAACAACACTGTTTCGCAATATGTGAATAAGGGACTTGTGTTCACAAGCTAATGCAGTCAATAAAACAATGAATCATACAGTACTTAACAATGATAAACATGCATTACCCCATTCAAAATAAAGTTCAAACTTAAAATTATTATAAGTTATGAGCCAGCCTAGGAACCTGCCACTACAGTAGTCGAAAGGCAAGGGAGACTGAGGATCACCTGGAAGAGAGCTATAGAAAGGGAGATGACTGGAGTCAAAAGACATGGGGAGAAGTGAAGGCATCGGCAGGGGACAGAACATGCTGGATAAATTTTGTTAAGGTCCTATATTCCACCTAGGAATCAAAGGAAATATGTAAAGTAAGTCAACGTAGGAAAAAGGACATCAATTTGAAAAATCTTTTAGAATACAGTAGAATACAAAACAATGTGATGAGTGAAGAAATATTGATTTCTGGATCTTTGCTCCTACTATCGGATCAAACGTTAAACTGTATGATGAAAATTCCAACTCTGCGGAAACAGTTCGTAATACATTGCAAATTTTATTTATGAAAGGATTGCACAGTTCAGAAAAAGGCCAATTCAAAATGGATATTTGACATTGCCGAATTGATGTCCCTCATCGTGGTTATGGAGCCCCATGTACTAGGGTGTGATCTGTGTCACTGTGATGGCTATAATGCGAGACTAAGATTTGGAAGGAGGCAGTCATGGCCTAATTTGCTTGGAGTAGAAGTGGGAAATCATGCTAAACCACTAGTACTGCTGAAGTGGGAATCAAACCCAGCTCTTTACAGATATGCATCATGAGGCTGAGTGTACCCCATTCCAAACCTAAGACCAGAATAATATTTCCCAGCTGAGCTGGGAATTGAACCCAGGACCTCAGCTCCAAAGTCTAAAAAGCACCCTGAGACCACAGAAGGCCACAACTCTGAATCAGGATACCCTAAAAAGGGTCACAATTTGGTTTTATTTAGCTGGTGAGTGTATTTTAGCGGCATTTATATAAAACAGTTACTTTTTTTTCTTTTTCATGTAGCCTCCTGAGAGGCCGAGTGCAGGTCTTTCTAGTCGACGACCGTGGGCGACCTGCGCGTCAGGATGAGAGATGGAATGGATGAAGATGAATGAAACTGGGCAAGGATGTGGAAGGAAGTGGCCGTGGCCTGTCAGAAGGTACTGTCCCAGCATTTGCCTGGTGTTGAAAATGGGAAACCACGGAAAACCATTTCAAGGACAGCCGATGGTGGGGCTTGAACCCACGCGTCTACCGAGTCAGTAGAGAGCTTGGCCCCTTGACCTAACGCAGCGCTTTAGCCCGCGTAGCCACTAATGTCGGTAAAACAGTTACTGTATATCACAGTATTAATAGTATAGCTCGTAACTGGCAAAATATTATGACAAGCAAAAACCAGTATGACTTCAGACGCTGTCAAATCGATTAAGTTCAATACTGAGTGAAAATATGTCTAAACCAAGCTGTGTTTCCATTATCACATTGCAAAAATCAGGAAAAGGGTTTTCTTGTATTTTGTTTTTTAAAGGCAGAGACTGTCTGCCGGTGTCACTGCAGGTTTGGTAGTGTTTTGTAATTTTCTGTTGACAGACTCAAAGCTACATTGTTAATTATTAAGAAGGCAACACTGAAAAATGGCTCCAAAGCTATGTTTTGCATGAGAGAGAGAGCTTTATTTTAGAGATTCCTTCTCCTTATTAAAAAAATCATGTTGTTCACTCCAGTAGTTTTGACATCACCTCATAACTGACAAACAAATAAAAATTAAGCTGAGGGTACAATTGGTTACACCTTATCTGGGATAAATACAAAGTCAGGCAAAATTTCAAAATGTTTAGACAGAAAACTCACTTTATTTACACCTAGGTAAAGATAGGCCATTTTCAAAGTTGCATTTGGTTTAGATGACTTTAATTTATTAAATTATTACAAAATACATTTACCAAACTGTCAATAATGATAAATCTCCAAGATCTGCAGTTCTATCATGATTTAATTTGTAATGAAAATAAATTTCATGATTGTTCATAATTTGGTCTTAAAATTTACATGTTTTCTTCATAAAATTCTACTCTTTACCAGGAGCATTCCTCAATAGCTGTCAACTGCAATACGAGCCAGAATTATGAATGTGTCATTGACTGTTTAAAGGGGTTGTCATATGACTACAATAACCAACCAATAACCTAAATCACAGTTTTAAACAATTTTTGTGTCACATCCATAAATTAATAAACTAATTAATGTAATTATTCATTAATTTCCATATTCAGCTACAAAAGGAAACTCAATTCAAAATTACTTCAGTATGTTTAAATGTTATTAGATAAATGAATTTGTGAAGTTATGAACAGTATTCAATAATAAAATTGAATTCAAAGTGTTGTTGCTATTTATTTTTCTCTCCTCTTACTTCTTAGCGACAGTGCACGATCTACAGGGTGGTCGAGAAGTCCCTTTATATGGTTATAGCATAGGGCAATAAATTTAGACATGTATTAGAAATATTTATTATTAACATTATTTACATATTGTTGAGATAACAATTTCCCGCCGTAAGCCGAGTCTCGCACTTCACACGTTCACTCCGGTTAGCGTGGGAAAGTCGTGTCACGTGGTTCGCTGCGTAGTTAGCTGCCTTCAGTCGAAAGAGTTCAACCATGACGGATAGAAGTGTTTTCACTGTTGAGGAGCGTTTGGTGGCTTCTGTTTGGGATCACAAACGTCAGAATACGAAAAAGACAATGTCAGACATTTTGAAGGACTTCGCAGTGAGGTTTGGAAAACCACCGCCATCACGACCAACGTTATTCGCTTGGGAGAAGAAAACCTTTGTGACGGGAAGTGTTCTCGATGCACCACGTAGCGGAAGGCCTACGACTCGTATCAAAACTTATGCCGCTGTGGCGGAATCGATTGAAAGATCACTGGTGAAGTCAACCAGTAGGCGGTCTGTGGAATCAGGCGTCCCGCGATCGACGATGAAATACCATATGCGCAAAGACTTGATACTTTCATGTTTTCGGCCATCCTCAGTGAACGAGTTGAGTGATCATGACTTGGAGCAACGTGTGCATGCATGTGAAATGCTGCTCGCACGCTTCCCGCATGCAGATACGTGAACAACGATCAACTGAAAGATGGAGTTCGCATGGCATTTGAAACTATGGCCCATATCACACGACACTCTCTGGCAAGGAAGCTGTTGTGATTGCTGGTACAAATCCTTTATAATTCTGTTCATCCTCGTCAGTACACTTGCTTTTATGACCGAAGTATATCACACGCTAGCATTTCGTGCGCCAAGTTGTATGAAATAAAACGTGGAGGACAGTTGTCGTTTGGGGGTAAAATTTACAGTTGATTCCCATTATTAACGCAAAGCGGTCGTGAAACTTGCTTTAAGTACATTTGAAAACATGCCAGGTACTGAATGAAGGCATTCCCATCAATATCTAAGATCTAACCGTAATTTATAATTGGATATTTAACCATACAGGTCAATAAGTAGCGTAACAAAAAGCTATACAGTGTAGAAGTGTGCGAGTGGTACCGTGCTCACTTGTTGTTTTGAAGATCCCGGGTTCAAGGCTAACGAACAGCGAAAATATTCATAATGTTGAATTTTGGGCTTATGCCGTGTTTTATTATATTAAAATTCGACGCGTTTTGAAAGAAACCATGTCTTTCTTAGTCAGGAATAATCTGGAATACGACAAATGATTGCTAAGAGAAAGCAACAAAGAACATATAGAAGGTGCCCAAAGATGGACGCCATTATAGCCCCATGTTAGGCACAACGGAAAGCAGCAGTGAATTACTTTCTCAGGGTTCTGATAATAGGTAGCCAGGATTCACTGAGATTGTAGCCGGTGTCGCGGTTGAAATTATCTGGGTGTTTACGTATTTCAACCGTCTCCCTGATGATTCTGGTGTAACGTTAATTATTGCCCCATGTTGGTAGCGAAAAGTGTAGCAGTTTGACTGCCCCTAACTGTTGGGTGATAAATGTAACTGTTTTCCTTTGCCTAAGCTATGTTGTTTTAATGGGCGCCAAGACCTCAACACAATGTTGAAATCTAAATTTGTATTTAACAACGTCTAGCTCTGGTAGAACACCTTAAAGAATCTATTCACTCAGATCGTGGTATGATTTGATCATTAACCCAACAAACAATTGTATCAGGAGAAGGAATTGGTCTATATCTAATGCTACCTACTGAAAGCAAAGATTGCATTGTAAAAGAAATGAATTTATTATATAAAACAAGTATTGCAAAATTAATAATAATAATAAGTTTAAAATTTAAATTGGAGCGTTGCGATTTTAATATTACCGATAGAAAATTACGTGAAAACGGAGTCTGATAAATTATTGATTTTACTCTTATTCCCAAGCTATGAAGTTACTGAAATACTGAATTTAAATCAAAGAGAAACGAGAGATTGCGTACTTTTGTGTCATTTGCGCTTACCACTGGAAATTGCCAAAGCACTTCCCTCGTACTGGATGATGCTGTGTGCTTCCCACAGTCTCCTGGACGTCGTCATCTCCGTCGATATTTGATGATATACTTGTAGATTTGGTGACTTTATGGTCCTAATATCGGAGCCATACCCTCGTACAACCAAACTGGTTAAGTTTTAAACAGATAGTTCTCCACTCCACGGAATATTGGAGCGACACACACTTGCAACCGAACTAGTCAAGTCTTTCACAGATTGTCCCCCACTCCTCGGAACATCGGAGCGACTCCCGCGTGCAACCATACTCGGCAAGTTCTACACAGATTGTCCCCGCTCCACGGAACATCGGACGATATATGCACCCGTCGGCTCCCCACTCCAGTCCCGACTTCCAGCTTACGTGGTCTCCACTGATTGGCTGCTCCCCACGCTCTACTTCCCCTTCTCTGGCTCATTACACACGGCGCGCGGATGATGAAGTCGATTTCCGTTCCAACTATCCGCCTTTTCTTGACGCTGCGACCCAGGCTTGCGTAATACTTCTATACAAGAATCAGCCTGTACCTGAATTTCCAGTGAGTCATGTCTCTCATAATATCCTAACTGACGAAAACTCCGTAAAATTCCGTAATCACATAATTTTCGATGATATTGTCGTTCGTAATAATTTGCTTGATAGTGTTTTCTAAGACATAGAAAACCTATCTGTATGCTTATAATTTTTATAAAATGCTCCGAAAATATCTTAATAATAATTATAATAAATTAATAATAATAATAAATTAACATGAAAAATTCTCTTGGCTGAACAATTTGCCGTGTAAATAAATATAGACTGGCTTCCTACTGACTTATGCCAGTGGCATAAAAACCCCTCGAAAAACACATTACACTAGGACGATATTGCTTTATACGGGCAAGAACATCCACTCCTTGGAACATGACATCATGGATGTTAATGCATGATCGGCAACAGCTGATTTTATATTTTCAAAAGAAAAATATGTATTGTCCGTTGAGCCACTATATATTTAAACACAAATTGTGCTAAATGTTCCGGCATAACTCAACAAAATGACAGTGTTTCGCCCCGGTGTGCGATTGGGCTCTTCAGTTGGTTAAAGCACACCTCACCAAGACACTGTCTAGTACACACTGGGAAGGCCATTGCAAGACGTATTTGATACATGTGTATCCACGTGTTTAAACAGCTGATTTATCAGGTTGAATGACCCTGTAACTATAACGTTACAAGCCGGTACGCATGCGCGACATGTGCTGCTGTCTGTCGAATTATGCATGAAATAAGGCTTCTGTTCACGAAAGGACATGGTTGTGAGCCCAGATTTACACATTTTATAAATCATTTTTGATATATGACATTTCGTGCGCCACCCTGTATGTCTTGACTCGTCACTGTCATTAGACCGCTAGGCAGGGGAGCTAACTTCCCCAGTATTTGTGTCTTCCTGCAAGTCTCTTGGAATGTTATGAGCAGTGTTAGGATTTTTAGGTGCACACCTTTTTTCTTAAGATAAATAAAATCTGTTTGAAAAATATATCACAGTGTGAAATTATGTTTCTAGTTGCGAAAAGGCATTTCTTATGCACCCTTTTCCCTTTTTTGGGTCCTTTATCCCTTGTTTACCCAACCATGCCCATAATCCCCTTTTCCCCCTTTTTTTCTTTTAAGTTTCAATTCCAATTTATTCTATAATCATTTATTTTTCTAATAAATATAAAATATTTAACTTTCAATTAATGTCTACTCAGCTTACTGTGTACGTGCGGATAGTAAGCCTAACTCTTTCAGCAAGCACCGCGCGGCAGTTGAAAGCACACCTCCAACAAAGGAAACTAATTGTGTGTTCGACAAAACCTCTTTCTCTCGCTTTACCGCTAAAATGTAGCTTCCAATAATGCAATTCACAATGAGTGATTCTATCCCACAAGAATTAGTAGCCTGCTGTTCGTGAATGTGAGTTTGTTACTATGAGAGACATCTGTTTGCATGGATGCGGAGGCTGGTGATGCAGAGATATCAGCAAACGCACCTGCGTAGTTCTGAGAATTGAGACTGGGTTCTGCTCGAAGCTACTAGAAATCGTTGAGACTGCAGTTCCAGCATGAATGAGAACATTCTGGTAATTGTCGCGATTTTAAAAGAGAGTGTGGACAGCAAGTGAGTGAGTGAGTGCAAGAGTGAGTTGTTTGATAATCGCATTGAGTTAGAGAGTGAACTGGTGTTATCACTTTGTTACATTACTAAACAAGTGTACTGCTAGATTTTATCAAGCCAATGGTGTCCAGTGCCCGGTTTATTGCTCTGGCTCAGGAATTCGAACAAGATTTCATAGACTCTGATGGAACAGTTATGCGATGTACTATTTGTGATTCAAGAATTTTGTTAGATGAAGAAAACCAGCGAGATCGCATCAAATAACACATTTCCAGCTCTAAGCATCAAATGAATAAGAATCTTCAAGCAAACAAATCGCGGCAACCTCTACGTTCGGAACTGGGAAATACGTGAGGTAATGATGGAAGTGGACTGTATGCTGGTATGCTATCGCTGGATCTCTGTGGCTTATATGAACACTGAAAAGCAATATATTTATATAACATATTTAACATATCTTAGGTACAATTGCTTGCTTACTTACTTCACAGGCTCTGTAACTTATGTAGGAATTGTTTTAGTTATGTGGCGTGCTCCTACCGTATTATCACCGCGAGCGAAACGTCCGATCTCTCCTTCCGTTCTTCCTTGCTTAGTATCACAACAACGATCATGAAGCTAACAACCACAGCGCCGTTCCTCCAAACAGTCACGGAGAACACAGCACTAGCGCCGTCTGGGGACAGCACAATGCACCAGACCATTGCCAAACTCCGAGTGCAGTTCCCAACATGCCGCCCCCCAAAAAAGGAATGAAATACCTTTTTTCTTTAAAACGAACACAACCGGCACACCTTAGTACAATTTACACTTCACGACTGAGGGGCCCTGTTTTCAGAAGTAGGAAGTGGGCATTACTTAGTGATTGGTCATCTAAAAGTTCCCTTGGCACTTTGGATTGTAGCTACTCTCACAAGTCCATCGTCTCCAGGGTGGATTCGGTCCACCACGGCTAGTTACCAATGCAGTGGAGGAGATGTGACCTCTTTGATGATTACAAGTGTGCCAGGTTGAACCTTCTGACATGCTGTAGACCACTTGCCCCTTTGTTACAAATGTGACATGTAGTCTGTCGACCATGCCTTCCAAAAGGCTTGGAGCTGTTGTCTATTAACAATAATTCACTATTATTCAACCTAGGTGGAGACTCTTTCTCCGGGTGTTGGCCGTTCTCTTGCGTCGCCATCTCTTCCCGCTGGCTGTCCGTCAGCTCCTAGTCTCCGCTTTCGTCAGGCACGGGCTTATGCTCTTCCGATGGGACATCGTCCTTCCCCACGTCCAGGTTGCCACCATCTCTAACGGCTCCCTCGAATTCCTCGCCTTGACTCTTGGTGTGGGTGCCGGTAGGTGTGGTCCACTTGCCACGTGTGCGCAGCATGACGGCCTCGACTCCCTAGCAACGGGCGACCGTCTCCTCCTCTTCCTTCTTGAGCTGAATCTCCAAATCTCGCCGTTGCTTCTCTGCCTCCTCCCGGGCCTTCTTCTCAATCTCCTCTTTCTCCGCCTTGAGCCGAGGCTCCTCCTCCCGTCTCTTCTTCTCCTCTTCCTCTCGCATCTCGTTCTTCTGAATGGTCAGTGGGCGCTCCTCTTCGGCACGACGAGCCTCCTCCACCAGTCGTAACTGTTCCTGCTCAAAGCGACGCTGCACTTCTTCTTCCCGTCGTAACCGTTCCGCTTCCAGCCGCAGTTCCTTCTGTCTCAAGCGCTCCAGTTCCGCTTCTCGCTCGGCTTGTTCGCGAGCCAGACGTCGCAGCTCTGCCAGGGCTGCCATGGCCTCCTCCTCCGTCGTGATTCGAATCTTAGCCGTCATGGAGGCACTCATGTCCACTTTCAGGTCCATCTGGTCGAAGATGCTCTGAGACTCGCCTTTCTTCCCCAATGGCTCCTCCTCCTTTCCCTTCACCCCCTCGACGACCAGTACTTCTTTTGGCTTCACTTCTTCTGCTGGTTTATCAACTTCCTCCATGGCTTCTACTGTGGAAACTGGCTCAGGTTTGATCTCCGGCGCAGGCTCTGGGACGGGTCGTGTGTCCATAGTGGGAGATTTCACTTCCACCACCTCGGGTGGGAGCGGCGGAGGAACCTCCGAGCCCAGTGACTGGAGAGGTGTGGCCTTTGGAGTGACTCGAGGAGACGCCTTTGCAGACTTGAGGACCTTGTCCATGGACTTCTTGGCTGGCGTCTCTAGTTTGCTGCCCGACTGCTTCTTGGCCAAGTGGACTTTGGGCAGTGGAGGCTTGGCTCCTTCTCGGTCCTGAGGCTTAGGGGCGCGGACCTCGCCTGCTATATTGTGTCTTTGGGAAGTGCAGGCCACATGTGGCGGTTCTGCCTGCCCCTGGCTGACGCTCGTCACCGCGATGCTGAAGGGACGTGGCCGTCCTGGGTCAGTCAGTGGTCGCTTCACCACGCCCGAATTGATGCTGGTTGTGCTACTGTTGCTCATAACAAAAAATTATGCCTGAGGTGTTGGTGGTATGATGAGCGAGGCCGTTTCAAATCATCCAGCTAGGATCCAACCAAGTTCAGTACTCCGGAGCACAGGATACTTTCCATCTCTTGTCATCCTTTCTGGTCGGAGAAGGTGGAAGAAGATCTCCGCGCCTATCAGTATGTCAATCCTACCAGGTTGGTTGAAAGTGCTGTCCACTAGGAAACGAGTCTCAGGAATCCCCTAGTGCTGATGTGTTATTAATCCTCCAGGCAGGTCACTTGCAATTCGTGGTAGTACAGAACAATCGAGTTCGACCTTGTAATCACTGCACATGGAGTGCAGCTCAACAGTCGCACTATGTTTTGATTCAGCCCCAAGATGGCTAATACAGTGAATTGGAATCCTATTTTGTTGTCTCTTTAGTCTCATTCGCTCGACACATGCTGTCGTAATGATGTTCGACTGACTGCACGTGTCCAACAATGCTCGACAAATCTGTAGATTGCCATTCCCATCTCGTACTCTTACGAGTGCTGTAGAAAGTAACACTTGCATTTCGGGTTTTGCTCTAAGAGAGCAGTATGTGGCAGCACTATCTCGTACGGTGCCAGCAATGCTAGATGTTTGCAAGGTTGCACGAGCCTTACTGGAGGTTTCACCGTGATGAAGAAGCGTGTGGTGCTTTAGACCACATGTGTAGCATGTTTGAGACGTACACTGGCTGACATTGTGCCCTGACCTTAAACAGTTTGAACAAAGTTTCATTCGGCTTATGAATTCAGTGCGTTGCTGGACAGTACTGCTAGCAAAGTTAGTGCATTTGAACAACGGATGCATTCCACTACAAAATACACATTCATTCTTAGTGGACACATGTGACTGTCTATCGGGTTTTAGGGGTTTTGAGGCAGAATTATGTGGTTATCGTTTGGTTTAGAAGATTAACATGATTTAATTAGTTCCAATGCTTGACAACGATTTTCCAAATAACTGCATAAATCATCCAATTTCACAAACGTCGAGTTTGAAGAATCTAGTTCCCACTGTTTCCTAGTGCCTTCATCCAATTTCTCGAGAATTGGTTGAGAAATGAGAACTTCATGAAGTGGAATTTCGATATTAAGGGCAAGTATGGCATTTAGATTGCTACTGACGTGGTCTACTATTGCTCGCAGGTCTGAATGTGATTCTTTGTTAACTGTTGGGAGATTAAGCAGGTTCTTTACATGAGCAGTGGCAATTCATTTCTTGTTGTTGTACCTGTTATTGACAGCGTGCCAAGCAATTTTGAAATTTGAGCTCGTAACTGGAAGGTTCTGGATAAGCCTCTGAGCTTTGCCTATAAGTGAGGATAGAAGGTAGTGATAGCGATGTATGTCGTCCAGTGACTCGTCAATAACCAGACTTGTGAA
The DNA here is from genome assembly GCA_946902985.2 of Meconema thalassinum. NCBI lineage: Eukaryota > Metazoa > Arthropoda > Insecta > Orthoptera > Tettigoniidae > Meconema > Meconema thalassinum. The sequence goes on from OX336391.1 coordinate 474,076,199, forward strand.
AGTATCACAAAAGTGACGGTATTCTATAATATTTCCCCCAAACGTTGGCAGGTTGATAATCGGAAGTCTTAATTCTCTTTTACTAGAAGTCGAATTACTAGCACTTGAGGTAGAAGCACTGGCTGATCGTCTTTCTAAATCTTTCTCAATGAAGGTTGTCATCCTGTCCATTATGTCATAGTACATAGTTTCGAAATGGTTTCTTTCCTCAGTGTGGTCATCTATTTCATCATTCAATTCCAAATTTCTGCCAAATATTGGGCATGTCACCTAACCTAGTTTTAATTGCATTAATACTGGTGCTGTCTTTAAAATTAGAGAGGAAATTCTCCATTCGAGTAAGACTGGCCTTTGCTAAACCTCTAGATTTTACAAGGAGTGACCTTTGTTTAGGATCCATGGTGTGGGAATAGGATTCTGCTTCGAGGTTGGTGGTAGGGTCAAAGATGGTTGCTGCAACCGGAGAAGCAATAACTGCAGATGGGCTTGTAGTGCATCCAACATAGCTTCCAACCAAGCTCTAAGTTCCCGCGACATAGTTTACTGTAATCACTCTTTCACAGCACTAACACGCGTACACATTACATAATACACAGAGATCCGGCCAGGTTGGACCATGTTCGGAACAGGGAAATACGTGAGGTAATGATGGAAGTGGCTGAATGCTGGTATGCTGTCGCTGGATCTCTGTGGCTTGTATGAACACTGAAAAGCAATATATTTAAATAGTATATTTAACATATCTTAGGTACACTTGCTTACTTACTTCACAGGCTCTGTAACTTATGTAGGAATTGTTTTAGTTATGTGGCGTGCTCCCACCGTATTATCACCGCGAGGCAAACGTCCGATCTCTCCTTCCGTTCTTCCTTGCTTAGTATCACAACAACAATCATGGAGCTAACTACCACAGCGCCGTTCCTCCAAACAGTCACGGAGAACACAGCACTAGCGCTGTCTGGGGACAGCACAATGCACCAGACCATTGCCAAACTCTGAGTGCAGTTCCCAACACTCTATTATGAAATGCGTTTCAACAGAGTTCTTCAAAAAACAAAAATTTGAAGGACTTAAACATTGATTTGTGTGCAGCTCTTTCACAAGCAGGAATTCCACTCAATAAGGTGAACCATCCAGCCTTCATGGGATTTCTTGAAAAATACACAATGATATCAATTCCCAATGAGAGTACTTTAAGAAAAAACTACATGGAGCCTGTTTACCGAGAAACCATACAAAGAATCAAGGAGAAAGTGTCTGATTGCGATGTGGGAATCATTGTGGATGAAACCATGGACTCAAATGGAACAATATGTTTTGAACATTTTAGTTTTTCCCTCAGCAGGGGAGAATGTTAAGCCATGTTGTTAAAATGTATGAGCTGCAGAAAGCCAATGCCAGTACAGTAATGCAATCATGGACTTCTGCCAAAAACTCTGGCCTACTGGTATTGAGTTTGAAAAACTTGTTCTCGTGGTTACGGATCAGGCTCCATACATGATTTCAGCTGTTCACCAATTGAAACCTTTATTTCCTAAGTTAAAGCATGTGACATGCTTGGTTCATGCCCTTCACAGGGTTTGTGAATCCATAAGGAACGCATACGACATCGCAAATCAATTCATCTCTGCTGTGAAGAAGATTCTACTGAAAGCTCCGAATCATGTTGTTGCCTATGGGCAAAACACTGGCCTGCCCCTTCCAAATTTCCTGGTCATTACTCGCTGCGGATCGTGAGTTGTGTGTGCTATGCTGTGTGAGAATTTTGACAAGATTAGAGAGTTTGGGCTTTCTTTGGATCCAGCCGACGCAGGTGTAATTTCCAAGGCACAACAACTTCTGTTACCGGAGAAAATATATAATTTGCAGAGTGAACTATATTCTGTCCATAGTTACAAGTACCTGACTGCAGTTATTAAACGATTAGAAGAACAAGGTCTGGAAATGGAAAAACAATGGGATATTTTTACTTCCGTGAGGGAGCAGTTAGATGGCTTTGCCAAAGACAAACTTGAGTTAAGCCTTCAGAAGAATTCAGACATTGTGTAATTCACCACATTTGTAGAGTTGCCATTCCGCGTGAATACAAGGTTGGCCCCACTGGTTTCTGTGGATGTCGAAAGACATTCTATCTCCTAATAGAAACAGACTTAGCCTACCATACTTTTAAAAATGTAGTAATGCGTAATGTCTGGAAGTACAACTGCTTCATGTTTTTTCTTCATTTGATGAATGATTTGATGTACTTGTTTGTAATTCAATAAACTAGAATAGATAGTAGGGGCAGATGACCTCGTAGTTCCGCCCCTTAAAACAACAATAACTAACTAAACTAGAATAGAGGAAAGAGAAAATTAGTTGAATAAACCTGCACCTTGTTTGCCCCCCTTTTTTTTAAACCTTATTTGAGCACCTTTTCCCTTCCTTTTTTCATCTGAAATTCGCACCTAAAAATCCTCACCCTGGTTATGAGTCATGACCTGTATCAGTGGCAATACAGCATTTCCCCATGTGCTAGCTTTGACAGACGTCAGCATTCATTATTGGCAATACAGAGTATAGTGAAAGGATTTATACTGTCAGAAAATACAGTACCTAAGGCAGATGTCAGAACAGAGTGACTAAAAAACACCCATTAAGAAAATTTGTCATTTCTGCCCGAAGTTACTGAAAATCCACACCCTGCTTCCAGTCGACCGACCGGGTCAGGGATGGAATGAATGAAGCCCCCACCTGGTGGTGAGGAAGTTACTATTTTTTGTTATTGTATACTACCTTTACTGTGGGAAGGGTATAATGTAATGGATACTAGAACCTTGTTGCCAATAGTGATCATTATAAGAGTGGTTTTCCGTGGGGTTTGAGAGACAAACTCGAAGTATATGCTGGGAAAATACAGTACAACCTGTCACATCCGGACCTGTGATATCCGAACCCTCCCATATCCGGACACATCTCCGAATGAATTTTTAAGTCGTAGTTGAGAGCGAGGATACATTAGTGTGCTAGCCAGGGAGGACGAGTGAAAGTTGCAGCGCTGGAAGGCTGTGTGCGTGCTTGACCGCGAGGGGTTGTGGCCTGACTCGGTCAACGACATCTTCCCGGAAACTCATCCCTTTGTGTGAATAAGCGATATTCCATTCACGGCTTCTGCCTGCCTGCCACCAACGTCAACACGAGGCTGCATCTCTTTCTACCCTTCAGTCTGTGCGTGAGTCTTGAAGCTGTAATGGTTTTAATGCCCCTTGTTGGTAGCGACAATTGTAACGGTTTTGCCCTCACGTTGCGCGACAAATGTAATGTTTTTAATGCGCCTTGTTGGTAGCGACAAATGTAATGGTATTCGTTAAGCTCCACGTTGAGCAAACAAAAGTAATGTGTTTTACCTGGGCGGACTATTCGCCAGAAAATACTACTGCTAAGTTTGATCTATGTTGGGCGCCAAGCTGGATACACTGTGTTCCAAGCTAAATTTATATATTTAATATCGACCCCTAGCGTGAGTAGAACATATGAGAGACTCTTAATGACTAGGCCGTGGGATGATTGAATCATCAACCCAGACAACATTTGATTGTGGAGAAGGATGAGGTATTATAACTATTGCTACCTACTGGAATTAAAGAATCTTCTTGGTAATAATTGAATTTAATACACTTAGAAAACATGATGGCAACATGAATAAAATTAACACTGTTAACGGAGAACACTACTTTAAACACTGCCACGAACAAAATTACTTAATACACCGATCGGGAGAATAACGTGAATTTAACTTATTTCCAAATTAATGCTTAAAGAATTTATATAGCCCTATTGAAAAACAGAGAGTGTGTGTCGTAGATTACTTGTGCTTACCAACGGAAACATTGTCTCCACGTGGTTGAAGTCTCCCAGCGTCGGACGCTCTGCATTGGTGTTGACAGCGTCAGATTCTTCCTCGTTGATCAAAAGTAATCGTTACAGCTTGTGGTGGAGTCTATTCCATGAACCACAACACGTCGTCTGGCTAAACACTCCAAGACGCGTGGAACTCATGATCTGATGTGATCAGCGGAGTAAGCGTGAATGAAATTGTCCCACTTGGGACTAACGAACAAAGTACCTCCTTACTGCTCCAAGCGTAATGTCTTAATGAATGTCTTCACTCACACCGCGCGTCCACTATATCTTCCATCTTCTCCCACCAGGGTCTAGGTTAATACCGCGGCCTTGCTGCTTCGACCAATCCGCGTGCGTCACGTATCTCCCCATGCCCCTGCTACGTTGCTTCTTCTTCCTTGATTGGCTGGTCACCTCAGGTGGCTATTCCCGCCATGAGGCTGCCTCCCCGTATTTATATTTCCGTATACGGGCAAGACGTAGATCATACACGTTTTCTTGCTTAGAAGTGTTCCCTCGGATTTCGTAATTTTATTGTACTCCAATCTATTCTTGTATTGAAATTCCCAGTGAGTCACACACCACTCTCTCTTACCCCTAATGAATAAAATCCCGACTTTACGTATGAAATGATTTGCCGTGCAACATTATATTGGAATCATCCAATATATATACGGATTTCTACTAGTAGAAATCCTATCTGTAATCTTCCAAATTTAAAAGCTCCAAAAAATGACGTTATAAATATTAATAATAATAATAATAATATGAAATTGAATAAACTGAAATAATTTAACTTGGCCGGATTATTGCCGCGTTTAACAAATATGATATAGTCCAACTAACTTGTGTTAGTGGCATAAAACCCCCTAGAAAACATGTTACATTCGCCTCGAATAATCATGTGCTTAACCATGCATATGGTACAGCACTTGATGATTCCAGACACGTTAGAAAAAAAACCTCCAAAATACAACTTATACAAGTGAAATGACCCTTTACACATATAAACACATATAAACCCTCAATCATGCGCTTTGCGCTAATGTTCGTCTTGTTATGACGTGTTCTTATTTTGTCCACTTCAAAATGTTTGTCATTCTCACGAATGTTCATTCTACAGCTCTCTCTCATCATTCTATGAGGGAAAAAAATTACATACATAAGTGTGTTCCCTCTATATCCACAATTCACTACACACGCATTTATGGTGTTCAGTAGAAAACCACTGCGGAACTCTTGTAGAAGTATTAGGTGCTCCTCACCTGCCGGATACCAATATCATGGTACACGATCTCACACGATCACAAACTCGCGGTAGAGCAAAGTGATCTACTTCCCACCTTCTCTGTAAAATTTTTAATTAAAAGGGAAGACATGACTGAAAAAAAAAACCAGTAAGTACCCATTACTTATAACACTTAAATATTCCTGTGCCGTATGTGCCCTATCTTACTAAGTACATGTACACAAAAACCCACCTTACTCTAGATCACAATTTCTCATATTCCTCGCTCAGCCTGTAGTTCACAACCCAGACCAGTCCACCTATCGAACCTGACCTAGTTGCCACAACTTTTTATCTGTTACCTATATACAACATCTCATGAGGTCTAGTACCTTGTACGCAAACTACCTTAATTATATCCAACCCTGATCTAACATAGCTAGGTCGTAAGCAGAAATCACGTGTGCTGATATGTATGAGCTTCATGGAGGACTGTCTCGCCTTCTGATGGCCCATCTTTTATCTCGTGGACGCCTTAAGCTAACAAGCCCTATACAAGCGCTCCCCCATCTCTTGGAGATAAATGGGAACCCATCAGCGCTGCCAAAATGGCCTTGGTGCATAGAGACAATTTAGTGCTCAACAGCATCCACCACTCCCTTCATCTTTCCCTGTACCTTAAAACTCTCATTTACTTACATACTACCCCCCTGTGTGATTTCTGATACGCCTGCCTTGACGATCAGATCTTCCACTCACCACATACCACACTTACTCATTTGATAGGCTGGCTCGCCAGCTAAACACACTTATTTTATGACACATCCTTAATGTCATCACGTTGCTCCACTAGCATATTTCTCAGTGTCTGTAACGATGCCCTGTTGCTACTGTCCACACATGCACATAACAAAATACCGTCCTCTGCCTTAACAACAGGATTATCCCTACATAAATTTGTGTCCCTAGAAAGCATATCTGCAAGAATGTTATCTTTCCCTTTAATATATTTTACCGTGAATTCGTATTCCTAAAGTGCAAGAATCCACCTACTAACTCTGTTAGAACTGAGTTTACATGTCCTCATATATAATAAAGCATGGTGATCTGTATGAATCTCAAATTTACCCCCAACTAAATACATCCTAAATTTTCCTAAACTGAAAACAATTCCTAAAAGCTCTAACTCAGTGATAGTATATCTTTTCTCTGCTGCTGTAAGTCCTCGTGATGCTAAAGACACGATGCACAAATTACCCTCTTCATCTCTCTTGACACAATACTCCTGCAATTCCTATATGTGACGCATCAGTCATTACCACATATTCCTTATCCTTCAAAGGATATTTCAGCACTACAGCTTTCTCAAATCCTTCCTTCAGCCCTTGAAATGCCAGATCATGCTTGTACTCCCATCTCCAGCGATTACCACTTTTAAGCAAATCTCTAAATGGTTCTACTAACCCTGAGTATTTAAGAACGAACCTGCGAAAAAAATTGCAAATTCCAAGGTATGTTTTCAACTGTTTTACATTCTGTGGTACTTCTGCATTAAGTATCTTATTAACCCTACTTTCCTCTGGTGTCACACCCCTACTTGACACTTTATGACCTAAAAATGTCACTTCTGTCTGACAAAATGACGACTTGGACAGTTTCAGAGTGAACCCTGCCTGATCTAACTTTTGAAATACACTGTCTAAATGACGTAGATGCTCCTCAAAACTGCGTGAACTGATTACCATATCATCGATGTAAATAGTTACAAACTCTCCCGTGTCATCTCCTAATGCGATGTTTAAAGCCCTAATTAAAGCTGCTGAGCTACTTTTTAACCCATAAGGTACCCTGCAAAACTGATAAAGGTTATATTTATGACTAAAAGCTGTAAATGGCCGATCTTCATACATAAGTGGCACTTGCCAGAAACTGGAACTTAAATCTACACATGTGAAATACTTTTTACCCTCAAATGTCTGCATCAACTCTTCAATGGACATGGACTCCAGCTGATCTGAACTGATTCTACTGTTAACTAAACGAGCGTCTAAACAAATCCGAACTGTGCCGTCTGCCTTCGGTACTGTAATTAAAGGATTAACATATTGACTGTTTGAGTACTCTATAATGCCATCTTCAAGCATCTGGTTAATTTGTGCCTCTACTGCACCCTGATAAGCGAAAGGTATAGGATATCTATGTCCTGTGAATACTGATCTATCAATAACGTTCAATGAATGTGTATAGCAATTGGCCATGCCAATGCGATCCTCAAAAACTCTCCTATTATACAATAACACATCATAGAGCAGAACACACTGGTCTCCCTCTATATGCCCCTGAAATGCAGTATCACGTAACGAGTCCTCCAGACTACCGTTCGTAATCAAACTGCCCACAAAAATTTGAGTATCCCGCTCTTCGGCTGGTGATATCTCACTTAAAGAACAAATCACTCCTACAACACTACTCCCCTGAACATTGTCGTTGAACGCTACCTCTACTTCAGAATTATTCCATTTAAATTTCAAACTACCTACTTCATAACATAAGTTACCAGACACTCTACTTAGCCAATCTGAACCCAAAATAACACTGAAAACTAAGTTTGGAATTACAAGTCAAATCTGCTTTTCGATATGATTATTAATTTTAATGTCCACTAAAACTTGCTTAGAAATTACTTTAGACCTCTTCCCTACAGCTGTGATAACAAAAGTGCTTTTAATTGGTATCTCCTCAAAATTTACACCAGTTCCTTTCATTTTATCGTAATATGTACTACTTATGCAGCTCTACATACAACCACTATCAATTAAAACATCGGTGTGCGCCTCGGACACGTTAAGTTTAATAATGGGGCTTTTACTAGCCACCTCCTGGATAATATGATCATCATTTAATTCATGCAACAATTCATTTCTTACATTTAGGTCATAGTGTTCCTGTATAATTGTATGAACAGGGCATGCTACAGACTGAGATTCTGACCTTACTTCGCAGCCTGGTTCGCGTTTAAAGAACCGCTACAGCTGGCTGTAGTACTACTAACTACGGCACTGGTCTGGTTGTTCTGGGCTGTGTTGTCATTGTTTGGCTGTATATTACTACCACTAGGCTGTCCTCTTCCTTGACCCCTATTCTGGTTGTAATTATTGTCATTATAATTTCTCCCTTGATTTCCCCTGAAATCATTATTTCTCCCTTGATTTCCCCTGAAATCATTGTTTCTCCCTTGATTCCCCCTGAAATCATTGTTCCTCCCCTGATACTGATTACCATAGCCATTTCCTCTATTCTGATTTTGCTGACTATTTTTATTATTTCTATTTTGAGCGTTGGCCCCTTCGCCACCGTTCCCTTGAACTTCCTGATGCCTGGCTTCATTAGGCCTATTATTATTATTACCCTGGTTCCTATTGAAATTGTCCTCATAACCCCCTCTCCCTAGTGCATTAAATGTGCTTAACAAATTTTCTACTTGTGATATTGTCTTTACATTCTGGATACAAGCAGCCTCCTTGATCCTATAGGGAAAGTGCCTAAGTAGCAACCTCACCACATCACTTTCCTCCTTCAAGCCATCCAGATATTTACACACTAATACCTGCCCTAAAAAGTATTCGGTCATGGTGGAGCTTCCTTTAGGGTTATATTTACCACACACTACTCCCTCACGATGCTGCGACTGAATAGCCTCATTCCAGAACTTTTCACAGATTTTCATTTTAAAATCATTAATATCAGTAAACTTGTCACTATAGACAGCAAACCAATTCATCGTTTCCCCCACAAACACTTGTTCTAAAATTTCAACTACCTGGCACCACTCAATACTACCATCTTCCAACCTCTCCCCAAATTTATTTTCTATAGAATTCATGAACTCCATTGGACACCCTTGTCGATTGCTGAACTTCCCCAGTTCTACCTCCCTGTGTGTGCTATTCACAAAAAATGGCCTATTCTGACTATTTTCTTGCCTGATCCTAGCTTTTAATTTTAATTCTCATTCTGCGATTTTCTCCTCAGCCTTCCTCTCAATACTGTTTACTGTTAATTTAATGTTTCCTTCTGATTCTTCTACTTTATCATATAGCTTTGCTTGTTTCTCCTCAATCTTGCTAATGCTCTCTTTATTACTCTCTCTTAAATCATTTACTACTGCTACTATTTGTGAGTGGACTTTTTCAATTCTACCCCCCCAGCTGTTCCTTAACCTCTCTAGTTGATACCTGAATCTTGTCAATTCCCCCCCCCCCCCCCCCCCCCAATTTCTTTTTAACCTGCAGTGTTTCTAATTTAACTAATTCCTTTAAATTTTCAGCCTGTGTGCTGATTCAATTTTCCAACTCCTCCTGTACTTTTCCTAATTTCCTGTCTACATCTGCAATGATCTCTTTAACCTTCTCTTCCATTACTCCTCTGATTTCTCCTCTAATCTGCTCCATTTTCACACTAATCTCCTTGTTGTTCTTATCTAATTTAGCATTATTCTGTTCTAATTTTTTATTTAAAGCTTCTGTACTTTCTTTATTTTCCCTACTGTTTTGTTCTAATTTTGCATTTAAGGCATCTGTACTTTCTTTATTTTCCCTACTGTTTTGTTCTAATTTTGCATTATTCTGTTCTAATTTTGCATTTAAGGCATCACTACTAACTTTGTTCTGATACATGAACTCGAGAAGTAAAGTTTTTAATCCTGGTTGGCCGCCTACACTCCCTGTTTCAGTATCGGGATTTACCTCCGCTACCCCTGTACTACCATCACTCGACATACTGCTCGTATCATCACTCTCCCGTTGATGACCACTACGTCACCTCAACTGTTTTTATTTCTCATCCCCCATAATGATATACACTGATAAAGACAAATAACCCCCAAAATACCGGCACAGAAATATGTCTCCTTCTCCTTCCTCAAATGTTCCTGGGTTTTCGTCCCCACGTTGGGCGCCAATTGTAATGGTTTTAATGCCCCTTGTTGGTAGCGACAATTGTAACGGTTTTGCCCTCACGTTGAGCGACAAATGTAATGTTTTTATTACCCCTTGTTGGTAGCGACAAATGTAATGGTATTTGTTAAGCTCCACGTTGAGCGAACAAATGTAATGTGTTTTACCTGGGCGGACTATTCGCCAGAAAATACTACTGCTAAGTTTGATCTATGTTGGGCGCAAAGCTGGATACACTGTGTTCCAAGCTAAATTTATATATTTAATATCACCCCTAGCATGAGTAGAACATATGAGAGACTCTTTATGACTAGGCCGTGGGATGATTGAATCATCAACCCAGACAACATTTGATTGTGGAGAAGGATGAGGTATTATAACTATTGCTACCTACTGGAATTAAAGAATCTTCTTGGTAATAATTGAATTTAATACACTTAGAAAACATGATGGCAACATGAATAAAATTAACACTGTTAACGGAGCACACTACTTTAAACATTGCCACGAACAAAATTACTTAATACGCCGGTCGGGAGAATAATGTGAATTTTACTTATTTCCAAATTAATGCTTAAAGAATTTATATAGCCCTATTGAAAAACAGAGAGTGTGTGTCGTAGATTACTTGTGCTTACCAACGGAAACATTGTCTCCACGTGGTTGAAGTCTCCCAGCGTCGGACGCTCTGCATTGGTGTTGACGGCGTCAGATTCTTCCTCGTTGATCAAAAGTAATCGTTACAGCTTGTGGTGGAGTCTATTCCATGAACCACAACACGTCGTCTGGCTAAACACTCCAAGACGCGTGGAACTCATGATCTGATGTGATCAGCGGAGTAAGCGTGAATTAAATTGTCCCACTTGGGACTAACGAACAAAGTACCTCCTTACTGCTCCAAGCGTAATGTCTTAATGAATGTCTTCACTCACACCGCGCGTCCACTATATCTTCCATCTTCTCCCACCAGGGTCTAGGTTAATACCGCGGCCTTGCTGCTTCGACCAATCCGCGTGCGTCACGTATCTCCCCATGCCCCTGCTACGTTACTTCTTCTTCCTTGGTTGGCTGGTCACCTCAGGTGGCTATTCCCACCATGAGGCTGCCTCCCCGTATTTATATTTCCGTATCCGGGCAAGACGTAGATCATACACGTTTTCTTGCTTAGAAGTGTTCCCTCGGATTTCGTAATTTTATTGTACTCCAATCTATTCTTGTATTGAAATTCCCAGTGAGTCACACACCACTCTCTCTTACCCCTAATGAATAAAATCCTGACTTTACGTATGAAATGATTTGCCGTGCAACATTATATTGGAATCATCCAATATAGATACGGATTTCTACTAGTAGAAATCCTATCTGTAATCTTCCAAATTTAAAAGCTCCAAAAAATGACGTTATAAATATTAATAATAATAATAATAACATGAAATATGAAATTGAATAAACTGAAATAATTTAACTTGGCCGGATTATTGCCGCGTTTAACAAATATGATATAGTCCAACTAACTTGTGTTAGTGGCATAAAACCCCCTAGAAAACATGTTACAAAGCGACAGTTTGTTTTGCGAGTGAGTTTCTGTTGTTACTGTTATTGTTTACCGTTGTTATCGTTATTGTTATCTTTTAACCTTGTTTTTTTGCTAAAATGTCCGAAAAAAGGAAAAAAAAAACTGTTGTTACGATGGAAGAAAAGTTCCGTGCTCTAAAAAGGTTAGATGCTGGTGAAACAGCCAAGAAGATTGCCGCGGATATGAGAGTAGGAACAAGCACTGTGAGTGACTGGAAAAAGGCTCGGAGTGATATTGAAAAGTGGTGCTCGTCACAAGCGTCAACAAGTGGTGTTAAAAAACTTAAAATGACGAAAAAGGCAGCTAACAACCAAGTTAATGAGGCATTGTTTCCTTGGTTTACCCAAAGAAGAGAGCAAGGGTTACCTATCTCAGGTCCTTTACTAAAAGAAAAGGCACTACACTTTAATAAGGAAATTGGAGGGGATGAACAGTTTAAAGCAAGTGAGGGGTGGTTGGAAAGCTGGAAAAATCGTCATGGTGTGCGGAAACTACAGATCAGTGGTGAAAAGCTATCGGCTAACCAAGAAGACTTTGAAAAATTTAAAATATTTTTACACAGTCTAATTGATCAACATGGGATTACTGGAAAGCAGCTCGATAATTGCGACGAGACTGGGCTCAACTATAAAATGCTTCCTACCTACACTTTGGCTTCCAAGAAAGAAGACAGTGCAACGGGGTATAAGAAGAAAAAGGAGAGGGTCACCATTTTAGCCTGCAGCAACGCTACAGGAGATCAAGACTTGCCTGGCCAGTTTGGTACAGAAACCAGCGCAGCGCATGGATGAACTGCGAAATATTTAGGGATTGGTTTCACAAGCAGTTTGTGCCACAAGTGGAAAAACATTTGTTGAAAAATAACTTGCCAAGAAAAGCAGTGCTCCTACTTAACAATGCACCCTCACATCCAAGTGAAGACGAACTTAAAGATGGAGATATAAAGGGTGTGTTCTTACCACCAAATGTGACATCACTTTGTCAACCTATGGATCAAGGCGTGCTTGAGTCACTAAAGCGAACCTATCGCCGTAGGTTACTTTCTGTGTTGATCGCTGGAATGGACGAAAAAGAAAGTGTTACAGAGAAGGTGGACATGTTAGACGTGATAATGTGGGTATCCCAGGAATGGGATGAAATGAAACCGTTGACGCTGGTAAGGTCATGGAGGAAGCTCTTAGATCACAAAGCTACTGATAAATGGACGGGGGAGAAAACAGAAGACGTCAATGAAACTTATGCCTGCAATGAAGAAAATCGTCAGATTGCTGAGCTTGTGCAATGCCTGCCTGGTTGTGAAAAAATCAACACCAAGGAAGCCATAAATTGGGTAGTAAATGAAGACGAAGTCAACGAAATTACAGACAGTGACATTATAGAAATGGTGTGCAATGATGAGTAAAAAATCTTTGAATCCGAAGAAGAGGACAACGCCCCTATAATGAGTCACTCTGAGGCATTCAAGACCATAGAATCTTTAATCACTTATGTAGAAAATCAAGATGAAACGAGTGTGACTGAAGTGATGCTTTTAAGAAGATTGAGGGACATGGCATCCAAAAAGCGTGAAGCAACAGAAAATCACAAACTTTTTCAAAAACTAATGTAGAAACAGTAGGCCTAAGTGAAGTGCGTGAAGCAACAGAAAATGACAAATATTTTCAAAAAATTATGTAGAAGCAGAATGTACAGTGTATTTATGTAAGTACATGTACTGTAAAGCATATTATTATAATTTAATTACTGTATTTTAATTTAGTTTAAAGCAATTCTATTTCTTAGCCTATGTACAGTATACAGTTAACAAAATGATACTAAACCGTTAAAAACATTAAAATTAATCAACAACAAACTCGTGAATTATTTCTGGTCACCTAGCTATTTGAAAAAATAGCCTTGTGATATCCGGATTTTTCCATATCCGGATTGGCCGGTCGCCACATTAGTCCGGATATGACAGGTTATACTGTACCTAGTTTCAAACGTTGGGGACTAAACCAATCCAAAACCCTAAAAATTATCCAATTATAGACTCCACAATAATATTGCTGATCAGAAATACAGGGGTGATGGCCAATAATATGTCCTTAGCCCTAACATCAACCAACAAAGATAATTTCAGGTACAATTAGGTAAATAAGGCATGATCACCTTGTTTCTTGGATGGATGAATTCTGTTCAATAAGAGGAGCTGTCACCTAATGTTGCATTACATACCTGCCAACATTACAAAACAAAATAAAATAGGAGATTTTGATATGAAGATGAGGAAAACTCAGGAGATACAAGCAGTCAAAACTGCTTATTCTACATGTCTCGGGCAGTTCATACTTCCTCATGGAAAGCTCCCATGCATTATGCAGTCAAATCCAAATTTAACATGAAGCATATTTCCAGGGAAACATCTAGTGGAATCTAAATCCACAAATATTTAACTCTAGTATGTATCCGAATTGTTTTATATATAATTTTCAAACAACATTAAGAACATGGGATTGGTGATTCACTGGATCCTTTCCTTGAAGGGGCGATACTCTTACTGGTGTTTGGTTCATCTTTGGAATTTGGTAAATTTGAAGATTTCCAAGCTTAGCTTCTTGCCAGACTTCACTTCATAATTGAAAAGGGTGGACAAAGACTGTCACTGTATCAACAGCCTGAGTGAACCTTTTCCCCACAGAGAGCAACAGGCTTTAACATTTTTCTTGTCCCGATATGTTTATTGAAACCTGAATATTGTGATATGTATTGTGACCGAAATCCACCATGTTGCTCTGCTCCGATTGGTGATGTTTAATTGCTGAGATTCGCAAAGCAACCTTGGAAGTATTTGATGAATGCAACATATTGAAATGTATTCCAGCATGTGTTTGTAACAGATCCAGAGCTAAAGAAACACTCTTCATAATTCTTCTAGCTGATAAATGGACCTATCATTATGGCATTGAGCTAAAATTTAGCACAAGCGAGAGTCGAACATCTTCAACTCCTAACGGCTTTGACAAGTCGTGATGCAATAGATGAGGGGTGGAAACTTCCCTACGCCCCGCTTTGAATCAGCTGAATACGCTGCGTGCACGCTGTCAGTTCTAGAACACGGTCATTCGAGAATTCTTTTTCACTGGCTAAACTCATGTGTGCGCGGAGATGAGGTTTCTAATACGTGCAAGAAAGCGTGTGTTTGCACTATTTAACTAACCATCACAATTTGGCTGGTGATACGCCGATACTTATAATAATTTCTTTACCAGTGTTAAGTAAAGTAAAGTCAGTGTTTTCTACAAGTAGCAGAAATACTGTAAGTAAGAATTATAATAAATATTCAGCGGACACATTCAGAGCACCATAGCGGACTGGATATATATTCACCGTAGAACGCAGGCCAGTAGACATTGATATACAACTTGTTGCAGCGCAAAACATATGACAAATCTTGTCATATTATTTAGCCAGGCACACAGATATACAATGTTGATCTTTCTTTTTCGACACGATAGCTGTACTACATGTAACAGAATAAGATCAACATTTAATTGGATTGCTAGCAAGTGCATTCATGAATAATGAACAATATTGCAATTACACCACCTATTCCACACTGATAAAATAGTCGGAACATTTCACGATCAGTGGCGTACAACCAATTTTGATTTAAGGGGTTGTATGAAGTCATCCACGATGCCACTTGCAATTAAGAACAGTAACATGGGAACAATAATAAAGACTTTATTACTATTCAAGATGATAGCTTAAGCCATCAACAGGGAAGCTTAATGACCAGGATGAGTTCGAGATCTGGGGGACCGAATTCACGTTAGATCAGACGTCACGACGATGGATGCATTACAAGAGTACATTAAGCGGCGATCTTGCAAAATTAAGAATAGGACCAAGATTAACCACGTCGTGGTAAAACACATAGGCAACACATTCTCCGTAACCCAGAGCATCCTTTCAGACCACTTGTCTGAAATTATATGACAAGCCATTCATCATCTTCATTTCCCGTTTCCAGCTTCCTGGGTCGGGTTGTGAATTAAGGACCTCCAACGTTTCCTGTCTCTCCACCACTCCTCTCCTGTTTTTAGTACTTCTTCAGGTTTTCCTCCTCTCTTCTCTACACACTCCCACACTGTATCTGCCCATCTCTTTCGGGGCCTTCCTCGTGGTCTCTTCCCTGTCATCTTTTCACAGAAAGTTTTCTTTGGTACTCTCTCCTCTCCCATTCTCATCATATGTCCATACCACTTTAACTTTATTGTTTCTATCCTGTCCTGCAGCTTCAAGATTCCTGTCCTTTTTCTAATCTCTTCGTTTCTAACTCTATCTCTTCTGGTCTTGCCCTCTATACCTCTTAGGAATTTCATCTCCGCGACTTGTATTCTACTCTCCTCTCTTTTTGTAGTAGTCCACGCTCCAGCTGCATATGTTAGTATGGGTCTGTAGTAGGTTGAATATAATACATTTTTACATTTCTTTAGGACATCTCGGTTCTACAGAATACCCCTTATGCTCTGGTAAAACTGTTCGCTTGTTGTATTCTCTTTCCAATTTCCTCAGTTATCCTTCCATCTTCTGTGATCACACTTCCCAAGTACTTGAAACTTTTAACCACTTCTAGAATTTTCCCATTCAATTCTATCTTTCCTCTTCCTTTCTTTCTTCCTTTTGACATTACCATTGTCTTGCTCTTCTCTGTGCTTACTTTCATCCCATATTTCTCTGTTTCTTGATTCCATACATCTAGTTTTGTACTTCCTTTTCATCCTCGCCCCATATCACTATATCATCTGCAAACAGCATGGCCTTTGTTGCCTCTTGTCCCAATCTCTGTTTAACATTCTTGTGAATTTCATCCATGACTATGATGAATAGTAAGGGGGACAATACACTTCCCTGTCGGAGACCTGTTTCCACTTTAAACCATTCTGTTTCTCCTATACTGGTCTTCACGCTACTCACACAATATTTGTACATAGCTTTAAACATTTGGACATCAGCTCCGTTAACTCTCCTTTTCCTTAATACATTCCAAACCACCTGTCGAGGCACACTGTCGTACGCTTTCTCAATATCAATAAATGTCATCACCATGTCTTTTCCAAATTCCCATCTTTTCTCCATCATTTGCCTTAATGCAAAGATTAGGTCAAATGTTGATCTGTCTTTCCTAAAACCATACTGTTCTTCTTCCATCTCACCTTCCATCTTCCTCCTCAGTCTGCCTTCCAGAACTCTCTCAAAGATCTTAGCTAAATGAGCGATAAGAGTGATCCCTCTGTAGTTATTGCATTCCTTTTTGTCACCTTTCTTAAAAATCAGGATAATTAATCCCTTTCCCCATTCTTCTGGAATCTCTTTTTCTTCCAAATTATTCTAAATAATCCATACAACCACTGTACACCTATTGGTCCCGCTGCTTTTATCATTTCCGCGGACACCTCATCCTCTCCTGCTGCTTTACCGCTCTTCATCTTCTGTATGGCTTCCTCTATTTCTAGCATAGTGATCTCCTTTTCTTGTTCTTCTTCTTCTTCCATTGTTTCTTCTTGTTCTTTTTCATCTTCCAGTTCAATGTATTTAACATTTAGTAGCTTTGAAAAGTATTCTTCCCATCTTTTTAATATATCATCTCTTTGATACAATATCTGACCTGCTTCAGTTTTTACAAATTTTGTGTTTTCCCTACCTTTTACACTGTTTTTCACCAATCCATATAGAACCTTTTTACTTCCTTGGATATCCTCCTTGACAAGCCATTACCATGTTATAATAATGTTCTCTCTTCCAGGTGACTGATATATTTCAAGTGAATTCCCAAACTAAAGAGCAAATAATTTATGGATATTAAGAGTAATTTCACACACATATTTAAGATATTTAATAAAATGTTTTATGGTTGAATTCCAATTTTTTTTATCAACTTATTCTAAACTTAGTTTCGTTCTTACTCGTGGCGTATTTTACCTTTACGGCAGTTGCAAGCGGAACATTAAACTTTTTGCAGAGCTATTTTTGAAACTTGATAATTAATTCTTGGCACAGTAATTATCATCTGGATCCATGATCTATGATCCTAAACCCTACTGTAATTAATTCAGATTGTATAAAAATACGAAGCCGATTATAATCTTAGACATTAAGAGATTCTAACCAGTCCTATTATTGCCATTTAAGGTTTACTTGACATTATGTCAAAAGGATTTTGGAAATGCATTTTGAATAAAGTACAATTATTAATAAGTTGTAGACACTTTATAGTGGTCTAAGATTAGCAACTGTTGGAAATGAGATATTCCATTCCAACGCTTTAATAAATTAATAATTAATTAATTTCTTCGAAATGTTTGTGATTATGCCAGGATGCAGGGTCTATGCAGTCCTAGGTCAAATGGAATTAGTATGTGCTTTATTATAGTAATTATATTTATATTTCCAACTTTGGGAAATAGTGCAATGACAGGTTTTTTTTACTGTCCAATTTATTGTCATTTTGTGCACTGTTGTTAGGGTTAAATGAGCTGGTCAATTCAATTTAATAATTATGCAGATCATAGGCAATTCTACTGTATTCCTATGTCTTTGAATGTAACTGTTACATCATCGCAATCTGAACAATTTAATTTATCCCATAAGGACATGTTGAATCCAATTTCTTATTTGAGAATGACGATAGATTAATGCTACTTTGAGCTGAGATGTTTTCCATAAGGAAACTTGGAATTATTGTGGTGATATAATGAAAATAATAATTTATTGTCTATAATTAATTTAATCCAATTAATTAATTAACGGTCATTAATGTCAATCTAATATATGTAAATATCAGGGATGTGTATAATTTGTGTGTGAATTATTAATTTAGTCTGTTTTATGGGAAGAAAAAAAAGAAGTTTAATTAATTTTTTTTTCTACAAAGCTGAAAATGATAGTGAAGTTTTTTTTTTTTTAAATTCATATTCAGCTAAACAACGAACTCTCGAACTCTGATTAATTTTCTTTTGTGAAAACTTCACATTTAAGTGAAATAGGACAGCTCAACGGCACAGATGGACATTATGGATACTTGTATCCCAACCTAATGATTTGCCTTGAGTAATAGGGGTGTTCATATCTTTCTTTTGTCCGTCTGCTCTAAAATAAATTTACGATCTCGATTTTAACAAGTTCTAATTATTCCTGTAGTTTGGAACTTCTCCCGAATCAGTGATACTTTTTCTTTTTCTTTTTCTTGTTTGTGAGGTATTTGTCCTGTTGAACCTTGCATGCCTATCCCTTTAAACGACCCGAGATATTCGATCTCTTGCCTGCCCGAGCTAGTTGTTATGATTTTTTTTTATTGGACAAATATTTCTAGGACTTAATTTTTTTCTATCGCCTCTGTCCCTTCTTCGGTTTCTCGTCGAAATCGCCGGGCCAACGTGACGTCGGGGAAGCGGGCACAGTATATCGATTGCCATTTTATTAATTAACATTGATATTTCGTCTGAAAGCGGCTAATGAGCAATGGATTTCTGGGTGATGAAATGACAGGATTTTAAACCTAATGTTTGAAGCTCGCTAATAATTAGCTGAAATCACGAAGAAAAAAAAGAAAAAAAAGAAAGAAAAAAGACAAAAAAAAAAAAAAAAGAAAAAAAAACCTTCAATAATCAGGAGGCCGAAAAAACCACGGAAAATCGGTAGTCTCCCACATAAATCACGAGAGTAGAATTGATGATTGTGAATAACCTTACCTGGCTGTACTGGAAGTGCACTGTCCTCCAATATAGTTGGCAGACATGGAGAAGCAAGCCCTCTCATGGTACATGCTCTGTAGACACAGACGTTCTCTATCGTACAAGGTAAAGTAGCGCTCCAAGAACTGGTCTACAAAGTTTTTACCCTTCATGGAGATCAAAAAATTACGACACCAGGTAAGAGATCTGCTATCACTCAGTAACTCGCCATCCTGTCAAGCAGACAACAATGTCTAGTGTTCCAAACTGTAAAAATCCAACTAAAAAAGAGCCTTTTTTATTCAAAGAAAATAATAATAATAATGAAAGAACTGAAAAAAAAAAAGGGAGATAATGTACATTGCAACAACTCTGTAAGATGGAAATCAATTTTATAAGCTGACAGGCTTGGCAGACAGACACACCAATTGACTGGGGTAAACAGAGCAAAGTGAGATCAGTTCGTATCATTATCATCTTCATTTTGAAGGGTTTTAGCAATACATTTATGAAAATACTAACTGGAGAATTTCATTCATAAGAACTTGAATTACAATCTATTACACACTGTTCATGGTCACAATTAGCAAAATGAGTAAGACTGATTGATAGTTGTAGTTTTAAGGGGTCAAACAGCAAGGTCATCTGCCCTCAAGAAATATTATTATTATTATTAACATTATTGGTCACATTGGACCACTTGAGTCGTTACATGCACCTTTCTTAGAAGGTTTCTTGTTTGGTTCTTGCAATCTGCCCAGTAACTCTTCATTCGGTCCAATCGTGATTTTCTCAATTCATCTGAAACCTCTATAGGTCTTCTGTATGTCATTTCCCCCCAAAAAATTCTCAGTCTGAAGGGTGTTATTTTATCTTTGTTCTCTGCATCTGCTATCTAGAGGCCAACTGTTTTGAGGTCCTCTTGGATTTCTTAGATCCATTTTCCACCTGCTTCTTTGCAAGATTTCTTGTCACTAGCTGCCATAAAATTGTATCTTCTGGCAGTCGTAAGATGTGGAAGAAATATAATTATATATTGCCAAATTATACGAGTAAAAGGAAGTCAATTTCCACTTTCACATCTAATCTCAATATTTCCTATATCAACTGTATATTACTGATGTGGATGTTATGTCTTACTGCGTAGTGTATAATTTGCTTTAGGATGTGGCGTTTCTTTAGTTGGATGGGCTTGACTAGAATTTAATTTCATGACATGACAGTTCAAAGCTTCTATTTTATGTTGATGAAAGCAACTCTTTATACAGCGTGTCACAAAAATGTACGGCACAAATTGCAGGACACATTCCTCACACATAGACGAAGAAATTATGTTATATGAACATGGGTCCAGAAACACTTTGTTTCCATGATATACCTCATTGTCTCCAACTCATTAATCATGGGGAACATGCACTGCTGGTTATGTTGTCATTATTATAGGTGCACCGCCATTGTTTTGTTTTACAAGGCCATGTTGCCATGCGATTTACGGTAATATCAACTGTTCCAGAAATCAGTACTGTAGCGTTTATTAATGCCCCATGTTGGTAGCCTTTGCCTAAGCTATGTTGTTTTAATGGGTGCCAAGACCTCAACGCAATGTTGAAATCTAAATTTGTATTTAACAACGTCTAGCTCTGGTAGAACACCTTCAAGAATCTATTCACTCAGATCGTGGTATGATTTGATCATTAACCCAACAAACAATTGTATCAGGAGAAGGAATTGGTCTATATCTAATGCTACCTACTGAAAGCAAAGATTGCATTGTAAAAGAAATGAATTTATTATATAAAACAAGTATAGCAAAATTAATAATAAAAATAAGTTTAAAATTTAAATTGGAGCGTTGCGATTTTAATATTACCGATAGAAAATTACGTGAAAACGGAGTCTGATAAATTATTGATTTTACTCTTATTCCCAAGCTATGAAGTTACTGAAATATGAAATATAAAACAAAGAGAAATGACAGATTGCGTATTTCTGCATCATTCGCGCTTACCACTGGAAATTGCCAAAGCATTTCCCTCGTACTGGATGATGCTGTGAGCTTCCCACAGTCTCCTGGACGTCGTCAGCTCCGTCGATATTTGATGATATCCTTGTAGATTTGGTGACTTTATGGTCCTAATATCGGAGCCATACCCTCGTACAACCAAACTGGTAAAGTTTTAAACAGATAGTTCTCCACTCCACGGAACATTGGAGCGACACACACTTGCAACCGAACTAGTCAAGTCTTTCACAGATTGTTCCCGCTCCACGGAACATCGGACGATATATGCCCCTGTCGGCTCCCCACCTCGGTACCGACTTCCAGCTTACGTGGTCTCCACTGATTGGCTGCTCCCCACGTGCTACTTCCCCTTCTCTGGCTCATTACACACGGCGCGCGGATGATGAAGTCGATTTCCGTTCCAACTATCCGCCTTTTCTTGACGCTGCGACCCAAGCTTGCGTAATACTTCTTGACAAGAATCAGCCTGTATTTGAATTTCCAGTGAGTCATGTCTCTCATAATATCCTAACTGACGAAAACTCCGTAAAATTCCGTAATCAAATAATTTTCTATGATATTGTCGTTCGTAATAATTTGCTTGACAGTGTTTTCTAAGACATAGAAAACCTATCTGTATGCTTATAATTTTTATAAAATGCTCCGAAAATATCTTAATAATAATTATAATAAATTAATAATAATAATAAATTAACATGAAAAATTCTCTTGGCTGAACAATTTGCCGCGTAAATAAATATAGAATGGCTTCCTACTGACTTATGCCAGTGGCATAAAAACCCCTCGAAAAACACGTTACAGTACGACCTTGGCAAGCACATGGGTTTTTACGTCGAGTTCATCACAGACTTGGTTTGTGCAATGGCAGTGTACACAAATGCAGAGATGGCAGATGCCCGTTTGTTGTATGGATTAACAGACGGCAATGGCACTCACGCTCAACGTTTGTACCTGGAGAGATTTCCAGTACGAAGGTGCCCAGACAGGAAAACGTTCAAAGCCATTGATCGTCGTCTGAGTGAACATGGCACATTTCAGCCTGTTACTCATGACCGAGGGGGACCTAGAAGGACAAGGACACCGCTACAGGAGGCGGCAATTCTTGATGCATTTGACGACGACCCTAGTGCCAGTACAAGACAAGTAGCTGCAACAATGAATGACTGACTGGAGAGTGTTACACGAGGACCAGCTGTATCCATACCATTTACAACATGTGCAGGCACTATCAGCAGCTGATATTCCTGCACGGGTACTCTTCTGCGAATGGTTTATTTAACAAAGTGTCAACACTAATTTTAGTGCAACGGTGTTGTTCACAGATGGGGCGTCATTTTAACGAGATCAGATTGTAAATGTTCACAATCGGCATGTATGGGCTGTCGGCAATCCTCACGCAACTGTAGAAGCAAGTCATCAACAAAGATTTTCTGTCATTGTTTGGGCTGGCATTGATGGTGACTGTTTGGTAGGGCCTCACTTTCTTCCACCCAAGCTCAACGGACACAGTTACCATAATTTCGTAGAGAATGTTCTGCTCGATCTGTTGACAGATGTGCTTCTAGTTGTGCAACAAAACATGTGCTTCATGCACGATGGAGCACTACCTCATTTTAGTGTTAATGTCCATTGGCTTCTAAATAATAGATTCGGTGACAGATGGATAGGTAGAGGTGGTCCAATTGCCTGGCCTCCATGCTCTCCAGACCTAAAACCACTGGACTGTTATTTGTGAGGAAATTTGAAAGCTCTTGAGGATTGAACTCCTGTACAAGATGTTCACAGTCTGCATGCCCGTATTATGGAAGGCTGCGAAACCATACACAATACTCCAGGGATACATCAGCGCATCTGAGATTCACTACGACGGTGGGTTGATGCATGCATCAGTGCACACGGAGGGCATATTGAACATCTCCTGTGAGGAAGACCTGCATGTGGTATGCTGGTATGTTCTGTTCCTGTGTGTTCTCATGATTGGAGAGTTGGAGACAATGAGGTGTTAAATGGAAACAAATCGTTTCTGGACCCATGTTCGTAAAAGTCTAAGTGTGAGGAATGTGTCCTGCATTTTGTGCTGTATACTTTTTTGACACCCTGTATATTGGCGCTGGATCAGTACATTTTAAGCATTCTTGGTTACATTAAAGACATGTTAAGAGAAACTACCATATTTTAAATCTCTACATAGTATAAAACAAAGTCCCTGATTCTTGGATGTAACGGGTAATCTTGAGAAACACTGGATGGATTTTGATGCGATTTTCACCAATCTGTAAATGATTTCTCGAGGAAGGTTTCTGTAGAAAAACATTCAATCATGACCAAAGGAAGCCGAGCAGTAACGATTTCAGTGAATTGAGTCTAAGGATCACTTTGCACTTGTCATCACAGTTCAGTCAATCGGAAACCTCACTCATATCCACATTCTCACAAATGGGAAGTGTCTTAATAACTTCTGCTCAAGAGAGAGTGTCTCATGCTGTTGTGTGGTCTGAGTGGCAGGAACCTTTGTCCCAATGCCTACACAAGGCGCACGATACGATCGTTGTCATTAAGTGGTGGGTGTGTCACTCATGGTTTGTCAGGGGGTGTACCCAGAAAATATTTTGGTGGGGATGGTGGATGTAAGAAAAATTCTTCACCAGATCCCCCACCTCCAAATAACTTCCTTTCGTGCCAAGACAAGGAGTGAGCAACCAAACATTGCCTTCACCTCTCAAGGTAGAGTCTAAACAGAGTAATCAAGAAAACTCAGCTTACAATCTCCACAAGTAAATTCTCAAGTTCCAGGATACCTCTGTTCATGTCCTGTCAGAACACCAACTGATCAAGTGGTAACCTGACACGACTGACAGACTATTTGGATGAGAGAGGCCAAGCTAAACAAGGTATTCCTGACCCTCATTAAACTCCAAGTCATACAGTACATGACACACCTATAAAGACAAACTAGACACCACAACACCACATAGGTATTTCCTGACTTCTATTTCAGGAACTACCTCTGTTAGTCTTACCCTACACGAAACTCTCCCTGAAGCACAATAATAGTCATACTACCTCCTCAAGTCACCGACCCTATTACAAACAGAAAGGCGATCATCAATCTGCTCCAACTTCTAGCCCAATATGTAACTGAAATAGAGGTACGATACACCACTTCATTGCCATCACACCCACGTGAAACGTGTACCTGAATTGCCTCAGAGAAGCTCTCTGGAACAATCCAGGTGTTCTGCCACACATTCTGGTCAGTCCTTTTCACTCTGTAGAAAAGTCTGTCCAAACACAAACACCTACAAATTCTATTATAGAACTAGGCAACATTGAAAAATGGCTTCTAATACTTCAATTTTCAACCTACAAATTCTACCACACAACAAACACAAACAAATCCAGGCACTACCTATCACACAACCATCAAAACTAAAACCACAACAGACACTGCTCAAGCGGCTTCGGTGGCGTAGTTGGTAGCATGCTGAGCTTCTATGTCCAAGATAGTGGGTTCAAACCCGGCCGAAGCCACTGGATTTTTTAAGAGCGGCTTCGGTGGCGTAGTTGGTAGCATGCTGAGCTTCTATGCCCAAGATAGTGGTTCAAACCCGGCCGAAGCCACTGGATTTTTTAAGAGCATTAAAAATCCCTCAGTATGTCTTCCTTCGGAGGGGAAGTAAAGCCGGCGGTCCCATGTCATAGATTTGTGGCATGTTTAAGAACCTTCCACTAATTACACCTGTGTGAAGCTAAATTGTATAGGGTAAGAATGTAAGCAACACTGTTAGGTTTCTACGTTCGTTACCAAGAGCCGATTGCAGTGGCATCTAGTAGCTAAGTTCTGAACTAGGCCTAATAGTCGTTGACGGTGGCGTTTGGCGGCAAAAGTAGGAACTATTTGAAAAATTCAAAGTTGCAGTCCTTACTTGAATTAAAAAACAGATACACACACTAATACAGCCATCACAAATAACACCGGTTATCAGACAGATTCTACACACACCCAAAGTACACGGGGCTACATGACCATGTTGTCGCAACCCCCAAACTGAGGAACCAACCAACCAGACACTGCTCAAACAAACTCCGAACCCACATAAAAAAAAAAACAACACAAACCATGGCAGATATTAACACCACAAACAAGAAAACCAATCATGTACAAACAGAAACCTATGAAACCCAACACGAAGCAAAACAAACCCAACCGCACACAAGCAATAGCTACACACAGAGACAAAAATGTAAAATCAAAAACATAGAAATGCAAACAGATCCCACCATATAAACAGGAACACCAGACTTCACACCAGGGTCAATCCAGGCCAAGTGGTCCAATATAAAAATAAATGGTTGCTTGACCATCTCAGAAAAATTTGATACTTGCTGGGTTTGTTCCTTATCATGAAGTGAGCTAAAAATATTTTTTTGAACTTTTTTTGAATTACCGTTTTTAAATGGCGGCCATTTTGTTATAGGCCGATCATGTTTTTTCGTGTTTGTAAGCTTCTGCGGTTTTTAAAATATCTCGGCGATGGGTTGCTCTAGGCCTATCAAATAAAAAGCATTGAATTCAGTACACTTTGGCCTGCACTTTGAACCCATTATCACTAGGGTTCATGTGTCTTTTTACAGATTTTTAATTACTCGAAGTTTTTGTTTTGAAATTCAAAAATCTGAATTTTCAATCAATAATTTTTCTAAGAAAGGACAGTTTCTCATCCCTAATATTTTTTGTGCTTCTACACTTCATAGTAGTGTAATTGTTTATAACGTTTCAGTGGTGAGAAGTTACCTCTTAAAAAGTTACAGGCTTAAAAAAAAAACAGATTTTCGAAAAATTTTCAATTTTTGACCTGCAATATTTTGGTTGGGGGACCAGATAAAAATCTGAAAATTTCACATTTTAAAGATCTGTACAGTAGTAAACTTCAGTATAAATTTCAAGTTTGAGATTTAAATGGAAGTTAGTTTAAAAAAAAATCACAAATATGATAAAAAGAAGGTTTTTATCATTCGCAATACATCTAGTCTAATGTGGGTAAGTATTTTCAATTTAAGATCTAAATACATTCAATTTATGTAACAATATTTAGGCCTTATTTGTTGCTAAACATTTCTAAATAGAAAACTGAAAGAGGTTGTTTGGCAGCATGTGCAAGTATGTACAGGCTCACTGACAGACAATACACCACGAGTCTCAACATGTCTGTGAGTTACCTAGTCAAACACTGCAAGTCTGTACAAGTCGGTGAGCTAGCTATCTTGTTTCCCCTTCCACTCAATCTGTTCTCTCCCACTTAGTTGTCCATGAGCTTTTACAGTGAGCAGTTGTATTATTGTAGTTAAATGGAACGTCAGCGTTCAATTGGCATTATTACTAATGAAGTATGTCACAAAAGTGTTTATGGAGTGTTTTCTAAAGAAATTACAGTGATTGAAAATTACAGTGAAGAAGAAAAAGTGTTGTTTCGTTTAAGAGTTCACCTAGATGTCAAATCAAGCTGTAAGTACCATGAAGTAAAATACTTGAACAAATTTCATCACCTCTATGGACAATCTTGTTTGGACCCATTGAAGAAACACAAGAAGCCTATAACTAAAGGACTGGGAGAAATAACTTTAGATCAATACTATAAAAATGAAAATCCTGTCATTAACCTAATACCAGGGAAATCATTATGTCCAACCTGTTATACAAAGGCATTTGTGGCTAACAAAGATAGGGCTAGTGATAGTTCTGATGAAGAATTTTGTAATTTAGAAGAAACAATAACAAAAGTAGACTCAGCTTGTAAAATCCTTGGTGTATCTCCTGCAAGTAAAATTAGGAAATTAAATGAAGAGCAGAGGCAGTCTGCTTTGAAAGCCAAAATTGAGAAAGTTTCAACTTCAATTAAAAGAAATTTAGAAATCTCCTTTCAAAAGGCTTACAGGATTGAGCCGCGTCGCATATCGGATATTATTTCCCGGAGTTAAAGTACCTTAAAGTAGACTACAAAGACCTCTTAGAAATTCTAGTTTGTAGTATTGACAGCTATAACTGTATGATGGGAAAATGTCATGAGAGTCCTGGCAAACAAGCGTTATTTGACATGTTTGAAGAATCAGAGGAGGAAGATTTGATGCCAGACAATATTGAATAATTATAAACAATGGGTAACTCAAGACAGAACAGAAATGGTAACAATCATAAAACCACGAGAAGAATTTTTTAAAGTGTTTGTAGCGAAACTTGAAAATCTTAAAATGCATCATTTTATAGCAAAAGCTCAAGGTAAATATATGAAAGATAAAAAGCAGTCTTTGACAATTCATGAATGCTTAGTTCTTGCAGACTTTTCAGTAAACTTCTCGTTTGTTGTGCAAGATGAAGTGCAAAGACACCACTGGGTAAACAAACAAGCCACAGTTCATCCCTTTGTGTTTTATTACAAAGATGAACTAGACTGCCTTAAAAGTCACAGTTTCTGTGCCATAAGTGACCACGTTGAGCACAACACTTCAACAGTACACGCCTTCCAAGTTCAGTTAGTTAAATAAATTAAAGAACACCACCCATCCATTAAAAAACTGATTTATTTTTCTGACGGGGCTTCATGTCAGTATAAAAGCAAAAAAACAACTTTGTTAACATATGCTACCACCAAGAAGACTTTGGTATGAATGTAGAGTGGCATTTTTTTGCATCATGCCATGGAAAGAATGCGAGTGACGGTGTCGGTGGTACAACAAAGCGAGCTGTCACAAAAGCAAGTCTTCAGCGAGCATATGAAAACCAGATTCTGACTCCTCAACAAATGTTTGAATTCTGTAAAGAAAAGATCAAAGGTATTACTTATGTTTTTGTTAGATGAGAGGAAGTCCAAGAAATTATGTCAACATCTTGGAGGAAAGGTTCAACACCTGCAAAAAGATAAAAGGTACTCGATCTTTTCATTGTTTTATACCACAGTCAGACAACCTGCTGAAGTGTCAGTTAACATCAACATCTCCAGACAGTGTACTCCATAAAACTGGCAAAGCTGTGCCACTGACAATTCAAAATAATGACATAGTGGCTTGTGTCTATGATGGTCAGTGGTGGATAGCAGAAGTCGACAATGTTGATAACCAAAACCAAGATTTGCGCGTCATATTTTATCACCCTCCAGGACCAAGAACTTCATAAAAAAAAGATATCAAGTTTGGATGCCAGTTAAAAAAGTACTAAGGAAGCTGTCTCCTCTGGAGTTTACTACTGTGACAGGGCGAACATTTAACTTAACTCCCAAAGTGTGTGAAGAAATCTCCCAGATATTCAACGAGCTACTAAGTAAATAAAAATAACTGTCAGTTTAGCTATTTATAAACCTATAAATGTTGTTAAATTTATTTTAAAAAGGTTTAAACTTAAGAATTGACATTCAAAGTCTTGATTGTTTTTTATTTTACAATTTGTATACTTTATTATTTCGTTTAAGAGCCAGCCGGAGTAGGCCGGCCGGCCGCCAGCTCAGCTTTTGTTGTAACATGGGTCAAAAGTTTGTGAAACGATTTATAAAGAAACGGGACAAGGTAAAATTATTTTGTTTCTATAGCGTACTGTAGTATTTTATACACTTTTCATCAGTGCAAAAGCATATCGAACAGGAATGCAAAGATAGTTATAAAAAGTGTAGTTAAAATCACAATTCTCCATATAAAATATAGTTCTGAACTGCGTTTTTCCTAAAATCTACTATGTCTTCAGATGATGTTGAAAACAGAAACAAACTCCACTGCAAGACAGCTTATAGTTTTCTCTAGAACGCTACTGAAACATATTTTAAAATTAAGAACTCTGTATATGTTTAATCGTGATTTTTAAAAAGAAAAGCATATAGACTCGTTATCGCTAGCCAATGTTGAGTGCTGGTAGTTCATCCGGATTCCGTCAGATGTCGCGTCGCCAAGTCCTGTCCTTGAAACAGGATTAAGACAGGGACAGAGGCAGTTTGTCTCAGGCCAGCTAAGGCTTTCCCTCGTGCAGGGGAGTGGGTACATCACCACACGCCTCTCTTTTACAACGAGCAGCGGACAAGCTCATTCCACGATGGTATTGCTATTGTCTTAGAAGTTGCAATATAGTACAGGACAGCTGCACAGAAAAAAAACTTTTGTTCCAAAAACTGTGCTATGGTTGGCTTTTTGTAAATCTTTAGAAAAGCTAAATAAAAAAGCATAACTCTGCATTGTAGAATAATTTGCACGATCATTTTGTCGGAAAACTAAAAAAACAACATTGAAAAGCGTTTTTCTCTGAATCGACGTATTTTAAAGAAAAGTCTTTTAAACAAAAAATGTAGAGGACATTGTCACCTACAATTCGTCTCATTGAGGTCATGTCATACGTTTTGAAATGCAGAAGCTAGGTGGCGCCAAAGTTTCCAAAAAATGTTTTTTCACTTTTTGTCCTAGAAAAATGTTTTGTTCACAAAAGAGCGAATCAGAAATTTGTTCCTCCCAAATTGTCTACAACATTTATTCAAACATTTTCTTTCCTCCGCCTTACCGTTCCAAAGTTATAGTCTGCCGAAGTGTGAAAATTGTACTATTCAGATGGCACAAAGGTTAATATGTGTACAGTTATGATTGATAAGTTGCGATTGAAATAGATATGATTGTTTGAGCCAATTAACAAAACACAGGCCGCGCCCTTAGGCAGCTGTCCAACACCGGTCCCTGTCTAAATTATGCCCACCGCTCTCTCCGCAGTAACAATAGTAGCCTTGAATACGCAGCGTTGCATTTGCTGCGCTATAACTTTGGAACGGCAAGTCGGAGGAAACAAACGTTTAAATAAATGTTGCAGACAATTTTGAGAGGAACAAATTTCTGATTCACTCTTTTGTGGGGAAAAAAAAATTACATCCTGTTTCCTTCGGGAACAGATATTTCCAATATGGATTAGCAAGGTAAGCTAACATTATTTTTGAAAGGAAGTTTTGACTTCCGTAGTACATTGGCGCTGCTCGTGGCAACATTTGTGCCTTGCAGCGGCCTTCACAGTATGTACTAGCCACGCGTCTTGGTGAGGTGTACCATAACCAACTGAAGAGCCCATTGGTACACTGGGGCGAAACGCTGGCAACTGTTTTGAGCTAGCCGGACCATTGTATCAAATTTCTTTGTGAATTTGTTAATGCACATAGCTCAATCGGACAATTTTACATCCTGTTTCCTTCGGGAACAGATATTTCCAATATGGATTAGCAAGGTAAGCAAACATTATTTTTGAAAGGAAGTTTTGACTTCCGTAGTACATTGGCGCTGCTCGTGGCAACATTTGTGCCTTGCAGCGGCCTTCACAGTATGTACTAGCCACGCGTCTTGGTGAGGTGTACCATAACCAACTGAAGAGCCCATTGGTACACTGGGGCAAAACGCTGGCAACTGTTTTGAGCTAGCCGGACCATTGTATCAAATTTCTTTGTGAATTTGTTAATACGTGAAATATCGAATCCATTAAAAGTTCATACCATGTGTCGGATAAGGGCCAAAAATTTATGTTTAAAAAGTTTTTTGATAGCACCAACCATTTACCAAACGGGTGGGAAAAAGTGTTTTTTTTTTTTTTTTTTTGGGAAACATTAATCATATCTCTCTTAATAGGCACACTATCAAAACCGTACAAAATGGACAATATTCCCCTAATAATTACCTAAAACTTTTGTTTGAAAGAATTTTTGATATGATCCACCATTACGCCAAGGGATGAGAAAAATTATTTCGGAATTATAAGAAAATGCCAACGCTTCTAGATTGATATGGGATGAGCTATCAGAGGTTGCCATGACAACGCCATTGCACGAGATTTCCATCTGACTCTGTGGAAGCGGCTTAGGTGACGTAACTGGTAGCATGCTGAACTTCTATGCCCAAGGTCGCGGGTTCAAAGCCGGCCGAAATCATCGGATTTTCTAAGAGTGCTAAAAATCCCTCAGCATGCATTCCTTCAGAGGGTAAGTTCCAATGTTGCTGGTGGCATCTAGTAGCCAAGTTCACAGCTAGGTTTCGTTGACGGTAGTGGTAGCAAAATTGCGTACTACTACTTGAAATTGACTGCCTGCAGTCCTTACCTGAATTACAGACTAATACAGCCATCACAATTAACACCGTTTATCAGACAGATTCTACACACACCTAAAGTACACGGGGTTACATGACCGCGTTGTCGCAGCCCCTAAGGAACTAACCAACATCTCTGCGGGAGATAAAATTTTGCATGATGAAGTAACAGACTGTTAGTTACACATCAGTGTCGAAACCTTGCATAAGGACAGTGTGACTACAAGTATAAAAATGGACCCCAAATGACAAGAAGGTTA
This sequence comes from Meconema thalassinum, assembly GCA_946902985.2. Taxonomy (NCBI): domain Eukaryota; kingdom Metazoa; phylum Arthropoda; class Insecta; order Orthoptera; family Tettigoniidae; genus Meconema; species Meconema thalassinum. Next base: position 474,107,930 of record OX336391.1, read on the forward strand.
CCGTGCCCATAAGACAATAAAATTTTAAAAATATGCATGGAAAGACGAAAAAAAAAAAAAAAAAAAAAAAAAAAAGTTAACTAAGCTCCAATTGTAAAATACTTGCTTGAAATAAATGAGGTCCGGTTGGTTGGTTCCTCAGTTTAGGGGCTGCGACAACACGGCCATGTAGCCCCGTGTACTTTGGGTGTGTGTAGAATCTGTCTGATAACCGGTGTTAATTGTGATGACTGTATTTGTGTGTGGATCTGTTTCATAATTCAAGTAAGGACTGCAGACTTTGAATTTTCAAGTAGTTCCTACTTTTGCCGCCACTGTCAACAACTACTAGTTCAGAACTTTGCTACTAGATGCCGCCACAGTCGGCTCCTGGCGACAAACGTAGGAACCTGAGCGTTGTTTACATATTTAACCTAATTTAGCCTCACACAGGTGTAATTAGTGGAAGGTTCTTTAACATGCCATAAATCTATGACATGGGACCGCCGGCTTTACTTCCCCTTTGAAGGAAGGCTAAATGAGGTCTGATCGTCTACGAAAACCTGCACATTTTGCCAATTATAGCCTATCCCCTAGTTTGCCCGGTGAAATCTACCTCCGCCTTCCGGCGTGCCAAGAGGACTTAAAAAAAAAATCAAATGCCCATCATACATGAACAATTTTATCCCGGAAGAGGCTATACAATTAAAGTGGGGGAAAAGGAGAAATAATAAACTTTGACATCAACCACAATTTTTACTACCAGACTCAAGGGCAGCTTCATACTACAAGAAGACAATGTTGTTTGTTTGCAGTAAGGAACCCAAAAAGAATAACAACGGAACTCATACAGAGAGATGATGCATTTCGGGAGAGTATTCTTCCCCGTTACTTGACCGGTCTTACAAACATGTCATCCTTCCCGAGATTATGGACTCAAGACAGAGTAGATGTATGCCAATATGAAACTCGGTTAACATTATTAAACACCCTCTATTTTACTGAGTACTGGTAATGTTCCAGGCGCTGCCGGAGTGGTGTGTTTATATGCTATAGAAAGATGCACGACAATTATTACGCAGTGTGTATTCACTCCCGAAATCAATTCCTCACTTCTGTGTGGTATAGCTTTCTGAAGATTGTTAGGACTTGAGTTCAGATTGTTATGTATTTCAAAATATATTATGGCCCAAATACAGTACGTATATTAAGAAACCAAAGATCTATCCCGGCATTATTTTTAAACATAAATGGTTTATTCTAATTCATTATCTGTTCATAACGTCTACGTATCTAGTCGGGGACTATACGATTCCGATGTTACTTCATTTCTTTGGGGAACGTAATGGTGCAGTGGTCAAGCTGCTTGGCTTTCACCAAGGTTCGATTCCCGGCGAATGAGATTTTCGAAGTGGAATATCACGTCCTGTGGTTCAGATTCCACGTAAAAATGAAGGTTCCGTAGCTCTGATCGCGAGATTAATGGTCACGTAAAACTACAAGCTTCATTCATTCTCCATGTCTATGAAATTGGTGGGGCGGAGGTGGAGTCTAGACGCGTATAGCATAATTTTTACAACTATACTGTTTCTTGATATCCCCTTTTAATACATACTGTGCTATGGATAAACCAGCTCGTGGTGCAGTGGCCAGCAATGTTGGCTGCTACCTCAGAGGTCCCGGGTTTGATTCCCGGCTTTGCCAAGAATTTAAAAGTATTGGTATGGTCTGGTGCGGGGTCTCCCCGTCACGTGGTACTAAGTGGGAGCCTGCTGGATGCTGTGGCTCATATTTATAATATTGGTTTTACGTCCCTTTTAACAACTGTGGCTTTTAGAGACGCCGGGGTGCCGGAATTTTGCTCCGAATAGGATCTTTAACGTGCCAGTAAATCTACTGACACGTCTCCTTCGCATTTGCGCACCCTCAAATGCCAACTGACTGAGCCGGGGTTCGATCCCACTACCTTGCCCACAGCAGGCGAGAACGTTATCGCTGAGCCACGCAGCCAGTCGCTGTGGCTCAGGACGCCTGTTAGTTGTCCCTTGATACAGCCAGGAACTCTAATTGGGTATCTACTGTATATCCCTTGTGGATATGTCACTCATTGATCTTGAGGTATATAAATAATTCTTCATTATTCAGACCATTTATTGGGGGATAAAATGTGTATGACCCAAATGCCCACTTCATCTCACAAATGTTATGGTCTTGAGGTTCTTTACTTTAGGAGGCAACGCTGTCTGGTTGAAGTATACTCGGGCATAATCATTGGCCGAGAGTAAGATGGATGAAAACCAGTGTGGCTTTAGACTACAAGGAGCATGTCAGGATATTTTTTTTAGTATTCACCAAGTGATTGAGGAATACTAAAAGAGGAATAAACTTTTGTGTTTTGTAGATCTAGAGAAGGCGTAAGAAAGAGTACCAAGGGAAAAGAAACTGAGGATTCTGAGGGATTTTGGTATCCAGGGATGGCTGCTACAGGCAATCAAAAGTACAGTATTTGTGTTTATAATGAAACTGCGGTGCGAGTTGATGGTATGATGAGTTCTTGGTCTAAGTTGTTACAGGAATAGGCTGAAATCTTTCACCACTATTGTTTTTCTAAATATAGGCTATACTTGTCTTTTGTAGCTTTTCAGTCGGTCAACACGATTGTTGGGCGGGGTACAAGATATAAATATGTAAAAACACTACTGGAAAAAATACATGTATTAGTTAGCCTAATTATCACAATTGCACCATACTTGTTAATTAATAGTGAAGTGATAATCGTGGGAAACAGATATTAGTTTTCTTTCCCTAGAGCAACTGAATTTGTAGTTTATACACATTTCTTGATTGTTGGTGAGGAAGAGGCAATGCGAATGGAAGAGCTGAAGCAACTCAGTCCTGATAATAATATGCTATAGCTTATCGTTGAATAATAATAATATAAGATGGCGGCAGTACCATATGAACATGTTAAGAGTGCTCTACAAAAATTAAGAAATATTGCTGAAATGGGCGGATATATTAAAAAAGATAACAAGGAAGAAATGTTAAATGCGGCGAGTACATTAGAGACACACTTTAATGTGATGGAAAACATTATGAACTCAGGAAACAATAAGAATAGAGATTTGACAATCCCAGGGAATGAGGTTAACAAATTTCATGTCATTGATACAACAGAAGGTGCAGAGAGCTGTACAGGGAGACAAGTGGCGCTGTCTAGCGATAGTATTGAAGAATCACCAGACATGAACAGGAAGATCATGACACCTAAACAAATGGCGCTGTTTAGCGACAGTATCGATGAACCAATAGACATGATCAGGCAGGTCGCGACACCCAGCGGCACAACGGGTAACTCCCACAGCCTAACTCCAGATCTCCACAGGATCGAAGAGATTATAACAGTTAACGTCACAAAGAACATAAATCAAATGATTAAAGCCTTCATGACCAACATAAAAAGCTTGATAAAGGAAGAAATACAGCAAACACAATCACAAGCAGCGCAACAGCATGAGAATTCCGTATCCACAAAACGAAGGGAGGAACTCAATCTGGGATGTGATGAACAACCACCTTCACGAAGTGAGGAGGCTCAAGAGCAGGAACTTGAAGCATATGTAAATGATGGGAAATGGACACAAGTAACACATAGAAGAGGGAAGCAATCCGCAAGACAGCAAGCGCCAATATCCGGCGCTGGACCGAGTGACGACGATTTACAACCAGCAGACAAGATGGCATGGTTATATGTGGGAAGAACAAAACCTCAAACAAACCCCGACGCGATAAAGAAATTCCTTAATAAAAAAGGAATTAAAGAAAATGTCATATGTGAAGAACTAACAAAAGATAGGAGCGCGAAAGCCTTCAAGGTAGGAATACCATTTAATTACTTGGAAAAGGTAAATGTGGCAGAGTTTTGGCCTATAGGAATAATCGTTAGACATTTTCGTTTCCACCGCTTTTATCGAGGAGCCAAAAGGCCATTTCTCGAATGAATATCCCTGAAAAAAGGATACAACATGTAGGGTTCTACTATGGTACATAGAAGGGCTAAAGAATGTGATGACCAGTAGTCCATTTTTTTTTTTTTTTTGTCGTGTAGCCTCCTGAGAGGCCGAGTGCAGGTCTTTCTAGGCGACGCCCATGGGCGACCAGCGTGTCGGGATGAGAGATGGAATGGATGAAGATGAATGAAACTGGGCAAGGATGTGGAAGGAAGCGGCCGTGGCCTGTCAGAAGGTACTGCCCCAGCATTTGCCTGGTATTGAAAATGGGAAACCACAAAAGAAATCTTTGATTACAATGTATACATAATAGATATATGACGTAGTGATTTTGGTAGAAACCTTTCTTACGGACGATTGGCAACCGAATGGTTTCTATTGTACTCAAGTAATGGCGGATCAGGGACCAAGAGGGAGGCCTAAAGGTGGCATTGCATGCTGGATTAAACCCACCTTCTGCCCGTTCAAAGTAATAAAGAGCACAAAACATCTCATAGCCTTGAAAACGAATTATTTCATATTATTAGCAGCATACTTCCAACCGGAACTGACAGAAATTGATATAATAAATGAATTAAGCAACACAATAGCTGATATTGACACCGAAATACCGCTTATGTTAGCGGGAGATTTAAATTGTAGAGTGGATAAAAATGAATCCAAATCAAGAGCAGTATTAAGATACATAGAGGAGGAGGGCCTCTCACTCATCAACAGAATTACGGAATAGACATATATATGTCATAATGGGCAAAGTGTCATTGACCTTGTGTTCACAAATTACAAGGATATAAAAGTATCAAAACATCTAGTAAAGAAAAATATACCCCTAAGGAAACATCTTCCAGTAGAAACAACCTTTGTCGTGGAAAACAGACCGCGCAGACTCATCAAAGAGCCAAATAAACTATCCAGGAAACTAAATAGAGAGGATATACGGAGTAAAGGCCAAGAAATTCAGATGATCATACAGCAAACAAGCTGCAATCTGGATGAAACACTAAAACATCTGGAGGACATCTTAGTATCTGCAATAGAACCGGTAAATCAGACAAAGAGGAGATCCAAGCCGTGGTTCAATGCAATATGTTATGAAGCACGAAGATCAACATTGAACGCCTTACACGAATGCCTGAGAACAAACACAGAAGAATCAAGACACGACTACGCACATAAACGGAGAATATACAAGAATCTTATTCGGGACACAAGAGATAAATATCAGAAGGTGCAAGAGGCAGCATTAATAGAACAAGCAAAAGAAAAACCATACAGCGTACTTCAACAAAGGAAACCAAAATTCTCCAGAGAAATACCCATGGAAAGATGGACAACACACTTTAAAGCTGTACTACAGAAACCGGACACATCTCCAATCGCTGCTCCAATGGTAGACTACTCAGCAGTAATGAAACCTATTACCAGTGAGGAAGTCAAGGATGTAATTCAACAAACAAAAAATGGAAAAGCCTGTGGGCCGGACGGGATCTGTAATGAACATCTCAAAGAAAGTAGCCCTATGTTGGTAGAGGCTTGGACAGTACTACTGAATGTCTTGCGCAGGCCTCAATACCAGAGAAATGGAGATACTCCATAATGAAAATGCTATATAAAGGCAAGGGTCAAATGGATGATCCCAATTCATATCATGGTATAGCGTTGGAAAATACAGGTCTTAAGCTATTGTCAAAGATACTGACAGAAAGATTAAGGGAATTAATAGACAGCGAACTGCCTGAAGAACAGTTCGGTTTCCGGAAAGGCCGGTCAACGATACATGCTATTCAGTGCCTATTAGTTAATATTGGCGATGCGCTAAGATTTTATAGAGGTAAACTACATGTGATATATATAGACTATGCTAAGGCGTTTGATTCAGTTGACAGGGAAAAAACAATAGGCAAGTTGGAATCGATCATAGGAAGAGACCATTATCTGAGTAGGATAATAACGACAATACTCATGAAAAATTACGTAATCATTGATAACAATCTTACAAGATCGGAGCCTATCCTTCAGACAACAGGAGTCCTACAGGGCGATCCATTAAGTCCGTTGCTGTTCAATATCGCAGTTCGAGATGTTGTCGATGCCATAGAAACACCAGGAGTAAACATTTATATGTACGCAGATGATATGGCAATAACGTCGATCTCGCAGCAAATGTTACAAGAGGCGTTCGATAAACTTGTAAGATGGGCAGACAGTAATGACCTCAAGCTTAATCCACATAAGACAGTACACATGACGTTCAGGAATGGAGGTAGGTTACCAGCATCAGTGAAAATCATGTATGGCAATGTGGAGCTAACAAGGGTAAACTCGTAAGTATCTTGGCCTGATACTCCAAACGACTGGACGGAATTTCTCCAAACATGTAAAAGATAGAGCTGCTACCGCGGTTATAGCCATGAATGAGATAAAACTAATAAGACAACTCTCCATACAGACTGCATTAGAACTCTTTCACATAAAAATTTCTCCAATCATGACATATGCAATAGGATTAATATGGGAGCATCTCTCGAAAAACGATCTTGCTCAGATAGAAAGGGTAAAGGCCATATACATGAAAAAGATTCTGTGTATAGGACAAAATGCACCGTCAAGGACGACCTATGAACTAACGAGACAACCATTTTACATAGAAGAGTTACGTATAAGAATGTTACTGCCTTCTACAAAGCAATATCAGTTAATACTGCAAGAACTTCAAGAGAAGAAAGCCAACATCTGGATGGATTTCTACCAAACAGATGCCATGATGACCTCAGAGTGGAGGAATTCTATGTATGAACTTCGCCATTTCATGACACGTTTCGCTGTTCATGGTTTTCATTTCAAGCTGTGCTGCAAGAAGGTATACCACAACCCAGACGAGAACTGTAGGTGTGAGTTGTGTGGAAAGTCGTGTGAAAGATATCACGCAAAAGTTTGTAGCAAGAGAACAGTGACATAAACAGAATTCAGTACATGACTTCATTGTGTGCAATTTTAATTATTATTGTATTTGACCATTGGTTGCAATAAATATCATTATTATCGTTGAAGTTAATCCTTTATGTTGAGAAAAGTAATTTCAAAAAATAAATTCTACATTTTGTTTAAATATCTTCTTTGTTAAGATAAAAGAAAGAATAACTTTTCATTGTGACAACAACACGTAAATTTAATTCTAGGAAATCAACAGCAGTTTTTCTCCATAATACTAAGTTACAGGTAGGCCTATACTAGGGAGTAGGATTCCTTACGTAACTCTTCGATGTGATCGTAAACACGATGAGTAATATTTTGAAATATTAAAAAAAAAGTTGTTGAAAATTTATTTTTCAACTTTTTTCAGGAATTAGTTTAGTATGGACGAGTCTTAATCACAATTAAGGTTAGAATGAAGATGTTTATGAAAGTAAATGACTGAATATACACAATCTAATGGAGCATAAGCAACAACTACGACGGCGTGAAACCTTATTGTGTTACAGTTTCGAACTTCGCAACATAGGCAGTTTTATGTAAGGGAGGTCTGTAGGGAAATGGTAGAGCTTAGAGAATATCATTTTAATTTCTTTCTGCGTTATCACATTAAGCATAACATACTGTTCCAAAGACTATATCGTGGTGTATATCATCATCATCATCATCTTCATTTCCCGTTTCCAGCTTCCTGGGTCGGGTTGTGAATTAAGGACCTCCAACGTTTCCTGTCTCTCCACCACTCCTCTCCTGTTTTTAGTACTTCTTCAGGTTTTCCTCCTCTCAACTCTACACACTCCCACACTGTATCTGCCCATCTCTTTCGGGGCCTTCCTCGTGGTCTCTTCCCTGTCATCTTTTCACAGAAAGTTTTCTTTGGTACTCTCTCCTCTCCCATTCTCATCATATGTCCATACCACTTTAACTTTGTTGTTTCTATCCTGTCCTGCAGCTTCAAGATTCCTGTCCTTTTTCTAATCTCTTCATTTCTAACTCTATCTCTTCTGGTCTTGCCCTCTATACCTCTTAGGAATTTCATCTCCGCGGCTTGTATTCTACTCTCCTCTCTTTTTGTAGTAGTCCACGCTCCAGCTGCATATGTTAGTATGGGTCTGTAGTAGGTTGAATATAATACATTTTTACATTTCTTTGGGACATCTCGGTTCCACAGAATACCCCTTATGCTCTGGTAAAAACTGTTCGCTTGTTGTATTCTCTTTCCAATTTCCTCAGTTATCCTTCCATCTTCTGTGATCACACTTCCCAAGTACTTGAAACTTTTAACCACTTCTAGAATTTTCCCATTCAATTCTATCTTTCCTCTTCCTTCCTTCCTTCCTCTTGACATTACCATTGTCTTGCTCTTCTCTGTGCTTACTTTCATCCCAAATTTCTCTATTTCTTGATTCCATACATCTAGTTGTTTTTGTACTTCCTTTTCATCCTCGCCCCATATCACTATATCATCTGCAAACAGCATGGCCTTTGTTGCCTCTTGTCCCCATCTCTGTTTAACATTCTTGTGAATTTCATCCATGACTATGATGAATAGTAAGGGGGACAATACACTTCCCTGTCGGAGACCTGTTTCCACTTTAAACCATTCTGTTTCTCCTATACTGGTCTTCACGCTACTCACACAATATTTGTACATAGCTTTTAACATTTGGACATCAGCTCCGTTAACTCTCCTTTTCCTTAATACATTCCAAACCACCTGTCGAGGCACACTGTCGTACGCTTTCTCAATATCAATAAATGTCATCACCATGTCTTTTCCAAATTCCCATCTTTTCTCCATCATTTGCCTTAATGCAAAGATTAGGTCAAATGTTGATCTGTCTTTCCTAAAACCATACTGTTCTTCTTCCATCTCTCCTTCTATCTTCCTCCTCAGTCTGCCTTCCAAAACTCTCTCAAAGATCTTAGCTACATGAGTGATAAGAGTGATCCCTCTGTAGTTATTGCATTCCTTAGTGTCACCTTTCTTAAAAATCGGGATAATTAATCCCTTTCCCCATTCTTCTGGAATCTCTTTCTTCTTCCAAATTATTCTAAATAATACACCCACTGTACACCTATTGGTCCCGCTGCTTTTATCATTTCCGCGGACACCTCATCCTCTCCTGCTGCTTTACCGCTCTTCATCTTCTGTATGGCTTCCTCTATTTCTAGCATAGTGACCTCCTTTTCTTGTTCTTCTTCTTCTTCCATTGTTTCTTCTTGCTCTTTTTCATCTTCCAGTTCAATGTATTTAACATTTAGTAGCTTTGAAAAGTATTCTTCCCATCTTTTTAATATATCATCTCTTTGATACAATATCTGTCCTGCTTCAGTTTTTACAAATTTTGTGTTCTCCCTACCTTTTACACTGTTTTTCACGTGGTGTATAATTTGTGTTTAAATATATCGTGGTGTAGCGTTTTTGTGTGTCACCCCAGAGGCAAGGCCTTGGAGAGCGGTGATGGGCCCTGGGGCTGGAGTTTCCTGGCCGCACCCCCCTCCCACCCCCACCCATATTGCCGAATTATGTAATATTCATTTATAATCCTCCTAAATTTGCAGAAACTGATAGTAATTTTAGAAATATTATTAATAATAATATAGGGCTGAACAGACGGGTCCACACCGGGCAAGATCCCGATGATAATAATAATTATAATAATTATTATTTTAATAATAAAGACTTACCAAGATAATATAAAATATAGACTACATAATAGGAATGGAGTCCAACATTGAAACAAAAGCCCACGGGTTCGAACCCACTTGTTTATCGAGTTTGGAAAAAACCTTGGATCCATGACCTTAGCAAGTGTAGCTACTGCGGTCGGTCACTGCGCATCCTTATAACCACCTGTAAAACACGTTTCTCCGTGCGAGGACTAGTTCCCGTATTTTTTGAAACTCATTAGCGCATTTCAAAGTAGTTGTTGCGGCATCGTGGTCATCTAGCCCCACGTACTTGGTGTGTGTTTGGAATTTGTCTAATTACCCGTCTTATTGTGATGGCTGTATTAGTGTGTGTATTTGTGATTCAGATGAGGATTGTGAAGGAGTCAGCTGAATTTGCCTGGAGTAGAAGTGATGATAATAATAATAATTTTATTGTTTTACGTCCCTTTTACCATCTGTAGTTTTAGGAGACACTGGGGTGCCGGAAGTTTTCCACAGAGGGATCTTTAACCTGCCAGTAAATTCACTGACACGGCTCACTCGCATTTGCGCACCCTCAAATGCCTGCTGGTTGTGTTAGGAATCGATCCTGTAACCTTGGACACAGCAAACAAGAACGTTACCCCTGATCCACGCAGTCAGCCGAGTAGAATTGAGAAACCATGGAAAACCACTTCCAAAATGGCTGAGATGGGAATCGAAACCACACCTTCTAAGTTTTGCTTCACGGGGTATTCCAGCCCTCAGACAAGAATGAATCGAATTTTTTGTCAGCGCCGGGAATCGAACCCGAACCTCCGGGGCAACAGCCAAGAATACTAGCCGGTACATCACGAGCATATTTCAGTCACTTGTGAATTCCGTAGTTTAAGTACAGTATTAGCTTATCTATAGCAAAATATATCGGCCATTCAATTGAAAGTATACAATCACTTCGAACTTTCTAGTCGAGTTATTCCTGAGGCACAATGCCACGAGACTGCAATAATTCCCCAGTGTTCGGACTCAAGCAGTTTGGTCTTTATTGAATGCGCGACCTTGAAACACCCTCACTGTTAGGGGGTGGGGGTAGTCCGTGCTGATACCTATGTACAGGCCATGTAACTACTAGGCGAGAGGGACTACAACAAAACTATTGGCAATGTTTTGAAATGAAAGGTGAAATAGGATCTGAGTACGACCGCCTCTTAATTGTCACATACACATCATTGCATAACTGTAAATGAGAATGGTCTAGCCAATTTTTTACTTAAAATTCTTTATTTAATTAGTTCTAACAACTAAATACAAATTCATTACTATGCAACTTGTGTATTTTATTCACCCTACATTTTGTGCCTCAAAAGTAGAGTAATTGCAAACGTAATTTTAATAATATATATATATATATTTTTAACTGACTTTCAATTGAATCTCAAACTTGAAATTTATACTGAAGTTTACAACTATAAAGATCTTTAAAATGTGAAATTTTCAGATTTTTATTTGGTCCCCCAACCAAAATATTGCAGGTCAAAAATAGAAAATTTTTCAAAAATCTGTTTTTTTAAAAGCCTGTAACTTTTGAAGGGGTAACTTCTCACCACTGAAACTTGATACACAATTACACTACTAAGAAGTGTAGAAGCACAAAAAATGTTAGGGATGAGAAACTGTCCTTTCTTAGAAAAATTATTGATTGAAAATTCAGATTTTTGAATTTTAAAACAAAAATTTTGATTAATTAAAAATCTGTAAAAAGACACATGAACCCTAGTGATAATGGGCTCAATGTACAGGCCAAAGTGTACTGAATTCAATGCTTTTTATTTGATAGGCCTAGAGCAACCCATTGCCGAGATATTTAAAAAACCGCAGATGCTTACAAACAAAAAAAAAAAAACCATGATCGGCCTATAACAAAATGGCCGCCATTTAAAAACGGTAATTCAAAATAAGTTTAAAAAAAATATTTTTAAGCTCACTACATGATAAGGAAGCCGGCCCCGTGGTGTTGGGGTAGCGCGTCTGCCTCTCACCCAGAGGCCCCGGCTCCGTCAGGGATTTTAAAACTGACGTGAGGGTTGGAACGGGGTGCACTCAGCCTCGTGAGGACAATTGAGTAGCTGTGTGACAGTGAGACTGCGCCCCGATCACGAATACCAAGATTAACGGCCGAGGGGACCCGACGCGCTGATCACGCGTCACCCCAATATCTGCAGGCCAAACGACTGGGCAGCGGTCGCTTGGTCGGCCTTAGCCCGTCATGGGCTGTACAGTGCCAGGGGTTGTTTTTGACATGATAAGGAACAAACCCAGCAAGTATCAAATTTTTCTGAGATGGTCAAGCAACTAGTGCTGGACCACTTGGCCTGGATTGACCCACCAGCATCCTCAGACACAGCACCACAAACGGACAACATAATATATGCCACCAACACCCAACAGGAACTCACAACATCATACACCGAGCCACTAACAACAAACACTACAAAACAAACACACCACCAACACCAAACCCAAGCAAAACATAAAAACAGGTGCCGCGACACATTGTGTACTGTACATGAAATTGTGACATAAATATTCAATCTCATAAATTAAGGACAAACCTTATATGGACTAATCGAATTGATTTTAAACAATGTATTAGTATATCCCCATTTGACATGTTAAAACAGGGGAAACTGAAAGTGAAAACTTCCATCATAGTCATAATGTTGTCTCAACATGCTGATTTGTGTCTTTACTTTTAGCCAAGCAGGCCGGGCTTTCAAGTTCGGAGCTCCTACCAATGAAAACCAGACTCACTCTTTGTTAGCTGACTGGCAATAATACTTTGCCATATGCTGATGGCATAATGGAGTAGACATGGTACCACAGGGCCCTTTCAAGGAAAATTAGTATGATACTGTCAAATGTTTACTATATATTATGAAATAACTAGTAAATATATCACCGAACTTTTTGAGATAAGTATATAACCTGTTATGTGTAATTATGATCTGTGTAGTTAGGGGGTGATAACTTAGATTTATATATGTATCAGAATTGGGGCTTACTAATTATAATTTATATATGTAAAATACTAAAATACAGATTGCGTTAAATTGGAAAATATGATTTGTGAGTGATTCTTGATTTGTTACATTGGGTAAGTAACTGTTTTTATTTGGTTGTGGAATGTTGTTTGGTTCTTAAGTTTAGGGGCTGTGACAATGCAGTCATGTAGCCCCGTGTACTTTGGGTGTGTGTAGAATCTGTCTGATAACCGGTGTTAATTGTGATGGCTGTATTAGTGTGTGTATCTGTTTTTTAATTCAAGTAAGGACTGCAACTTTGAATTTTTCAAATAGTTCCTACTTTTGCCGCTAAGCGCCACCGTCAATGACTACCAGCCCAAGTTCAGAACTTAGCTACTAGACGCCACCACAGTCGGCTTTTGGCAATGAACGTAGAAACCTAAGAGCGTTGTTTACATTCTTAACCTATCCAATTTAGCTTCACACAGGTGCAATTAGTGGAAGGTTGTTTAACATGCCATAAATCTATGACATGGGACCGCCGGCTTTACTTCCCCTCCGAAGGAAGGCATACTGAGGGATTTTTAACGCTCATAAAAAATCCGACTGCTTCGGCCGGGTTTGAACCCGCGATCTTGGGCATAGAAGCTCAGCATGCTACCAACTACGCCACCGAAGCCGCCGCTGAATGTTGTTTGGAAATGTGAATTTTCCCGTTGATCTCTGCTCTGGGTTCTGACTCCCTTTATTTTGAGTTTTGATCAAGATCCGTTTCTTTGGTTAGGTTTGCGTAGGTAGTTTATTTGTCAATCGCCCTGCCCTATATTTTGAGTGTGATGCATTATACCTTTTAAGAATTCAACAAAGTTTTATTTACAAAAATATCATTGTCAATACAAATTTAATTTTTTATGCAGTACAGTACAGTAGAGTAGAGTACAGCACATGGTTTGGTTCTAATCAGACCCTTCTTCAGCTGTTGGCCAATATCATCAAGAAATTCTACAGTTATAAAGCACTCCATATTACATGAAATATTTAAAAAAAACTTACACACACACACACACACACAACCAAGTCATGTATTACATTACAATACACATGCTAAAAGCTCTTTCTCTGTTTCTTAAGGGTGCACACATTAAATCTTCTGTTGTATTCTTCTTCTTGAATTTTTAGCTACTAGTCGAATGGGAACCAAGGGTAAACCAATTGTATTCAGTTTTGCCTCCTCATAAAAACTTCGGGTTTGTAACTCGCTAATTGCAACGAGGAATGAGCCAAGTTTTATAAAAAAGAAAACTGGTTTTAATGATCGTAAATTTTAATGATATCTTGAACTGATTAAGGAAATTTTATGCCATCGGGAAATAAAATTTTGTATGTTACGCATATTTATCTTTCATTGGTTGAATAGAATGCATGGTACCCTGTGTGTTGCCTTGGCAGCCAACAACGCTGACTGCAAGCTTCCTCGTTGCGGTGTAGGTAGGGAACGGTGTGGGAAGGGAGAAGGGAAGGGGTATGGCAAGGGCGTTGGTTGGGAAACGAGAGGGGTGTTCTGATCAAGTGTTTTCAGTGATGATTGATAATTTACAAGCTTTATTGTTTTTCTGTTTTACTCAGTCTTATGTGAATATCTATGACTTTAGTCATTATTCCAAGTTTTCTCGTATTGATTATGATATGTTACACAAATATCCATTTTACAATACAATTTTTTTTTAAATTTTTATGTATTACTCGATGTCAATATACACTCCCATAAGTATCCTGAACAATATGGAGCAACTAACATTCATTAAGAGTGAACCAGATGAATTCCCTAATATTGAATCAATTGACCTGTTACCCACTTATAATCTGCTGGATGAGGCTGGTGATTTGTATGAAGACGAATGCAAGGCAATCAAATTTGAACAACATGTCCCCTGTTTGAAAATTGATCAACAACGAAGGGCCCACGATTCAAATTTTTGAACAAAGTTAAATTCTTTAAGCATTTTATATTCATTTGTTTTAATCATCATGGCGATGTAAAAATTTTAACAAGTTTTTATTGAGAGACCAAACATTAGACTGTATTAGGAGAATTTTTAGTTTGTTTGAAGAAGGCTCACAGAGCCGAAACATGTCTCAAAGTGTATATTGACATCGAGTGATATAAAAAAAATTGTATTGTAAAGTGGATATTTGTGTAACATATCAGTTTTATGTATTCTGTAACTTCATTGCATAATATGTTATTATTATCAACGTCATTAATATTCTTTAATGGGTAGAGTTTTGGTCCATACAGATTTGATTGTTGTTGTTTTAAGAGGCAGAACAGTCAGGTTATCTGTCCCTCTTATAAGGATTTCAAGCTGTTCTAATGTGTTCATTAGTGGACCTTTTTTTATGCCCCATGTAGGATTTCAAAGTCGTCGTTTGTATCAGTGAATAAATGACCACTTTGTTTCATGTGTTCTCCAATGGAGGAGCATTTTCTATACTTTATGTTCGACCCTGACTATTATATGTCAGAAAACTGTAATATAATGAGGCTCATTATAACACTATTTTTCATTATGAAACAGTTTCTCCCACCAATCAGAGCTCAAGAATCAGTTGTTTGACCAATTAGATAATTAGATGCGCTGAGTTCCATGGCCATCTAATTTAAATTTCATTGCCTGGCCTAGTGTCATAGTAGGAAAATCGAGGAGGCCATGGTCAAATACAAGGCATTCTCTGCATCTCATGCGCTCTGTTCAGTACATAAAACTGGCGAAATCTCGACAGATATTTACGAATATTTATGTTGGAACATAAAATAGTTATAATAATTATTGTCAAACATAAACAGTCGTATGCAACTCGCCTATAATGGTAATTAAGACACTCGGATGGAAATTATAAAACTCGCATACGCTCGTTTTATAAACATACTTGTGTCTTAATTATTGCCATTATAGGCTCGTTGCATAATGTACTATTATTGCATTTAAGCGTTGTTTGTAACGTGTTAGCATATCTCTACCTATTTGTCCCACGAACTGTATATAGTTTGGTATTGAAAAGCTTGAAAATAAATCATGATGGATTACTTTGAAAAATTTGGTTCCGTATTGACTTACAAATGCAATGATACAATTGGTTAGGTTCTGTCCGCACAGTCAATACAATTTAATAAAACAAAGATAATTAAATTGTAATGACTGGGCGGACAGAACCTAACAAATTGTTTCATTGCATATACAGTACTTTGGTATGATGCACAAGTTAATTTATAAATACCGAAACTTACGAATTTTATAGTCTGCGGGTTATAGGTCAATCTACTATTTGCGTTTATTATTCTGAAGGCGACATTGAAGACAAAGTAATTGGAATTTAATACCAAGTCTACAATTGACATAAATTTGTTAATTTCAGTGGCACTAAGATTGCTGTGGTGTTTTAGATTATTATGAATAATTTCCTGCGTATCTAGTGTTGGAGTATTCGTATAAAAGTTAGTCATTTCAAAGGAATGTAGTGTGTAAATGTCACATCCATATCTTTGGAGTCTTAGGCATAGATAGCTTTGTTAAGACAAGAATCCTTACTTTATGTGTTTTCATATCGAATATGTTCATAATAACAGCAGACCACATGTTTCAATTATTAGGGCAACTCCACATGTACCGGTAGCTAGATACTACCTGATTATTATTATTGTGTATTTCTTGAGTGTGCTTAACACCCCACAACCCTAATTATTCACTTATTGGTCGCCTCATGGGAGGAAAGTCGGAAGTATCGTGAGAAGTCACCATTGGACGCCCAATGTGAAAACAGGCAGAAGTGCTGTTTTAAGATAGTTACAGTTGTTTGCCCAATGTGGGGGAGAGTAAGAAGTAGTACGATAAATAAGTTAGTCACTATCAGTAGCATGCGGCATTGCCCGGTTGATTGATCATGAAGTCCCAAAGTCTCCTTAAGTTCCCTGGTCTGATAACACACTAAGTGATGACAGTGACAATGTTCATACTAAAATAGCTCATGCCAATATGAAGGTGACAATAAGAAATTAACAACACACAGAATCATTACGGAAATTAACCAATACAATTGCTACAATGTGACAAGAGATCACAGGTAAGTCTGTTCAAAGCAAAATGTCACTCAATAAGCATGTCATGAAGAAGCATTTTGCTCTCTCCAATGGCTCCTTCACCACCAAATAAGTTTCCTACAGCCTCTTAATATGGCCCTCGCTCCCATCAGATATCCTACATGCAATAAGTGCACAGGGTTTACAGCTATGATGTTGGAAGTATTGACATGACTACACTACACGTACAGCAAATCTACAGTCATCCTGATGGAGGAGTAGCAAAGACCGTACTCACGTCCTCCTGATACTGGGTGTAATTGTCACATCCCTGGAGCCTCGCTACTGTCCCATGTGTAGAATCCAAGAAAACGGGTGGTGAATCCCAATGGCATAGTCAGTTATGTCCCCAAGGTCCTAAAGAATTATAGTTCAATAATTTGGTAAATATAGGAGGAAGTGTTAAAAATCGTGTAAGGAACAAACACAAAAACATTTTGCTTTATATAATATTGACACTTGTTGAAGAAATGTACCATACGTGTTGATCATACAGTACGTACTATGCATAAATTCTATTTTGAAGTGTCATGCTAACTCAGGATGACCGGTAGATGTCAGGGTGTTCTGATATATTTTTTTGAATCACTGTGGGTTCATACTGTACCCTTATATCTGGATGATCCACCAAAATCCAACGCTCGAAAAATAATGGATTGTAGCATCTTGAAGTCCCGGCTAAAAACAACACAGTGCTACTTGGCGAAAACACTCAGAATAAGGAACAGGGATTTATCAAACAGAATGTGCTATAGTATCAAACTACAGAACAATAGGGTTCTCTAACTACTCAGGAAAAATGAGACTCCATGAAAATCTCGGGCGTAAGGATGCGGATAAGGTCCCTTGGGAACTTCCACCCTGCCGCACATTCCACTACCTTTTAACTACAAAGGCAATGCCAAATTTCTATAAAAGATCATGGAATCATAAAAACGTGCCTATCATATTTATTGACATTAACAAATACACGTTTCCTCACACTTGCATTCTTAATATGCATTATTAACGTTAAATTAAATGACGAAATGTCATTACTCGTTACATTAAACACTTATTTATTTCTTCTAGAAACTGATAAAATTGTTTATAGAAGCTTTCATAAGCTCAAATAAAATAATGAATTAAATCGCAGCAAACAACTGCTATGCCCGAAGTAACGGGAGTTTTATAACAAAATAATATGTTATAAAGTAAAAAAAAAAAAAAAAAATCCCCAAAATAAAATGAATTTACCCCTGACGTAGATCTCCGTCATTACAAAAACTATTACTCTATACAATTTATCTCCCGTCTCCTATCACTTAAATCCTTCTCTTAGAAGCGATAAAAATCTCTACTCATATTTAAATAATGAATTAAAAATTACAATACGCATAAATATAACTAAAAACCTTTATTTAAATCCTAAATATAATTTATGTACAACATAAATATCGGCGTTGTAGTTCAACGACTACTCAAGTGAAAATAACATATTTACAACGGGCAAACTGCCTTCTTTACAGACAATATAGACATACATTGTCTTCCTATTTCTTCACTTACATTTCAACGGACTTTAGAAAATTTTCATTCACCATACTATGTCTTATTCGGGAAACTGTTACAATTGGGATTCTATAATCCATACAATTAAGTAAAGACATAGTTCATAGACCTCCTATAACTTGTCCGTCATCAAAATAAAAATACTTAATAAAAATACAATCTTCTAATTCGTTGAATAATTAATGTAAATTCAATCTCTGATTAAAAACCATTAGAACTCAGTTTACTATCAATTTCAACAAAGATCCATTGATCCTATAATTTCATTCATTTCACAACTTCATCTAGGATTCGCTGTCCTAATGCTTTCAAGGAGTTTTAACTCTATGAGACTATTTCAATAACTTCAAATATTAATAAATATGAACAATACTGCTTCATCTTAAAACATCCTATTTTCCAACATCAAAATATGTGCAAGTCTGCCACTACAGACATTCCTTCAACAATTGACCAATGGCTTCACAATGCTCATTGTCATACAACAAATACCTCCGTCATCACGGGAATAAATAAATCTCTCTCCTAGAGATACTTCGCAGTTTCTTCCAATATCATATTCTTCTCAACTAACTTCTCGTTAACAAATTCTTCTCATAGTTTCAACATCTTTAATAAAAACATGTAATAAAAATACTGGTTCTATCGATGAATTAATTTAACAGGTAATACAATAAAATACTAGTCTTCTAATAACAATATTATTCCTTTTATATCACTCACATTTCTATAAAGCTTCCTATTAGCTGTGATATTTCCTTCAAATCTTTCTTCAAAATCTTATTACTTCAAAAATACGCTGTAATTCGTATTTACTGACTTCACATTATATTCCCTTATAAATTCTTTCTTTGATATATTTCTCATAAACTTTTATACTTTATGTTTCTTATTATGTCACCAAATATTTATAACCAGATATGTTTAATACGTTATCAGATTGTGACTTAACATGGACCTCTAAATAAGATCTTTAAGAATCGCATTCTCTAAAATATACCTCTGTATAACATTCTTGGAAGAAATTTCCAATATTATCATCATTGTCAAAGAACGATATAATACAATTCAAAACTGACAAAATGTGATCTAAACACATTTAAACTTGACCATAAAAATATTCTGAATTAAACGGTAAAATCTCCTCATTCAAATTTCGAAAGTCGCAAAATTCCAAAAATTTAAATAACAATTCTAAATTGTCAAAATCAACGAAAATTGAGAATAAACATCCAGATGACGTAGTTATGAAAATATAACATCGAAAACAATAACAATATTCTATTGGAACGCAAGAAAGCTGATGGATTGGAATCCGGGCTAGCCATTGGAAACAACAACACAATAACAATATTATGAAAACGTAGAAAATTGGCTTTAATAAAAAGTTGTCGGATATTCTCAAAAGTTTCTACAATTCTACAAAATGGGATATATCGATGGTCATGAGACTACCTCGTGTTGCGTTATAGATGACTAGAAGTGGGCTTTCTTCGCTATCCGTCAGAAATGGATTGTTTCTGATAGCTCGAAACTCCATGATGTCGAGTGGGCCTTTGCGATATCCTACAGAAGATTCCATGCGGTCAGGTATGGGATTCGAACTCTAACATCTTCGTGTGGCCGTCCTTTCTGCTAGGCTATCTTCTTGTGTGAGATGGGAAACCCTTTCTCTCTTGATGACACTGGGATCAACCCTAGCCGCCCTCGTTCGAGAAATTCTTCTGTCTTCTTTCGCCAAAGTTCTGATATAAGTATTCGTCATTTTAGTTGTTGAAATGACTTTGTCGATGTCGAATATTTTACATGGGAAAGACGAGATTGATGTTATGTCATTTTGAATACTCTCGTTGTCATCATAGTTCTGTTCCCAATAACATTTTAGTTTGTCATTACTTCTTCTGTAGATTCAGTCGTATTTTCCTCCCTCAACTTCAGTAATTTCGGCATGGTAGAAATATGTAGAATAATTTCAATAAGCTTTAAATATAGTTGTATATCAACTTGATATACATGCACAAACTAAGTGCCTTCGTTCTCGTTTCTAATTGCGTGCCGCATTCATCTTCTTCAAAGATATAATAATCTCTATCAGCTTTGTTCGATTGTCGAGTATTTGGTTGACACGTCCTCTTCTCAAGAAGTCGTAATTGTTAAGAGCCTCGATTCACCTTTCTGATTCCCCTCGTCAATACTCAAGTTATATAACAAAGGAGAAACTGTTCCGCCTAGTCAATACATTTATTTACAACAAGTTATAAACTTGCTATTATATGGTACATGTTTCGGGGCCTCTAGTACTGGTCCCTTCTTCAGCCATAAATTAAGTTGCAAAATCCAGCATAATTAAAGATATCATAATAAAAAATACATAAAATGATGAGTGAATGGATGAAATGAGGCGAAAAAGAACATATTACTCATGAGAAGTATTGTGAGTGCACATCAGTAAAAATTAACACCATTGGTATTGCTAGGTTCTTGAGAATACACTTATATAGCACTGTTCTAATGTTTGTGCATGTGGAAATCACTTCACTTGGATTTATAGCCTGTTGTTTACAATGCCGTTGACTGAAACTTGCTGTTCAAGCTGGGGCTTCTGAACTTATAGTCTTGCATTAGAGGGAAAACATCGAATGTCATGTAGTTGGTCTAAGTAAAATATGTTTTTTCCATACTTGGACGTCTCCTCATCATGATGATGTATTTCATTACATGACATTCGATGTTTTCCCTCTAATGCAAGACTATAAGCTCAGAAGCCCCAGCTTGAACAGCAAGTTTCAGTCAACAGCATTGTAAACAACAGGCTATAAATCCCAAGTGAAGTGATTTCCAGATGCACAAACATTAGAACAGTGCTATATAAGTGTATTCTCAAGAACCTAGCAATACCAATGGTGTTAATTTTTACTGATGTGCACTCACATTACTTCTCATGAGTAATATGTTCTTTTTCGCCTCATTTCATCCATTCACTCATCATTTTATGTATTTTTTATTATGATATCTTTAATTATGCTGGATTTTGCAACTTAATTTATGGCTGAAGAAGGGACCAGTACTAGAGGCCCCGAAACATGTACCATATAATAGCAAGTTTATAACTTGTTGTAAATAAATGTATTGACTAGGCGGAACAGTTTCTCCTTTGTTATATAGTGAATCTGTCAATACGGAAAATGAACTTCTTTCAGAGCACAATACTCAAGTTAGCGTCACCTTTCAGAACATGGATCTGATTGGTTCCTTATTAGCAATGATGGTAATAATCCTTAATTAAACATTTAATTAGCCGCAATGTTAATAAATAGTTCTTATTTATTATTTAATATCTTCCATGATATTACAATGTGTTAAAATCATGCTGGTAATTAGCTATGTTAATTATCTCGTTTGCTCTTATCTAAGTAAGGTCGCTTCTCATTGGCTGCTCGACACGCGCCAAGCTCGAGTCCCCTCCTCCGAGCCTCTAGTCACACTTCCTTCGCGTGCGTCTTTCGGCTCGACTCGGAAGTCTTCGAGTATCTCCGTGCAGGATAGTTCCATCATTCTTTAGCACTGTGCTGCCTAGTGCTAAGTCGCTCACATGACTGCGAATAATTTCCTCATTGGTCGGCTCGGTTAACTGGTTAACTCGGCAGGATGTACAAACCAGTTACGTGGCTTGATTCCAGTGTCGCTAAAATTTAACATTGGCCAGTTAGAAAACTTTTGAAAATACAAGTATTTCCAAGCTCACTTACATATACGAGTACATTACCATTCTATTAATCTGAAGCAATAAAACCAGTAGGCCCTGTAAAATAATCATAATTCTCATGATATTTGTCTCCAGTCAGAGTCAGGACTTGTCATTTGTGGATCCAGAAATCGTTGCCTCTAATGCTATGACTTGACTCCGTTATCACAATATAAATTATAAGCTAATAACAACAGGTGGGGTGGATGTCCCCATTTAACCAAGGCAATAATATGAATTTTGTTCGATTTCAAAGATATTTTGCAGTTACCTCAGTTGGCCCGGTGTTCCAAAGTCCACTTCCAAGCAATTTTGAACACTTCATGTTGGCATTAATTAAGCTGCAGCTGGTTTAATATTTAATATAGAAACCTTGTCCATAGCAGCTGGTAAAATGTCTTCCACAATGGTGTGGGATTTCTTGCTCTTTGCTACATGGTAGGCAACTTTGTAAGATGAAAGAAGAGCCTTTGTGGGAAGCATAGCTTGTTTAGTGAAAGTTATTTGTTGTCCAATCATTTCCTTCAATTTACGGGAAAAGAATTCCCTTGCTTTATTGACTAAACTACCTTGATTTGTTCAGAAATGGCGTTTCATGTTATTAGGAAGCATGCTTTCACTAGCCAGAATTTTCAAACAAATAACACACTCTGGCCGTTCTTCATTTGCAACAACAGTGCATGTAAAACCGTAATCCAAATAACTGTCGTCATACTTCCTGTGTCTTCGTCCCCTACTATTGTCTTTAGAACTGCATGGTATGCCTGTCATACCTTGTTTTGTACTTACATTTAAAAATCTCTCCATAATGATTGAGAACACAAATATCACAGAAGACAAAGAACGTTAAAAACGATCTGCATTCAGAAAAACTAACCTTCATACTAATTTCAGCCGTTAATGCGACTCGACTGCCATCTGCCAAGTTGTCAGAGCAGCAACAGTTATCTATCGGCCCGCTAGGGACTGGTGACTTGTGACTAGCCCATAGCCCACATCATAGCAAGTATTGCCAGTCAGTTTGCTGCTTTGTTAAACCTATGGTCATACAGTTCGGAAGTTATGTTCCATTTTTGAATTTAAGGTTTAGTTAGTTAGTTATTGTTGTTTTAAGGGGCGGAACTATGAGGTCATCTGCCCCTATATAGTGTAGGCTTTAGAGAAAATCATTAATGACCAAGGCTGATTATTAAATCAGATCAATATTTTTCTTTTACTAAACACCGCGACAATCCTACCGTAAGGTCGCAACGCATAGTTTGAAAACCTCTGCTCTAGGTTGATCGGTGGCTGGAACTGTATCTCTTATACTGCGCATCAATTGTCCAACTTTCTTTCGAGGGTGGAAGTTGGTGGTATTCCACTTTTTCAAGATGCAAGTAATGTTGTTCAATATACTGTGTGCATATGGCAAAACCACAGATGATGTACCTTAATCTTTCTCTGCCACTTATGAGATGTTATTCGCACGGTGAATTTGTTTCCCAGAGTATCCATTTTCTTTCCCCCGATGTTCACAATTAGCTACTCTTTCTGATGATGTACTAGCATGTGCAGAACACCTAGTAACTGTTGTGGAGGATGATGTGAGCATGGGCTTGTGGTACACCATATACTTCATTCAGTATCTGAATTTGATGAAAACGTTACACTCTTTCAAGGTGGGATGTAAAAACTAATGCCATCCTAAATTACCAGAAATATATTGTATATAACTCCAAAAGTTTCGTGTAATTTTGTTGTAAAATTACTGTTATGTTTTATGTTAGGTCTTGTATATAGTTGTTAATTTAATTTAGTGTATTTATTTTATATTCACGATTTTATATATTTGTGTGCATTCTGACTTTGTCCATAGCAATTCTTAATTGCCTAAAGACAATAAAATTATTCTATTCTATTCATACAGCCTCCGACTAGCACGTACTTGGGACATCCAGGAAGGTAAGTTGTCCATCTTTCTGATTTCCATTGTGAACTGGACTCAATGTGTGTTCAAGAACATCATTTAGTTCATCGCTTACAGTACACGAGTTCTAATAAAGAAATCATGTACATAAAGTCTCAAATTTCCATTTGGAACAAAGCAGTCTCTATAGTCTTGTCCTCTAAATCAGGGAAGTAAAATACAAAAAAAGTTTTAGGTGCAAGGCAAAATTTTAAGTAGCCTACCCTTAAGAAAATAAAAATAAAAGAACTAGAGAGTATTCTATAAATGATTTAATACTACGTTAGGAAAAGCCATCTTGCCTTCTTAGTAGTAATTTCTGTATTCTATCGAACAGTCTGTTTTTGCTCCCTCTGCCGTTTCCGGCCAAAACGCCAACTAAGCCGAGAGCCAAGGCCCTTTGAGCTTTGTCCCTTTACCACGACAATCCGAAAAGGTACATTTTCGAACTATTATTTCTGAGCCCTGGTTTAAAACTGAGGTAAGGTACTGGGATACACAAAATTATTACTCCTGCCTGGAAACAACAGCACGCGCATCGTTTTTCGAAATAAACAAGGTAAAATAGCATGACTCTTCCCTCGCACATCTCGCTTTTTAAGCACACATTCCTGTTGACAACTACACGCCCGGACATTTAGTTCGCTGTCAGCTACCTGGGACAGTTCAACAATTGCTTTGGAGTCGAACATTGGAAAGCTGCCAAGAGAGTGCTGCGGTACTTGAAGGGGACTTCGAACATCGGGCTGATCTACGAAGCAGACACCGAACCGATCCAAGGATTCGTCGACGCCGACTGGGGGAGCTGCCAAGACGATAGGAGGTCCTACACAGGGTACGAGTTCCCGCTCGGCGGATGCCCTATATCGTGGGACTCAAGAAAACAAAGAACCGTGGCCCTTAGCACCACGGAGGCAGAGTACATGGCGTTGTCAGAGTGCGCCAAGGAAGCTGTGTACTTACGTCGATTTCTTCTCGAGTTAGGCTTCAAAGACTTAGTCACTACGTTCATCTTTTGTGATAATCAAAGTGCAATTAATTTGGCAAAGAACGCGATGTATCACAGTAGAAGCAAACATATTGATATCAAACATCACTTTGTTCGCAAAGTCTTCGAGTGTAATTTTTTTGTTTTGAAGTATATCTCAATGAACGATCAAGTTGCTGACTTTCTCACGAAGAGTTTAAGTCGAATGAAACATGAACGTTGCTTGAAGTTTGCTGGTTTGGAGAGTGTAAAGATTGTATGAACCTCTACTTGAGGGGAAGTGTTGTAACTTTGGTAGTTTTATTTTCTGTTTAACAAGTAAGCGGTTCTATATATGTAAGGTGCTGCCACCTGCCCTTTATGCTTCAGTTTGTCTAAAAACCCACGCCATGTTCAGTTTGCGTGGTTCAGCTATTGCCATCCATGTACAACAGTTCGTTATTATTATTAAACTCACATCAGTTTGCTTTGCTTATCTCTGGTTCCCTCATATCCTCTTACAGTGATGACCGTGAATCTGCTCGGCATACCTGCTTCCAGCTGTTCTTCAGAGAAGTTTTTCGGTGATGAGACCACCTTTGATCTATGACGGGACAAATTAGACGGAACACGGAATCATTGCTGTCTACTAGCCACCTACTCGGATATGGTTGACAATCTCACTGACACACGTCTTGCTTAAGAGTTTGTAAACATAGATCGACGGCAGTCGAGGCCCCCCCCCGAAATTTTGTCACACATAATGTTTGTTTATGAATTAAAATATTAAAAACTAATACACTTATCATGTAGTATTGTTACTAAGTGACATATGGCAACGTAGCAAAGTGAGGTGATGGTAACGAAACAGTGTGACAATCAGTTTGCTCTGATCTCATAACATAACTTCTTATTACTCTCCAGTTTCTTCGCCCTTAAAAACCTAGCAAGAACAGCAGTAAGTGTCCTTGAAGCGTGTGATAAATGTTTTTTTCCTCCAAACTTTTGGCAATTTTGCCTGTCTCTGTAGCTACCGCCAAACAGAGTTGGAGTTTGAGTAGGTTGAAAACATACTTAAAGAAATTCTACTTCCGAAAACAGACTCATCGGTCTATCATTGTTATCTATTCTAAGAGACAAATAAATCACTGACTATGAAGTTATAAACCAATTTGGTAATGCTTCAAGAAGCAATGTCTTTATATTACCGTATACTGTAAGTTGTAAATCAAAACAGTTATTGCGGTTTTAAGCGGCGGAAGAGCGAGGTCATGTGCCCCAAATTCAAACAGTAATGTTCATTCTTTCTATCTAAATACTATAAAGTAAGCAAGATGACTGTATCAATAAAAAGTAACATGAAATAGTCTTAGTTGTGTTTGACATTAATCAAACATAATACATCACAACAAATTCAATCGGTAGAAAAAGTGATGCCAGCCAGATAGCCTTAAAACTCATCAATTTGCACCAAATTATACAAAAGTTTCCCTGGGAGGAACCCCGGACCCCCATTTCTTTACAGACTATTCCATGCCACCAAACTCCCAGTTGCCCCCCTCCCAAACAAAACTGAATATGCACCCCTCCGGGCAGTCGGTGTTCGGTTCCTTAGCTCGACGTTGCCAATTGTTTTATGTTTTGTATTCATCTTCTGATTGTATTTTGTATTCCCTTATAGTGTCAGGGAGCGATATATCGGCCAAGGACGCTTTGGCTAAAAAATGCCATGGGTGGTAGCTAAGCAGTGCTATCACTGTTGTAACTAAGACAATGTAGGAATTATTCTCTCTCTGGATATCGATATGGTTGTGTTCTGTGAATAACTGGGTTCATAATAAGTATTCTTTGAACATGCTGGAGTCAGCTGATTACCCGCATGTGTGATCTTTTTGTAAACAATGTTTGTTTACATTCTTACTTGGAGCTAGTTCCGCCCCTTAAAACAACAATAACAATAACTTACTCGGAGCTAATTGAGATACACGGTGATGGAGAAATAAATGAGGTTTTAAAGCTCAGTGATGCGTGTGAGAGTACGTTTTCGACTCGGAACGACGACTGAAAAATTTCCATTTCAAATTATAAAAAAAGAAGTATCTTTTAATGAAACACTTTTCTTTATTTAGCATCTCATATATCTTTGCCTCCTACAGTCAAATATCTCAAAAATTATAGGAAAGACATAATGGTTATCAAAATCTTGTGATTTCATTAAAGTTAGCTTGGCATCCGAAAGGTTAATTAGAAATAATGAATAAAATGAGCGTTTTTTTTTTTAATGTATCGTTATGCCTATAGTACCGTGTTATTTCAAGTTTTAAAGCCTAAAACGAAAAATGGTTTTCCCTGGTAGGTAGGCAACCGCAGTTTATAAATTAGACCCCCCCCTCCATAGTTTGCGAGGAGTTTTACACCCCTGCTCTAAATGGTCCATGAAAATAACAACCATCCTTTGGAACTCCTACAAATGATTAGGAATTCATTGTTCTACAATAAAATTAAATTAGGTTGTTGCTGATGTTTCATTGACTCATTTAAGGAGATTTGCAACATCATGGTCATAAAGCTCTGTATACTTGGGTATGTGAGGAACCTGTCTGTTAACTTGTACCATTGTGATGGCTAATAGTGTGTGTATTTGTAACTGGGCTAGGATTTGGGTAGGAGGCAGCCGTAACTTTAATTTAGGAACCATCCTCGCATTTGCCTGGATTAGAAGCGGGAAACCATGGAAAATCACTTCCAGAATGGCTGAGGTAGGAATTGAACCCATCACATCTCAGTTCTGCCACACGAGGCTCAGTGAACCCCATTTCAGCCCTAAGACCGGAATTAATTTCTTGGTGGAGCCAAGAAATAAACCTGGATATCTGTGGTGACTGCAGAGATAGCTAGTCGGTACACCACAAGATCGATAATTAAATTGAATTGGTCGGAGCTAAAAAGCATCAAGTCAAAAATGGTCATTTTTTTAAACAATTAGCATTCTGAAGTATTGACCCCAGGGCCTTGAACGGCACAGGAAAGAATTAAGTCAGCCTCCCGTTAAGCCAGAAACCACTGCTACATGTAGTGCGATCAAAGGAGAAAAGCATTAAGTCAATGACTTGCTGCGCTGTATTCCGTACTTAATGTTGGCCGCACTGCAAGATTCCCGCATGTTACTGTGTTATTCTAAATACATTTGTACAGGGTTTAGGTGTTTTTTTAGGTCACAAATACATTTGAAAATAAAATATCATGAGAAATATTCATTCTGGATGGCTTTATGCTACACTAAACTGACCACGGAGCAGAAAAGCATTAAGTCACGTTTCAAAACTATATTTGAAAAATATGTTCATTAAATTAAAATTGATATTCCGCTAACACAAATAAAATCTGAATAGTTGCTTCACAACATAGATGACTAATATAGTGTGTTTGTTAAGTTCTGTTCTGTCAATGACGTTTTCTCTCTCTCCTGAAAAGTAGTGGAAACCGACTTAATACTTTTCAGCTCTGGCCGATTCAATTAGGGTCCACCTAGTTAATACATTGGATATATAAATCAACATTAGTACATATTTAGGGCCTTATAATTTCCGAGTGATCTGTCAATAATAATAATAATAATAATAATAATAACGATGAGTGACTCTTCGGTATCAACTGAAGATGTGACCCGTGTGGTTAAGGAGACCCAAAATTGGAAAGCGGTGGGACCAGACAACCTCCACAACTTTTGGATCAAACGTTTCACTTCTACTCATGAGCATCTTGCCCGCTGCTACACAGATTTCATCCAAAATCCACAGCTTATCCCCTCTTACTTGATGCGAGGTAAAACATACCTTCTGCCAAAAGGTGATAGAACCAATGATCCTTCCAAATATCGACCTATCACCTGTCTGTGCACCCTGTATAAGATATTTACATCTTGCATTGCACGTAAGATTTGTGAACACATAAATCTTAATAACATCCTGGCTGAAGAGCAGAAGGGGTGCATGAAGAAGTCTCAAGGTTGCAAAGAGCAACTTGTAATCGATGCAGTTACTATGGAACAAGCAGGAAAGATGATGCGTAACCTCTACATGACCTTTATTGATTACAAGAAAGCTTTTGATTCAGTGCCACATTCCTGGTTAATCCAAATCCTGAAGATATATAAAGTTGATCCTGCCATCATTATAAGTCTGCAACATATGATGTCCCATTGGGGGACCAATTTATTAATGTCTAATGGAGACACATGTATGGAATCGGGATTTATTCAAATCAAAAGAGGTATCTTTCAGGGTGACAGCTTGAGCCCTCTATGGTTCTGTTTGGCGCTCAATCCACTATCATCATTGCTGAACAATGCAAAGTGTGGTTTTCCAATTAAGCACCATGGTATAGTCAAATACAAAATTTCTCATTTGATGTATATGGATGACATTAAACTATATGCATCCTCTGAGAAACACATCGACAATCTAATTGCAATTACTGCTTCATTTTCTTCTGATATTGGAATGTCCTTCGGATTAGATAAGTGTCGCACCCTCACCATTCGGCGTGGAAAATTAGAGGCCCGCGCATTTCAACTTGATGACGGTTGTTTCATAAAGCCTATGGAAGGTAATGAGACCTACAAATATCTTGGTCTCCTGCAATCTAACCGAATTGATCATAAAGGTATTAAAGATAGAACCATAGCTATCTACAATCAACGCCTTAACAAGATTTTAAAATCAAAGTTGAATGGAAAGGACACCTTTAAGGCTATTAATACCTATGCTATTCCTGCTCTGACATATACTTTCGGTATTATCAAATGGACGCAGACTGACTTGGAGAACATCCTAATTAGGACACGTACCATCTTAACAAAACATAGATGTCTCCACCCTAAGTCAGCTGTTGAGCGATTGACAATCCCACGTCAAGGAGGTGGACGAGGGCTCACGGACATTATCCAATTGCATGCAAGGCAAGTGAGGAACCTTCAGAGATATTTTCTGGGAAGACATGACTCTCCCATACATCAAGCCGCTGTGAAGGCAGATGACAAGTGCACACCGCTGGATCTTCTTCACGTAAGGGATATACAGTTAGCCACTGATGAGGAATGTTCAGCCACCAAGCTTCAGCAGTGGACGCAGAAAGCTCTGCACGGTCGTCATCCGTATGATCTCAACCAGAAACATGTCGACATTGATGCGTCGAACAGCTGGTTGACTCATGCTGACCTATTCACTGAGACTGAAGGATTCATGGTTGCAATCCAGGATCAAGTTGTGGCCACCAAAAACTACCTGAAATATATAGTTAAGGCAAATATTCAGGATGATAAATGCAGAAGATGCCAACTAGAACCGGAAACAATTCAACATATCACAGGAGGCTGCCAAGCAATCTCCTCTACTGATTACATGAAAAGGCACAACCAAGTGGCCAAAATAATGCACCAACGCCTTGCTCAAAAGCATTTATTATCTAATAATATTTTGCCTTACTATCAGTATGTTCCTGACGCCGTTTTGGAAAATCCCAGTCACAAGTTGTTATGGGACCGATCAGTTATTACTGATAAAACCATACCAGCAAACCGACCAGATATCGTTCTTGTGGACAAGGTGCAGAAGAGAACCTTCCTAATTGATATTGCAGTGCCCAATTCCCATAATCTGCAACAAACCTGCTGTGATAAGATCACCAAATATCTGCCTTTGGCTGAGGAAATACGGCAAATGTGGAGACAGGAAAGTGTAGTGGTTCTGCCCATAGTAATTTCTTCTACCGGCATCATCCCCAAATTATTGGCTCGTAATCTACAAATATTGGGAATACATCCTGGTCTACATATCACCACGCAGAAGGCCGTCATCTTGGAGACCTGTTCCATTGTTCGCTCGTTTCTCAATGTGCCACCTTAAGAGAATTAGCCATACCGTCTTGCAAACAAGCCGACGATATGTTGATATGTCCCACTTATGTGGTGAAATGAATGTAGAAATAATAATAATAATAAAATCGTATGGCCTCGGGTGCCGGGTGCAAGCTTTGTTATTTGACACCCAAAGGGTAGCTTGCATGTCGAATTTCGTTGTTCCTTGAAGCACTATCAAAGTCAAGGAGGTTAGATATCTAAGCTCCTTGAACACTATAGCACTTTCTAGTAGAGAAATGAGGAACTTTGTGTTGGCGGAAACTCCCGAGATTAATTTTGCCATTATGAACACGGCCTACTGAATTCAAATGGCTTCTTTGACATGCCAACATCGTATGGTATGGTGTCGTAATTTTTGCCGCCTTTCAAAAAATCACTTACCACGGCCAGGAGCGAACCTGCAAACTTGGGGTTAGTAGACCAACACATTAGAACAAAGAACACAAAAATGCAATAAAACACAACAGACACTTAGCTATTTGTGAACATATGTACGACAGAAACCATTGTTTTACCAACATAGAAACAAACCTAAATATTTCACACCACGAAACAAAGAGCAGAGATCTTGACATTAAAGAGTCCATAGAAATATCTAGCCAAGAAAGATAATCCCAAGAATCTAAACAAACACATGTTTCTAGAAGGATCCCCACTATTTGTACTGCTAAATCAAGTGATTCCAGAATCATAATGAGTAGATGAGGCGATGAATGCATATAGGAAGGAATAATTAGGGAAGCATGTTAGTTGAGGGGGGTCCTATCTCACCCTAAAGACCGATTGCAAGCATATATGGATTATTTATCTAAGTTGTGGCGGGTGAATTAAATGTCCTACAGTAGTAATGAGAAAGATCGAGAATCAATAACATACCCAGTTTAAAGTCATTTCAGCCTCAGATATTTTCCACATTCTTAAAGTTTAATTGGCCTGTTTACCATCTGTTGATGAATGCAGTACATTTGCATTTGTCTGTTGGCACAGACTAGAGTAAAATGTGTCTTTCACCGATATCTCAGTCCCATTCAAGGCTGTGATCATATGGAAGCTACTGAGGCGTAGGTGGTGATTACTAATGACATCCAGGGCACAGTCAGTGCCTGTGGATACTGTGAAAGGTTCTACTCATAGGGTACTTCCGCTCTGACTAAGTGAGGAAAGCAATGGCAAACTACCTCACTCCTCATCTTGCCTAGTATGCCTCAATATAGCACTGCCTTGGGTTTTTGTGGGCATCTACCCACATAACCTAACGGTGGTACCGTTTGAGGATCCAACCAGCCTTCGGGCTGACTACCTAACAGACAGACAGCTTAGAATTAAGCAGAATTCAGAAATGCAAATCAAGTCATCGCAAATCTTATGACAAGAATGAATAAACAATTCAGAAATTCTCAAAGGTTGAAAACAATTAAGTGCAAAGTATTAACTTACAAGCTTCTTCAGCGTAGGTAGCTGTAATCTCACTTCCCTGGAAAGAAGAGCAAAATACAAGTAATGAAGATACCATAGCAATTCAAAGTACAAACCTACACTGATATGGTAGGATTCCATTATAATACATCTAGAATGCTAGAACAATTTAATTTGAGTCAGAAACTGGTCTAGAGCAGAAGAACATTATACTGTGCAGGTAATTACAGCACTTGACCTAAGCGCTAGACAAAAGAGAATTATTAAAAAAAAAATGCACAAACCATTCATGAAATTCCATTGAAATGGCTGGTACTATTTGTACATTACACAACCTAACAGTTGAAGGCCTCCATTCATCATTACGATCATCAAAACCCAATACTTGCTATTTATAAATTATTTATTTAAAACAATCAATGAAATCAAAGCTTAGTCGATACCCATACCACCAGAAATGTTATCAAAAATCCAACCTTGATCTTGAAAAAGATATGGTAAAGCAGAAATTTCGATACATTTGTACTTGAAGCACAGAGCAAACAATCCGAAGTCCCCTTTTTTCCCTGTTTGCACCTATGACTTTTTTAAAGTAAAAATATTGCAACCCTCCGGAGCTCGCATTAGTCGACATCAAACCAGTACCTGCACAGCGATGTTTACACTGCTCCAAGAATCTTCAGTTGTATGGACAGTAAATACTTAAAGGTTGTAATATACTTTCCCCATGTTGGGCGCCATCTATACTAATATAATAAAGCCGAAGAGTTTGTGTGTTTAAACGCGCTAATCTCTGGAACTACCCATCGGATTCGAAAAATACTATTCAAGAGGAATAGTTTAGGATATGTAGCATTAGGCTACACCTCTCAGGTAACCTTAAACATTGATTTCTGTTCCGTAAGTCGGAAGAACAAGCGCTCCAGAACAGCTTCAATAATACCGATGTCTATTGTTGCCTGTCAATGCGGGCTGCATCACGTTGCCCCTACCAGTGTTCTGGTGCAGAATTGCGAGCTGCTTATAAATTGCAGTCACGGGGAGTAATTAGTGCAAGAAGATTTCTTAGGCCCCTTAAAACAGTTATCATGGCAATAGTATGCCTCTGTATAAGGGCGATTGTGTTGGTGCAGTATACTGAGGTTATCAGCTGCAACAAGCGTTGGCGCTTTCAAATTTACTTTCATTTATTCCGATTCTTATCCTTGAGCGCTCCAGTTCTGTAGTAGTATTCATTATCATCCATAAAACAAATAAATCCGCCGGGCGAAGCCGGGCACTACTGCAAGTTTGCAATATACTTGCCCCACTTGGGCGACCATTTGTAATACATCTCAAGCTCTAACAACTGAGAAACATAAATACACCAGTGTCCAAAAGTTAAGCAGAATCACTAAACGAGGCTATCCCGCCTGATAGGAATGTCAGACGGATTGCTGAACAAACTGAAGCTGAATTACATACCATATGTCACACAAGTTGTCGAAAAAGCAGTGTCAGGAAGGTTCTGATAGCTAAGGTACAACTCTGACAACAACTAACAAAACTTGGCAATGTCTTCCACAACAAAATATGCTGTTAATAAGGTGTATGGTTACCCATAACGGCCACACATGCTTCGCAGCGACGTGACATGCCCTCTTGTGGCAGTCGATCCCATTCCTCCGAAAGAGCAATGCGAAGGTCTTGGAGGGTCCTTGGTGGAGGATGATGGGATGCACCACAGGCATGTTCTATAGGATTCAGATCCGCAGACCTCGCTGGCCAGTCCATGCGATGAATGTCTTCCCCAGAGAGAAATTCATCCACCAGAGCAGCGCGGTGCGGTCAGGCATTATCGTCCATTAAGAGGAAGTCTGGACCAATCGCACCTCTGAAGAGTCGAACATATGGTCTCAGCACCTCATTCCTGTATCTCTGAGCATTCACAGTGTTCCTCGGACCACCCATGAAGATGTGCAGGTCCGTACGGCCATTCACCATGACGCCACCACCACCACCATACTGGTCCTGTGGTTGTATCGGCTACCCAGTTCTCTCCAGATTATTGTGCGATGGGAATCGTTCTGCAAACTGAAGCGGGATTCATCTGTGAAGAGCACATGCCTCCAGTCATTCATGGTCCAGTTTCGACGTTACTGGCTCCACAGCAAACAGGCCCGTCTCTGTGCTGGAGTGAGCAGGACGCACACCGCTGGACGTCTGGCGAACAGTCCTGCTGTTCTTAGCCTCCGGTACACATGGTGCCAGGAAACAGCAATCCCTGAGACAGCTGCAACCTCCGTCGACAATTATTTTTCAGGTGCACTCCGATTTCGTCGGGCAGTTAAGACCAGATATTGGTCCTGCTGAGGGGTGGTTACGGCGACTTCGGTCGGTGTCTGGCCAGCTTCTAGGCGGCAGAGTATTCTACCCTGCAAAATGGGGTACAAATGGCGTCATCGTGCCATTATGTTGCTACGTTCACCACGAGGTTACGCTCCGCACACTATAACAGGGCAAACACGACTGAGGGAATTTGGGGCGCAGGCACTGTCTGTGTTTACCTTGCGGTTACGCCACAAGTCAAAGCAGGGAATACTCCTTTCCTATACAGAGCAAAAGCGTAAGTTTGGTAAGTGCATATGTCGTGCAATTTGCGGTCTATTTCCTGTTGCCCTGCTTATTCGTAACTTACACTTAACTTCTGGACACCTAGTGTATTTGTATATCAGGGTGGTGGAGTGAAGAGCAAAGGCATCACTCGACGCCAAATGTTAGGTTACAGAAGAGACTCCTTCTAGTTTATTTTTGTTTGTTATTATTTTTTATTATTTTTATCTGGTTGCCAGCCGTGGCCACAATTGGTAGACCACCAAAGAGTGTCTTATGTGTTCTTGGCCATAGAGATTCTCGGTGGTGTGTTGCTGGTAAGTGGCTTTGCAATATAACTAGGTGGCTTTGACTAATTGGCAAAGGTTCCATGATCTTAGGGCAAGGTTGCCATGGATTGTGGTTGAGGATTTCCATGCAGTATGGGGGCTTGTTGGTTTCATGCAGAATGGGAATGGATATTGATAGTTGATGTCATGGGGAACGGTGTTGATGATATGCCCTCTGGTCTAGGATTTTTAGTGGTGGACAAT
Organism: Meconema thalassinum; assembly: GCA_946902985.2. Taxonomy (NCBI): domain Eukaryota; kingdom Metazoa; phylum Arthropoda; class Insecta; order Orthoptera; family Tettigoniidae; genus Meconema; species Meconema thalassinum. Next base: position 474,143,380 of record OX336391.1, read on the forward strand.
GAGATGTTATGTGCTGTGGTATATTAATGAGGATTTAAAATAAAATAGATCTTACATCTAGTATGAAGAAGATTATAGTTGTTGCTGGTGTGATTACGTTCCGTGGTATGATTGTGATGGATTGGAATAAATAGATGTGATGTCTTGAAGAATGCTGAGGTAGAAAAATATGTTTTAAGGAAATGCAAGAAGAAAAGAAGGATAGGAGGAATAGTAAGAGTTGTGAGGCATATTCCCCCCCCCCCCTTTAGAAGGTGGTTGTGGATAAGGAAGAAGAGATACCGGTAATGAAAGCTTGCTTATAAATGTAGACAGGCAAGGTATTAAAAGCATTGTATTTTTAATTTTGTTATGTGCAAAACATCATCATGACCCCAGAGATTATTATGAGAATGAAGATAAGCTTATAAATTTGGAAGAAGTAGAAGAAATATAATTCAGATTTATTTCATTGGTAGCCCTACGAGGGGCAAGTATTACATTTGTTTCAAAGTTCAGACTGTTCTTGAGTAATATTACTACATGGATGTAGATATCTAGCGGACTCTCCATTTGCGTTTGGAACAGATAATTTATACAACATAACCCTAAAATCCCTCCATGTGTTCAACAAAAACTAGTTATACACCATCTCACAGTATTTACACGTTTTACTAGATACTCCCGCGCAGGGGTGGATTTAACTTTTTGGCGCCCCTAGGCAAAATAAATCCCCCCCCGATATTTGAGGTTTGTGTGAAAATTCAGTGGTAGTTAGTAAGGCAACCTATTAAAAATGCAAGTTAATTTTTTTTACACGTATAATTAAATTGTATATTGAAGGTATAACTTAAGATCTAGGTGTGCTAACAAAAATCTTTCCCCGTGCTTTTCTTTTCAGCAAAAGTTTTGATAATATCGTCACATTCCATATCTGACATTAATTATGCTTCAATTGCCAAAATCGTTTCACAAACCAAACGGTCCTGGCTCGTAGTTGAGCTAAAATTGCCTTTTATGCGCTTTAAACATGAAAACGAGCACTCGGAACTGCAGTTGGTAACTGCTGTGAGTTCAACAAGCGGTAGACATTAGGAAATACTCCTTGTAGATCATTCTGTCGAATAAATTTTAATATTTCTAAAGGCGGGTTATTTTCAATTATTTTTAACTTGGCAATATTTTTGAAAGTGGCACAACTCATTTATAAATATTTGTTCTATATCTTTTGGAAAATATTCTTGAGATGTTGCCACATGTTTCCTTAATTCATGTTCATTCAACGTACTGTACTCATATATGTAAATGAGCTTGGAAACATTCATCTTTTCAAAAGTTTTCAAACGCTCCAATGATAAATTATAGCGACACTGGAATCAGGGCACGAAACAGGTTTGTACACCTCGCCGAGTTAGTCAGTTAACCGAGCCGACCAATGAGGAAAATATACCCAGTTACGTGAGCGACTTGGCACTATGCTGCACAGTGCTAAAAGAACGATGGAACTATATTGCACAGACATAATTGAGGACTCCTGAGTCGAGCCGAAACTCACACGTGTAGTAAGTGAGTCTAGAGGATAGAAGAAGGGTAGACTCGTGCTTGGCGCGTGGCGGACAGCCAATAAGAAGCGACCTTACTCAGACAAGAGCAAACAATGTAATTGGCATAGCTAATTAAGAGCATGATTTTAACACATCGTAATATCATGGAAGATATTAAATAATAAATAATAACTATTTATTAACATTGCAGCTAATTAAATGTTTAATTAAGGATTATTATCATCATCGCTATTAAGCAACCAATTAGATCCATGTTCTGAAAGGGGACGCTACTTTGTGTATTGACGAGGGGAAGGAGAGAAGAGAATCGAGGCTCCTAATAATTAAGATTTCATGAGAAGAGGATGTGTCAACCAAATACTCAACAATTGAACAAAGCTGATAGAAATTACCGTATATTTGAAGAAGACGAATACGACACGCAATTAGTAATGAGAACGAAAGCACTTAGTTTGTGCATATATATCAAGTCAACATGCAAGTATATTTAAAATTTATTGAAATTATTCTACATTCCTTGGAGGCTGGATTTAGACAGCTCCTTAACCCGGTCCATGAGTCAATCCTAATTGGCTACATGGATAATTCTTGCCAGGCGCGTCCACGTCGCGGGGGTGGGCAACGGTACTGTAATAGACCATGGAACTACAGTACCGGCTAAGTTCTGGTGAGGACCCAGTCCTATGGGGTATAACATAGGCCCCGTGCACAGGGTTACGTGCGAAGACCTCAACGGAATCTACAGCGGAGAAGATGGACTTCAGAACGGTGGAGATTGCGGAAGAGGCAACCCAGTACTCAGGGAATAGTATGAGTACAGCATCAATCGGCAGCGTCTGTTTCCCATGTTAGGGGCGGCTGCAAGGGCGTCTGTTCTCCATGTTAGGGGCGGCCTGAATAATAGCTGGCAGTAGCTCCATAAAATGCCTTTGGGAGTGGCGACCCCATCGTAATAACAGCCTAAAATGGATATGGCACTTCCAATGATTCGGAAAAGGTTAGGGCGTACCCTGCAGGCGACGCGCAGTTCCTTTGGTACTGGGGGAACTGTGAGAAATGGGCGATCAGTAACCGAAATGAAAGTGGGAATCATGAATGTCATGACCCTGACAGGCAAGGTGGAGGAGGTGGTAGACTTCATGGAGAGGGAGAAGGTTGGAATGATGGGGCTGAGTGAAGTGAAATGGAAAGGTAAAGGAAGGAAGAAATTGAGGAAAGGATATACATTATACTGGAGTGGTGGCCAAGAGGCAAAAAATGGCGTGGGACTGATAACCTCGAAACAAATGGAGGAGTATGTTGAAGTGGTAGAGTGTGTGAGTGACAGAATAATGAAAATTAGAATGAAGATGAAGAATGACGTGATGGACTTCATACAAGTGTATGCACCACAGACTGGAAACAGAGAAGAAGATATTGAAGTATTCCTGGAGGATGTAGAAAGAGTAATCTCAGATGTAGAAGTGGTGATCATGGGAGACATGAATGCGCAAGTCGGAATTGAGAGACAAGGAAAGGAAGAAGTCGTTGGACCATATGGATATGGGAAAAAGAACCGGGAAGGAGAGGAACTTGTAAACTTTTGTGAAAGGAATGGACTGATAGTGGGTAATTCATGGTTTCGGAAGAAAAACAGCAGGAAAATTACGAGATATGGGTGGGGTGATAGAAGAACAAAATCAGTAATTGACTACTTCCTGGTGGAAAGGACAAATCGCAGAAAACTGATGGATGTGACAGCTTTACCAGGTGAAGCATTTGATGGGGACCATAGAGCTGTGGTGGCAAAATTTAGATGGGAAAAAATGGAAAACCTAAAGGAGATCAGAGAAAGTAAAATAAAAGTATGGAAATTGAAAGACAAAGCTGTACAGGAAGATTTTCAGGAGAGATTGAAGCAACAAATCCCAGTTACTGAAGTGGAAAATGTAGAAGAGGAATGGTCCCACTTTAAAAAGGCATTTGCTGGTGCAGCAGAGAGTGCTTGTGGTAGGACGTCAACAAGAGTGAAAGAGAAGGAGACACCGTGGTGGAATGAAGAAGTGAGGAAAGCAGTAAAAGAAAAGAAGTCTGCATGGAAAGAATGGAACCGAGATCAAACAGAAGAAAGCAAAAGGAAGTACCACGACAGCAAACGGAGGTGTAAGAAAGTGGTAGGAGAAGAAAAGAAGAAAAGTTGGGAAGAATTTACACGAAGAATGGAAACAGATGTAAGTGGCAGTAAAAGGATGCTGTATGGGCTTCTAAGAAGTAAGAGGAAAGAAAGAGTTACTACAAAGCTGGTGAAAAAGGAAGATGGAGAGTTGTTAGCACACCCAGAAGAGATAAAGAGACGATGGAAGGAGTATTTCGATAAGCTATTGAATGTGAGCAATTGTACTGGTGAGATCGAAGTGACACAGCCTGACGACTCTATAACAGAAGATGATATAACAATGCTGGAGGTGGAATTAGCAGTACAGAAAATGAAGATGGGAAAAGCAACAGGGGTGGATGAAATCAGTGTAGAAATGATAAAGGCTGCTGGACCTGTTGGTATGCAATGGCTGTATCGACTGCTAAAGTGTGTGTGGAAACGGAAATGTGTACCAGAAGACTGGGAGAAAGGGCTAATAATACCAGTGTTTAAGAAAGGGGACAAGAAAGTGTGTGATAACTATAGAGGGATCACCCTCATATCACAGATAGTAAAAATACTGGAAAGGATATTAGAAAGAAGAATGAGAAGAAAGGTGGAAGGAGAGTTGCAAGAGGAACAGTATGGCTTCAGGAGTGGAAGATCCACAGTGGACCCAATCTTTAGCTTGAGGCAGGTGATGGAAAAGAACTGGGAATATGGAGAGGATTTGATCATGACTTTCATAGATCTAGAAAAGGCATATGATAGTGTCCCCAGAGAGAAGGTATGGGAAACCATGGTTAAGAAGAGACAGGGAAGAGAAATGTTGGAAATGGTGCAAGCAATGTACAGCAACTGTGTTAGCAGGGTACTGACCCCAGTTGGAAAGACAGATTGGTTTAGGAACAAGACTGGACTAAGACAGGGGAGTGTGCTGTCACCTCTTTTATTCATAATGGTAATGGATGAAATTGTAAAGGAAACAAAGGAAGCATATGGACATAAAGAAATGAAGTTACTATTATTTGCAGACGATATTGTGGTCTGGGGAAGGAACACCGAAGAAGTGCAAAAACAACTAGATGCACTGAACGAAAATATTCAGAAGTATGGCCTGAAAATCAGTATAGAGAAAAGCAAGACCATGGTGATGACAAGAGGGGAAAGACAAGGAAAGGGCACTGTGAAAATTGGAAGTCAGAGTTTGGAAATTGTGGACACGTTCAAATACCTAGGAAGTGAATTGATGCAAACTGGTAGGTTGGACATGGAGATTGGCAGGAGGGTACAGCAGAGCAATGCATTCTATCAAAGTGTAAGAAAACTTGTTTGGGATAAGGAAGTACCAAGGAAAAGCAAGGAGGTAATGTATAAAATGTACTATGTACCCATATTAACTTATGCAGCTGAGACTTGGACCCTGACAAGCAGGCATGAGAGTAAAATCCAAGCCAGTGAAATGAAATTCCTAAGAAGTATGATAGGTAAGACAAGGAAAGACAGAGTGAGGAATGAAGATGTTAGGAAGGAAGTTGGGATGGGAAAACTAAATGAGAGAATTGAGAAGAATAAACTAAGGTGGTTTGGACATGTAAAGAGGATGGAGGAAAATAGAATACCAAGACAGATGCTGGAGGCAAAGTGCAAGGGTAAGAGAGCAAGAGGAAGACCTAGAACAAGGTGGATCGATTCAGTGAAGAACAGCGTGAGAAAAAGGAATCTGGACTGGGACAAGATCGTGGAAGAAGAATTGTGGAAGGAAAGAGGAAAGTGGAGAAGTGCCATAAATACCCCGACCCGGCAGGAGCTGGATAAGGGGAAATGATGATGATGATGATATTCTACATATTTCTACCATGTCGAAAATACTGAAGTTGAGGGAGGAATATACGACTGAATCTACAGAAGAAGTAATGACGAACTAAAATGTTAATGGGAACAGAACTATGACAATAACGAGAGTATTAGAAATGACATAACAACAATCTCGAGGGGGAGATTAACATCTCGTCTCTCCTACGTAAAATATACTACATCTACAAAGTCATTTCACCAACTAAAATGACGAATGCTTATATCAGAACGTTGGCGAAAGAAGACAGAATATATTCATGAACCAGGGCGGCTAGGGTTGATCCCAGTGCCATCAAGAGAGATAGGGTATCCCATCTCACACGAGAAGATTGCCTAGCAGGAAGGATGGCCACACGAAGATGTTAGAGATCGAATCCCGTACCTGACCGCATGGAGATTTCTGTAGGAGACCATAGAAGCCCACACGACATCATGGAGTTTCGAGCCATCAGAAACAATCCGTTTCTGAAGGATAGCGAAGAAAGCCCACTTCTAGTCATCTATGACGCAACACAAGGTAGTCTCATGACCAACGATATATCCCATTTTGTAGAACTGTAGAAACTTTTGAGAATATCCGACAACTTTTTATTAATGCCATTTTTCTACATTTTCATCATATTGTTATAGTTTATCGATGCTATATTTACATAACTACGTCACGAGGATGTTTGTTCTAGATTTTTCGTCGATTTTGACAATTTAGAATTGTTATTTAAATATTTGGCCTGTCAAGCATATGACAGTGTATGCAGAAACAAAGTACGGAAGTCCCTGGAGGATAGAGGAGTAGAAAAATGGACAATAAGGAGGATAAAGGAGATGTATAAGGGAAGTGTGAGCTGTGTGAAAGTGGGAGGAGAGAGATTGGACTGGTTGGAACAGAGAAACGGCCTGAAACAAGGAAGTGCATTGTTACCGTTAATTTTCATTGTGGTGATGGATGACATAATGACCCGAGTGGCACAAGTAATTAGGGAAGGAAAGATGAAAGCAATGGTGTTTGCAGATGATTTGGGGAATCAAGGAGGAGGAGGTACAGGAACAGTCGGACGTGTGGGAAGGAAAAATATAAGGATATGGGATGAAATTTAGCATAAATAAGAGTGAGATGGTGATCACAACAAGGAAGAAGGAAAGAACCACAACGGGAATAACAATTGGTGGAGAACAGCTGAAGAAAGTGGAGAGTTTCAAGCATCTGGGAAGCCTGATACAAGATAATGGAAGAAACGATAGAGAAATAAATGAGCGGGGGAGACAGACAGAAGCATTCCGGAGGAGTGTGAGAAGCATGTTATGGAGCAAGGATGTCCCTCAGAACAGCAAAAAGATCATATATCGGACGTACTATGTCCCTATCCTGACGTATGCCTCGGAGACCTGGGTTATGAAAGGAAGGGAGAAGAGCAAAATACAGGCCAGTGAGATGAGGTTCTTGAGAAGCAGTATTGGAGCTACAAAGATGGACAGAATAAGAAATGAGAGGACCAGAGAATTAATGAAGGAGGAACCATTACAGGATGGTATAGAGAAATCTAGACTTAGATGGTATGGACATGTAAAAACGAATGGAGGAGAAGGGGATACCCAGGAGGATACACGAGATGAAGTGGGAAGGAAAGAGACCGAGAGACAGGTGGCTGAAGGGGGTGGAAGAAAGCGTGAAGTAGAGAGGAGAAGACTGGACAATAGTGGAGGCTGAGAGATGGTGGGAAGACAGAAGACGTTGGAGAGGCCTGTGTTCCAAACAGACCCGGCCATTGGCTGGAAACTGTGCAAGATGATGATATATGTGCAGACGGGGATGTTACCACCCACGCACACAGTCGGTGTCGAGACAGTGGGAAAGAAAAGCTCCCACATGTGCACAGGATGGGGACTGCCACTCAGAGGGAACCATGGACCTCTCAACCAGTGTCGAGTATATTCTCATTTAGAATTAGATGGTGACGAATCATGAAATGAAAACACGTTTAAAGTATCGTTTGACAACTGCAAATTAGCATTTAATGAAAAGAGGCATATCAAAACGGGGAACGTGAGGAGCGCATGAGATGGAATATGAAGATGATTTACGGGGCTAGAATAAAATATAGATTTATCAAAATACAAAATACAACAAGAAACATATCAAAAACAAGAGCTTGACTGAGAGATGACTCGAGATACCGGAAGGCTGGAGATCTTTCTTTAAATGCACAACTTAAGAAATGGAGGAAAAGAAAAAAAGTTAACAATAGTTTAAATAATACATTCGATCCACCACAGGCTAACTACATAAATGTAGTTAGAAGGAAAATTCTGAGAGGTTTAAGAAATCACATATCCCAAGAACTGTCTATCCGACCACCCATACTATAACGTATGTCACATCATATACAAACAACCCAAGAAACAAAACAGTACAAGAAGAATCGATATCGCACAGAACATAACAAAACGTACCCGAACTTCACTAAAACATGACATGACATACCAACCCCTTACGAAACATAGATCAGTTCAAATATTTACCACGATAAGAAACAACAAATAACAATCCCAAAATTAATAACCAACGAAAATGATTTCATGAACTTCTAGAATAAGACTTCTTCTCGAACGAAGTATAAGATTCAGTTACATAACTTGAGGCGATATGAGCACCAATCACAACCTCCGGACAGATGTAAGAAGTACACATACTACCACCCGAAATAATAACCGATAGATCTCATTTAATAACATAACGAGCTCTCGCATCGTTTCTTGACTGGACTAAAAGAAACACAAGAAAACATATACAAGGAACCACTGTCCAGTCAAGACCCACGTTAAACAAATATATCTACCCACCCACAAGGAAAGAACACGAGCTTATAATGGAATGTTAAGGAGGAATACGTAGTCTTAAATTAAATACACAGAACACAAATACACGAAACAACAAAATAACCCTCAATTATCATCCAGCGAAACCGACAACAACACGTGGAACTAACCCCATGGTAGATCCACGTAAACAGCGAGCTAACCCCATGATAGGACGCCTAAATAAAACACTAGGCATTCACTCTTAAACATTCCATTATCCAGCATAACAAAACGCAACAACACGCGAGAGAAAAGGCAATATTACAAGAACCGGTAAGATACAAACCCCTAAAATAAAACCAACGCAATCGCCCACTAAGTTTATATAATTACAAGAGAATAATTACACAAGTCAACAACTTAACCTCAAACCAGAAAGATCTCCGAACCTATTTATATAATAAAGGGTCATGCTAACACCAAAGATTGGAGGTTATTTTTCTTAGTCGGCAACTTCTAATTATATTTTCATGCATGATACTTCAAACAGTAAAGGACTTAGCTTTGATGAGATGACTAGACGTTCTAGGCGACAGCTTCAAAATATATATATAGATGCTCAATCTTGGTGTCGTTTCAAATGAGCACGAAGAACACGGATATTCAAAAGGAGAACGTTTAGATTGCAACCAGGTAATTCCAAACTGAATTTCAAAACATATTAATATCTTCTAGATTGTAAATCGGCCATGGTGTTCTCAGTCATCTTCTCATAGTGACAATCACTGATCTCCCTATTGTTGTTGCAAGTTCCTTTGGTCAAGCTAACATTCTCATTGGGGCGCATTTCATATTTACGAGAGATAGCCGGAAAATACAATCTCTTAATATATCAAGCAATTACCGCTAAATGTAAATAGCGTCGAAATTAGTATCATAAAATAGTATTGTATCAATTTAAATTTTTGGAATTTTGCGACTTTTGAAATTTGAATGAGGAGATTTTACAGTTTAATTCAGAATATTTTTATGGTTAAGTTTAACTGTGTTTAGAACACATTTTGTCAGTTTTTGAATTGTAATATATCGTTCTTTGACAACGATGATAATATTGGAAATTTGTTCCAAGAATGTTATACAGAGGTATATTTTAGAGAATGCGATTCGTAAAGATCTTATTTGGAAGATCTATGTAAAGTCACGATCTGATAACTTGTTAGACAGATTTGGTTATAAATATTTGGTGACATAATTAACAAACATAAAGTATAAAAGTTTATGAGAAATATATTAAAGAAAGAATTTATAAGAGAATGTAATGTGAAGTTAGTAAATACAAATTACAGCGTATTTTTGAAATGATAAGATTTCGAAGAAAGATTTGAGAGAAATATCACAGCTAATAGGAAGCTTTATGGAAATGTGATTGATATAAAAGAAATAATATTGTTATTATAAGACTAGTATTTTATTGTATTACCTGCATACCTGCCAACTTTTGAAAAGGGCTATCAGTAAAACTCACGCGCGACAAAAAATCTAACGATTTTCGACATACCCCGGCTTGACGAAAATAATAATACTTCTGGGCTACAAAATACAATAACTCATGCTTTAAACAGGATACTTCAATGAAATCATATCTACTTACATAATTTGTAGATGAACATAACAATCAAGAAGAAATCCATGTTAATCAGCAGCAGGCGTGGTGAATATTGGTTTGGAGCAGACATAACAGGACTTCCTTGATAGATTACGCTGATATACGATAGTTGAAAAAGGCTTTAAACAATAAAACTTGTTTAACGTAACACAGGCAAGAAATAATATAATACACACTGCAAATCACATGCTAGTTCGACTTTTAAGTCATGGTTGTGGCCTTTTTAGCTTCCTGCAAACAGTCTTGAGAAAATGTTTTGTCATAACAGGGACCAGAACTCCTGGTCTTCAAAATAGAAATAGACTCCAGAGATTCATTGGACATGGATGACCTGAACTGTGTTCTATTTTTCTTCACAAGGCTAAAAAAAACGTTCACATTCTGCATTGCTATGGGGTATGGTGAGAATAGAGAGCAATACTCTAGAAATTCGGTTATACTTAAGAAGTCCATCGGCTCCACGAATTCTTGATATTTGTGTCCAACTGGAATCACTTGCAGCATCTTGATGTGCAGCCAAAGTGTCATCTACCTGAAGAGCTGTGAACTGCCTCTGAAGCTCATTCACCACCTCATCTGTAGTTTCATTCTCTTCCTTGCATAACATGATAGGAAACTTTTCCAAGAAAAAACGAATGGAAGATAACTGTGCATCTTCAATTTTGTCTAACCTAGCAACTTGAGCATTCTTTAACACGTCATCCTTGAGTGGAAACTTGTTGATGATGTAGTCACAGGCAGTATAAAAGTAGTGTCTCACTGATGAAAAGAAAAGGGATTTATCTGTATCCGGTCCGTTCTGAAGGCACTTAACAACTTCAGATGATGCATTTTTTGCCATTTTATTTACAATACATGTCGTTTTCGGGCGACCACAACTATATTTCTTTGCAACTTCTGATGTGGGAAACATCTTAAATAAAGCACCAGCATGATCAGCCGCACTTAAGGGCACATTGTGTTCCACCAAAAAGGAAGTAAACAGACACTCGGCCCTAATTACGTCATTGTCAACGTTTCCAGACTTAGCAAAAAAGGTGTTGATTTTCTTGCTATCTTCCTTCGATTTAACATAACTAATGTGTTTACCGCACTTCACATGATTACTTAAATCGTTTTTTCCACCATGTGCAATATTAATATCACACCCACATACCGTGCAAAAGGCAAATTTTTCTCCCTTTTTTGATTTTAGTATGCACGGAAAATCAACCGAGTATGATTCTTTAAATGTCTGGAAGTACTGTTTCTTGTTGGATTTGTTCATTCTCGATATCTACTAAAACATCGAAAGGAACCTGGATCACTGAACGTCACATAAAATTATAACATAAAACACTTCAGACAGCCAACACTTCATTAAAACATGTCAAAACACACAAAGTCTTAAACCCCGATGCCAACCTCGTGAAGAAAGAATATGCACATGGTAGAAAGAAAAAAACACACACGTGGAACGAATGTAATTAGTCCAAGGAATACAGGAAACTGCGAAGCACGAAGTTATAGCACAAAAACTCGACCGCTTCATTAAAATATGCCATAACCTTAAAAGACGAAAACATTCAAGGAACGCCAACTTCGTGAACAATGAACAACTAACGTGGTCAAAGAATATGGTTTAAATCGCAACGAGCGAACGGAGCGGAACAAAGAATATGCGAAGCAGAGCCTGTCGACACCTAAGATTCACATGGAAGAACGGTTATCCCGGCTTCAAATTCAATCACAAATGACGACACAACTATCACACGGTTATAAGTACGAATCATATCAAAGAACGAGTTATCGACTATCGTGGACTTGCCTTCGACCCACGCAAACAATCGATTGTACGGAAGTGGGCGGTATTATCGAATGTAAATTATCGTTTCAAATTTTTTCCGCGAAATCGTAAAATGACACCGTTCATCCGTAAAACCGTAAAATGCTGCAATTTCCGTAAATTTTACGGATAAACCGTAAAAGTTGGCAGGTATGTACCTGTTAAATTAATTCATCGATAGCACCAGTATTTTTATTACATATTATTTATTAAGGATGTTGAAACTACGAAAAGAATTTGTTAACGAGGAGTTAAGAATAATATGTTATTGGAAGAAACTGCGAAGTATCTCTAAGAGAGAGATTTATTTATTCCCGTGATGACGGAGGTATTTGGTGTATGACAATGAGCATTGTGAAGCCATTGGTCAATTGTTGAAGGAATGTCGGTAGTGACAGACTTGCGCATATTTTAACGTTGGAAAATAGGATGTTTTAAGAAGAAGCAGTATTGTTGATGTTTATTAATATTTGAAGTTTTTGCAATAGTCTCATAGAGTTGAAACTCCTTGAAAGCATTAGGACAGCAAATCCTAGATGAAGTTGTATCTGAAAGAAATTATAGGATCAATGGATCTTTGTTGAAACTGAGAGTAAACTGAGCTCTATTTAAATGGTTCTTAATAAGATACGGAATTTACGGTTATTATTCAACGAATTGGAAGATTGTATTTTTATTTTAATGACAGATCAGTTGTAGGAGGGCTACGAACTATGTCTTTACTTAATTGTATGGATTATAGAATCCCGAATTGTGTCAGTTTACACGAACAAGTCATAGTATGGTGAATGATAATTTTCTCAAGTCCGTTGAAATGTGAGTGAAGAATTAGGAAGACAATTTATGTCTATATTGTCTATAAAAGGCAGTTTGCCCGTTGTATATATTTCATTTTAAATTGAGTAGTTGTTGAACTACAGCGCCGATATTTGTGTTGTATATCAATAATATTTAGAATTCAAAGAAATGTTAATAGTTATAACTCAGCAATTCTTCTAGGTTTGTGCCATGTCTTGTGTGGGGTTTCGCCTTGGACACCAAGCTGGCTCATCGGCGGGCTGCTGGTGTCCCCGCCCGGACCCCCACAGGAGTAATGAACTGCGCGCTACCTCCCTTTATCTTAGGTGCAACTGCACCACTTGACTGCGAGAACTAAATATTTAGTAGTTATATTTATGCGTATTGTAATTTTTAATTTGTAAGTTAAATTTGAGTAGAGATTTTTTATCGCTTCTACGAGAAGGATTTAAGTGATAGGACACGGGAGATAAATTGTATAGAGTAATGAATAGTTTTTGCAATGACTAAGATCTACGTCAGGGGTAAATTCATTTTATCTTGTGGATATATTTTTTTTAAACTTATAACATTTTATCTTGTTATAAAACTCCCGTTACCTAGGGCACAGCAGTTGTTTGCTGTGATTTAATTCATTATTTTATTTGAGCTTATGAAAGCTTCCATAAATAATTTTATCGGTTTCTAGAAGAAACAAATAAGAGTTTAATGTAACAGAGTAATGACATTTCGTCATTTAATTTAATTGAACGTTAATAATGCATATTATAAGGCATGTTTTTACGATTTCCTGATCTTTTATAGAAATTTGGCATTGTCTTTGTAGTTAAATAGTAGTGGAATGTGCTGTAGGTTGGAAGTTCCCGAGGGACTTTATCCGCATCCTTATGCCCGAGATTTTCATGGATTCTCGTCTTTCCTGAGTAGTTAGAGAACCCTACTGTTCTGTAGTTAGTTACTTTAGCACATTCTGTTTGATAAATCCCTGTTCCTTATTCCGAGTGTTTTCACCAAGTAGCACTGTGTTGTTTTTAGCCGGGACTTCAAGATGCTACAATCCATTATTTTTCGAGCGTTGGATTTTGGTGGATCATCCAGATAGAAGGGTACAGTACCAAATTCGTTAAGCGCGAACATTTTTTGAAAAATTCTTTCATATTTGGTGCATTTGTCCCTCAAATCTGTATAGAGTCTATCCAAAATTATATTGAAAGTATTTACTCCAAAATTCTCTCTTCCACCTAGCTCAACATCATCTTCATACAATTCATCAGGCATAGATTTTCTTCGTTTCTTCCTACGAACGTCTTTTTCAAACTCATGGGTGGTAGAAATTTTCCGTGGTGTTTCTTCATAAAGTTCAATTTTTTCTGAGCACCTTCTACAAAACCAACCAACGAACAAATCCAAAATATCTGAAGTGCTGGTATCCATAGCTTGCAATTTCTGACTTGTAGCATCGAATCATTCAAGTAAAACAGACCAAATACTTAGCATAAATGCACTTTCTAGTCGTTCCATACATTATTATTCCGAAGGCCTGTAGCTTTATTTCGAACTATTGCTTTTTCGTTGGGATTTACTTCAAAAGCCGATAAAGCATTTATTATTTCATTCCAAAATTCAACCAGAACAGAAACCGCATCAGCACGTGCAGACCAACGAGTTGTAGACAATGATTTTAGTTTCTCAAATTTTGAATCAGCAAAATGCTGCAAAACAGACCATCTTTTTGTCGAATCTGAAAAAAATTATACAACTCCATGAACCAATTTAAAAAACTTATCGCTTTTGTACAACTTTCTGCAGCGTGCGTACCAACCAAATTCAATGAATGTGCAGAATGGTGTGTACTCTGCACGAGGAGTCGTTTTTTACTCTAGCTTGAAGTTCCGAATATATGCCCTTCATGTTGGCAGCGTTATCGTAAGATTGCCCTCTCATATCAAGAATTTCTATGCCGTGAGATTTCAAAGTAGATGTGACTGCATCATATAAGTCTTCACCTTTGTGACCTGGATTGTCTAGTAAAGTTAAAAAACGTTCAGTAACAGTGCCGTCTGGTTTTACATATCGTAAAATGAATGAAAGTTGGTGAATACGAGAGATGTCTGGGGTCGAATCCACAATGATAGAATAGTACTTCGCAGTTTTGATTTCTTCAACTATTTTAGACGTCACTTTTTTTTTACCATAATTTTTCATAAATACTTGAGGATAAGTAGCTTGTACTACCACTGCCTTATCTCCATAATTACAAATATGCTCATCTATAAATGGGTCGAATTGTCTTAAATATTCTAATAATTATTATATAAAGTAAAGTTTCCATCTGTTTGTTTAAAAGTTGTCTGGGATTAAAGCCCAAACTCAATCACTGATATGACTTATATGTTCCTCCTTTTTGCCCTTGACTGCTACTGACTCTGTACCTGAGAATATTCCAATATTGATCAATAAACAAGCCACTTATGATCCTCTTTTTCCCCTTACAGTCGTGGACTCTCATTTGGGGGCACAGGCAGCAATGAGCATTTCGGCGTTCCTAACAATGGAAATCTTCTCAGTTGTTGTACTACACCATAATCTACTCTTCCATGTATATTAGCCCTTTCAAACAATTTTAGGAAAGATTGTTTATGGTGATTGAATATGGATGGGCGTAAAAGATTAAGTGGTGCTCAATGTAGCCAAACATCAATATTCCAATTGTAAAGGTTGTGTTTTTTTGTGCACCGTGTTTGCTCTTCGGAGACACAACTGGCGAATTTGTGTTCAGACACGGATTCAATGATTGGAAAAACATCCATGACTTGGCTTTTGCCCAAAATTCAGATTACTTTTCAGATGCTTGCTTTCTACATTCTGTTAGATGAAAATGAAAATCCACAGCCTGCTTCCAGTCGCCGACCGGGTCAGGAATGGAATATGAACTGTGCCGGCTGCCGAGGCCTGACACACTCCGCTGGGGCAATGATTAAATGAATGACAGATGAAGTGAAATGATAGTGGAGAGTGTTGCTGGAATGAAATTTTGACAAGGAAAACCGGAGTACCCGGAGAAAAACCTGTCTGCCTCCGTTTTGTCCAGCACAGATCTCACATGGAGTGACCGGGATTTGAACCACGGACTCAGAGGTGAGAGGCCGGCGTGCTGCCGCCTAAGCCACGGAGGCTTATAAACTGTTAGATAAATTGACAAAATAGATCAACATCAGAAAGATGTCAAGATACTCGCAACAAAGAAGGTGAATAATAGTTTATAAGCAGGAAACAAAGAGCAGTCTTCACAAACAATTTTTTGAGGTTAGGTAGAACAAACTCCAGCAATTAACAACTCGAACAATTGGAGAACAATTTCTGTGAATGCCCTCGCACACAGAGCAGTCCAGCTTCGTATGAAACATCACCATACCGGAGAACAATTTCTGTGAACGCCATCGCACAAAAAGTGCATACATAGCAGTCTACTTACGTATGAAACATAAGCCCACCGGACCGAACCCAATCTTCTGTTACCAACGTAACAAGGTGTTTACAAGCCTCACACGAAGTAAATCGACACTGGACCGAGACCAATCACCTGTTTCATAAAAAAGTCTGCCCTTCCTCTGTCACCGAGAATGCAGGAAAAGGACCCTACAGGGCTCTGCAGAAAATGCAAATGCAGCACAAAAGAAGATGGGGACTCGGCTACATGCAAGGCATGCGAAAGAAGGGAACATAAGAAATGAGCGGGTCTGACGCAATGCGAACTAGACACACTAACGAGGGCTAACTGCAGACTCACGTGGATATGCAAAGAAAGCAAAACAATGCTGCGGAAAACAGGGAAACAAGACGACCTTATACAAAGCCTATTAAGCTCTATATAATCCATGCAAGCATCCAGAGAGCAAATGAAACAGAACATGGAAACCACACTCATAGAAAGAGTACAAGGAGCGGTAGCCAGGGAGATGGGGAAACCTCTCTCCCCCCAGCAACAACCAAAAACAGCAGCCACAATAAGCCGGACGACCATAGAAAACAGGAGCCCTCCATGCAGACGCAACAAAAGAAATACGCAAAGCTCCGACGATAAAGTCACCAGCCACACAAAACATGGTAGAGGTACCAGCCACGCAAAACAACCAGAGCCCCCCCCCCCCCCCCAGATAATCAGACCAGTGTCCATCTAGACGAGGCTTCGACCACCAACCCTCAGCACACAGAGATGGAAACAGAAGACCCACTATTTCTCAATCTTATAATATGTCACATGGGTGGTATTGGATTGTCTCTAAGGGGCGCTCATTACACTTGTAGATGCATGAACATATTCAGATTTCAAATTTTTATTTTTTTAAGAAAATATATCTACTGTATATATATTTTTTAATTTAAAAAATTTTAGTCAATATTTGCCGCCCCCTAAAATCTGCCGCCTATACAGCCTATACGTAAATCCGTCCCTGCTCCCGTGGTAATTATATACATTGTAGGTAACCACATGCCACAACCTATACAAAGTTATATGTGGTGCCAATACTTCGCCCAACGAATATCGTTACTGATTCGGTACAAGAGACTTTTTACCGCGAACCTAATAGCGACTACATATCAGTTATAGACATACCTGCCAACCTTCGGAAGTCAAAAATAGGAAGATTTTTAAAATTATAGATTTCATCATGCGCAGTATAACGTGGCGTGGGCGAAAGAGGGTACAAAAAAGACCTGCGTGTCTTTATTGGCAAAGTATGAATTCAGGATAAAATTCACAAAAATGTAAACAATCATCAATTATCGAGTACTGTAGTATGTATGGCCAATATTTAAACGTAAGAGAACATAATTCTGATGGATTACACTTCGCATTCGCTACCACATATTCACGTTTTGTCAGACTAAAGTTAATTACCATGAACAACTTACCTAATTATGATTAGGTGATGTAGATACAAGTGGATGGTAATCTTGAGACTGCTTACTGATTTAATGCAGACCTTGTAGCCAACTTTGCTCTCTTCAAAAATGCCCTGTGCCATACTGCTGCTCGTAGCAATTTCCACTTAGGCTTGATTTAACCACTAACAGTTTGTTGAGGTTTTCGTCATTCAGAGATGATCGGAATTGTGTCCTTGTCTTCCTCACCTGGCAATCAATCTCACACATTCAACGTTGCTGTGTGGGATTGTTGATATTGACAGCATTACTCCAGCTAGTCTGTCATATTTCAGACACCCATCTCCACCTCGTATATCCCCTATTGCAGACCAAGAACAATCTGCTCTTTTCCCTTCCACAATAGAAGATGGCAAATTCTCCATTTGGAGAGCACAAAATTGGCATTGTAATGCATCCATTGCTTGGTGCTCAACTTCACCGTCCTTTTTTTGGCAACATAATTGGAAACTTAGAGATATAATACTTCACAGCACTAAAGGCAGCAGTAGACAAAGACCTTATCTGTGCCACTTGAGCATTAACAGAAAACTCACTGTCCAAATTAAATTTATGAATAATATAATCAGAGGCTGCAGTGAAGTAGTTCCTGACGTGCAAATAAAAGACATTCTCCTCAGGAGCCAGATTTTCTACACAACTAGATGTTGTTGAACCAATTACCAAATCATCATCAGCTTCCTGATTCTCTCTTGTGTGATAGACCACTTCTAAAATTGTTCAATATTTCCGTCAGCTAATAAATCAGTATGGATCTTAGGACATGGATGGATGTGAGGTGCTTGAGATTGAAGAACTTTGTTATATTTTTCAAATGTAGGGATGGTAAATGCCAGAAACAAGCAAAATGCCTCATTTAACTTAGATGACAGAAAAAGAAATAGTCTCTCCCATCTTGAAATACCAACAGTTTGACTTGGTTCCGTCACTTTTTTTCCTTACAGACAGAAAGAAAAACTGCTCTCCAACTTCCTTTTGCCAATGATAACACGTGCTTGATCTTGTACTCTGTTGTTCACACTAACACCAAATTCCACTTCTGCAGGCTTATCTTCATATGCCTTTACTTTGGGAATTTGGAAATACTTGAGAGATGTGTTTGTGCCAGTGGACTGGTTCACCTCATCCTTAAATAAAATCAGCAGTGGCTTCCACTGTGAACTCAGTCTTTCTAAGCATTTACCCAAGGACAACCAACGCGTGCACACATGCTTCAGTATTTTCCTAACATCAGTCTGGTGAAGAGCTTGATATAACTTCAGATCTTTCCTCTTGAAGCTTTTGTTTAAATAATAATAATAATAAATATCAATCATTTTCTCATCAATTTTCACAGGAAGGGAATCAGCACCTTCCTCAGCAGCCAGATGAATTAAATGGCATGGGCATCCTACAACAATGGTGTTTTTACACTGCTCTTTTAATTTTTCAGCAACACCATTTTTCCTCCCTATCATAACAGGGGCATTGCCTGCACTAAAAGCAATACAGTTTGCCATTGGAATGGTATGTCTTTCCAGAAGACGCAGAAGCAAATTACCAATGTTAGCGCCAGTCGAGTCACCTTACAAATTTTCCATGGATAGCAGACGATTTTCAATCAATCATCTTCGATTCTTTGTTGAAAAATGACACGACGACAGGATACAGCTTACTATCCCTATCATTGCTACCATCAGTGGAGATCGCGAAAGCCCATATTTTAAAATATTAATCATTTTTGAATCGGGTCACGTGCCATTTCATGAACAATGGCGGATGTTTTTGTCCTGCCACAGACATATTTCTTCACAATTTCAGAATCCGGGAACACGTGATAGGAGCATGATAACGAGAGGTTATGTTCTACAATGAACGCCGTGAACGAACTTTCTGCTCGAATGGCAGCATCGTCTTCATTCCCGTGAACAAAAAAGTACCTAATTTTTTGTTCTTCTGTAAACAACTAGCACTGTCCTTGTGTTTAGAGTGTTGCTGTGAGTTACAATGACAGTTTTTCCACCATGAGAAATATTTATATCGCAACGACACACGGAAAAAAGAGCAAAATGGTTTAGTAGATTGTAAAATGAATGGAAATTCAGTTTTATAGCTTTCTTTGAACACTTGGAGATAACGTTTCCGAGGTTTTGTCACCATAACGTGACGAGAGAAACTTAAGACACACGACACGAAACAATCATCGACACAGCTCGTTGAAATAATTATCTACCGACGAACACATTAATATCTCAATTAAATGCACTAAACGTGACGCTAGCAGAGTAAAAACACGTGGCGTCAAACGGAGCAAATTACAATCGCCGCGCATAGCATACAAGGTTTCAATCCCATTCTGCACAGTCACGTGGCCAGCCTCGACTAATCAGCGTAGGCTTGACACCTGTTAGTCCGTAAAATACCACCAATCAGTATGCGGTAGGCCGATCAGCTGACTCACCATTCCGAGATCGCAGCTATGGAGCTCAATGCCAAGCGAGGAACTTACAAAAAAAAAACAAGGTTATGCAAATCACAAAAGCAATTACGACTTACGAGAGAATCTCCTTTAGAATGGAAATTATTTGCAGTTCCTTTTTCTCTTACAATATATCACTGGGGTCCTAAATTCGGAAGAAATAACAGTAATTGAGAAGATCGGAAGACAAGGTGAAAATTCGGAAAGTTACCGAATAAATCGGAATGGTTGGCAGGTATGGTTATAGATTATGCTAGTCCGGATGAATTTGTAACACAACCGTTTAGTTCTGAAACTCCAAGTCAAGTGAAGCCACACTTGTTAACCACAACCAGCATTCTCGAAGAGTCACGATATCTCTCGATCGATTTCAACACTAATCGATCAATAATGCAACCTCCAACCCAAACAAATTACATGAAATAATCTCGAACCCCAAATAAATACATGAAAATGAACTTGCAATGTGACCTCTGTCACTGACCTTGGCCAAGGACAAAGCTTCACTATACAAAGAAATCTAAATTTGGACTGGAACATCCTGCTTGCGGCAAAACCTGGTTACCGGCAGACACAATGCTTGAACATATGATGAAATTTTCTTACAATAAAATAAAAGTCCCTAGACGGAATCCTTGGAATACACACAATATATACAGTACTTGATAACTAAAACCCTATAAGCTAAAATGATGGGGGATGAAGGATGGACATAAAATAAAATGATATGAAACACAATAGCCTAACTCAACTTGTTCCCAAGTCTCAGAGTTGCAGGTTGGAGTGCACTGTTGTAATCGGACAGTTACAGTTTCAAGATGATGGACTTAGAAAAAAATGTGCCTCAAGCTTGTGAAATCTATGCCAAATTGTGTAAAGCAACTTATAAACAGAAAGGAGGACATATAAGTCATTAACAAAGATTAGAGGAATGTATCGCCTTGCATTACGCAAGGTATTGATAAGTCTTCCCTGAAAACTTCATATCAGTGATTGAGTTTGGGCTTTAATCCCAGACAACTTTTAAACAAACAGATGGAAACTTTACTTTATATAATAATCAGTTACTTAAACCTACACATGGCAAGATTGTGTAGGTCTGTATTAATATTTGTTGCATGGAACACTGACTGATGCTATGGGTAACTTCTTACTACTAGGAATGTTAATATGTAATGAACAGGTGAGGATAAGAATTGTAAAATTGTACTTGTGAATACATTGGAACGTAATTGTATCTGGTTTACTTGGCGGATCACAGCACATCTTTCCCTCAGCTGAGTTCCAGGATGCAATGGTCAAGTTTTTTTGTTACTAGTGGCACTCACCAGTTGGATCCTGTCTGCTGTATGAGAGGAAAGGAGGAAGTATTTAGATAACCTAAACAATCTGTTTTACTTTCTCATTCTTCTTTACCCGTGGTTATCCAGTTTTCAATCCATCTGCACCAACCACTTCAAGACGGATCTCGCTGAAAAGGGCTATCCTTGCTATGCATTGCTTTGAGCGACAGAAGAACTGGTTGCTGATTGCCCTCCTGTTGAGACTGGGAGGTCAAAACAGCTCGTTGGGAGCTGTTGATTGGATTGATGGTGTGAAAGCCCACCTTTGAAGAGGATGATGATAATTGTTGTTTTAAGGGTCCTAACATCGAGGTTATCGGCGCCTAATGAAATGAAATGGCGTGAAATGAAAAGATAAAAACAGCTCACTGCCATGGATGAAACGAAAATGGTGTTTATAAAACAGACAGTAAGTATGCCTTATTTGAATAAAAAGAATAAAAGGCGGATGGTAAAAAGAATAAAACAAATAAGGCATAGTGAACAATAAAATAGATGAACACAATAAAAAACATAAAAAAGACTTAACCAAAATTAAAAGTCGTAACTACACATTAAAACTTAAA